>CM034148.1:333355140-334675140 GCA_019776745.2 Taxus chinensis | reverse complement strand
TGTTATGGCTAGATATGAGATGTTATTCCGTATGGATGGGTTTTCAAGCTACAATCAAATTCATATCACATATGAAAATCAAAATAAAACTACCTTTACAACCAAATGGAGCACATATTACAATGTGAAGATGCCTTTTGGCCTTAAAATGTTGAGGAAGCCTATTAGCGTGTTGTAACCCACATCTTCTATATGATGGGCAAAAGATAGGTTCACAATTGAGTGCGCAAATATAGGTATCTAATCTAAGTCCGGACACACGTTGTAGATACAAAGGTGCTCAAGGAGCATTAGTGTCGTAATTCTAAAGGATAGTGACCCTAACCCTAGGATAATTATAGGTTTCCAAGGTCTACAACTAAGATAAAGATAGGTATCTGTAATGTCCCCATTTCAGAGCAGGTGGCCTAGGAGACCTTTCATCCGTCTTAGCCTTGGTCATGCCCAAGGGGCTAGTGACGTTGATAGTTATTGGGTATGGTTTCAACCTTCATTTCACTTGTATATTATGTTTTGATGTTGGACACTTACTTTGAGGTGATTTAAGTGAAATAAGGTTGTGTGATGTACCCCTAAGATACTTTATGTTATATTTTGTCGATGGCTTAAGTGATGGGTGAATATATGGTACTTTATTTTCTATTTCTTTGTTGGGGGTAATTTAAGTGTACTTTTGGCATAGTGGTGATAAAGTAACTAAAGTTATTTTATTATTATGTGGATTTTCCCCAAGGAGGTCCATTAGGGTTCTTTCGGGCCCTTTGTTGCAATGAAAAGTTATAAAAGGAAGTGCTTGGAAGAGAAAAGGGCATTCATTCATACACTCACCTATTTTGATATTGGAGTAACTATTATTTGCACGTTCTTTGCGTGTGGAGTAAGATCCCACTGGAACCCTAGCTCTAGTGGTCAAAGATCCACACCTAGCTAGCAAAGCACTCTTCGATGGTGAAAGATCCTCCCTAGTTTGCTATTTTGGAGCTTTATTCAGATTTTTGGATAAGATCTAGAGAGTAATCAGAAATTCAGTTCCAAAGTAAGAGGATAGCCCTTCTTCATCAAGCGTTTCAGTTCAGATTTGGAACACCTATTTTCTAGGGTTTTATCTACTCAGTTCCATATTTGAGGAGCAATTTTAGAGGGGTTTTTCTAGTCCGATTCCAGAGATTTCGGAGCTGGAGATTGTTATCACCATGAAGATGTCCTAGAATTCATTTCCATCATTTTTCCATTGTTATTCTAGAAATTACGATCAGCTGTATTTTTCTCTCATTTTCTGCCCTAAAATAAATAAATAAAATCAGATTTGAGAAATACAAATTATTTCTCTTGTTTATTATTCTATATATTTTTATGAGTTGTTTGAAGCTTCTGGGTAGTGTTGGAAGTGATTAGTTTCCCACTGCTAGTCAATTCTATCACCGGCCGACACCACTACATAATCTATAGGGCATCTGGACCCAATGGACATGCCACTCTCTCCCCAGTAGTTCTATGGCCGACTCCAGCATAAAGGCAAGGCCCCCGGTTGGACGCAATAGGAAGAGCACATAGTCTCGGTCCGCGCACCGATGGCCTACTATACTATAGAGTATAGAACCGCCCCCTATCTATACTCATCTAGGGGGGGTGGGGGCTCCCCTGGAGTTCTCTATATGGCGCCCGCCCGCCCGCCATTGAAGTTGGTGATCGGTGACCCACCATTGCGTGCCATACAAAATACAAAAAAAAAATATTTCTACTTATTGTTGTCATAAAAATTAAAAAAATCAAAATTTAATTCATTGTTATTTAATACATATTTTGTGAATTTCAAGTAATATCCCACAAGGGATATTTCAGTGGTATCAGAGCAGTGTATTCTCTTAGGATGTGAAGGAAAGAAGGAAAATAAGATTGAATGTAACAAGGGAAAAAATGAAGTGGACCCAAGTTCCATTATTTTATGGTACTAGTGAAGTTTCTGTTAGATCTTAGCTGAAAGAGATTGAGAGATATTTTCTATGGAAGCCTATGTGTCAGGATGATGCCCTCAGACTCATCCCTAGATACATGGATGGAGCAACACATAAGTGGTGGCATCAATTGTTGAGGACCCAAAGGATTGAATACATTGCTTCACTTGCATATTTCTCACAAAGGTTTCTAGAAAGATTTGATGTGCAGGGTGGCAAGGGTAAGCAAGGAAATGAAGCCATGAAGTCTATACCCACGAAGAAGGAAAAATCAAATCTACAGCCAAATGAAGAAGAAGAAGAAGCTTCTAGAGAAAAAGGTATGATTTTTAATAAGCAAAATATTTGTGTTAGTGGGGAAGGCAAAGAGGAACAAGCATGGCTGGTTGGTTGCAAAATTGAAAACGATATTTCAGTCCAAAAGGTACCTATCAATCCTCCAAAGAGTAAGTCATTATCATATGGGATGGATTTACCAAGCAGTAATGAGCATAAACTTGTAAAAGGTGTTGATTCTTGCTCCACTTGTTCTCCATCTAAAATCGTGAATCACAATAGGGATGGTGTTGTTTTGGAGGTTTCTAAATCAGCAATAAAAGGTGAACCTTTTGATAATATTCTTTATAAGGAGGATAATAGTAGCATGGATTTATTTCATCTTCATCCTATATCATTACTGCAGTTTTATCATGATGGCATTCAACATGTTGTGGATAAGAATGCTAAGAATTCGGTACATCAAAGTCAAGTCGTCATGAAGACAAAGAGTGGTGATCTTATTTATGAGGAAATACAAGAGAAGCAAAGATGGAAGACCTTGCATGATACAAGGGTTCATGGGCATTATAAGGTATGGGATCCTAGTAATATGTTGCAATTGTCCAAAACTATCAATTCTGATTTTGAAAACCTTGTGACTGATTTCATAAGGAAAAGAAGGAATTCAAATGTGTCTTTTGGGATTAAAAGTGTTGGCAAGCACGGTTTCTTCATTGGAGACTCCGGTGCAAGAAGGGAGAGTCCTCTCAAGGTATTAGCACTGATTTTCTGATTGCTAAAAAGGGTAAGAGAATATTTTTTAATGATCTTCAGCTTGCTGGACTGTGTATAACAGCAGTCATAAAGAGAGGAAAAACAACTTTGTTAATAGAACCCATGACTGATTTCTATATCAGCTACATGGTGGAACCCTTGGAAGGGTTAGTGGGGGCATTTGATCCTCAAAGTGCTCAAAGAATCAAGCTACAATCTGTTGTTAAAAAAGAGGAGTTGAATTCAAGGGGCAGTCATGACTTTAGTACCCTAAGGTATGAGAATGGTTACCATTTTTCTAGTTTGTTGAGTTCTCCTATGTTGTTGCCATGTTTATATCATTTGGGACAGCGTGTACATGATTGGATGATTGAGGAAGACTATTTCATAATCAAGTCTCAAGGTATGCTAGATGGGATAAACACATCCTCCTTTCACATTGCTCTTGATTCAAATAATGAGCATATGTTGGAAAAGAAAATAATGTAGCAGCCCATGACATTGAAAGGACATGAGGTATGTGGTATATTTATTGTAGTTGAGTTTGCTAGAGATAAGGTTGTTTTTGGGATGCAATGGTTGCATGATATTAAGGAAGAAGATGATGCATGGGTTGAAAAATCGAAGGAGAATGAAGATGTTGATCCTATATCAAAAATTCTGAGTTGCAAAGGTATGGTGAATAGCCCCAATTATGCTATTTCAAATGTGTTGGCTTCTTTCATGACGGGAATCAATGGGTACAACAAAAGGTATGAAGTTCCTTATGATAAAGTTTATGGATGCATGAGTTCTAATGTTGATTTCCCTTTCTCGTGCATTTATGATGAAATGAAAATATGGGGAGAAAGAATAAAGTTTGATAAGGGACCAGCCATATATATTTCCAACATAGAAGAAATTAGTGACCTATGTCCATGGAAAGATATGCCTTGCACAAAGAAGGTAACTCATCTCTTTATTTCCTTTAAGAGGTTTGAGGTACTTGAACGTGTTTGTACATTTGGGTTACTTAAAGTTGGAATCATTTATTGGACAAATTGGCTGCCATCTTTTGGGAAACTTGCATTCATTCACTCATATCGATAAAATGGATTTCAATGGTAAAATTGAGGAAAACAGAATAATCAAACTTCATGGTATACAAAGGAGGTTGCATTTTTTGCAGTTCATCAGCTGATCGAGAAGGAGAAATCACAATTACATTTGGAAAATCAGTTCGCTAATTATGATCTGAAAGAATTGAATTAGGTTGCACATGCAAGGAAAATAGTCACTAGCCATCTTGGGAGTAGAGAAAAAGATTACAGCAGCATACGGAGCAGCAAAAGTAAACCTTGGGGATGCGACCTTTGGGGAAGAATTTGCGACATGATCATTAGACAGGATAGGAGGATCAGTTTGTTTCCTTTCCCCGTCAGAGTTGGGAGAATCCTTAGGAGCAGGCTTGCTCAGTCCACTTTGTTGGGTGAGACAAGTGGGACATTTGATGACTCATTCCGAAGGATTGTTTGCTGCAGACACAAAGCACGCCATGATGACTTATGTGGAGAGGCAATAGGATGATGTTGAGTCGGGGAATGAGTTAGGTATAATGGAGACTTTGACTCCAGATGACAGGGTGAGTGGAGTCATGGATGTGGGTGTGACCAGTAGTGTTGCACATGAGACAATTACAAAGATTGGGGTTATAGGTTCAAATCACATGAGTCTAATCATCGGGCTAGAAGAAGTTTCGGCTAGACTGAGAGATCTCATTTGTTTCTTGAGTAATCCATGAACTGGCTTAACCACTTGTGCAGTTTCTGGTTGGTCACAGATAAGTAGGGATAGGTGACAGATTGGAGGATGAGCCGATTTTCTATAAGGGCTACATTGTACCTTGTGTCCAAAATTCTTGAGTTGAGGCAGCCTTGGAGCTACTAGAACAGGTGCATTGTCCTTGCGTGACTAGAAACTTGAGCTTCGATGAGACCCTACAACGTCATATGGGAGAGGTATCAGATGGCATGGGTTTGAGAGCATGTTTTCCTCATACTTTGATTACACTCATGTACTTGTATTTGACTTGTTATGACAAGTTGGAAGTTACAGGTTGGCATCATTCTCCCCATGAGGCTTCATCATTTGACTGGCACTCCTAGGTATTTTATTGCTTCTATGCTCGGTGAGCACTACATCCATGTTCTTGTCAGTATTGGGACGATGTTGCACTCAATTACTTGGTTATTCAAATGGGTTTGCAATTCAGCATAGGTGGTGGACTATGTAGAGTTGATATTGTCGGTTGACTATTTATTGGAGGCTTGGGACTTTTCCCCCACATGACACATTGAGAAACATTATGAGGAGCCTTGCTCTCACACGAGTGTGGGTCATGAGAGAGAGTTAGCATGCTTAGTGCTTATACAAAATGTTTCACAGGTTGATACAAGAGATGTTATAGGATTCATAGTGGACTTTCGTACACGTGGGTTGACTAGAGAGCCAGTGATTGTGAGTGATCACATGATTACCACCTTCACTTTTTGCAGATATTGTTGTCGATTGACAGTTTCAGTGTGAGCGTACTTGGTGGTAGAGTCAATGTGGGCATCTCACTACTCCAGAGGCAACATTGTTGTCTACAGAGCATGGACAGCTTTATTATTACTATGGGGGTGTCATTGGTTACGTCAGATCACACTAAGTTACTTTTGTGACTGCAGAGTGAAGTGGAGGAACTCACATTGTGGTATCCAACTTCTGCAAGATAATGCTTGGTGTCAAGCATTTCTCGGGAGGGGAGGATTGTGGATTTTCCCCAAGGAGGAGTTGATTGGGGTGTTTTTTGGGCCCTCTTGTTGCAATGGTGAAAGTTATAAAAGGGAGTGCTCGGGGGAGAGTTAGGGCATTCATTCATTGACTCACCTATTTTTGATATTGGAGCAACTGCTGTTTGCACTTTCTTTTGCTTGTGGAAATAAGATACCACAGGGAATCCTAGCTTCGGTGGTGAAAGATCTACACTTAGCTAGCAAAGCACACTTCGGTGGTGAAAGATTCCTCCCTAGTTTTACTATTTTGGAACTTTATTCAGATTTTTGGATCAGATTTGGAGAGTAATTAGAAATTCAATTTTAGAGTAAGAGGACAACCTTTCTTCATCAAGGGTTTCAATTCAAATTTGGAACAACTATTTTATAGGGTTTTATCTACTCAGTTCCAGATTTGAGGAGCAATGTTTTTTAGAGGTTTCTAGGATCCGATTCCGAGTATTTCAGATCTGGAGGTTGGGATCATTTCATGATATATGCCCTAGTAAATGTTATTTCTAGAAAATCAGATGTTTTCCATTAGTTGTATTCTGGACATAGTTATGAATTTTGCTATAGTTTTTCAGCTTAGTTTAGGGCTTTCTGAAAATTATTGGCAGTTAAATTAGATCAGAAAAATAAAAATTATATTATCTCTAGTCTATTGTTCTATCACCTTATTTAAGAGTCTGTTATAAAATTTTATGTGTAGTGTTGGCTAAGTGATTAGTTTGACAAGATATCTATAAATTCTTTAGTTCGCTGCCCTAGTTACAGTTCATAAAAATCTAGAAATTTCAGAATATCATTTCGTTGCAAAATTTTATTACATATTTTGTCAAATTTCAAGTAATTATCCCACAAGGGATATTTCACTATGGCTACGAAGTTTCAAAATGTGAGGATACATCCACACGAGCCTCTCTATCATGCAAGGGGTGTCAAAAACCATAAGTCAGCTTTCTGTGATATCCCCTTCCCAATTGAAGACCATTGGCATCTATTTTGGTCAACCCGACGGCCAAAGGGTGAAATGACCAAGGGTGGCTTAACCTTACACATAAATTATTGTACAAGGTGCCAAAAGAAAAGGTTAAAAACAAAATAATAATAAAGAATTTAGTATGTAATGCGACCATAGATGCTTAATTATATAAATGTAGACAACAAGCACTTATAGAGAATTTGCTAATCCCTATAGAAGGGTGTTACAAGCCTTGGGGGCAATTATTAGATCCCCAGTCCAAATTCATTATAATGTATTCAAATCCGTAAGGAGACTAAGCGACTTGACATTGAGTCAGGGACCAATGAGAACTGTAGAAATAGTGTTAGTAAAGAATACATTGTATTGTTTGTATCCTCCCTATGTTGAAAAATGCAACTTGTCCTTAGGAAGGAAAATGGAGGGTCAAGCAAATATGCCCCATCGAAATCGGATCATGGGAATGTTGAAAACATGTAGCATCATTTTGCGAGCGATGTTTTGGGTCTCTTAGAGAAAACCCTAAGTTCATAGAGGAGTAAGTTGACTTGAAGTGAGAGGCATTCTATGATCGTTTGATAATTTTCTAAAGGCATGTGGACGAAGGTCCTTGAGCTTTTTCATAAGCATGTTCTAATGTGACGAAAAACCCTTAGTTTATACTTTTAGAGGACGAAAACCCTCTTAGATCTTTGGATTGAATTTCTGACACAGGTTTTTCACATTGAGCTTGCAAAGTTTCTACTTTTTCCAGAAGTGTTCGTTGAAGAATAAAATTCGCAACAAGTTGTATGTTCTTTGTACCAATCTGGAGTGACCCCATCTTTTGGAAAAAGTTTGCAGTGTAAATTCGACGACATTTCAGGGCTGAACATCATAGCCATATATTGCACTGATTTTAAAATGGGAAAATCAAGAGATAAAGTACCTATTCATTAATGTTTTTAGAGGGTTTTAAAGAACCAGTTATCAGCTCCTTGTAATGCAAATTTTCTTTAGTTAATTTTCAGCCATTATTATATTCCTTAAAAATCAGATTTGTTATCTATGTATTTGGCTGTACAAAAATGCAGCGATCAGTTTTTAGACTAGAATATTAGATTTATTAAAAAATGGTTAAAACTGTTTGCAATGGTAGTTTATAGCATCAAAGCCTAGTCACCATTAATGGTAATTAATCCTTATTGCAGCAGTCTTTAAACTGAATAAAATGTAATGGTCATTAATACAAACATATTAAAGTCTGCATTTTGGCCGTGAAAAATCTGCATAAAATAGTGTCAACGGACTGAATAGAGAATGAGTTTGCGTGAACTTCTTGCTGGATTTGTCACTGGAGATTCAGATTAATGGACCAGACGTCGCATTTAAAGCAGTCAATAAATTCCATGATTTGCATAGTTTAATTTGTGCCCTGCAATTCTGCATTTATTAGCCCCGCGATTCTGCAACAGTTTCCCTGCGATTTGCCTAAACACTCCACCATTGGGGGGCAAGTCGAATAGTCCCATTGGGGACATTAACAATTTTCCCTGCATGATTCTGTGCGAGTATGACTAGCCTTATGTCAACCCATTTGGAGCTTTGACAGTGTTCATGCAAACCCAAACTAATTTAATACTTTAGTTTTGACGAATTTCATATTTCGTGACCTATGAGTATTCTGCGTGTTTTATTTCGAAGCTTTCATCACTGAAATTCGGCAGCCTGCCTCTGACATAACCATCATGCTTGCATATTTACTCAGAAGCTACTAGAAGCCTTCCCATGCAATACCCGTATCAAAGTACTTTGTACAGCTCTTTGAATGCAGATTCAGATTACAAATTTTCCCCTTTACTTTCACAACAAAATACCTGCGTAAATATGCAAAACAAACTGAATTTATTGGTGTCAGGGTATAATGTTCAAATCATAAAACGGGTACTGTGATAGGTAATAATAACTTTTTAGGTCATGATGAATAACCACCTATGTGCTGGGACAGGTAAACTAACTATTAATAACTATAAGTTACGTCCGATCCCAGCTGTTTTACATTTGTCGGACTTGACTTCACCTGTTTACATGAAAACTCTATTGAGTTATACAGGTCTCCTGATGTTACATATCAATAAACATAATACCAATTCCAAATGACCACTATCTCTTCCGTCCGGATATTTGAAATGAAAATCACCTCATGCAACTCTGCAGTCACTTCGAGTTGGTGATGCTCTGTCTCGTTGATCATCTCCTAATCATGCTCTTGTGAGGTAAGCCAGCAAAGCCTAACGGGTAACTTTTGTATGGGCAGGTTTAGTCTTGTACACTAGCAATGCTTCTAGACAAAGAAAGCGATTCTAATAGAAGAAAGAGAAAAGTGAAGGTTCTAGAGGAAGCCATCCCATACTTCTATTATGGAGTAAAATTCTATCAGATTCTACAATAAAGATGCATGAACATTTAAAGAATACTTTCAATAAGCCCATGCGACATTTAGTAGTTGGAAGCACCTTAAACCATTATATACACCAGTCCATGTGACAATGAGTATTGTAACTGTTGGAATACACTAGCTTCCATGTGAGCTATGTCTCATCACATGATTTGTCACCAAGAGAGTGGGGGCAATTGTGTTAGGGATTTGTTTGCACTGTTTATGAAATCTCTATGCCAAATAAGTTTTCTTAACCTGCAACATCCTTAAAAACAGCATTCAAGTGTCTATGGCTTGTGATGCGTTGCAATTGGGAGTTTTTAAATTGTATGCTAGGCATGCCAGCCTATACTTTTTGCCATGCCAATCCTTGAGCTGACTGGATTAGTCATCCCAAGACCTTTTGTTTTAAAAGAGACCCATTGATGTTCTTTTCTAGGCCTGTAGCAGCTCCTATTTGATATTGCACTGCAGTATCTTCTCTACACCTAATAAGGTACTTTGTCTTTAAAACTTGTGGGCAAGTAGCAGCAGCATGGTGCATCACTCCATTCTATCAGATAAATCCTTACATATCTTGAAAGCATCCTTGTGTATCATCCACTCTGAAAGACTTTGCCAGTAAATTAGAAATCCCATGTGCACCATCCTTGAAGGTGATACTAGAAAATCCCTACCGCAAAAACAATGTTTGATGATCATCAGATTCTGACATGCTATGCTCACATCTCGAACAAGGTTAGTAACATGAGGTGGCGTAGAGCAACAATTTGTGGATACCTATTAAATACCAACATTTTAGGGCATGCATACCCGCTATGACTGCCATGTAACGCCTGGGTAGTGGTACTGCTCTGGTACTGGCCTTAGAAACGTTTTCTGAAACGTTTCAGGCAAAGGACACGTCTCGGGATATGGCTCTGCCATACCCAGGACATTTCTGTACCATTTCAGCAAACGTGCTTGAGCCGTTTCCTGGGATGTTTTTGTATCGTTTCAGTGTTGACTTTACTGTGTTTTAAAAAATGCAAAAAAATTGCATTAAATGAACCCTAACTCTAATACAACTACTTAGACTTTACTTTTCGGTGGTAGTGCTGTTCATGGAGATGATTATGAGGAAATCTAGATGATATATTTTAGAATCTAGATTATTATTATGTATATGTGAATCCTTGAAATTGTAACCATGTTGAATAATGACTCTTTAGAACTTAGAGGTTCAAATTTCAATGAATTCAAAATATTTTGAGTGCTTTATCAATTATCTCTTATGGTCTACAATTATAAAATGAGTACTGTGCATATATATATATATATGTATGGATGTATGGATGGATGGATGGATGGATGGATGGATGGATGGATGTATGTATGTATGTATGTATGTATGTTGTACGGACGTTTCCGTTGACGTTTCGTATCCAAGGTTTTTTGAAAATTGCCATTTCCGCGTTTCGTACCCGTACCCGTTTCCGTTTCCGTTTCCGTTTCCTGGCAACTTAGCTTTCCCATTCCCGTGAATTTTGCAAGTACCAAGAAAATACCTACAAATCGATTCCACAAGTTGAAATGGCATGTTTTTGATAGAATTATCTACCTCGCTAAAGCACTTAATCTGGGTGAGTAGATGAATTATACAAGTGTAACGCTTTGTTCTCGTTTTAATGTCATGATCTTCAGGAATATCCTCAAACCATGGGACTGTACATTAAAAATCCTACTTAGACATGTTATTAAACAGATTGTGTGTTGCACCTATGTTGTGACCCTTTGCATACATTTCAATAAGTGTATTCCCCATAGATATTAATGATGAGGGCATGGATCTCTCTTCCCTGATCCAGAGCTATCAGCTTCCTGTAGTTTTTAATTGTTGTGTTTTTGTTAAACTGTGTATTCATATAATTTTTATACAACATTTTTCGTAAATCAAGATTAGTGTAGAACATGCTTCCAATTCCTTTTGTTCATTTTTCATTAAAAAAATAATAAAGTATCCTGATTGTATGCTCTGATTATATCGAGTCATACGTTTTCGTTGTTGATACACAAATTCCTTCCAACTAATAGGATAGGTTCTCGTTGAAAATTACATCATTTTTTCCCATGGATTCTCCTTTTTTTACTTGCATTCTTGCAATTTTATACAACATTTGTATTTGGTAAAAGATATGTAGATTACTGTTGCGAATGATTGCAGAAATTGCAATCACATCTGTTTTCAGAATGTTTTATTGCCCCCGTCTTTTAAGAATAAAAAAATTTAAAAGCTTTTTTGAATGTTATTCTTTCATAAATATGCATGTGATGGATGCAATGTTTTCAAACAGGGTCATTTTTCATGCTAAAATTACATCCATGAGTCTTGCTTCTATGCCTTTTTAGGTTTCAAATTTTTTTATTGAGATCCTCTTGCAATTTTTATCTGCTCATACTTTCATTCTAATTATGCCTACCATGAACATTCAACTTCAATCCTTTTGCAATTGACGAAGGTTATTCATGTTCTACTTCGTAAAACCATGGATTAAATGTCCACCATCGATTGAGTCTTCCTATGTGAAGAATGGATCACAGTAAGGTGCTTGCCCTTCATTGGTTTTGACAGTTGATTTTTTCCTAAGTTTTGTGTCTTTAACCATTGTGGATTTGTTGAGCACACTAGGGCATTGAGCAGTGTGAATGTTGGACAACTGATATGCAGTGATTATCCCTCTCCTTTTGACAAGGATAGAACATAGTATGTAGTGTGATATTGTGTGTTAGGTATTTCGAGAATAATATGGCTTCTAATGCATTTTTAATGGAATATTGGTATTGGATTTATTGGTAAAAGGCTGATCACTAATCTAAATACACAACCCAAAGTATATAATCAAGCTACGATCAAATTATTTTTAATGAATTTATGTTTGGTGCATTTCTTTGCATTATGTAAAAGATTGTGTAGCCATTCCCCCAACATTTTAGAGCTTGTGATTTTTTGAGAGGTGAGGCTATTTGTTGTGATATTTGCTGACATTCAACTTGTAAAGGTATGCACATATCACTTCCATTTATATTCCTTTCTTATGCTTGATCGATGTGGAAGAATGCATCCACCTATTTTCAAACATGTAAGTTGGTTGATAATGCTACAAAAAAATTGCCCTTGGCCCTATATGGTAGGAAAGTTATTTGTAGATTTAATTGTTGATTTTTAAAATTCATTTTCATATGTTCTTATTGCCAATGATCATGTTCTTATTGCCAATGATCACATGCCATGGGTTTTTGTTTTGGTACATTAATATCTCCTGAGCATTGCAAATGTGTAACAGAAAACACTACTCAAATAATCACATGTTATTTCGACTTTGTTTTCAAACTCAATATTTCAAGTCTGATCGTATCAATTTTGAATGTAGTTGGCAGTGTCACAAATTTATTGCTTCCATTAACAATTGATATAAATAATGTGGAATTTTTGTTCCCCTAAAAGATATAAAAGTTGAATGATGCTAATGTACATGTTTGTTATGTTTACATTTATAATCAAATCAAAATTAGAATAGATGGTATTTTCCCCTTCTCTAAACACAAATGAAACAATCTACTACTATTGAAAGAAAAAAACTTGAAACAAGGCTTATTTTCGAATTATTAAAACATGGAGACTCGTTACTTGTTATTTCTTACTACTGTATTGACAAGTCTAACTACAATCATTGCTAAACATATATCCCTCATTGTGGCGGCCTATCGGTGTTTCCATTGCACACTTATGGTGCAATTGCTAGTGGTAAAAACAGCTAAGGTAAATGCATAAATTACCTATAGTAAACTAGGTTTTATGTAATGTCCCTTTCTAGGGCTGACACTAAAAATCAAGAAAATAACACAAAACCAAGTGAGGCAAATTCTGATTTTTATAATAGCAAATCTAATATTCCTTAAAACCCTAGCAGCAAACTGTATAGGGACCTCAACTCACCATACAACTATGTAACAATAGCTGAAAATGCTTCTAAATAATTATTTCAAGTACGACAACATTTATCCATCCAAATTATATCAAAGAAATGGAGAAAACAATAGATTATACCCAATTGTAATTAATTTTATGACAACAGCAGTGCAGCCACAAACAAAGGCTAAAAATGATGGACAAACTCCAAAAATTACCAAATTGTAGATTCTAGCCTTATAAAATATGATAAATTTGAATGTCAAAGAATAATGAAGTTTTGTGCCCTAGAAGGCACCCAAATCCACTTCTACCCTAATCACTCCTTAGGAGAGGGGCTCCAAACAATGTCAAAAGTTTTAGTATGAATCCTCCTTTATGCCCTAGATGCAAACCAGCAAGATGGTCTTCAATGAGAGTCTTCAACACCACCAAGTTGAAGGGTTTTCATCCTCTAATCTCCCACAAGGAAGGGTTTCGTCCTCCTTGGATGCCACACTAATGGATTGTCTCCCGATAGTGGAATGGACTAAGAGCAATCAGCCCTAGAGACCAAGTATAACATGTATATGCCAAAAGATGATGTGCAAATGAGGCACCAAGAGTCCTCTAATACCCTTTGGTTAGCGTCAAGAGTCATAAGAGCATAGACCGACCTCTTAAGCTTGTTTTATCTTCTATTTCCATGTTGGAAACCTTCCAACCTTGCCGACCTCATAAATAGATTACTTTATCTTTTAATTGCATGTTGAGAGCATTATAACCCAGCCAACCTACCTTAGGGAGTAAAACACCAAAGAAAAACATTAATGACAATGAAAAAAAACATAAACGAAACCCAAGGACTTCCCTTGTGCAATTAGTTTTTGGCCATGGGAAGAGAAATGACAAGAAGTCTTCAATTGGAACTAATTCAAAAAAAGGGCCATTACAATCCTTCATTCCCAAAATTGTTTGTCCCCAAGCAATTGCAAACTTG
This sequence comes from Taxus chinensis, assembly GCA_019776745.2. Lineage (NCBI taxonomy): Eukaryota > Viridiplantae > Streptophyta > Pinopsida > Cupressales > Taxaceae > Taxus > Taxus chinensis. The sequence goes on along the minus strand of CM034148.1, from coordinate 334,661,026 downwards.
GCTGCTCCAATAATCTAGATCATGTACCTGTCAAATGAAAGAGCTTTTGCCAACACAAGCTTATATGCCTAGATTCATATCAAACAACTGAATCCCATAGTTGTCAAGGGAAACAACTTCCGCCCACAATGATCACAGTGTCTACTCCTTCCATCACCCATATCTATAAGCTCTCCGACAATCAACACAGCTTGCATATAGGCTGAAAACAAGTCCTAACAGCAATAAATCACCTGGGATTCCATCCAATTCAACACTAGTATGGCAAGGAGGAGTGTCTTCACTGGTGGAGCTTCACCACTATCATTACCATGCAAGGAAACCTTCTTAAATTACACATGGATACACTTCTTCATGATTGAAAATAGTGTGACCAGCAATATAAAAATGATACAAATATGACAAACCCATGCAATTTTCAATAATATGATTGATGTAGAGGTATTAGGTACCCATACAAGGACTGTAAACTCACTATCTTCAGCTGCAATCCCATATGCTCCCCTATGTGATTGGGTGAGAAACAAACTCAGTTGCTCTTCTCTTTCAATACTTGTGCAAACTTATTAATGAAAACAAGAGTTGCTCTCGTCATTGTTTCTTCATGCCTCATGGATATGATGGCAAGTTCTCTTTCAATGCTTGCAATCATCTCATGTTCTCCCCTCAAGTGATGGATGTTCAAAAGTTCATTCAAGCTATCCCAAACACATTTGTAAGCATGTATTTTGTTCCCCAAAATCAAAAGGATAGTGGTTAGAATCCTTCATATAACAGTTGAAAACACATCAACAATGATAATAGACTGCAAACCCTTCAACCTCATGGTCAAATACTCATCTCTAGTTGTCAAAAGAATGGATAGGAAGCTGAAATTGTTGCGAACAACGAATGAAACAAAAATACATTAGTTATCATAATAATTACCTTGGCCTCCAAATAATGCTTCCAAGCTGCCCCAAACTAATCTTTTCAAAATTTAGCTCGGATCAGAACTTATTAGTGCTGGTATGTAAGTATAACAGCCATACTTTGCCTGGAATTTTATCCCAAACAATACCAAATATGTTGGAACATAAGCCTTAATTGTTCTCAATGAGTGAACCCTCTTACACACCATTTCAAATATAAAGATTTGTCTTTAAATCTGCCCCTATATTGCTGTCCCAAGAAGATATGCACAACCCAACAAATGAGATTGGGAAAAACTTCTCATCTTGGTTGTCGAATTGCATTTCATTACTCAAATTCAGAATTGTAGTAGCCAACAAACAGCTTGTGAGAGTTACCCTTACCGTGTCAATGTCACTATAAGAATAGCACCCCATTCCTTATGATCAAAATCCACTTGATGGCTACAAATAGAATGTAGAACAAGCAAAACATGTTGGTCATAACAGCCACAAGATTTGAGACAACTCTCACAATAATTCAGGGCTCATGATTCACATTTTCCAAGCTCCTCTCAATCGTGTTACAAGGATGACTTACACTACAAAAATCCCATTAAATCCATGTCATATTAGGCATTCTTGCTAGGCATGTTTTACAGAACCAATCCCAAACAATGGCATGACACATTACTTCACCTCGGTTTACAAAAACCGAATTATTACATACCTTGTAGAAAGCTGAATTTATAATCCATGAAGCTGAATTTGTGTTTTCAGTGAATAAATTATCCATAACCTTCACATATATCCAAAAGTGGCAATCTTGAAAGTAACTCGAGTCCCATAAAATCATAGCAAGTAGATTCATACAATCTTGATTATAAAAATAACACCTAGCTTGCTTACCATTCATCTTCCCATCAATTTCAACACATTGCTCAAGTTTAGAAATATATTACAGCGACATAGGAGGAATTAACAAATATGAAATACGATAATGACTATCATACCTTAGGTTGTCCTCAACATGTTCACCTTCCCTTGTGGGATGAGGAATGATTGAGATATCCTCTACACTTCCAACCTTGTGACTTAGAATTTTTGAATTAGGATCAGCCTTCTCCTTCACTAGATTCAACAAGTGAAGCTCTTTCCGCCTTGGCTTCAACAATATTTTGTTGACACTCACATGGAACATCTTCATTGTGCTTTCCGAAGTCATGTACACCATCAACTTGCCTCTTATTAACTGATGTTCTAAAACTTCCAGCAAGTTGTTCATTCTCATACCTATGCAAATCAAATTCTTCTTTCATTGATCCAATCTTTGGAATGCTCGGAAGATGGATAGGAGCTTCTTGGAAAAGATTATTTTTCCCTTTAGTACCCTTCATCCTCTCATCTTTGTTAGAATAATTGTCATGATTATCAAACCCTTGCAAATACATAGTGTGAGGGTAACGCAATAAATTAAATTGCTTACCATTTGTTGTTGATATGTAAATTCCAACAAACTAAAAACCAACATGAGTATTAGGTCAGGCCTCCTTTTGAAGCGCATACCTCTCAAAAGGGGCATCCCGAATCTCAACCTCATGAATCTCTTGTAAATTTGATTTCCTTCACTATCTTGCTGCCACATGCAATCATTGGAAATTAATAAAATATCATTAAATATTAACGAATTTTTACCTTGGGGCACATGCTACATGATTTCCCTAGGTTCATCCGTCAATCCTTCATCAACTTGTGACATCTTCATGTTGTTGATATGAAAATCAATCACGAGCTTGACATTGGCAATGGTGATGGGAGCTTCTGAGGATTCAATGGGTTGTTCCCTTTCAATGCCTAACAACTTCGTTTGTTCTTCTTCCTTCTTTGGCTCCAACTCCATGCTTTTTCCTTGTTCAACTTGCGTCATGGGTTCCTCTATGGGTTGTTTCTTCTCCATTACTTTCAGCCCTAGTTTTTCTTCTTGTGTAGTTTGTGACCTACGCTTGGGCCTTGATCTTCCCTTGCTTATTCCCATGAACTTAGAAAATGACATGGCATCACGAATCTTCTCCGAAAAAGCCCTCTACTCCTCATACCATGTAGGCAGCAATGTTGTCTACTTTGGATGGCTGAAAATTATAGACTTCCTTTGAAGAGCTCCTTCCACCATTTGGATTTTGAATGGTATGGATCAACTTAGCCATTGTGTTGACCAATCTTTCTTGACCTAGGGCAAGCTTTTCAAGTCTAGCATCACCGAAATTTCTATATGCCATTTTGAACTTCTTGCAAGGAAACCCTTAGGCTGGGAAGACCGAAGGTCTGATACCACTATAAAGTCCCTTTCTACGGATGAAACTGAAAATAAAGGAAATAGCACAAACCCAAATTAAGAAAATTTTGATTTTTATAACAGCAAATCTAATATTCCTAAAAACCCTAGTAGAGAACTGTATAGGGACTTCAACTCACCATACAACCATGCAACAACAGCTGAAAATGTTTCTAAATCATTATTTCAAGTAGTGCAACATTTATCCATCCAAATTATATTCAAAGAAATGGTGAAAACAAGAGATTATACCCAGCTGTAATTAATTTTATAGCAACAGCAAGGCAGCCACAAACAAAGGCTAAAAATAATAGATACACTCCTCCAAAAATTACCAAATTGTAGATTTCGGCCCAATAAAATATGATAAAGCTGAATATAAAAGAATAATGAAGTTTCGTGCCCTAGAAGGCACCCAAATCTTCTTCTGCTCTAGTTGCTCCCTAGGAGGGGGGGCTCCAAACAATGTCAAAACTTGTTGTATGACTCCTCATTTAAGCCCTAGATGCAAACCAGTAAGATGGTCTTCAATGAGAGTCTTCAACACCGCCAAATTCAAGGGTTATCGTCCTCCAATCTCCCACAAGGAAGGGTTTCGTCCTCCTTGGATGCCACACTAATGGATTATCATCAGTGGAATGGATCAAGAGCAATTAGCCCTAGAGACCAAGTATAAAGTGTATATGTCAAAAGATGATGTGCAAATGAGCCATCAAGACTCCTCTTATACCCTTTGGTTGGCGCCAAGAGTCTTAAGAGCATAGACCGACCTCTTAAGCTTGCTTTATCTTCTATTTCCATGTTGGAAACCTTCCAACCTTGCCGACCTCATAAGGAGCTTACTTTATCTTAGAATTGCATGTTGAGAGCATTATAAGCCAGCCGACTTGCCTTAGGGAGTAAAACAACAAAGAAATACATTATTAACAATGAAAGAAAATGAAAACAAAACCCAAGGACTTACCTACAATTCCTTCTTGGCCACGGGAAGAGAAATGGAAAGAAGTCTTCAATTGGAACTAATTCAAAAAATAGGACATTATATTTTACCTAACATTCCCCCCCTTAATTTTGCATTGCCTCAATAGATGAGGAGAGGAACTCTCTAAACAATTGAAATTTGTCACGTGCAAGTAACTTTGTGAAAATATTTGCTCGTTATTCAAATGTCGCGAAAAATTGAAGCTATATATTGTGTTTCAAGACATGCTTGAGTATGAAATGAACATGTACCTCAATATGCTTGGTTCTCTCATGAAAAATTGGATTGCGAACAAGTTTGAGAACACCCTCATTGTCAACATACAAGGTAGTGGATTTTTCCTGTGGTACTCCAAGTCCCTCAGGTATGTGACATAGCCATATCGCTTCGCAGACATCTCCACCTGCAGCACAATAATCGGCCTTTGTAAAAGAGCGAGAAACAAAGTTTTGTTTCTTGTTTCCCAATGATATCGATCCGGATTCCAAAAAGAATATAAATCCAGAAGTGGATTTCCTATCATCAATATTACCTACATGATCTGAATCCGAATATTCAATCAAGAAGAAATGATCATTCTTCTTGTACTCTAGACCAAGATTCATAGTACCCTTGAGATATCTCAAGATCCGCCTTGTTGCTTTCTACTGACAAACTTTGGGTTCCTACATGAACCTGGAAAGATAGCTAACAGCAAAGTTGATATCTGTTCTAATATATGTTACGTAAATGAGACTCCCAATCAACTGTCAATAAAGAGTTGCATTTACCAGAGGGAATGGATCTGTACAAGATAACTAAAGTCTCATCTCCATGCGTGTAGCAATCGGTGTGCAATCCATCATCTTGAATTTATCATCTTTTGTCTTGGTATACTTCAACTGAGAAAAAAAGACATGATTTTCCTTTAGTCATACTTCCAATCCAAGACAGTAATGCATGAGACCAAGATTTGTCATGTCAAATGATCGATTAAGATCTTTCTTTGTAGCATTGATCATCTTCATTATGCTACCAGTGATGACTAGATCGTTGACATATACAACTGTCACAATCTCTCATCCTTGCCTCTTGAGGTAGAGATTAGGATCATATGGATTTCTCACAAATCCATGTTGAACGAGATGCTCATCAATCTTGATGTACAATGCTCGGGGTGTCTGTTTAAGGCCATATAGAGATTTTCTCAGTCTACATACCTTTGTTCCTTCACTAGGTACGACAAAACCCTCAAATTGAGTCATATAGACCATAGATGGAAAACTCGCCGAAAACTCGCCGGTTTTTGAAAAACTCGCCAAAAAAACCTAAACCCGGTTAAATCGCCATAAAACTCGCCAAAACAGGGCTCGCCGAGTTTTGGCGAGTACTCGCCGAGTTAACTCGGCGAGTACTCGCCAAAACTCGGCGAGCCCGTGCTAAATACTCGCCAGACGCGGCCTGTACACGGATACACGCTTTTCCACACCGCAAAAAACATTCTTTTTACACGGTTTTGGCTCTTTTTAAGGCCCTCAACTCCCTCATTGTCACTCACACAACCATTTGAGCTTGCATTGCTTGTGTTGAGTGGATTTTGGAGCGAATTCGAGGAGAGAATTTGGAGATTTGCATTTGGAGGTAGGTTTTTTTTTTTTTTTTTTAATTCTTTGAAGTTTTTCCAAATTTTGAATATATTCGATTTAGGTTTTATAGATTCCTATTGTGATTCTAAATCAATGCAATGTAAAATCGAATGCTTGTACTTTTTTTATACTCATTTGCAGCCAGAGGTATGTAATTTTATTTTATTTTAACGCAAATTCATTGTAAATTAGTTAAATTTTATGTATGTGTATTGTAATCGATTCGTTGTGTAATTCTAAATACATGTAATGTAAAATTGAATACTTGTAAATTTTTAATACTCATTTGCAGCTAGAGGTACGTATTTTTTTTTTAATTAACGCAAATTCATTGTAAATTAGTTAAATTTTATGTATGTGTATTGTAATCGATTCGTTGTGTAATTCTAAATACATGTAATGTAAAATTGAATGCTTGTAATGTATTTTTTTTACTTACGCAAATTTGTTATTCAGGCATGTTTTGTTTTTAAAATTAAATTAAGTTTACGTTTTCTAATTTTTTAAATGTGCATTGTGTTACAGATTAGAGTTTAACAATGGCATCAGGTTCGGCATCTGGATCACTAGCAGGGACCGTTCCTCCGAATGCCCGTTCCATAGCATGGAAGTATGCTGTACGTGGAAGTTGTGCGGGCGAAATTCTTTGCACTTTCTGTAACAAGAAAATGAATGGAGGCATCAATCGTTTGAAATATCACCTTTCAACTATTCCTTGCCGAGATGTTACAGTTTGCCCCAACGTGTCAGAAGAGGCAACGCGAGAGATTAAAGCAGAGCTGGCAGAGTTAGAAGAGAAAAGACTAGAGAACGCAAGGTTGAAGGCAGCCATAGCACAAGCTATTAGACCTGGGGCTGCAATGGAAGAGAATTTAGACGATGATGCAGCAACAATTGTGGGCTCTACTCGTGGTCCACGCATACGATCAGGAAGAGCCGGAAGAGGCTCATCTTCATCCGAGTTCGAGCAAAGGCATACCGAGTTATTTTTGTGGCAAGGAACACACCTGGAGCACAACCTTCATTGGATGGTGCATTCTGGAACAAAGATATGCACGAGGAAGTGGATAAAGCTTGTGCAAATTTTTGGTACTACAACAACCTGCCATTCAATGTGGCAAAGAGCCCATACTGGGAGTACTTGGTGACAGCGTTGACAGTTGTAGGGAAAGGGTACAAGGCACCCTCTCCAAAAGATTTGAGCGGAAAATTACTTGAGGGTGCGATTGCAGATGCCACTACCATGCTAGAAGAGCACAAGAAACAATGGAAAAAATTCGGATGCACCATTCTTTCAGATGGGTGGACGGATGGAAGGAACCTCACCCTTGTTAATTTTTTAGCAGCTTCAAACGGTGAGATGGTGTTTTTAAAATCTATTGATGCCTCTGACATAATAAAAAATGCAGAAAATTTGAGTGTTATGTTAGAGACAGTTGTATTAGAGGTTGGTGTACAGAATGTTGTGCAAGTTGTTACAGACAATGCAGCAGCATATGTGGCAGCTGGGAGACTATTGCAGGAGAGACATCCATCACTCTTTTGGACTCCTTGTGCAGCTCATTGCATTGACCTTCTTTTGGAGGACATAGGCAAAATTGATTGGGTGAGGCCGGTTGTAGAAGATGCAAGATCTATAACGAAGTACATATACAATCACCCTTGGGTTCTGAGCTTGATGAGAGTACACACAAAGGGGAAAGAACTTGTTCGAGCCGGTGTCACAAGGTTTGCAACTAACTTCTTGACGTTGCAAAGTATTTCTAGTTTGTTGACATCTTTGAAACAAATGTTTGTGAGTCAAGCATGGCTAGACTCACAATATTCAAAGAAAGCTGATGGAGAGAGGGTTGCAAAGATAGTTTTTGATGATATCTTTGCAAAGAGAGCTATAGAGATCATCAAGGTAATTTCAAACTTCGATTTATATTTCATTCCTTTATTTTAATTTGTTAAATTATAAATATTAAATACATTGTTCTACTTTTCACTTTTTTATTTCATTTCTAATATGTATTGTAACTTGTAAGTTTGCAATCTTACATTTTAATTTGTGTGTAGGTGTCAGAGCCGTTGGTGAGAGTTTTGCGTTTGGTTGATGGGGAGCAAAACCCCATGGGGTTTGTATATGAGGCCATGGATAGGACCAAAGAGTCTATCCAAAACTATTACAGGGGGGATATCATCAGATATGGTCCCTTTTGGGAGATTATTGATCGGAGATGGAACAATCAACTCCACCAACCTATTCATGCAGCGGGGTACTACCTCAACCCCAAGTATTTCTACTCTGACAGCTTCACAGATGTGAATGGAGAGGTTATGGAGGGCCTTTCGACATGTATTGAGAGGATGATACCGGATGTTGAGACAAGGGACCTCGTTATTTTAGAGCTGCAGAGTTACAAATATGGTAGGGGGAGACTCTTTTCATCAGCGCTAGCTATTCGAGGGAGAACCACACAGTCACCAGGTAATACCAAGTTACTTAGAATGTTTACCAAGTTACTTATTAGTTACATATTTGATTTTTATTAATTAATTATAAATTTTTGATTATCTTGTTAAATGTTTGTAGGTTCTTGGTGGGAGGATTGGGGAGGGAATACCCCAAATCTTCAAAAGTTAGCCCTCAGAATTCTATCTCAACCTTGTAGCGCTTCTGGATGTGAACGCAACTGGAGTTTGTTTGAGGCCATTCACACGAAGAAGCGCAACAAGTTGACTCAAAAAAGACTCAACGACTTGGTTTTTGTGCAATACAATCTCCGGCTTCGCACAAAAAAAAGTTGAGGCGACATCAGAGGAGCTCATTGATTTGGATGAGATAGATCCATACAGTGAGTGGACTGGGCAAGAAGAGGAAAACCCTGAATTCACAGCGGACGAGATTGCTTCTTTTGAGAGGGAGGCTATGGAGGGAAGAAGCACTAGCAGGACTCCGAGGAGATATTGGAGTGGATGACATCTTTGGAGGTGATCTCCAACATGCAGCAGAGGAGCCACCAGCACCACCATCTAGTTCCAGGATCGAGCCAGATTCGCAGCCTTCTAGGAGGAGCGTGGAGACGCAGCCGAGTGTGGGGACTAGTGGAGCCAGAGGCACTAGACCCTCTCCCCAATATTTCTCTAGATTGGGGAAGAGGAAAATGTAATTTATTGTATATTGTAACTTGCATAGATATGAAATTTATGATGATATTTTACAATGTCAATCATCATAAATTCATATTACTTATCAGCCGGTTGTCGTATTCGCATGATGATGCGATTTTGTATTGTATTTGTATTCAAATCTAATAGAAAACACTTCTCCAACATTTTATGGGCTCATTTGATACATTTTGTAGCTATGTGTTGCTTAAAATTTATGTTTTTTAAAAAAAATTGAGTATTTTTTAAGTTGTCGAATATTCCCGAGTATTGGCCGAATATTGGCGAGTTTTTTTTTTTGGGGTCTGGCGAGTTTTTGGTTTTGGCGAGTTTTCCTACTATGATATAGACTTCCTCCTGTACATCTTCGTTCGTAAAGGCACTTTTTACGTCCATCTGATGGACTTTCGAACCAAATTGAGCAGCTAGAAAAAAGATCATCCTAATCGTTTTGATCTTAGCTATGGGAGAAAATGTCTCCTCATGGCCTATGCCTTCCTTTTGTGCATACCCCTTTACTACCAGTCTCTCTTTGTACTTGTCTATGATCCCATCTTCTTTTTACTTTGTTTTGAATATCAAACTGCAACCAATGGGCTTCTTTCCTGGTGGAAGATCAACAAGTTGTCCGGTGTTTTTTTTCATCACTGATTGATACTTAGCATCCATGGCATCTTTCCAAGCTTTCGACTATAGGGCTTCCTGGACAATAAAGAGCTTAACAAATTCAACAACTCTACTCATCAAAGAAAAAATTACCTCTTCTCGAGCTTTACTGTGAGTCTGTGGTCCAATGGTGGATGTATTCGGAGGAGCATCCAATTTTGCATCTCAAATCATGTTTTTATACCACTTGGGCATACACTATATTGTTCTAGTGGGACGTGGTCCTGTCTAATCATCACCATCATCCCCATCATCACTGTCATCATCAGTGGGAACATCTGTTTATGTTTTTACAACAGGTGTGCTATCTACATCAGGTGAGAATGGAGTAGTCTCAGCTTCCTTCTTCTCAAAAACCTCAACAGTTTTGAGTTTTCCCCGCTCGCACTTTGTATATTGTTTGGGCTGCAATCCCATTGACCTACTTTTGTGGTCATTCGTTGGACATTAATATATTTATCTTATCTTATCAACATCTCTATCAGTGTCGACTTTTCCGGTCTTCTGATCCATCAATTTGTACCCAAGAGCCTCTTCACTGTAGCCAATGAAGATGAGTTTCTCTGATTTCATGTCCAACTTCTTTCTTTTCTGCTTGGGTATGTGCATGCTAGCTTTACATCCCAATACTCTAAGATGTGCAATAGATGGCTTCCAATACGACCATGTTTCATGTGGTGTTACTCCATCAAGAGCAATTGTGGGTACTCTATTCAGCAAATTTATTGCTATCTTCATTGCTTCGGCCCAGAACGTCTTCGCCAATCCATAGTCATCGATCATACATCGCACCATCTCCAGGATAATACGATTCCTTCTCTCAACCCCATTCTGTTGCAATGTGTGTGGTGGCATCTGTCAACGAATCCTGTAAGCTTGAGGGTAGGCTTTGAACTTATTACTAGTGAGTTCCCCCCTCGATCTGAGCGAAGACATCTGATATGACGACCAGTCTCGTTCTCAACAACCACTTTGAACTTCTTGAAGTTCTCAAAAGCTTCACTTTTGTTACGAAGACAAAATCCACATTTTTCTAGAATAATCATCAACACAACATGAAATACTGAAATCCAGAATGACTAGTTTGCATCAGACCACAAAGATCGATATGAACCAAATCAAGCTTACCTGGAGCTCGATAAGTACTTTTCTAGAAAGAAGTTCTCTGTTGTTTTCCTGCGAAGCAATTCGGACACTTGTGTTATCCTTTTTGAGAGATGGCAAGCCTCTCGCCATATTGTACCCGCAAAGTGTATTGAGATATTTGAAACTGAAGTGACCAAGTCTTTGACGCCACAACTGTGTAGAGAAAGAATTCTTATCCACTAGTGCTTGATCATCCCTATGAACACAATCAAGCTAGAAACTTGTCCCACATTTGAGGCTTTTACAAAAAAAATTGAGCCTTTAGATTTTTGTCGAATCAAAAACACATTCTTACTGGAATGACTATCAAAATCAATCTTCAAATTATGATCTAAAAGTTGACTAACTGATGGTTAATTCTTTGTTAAGCCAGGGACATGATACATTAGATAATCTACAATTCTGTGAACCAAGAGGTAGAGAAATGTTCCCAATACCTTGTACCGTGTAAGAAGAATCATCTAATGAAACATGGTTTTTTGAAGGTGTGTCCCTCATGGTGGTAAACGAGTCTCTTTGCCCGGTCATGTGTCGATTGGCGCTTGAATCAACGTACCAAATAGCACTAGATGATATGGATAGTTCACTAGAATGGGCAATGTACAAGAAGTCCTCATCATCCGAATGGTCTTCTTGCTCAGCTACATTTCCTTGTTGATGGGGTTTCTTCTTCCAGTTCCCCTTCTTCTGCCCTTGCTTGTAGTGTGTTTGTCCCTCTTCTAATTGCTGATTTTGAGCTCCGAAATTGCTCAATGAACCTTTCTTGTACGTCATACCAGCAATCTTTTAACTCATGTCCTCGTTTGCAGATAGGACATTTCTTCTTTTGCTTGTCCCATTGTTGATGTTGTTTTTGGAACTTTTGGAAAAAATTTGTTTTTTCTTTCCCTTTTTGATGAGAAGATAGCACCTGCTCTTCTTAATCATCTTTGTTTTAAAGTGCCTCTTCTTGCTGTAGAAGCAAACTCACCAGCCCCTCCAAACCGATGGTCTGATCTGACAAGTTGATTGTCATCACAAAAATGCAGTAAGAGGGAAGAAGTGCTCTTAGAACAATGGGCACAAGAGTTGTATCAATAACCTCCTCTCCCATGGCGAGAAGTGAAGCCCTCAATGCTACAACTCTCCGCAAGAAAGCCTCCACTTTCTCGTTTGGCTTGAATTTCAATGTATGCAACTGACTCTGTAAATTCAGTATTGTGTTCTTGTTTCATGCCTTGTACACTGTGCTCACCTTGTCCCACGCTTCATTAGTTGTTTTGGCATCTCGAATATAGGGTTGCACGTCATCAGACACTTTGAACAAGATTATCAACTTGGCCTTTTGATTGGCCCTATCAAATTGTCGTTGTTAGGTACCATCAACTGTTAATCTGGTTACGGAACAATTCATAACCAGCCAAATTTCTTCAAACTCGAATTGAGTTCGAATTTGGGTCTTCAACGCGGCATAATTGTCGCCACGGAGCAGCTGCAAGTCAGGCAAAAAAAAATTCGGAGCATTGTTTGCCATAGTGGGTGGTTAGATTTTCCCAACTAGATGGCTTGTTAGCACAAAACAATGTAAAATTACACTGAAAATACAATATTACAACCAACTATGTAGAAAAAGTGAATGGCAAGCAAAAATAGTTTGTTTTGCAAGGCCCTGGTGACCTCCCGAGCTCAAAATGGCTCACAATGCGAAAAATCGCAAAAAACAACTAAAACCACTGAAAAACATCCCTTTCAGGCACCCCCTCCTTTAACAATAGTTTCTCATAATCACTTTTCTTGCAAAGTTGGAGGAAAAAAAATTACCCCAAAATTAGGGTTTTCTCCGCTAAAGTTGGGCGAGGTTTAGCTATGACTATCTCCGTTAGCGGGGATTTATGGCCATTAAGTTTAGCGGTTACTGCTATAATTGCCATCAAATTCAAAAATATATTAAAAGAAAGGAGGGGGGGTCGAACCTGCACCTTGCGCTCTCCAAATGGCTTATCACCTACCACTTAGCCAATCAAGCGCACAATGCGCATGCAATATAAATGAGACAATTGTTATTTAACTAATAATCAAAAAAAGCTAACCTTTTAAAAAGTTGACTTGGCATCTTAGGGGAGACCCACGTGGCGCAATGTGGGCAGAGGTGGTTTAGGGTTTCTCCTTAGAAACCGCTCGCAAAAGATATTTTGTGCCTCTACCGTTGGGATTTTGTCTTTGATGTTGTCTTTGTATTGTCGCCGTTGTGGAGGGTTCTTGTTTGTCGTTTTTTGTTTTTTTCTTTTGCCTTTGGTGTTCACGTTTTGTCCCGCCTTTGAAGTTTTGTATGCACCGTCGTTTATTTGCAAGTTTCAATGGAGCAGGTGGAGGCTTGGCCGCTCGAAGCAGGTCATCGTGTGGATGCCGCCACTAATGCTTGGAGATCAGCTTGTTTAGAGAGAACTCGATGAAACGATCCATAGTGTTGAAACAAGTGACATTGCTCAACCGACAGAGCTCAGCAATGAAACCTTGACCCAATGGATGAAATGTATAGACAAGATCAATGCGCAACACGACCTGATGACTTGCAACTCAATGGATGGTGCGCCATCCATCTTGGTAGAACGACTAAGAGGTGCACAACCCGACTAAGCTTTCCAACAAAAAACCCAACTCGATCCTCAACTCAGTTATAGACCCAACTCGCCAGGAAAGAGCAAACTTGTTCCAATGCACAGTCCGCTCGGTTTAAGCAACTCGAATATAGGGCTTATTTTATAGACCTCCAAATTTATCAAAACAACTAGATTTAACCATGTGAACCTCTAGATTTAGAGGGAAAACCCCTACTTGGGGGCAAAAAATAATTATTCTGATTTTTTCCAGAAAGCATCAAATTTGTCTAGTGCAGGAGGCACAAGTACAAAAAAAAATCGCTTTACTTTCACCTGAAAATTGAAATGGAGGTTGTGTGCATGCAGGGTGGGTCTGGGAAGTTGTTGGAGGTAGCACAGGCTATCCTTGAAGGCAATTTTCTTCTCCAAAACCTCTCAACTCAGTTATAATCTCCGTTAATTTTTGCTCACATGAACAATCTCTCCATAACTCATCTCTAATACCAAATACTGAGGACCTAAGGAAACAAGGAGGCAGCCTGTGGAAATTTTATTGCTTATGAAAAGTAGATTGCATGAGAAGCAATCAAGCTGCAATGTATATATGCATTGTACAGTTGAATGCAGATAAACAAGTTATTGTACAAGTACAACAAAATACCTACGTGAATATGCAAACAGACAAATATATGGCTTAAACAATAAACCAAATAATAAAACAAACATAAAGGTTATAACAATATAACCATGATAATAACCACCTATTTACCACAATAAACTAACTATTTATTAATGGTAAAAACAACAAAGGTAAATGCATAAATTACCTAAACTAGGTTTTACCTAACATAACAGCATGCAACAAGCATGAACAAATAGAGACAATGGGACAGGTGGACATAATGGGTGTAATCTATAAACAAAGAGAAGAAACGAGGCAAGTGTAGTGTAACTATGGCATAATAATGACAATGCATCAGCAGCCATCACACAAAAGAAATGGTTAGATAAAGTCAAAAATATGGTGTATGCATATGCCCCAACCGAAGATCATCGTGTGGTACAATAGTGAAACATGAGATGGTCTTTGGAAAAAAATTCATGCAACACGTAAAATCAAAAGGAAATGCTAGAAGTAAAGTTGTAATGAAAGTTTTGTAAAGAAATAATGAACTCCACCAAGTGAAATATACCTACCCCATACTTGTCGGTGTCGCTTGGCTTGCCAATAGTAGGCACAATAGCTGCTTGGAACCCTGAATAAGCAAGACTGAAAAGAAACATTAAAAGATAATTGGTAAAATAGGATATAAATCACCTAGCTAGGAGGTCAGGGGAAGGATGTAGTTGAACATCAAAATGACGAGAAAATGAGGATTTGTGGTTGAATTTGATACATATGTGTTATATGTCAAAATGAGCGGCTTGCCACCACTAGGATGGCGCAATTTATGGAATGTTTTTAGGGTTTGTTGTTGGAAAGATATGAAGGTTTGAAGATTAGAAAAAAGTTGCATCGAAATCAGTTATAAGAATGGCTATAAATAGTACAAAGAGAAATTCATTTGTCACTTTGCTAATTTGAGATTAAGAGAAACTAAGCTCTAAGATTACCTAACTTGAGCAACGATGACGAGAGTACATGGTAGCTGACGAGGTGGTCAAGATGAGGCACGCGACGGTGTGAATTCCATGGTAGGTGTTGTTTATACATTGGGAATGGGTAGCTATAAAGAAATGGAAAAAATGCATGTTGGGGACAAATTTAGCTAGTAAAGTTTGCCCCAATGATAGTCAAAATATAGATCGGGTTGAGGTTTAGGTGGGTAGTGGCATTTTGAATTTGGGAGTCAAGTTAGGTTTTTGAAATTAATGTTAAGAATGTCATAGGACCCTGAAAATAGACGCCATCAGCCATGCTAGAATGAATAATCGCAACAAGGCCGATGGCATTTGCATTGCGGAATGTAATATGGGGCGGCCAATGGCATTTTGCCAGCAAAGCCAATGCGATATGAAGGGGTTAAAATTTGCTCAAGGGCTGATGCAATTAAGCCAGCACAACCAATGTAGTAGAAAATATTGAAATTTTGATGAGTTCGAGATGTTTGATTTCGGTGATAAATTTGAATCATGATTTGATGGGTACATGTTGTTTGATATTTTGTAGGTGCCACGGAGGATCCGACTATGAAGATCGGTAGATGTGGTGTGGTCAATAGAGTTATTATGTGGGTTATCATCACAAGACATTGCATAGTTACAAGGCCTTGGATTCAGAGGCATTATGCAGATGGTGTTGGTCCCATTGGATGCGGATTTCATACAGATGTTTTTGGACCATTGGGAATTTAGTATCAACAACTTCAGGTGGGGGGTCGGTGGACAAACAATCGAGGTTATAGTGACACTACCAGATTTTCATGCGATTCCGGGGCTACTGATTCAGGGAATCTGCATGTTTTGTGATGTACCGACGAGTACTGCAGTGAGGAGGGCATAGGCACGATGGGCCATGGGTAGTAAGGATTATCATCCAGGTGCACTAATGGTTCAATTGAGTAATGGTTCAATTGAGTGTCATATTTGTTGTGAAGATTCCGGATATCCAGTAGGCTATTATTGGTATGGTTAGAGCATGAATCTTGTGCCACAAGGCAGATGGGGCAGTACCGTTGTTTGTATTGGTGGCGTGCAGAGATGCATTGGAGGCTGGGAAACACTTTAGTTGGGGAACAGCCACATGGGTACAACTACTGCACGATTTGTACAAGATTTGGGTCACACTACAGAGGGCAGTAGGGCCCATCATACTACTGGTATCCTAGATTTATGAGTGGTTCCTGATATATAGGCCTACAAGGACGCCGCTACAAGTGGTAGGGGATGCCCCGAGAATTCTACAATGGAAGAGAAGCCCAGTAATTAGACTAGTCGTTGGTTATAGATGGTTTCCTCAGGTCATACAAGAGCACATGGTGTGGGAGCCCTACAAAGGGACAATGGATCAGTGGCCCAGTTGGTCGACTATAGTGGCAGCCGAGGGGACCTTGGAGATTATAGGACATTATGTATGGTGCGTGGAGACATAGCCAGTTGATAAAGTGCCATTACAGTTTAGGCGTCTAACTCGTGCAATAGCCCTACCTCTTCTAGAGTATCGACCACAAAATGCGAGAGAGAGAGAGAGGAGGGAGAGCTTGTGACCACGTCAAGTGAGGTGTGCCCCATGGCCAGGTGGTAGGTGACAATGATAGAGGGGAGAAAGAGGTGCAGAGGGACCTCAGGTGATAGAGGTGGGGGGTAACCCCAAGAGATAAGTTGTTGGAGAGGAGAGGGTAGAGATGCCTCAAGGATGGCACTGCAAGTGGCAGTTACAAAGTGTTATAGCAGGATACTTGTTAGATATAGGTTGCCAAATAGCAGTGTACATGATGTGGTGGTTAGGGCAGAGAGCAGGGGCTCCAAGGAGATCAACGATGATATTAGTGTCCCGAGATAGGTGGGCACAACTGATAGGAGCTCGTCGTCTAAGATATGAGGCAGAGGCAGTTTTGGGAGGCTAGGTAGATGGTGCTATCGTCGTGGAGCAATCCGGTGAGCCAGGTGAGCCTTAAAATTAAATTGTTTGATAGCATAGATTGTGATGTTTGAATAGATGTGGAATAGATTGCTAATGAGGTCTATGATTTGTGTGTTTTGTAGAGTGGACCACAACTAAGTGGCACGCGGTGATTAAGGGAGCACATCATGAGATCTTTGATGGCATCCTAGACCTGATATATACGGTCGTGTTGGTGTGTCAGCAATAGCCGAAGACTCAAGGAGTGCATTTAGGCTCGTGGGAGAGGCATCTCGCAAGCTGTGGAGTCATCGGGATGCTCTAAAGGCGGTGAGGGAGACATGACATCTTTGGTGCAAGGCCTTCTCCAGGTACAGGAAATGCTAGCACGAGAGTAGGCGATGAGATTATCAGATGCACAAGGTGCGGTTGCACGCCAAGCAGCAAAAGCAAACCACATTGCGGCATTAGAAGTTCGTGTGGCTAGAGAAAAGGGAGAAGCTTTAGGGGCTCGGTCGAGAGCCACATCTTTAACACAATTCTTGTGGGCGTCTAGTCAAGCACCATTGGCTCAAAGCATCAGTTGACCTCTATTTGAGGGAGGTGATGTTTGAGGGATGGTTAATTTTTTAAAGATAAATTGGATTAATGGTGCATAAAAACGATTCATTTTGATAAAATATATACGAGATATTGTTTTGGCGTTATGATGTGTATTGATGTTGATATATGATGTATGTTTACTTTCATGATTCCATTTTCTTATGTATGCACAAATGTATGAACATTTACGATTAAGAGAAATGAAATGATAAAAAAGGTTTAAAATTGATGGTGTCGGTAAAGTGTGTAAAAATAAATGGGATGAGGACCGAATCAGAGGGTCGGTCCAAGCGATAAGAGAAAAACCCAAGCGAGAGATGATGGGAAAAGGGGGGGACCACAATATCCAAAGTAGGCAGCCATGGCCGTTGAAACCTAAACGGAAGAGAAAAACCCAAGCGCGAGTTAAATAGGAATTACCGAATTATCCAAGATAGGAAGCAATGCCCATTAAAACCCAAACAGGAGAGATAAACCCAAGCGGGACATAAATAGTGATAGATTGAGTAGAATAAACTATCTCAAAGACGGAATGTGAATAATTGGTATGCATTGTTGATGATGTCAACTGTGTCGTGTAGGATTTGTTTGTGTGTGAATCATGAGGTCCTTGAGGTTGTCTTTTAAGATGGTGATGCCTCAATGGACTACTAGTCATGGGGAAACGAGGGAATCATCGATCCTGTCAAAGATCCGTGTGAGAACATGGCAGATATCATCAAGGGAAGGACAAGGAGGGAATGATGAGTTGGATCAAAACTAAACAATGGCATAGGAGGATGTGATGGAGGGAATCAGGCTTGTCGTTTAGACGCATTAATAGAAGGCTCCTGGGTCGGCGCTTGCAAGAGATAACCCGGCAAGTATCCTTTGTATGTGAGAAAAAACCGTGATGAAAACAAAAGAGTGGTGTTATGGAAGAGGGATGTTTGGCTTTCTTTTGATGGTGGTGTCTGACTTCCACCTCATGTTTCTTCATATGTCATCGATAGAAAACCGTGATGAAAACAAAAGAGTGATGTTATGGAAGAGGGATGTTTGGCTTTCTTTTGATGGTCATGTCTGACTTCCACCTCATGTTTCTTCATATGTCGTCGATAGGCTCTACAATCTTAAACATCATGTGTAGAGCCTCATACCATGTGCAATATGGTTCAGTCGCAGGGACGCTAGGAGCCATAATGGCACAGAGAGATGGTGGTGAGGTTGTGGAAAGGAGAGTCGTAGCAAGATATGGAGAAGTGGAACGGGAATGAGTAGAAGATGCCATAACAGGGATGGTGGAAGGGCTATCTGACAGAGCAAGTTGTGGCTCAAGCATCAGATCACCAATTAGAGTGTAGTTAATCAGCTCATCCTTAGAGTCAAAGTTAGAATACGTATCATCGTCGTCCATAAGATCACCTTCCTCCAGATTGAAGATAGTGGGTGTGTCTTGCAAAGAGACGATGATAGTGTTGATGTTATGACTAAAGGTAGAGTGGAGAGCGTTTTAATACGAAGGATTTCCACATTCTTAGCCTAGCCATAGCCTACTAAGAAGGGATCATCTAGAAAATAACTATAATATCCCCTTCTCAGTCTAAGACCTTTATCCCAATTTTGTTTCCCGACGGCTAAAGGGTGTTAAAAAGGAAAACTTATCATAACAAATTAATTATAAAAGTGAAAAATAAAATAATATTAGAAACACTTTATATTAATTTATTAATGATAAAGTCAATTTAAAAAAAGAAAAGATAAATATAAAGTGATAAAGTAAAATAAGAAAAAAAGAAATATCACTTTATATTTATTATTCTCCCCTAGGAGAAAATGCGACCACCCTTGTGGATGGAATAAAATGAAAGAAGCATTACATGAGGGGATGAAAGCTTATTGGATGTTGAGGGTGGCTATTTGGCCCGTTACCTCTATAAAAGCAAGTCGACTTGCTTATGGAGAGCATGCTTTTCTATTTTACATAAATCTGATTTTTGTCTAAGCCTAGAGATTTTACAAAATATTTCTAACGACGGAAAACCTTTAGAAATAATCTCTTGAGGACGAAAACCATCTAAGAGATCTAGTAGAAGGACGAGAACCCTTATCCTAGTTGAGAGGATTCTCCACATAGGGGTTTCCATTGCGTGTCAAGGAGTTAGCTGATTTTCCAGTGGTTTTCCAATTGTATTGAAGGCTGAAGTTGCAGATCTACACAGGGGTTTGAAGAAGAAGAATAGTTGTTTTGTTTTCTCTTTATTTCCAGCCCTTTTCTACGAGGAACGACACACTTGGAGAGCTGGTTTGTGCAGTTCCAGATCTGTTTAGGATCAGATTTTGATCGCTATTCATGTCTGATTTTTGGGGATCAAATCAGCCACTTTCATAATTTTTGGTTCATGGATTTAACACTTTCCAGTTGTGTCTGAGGGCAGTTGTCTGCAGAAACTTATTAAATTCATTCAGCCTGTTTTGAGGCCCAAATCTGGTATTTCTTTCATGATTACACCTTTACAAAAATTGTTGATGTGTTTCCATTAAAAATTCAGTGGTTTTGCTTCTTGTTTGGTGGGTTTTCCTCTCTTATGCAAGTTGTCATTTTCATATAAAATTCAGATCTGCATTGAAATATTTCATAAATTATTTAGAAAATGTTCTTTGGATTGGGGTTTTGCCTAAAATCCAGGGTCAAAATTGTCCATATGCGGACATTAAAATAACCATCATTGTAATCAGACATGGTAACATCAATAGCACAAGAGTCGATAATAGTCTTAGGTGGAACTAGATGTTCTACAAAAGGACGTTTAATGTGAGTAATAGCGAAAGGGACATAGTCGACATCCTTATTGCACAAGCAAGGTCGTAAAGGAGGGGGTAATAAAGAGATATGCGAGTGGGATCGATAGAACCATAATAAGTGATGGAAGGATTGATGCCTCCAATGCCCATGGAAGCAATGTAGGAAGCAAGAGGCTCTCTTTGAATGACTTGGAGGTTGTGCAATGGGAATTCTATTGGGTCCAACTAGTAGGGGAGGGGGCTGACCTTGGTTTGTCATGCCCCAAGAGACCATTCGAGGTTGACTAGAAAGCTGAGCTAGATTAGTTTGAAGTTGCAAAAGCTGATTTACAGTCAATCTATTGTTAGCTTTGGCGATCAATGAGTTGCATGATGAGTTGGGTAGAATCAGGATTTCAAGGGACATTGGTGTTATTGATTGGAGCTGAATTCGCTTCATTTGGAGAAGGCTCGGAATGGTTGATATCTGTAGACACCTACAATGTCTACATGACTAATTAACATTAATCATATCCTACATTTTAGCCCCATCACCATTTATCTACCACCAATCCATTTTAATTCATTTTCCCTTTTATCATTCATCTAATATCTTATTTCATCATTAATCCATTTATTCTAATATTTCATCATTTATCTGAATATTCCATTAAAAGTCCCTTTTATAACATCTATTATATATCATTAATCCTTTTATCTCATTTCATCCTTAATCCCTTTTAGTATATCACATTATCCTATCTAAATCCCACTTAACATTTATAGGAATTTAATATTCTTATGCCTCACCGACCGTAGTCTTTACCTACACCTACCACTAGCTATTCCATGTAATCACTCATCATTAATTATCCTAATCACATCATTTAATCTAAACTCAACATGTGCACACCCAAATACACATCTAAATCTAGAGGCTTCACTATCTAGAAACTTCTCTATCTTTCCCTCTTATTTTCAAATATTCAAATGAATCTACACTATTCTATTGAATTTTTAATTCAATGGAGAGTCCTCGCAAAATCTAGAATTCTCCATTCTAGAATTCTCTACAAATCTCTACACAAATCCAATCTTCTCATCAATTTGCAGCCCTTGGATTCAATCCAACATGGATTAATCCTCACCCTCCAATTTGTCACTCACAAACTATAAATTGAGTTCTCCTCCATGAGAGCCATCTTAGAAATCCATATCAAAACTCTGCTCTTTTATTCATCCAATCAATCCATTTTATCATCATTATATCAATCTATCTATCTACAAATCAATCCATTCTTCATCCAAGCATCCAAGAATCAATCATCAAAGGGGAGGTGTTGTCCAAGTCTTCCCACATCCAAATTTGAAGCAATCTTTCAATCCACAAGCAAATCCACCATTAAGGAAGGAGAATTGCATGCTAGACGGTAAGTGCAGGTATAATTCTCCCTCTTTCCATCCTTGCTTGATATGAGGTAGCAAATAGTAGTGTTAGTTTAGGATTTAAATCATGTTATTTCCTAGTTTGCACACTAACACCATTATTTTGTATACAATATCTACATCCAACTTCTGAGAAAGATAATCCTTGATATGCTTGCATAGCATTTTGGGTGATTCCTCTACATATTTAGGAAATTGTCACAAAAATTTTTGCATAGCATGGGTCTAATCGTATTCAGAGACATCTTCATGTTCTCCTTCAGTTTTGAAGACAAGGTTTTCGATGTTGGATCTGGACTGTATATTTCAAGGTGGAGGCTTTGACTTCTCAACATTGGATCCTATGGCAAGATAGTCAGTGTAATGAGCAACCAACTTAGGAAGTTCATCATTTGGAGAATTAGTAAGGTCACATAGCAATGGCTTAACTAAGAATGTAGTGGAATCAACCAGTACATACTCCATGGTGAAACAGAGGCACTTGAAAAAGGCTTGCTAGAAATATGTTCCTGACGGGAACGGTCATGCAAAAAGTTTACACAGGGGTCGAAGGTGTCAAGGAGGGATTAACTATGAAAATAAGGAAATTTTGAATGGGATTGGCAGTGCAGAAAGTTCATAATGGATGGCTCGTGTAATAGGTTTTTGCACAAGGGGCAATGGTGTAGAAAAAAGCAAGAAATATAAGAATAGAGTGAATCTAACATAATTGGAAGCAGAGTAAGATTCACGTCCAGCTCGCCAAAGTGTATGACGGGAAAAAAATAGGTTCCCAGTTGGGTTCTCAAATATAGCGATCCAATCTAAGTCTGGACACGTAGATACAAAGGTGCTCAAGGAGCACTAGTGACATAATTCTAGAGGATAGTAGTTATAGGTTTCCAAGGCCTACAACTAAGACAAAGATAAGTATCCTACTAGGATTCAGAATAAGAGGGTAACCAAGAGGTAGATAAAGCCAAGGGGAGTACTATAATAAGATAACACAATAGATCAAAGCAAACATACATCGACTCCAGTCTATAGAAATGAATGACCAACAAACATGACAACATGCTAAAGAGGTTTAGAAATACTTACATGTAGCATGTGTGACTACCGATACATAATCCTGCCCAGAGACAACAACACCAAGAGAGAATCGCTATGGGTGGAGAAGTGGAAAGGTCAACAAGAATATCTCCAATCCTAACTCATTAAGGTGACCCAAATGCAAAAGAGATAAGCTCCAGAACTCTAAGTCAACAAATAAAATGCAAAATAGTGGGACCAAGAGCAATTGTTTTGTTTGTGCAAATGTTGATAAGTGGTTGTTTTACAAAGAGAAAGGTCAAGCATATATACCCAATGCCATCACCCATAGGCGATGTTGTCAGCTATGGAAAAACCAAAACAGACATCATCATCCATGGGCGATGGCGTCATCCTTGAGAGAGACCCTAAGGTCAAGAGGTGTAAAACATGAGAAATGGAGGCCAAAAGATAAATGGAGGTCGATGATGAAGGTTCAAGGTCACTGAAAGCAGGAATAATGGCGTACAACAAGCATGAACATGTAGACACAATGGGACAGGTGGACATAATGGGTTTAATGTGTGAACAAAGGCCATAAACGAGGTAAGTGTGGGGTGACTATGGCATAATAGTGACATCTTTCAAATCTTATGATCTAGCCCACATGACCAAGTCTGATCACATCCCAATCTCGACAAGCCCCTTTAGGCACCCACTTAGGAGGAGAATGCATCAATAGCCCCCTGCACAAAAGAAATGGTTAGCAACCATCAAAAATATGGTGGATATATCTTCCACAACCTCATATATAAAACTATAGAATTTTACATGGATGATCTTCTAGTCAATTCTCAATACACAGAAGATCGCACTTGTGACTCCAACAAAGCCTTTGAACGCCTTGGCAAATACAAGGTCCTCCTTAGTCCGAGAAAGTGCATCTTCTATGTCACTTAAAGCAAGCTCTTGGGGTTCCTCTTATCCAAACGAGGAATAGATGTAAATCTTGTGAAAATATGAGCCCTCCTTAGCATGTCTTGTCCTACTTGCATTCCCAACACCTACACTTTCTTAGGAAATCTTGGGGCAATTAGATGCTTCATTCCCGAACTCACCCATCAAACTCACTCTATTAACAATTTCCTTAAGAAAAGTGCCAATCTAGAATGGAATAACGATGACTAACAAGCCTTTGATTCCATAAAGAAACCCTTAACATTCCTACATTATGATCCCCTACTTCTAACAACCCTCTCATCCCTTATACCTCATCTACCCCCGTAACCGTTGGGCAAATGTTGGCACAAGAGGATGAGAAGGGCAAAGAACATGCCATCTACTATATCAAGAAATTCTTGATTGCGAGATGCACTACACTATTGTAGAGCATACGAGCTTGACTATATATTTCGTCACCACTAAGCTAAGACATTCCATGTTATACTAAACAGTTCTTGTAATCGTCCCCATCGATCCCCTCCATGTTTTTTTTCTACAACCATCCTCCCTACAAACCAAACTCGAAAATGGATGACCTTTCTCATGGAGTTTGACTTATGTATCATCACGCAAAAAACAATCAAGAGGTAAATCATAGCTAATCAATTTTCCTCAACTTCCATCCCATCCAATCACCACATCCAGACATCCTACCCGACGAAGATGTATTACTCCTCAAGGGTATGGACCAAGAAATCACCCTTGAAGACTATTTTTACCAATTCACTATCGATCTCAAGGCCCAAACCCTCGAAGTGAACCAAAACCTAAAATCAAAAACAAAGGAGTTAAGATTGAATAGATCAAAGAAACCACCATTGACCTCCACAAAGACACTTGGACCCTCCACTTCGAAGGGGCCAAGTGTCATGAGGGTGTTAGGGAAAGATACGTTCTTACCGACCCATCAAATAAGATCTTTCCTTTCTCTATTTTCCTCGACTTCATTGTCACAAACATCATGGCCAAGTATGGAGCACTCATACTTGGTATGTGAGCCGCTTTCACTTCTAATATTGTCTACCTACATGCTCTGGGTGACTTTCAGCTTCTCTTCAAACAAAACCCTTAAAACCTATGACAAGATAGTAATGGAACTATCCACGCAGTTTACCTCTTTCATGATCAAATCCATCACTCGAGAGCATGACTCCATGGCTTCTCCTTAGCTTACACACCAGCCCACTTTCTACCTGATAAAATCCTTGCGGAGGACCAATACCAAATCTAGATCCAAAAATCCCCTTCAACCTTATCTTCTCCTCTAGTCAGTTGCATATGTCACATTGAAGCTGCCACAAAGAGGGAAAGCCCTGTGTAAATACATGTCACACAATTACTTGAACACTGAACTTATCCTCAAGATGTTGACTCTAGCGAGGAAGCCAAAATCCACAAAAAATCCTTCAAGTATGTGCTTAAAAATGGTATTCTTTATTATTTTAGCTTCAAGTGTACCCTACTTTGTTGTGTTACTAAGGACAAGGTTTATCCTCACCTCGAGAAAGCACATTGAGGCATTTGCAGAGGCAACAATAGGGAACCCACTACTACCCACAAATGCCTAGAATGGGTTATTATTGGCCTACCCTCAAGGCTGATTCACATGTTTTTGCTAAACAATGCAAACCTTGCCAGCTCGATAATGATCTAATCCATGCTCCCCTAGCCGAGCTCCAAGCCCTAGAAGCTCCCTGGTTCTTCACCATGTGGGGACTTGATTGTATTACAAAATTACCCTATTTAGAAGACAATCACACCTTTATCATCACTGCCACCGAGTACTTCAAGAAGTGGGTCAAGGTCAATCCCCTCGCTAATGTACCTAATGCAACAACAATCAATTTTATCCTTAATAAAATCATTTGTCACTTCAAAATTCCACAAACCATCATTTCTGACAACGGTGGGAATTTCAAGTGCAAAGAATGAAGCAACTTTGTTGGATCAAAATTAAGCACAAGTTCATTCCCTATCATTCCCAATACAGCGACCAACCAGAATCTACAAATAAGATTTTGAATAAAATCCTTCAAAAGCCCATTTAAAGGTTTTGCATTCGCTAGACCAAAAGATTCGCCTTCCAAAAGGTCAAGGATTTGTTAGCTCCTTAGGGGATCCCAAAATTACTATTCAACATTCTAGATCAAGTTGTCTTTTCAAGGATTCTTCCACATCATGATAGGTCTAGAGTATGAAGGACAAATTATCATGGTTCGAGAGAGAGTTATAGCCACTACAAAATATAATTTGATGAATAAGGTACTATCTCAATACCTCAACCACTGGAAGGATCTACCTGTGGAGGAAACAACATTGAAAGTCCCAAAGATAGTACAACATCTAGCAATGCAATTGTTCTGGGGATATAATAAATTTATGGAGTCGCAATGTAATGTCCCCTTTTTGAGACATTAATGAAATAAAATATTGGAGACCTTTAATCCACTCTTCCCTTGGATTAAAAGAATTTATTTGGGGGAAAATCGCCTATCCCATGTGCTTATTAAAATTAATATTTAATTTATTTGGGCAAGTCAATTTAATTAAGAGCAAATCAATTTATTCTATGAGTTATTTAATTATTATTTAGGGGCAAATCGATTTATCTAGGAAAGGCAATTCCTACATGTGCTTATATAATAATATTTAATTCCTCTCTTGCATTTAATTCAAATATATTTTTGGAGGGAATTAATATTTGATATTGGAGTTTGACTTTTACAAGCCAAGAAGACTAGTTTTTAATTTGTCTCTCCTATCTAGAGATTGGCGCCAAAATTGGAGGAAAAGCATACGAGATTCAAATTGCAAAAGCTATTAAAGAAGAAGTGGTGTCCCTTTCTTGGCATGTTGACGGTTTGATAAACTTATCTTCATGCTTGAAGAGGGATGTATGCCCATTTGTGATCACAAACAAAAGTGTTCTTCAACACCACCATTTTGTGGAGTGCGTGAGATCCTTCCAAGATTTGCATTGATAATTATTGCATGATATAATTATTTTGTGTGTGGCGCCTATTATTAAAAGTATATTTGTATGGTTTTAGAGAGCTCATTGAACGATTTTATGGTGGTTATGATCTGCTGTTGCTGCCGATTTATTTTATGCTAAGTCAACTTGCATTAGAGACCTTTTTGGCATGTTTTAGTGGCTCAGGAAGTGGTATTACAATCTGAACTGTTCTAGCATATTTTTCTAAGTGTGGTGCATATGTTTTGATGATTTTTGGGCTCGTAAATACGACTGCAAATTATCTAGAGTGAATCGACTTGGTTAGGGTATTTTGGCATCATATTTTGAAGTGTTTTCGATAGATCTACAAGTTATTAAACAATTATTTCAGATCTGTGGGATGATGTTTTGAGGGCTTGGAAGCAAGGAAAAGGGCTGATATTAATTTATGCATTTAATCCTAACCCTAGCGACTTGTATTCAGTTTTTGGGATTAGATTTGAGGTGGTTACAGTGTTCAAAAAATTCAGATTTATAGATCATTGGAAACTTAAAAAAATCTACTTTCATTTGCACTTGATTTCATTGAAAAAATACTGAGTATTGAAGAAATTGTGAATTTTCTAAGTTTTCAGTTGTTTAGGTGCAATTTAATTATTTCCACTGCTGCAATTAATTTCTGAATTAAAGAAAATTAATTTCCAACTAGTTCTCCCATCTAACCCACCACCTCGGCTCACTCCAACCCCATTTGGGTTGTATTAAATCTAACATTGGGTTATTTGAGGTCGAACTAAGAGGGTTTAGTCCTTCTAGCTTCGATTGGGTAAATTAATTTGCAGATTCAGATAATACCCCAAATGGGATATTACAGTGGTATCAGAGCTTCTTTCCTCTATCCCTATGAGGTTTTACGTTGCAAGTCTAGAGTACAAAAGGTTAAAAAGGTCTAATGGAAAATATGCATTGGACCCAAGTTCTTTTCTTCTGTGGCAATAGTGAAATTTCTACTAAATCTTGGTTAAAAAAGTTGATTTCATATTTGCAGGAGAATCCTATGTGTCAGGATGATGCAATCGACCTTATCTCCATCTACATGAATGGAGTCACTTATAAGTGGTGGCGTCAATTGTTCAAAACCCAAGGGGTTGAATCTGCTGCCTCACTTGAATATTTTTCCCAAAAGTTCCTAGAGAAGTTTGATGTGCAAAATGGCGAAGATGAGAAAGATAAAAATCTTTCATGGGTTGAAAACATTCCTCAGATTTCTGATAATTGCATGCATGTTAGTGAAGTAACAGAAAAAGGGATCATGGAGAAATAGTCAAAGAAGGGAGAGAAACTTGATCTACAAATTTGCATGGATGAGCAACATGCGGATAGCCAAAAGGTAGAAGAGCAAGAAGAGAATTCATATCTGTGAATTGGGAAGGAAAGTTTGGTGATTGAATCACCAATTCCTAAAATGGGAGTTCATTTGCAGCTTGCTATCCATTCCGGAACAGCCAACATTATGAAGCAAGCAATTAACATTTAAGGCTTTGAAGGAAATCATGAGGATGATCCTTACATACTTCACCCTAGCATGGAGATTTGTAGTCATCATGGGTAGTCTACAAGCCAATTTGGTGGAATTATGGGTGCATTCGGTCACATGGAAGACACCTCAATGCAAGGTCACCTTCACGAGCACTCTAAGATTGAGAAGCTTGTTATTGCAGCCACTATAGAAGGGTATACCAATTCTTGCATCATTTCTTTTAATGCATCATTTTTGTCTACTTTCATGTTGCCAAAAGAAGAAACCATAGAACATTCATCTAGTGGTAATAATCTATTGATGCTTGATGGATTATTGATGTCTACTAACTACATTGAGTTGGACATGAATAGAAAAAAATCAGTTTTGAAGAAGGAACATGAGGGTGGAATGGGTAGAAGTTGTACCCATGAAGAAAAAACATTTCCGAGTACTTTAAACCATTCTCAACCGGCTGGTCTGCGCATAAGAGCAGACATTCGAGAGCAATTAAATGCCTTTATTCACCCAAAGGTGAAGTTTAAGGAAGGGCCGCATGAATTTCAAATAAGGCTGCATGATTCCAAGATAGAAAGTGATGTTTGGCTTGAGAAATCTAATGACTATAAAGGCATTCCATGGCACAAAGGTAGGATGGGCAGCCCCAATCATGTAGTTGCAAACAAATGGCTCCCTCTCATAATGGGAATCCATTGGCGTAATGAAAGGTACGAGTTTCCTTGGGATTATGGATGCATGAGTTATATTTCTGGTTTTCTTTTTTATATGAATGATGGAATAGAAACAATGGGGTATCATCATGCTACTACATGGTATGAAGAGGTGAGCAACAACTTCAAATTATTTGTATTGCTACTTTCATGTACTTATGAGATGATCAAACTAAATACTCTATTGTTCTTGTACAATGATGGGTTTCAAATTTGGATCATAAGGGAAGTTGTTGAGATGATAAAAAAAATACGGGAGAATGGATCTACCAAGAGATATTTCGGTTCCCCAAGCAAGAGAAATCAGATTGTGGTTTGGGTCTTAAGGAGGAATGACAAAGGGCATGTTTGGTGGTTCCAAATGCTAATAGTCTCACAAGGTAAAACTGCTGTACCATTTTCTTTTTATATGATGTTCTTCATGTTTGTTGGCCAAAAAATTAGAACTGTTGTTCTCAACATCTTTTGTTGGCTCTACATTCGGGTAACATCCATACATTTAAGGCACGTCATAAAAAGGAAGAATTTTCGAATTGTTGAAGTTTGGTGGGTCAATTATGAGTTGTTCTTAGTGCCTACATCGTTGACATCTTGGAGTTGCAAGAAGAATTATGGGTATGATAGTAGTTGCACCATTATTCCACTTGCTATCCACATCACGCTTGTTGTCACAAGCAAGAAGGCAACCATAAGAAATGGTCATTTTCAGTTTTTCGAGCCTAATCTAATCACTCATGATGTATGTTGGGTTGTAGTCACTTCATTGGATAGTAGGATACACATTACCCATCATGAATTGTACAATTTGTTGGGGTTATGGACAGCGGTAAGTACGCAGCCCGGAACACTCTTTTTGGTGTTCCAAGCATCCACTCTTGGGAAAGGAAAAGTTCTCCCACCTCAAGGTAATTGTTTGAGTACATCTAGTATATGGCACCACTACATGATGAATTTTCAAGTAGACATGATGACTGGTTTTTGTTGTGAAGTGAGAAGAGTTTTGGCATGTATTTTCGTATTTTTTGAGACACTTTCCCTGCACCGTTGGTTAATAGAGAAAATGCATATTCATGTGGCTCATACCTTGGGAATTTATGCCCAAGAACCCAAAAATCAAGTGAAGAAAAAAGATGTGAGTATTATACCCTTTCCTAAGATTGAGCGGGATTGGTCCAAAGTTGCCATATGCTTATTTAAAGCCCCTAAAGGTGTTGTCATCAATTATGACAGACACTCATATCACTCAATTGCCTTCATGTTCATGATTGAAGAGCTATCTTGCACTTTGTGGAACATTATTGATGCATGGGCCAAGCTGGAAATTGTTTGTTCTTGCCAAATTCATGATTACTTTTCATATTTCTTGTCAATGCTAGATATGACAACAGTTCGTTTTCTTGGGCAGCCTTGGGGATTCAAGGAAGAATGGGGCAGCCAATGCAAGATGTTGCTTTTACTTCAGCTCTCTCATTTGACAGGCACAGGAACACGTTTGTGGAATTTTTACAGCATGGATACATTGGCTCTTGGGTTGAGAATTTGCAATTGCTTGAGGACAAGCAATCTTGGAAAGGGAGGACTAATGTCCCCTTTTTGGGACATTAATGAAATAAAATATTAGAGACCTTTAATCCACTCTTCCCTTGGATTAAAAGAATTTATTTGGGGGAAAATCGACTATCCCATGTGCTTATAAAAATTAATATTTAATTTATTTGGGCAAATCGATTTAATTAAGAGCAAATCGATTTATTATATGAGCTATTTAATTATTATTTAGGGGAAAATCGATTTATTTGCGCAAGTCTATTCCTACGTGTGCTTATAATTAATATTTAATTTCTCTCTTGCATTTAATTCACATATATTCTTGGGAGGAATTAATATTTGATATTGGAGTTTGACTTTTACATGCCAAGAAGACTATTTTTAGATTTATCTCTCCTATCTAGAGATTGGCACTAAAATTGGAGGGAAAGCATTGGAGATTCAAATTGCAAAAGCTATTAAAGAAGTGGCATCCCCTTTTTGGCATGTTGATGGTTTGATAAACTTATCTTCATGCTTGAAGAGGGATGTATGCCCATTTGTGATCACAAACAAAGGTGTTCTTCAACACCACCATTTTTTGGAGTGTGTGAGATCCTTCCAAGATTTGCATTGATAATTATTGCATGATATAATTATTCTATCTGTGGCACCTATTATTGAAAGTATATTTGCAAGGTTTTAGAGAGCTCATTGAACGATTTTATGGTGGTTATGATCTGCTGTTGCTGCCGATTTATTTTATGCTAAGTCGACTTGCATTAGAGACCTTTTTGGCATGTTTTAGTGGCTCAGGAAGTGGTATTACAATCTGAACTGTTCTAGCATATTTTTCTAAGTGTGGTGCATATGTTTTGATGATTTTTGGGGCTCGTAAATACTACTGCAAATTATCTAGAGTGAATCGACTTGGTTAGGGTATTTTGGCATCATATTTTGAAGTGTTTTTGATAGATCTACAAGTTGTTATTAAACAATAATTTCAGATCTGTGCGATGATGTTTTGAGGGCTTGAAAGCAAGGAAAAGGGCTGATATTAATTTATGCATTTAATCCTAACCCTAGCGACTTGTATTCAGTTTTCGGGATCAGATTTGAGGTGGTTACAGTGTTCACAAAATTCAGATTTATAGATCATTGGAAACTTAAAAAAATCTACTTTCATTTGCACTTGATTTCATTGAAAAATTACTAAGTATTGAAGAAATTGTGAATTTTCTAAGTTTTCAGTTGTTTGGGTGCAATTTAATTATTTCCACTGCTGCAATTAATTTCTGAATTAAAGAAGATTAATTTCCAACCAATTCTCCCATCTAACCCACCACCTCGGCTCACTCCAAGCCCATTTGGGTTGTATTAAATCTGACATTGGGTTATTTGAGGTCGAACTAGGAGGGTTTAGTCCTAACTTCGATTTGGTAAATTAATTTGCAGATATAGATAATATCCCAAAAGGGGATATTACACGCAACTATTATGATATGAAAAATTAATACACCTTAGTGTTGGGGATTCTTTAAAAGTTAATAGTCTTTTCATTTTGACAATTAGTTATATCTACTAAAATTAAATGTACTTTTTTTAAAAAACAGAACTAACTTTAAGCTACTAATTGTTCATGCATAAAGTGGAAGGTCCGCAAAGAGAAAGTAAATATTAAAGTAACTCTTTTTTATCACACATGCACAATGTGAAAAGTTCACAAGGGAGAAATTCCTTATCAAAAAGGACCCCTATGTTGGATTAGGACCCCTATGTTGTAGTAGAGATGTCTTCTGGAAGAAATCATTTGTACACAGGTTTAAGGCAGGGTAGCTCTCATGTTGTCTTGGATTTTCCAAGTCGTATCAAATACCTTCTCAAGATAGTAATCTTCTCTTCTAAATATTGTTCAATCTATTTTACAGCAAATATAAAGTTTTGTTTGTTTGCACTTCTACGAATCTAAGTATTATTTAGCCTTCTATAATGTCAAGTTCCTTTTTTGAAGGCGGATTTTCGAAGACCTTAACCCATTCTCTCCCTATGGGTCTAAGGAAGAAAGCAAGGGGAAGATCTGAATTATATCTTTATTTTTTTATTTATTATCATGTATCCTATTGGGAAGCCTAGCGCTCCAATAGAGGGACTTAAGTACTTAGGAAATAAAGGTATTATGAGCATGTAGGCTCCAAATACCATTTATATATTAAAAAGGCAGTACCTTAAGGGGTCAGCGAGCATTTTATATTGTAAAAAGCTCTCCTTGTGGTTGTATAAGAACGTCGCTTGGGCATTATTGATTCATGTTTTGGTGATTATTCTTATCTTGGTGAAAGTTGGCTAGTGTAGTCCTTTTATTCTCTCTCAAGGACAAAACCCCTTGGGTTAAAAACCCCATCCAAGGAAGAAAACTCTTGGTTGGGAAAATTGAGAAGGACGAAAAACTTCATGAGGTTTTTGGGGTTCAAGATGATCTGAAAAGTAATAAAGTATCTTTCTCTTGCATGTGTGGTATCTTTGGTACAATATCATATTTGTTTAGAGTGGAGTGGAATTTTGGTATGTGTGATGCAATTTTGGCAAATCTGAAACTAGTCTCTTGTTCCCTATATTTTCAAAGGCCAAGATTCTGAGTTTCATGAATTTTGGTGGTGATCTGCTATTTTCTTCAAGCTTGATGATGTTTGTTGGTTAGGGCTTCGTGATTAATTATTTCCACATCCAATTCTGATTTTTAACATTTGCAATTGTTTGCTAAGGGTTTTCTACTAATTTTGGTTGTGAAGTCAAGAAACGCCTAAGGGGCCCAAGTTTCTGCCTGGAAACGTTTCGAAAACATGAAACGGGTATGAAACGTTGTGGAAACGTCTAAGACGTTTCCAGAAACATCCCAGCCGTTTACAAAAACGTCCCAGCCTTTTCCAATGGTTTTTTAATTTTTAAAGCACCATAACTTTAAAAATAATAAAAAACTACCTTCATTTATTGCACCTAAACCTAATCTACCTACCTAAACTTGCTAAAGACAATTCCTAAAAGCTATATAATGACATCTTGGGTCCATTCTAAATCACACTCATTTTTCTCTTGCTAAATTCAGTTTTCATTCAAATAGATGATATATTCTAGAAACTAGATTATTATCATGTATATGTGAATCATTGAAATTGTAACCATGTTGAATGATGACTCTTTAGAACTTCAAATTTCAATGAATACAAAATATTTTGAGTGCTTTATCAATTATCTCTTATGGTCCATGGAGTACAATTATAGAATGAGTACTATGCATATATGTATTTATTTATAATATATTGTACGGACGTTTCCGCCGCGTTTTGTATCCAAGGTTTTTTTAAAATTGCAGTTTCCGCGTTTCGTACCCATACCCGTTTCCGTTTCCTGACAACATAGAATTTTGGCATAAGTTTAGAAGGATTTTTGCAAGATTTAACCCCTCTTTGAAGGGCTTAGCTGACCTAGGGAAATCACTGCCCTAGGAAGGGTTTGAAATTCAGTTTCGCAGGGTTATAACAGCGGTTTTATAAATCTGATTTGTGAGCTTTAAGCCATTTCCTGAGTCCCCCTAAAAAGGGACATTACATATAATTTCATACTTAAGATCTAGGGTTTTACCCCTATTTCTTTTACAATAGATCAGATATTATTTTGTTTTTATTTTTTCAGCATTTTCAACTTCATATATTTTACAGTTTCAGTTTTCAACAATTTCATTGTCATAGTTTCAGTTTTAACTATTTCAGAACTAGGGATTTTACCTAGTGTTTGTGGCAGTGCAGCCAGCTATACCTGGGTTCACAATACTTGCCGGCTGTACATTCCGGTCACAAGATCTTCTCCTCCACGACTGCTTATCCCCAAGCTGGCTTTCTATGTTGAATACTCCCTACGAATTGCCGATGGCTCCATCAACGTCATTCTTCTCGTTCTCTGAGCATGCCCCTAGTTCAACTAAGAGTGTGCTCCTACCAATAACACATTAAGACAAACCACGATGCCTCACAAGCTCACAAGGTGATACCACTATATAGACTCAGGTGTTCCTTATTTACCTTCTTTTGGTACCTGATCAGAGGTGCTCACCCTTTTTCTTAGATGGAGTATTACTCTTAGATGCAGATCCTTACAGGGACTCCTAGAGCTATCAGGCTCATTACTTCCTTCTTTCAGCCCATTATAGGCATTGGAGACATCAAGCAGCCTCTAGATATAGTCGATTCACACCTGGAGGAAGACAAATTAGTGAAACGGAATTTCTCTGTGTATTTCTACCAAAGCACCCTAACCCCCTTACAGGGAACCCTACAGCTATCAGGCTCATTACTGCCTTCTCTCAGCCCATTATTGGCATTGCAGACATCAAGCACCACCTAGATATAATCGATTGAAGATTCACACCGACAGGCGAACAAATTAGTGAGACGGCATTTCTCTTTGTTTATTACTACCAGAGCATCCCAACCCCCTCAATCTCATTCTAGATGGAGCGGGTTTTATTTGATTCAGCATCAAGAGCCTTCTCCTCATCTGTAGCTCAGTCACGGAGACAAATGCAAATTACAAGTTCTTTATCTAGTTCCAAAAATTCAATGACCTTGGATTTTAGGAGAAGCTCTAAGGGGAGTTCTCGCTTTCCTCCTACTTCCTAGGATTTTCCTGTTTGGCCTCATTAGCCCTGGACATTCGCCCATGTGCACTCTCAAACCTTTCTTGGGCACTTTGGCGGTGATAGATGACAATGTTGTTCGTTCTTCTGGTCTGAGCCTTATTATAAATATGTGACAAGCTCACAGCATTGGTCTCCTTGCATGATCTCCTACTTGATTTTCATTAGCTCCATGTTCGTAAGGGTCCTTCCCTCACAACACTATTTATAGTGTACCATGTCTTATGAATTAGCATTTAACCACTTCAAGTTTAGCCCCTCTTGCTTAGTTTATCTTTCCTTTGTGCTTAGTTACTTTTTATAACCTGATGTATCAGATTGTACCTTTTGCGTCCCATTGACCCATATTGGTTATTCATGAGCATTAATACAAATTCTTTTTTACTTTTTATTGTAGCATTTCATATAAATCTCCTATTTAAAGTTCTCTCCAATGAATGCACTCTATCATATTCTTTCCTTTTACAGTTTAATGTGATTTCCACACTAATGAAGCAATGTAAGACCCATATGTTGATAGGATGCAACTCAAGGGCTCGATTATGTTCAAACAAATGGATTAAATTTGAGTGTACCTAAAGTATACATGTACTGATTTACCACCAGAAACAAAAGTGCCATCCTTGGTTACACTGAACCAAAGAGGAAAATATACTATTGTTTTACTTGGATTTTTGGTTGCTATGAGTGCAACCCAGAAAGAGAATATTGCTTTAGGATAACTCATTTAAGGCAAATCAATTACAGTCAATGTTATTAACAAGTTACACAATTAAATATAGATATAAAGATAACCCACCTTAATCACAGTGCTTTCCTTCACGGCATGAATAGGTGTTCCATAAAGTAGAGCCGCAAATACAACAAGTCCAGTGGCCACCTGAATCCTAAGTAAAATAAGTTTTATATTGCTTAATGGGCAATAAAAAGTTAAAGCACTAGACTCATCTAGCAACTCAAATAAATCAAATGCATCTCTTAGAGGAAACCAATGAACCAAAGTGACTGATAAAACAGAGAGGACAAATCTGGCCCCAGGTGGTACGATAAATAAGTTCAATCATGTAACTTCCCAAATAAGTTGCATAATATGGGATCCTGATTTTAGTAAATTTCGACCTGTGCCTGTGACATCCGTGAAGGTGTTACTTGATCTAACACCAGTGGCAGCCAATAATCAGGCAGAACATAGTACCCCAAAACATGTAGAGCCTTGACAACATTTTGTGCAACAGCTATATCATCATCGTCAACAGCACTGCAAATCAGAACAAATATGCATGACATAAATTGAGGCATAACCACCATGACCGTATAGTAGGAAAGCCAGACTAAGGATACGAAATAAAAGTATATGAAACCCGCCAAAATAACCTGCAAAGACATGGCACTAAAGTGTCTAGATAATCCGCCACCTTCTCTTCTGCTAGAATCTACAAAGTTAAGAGTTTGAAAGAAGTCAGTCAGAATAGAGCTATTTTTGTATACAAAATCTCATTCAAGAAATATGAGGTATAAGAGATATCTTTCGTAATCATGAATCAGATCTTACAAAATATGTGTATCTATGAAATATCTAAACAGTCTCCCTTATCTTATTGTTGATTTCACTACCCAGATTTCATCTCTACAATACCATATTGCAAATATTTGACCAAACTAAGTCGTACAAAAGTCACATTCACAAACCAGCAATGCATGCAACAAACGTGCAGCACCTAGACGGACATTAGAAGTCCATTGTTTGAGATCTTTCTGCACAGGATATATCAACTTTCCTATATATGCCTGCAAATAGTAAGGATGTTACAAACTATCAAAAGGAAGCTTTGAAGTTATCAATAAATTAAAATGTCAAATATACCAATCACTCTATTAGACTCTTCATACAAAATCAGTAATGATGATTTACACGGAAACCTAAAGGATTCCTATCTTTTCTTAAATGAAAAACTTTGTGGTGAGCAGAACGGGAATCAGTACTTAAAGCTTCTCAAACAACAAAAGAATGTCCTTCCCAATATTTGTTGCAACTATTTATACATTCTGAATGTTTATGGGAGCATTTATAAATATTATTAAATTAATAATTAAGCATACACCATGTCCTCACCTCTTTATATGCTGACCTGAAAAAACGAGTGATAATGTTTTATGTTAGTCATTCACATACTTCCGCAAATAGGAAGAAACCTCTGCTGAGCAAGGCAGCCCACCACATGACCCCTCCGTTTTATGCAAAGCCAGGGATCACACAACAGCTAAGGGAGCACTCCCTTTCACCATAGATGCTAAAACCAACAAGAAACGAAACCCAACCAACACTCCTTTGTACAGATATTAACATGAATGTACAGTACTAACAAGCACAAGTGCAACAAAATAAGACATCTACGGTCTCTGAGATAAAAATATAATATACGCCATTGACTTTCCCATTATATAGCAATTTTCCTTATAAGATATTATTTCAACAGAACAGATGAGAAAATTTAAAATCTGTAGTAACAACCATTTCAGACATCATGTTCTTCCTTTTAAATAGAACTACTTCACAAACTAAGGACATGAACACCACATTCAAATGGGTACTTCTATAAATCTGACCTTAGAAATCAATAAGATCGTAAAATACACTCAAGAAGTGTCAATTCAAACAATGGAAAGAATTTGTAAATCATTCTTACAAAATGTCAGATGTCATTACCATTCTTTAACTAGTGCATTTCCATGTTCCATCGACAGAATCGTGCATATTTGTTTATATGAGAAAAGAAGTAAATGATGAATGTACTGTAATGAATATGGGCAGGATGTGTAACTCTGTATATGAACAAATTGTTTGCAGAAAATTAAATTAAGAGCCTTATAAAGCAGAACTAAAAATTAGACAAGATGTGACACAGAGATTCTGGTAAATAAGAATGCTTCGCAATCCATTAATGATTCATAATATCAGCAGGGAAAATAAACTACCACCATATGTAAAATAAATGCCTCATGGCTTCAAAAAAATAAGGAGCGGTCTACTTGCTTTAGAAGTTGAAATAAAAAAATTTACTGTATTCCTCGCATACGAACTCCAAGGAACGCATGCCTAAGGCTATTGCCTAAAATAGAATCGAAGCAGCTCCACACTCCTTTGATTTGTT
Source organism: Taxus chinensis (assembly GCA_019776745.2). Classification (NCBI taxonomy): domain Eukaryota; kingdom Viridiplantae; phylum Streptophyta; class Pinopsida; order Cupressales; family Taxaceae; genus Taxus; species Taxus chinensis. The sequence continues at coordinate 334,622,691 of CM034148.1, read as the reverse complement.
CTCGACTGGTGATAGCACCAAAAAAGCATAGACATCCTAGGAGAGCAGAAAATGACAGTCTAAGAAGATAGGATACAACAACAATATGATGTACTTCGAGTGAATAATATATTATATAGCTTATAAATTATAATATTGACGGTTGCTAGGTATGGACATGAAGAGAACAGAATCATTTTAAGTAAGAGGAATCAAATGGGGTAGAACAGAATTGCACTCAGGCTTACCTAGAACTCTGCCATCATACAAGCAAGATCAACCGGTAGTCCTTGAGTCAGTAGTGCTCGAACAGGACGACTTGTGGGCTGTTTCTGTTGAAAGGCCTATCAGTGTTGAAGTGAATCCTGGCCAAATTAGTGCAATGTCCAGGCCCCCGTGTTTTGACAATCTCAGGACACAAGCAAAACTCTAGTACTAGTGCACAGAAAAATTTCTTGTTAATCCATGCTAGCCCTATTCCACTTTCTAATCATCTTCTTTGCCCATCCTTGCTTAGGCTTTGTAGCATCATTCACCTTCAAGAATGAGTCTGAATTTTAGCCCTTTCCCTCTTTAATTCTGCAACTAAGTCACAAGGTTAGAGCTCAAGATCATGTTTGACAAGGATGAAGTTCGGTTCAAACTCCCCAATAGTTTAAGTTCGGAAAAAATGTCTTAAGTTCAAACAAAAGAATTTTTTTATTATTTTAGTTTTCTGGAAAAAATGTATAAATGTGGAAAAAAGTATAGAGAACTTTCTATTCTTTGTTTTCACTCAGTAAATATAGATGTCAAAAACTTCCGATGTAAAATTAATGGATAAAATTAGAGTTCATGTTGGACAAGGATAAAGTTCGGTAAAGTTTGAACAATTTTCATAAAATTTGGCGTTCCTTGTGACATAGCTCTATGATGATCTACCGGGTTGCTTGGATCTAGCCATCACTTTCTTTATAAGGAATGGTATTTTGTTCAGCTTTCACTTGCACAATAAACTCAAAACATTGGCGCAGAAGAAAAAATTTAGGAGCGGAAAATGGAAAATCAAGACACCCCTTATCTCTTATAATCTCTGAAGACCTACCCACTTGCTTTGGAATAGCCATCCCTTTCTTTGTATGCAATAATAATCTGTCCAGGTTTTGCACAATGAACCCTATTCATTGGAATGGAAGAAAAATTTAAAGAGAAAACCAGCACACTACAACCTTGTTTCTCATGTATGTTTTGAAACACCATGGCACCATCAGTTTTAGACGTGTTTACAAGCCGATGTGTATTCCACCCTGCTTAAGTGTTTAGATGTAAAGCAGTTTACTGTTGACTAGGGATGCTCAGATTGAGATGACATCCATCGCACAGATGGGTATGGCATATATGGTATCATAGTTTTCCACTATAAGCTCACAAATGAACAATAGCATTGAACATTAAAGAGCTCGGAAATGAAAAGAATGCAAATAATAAATTATGGTTGACCCTGCAAGGGTGTCAGTGTAGAAAAGATATGGAGGTAACAACCATATCAAGAACTTAATATGCAGCATAGATATTGAAAATTGATTTCAGACAATTTCAAACTCCAATATTTCCTAGTGATTCTCTCTATTTGAGCTTATTTGCATGCCATTTTAGATGTACTGTATAAGAATTGTAAACAGTGATGTAGCAATCATCTTACCAAAAACTAATAACACGAAGAAGATAGAAAAGGATGATAATAAATAATCTATATATTGTAAAATCTATTGTTTCTCTCTTTTTGCAGATTCTTTTCCTATGCTCCCTTGTTACCGTCTTATCACAAATTTGTACTATTGTCCATTATATTTTCCTTCCTGCCTAACTTATTGCAAATCAGAGTAGTGTGATTTTATTCCAGCACAGAAGTAAAAAATTAAAAAACTCAATGAATCAATGTTGAGATATGGTTATTTAAAGAAGAACACAGAAAGTCAGCTATATCCACAGTCTACAAATAACTATTACATTTTAAGGCGATGATAAGGACTCTATATTTATAATACATAAGTTGCACATTCTACACCATAGAAAAAATGGTATGAATGTGCAAAATTGAATATAATTTCTGTTTTATCAACAGGACTAAGAGTGCTGGTTATGCAAAATGCACAAAAAATAGTATTATTTATCTAAACTAAGAGAAAAAAATTACAAACAGAGTTCAACCTGAACCATCATACGGCAACCTTTGCTAGGCCTCCCCTTATATGGTAGAGGTAGCTCAAGTCCAATAGAATCTTGTTGAGGATGATTCCCAGCTTCTTCCTCCCTCTGATTGCTTCTATCTATTACATCAGTATAACGTGTACAGCTTTCTACAGGTCTCCTGGGAGATTCTTTATCCACCATCTGTGATCATCAAAAAGAAATGAATTGCATTTAGACCTTCCACAGAAATGACTTATTTTATCTTGAGCTTGTCACTAACCATACAGATACTTTGCACCAGTACATATCATTATTCATATGATAATGACATTTCCAGGAAACATAATGCAAAGCAGAATATACTAACAAGATCAAAGGAAATAGGGAAAATAAGGGCCATTTTAAGAAAGTATTCTATTCTTAATAGTTCATCCAAAAACTTCCTTGCCCATCGTAAGAAACTCCTTTATCACTACTAATCTATTTCATTGTTGCCTTACCCATTTGCACATTTCTGTCTTCTTTGTTCTTTATACTATATACCCAGGTTGTTGTACATCTGATTTTGTAATATTTTCCAGTGTTTGGAATAAGGTTGTGTTTGTGATTTACTCGAGTCCATGAATGTGAGCCCATAAAAATGGAGATAAGGCATGTTATAAATACAATGTTATATACTGAATAGGTATGCCCACAGGAAATTATGTGGAATATCACCTATTGAAATTTGAAAAGATAACCTGATATAGAATAGGATAAGTGAGAATGGGATAGAAGTAAAGTGTATGTAAATATATTGCACAAAGGGTGCTTAAAGGGATGAGGGTGTTCAATGGATTTGAATTTTGGTTTATTTTGTTCAAAGTGGAGATAAAGGAATGCTATAAATACAATGTTATATACTAAATAGGTATGAATGCAGAAAAATATGACAAATATAACCTATTGAATAAAAAACAGGATATAAATGAAATATCCCTTATAGGATATCACTGTAAAATATGCAAAAGATAGACAAAACACAACCGAATAGAAATCTGGTTTTTTGCAGAAAATTACAGCTAGGGCAGCGAACAGTAAAATATGAATAACTCCCAAAATATCAGCTCAAATCACTTGAAAATTTAAAGAGAACTAGATAATAATATAAAGAACACAAGGGAAATATTTTTGGAATTTTTCAGTCAATATAACGCTGCCAGAAAATTACAGCGTGCCTAAAACATCTGGAAAACTTCTAAAATTCATATCTTCCCGATTACAAGTGCAAAAATTATGAAACTTGGGAAATAACATGTATAAATATAGAAGATGACTTTCCAACCTTCAAATCTGAAAACGGCCAACTGGAAACCCTAGAAATTAGGGCTGCAATCTCTCAAACAAGTCGCCCTCTTTGGTAGATGACCAAAACCCTTGTGAAAATCTCTGTAGATGATGCCAAACCCTTCCTTTATTGCTGCCGTAGGTCTGATCCGAAATCCAACTGAAAATCTCCACCAAAACTCACCAAAAACCCTCAAAACCCTATCTCTGAAAACCCTGAAAATATCTCTGTAAAACAACCCTGAAATCAGCTCCAAATGACAAGCTAAGGTAGATCTTTCACTACCGAAGAATGCACTGCTAGCTAGGGTTGGATCTCTCACCACCGAAGCTAGGGTTCCCGTGGGATCTTACTCCACAAGCTAAATAGTTGCAAACAGCAGTTGCACATGAAAGAAATATAAGTGCATACATGAGTGAATATCCTTTCACCCCTCTTCTCCTTTTATAACCTTTTCCTTACCAAGGAAACCCTAAAACCCCCAAGTCGCACTTTCCTAGAGAGGCCCAATTAATATAGTGACTTAAAGTTACTTTTTCCCCTTCAAAGCGCCTTGGCCCAAAAAGGTGACCCCAACACAAAATTAGAACATTAGGAGTTAAGTGGCCCCCCCAACGATAAAACATAACATCTAGTCCCTTCGAAAGCACTTTATAACCCTGTCAATGGAAAATAATAACTGGACTAGATATTCATACCCAATAGCTCATAGTGTCCGTAACCCCTTGGGCATGACTAGGGTTAGGACTCGCACTGGTCCTCAGGCTTTGGACGCGGGGAAGGGGACATTACAATAATATAGGGTATTTGAGAATAGGAGAGAAATAAAGTGAATATAAATTTATGACACAAGGGGTGCCTAAAGTAATGAGGCTGTCCATGGGGTTTGAATTTGAGTTTATTTCGTTCACATAGTTTAACGTTGTTAGATCAATTACTATTTATCAATATGTATAGAATCTTGCAGAGCATTGAAATTTCACTTTAAATATGATGATTATTTAGTGTCGGTTGAAGAGTATTGAAATTTAATAAATAATTTTCAGTTTGAATTTATGTTTGGACAGTAGCTTGAAGTTTGAACTTCAATGGTTGATAAAGGTTGATCAATCTGATTTTCCTTATATAACCAAACATAAACATCATGAGTTTATGATTTGCTATTTTTGGTTTAAGATGCTTAACTTGATTAAGAAGAAATTGGTTGTCATTTCATATATGAATAATTCTTTCATCTTTCTTTTATAGAATTTTATTGAAATCTTGTGATCTCTTCTCAAACAATTGTGTTTTTTCCAATCCAATGTGTATTCATGAATTGATAATTTCTGACGAAAAAACACTAATTTATTGAAGTGATCGGTTTAATGTGGTTCAAACTCCTTGTAATAATCACCAACAAATCCATCCTAGGTTCTAATAAAACTTTTTTTTGGCACCCAAAATTACCATGGTAACTGTTGCACGTCTCCTTCCACATATGACTGCTATTTTTATTGACTCCTCATCACATTTGATTGTGTTAAAATCTACATATATATTCACTTTATTTGTCCAAATATACTGCTTCATTTAAATTTTCACCATTGCTTTTTTTAAAATAAATGGTGGTTTTCACTCAGGTCCCCTACCCTAAAAAAGCATAGACCAGGTTAAACTGGAAAGTAAAAACAGTTATGCTGCTAACTTTACATACACATCATACAATCAAGCTTGAAGGGTTCCTTAAGACTTAACCAAACTACAGCTACCATCCTGTCATAAATCCAGGGTTCTATGTTGCCAGAAACGAGAAATGGGAAGGGAAACTACAACATCACAAGAAACAAGGTTGAGGAGGTTGCGAATAAAAAACGGATATATATACATATATATAATAGAGACAAGAAATTTAAGTTAATATTATTTAAACTCTTTATCAAAGAATACAAAAATAAGCACATCGAATGATTTTTGACCTTTTATTTACATTGTTCCATAAAAATCAAATGCATGTCACACTCTAGTTTCAATAAAGTATGCTACTGTAATTGCAAGACAAATATAGAAAGAGCCACATGATTACAATAAAGATAGATTTGCATTTGTATCCAAATGTGTCAGACACATTCAGGTCAAGATCGCCAAGAATCCCTCAATAGAATAGACTGCACTAGCATAACAAAACAATTGCAAACTACAGGACAATTGTTTAGTTGGAAGGTTATTTTGCAATGAAAATGCAGAAATCACTTACAAATGCTTCCATGGTGACCAATCAAACCCTAAATGCCTCTTGAAACAGCATGAAATCCACCTCTCGCTCGCACCTTTGCAAGGCGTGTGCCTCTTTCTATCTTGACAAGCCAATGTTTCCTGATACACTTCCAGTACATCCTTTCCAAGTTGCACTTTTTTGATACAGTCATCAAGCCTACAGTTTTGTATGGTTCAAAGGTTTGGGGACCTCATTTGGGAGTTGTTGACTAGGCCTGTATTGAGAGGGTCCAAACCCTCATGCTACAATGCATGATTCATTGCAAGAAAACAGTTCTTCAGTGCATTATGCAAGCTGAATTTTCCACCCAGCCTCTACACCTTGAGACAATCTTCAGGCTTACTTTCTACATCCACAAACTCAGATCCTTAGGGACATCAACTTCAGGTCGTGAGAGATATCCATACTTAAGCAGTTTGCTCATCAGAGAGGATTGCTTCACTGGACATCAACACTCTTGGTACTTTGAGGCTAGGTTGCTTCTTCCAATTGGCATCTCCATTGATAGGTTACCCCCTCTCATGTACTCCTTAGATGTCCACCCAACTCCTTCCTGGAAGGGGTGTCATCACCAGAGCTGGCACAAAGGACATCTACAAACAGCATATCCAAGAGACCTAGATCTCCCTCTTGAGCCGCTCAGCCCTGAGCCGCTCAGCCCTGAGCTTTCTTTTAATGTTGAGCATTTCTTACATGTGATGGATGGTATTATTCATCGCTCTCACTATCTCCAACACCACTAGTCACATGGCTTGAGATATCCCCTTGACCATATGAGAGTGTGCTCTCACCATTTACAAATTGAAACGAATCATCACATTCTCTGACAAGTCTGATCTGTTGTATTTGTGCCCTCCAGTAGGAGGAGACCAAAGAACACTTCATTTTTGGATGTCTCATTCACTTTGAGATCTGGGAAGATACCATTGCCCGTATAGGGGCTCTATACCCCTGGTTTGGATATATGAAGAAAGTAGACAATGGTATCTATACAGGCAATGGTATCTATGCAAGGTTGTCTCTCTTTCGACGCAGATCTCTATAGGATGGATTTAGAGGCTTTAGAGTCCCCTTGCTGATTTCCTCTTTTTTCCATTCCACCTAGGCAACAGGCAACACCAAGCACCCTTCAGACACTAGTGTTTCACATATCAAAGTCGATAGATTAGTCAGGAAACACTTTTCTCAATGCACCATTACCACTTGGATTTGTCAGACCCCCCCAACCTGCTCCCCCTTGGCCTTGTGGTTATGCTCCCTTCCCTTGACGAGGCCTTGCCACCTCTCAACAACATGCATTTGCTACATACCAGCCGCCCCAAACCACAAGGACAGACTCATACTATGAACTTCTTTCTACTACAAGAGCTACATCGGCCTTAGATGTTAGGAGAGATTCTACAAGAAGCACTTTGCTTCCTCCTAGAATCTCCCAGCCTTACCGCTCTAACCTTGGATACTTCCCAACCAAAATTGTCAAATCTTCCATAGCAGTTGATGATGGCCCAAATGACTCCTCCACTTCATGTACAGACAAACACAGTCTGAGATTTCCTTCCAACCTTCATTGGCACATGCTTTAGGGTCTCTTATTTTCCCTTCATTGTTATTTGTATTGAATTCGTTACCACTTATGTTAGTGGCACACTGCTTTATTTATCTTTTGTACTTATTGTTATATTTCTTCTAGGATTCTCTCTTCCCAAATCTTTCTACTATTAATAGTTATGATATCAGGGTTCACCCCCCACCCTCCCGTACCCGGTAAAGCTACGTCCCAGGTACGGTACTAATACATCTTGGGTACGTATCGAGTGCGTCCCGAATACGTTTTGGCATACCCGAGACGTACCCACAAGGTTGGGCAGTGGGGGGCACTAAAAAAGTTTATTTTATTTTATTTTGACTCAAACAAACTTCAATTTTATTAAGGACTATACTAGGAGGGCATGGCAACCACAAGGAAACCTGGAAATTGTCTAAAATCACTCTAGTATATTGTAATATCCCCTTCTTGATCGAAGATCCTTAGCCCATTTTGTCTCCCCGACAGCTAAGGGAGGAGTACAAGGGGAATTTAAGTCATAATAATTTATTATAAAGTGCAAATAAAAAAATAAAATACTATAAAGGCACTTATACTAAAGTTATTATAGACTTAATAAAAAAATAAAATTAGAATAAGTTAAAGCCACATTATAAAGTTTAATTTTCCCCTACAAAATGTGACCTCCTTATGGGATGCATCAAAAGGGAAAAACATTAAATGAGGGGCTAAAAGCTAATTGGATGTCATGGGAGGCAAGTTGGTCCATTAGCTCTATATAAGCAAGTCGATTTGCTTGAGGAGAGCATCACTTGTCTATTTTATGAAATATGATTTGTATGTTGAGCTTTGAGCTAGCATCTGCAATCTTCTAAGGACGAAAACCCTTAGAGATTCGCTCTCGAGGACTAAAACCCTCCAAGAGCCTCATAGAAGGACGAAAACCCTTATCCTAGTTGAGAGGATTCTCCAAGGGTTTCCATTGCATATCACGGAGATAGATAATTTTCCAGTGCTTTTCCAGAGTATCAAATCTGAATATATCTATATGTTTCTGCCGTAATTTCGAGCCCCAAACTGTAAGGGCAAATTGGTTTTTTGGTTGTTTAGGGCACTTGTGGTGGTCATTTGTATAACGGGTAACATCATTGCATTCTTCCTGTTTTGTGAGTCCGTGCATAGTTTATTTGTGTGTATTGGAGCATTTTTGAAGGATTTATGAATTTTAAAGTTGCCATAATTTTCTGCACACTGGGGTTTCAAAATAAATTCATTTCAGTTGTATATGGGCTCCAAAAATTCAGATCTTTGCACGAATATATTGAGGGTGAAATATTATAAGTTTCAACTCAATTTATGGTGGAAAATATCATGATTTATTTCTGATTTTTATAAGTTTCATTGTCAGCCCTAGTTGCATTTTCCTTAGTAAAATTCAGATCTGCAATATATATATTTGATCATAAATTCTATAATCTATAATTTTTGAAATATTTTCTTTTTTCATTTGCACTTTATAATAAATTATTATGACTTAAGTTCCCCCTGTGCTCATCCCTTAGACGTCGGGGAGACAAAATGGGCTAAGGGTCTTCGACTAAGAAGAGGATATTACATTTATTGAAGAGAAAATATTCAAAGGATACCAAGAATGTTTGAGCTAATTATTTGGGATCATCACAATTGGCCAAGGAAAGAAGATATTCATAAAAAATTGAGCATATATCTGAGCCTCCATACAAGTTATTTATGAGATCAAATTTCAAGTGATCTTCAATACAAATAGAAAAATTTGGAACAGTAAAATTTATAGCTTAAAGTTTCAAAGAGCATCCTTTCCCAGAAACTATCAAGGCACAACATTGACTCCTTCCTGCATCCTTAAGGAGGATTTGAAGGTGATTTTGGATAGCAACAACCAACCATTGGACTTACCTCTTTAGTTATCATTGGCAGGTTAGAGTCAATCTCATTAAATAGGTCCTTTGGGAGCTCCCTATGTACATCTTTTATGGCCACCATCACAACACAAATTAATCTCAAAGGAAATGGATGAAACACAAAGGAATACAAACTTCGTCTATCATAGAAAATGTAAAATATTAAGTATATTGAATGTTTGGAACATTGATCGTACTATATTTTTCAATTTTGTATTTCTTATGGACTAAAAATGAGTAAAATTAGTATATGTATAAAATTTATATATGTGTGTGTATCCAAGACGTATCGTACCCAAGGGTTTTTTAAAATCGACGTATCCATGTATTGAACCTGTATCTATATCCTAGCAACATAGGTTAATAGTTACATCCTTGGGTCCCATTGACCTATTTTTGGTCATCTGTAGAGATAAATATAATTTCTTTCCTTCTACAAAAGCAAGGGCATGTCAATTGCTATAGTTGAGATTGAGAAGAAACAACACAGTAGGGCCTGAAATAGTACTTTGCATTGCGAACAACATTTTTATTGTTTTAATGGGCAACAGGGCTCTTCCATCACATTTTTGGCAACATAGCCAGGGTTGGACATCAGAAAATCGCCACAACTATTGTATGCATCCACATTGTGCTAACATGTGGACACTCACACCCTCTATTTTAAAAATCGCGATTTATCGACAATAAATCGCAATTAATCGTGACAGCTAAGCAAAACGATAAATCTTATGAAAAATAGTGATTTCTTTTCTAGCAATTAAGCCGCGATTTCCGATGATAAAACTTGTGAAAAATCGCCAAAAAACCACCTTGAAAATCATAGAAAATGGCCATGCAGGGTATAAAAATCCAAACCGAAAATAAAAGGTCATTTCAAAGCATTTGTCAGCAATTTTTCCTCCATGATTTCACCTGCAATTTTTGCCCCCAAGTTTTGCAAGGGTTTCGACTCTTCGAGCCCTACTAGGGTTTTGAAAATCGTGCTCTCATACCGCCCACTTTTTTTGTTGAAAGCTATCTTGTATCGTATTGAATTAATCTAATATAAGATCCTTTTCATAAAAAAAATCGTTTTTGCATTTAATTTAAGTTTATTTTATGAATTTAAAAAAATTTATAGTGATAAAGTTGACAATTAATGTCGATAAATTGTCGATTCCCAATTTCCGAGTCAAATTTTGGCCTACTGAGTAATTGTTGATCATGATTTTTTGAACTATGGTTACACCAACATCTGGCTATATCTACTTTTAATATTTTTAAGGGAGCATTCATATCCTATTTTTAAGCACAATTTTGGCACCTATTGGGAATATACAATTCAAGGTTGTGTTTGGCATGGCATAAAAAGCTACAAGGATTTTCCAAAAATTCCATTTTTTATATTCCTACTTTCATTGCAACAATGCAATGAGCATGAGCACCTACTATAAGCATACACATCTTCCAAATATGTCAATCAAGGCAGACTCAACAACTCTGAAAAACCACTTTCAAATATTTGGATGGAACTATGAACCTTATTTGCAGCTCCCATTTGAGTGCTTACCAAAATTATGCTACCAAAGGTTGCCTTACTCCCACTAATTGTATTGCCAACATATCTCCAAGGCTCTATCAACAAACCCATTTTGTATGCCCTGAAGACTTCTCAAATCATTAGACCGCATTTCAATGAGACATTGTGTTAAATATTAATTGCGATTTAGCATATTATAAATGTCTCGGCTATAGCAATTGACATAAATATGCTATCCAATATTTTGGAGGACCTCCAAACTCTGTTCCAAATCTCTCATTTAGACACATTGAGAGAAGGTTGGCAGGGGCAACAGTGTAAGACTATACCACTCTATGTACGAGAGTAATTAACTGTGATCGCTCCTTATTGTTTATCTTACACTTCACTAACTTCGTAATATTTCTTAATACTTCAATATGGGAATGCAAAATACAACTTTTTTAAAATTCATAAACTTCTTGATAAGAATTGATTAACTTAGAAGCCAAAAGGTAGATAAGGTTTCCTTAGATATCAAAACTAGTGTTGTGTGGGGATGCCCCACCCCCCCTCCCCCAAAACCAAGTGTCTAGGACATCTCAGATGTCTTAGGGATGGCAGGGAAACATGCCCCCCACGTTTCCGAAAGGGCAGGAAAAGAGGGGGGCATCTCCGGGATGTCCTTGAATATCAGAGGACATTTATATTAGGGGACATTTCAAGGACATCCCTCATTTTTGGGGGGCATCTGGTTTTTTTTTTTAAATAATTTTTTGTATTAATTTCTTTTTTGCTCTCTTTAAAAGCTGATTTTTAAATTGTACTCTTGCGGTATAAGATTGTTTTTGATGCACTCATCTCTATTCGAAAAAAAAAAAGTGTGTATGTATAAATCTAATTAAAAATCACTTTGGAAGCTCCAATAACTTAAAAAGTTTGAATGTATATTTCTATATGAAGAGAAAGGTTGTGTAGATAATAAAAGCAGTAAGGCATAGATCAAAATGTTACCAGTTAACCATAACCCAATTGTATTGTATTACAATGACATATTAAGAATCAAGAGTGATATATGAATCCAGAAATTTTCAAGCACAGATGCACATGGTGTACCGCCACAGACTACTATTCATAATTTTTTAAAATTTATTTGTATATTTTTATGTAATGTCCCTTTCTAGGGCTGAACTGAAAGAACACAAACCCCAAACTTAAGTATTCTGATTTTTATATCAGCCAACTGCCAAATATAACATGTAATGTCCCCTTTTTAGACAAGTTAGGAAATGAAGAAATACTTGTCAAACTCAAGCAAAGAATGGACAAACCCTTTTGCATCAACCTAAAATATCCCAATGTCAGCTATTTCGAACCCAGATGGGGTCGAACTAGCCAAGGTGGTGGGATAGATTGGAAGAAAACAATTGGAATTTAAACACATTCAAATCAGATTTTATAACAGCTGGAAAATAATTTAAATCTGAAACCCTAATTGTTGCAATCTTCAAAATAGCATAATTTTCTCTACACAACTTTGATACAAGCAAATGACATATGCCCGAACTCGGAAAAATACAAGGAAAAAGACGATGTAAACCAATTTATAACAGCAACTACCAAACATGCAGATCTATCCCTTCTACTATTTCGCCCCACACATTTAAGGTTGATTAGGGCATCCAAACTTGCCCAACAATGATGAAATTAATCCTCAAAGCTGCCACTAATTTATGAAGCCCAAATAACCTCATAAATTCTCCAAAAACCTTAGATCTGATTTTTATTCGAAAGGAAAACACAGCAGAGCTTGAAAAGGGCACAACTTCCTCAAAACTTAGTAATTTCGCATGAAACAAAAACCAAAAGAATCCTTGAATTTCAATCTTTCCAACAAGCCCAAAATCGCCAAATTCAAAGGGTGGGAAGACTCCCAAAAAGTTGTCACAAACCCAGAACAGGTCGCTGCCCTAAAGTCAGTCAAAATTTGTAAATTCAATATCTCACAAAATACCCAACCAAATCACACAAATGACATATCAAAATGTTCACAAAATTATAAGGAATCCAATGAGTATTTTTGCAGATTTTTCTGGGCACGAAATGTGGAAAAACAGCCCCAAACCCTAGTCGTTAGGGTTAGAAAAAACAGGATTGGTACTAAAATATTCCACCAAGGAAATTCAACACACTTAGGGCATAAACAATAATGATAATCCACCACAATAATGCAACTATAATTCTTCAATAGCTCCAACTTGATTGTCAAAGAGAGAAAGCAACAACTAGGGCATACATTCCTTTGGCATTCATCTCATTTCTCCAAGCATGGAGAGACATAAATGATTTAATCCAACATACCCAAAAGATGGCCATGCAACTTCCTTTTATAAGATGAGGGGTGGAACATTCAAATGGCCAACCTTTTCCCTTTTGGAGCGAAAACTAATAAAACTTAATTAAAATATTAAAAGACTAACTTTACGTGCACTTTATTATTTTCTAATTAAATAATAAAAAGTAACTAACCTATGTGCACATTTTTAAACTAACTAAAGACTCCCCCTTGTAGCCCAAGGCATGCCATGGGGCTACAATGCAGACAACATACACCTCACAACAATCCCCAAGCTTTATCCTCGAACCCATGGGGAGAGAGAATGGGTTGAGGGTGTTCAGTTATTCATTTTCAAAAATGTCCAGAAAAGGGGACATTACATAATTGCAGTGAGCAACAGTCTGATTTCTCAGACAACAGCAAGGAAGAAACAATAATTCATCAAAATAACACCTTTCACATCATCTCAAACATATAGAGACACTTTAAGAATATTTTAGGACAATTATCACCCAAGAAATCGACCTCTAAACACAACTGGAAATTAATTAAATGACAGCAGAGGTACAACCCGCATTAAGGGCTGGAAATGACATTTCCAAACCCCAACAAATACCAATTAAGTGAGAAATCCGCCTTCTAAATTAGGAGGAATCTGAATATCAACACAAAATATCAATTGGTGCCCTAGAAGGCACTCAAACCCTTCTCCATCCAAGCAGCCACCTTAGGAGATGGTTCCAAATTGATGTAGAAGACCTTGATATATCTTCCTTCGTCTAGCCCTAACTGCCAACCAGCAAGATAACCTTCTTTGAAGCCTTTGGAACCACCAATTGGAGAGTTTTTTTTCTCCAACCTTGAACAAGGAAGGATTGTGTCTTCCTTGCTTGCCACACCAAAGGATTTTCACCCTTTAGTGGAATGGAATAGAGCAATCAGCCCCAAAACCAAGTAGAATAAAATTATAATAGGGAAGTATGCCCAAAAGGAGCCTAAGCAACCCCTTATATATCCTTAAGATGGCACCAATATCCCATGAATGAGGGAGTTTCCCCCATGACCAACCTCAATAAGAAGTTTGCTTTATCTTTTCATTTGCCTTTTTGTTCCTCCAACCCAACCGACCTGCTTCATAAGGGAAAACACTACAGAAAAATGTAAATTAGACTAAAAACATCAATCAAAGACTTCCCTTGTTTACCTTCTTATAACCCACGGGAAGTGGAATGAGCTAGAAGTCTTCTAAACGGATTAATTCAAAAAAGGGGACATTACATTTTAATATTTATAGTTGTATATATTATTTTAATAACCGCGACCCCCACCGTCCCGAAATTTTGGAAATTTTTTGCCGTCTCGGAGTCTTAGTTAACACTGATGAACACACACCTATAAGGAAGATAGCTAGGATTTAGAAATGTGATCATTTGAGGATAATGGTGGCAGTTCCACTTCTTTCCTGAAATTTCGGCTCCACTTTTTTAACTCTTATTTCAACTCGACATTTCAAACTTTTCTTTCCATTTCTTCATGCTCATGCTTCTCTTTTTACATTTAACTCGGCATAACTACACTTTTAAGATTTCCTTTTATAAATATTTTTTATAGATTAGTATATATTTTTATTCAATACCCTAGTTATCTACAAATATTTTGTAGGTCCCTAATTCGAGGGTTGTTTTCTTGTTGCTCATACCCAAAGTTAAGGGACAACAAAACCACAAAAAAAGGAGAAAGCATTTACCTGCTTATGCAAATAAGGGGATCCTTATCATTCAAGAATATCCACATAGGACACCAAAGATGATATGAGAATCAAAATTTACAATCATCCAAAAAAACATTCCATCTAGTCATCACAATTATGCATCTTCCTGTACAAAGCAGACCCACCTCACAACTCTATTCAGTTTGATTGCAATTCATTCTCATGAGACTGTGCCTCTCTGAATCATATGAGACATAAAGACACGTACGGAAAGCAAGATAATGAAATGAGAAGCTTGAACTACAAACATTTTTCCATAGATCTGACCAACAACTTTTGATAGTGCCTGAAACATGGAAAACAAGAGTCATTATGGAAAACAGGAAGAGATTGGCAGCACTCTCGGTACTCTCTCCCTCTTCTCTGCTAAAGCTTAAATGAAAGAAGAAAAACAAGAGACACCATGCATTCATATCTCACTCTCAATGTGTTGTTACACTCTCAATATACAGCTGAGAGAACCAACTTTCATCTCATTCTCAGGGAATTATTAAAACTCTCTGCCCACACATTTATTAATAGAAAAACAAAACTGACTCTCCTTGTTGACTCGCATGCTAACCAGAAGACAGGAGCATACCTACCAGTAGTTTGAGAATATTTAGTGATACTTGGCAATCCTTTACCAAGTGACTGAGCACCACGTTCCCAAAATTGTTTTCCATGAAGACTTCATGTGTTATGAGTCATAGGCAGAGCTCCCCCTCAATCAGCAACCAAATGACACACTTGACCCCCTTTGCGCTTGATTTGGAAGAACTTGATTTGATCAAAGTGGTGGTGAATAGTGATGTCATCAATTCTTCTATTCCATGTTTTGACACACACAAGTGACAATGTTCACTTCCACCCTGTTGTGTGCACAAAACACCTCTACTTTCTTCACAAAAAGTGGGGACCCTCTTGAAATTTTGGGAAAACTTTATTATGTAGAGAAATGAATGTTAAACCAAATGAAACAAAGAACACAAGAAGAGATAACAAAAGGAGGAGCAAGAAATTGAAACAAAAACCACAAAATTGATTATTCATGGTTTCCACACTCTCCTTATATTATTTTCACATTTATGCAAAGTTCTTGTTAATCATGTTCCTAAAGGATACCCAAGAAACTTAGCATGAAAATACTTGTGAAAAAACTAGACCGCTTTGGTATTAATTTGACCCTTAACACCGTTTCTAGTGCCACAAAATTTTAGTTTATAAATGAGCTCAAACAAGCCCCCTTTATGCACTTCATAAAGCAATAAAAAGCTGACTAAAGATTTCAACCAATCATGTGTTTATGTTATCCACTTCACTTTCCTTTGTTATGGTTTCACTTGGCAAAACCCCATAGCCTTTGGAGCCCATAAAGACTGACAATTATCAATATTTGTGTCATGTTTCAATTTAGCTTTCCCTGATTTATTTATTTTAAAAGGTGTTTTTCACGGTTGTTTTGTGATTTACAGCTTGGCAGGGACACATGTCGAGTTTTTTGAAACTCGGGTTCTCTCAAAGAGTGGAAAAGTCAAAGTGAGGGTTAAGAGTTTTCATAGAACACAGGAGCCTGTAAAGGGTGACAAGTGGGCAAATCACAGTCAGAGTTGAGAGTACATTAGTGGACCACGTGGCGCCAATGACAGATCTCCATGTATAAGTCACAATGGATTCGTAGGTCAGCAGAGTCAAAGCTTTCAGAAGCCCAAAACCCCATAACAACAAGCACGTGGACCAATCATGATTCGTGGTGAGAAACCAATCATGAACAAGCCAGCAAATACATTATTGGAGCACATGCCTCCAATGATGAGCCCCCAGATGACGGGCTTAACTCGGTCATCAGTCACAGAGAGGAAAATCAAAAAGACATGAAACTCGGGGATTGAAACACGTGGAAGGCTAAGATTAAAGAGTTGTTGGAGCACATATGGCGCCTAACTTGGAAAAAATCTAGGAGCGCCATTAAAGTTTGTTTCAAACGAAAACAAAAAAGCTCAAGGAAATCAGATTCAAGTCTTAAATATGCATTGAAACCGTTTAGTTGTAAACTCGGCAATCATTCAAGCATTCATTGAGTTAGAACAATCCACCATGGCTGATAGAAATTGAATTTTGAGACGAAGCAAAAAATTAAGGAAGAGAGTTCGCAAGCAAAATCCAAATTTGAAATTAATCTCAGAAGTTGCATTTATATGGGTAAGTCCCCATTAAAATAATCATGGGGCCTAAGAAACAAGTTTAAAGAGAGAAAGTTACTGCCCCTGAGCATGAATTTATGGATAACTTGTTTTCCCCGCATTTGTTCAGCCCTTTAGCAGATTATAATGCAATATACTATGAGGTAACAAATCTGGAGAAGTTTCCTGACAGATATAGTTTGAATCAGACATATTCCCAGTATTATGATGATTTAGAATCAATTAGAGACTCAGGCCTCCATAAAGCCGCTGCTAAGCCTGAGGTTTTCCCATGCAAAGATCTATTTAAACATGTGTTGGCTCAGTGCACAATGAGTTATGGGTTCTTGGAGTTAAGCGTCCAAATTGTTACTTTGGTACCTGAATTTACATTCAGCGAGCTATACCACCTCCCTGAGGCCACCATGGTCTATAATGAGGAGACTGTTAATATTTAATGTTAGAAACAGATATATGGGAGGATGGTTTAGTAGAGTTTGCAGAGGAATCTACAGGTCTGAAGAAGAAAACCGATTTGAAACTAGCTGATCTCCATTTCAGAAAAGGCATTAGAGTTGTTATGGCTCTCTTAAATAGGATTTGGGGAGCTAAAACAACTGATATTGTTGATCAATCAGGGGTACCTCTATTAGTTGGTATTATAAAGAAGAATTGGAAGCCACATTGGGGTTGTTTGATTGCTTCCAACTTGCAAGATAAATGGTATTTGGCACGACAGGAACCTAATCACAGTTGTTATATGGCTTCCTACTTGGTCAATGCAGTTTGTCCAAGGTTGGATTTCAAGACCAATCTGTTCCCATTGTGGTCCCTTAGTCAACCCATTCATGTTGCATACCATACCCTAAACCACCACAAGTATGGGCAGTATATAAATGAAATTTGCAATCATTTTTATCGAACTGTGTATAGAGTTGTTTATGGCGTGGAAATGTCAAGGATTTCGCTGGCTATGAAGGTTGCCATAATGGAAGGGTGCATTTAGGTATTTTAATGATTGTACTGTAACCAGAGTAGATGGTTGTCTAACTCCTAATTTGTTGCCCATATATATTCCGAGCAAAATAGTTGCAATAGAAATGTCTACACAGATTGTGCATGGAATAGCAGGGCTTTACAAGTCTAAGCAACAGAGGATATGGTTTGACATACCTTTTAGCCTGGGAGACATTGATTGCAATGATGAGTATGGCTGATTCTAGGAGTTGTCTCAGATGTAGCAGTCGAGAACCTTTCAGATATTCATATTCCAAAGGGGTGGTTAAGAAACACTACATTGCATTCCAAGCAAAATTGGGAATTGATATGTATCTTGAAACTAAATATATTCCACAAGATCACATTTATTGTAATCCCCTAACTGAAATGCAGTTTATGAAAGGAAGATACAAGTTGGTCTCATTAAGGTTAGGGTTGCACAACCAGTTCAACAAGAGGAAGGAGAGGACGAAGGTAAAACAGATGAGGACTTGAGAAGATCCATTCTCAAGGGCATTCCCAAAACTCCTACAGCTTCACGAAGATTGGATCTCTCCTCTAGCTTCTCTCTACCTCTTGCGTGCATCCCCAATCAGGTCATGATAACTATGGTGAGTGTTGGTCGTTCAAACTTTCACCCGTGTCTCGGATCTGGAAGGATCGAATCGTTTAAGACAACAATGGAACCGTCTCCAAGTTGTGGGACCTTGCACGCTTGAGACGGATCTCCAGAGAAGGCCGATTCCTCTATCTATTTCTACTACTACTGCTACTCCTAGTGCTCAAAGGGAAAGCTAAGCTAACAATGCCAAGGGACCAAAGATAGAAGGATAACATGAAAGGAAACTACACTAAAAGGCGATAGCACCAAAATAAAAGGGATGAACACTATTTGTTCTAAGCGAAAATGAAGGGAAATGCGTGAAAAAAGGCTAGGCATGTGTAGCACAACTAAAACATATTTACCAGATCAGTTTCATGGAACACAACTAAAAAGGAGCTGCAAGGGATGTAGAATGGCACAAGCGCGCATGTAAAAGAAAGGCAAGAAGAAAGAATACAAACACGCTTAGGACAAAGAATAGTCACAAAACAATGCTTCCATTACTTCCAAAAATTCACAAAGCTGTTACAATGGTGAAAGAGGCCGATATCCACATGCACGAACCAGATCTAGAGGTCTAAGACTCAAAATACAAAAGATATGAAGTCCTTCGCAAAAGCATAAGGCTCCAAAATGTCCAACATTAACAATGAGCTCAACTCTCACATTTATAGATGAATTCATGGAAGAAGATGAGGAGGGAAAATCTGAATTTGAAATGCAACCACCAACAAGCATTCAATGCCTGCAAATCTGCCTGAAAATCTGTCAAATGCACTTCCCCAAGTCTGTTTGTGTGTTGTAGAAGGAAAGAGGGCAGATTAGATCAAATAGGGTGGTAGGAGCAGTCAGATCTGGTCATTAATGCCTAGAAAGACGTTTTCCCATTTCTCACCTACCAAATCTGCCAAGAATTTGAATTTGAATGTCTAGCACTGTAGCCTACGTCAGCAACTGTCGATTGAGACTAGGCGCGCCGATCAGAGCTGTGTAGCAATAGATATGGCTATTAGAAGTCTGTCAAATTCGTCTACGCATGCAAGACACGTGGCGCGCGCGCATTGGCTAAAAGGACGGCCAACTCTGCAAATCTTCTTGTCGTTTCTACCACGTTTCACTCACTAGTTTGCTGCAAGGATTCGGCGCCCTATTAGCACGCTTTGACCGGTTGCATTTGGCACACTCAACCGTGTCAGAGAATGACGTGGCACAAACTAGCGCAGAGGAGGGCGCAAGGATATGCGCGCGTAAGAATGAGGCACAAGAAGAAGGTAGAAGGAAGGCGCGTTTAATCGTAACACGCGCGGAGGAAATGGGGCAAACTAGTGAGTGGAGAACGTATGGTCAAGCCGTAACTATTACAAGGTAATGTGTGGGGGGCGCGAGAGGGTCAAGGACTTAGCTGATTGAAGCAAGTGCAAGACGCGCACTCAGGATGAATAGGTGCTAGGAAGAAGGCAAATGCGCAGAAGATGCGTGCAAGGTAAGAGTGGAACAAAGAGGAAAAGGAAAATGGGAAGGGGAGAAGGGGAAGTGCCCAAGGGCACACAAGGAAACAGTGACCTAGTGAATGTGCCAAGGTAACAATTGAGGTGCGTGCCACTTGTAATGAAGTCTCTAAGCCAGAATATATATGTAAGTTGTCCAAATGACTAGAAGAGTTATTTGGATAACAGTGAGTACTCCCTCCATGCTTGTTTCAATCACACGAACTGTTGTCCCACCAATTTACATTGGTGGTGAGGTTCAAAGTCTCCCTTCTATTTCAATGGTGCAAACATTATTGTCTCATGTATCTTTTGTTACACTTGATGTGTCCCAGAGTATTATTGTAAAAACTAGTCTTATTATGGTTTCAAGTTTGTTTGTCCCACCAGTTCTTTCCATTGGTGGTGAGGTTTCTAATGTTCCATGAAAGATCCCAAACCTCTTTGCTTGAATTTTTTTTTTTAAGATTGTTCAGGCTTGGAACTATAATGGTAATGTAAAAACAAACCATAGAACACCATTCTCATACTCAAATACTGCATGAAACAACTGTAGAATAAGTCGCCCCACTCTAGAAGTTGTCTAAATGCCCACTGCTACAATGTATTTCTCTTTCGGATACTGCTGAAATGATAAATAACCTGTAATACAATGAAGTTCCCTGAATAGAAACTCCTCTCACTTCTCCTGGGGTTTCCGTCCACAAGAGGAATAATCCAAAGGGTTTTGTCCTTGGATTTTGTCTACAAAGCTTTAGAGCCAACTGCTGGGAAAAAAATAATAATAATCTGAATGAATCCGGCACAAGTCGCACTTTTCCCTTATAAAACAAAAAACCCTTCCAAAATGCAAGTCGCACTTTTCCCGAGGAATATAATCTATTTTTAATTAATTTTCTCCATTCCCAAGGCACGTCGCACTTTTTGGCTTATTTAATCACATCCCAAAGCAAGTCGCACTTTTTGCCTAGGAAAGCACATTAAATAATTTATTAATTTACTCCCACGTACTTTCCTAAGTCGAAATCACTTATTAAGTCTATTAATTCATTATATGTGCTTTTAGTGATAATTTATTTTATTTTAAGCACGATATAATAAAATTAATAAACCTAAGTCACCCTTGAACACACCCTTTGGCCGTCGGGTAGACAAAAGGGGCCAAAGGTCTTCGATCAAACTATTTGAGAAAGAGGGACATTACATTCCAAATATATTTGCTTCTCAAGTAGAAGTTCCCCCAGTTCAAGTATCTCAGTTTAAGGTTTCTAGTATGAATGTTGTGTCCCATGCTCTTGCACAAGCCAATATAAATGTGTTTCTCAATTGAGTACCCTTGTTCTCACCCCTGCTCCATCCTTTCCATCCACCCATTCTTCCCAAACTACTAAGTTTAGGATCATCAGTTTGCATTCACCTTCTACCACTTCTTCCACACAACTTCCCACTATGACCATTCCTCTTGCCGTATCTACCACCCAAGGCGAAAGCAGTGAGTGTGAAGCTCAAATGACATCACAGAAGTTTGTTCCACATGAGAGCCCTATAAAGAAGAAGAGAGCGGAACAATCAAGGACTTACTTTGTGTTAGGGCTATTATCTTAAATTCCACAAGGCATGTCATTTGTGAATTGGGTAAGACCAGCTACCCCACCAGCTCTACACAATCCTAGAGAATCCCTCCTTCCCCAACCACAAATGCCTTCATTATTCCTTCCCTTTGTTACTATTGTCAGTGCCACCCCTCCACCAATAAGTGTGTAATATCCCTTTTGGGGACAAAACTGAAAATTAAAGAAATTAGCTCAAACCTCCAAAATAAGCAAGTCTGATTTTTACAATAGCAATTAATAAAGGACCAAAAAACACTCTCAAACCCTAACAACTAGGAGAGAGAGAGAGAGAGAGAAATCCACAGTAAAAACTCTCAAAAATTATGAGAAGTGACTCTTTGGATTGCCTTTGATTTTAGAAGCCATAAAAAGTGATCAAATCATCAAACTCCGAATTCTGGAATTTACTATGCCACAAAAACAACTAAAACTTGTAAATTCAATAACTCTTAGAATACAAGGAATCTCCACATAAATGAATGCTCAAAATGACCATAAAAATACCGGCAATCAAATGAGACCAATATCATAATTTTCCAACCATGGAAACCCTCTCAGAATTGATCCCGAAATCTGTGAATGAGTAGATGAAGCTGAAAACCATTCCAAAAATCACCAAAGCAGAAATTCCAGCTTTATAATTATAGGAAAGACTGAAAATGAAGATAAAAATCAGATTTATGCCCTCTAAGGCATCAAAACCCGCTCCAAGGTAGGTTGCTCCACCTAGAGGAAGCTCCACAAATGAAAAATAAAAATCTGAATATGAGTTATTATCCTCAAGTCTACAATATACTTCAAGCTCATGCAATTTAGGAGGGTTTTCGTCCCCCTATAAACCACTAGAAGGGTTTTCGTCCTTCTAGAAGAAGCCACGCACTTGGGTTTCGTCCAAGAGTGGAAAAACAAGGAGCAACAAGCCCACAATGTCCAAATAGAGAAAATGCGCCAATCTAGATGATCCAAATGAGTCTTCTAACCTTCTTTTATAACCTCCTCTTGGCGCCAAAGCTTGGAATAGCAAAGCTGACCTCTTAAAGTATTCTTTAAATCTTTAATTGGCTTTTAAAGTGCATAAAACTCAGCCGACCTACTAAAGGCAAACACATGCTAAAAAGAAACATTAAAAGTTAAAAAAATAAATACAAAAGAAGCTCAATTTCCCTCTTCAACTCCTCTGGTTCTTTGCCATGGAAAAGGGAATGGCAAGAAGTACAAATCATGCTCTTAAATTGGAAAAGGGGACATTACAATCCTCCCTTCCCAAAACTGTTTGTACTCAAGCAATTGCAAGCTCTCACCCCAAAACCCAATGTATCCAAGTAGAAGAATATGTTGTAATACTTCCACAAACGAGCTCCCGTGCCTGTCAAGTGAGAGAGCAGATGAAAAAACAATATTTTGCAACGGTTGCCCCAATCTTCCTTGAATTCCCAAGGCTGCCCAAGAAGACCAACTGCTGTCATACCCAACATTGAAAAAAATTCTAAAAAGTAATCAAGAATTTGACAAGAGAAATCAATTTCCAGCTCAGCCCATGCATCAACAATGTTCCTCAACGTGTAAATAAGCTCTTTAACCATGAACATGAAAGCAATTGAGTAATATAAGTGGTTGTCGTAATTGATGACAACAACCTTAGTGGCTGCAAATGAGCACACAGCAGCATTGACAAGTAGAATACTCCCCTCTCTTTTCTTCGTGCGATTTTGAGGTCCTTGGGCATGAATCCTCAAGTTATGAGCCATATGAACATGCATTTTCTGTACTAGCCAGAGGTGCAAAGAGGCTATCCCGAAAAACTCATAAATACATGCCAAAACGTATCTCATTTCAAAACAACAATCAGTCATCATGTAATGGTGCCACAAATTAGATGTACTCAAACAATTACCTTGCTGTAAGAGAACAGCTTCTTGCCCAAAAGTGAATACTTGGAACACCAAAAAGAGTATTCCAGACTACATACTTACCGTTGTCCATAACCCAACAATTTCCCCAACTCATGACTGAAAATGTGCATCCTATTATCCAATGAGGTGACAGCAACTGAACATTCATCACGGGTGATTAGAATAGGCTTCAAAAACTGAAAATTACCATCTCTAATGGTTGCCTTCTTGTTTGTGACAGCAGGCATGATGTAGGGCAGTCTGAAATTGATGATAACAATATTGTAAAAACTCCCAATAACAAGCATAAAATCCCAAAAAATTAATGTTTGTATCAAGAGCAATCAGATTTTGAGAATTGTAATCCTTAGAAAAGACAACTCTTACCAAATTCATGCTTGGAACTTCCACAGTCAACTATACAATTGGCAGCCCATCACTTAGAAATTTTAGGACAACAAGATGAAGATTAGGCTATGGTCCCAAAATGGCCTCTAAAATAATGAAAGTGGCTTCATACCTTTGTGTAGTGACCACACTTAGTTAAGAACCAATTAGATGACTGAGAATCGGGTCATGTTCATCCTTCTGGGGTTGAATACCATAAGGATATAAACTGTTCTGAAAATGTTATTGTATACACTTTATAAAAATTGCATTGGCTGCCCTTAGCGCTCTTGATTCCCTTCCATTGAACCATATCCTTAATATTTCTCTCGAGTCCTTCAAGGCCCAAATCTGAATTTTGGCTTGCATATGGATATGAAAAGACCAAAGAACTAACAAGAGCGGCTTTTACGTTAGACATACTTTTCTTCAAAACATTGTCGGGATTCCAATTTATTATATATGTACCCAACTAAATTTTCATTAAAAGATTAACATACCTTATGTTACAAACCATATCCATTTCTCTATCATGCCTCTCATATTGACCCACAAATTGATATGTTGTAAACAATGAATTTGAAAGACTTGCATACCTTAAGCTGATCTCAAAATGTTCATCTTTCTTTGTCACAACAACATCACCGTCTCCCACAAGGCAAATAAAAATCTGAATATGAGTTATTATCCTCAAATCAGCAATAGACTTCCAGCTCATGCAATTTAGGAGGGTTTTCGTCCCCCTATAAACCACTCGAAGGGTTTTCGTCCTTCTAAGAGAAGCCACACACTTGGGTTTCGTCCAAGAGTGGAAGAACAAGAAGCAACAAGCCCACAATGTCCAAATAGAGAAAATGCACCAATCTAGATGATCCAAATGAGTCTTCTAACCTTCTTTTATAACCTCCTTTTGGCGCCAAAGCTTGGAATAGCAAGGCCGACCTCTTAAAGAATTATTTTAATCTTTAATTGGCTTTTAAAGTGCATAAAACTCAGCCGACCTGCTAAAGGCAAACACATGCTAAAAAGAAACATTAAAAGTTAGAAAAACAAATACAAAAAAAGCTCAATTTCCTTTTCCAACTCCTCTACTTCTTTGCCATGGAAAAGGGAATGGCAAGAAGTCTAAATCATGCTCTTAAATTGGAAAAGGGGACATTACAAAGTGTTACATCTACACCCACTTCCCAAGCCCCTTCTGCCCATAATGAGCCTACACATTCAATGACTCACCAAGAGTAGGTGTATAAGCAACTTGCTCAGACCAAAAAGGTTATACCTTCCCCTCCAAAGATTTCATTAGAATTTGACAAAAAAGAAAGAAGCCTCAAAATAGTTTCTACTAATAAATTGGAGTCAGAGATACAGATCAGGATTGAACAAAATACCATGAGCCTTGGTGGAAGGAAGAAGAGGGCTAGGATTGAAGGAGAAATACATATTGATGACTCTACACTCAGAGCAGACCCTATATCGGTGGTTAAAGCCCCAAACAAATTGCACGATGTTGTTAAGGAGATGCAAGATGAATTAAAGCAAATAAAATCAATACTGAGCATTCCTACTAACACATCACAAATGGTACAGGGCAGTCCTAGGAAAATGTTCCAACTATTGATACAATTGGAAGATGCATGTGATAATTGTAAACAGGGGCAAAGCAATGCAAGGTCTTTTCTTGCTCAAATTTAAAATTGGGAATCACAATTGATCGCATTAATGAATGTAGCAAGGAGAAACCTCTTCCCCAACATTCATTTAATCTATTATGAGGATGGTAATGACTTGCTTAGTCTACTGGTCAAGAGGAAGTAGAAAATTGAAGAAATTCGGCCTTGGGGAAATCTTTTAAGAGTTTAATCGTGTTTAAACAAAGTATTATATCATTGTTTGTTAGTGCAAGTCTTCCCCAAATCGACAAATCAGAAGGTACACTTAGCAATGTGAAGAAATTTAATAATATAACGCATGGATTACAGCTAGTGTTTGAGATCCAGGTTGCTACCATGTCTAATAAAGGCAGTGTATCTATCCATGACTTCATGATAGATGTCACCAAGAAAACAAAAAGGGCAACATGTGTCAAAGAGTTTCTGACTCCAGCTTTGATACAACATGCAAAGATTGCTAATGCCAACTCCTCAAAGATTAGACTTTCACTTGTGGACACAGAGACTGGAGGAGGATTTCAAGAAATGTCAGGGGCCAAAAGAGAGGGAAAAGCAATCAATTGTTTAGTTTGCCGATGTAACCTCTTTGTTGAAACTCTTGTTCTAAGTTTGGAAGCACAAGATTTTATGTTTAGACTGTGTTTGCATGATCTTGCTTTGTAGAGCGAGTCATGCATGAGCTTTGGTATCTGTTGGAAACAATTGTAATATGGAAAGTCCCAATCTGATTGGGCCCAAAAACTGAATCTATTTTTACATGTTTAGTTTTTTACTTAACTCTATTATTAGTATGCATGTAAAGCAAGATGAGGCAGTTGTCCATCTCTGCTCACAATAAGTATTGTGACCGAATTTTGTTTTAATTTAGATCTGATTTTGCACAAGCAACAAGAAATGAGCTTCATTGTATTACTGTGTACACTTGTTTTTTAGCTATGTATTGTCTTTTCTCAAGTTATTTAGATCTCTGTGAAATGTTTCTGATAGATGAAGAGTTAAAACACTAATGTCAAAAATAAATGCAAATTGAGGTCAAGCTAGTTTGTGTGGTTCTTGAATATCCCTTTCAAGGGCTGAAACTGAAAAAAAAAGGAAACCACATAAACCCAAGTGAAGTAAAATCTTATTTTTATAACAGAAGCTGTAATATTGTTTAAAACTCTAACAGCGAACTGTATAGGGACTCAAATGCACCATAAAACCATGCACAATAGCTTGAAATTACTTATAAATAATCACTTAAACTATGGCAACCAATATCCATCCAATTCGCAACAAATAAATGGAGAAAACCAGCAATGATACACTGTTGTAATTGAATTTGTGACAGCAGCAGGGCAGCCTCACACAAGGGCTAAAAACAATAGATTAATTCCTCCAAAAACAGCCAAATTATGGATTTCAGCCTTATAAATTATGGACAATAAGAATATCGAATAATATATGAATTATGTGCCCTAAAAGGCACCAAACCCTAGTTGCTCCCCTAGGGAAGAGCTCCAAAAATAATGCAAAGCTTTTGCAATTCTTCTCCTTGATGTCCTTGATCCAAATCAGCAAAGAGTCTTCAATAGAGATCTTCAATCCACCCAAAATAGAGAGTTTCCGTTCTCCACCAA
Organism: Taxus chinensis; assembly: GCA_019776745.2. Classification (NCBI taxonomy): domain Eukaryota; kingdom Viridiplantae; phylum Streptophyta; class Pinopsida; order Cupressales; family Taxaceae; genus Taxus; species Taxus chinensis. The sequence goes on along the minus strand of CM034148.1, from coordinate 334,595,427 downwards.
GGCACAAGGAAGGTTTCCGTCCTCCTGAGATGCCACACAAGATGGTTTTCGTCCTCAAGTGGAAAGGTATTGAGCAACTTTCCCAACAAACCAATTGTAGATGTAAATGAGCCAAAGATGATCTCCAAATGAAGTCATACAATCCTTTTTATACTCCTTGCTTGGCACCAAAGGCCAATTAAATGAGGACCGACCTCTTAAGCTTCACTTTATCTTTTAATTTGCCTCTTTAATTCCTCCAACCTAGCCGGCCTGTCTCGTAAAGGAAAAACACAAAGAAAACATTAAATCTAATAAAAGAAAACTGAAATGAAGTGCAATTCCTTCCCTTGTTTACTTACTCTTCTTCGCCACGAGAAGGGAGTGGCAAGAAGTCTTCATTAGGCCTCAATTCGAAAATGGGGACTATTGTCACAGAAAAAGTCGGACTGTCCGAAATTTTCCATTCATATTAAGGTTCGCTCTTTTGGTCTCCCACTTGGTATAAATTCCTCATGGTAGAAGGTCATTTTCATTGGTCTCATTTTGGGTCATTTGCATTAGTTTAAATTTCTATCTTATTACATCATGAAAACTGCATAACAGCAAGGCGTGACTGCAAGTTATTAATGTATTAAGCATAGAGTAAGCATGATCTGAGTTGTGGGAGTGTAGGGTGGAGTGTAAATCTATAAACAAAAGCCCCAATTGGGATGCGGGTGTTTAAAACAACAAGATGCATGAGCGTGCATGCAAACTGTTTGAAAAAATGCCAATTGAGCAAACATCTTTCTTGGCTCCTCTGCACAAACCTCCAAATCTCGAGGGCATTCGAGTGGCAAAAGAGTTGCTTCGCCATCCTCATGTTGTTGGGTTTACTGCCTTCCACTCATCGATTCCTTTCTATGCATATATGTATGCCATTCCTTATACTCTATATGCGGAGCTTGACTTAAGACAACATGAATTTCATGGGATAAGCTACCGGTTGGCTCAAGCGGCAACGTACCTGGGACAGGCAAAAAAGAGTTAATGTAATTGCATTTCGCAAGTATCCTCAAGCATCAAGAAGCATGGTCAAGCCAAATAAATTTGGGGCATTTCCAAAGTCTCTTGTGGCAGTTTATATTGCATAGCTCTTAGAAGGATTGGTATATCTTCACAAGCAAGATGACTTTGTTCCTTTGGAAAAATCAAGTATCCCGGAGGGCAGTCTACAAAAGTTCCTAATTCATTCACTGCGACCCCTAGCTAAAAACTTTGAACTTAATCGACAAAGTCCGCATTTCATGGAACATGGGGAATAATTCCCATGTTCCCTTAGTACTCCAACCGGACGACCCGCCCGAACCTTGGCGGTCGCTAGGCAACAAAAAACAAAGTTTGTTGGTAAGGTCGGTCTTCAATGGAACACAAAGAACGGTGCAATAGTTCCACATATTCTCTGTAAGGCCAAAAGAACCGACACAAGCACAACAAAGGAGGAAAAGTCGAGCATTGTGAATGGTATGTGCAAAGCAAAAATTCATCTCGAGAGCCTAGTCAACAAGTTTGAACTCGACATTCAGCCAAAGCTCTCCATTTACAATGGTAATGGCGCTAAGGATTTTGCTTCAGGACATCTTGATGAAACATTATCAACGCATTAAATTGAAGAATGTAACGTTTATAATGAGAAAATCTAATGGTTTATCTGGGAATTCTTTTCTTATATATGTACTCCTTGTAAATCCTGGTCCGAGCCACTTGTTCTTACTAACAGTGCTAATCTACATAGAGTTGAACATGTTTATCCAGTATGCGTATCAGATCATGATGCTCACACTCTTGTGCATGTGTGTTCTTCCCTATTATCAGATATTACAAGTTTGGAGAATGGTGCATCAAATAATTTTACTAGGGAGAGTCTGAAGTTGGAGCAAGTTTTCGCAAAGCTCTCTAAATACTTTGTTGAGCATCTTATACCTAAAGAGACATTATAGAGAAATGGGGTGATGCATACTGTAATTGATAAACAAGTTGTTATCGCATTTGCATATGGAAAGAATGGAAAGATTTGCATTTACAAGTACCGTGAATCAACAGAAGTAGTTTTGGCTGCAAATGCTTGATGAAATTATTCCTTACGGCCTGGATGATATTCTAGGAACTAAAGGAATTATAATTGTACGGATTCAACATACTTATATCTTGTTGATTTTAATGTCTTGTTTGGTTGGTTAAAAGTTATGTGACTTGAATTTAAAGGAAAATACAAACACCTAAGGGATACATTTAGAAGAGAACCTGAGGAATCCCGGTGTCACAAGGAAATTTCTTTTAAGAGGATATAAATGTAATTAATTAATTGAATTGCAAATTAATTAAATATCAAGTTTGTGCAAATGTCAATGTATTTGATTAATTTGTTTATCAAATTAATTAAATATCATAATTTGTAAAACCCAAGTTTAGTCAACTTGAGGTTAGAGATAGGTCGGGTTTAAAAAGTAGTTTAATAGCTACTTAGAGTATAATGCCTATAAAAGGCTGGATTGTAATTGTTAAAGGGGACTTTTTGGGAACTCTTTGAATCTGCCTCTGCGGGAGAGTGTTGTAACTTTGTGTACACAGATTTTCCTTCTAGATACAATGTATTTCCCATTGTTGTGTTAATGGTTCTTCAATTGTAAAATATGTCATTCTGCTTATGATTGAATGTTATCATTGATGTTGCTCCTATATAGTGTGATTGATGCCCAAGTGATTACACTTTGTGTTGGTTGTCAGGGTACGTGGAGTTTGTGCTATGTCAGCATATTCTAAAGGAGATAAACACTTTGTGCTTTCTGGTTTCACATTCATCGTTGTATGCTTTTGTGCCAGTTAGAGAAGTTCCCCTTTGTGTAGTTATCTTCTTGCAATCTTCACTTCTCTTTCTCATCTTTCCAACTTTGTAAGTATGGCGATCTTGTATGACCAAGAAGGAACTGTGTGTCCTTGATAGATAGATTCGCAAAACTTTCTGTACCAAGTTTATCACTCTTGTCAGATGCTTACCTTGTTGTGTTCTTCCTTTCTTTTCCTCTTCGTTCCTTTTTTCCCTTTGTCTGTCCTTTTCCCAATTTTGTTGCCCTTTTGTGCTTTCCAGTCAAAAGCACCAAAAATACAAAAATAAAACTCATCATACGAGGGAACCGCCTCTCTCAAAAGCAGAGGAACTTCACCCTGTTGAAAGGTGAATTTTCCTAACTGTTGTTGGTCTTTATGTGCTTCCATTGGACATATTCTATGACATAAAATCCAACCAACAAGGACATTATAGTCCTCGCTTCCCGAAATTGCTTGTCCCCAAGCAATTGCAAGTTTGCATGCTCTAAACTTGTTGCACTTTCCCATGTAACATCTTCAAGGGGTAAACCTTTCCAATGAACCAATACTCCTTCATGCTTTGGTTCCTTAACTTCCTTTCACGGACCTCCAAAATACTTTTCAGAATTACAATCAATTTACCCTCCTTAACCAATGGTGGCAACTCAAGAGAGGGAGTAATGTGTTGTCCTGGTGCCTTCTTGAGGCATGAAACATGAAAAGCATTATGTATTCTACTATGTTCCGAAAGCTCAAGTTCATATGCAACCTTTCCAACCTTTCATTTTACCTTGTAGGGGGCATAGAAACGTGGTCTCAACTTTACTGCACCACTTGGTTTGAGGGAAGATTGCCTATAAGGCTGCAACCTCAAAAACACCATATCTCCTTCCTCAAAAGACCTTTCTTTCCTATGTTGATCTGCATACAACTTCTACTGATTTTGGGCGCATTTGAGGTTCTCTTTTAGATCTTTCATGATATCATGACTTTGTTTAACCAAGTCTTTGGCCCTTGATAATCTACTATCCATCATTACCAAATCAACAAAGGAAAGGGCATCATAACCATACAAAGCCTTGAAAAGAGACATACCGATAGACATGTGGAAGGTGGTATTGTAACAAAACTCAGCCATGTATAGTCATTTTACCCACGTTGATTACCACCCATTAAATAGCTTCATAGGTAGCCTTCCACCCATTTATTGATTATTTCTGTTTGCCCATACGTTTTAGGATGGTAGCTAGAGCTAGGAGTGCATTTGGTACCTATTAAGTGAAACAATTCTTGCCAAAACATGCTCATAAATCTGTTTTCCCTATCACTCACTATATCCTTGGGTAACCCATGAATTTTAAACACTTATTTGAAGAATACTCGGCCACTATAGGTGCATTGTACTTAGCTAGAAGTGGACAAAAATGTGCATATTTAGTAAGCCTATCAACCACAACATATAGAAAATTCTTACCTTGAACCATGGGCATTCCCATGATGAAGTCCATAGAGATACTTTCTCATTTTTTAGTGGGAATGGGAAGTGATTGTAGGAGCCCCACTGGAAATGCATGTTCCTTTTTATTTTGTTAGCACACTAGACACTCTCAGATGTATTGGAGCACTTCCCCTTTTAGACCTTTCCAATAGAATCTTTCCCTCACCTATTTGTATGTCTTAAAATAACATGGATGACCAGCTAATGGGTCATCATGGAAAGCCCTCAATATCTTACTTTTTATCGTCAATTCGGGCACCAAATAAACCTGGTGCTTGTAAAGAATGAGCCCATCCATAACCTTGTACTTTTCATCGATCATTTAACCTTCAAAAACAATATTAGCAAACTTGTTCTTTACATACTCAGTTGTAATCGAAGACTTCCAATCTGTTGCTATCTTAGATAAAGAGCAAAAATACGATTTTTGTGAAAAGGTATCTTCTATTAAGTACTTGACTTGAGTTGTTTCTGGAAGCATACCTTGTAGTGTAACCTTCTTACCCATGTCCATAAAGCTTATTTCCATGTTTTGGTAATTGAAAGTGAGTTCTCCCAATGAATGGAACCATTGGACCCCAAGCACAAGATCCATATCAACCGTGCGAGTTAAATACACATCAGCACATACCTTATGTTCTCCCAATGTGAAGAGGAGTCAGGGACACCTCCCTGTGCATGTCATAGCGTAACCATCAACTATCTTAACTGTGAAACCCTTTAAGTCTTCTACATTCAATTCCAATTTGGTCACAAAACACTCATTTATAAAATTATGAGTGGCTCCACCATCAATCAAAACTATGATACTTTGCCCTTGTAGGTCACCCTCCATCCAGAATGGGTGATAACTAGGTGCATTGGACAACGTAGCAAGAGTGCCATCCAAACTCTCTGGATCTTCTACTGGTATATTACCTTGCTTGGCTTCATCGACACTATTATTATCATCCTCACAATCTCAAAATACTTCAATATAATGCACTTTACCCTTACCTGAACAACAGTGTCTAGGAATCCATGGATCCTTACAAGAGAAAGCATAAATTCTTCTTCCTTAGCTCATTTCAAGTTTCTCCTCCAATGCTGGTTTTGGGCAAGTCCTTGTGAATAATAGCCATCCTTTGAATGGGCTTCCTTGGCTGGTCCAAGGGAGTGTTTCTATGTTGGCACTTGGCCCAAGGGTTTTTTGGGTTGTCCTTCACTCGAATTAACCTTGAGATATCCGTTGATCATTGTTGTTTTGGGGGCAGCACCTTCAAGGTTCAAAGCCTTCGTGATTGCCTCTTGAAGAGACAAAGGATCAAAAGCCCTAACCAAACCTTTGAGTGGTTTGGTCAAACCCTTAATGAAAAGAACCACAAGTCTCCATTATATGACATCAATAATCATGACAGAAAGTCTCTGAAACTCAGCCACATACTCATCAACTGTGCAATTTCCCGGAAGTGAACTTCCGAGTCAACTCTATCAAATCTATCCATGAGCCTTTTACATAACTTATCATAGGAATGGATCTCATTGTGCCCTTGTGTTACCAATCCATGGAACCACCACTCATGAACAATCCCCTCTAGGTGAAGGGTTGCAAATTTGATAGCATCATACTCTATCATAGTCTTCAAAGACAAATATGTATCCAACTTTTGGATTCATGCCCTAGTTGCCCTTGGTCGATCCATCAAAACTAGAGAAGGTCATCTTCTCCAACACATTTTGCACCTCCTTCTATGGCATATGTTGTCTTGGCTTTAGCCTAGACCTTCCTTTTCTCACGCCAATGAACTCAGAAGTGTAATGGCAAGTGTAATGGCCTCCCGTATCTCCCTTGGAAGTGTCACATACTCTTCATAGCTTGTGGCAATGTTTTGCCCCATAAAGGTCCTTGCTCCCGCCTCCGGAATGGCTTCTTCCCTTAGAAGGAAAGTAGGCCTAGTGGCTGATCCGTGAGCTAATCCCAAAGGCCACTGTGAAGCATTTGCTTCGGATGAGCTGTCCTCTCCATTATGATCCCTAGGTTCATGAAATCTCTAAAGGGATAGGGCTAAGAGGTCCATGGTGTCTGCCAATCTCTCTTGCCCTTCAATAAGCTTGTCGATCTTAGCTTCTTGAGGATCCTGGTGAGCCATATTATCCTCCTCTCTTGGTTGGTATGCTTTCTTTTCTCTCCTCTGATAGTAGAGGAAACCTTTGTTGCCCTCTTCTATGAAAACCCTAGGATGGGAGGACCAAAGCTCTGATACCACTGTAATATCCCTTTCAAGGGCTGAAACTAAAAAAGAAGGAAACCACAAAAAACCAAGTGAAGTAAAATATTATTTTTATAACAGTAGTTGTAATATTCTTTAAAACCCTAGCAGCGAACCGTATAGGGACTCAAATGCACCATAAAACCATGCAAAATAGCTTGAAATTACTTCTAAATAATCACTTCAACTACGGTAACCAATATTCGCAACAAATAAATAGAGAAAACCAGCAATGATACACTATTGTAATTAAATTTGTGACAGCAACAAGGCAACCTCATACAAGGGCTGAAAACAATACATAAATTCCTCCAAAAATAGCCGAATTATGGATTTCAGTGTTATAAATTATGGAGAATCAAAATATCAAATAATATATTAATTATACACCCTAGAAGGCACCGAACCACCACCAAACCCTAGTCGTTCCCCTAGGGAAGAACTCCAAAAATCATACAAAACTTTTGTAACTCTTCTCCTTGATGTCCTTGATCCAAATCAACAAAGAGTCTTCAATAGAGATCTTCAATCCACCCAAAATGGAGATTTTCCGTTCTCCACCAAGCCACAACGAAGGTTTCCGTCCTCCTTGGATGCCACACGAGGGTTTTCGTCCTCAAGCAGAAATGTGTTGAGCAACTTTCCCAACAAACCAATTGTAGATGTAAATGCGCCAAAGATGATCTCCAAATGAAGTCATACAATCCCTTTTATACTCCTTACTTGGCGCCAAAGGACAATTGGATGAGGACCAACCTCTTAAGCTTCACTTTATCTTTTAATTTGCCTCTTTAATTCCTCCAACCTAGCCGGCCTGCCTCGTAAAGGAAAAACACTAAGAAAACATTAAATCTAATAAAAGAAAACTGAAATGAAGTGCAATTCCTTCCCTTGTTCACTTATTCTTCTTCGCCACGGGAAGGGAGTGGCAAGAAGTCTTCGTTAGGCCTCAATTCGAAAAAGGGGACATTATAGTTTCACAAAAGTAGTTTGATCTCAGTTTATGTATTAATTGTGGGTGTGCTTAAGCAATATATAATAGTGCATGAATTGAATGTTATATTGTGTCTTTGGGTCAAAATCATTAAATCTTGTGAGTATTGATTTATTTGAACAAATGTTATTTCAATCATTCTTGTTGTTTTATAAATTGTGGAATACACAGGTTATTTTCTTGATTTAATCTTATGCATGCAAGAATTACATTCATGTTCCCTCAAACTTATTCTTACGATCTGTGAGGATTTGAGTATTACACTGAGTTCTTTAAATTCACCTTCACAAGTTGACTGTGTTTTCTTTGAGTTGTTTCAAGGTTGAAGCAGAAGTCTGAATTATTTTTTTTCCCTACCTTTCCCTCCTTTAGAGTTTTTTTTATGAAATCTGATTCACTTAGTTTAGGTTTGTCACCATTGTGAATATACATAGGGTATACAAAGTTGGTGAATTCACCAAAGTTCACCAATTCCTCGAAGGTTAACAGGTCACATGATTCCCAATTGAGTTATATTGTCCTGAGTACTCTGTACCTTGAATTCTATTTCAAGTACGGATTCTGAGACAAATAAGAATAATTCCCTGTCTTTTGTTGGAACCCATGTCAAAACTTGCATCAACACAACCTTTGCTTAATTCGCTCTACATCAACTCCATGTTCCTTTGGGAGGTCTTTCCCTCACATGATTGTTTGTATTTGTATGTGAATCACATGGCAAGTGTAAACTGCTTTAAGGGTCACTCTAATTATGTTTACATTGTTTTAGCATTTGGTTACTTTTTCAATTACTAGGGTTCCATTTACCCTAGTACTTTTCCATAGTAAATTGGTTACTTTCAAGTCCCATTGACCCACATAGGCCATTCATGGACATTAATGTATTTCTTTTCTTTCTTTCATTCAAGGAATAAATCTCAGTTGACCTAATTTGGAAATGGTCAAGCATTATATTATGGATATGCAATGACTATATAACACAACGCATATTTTGAACTAACAAATACAATAAGTATATATATCTTAGAGTGTTTATGTCTGTTTTGGTTGATTTAATGATTCTCCCTTATCTAAGATTTCTCTATTCTTTTTAAATAAAAAATTTACCACAATAGCACTTTAAACCCAACTCGTAAAAATGCTACAAAGTGCAATGATCCAAGAAACAGATTGGGACAATCTTCTGACAGAATATCAAACAATCGTACATCACAAGTATGCCATCTTTCCGTGATTATACTTCCTTGACCCTTGCTCAGGATTTCAAACCACAACATGCATTGCAAAGTTCAATAAACAAACTTGTTTCGATGCCCCTGAAATTGTTCCTCCAGCAACCATTTAGGCATTCAACAAACTTCCTATGTCAACTAATGCATTGAAGGGCCTCGAAAATGTAAAAGACAAAAACATAGAAAAACACAGTGTAATATAAGTTTCCAAGATGGTTGGATGCATTTCCAGGGATGTTAAAAAAATAATAATAATCTCAGAATTTGGCAGCAACAATTAAAAATCCATATTAAAATAATATTTGAAATATGTTATTATTATAAACTAATACAAATTAAAAGAAGCTGAAATTATCAAAATAAGTGTGTTTTCACACCATTCACCAAGGTACAAATCCGAAGAGACACAAAAGGGATAAGGCTGGGTTTGAGTCATAGGCATATTTGGCAGAATGAATACCCCTCAGAACTTGGCACTATGCTGAAGAAGGCTGATTCTTCGTGCACCTGATACTGTGTGCCAAAAAGACACATAAGGATTGGGATGTTCACCCTTCATGATGAAGGAAAAAATAGCTGAAATTTAATTGAAATAACATTGATATATCAATGATGAATTACAAAAAATTATTCACTGACCAGCCCATAAGATATTGTCACCCTTGCATTTCCCTCACATGCAGAAAGCAATGTATTTGTTTTTCACACCAATCTCATGATCAATTTTATACAACAAAAGGCAAAAAATAAAATACTGAAGTTCTGAAGTAATTTGTGGATAGATTTTACATTCTTGAATGGAGATATTGATAAGGATGACACTGAATTTAAACAAAAGATTATACATTAATACTGCAATACTCCATCTCCAAACATTATAAGTAGTGCTTTAAAATACCAGTGGTTGTAAATAATCCCAAGGATGGTAAGTGAGATTCATAGGACGATGCAGGTTATCAAATACAGAGCTTAGGCAAAGGCTAAACTTAAAGCATATTTCAAAACATAAATGTCAATACATAAAGAAAATGAGGAAAGGCCTTTTACGGATTACACTCTGCCACTCTTTACATCATGTTGGTGCACTAAAAGCTACGGCTATGACAAATGAAGAATGAGTCTTAACAGATTTTGCACCAACTCTGAAACCTTTTGAGATATATCATGGCAATCTTGTTGCCTCGTTACTAGTTTATATTAGCTTAACTTTTGACATGAGCATAAGCATATGTTGACAACATAGATACATGTGGGACAGTTGAAGGGCATCCTGACATCTCAGGAATGGCAGGGAGCCCCCTCGCAGGGTAGCGGATATGGGGACATTTCCGGGACATCTCAAAATTAGGGGGCAACCCCCTTTTTTTGTGTAGAGGGGGATGGGAATGGGATGTTTCCTCCCCATCCCCAAAATGTCCGGACAGCTAGGGCAGGGGACAAATAGGTTCACGCATTTCCAAGTAACCATAGAAAATATATATAGAGAAAAAATGTACTTTTATGAGTTTAGATCATAACAAAACCTCTCAACTTCTTGGGGGAACACTTGTCATGTGACTTCATATTTCCAGTCAAGTCAAATCACTTCAATTTCTATTTTTGAATGTTTGTTTCCTGCTAGAAATAGCTGTAAAGAATTGACATTCAAACTATTAACAATCATGGATTAAAGAGAGAGAAAATAGAGAGAAGACAGAGAGTCTTGTATATTCTCATCTCTTAGCAAATATTTCTACAATTGTGTAATATGCAGAACAAGGACCAATAGCTCCACATCTCTTCTCCAAGATCACTACCTTCCATTTGTAATAGCAAGGGAAAAACAACTTGCATCTCTTCTTAGAGATAGCCGTACATACCTCCTATATCAATGAAACAATAAATTCTTCTATTCACAATGTGTTCTCCCTGTGTATATTTTAATTTCCGTTAATTTATGGTTACTTTTGCTAGAATTCCACAATATTATTTTATTCTACAATTCCAAAATATTCTTTTATTCTACAACTGTTATAATTAAATTATTTCTTCCTATAGCACATTAAATTTCTACAATTTAGCGTGTTATCCACTGGATTACTAATTCATCTGAATCATGCAAACACTCCTACAAATGCAAATCAAGATGACATCGATGTATACAAGTTTACAGAATATATGATCCTACATGATGTATAATAATGGAGATTACAATAGTGCATGCCTTCAGATGCATTAATGAAGCATAAATGTATGTTAACATTGTTATTCAATTTCACACGCCTACTATCAGTTGAGTGTTGCTATCATTCTACCAGAATTCCTATATGATTGTACATGATGCATAATAATGGAGACTACAATAGTACATGCCTTCAGATGCGTTAATGAAGCAGAAATGTATGCCAACATTGTTATTCAATTTCGCATGCCTATTTTTCAATTTCGCATGCCTACTATCAGTTGAGTGTTGCTATCATGCTACCAGAATTCCCAAGTGTAGCTTAACCAATCATAACCCAAGATTTCTTTTCAGGAGAGATCCCATTGATAACAGGTCCATAGTTTTACCTGACGTACCCAATCAATACCTTCATAGAAATTTCAAATGGAATCGTTTGCAGAGCTCCCTTGTCAGTTTAGGACCCATGAACCATCATAAAACAGCCCGCAAAACAAACCACAATATCCAGTAGTTTGGATCATTTTACTCATAGGCAAAAAAAATGCTAATTAAGGTTCCATACTAACCAATGTGTTCACTTGGGCATGAACATATACAAGAAAATGCTATCCGTCACTTCCAAACCATAAAATATGAAGAGAAATGAACTATTGAAAAGGATCTATCCACAATAGGAGCATTTCAAGTGCTCATGGACAGCAGGAAATGCACCGGGTTCTGCAAATCTACCATTTGTAGCAACACGGACTATATAATCCAGAACGCCAAAGGAATTTTCATTACAGCTGGTTAAGCCATGTAATTAACGATGCAAAGAAAATTTGTATACAGACTGGAAAGACGAGGTTTTATTGGAGATCCTCCCTAAAGATATGTTTCCCAACAGTCTATCCCACAGCTACGATTTCTATACAACATTTAGTTACCCAAGTCTTCGGGACAGGGGGACAGGGGGATGGAGGGACGGGGTTTCCAGGACAGCAAAAAAATCCCAAATTCTGGGGACGACAGGGGGACATCTATTGACATAATATATAACAATTAATACTTAGAGATTTTAACTTTATTCAATGAAATTTAGGGATTTAAATTGCATTTGATGTATTTTAGGTACTTTCCAAATTATAATTCAATGTTTTTGGTAAAAATAACAGCTTTTAAAAATAAAAAGCTCAGAAAACTTTTGAATTTATTTTTAAAATAGGGAATGTTCCCTACAAGTCCCCAAGTCCCTGAAATGTTTGGGACATCTGGGACTCGCCAAAATACATGGCATGAGTCCCCACGTAGCACTGATTTAACTTATAAAATGTGTAAATAATGTACATCAATAACACTCTGAAAAAAAGTTGTAAGTTCTTTCAAATTTAAAAAAGCACGTACGACTGCAAAAATTTACTGTGTCCATGGTAAATCTCTGTCTAAGAAGATCATTATACAAATCATAAAAACAAGCATGTTTTCAGTAAATTTCTGTAATTTATGTTTATGCGTTGTGAAGTTTTTTACAGTCACAGCCCTTAGAAGCATGTCAAGGTAACGATGTTTCCCTCAAGGAATAACATATTGCCTTACAAAATAGGTTATACAACTTAAGATGAAAGGTTACTTTTTTTAATGAAAACACACCTTTGCAATTTCAGTTTCTGCATGGCACTCAAACTTCATGTACACTTCTCCAACACCCTCCACCAAGTGAAGTGCCTTTTCTGCAACATCAGCAGACTCATCTGAAACACCTAGTAATAACAATGGCAGCAGCTGGGGAGCATAAGTTCTAGGATCTAATCCGCCTCTAAAGCTTTTCTGGTTCTCTGTGTCATTGATGTCAATTGCATATCCAAGCCATCCTGCAACATATACAAAAAATTGCTGCAAAAAGACACGATTATGAGTTTCCTAGAAAAAACACATTGCTGGAGATTTAAACATATGAGCAAAACAAGGATAACAGAGCATATTGTCCCAGCTGCCAGGCTACCACAACTAATGTACAAAAATAATATACATTTTACGCATTTTCATGCTTAGGTTATGAATTTACATATATGTAAAAACTACATGAGACCAATTCCAATGGCAATATGACTATGCATTTTGTGACATGAAAATTTTTCAAAAACAAAGCTATTTAGAGATTCATACATGGTAACCCAGCTTAGACTATTGATTAATTAATTATTCAATCAGGCACACTATCTTGCATGACGGTTTTTAAATTGGTTTTGGGCATTAAACACATTAAGTTATAACTTTACCAAAAAGGATGTAGAAATTATTGCTCCTATATCTCAATTCTTAACGTCAAGATCAATCTATTCATATGCTAACTAAATTGCATAATAAAGGACCAACAAAAATGGAAAAGTTTGTTGACACATTGCTAAGATTGCATCTTTGGAAAATATCAATCTCTAATGTTGCCATTGATTGTACTGATATCATTTATTTAACAATGGCTTCAAAATAAGAAGTATACAGGCTATAACAAAGGTGGATTCGACAAAGATGAAAATGGAATTGTTCAGTGTTGAGCCCTTTTCTGTTCAAACCACATTCAACTTTCAAGGACAAGGTTTCAATGAATCTAAAGTTGACGTGAGGCCCTGTTGTCCTCATCATAATACATTGTCACTTAATACTTCTAAAAAACCAATATGAGGCTTATTTTAATGACACTTGAGTTAAAATGGCTATGATGTGTTCATCATGATAGAGATGTTCATGATATTACTAAACAAAGGAACTTGCATCCAAGTCAATCTTATGTTGGTAACATTGTTGGAAAAAATACTAAACCTTCTCAACCCAACATTAAACAAACTTAGGTACCTAGGAATTTGGTGCCTCCAAATGAAACAGTTGGATAGCGTTTGCATTATTTTCTTGCATTCCGTAGCTAATTTTAAGTGTGATCTTTTTTCACTACTATAGATGCATATAGATCATTTGTTCTAAGTTTCTAACACATAATTCTTTGTGCTATGTGACTAATTCTACAATATAGATTTATCTATGTTGCCAAGATACATGAATGGGTACTCGGGTACGTCGATTTTCAAAAACCCTTGGGTACGGTACGTCTTGGGTACATTCGTACATTGTATGTATGTATGGATGGAAGGATGGATGGATGCATGCATGCATGCATGTGACTAATTCTACAATATAGATTTATCTAAGTTGCCAGGATACGCGTATGGTACACAGGTACGTCGATTTTCAAAAACCCTTGGGTACGGTATGTCTTGGGTACATTCGTACATTGTATGTATGTATGGATGGATGGATGGATTGATGGATGGATGAATGCATGTACGTATGTACGTATATATGTACATATGTATGTATGTACGTGTGTTTGTGCATATGGACATATGTATGTATGTATGTATGTACATACGTATGTATGTGCATGCGTACGTGTGTAGGTGTGTATGTATGTATGTACGTATGTATGCTCATTTTTTAGTCCATAAGAAATACAAAATTTGAAAAAAATAGCAAAATCAAGGTTCAAAACATTCAATAAGCTTAAAATTTAACATTTTCATTAATCATATGGCAATATGAATACAAATAATCTAGAATATATCATCGAGATTTTCCTCAAAACCAATAGATCTTTATATTAAGAGTATTTAGAAGAGAGATTATTTACAATAGATCTTCCTTTGGATGTTGATTTTCTGATTTCCTCCCATTTAATTAGAAGGTTGAAGCGACAATGTGTAAATAATTAATTCTAAGATGTGTCATTTTCCATTTGTATAGTTTTGTGTTGAAATAGACAACTTTTTTTTAAGGTCTTATTTCTTCTGCGGCTCCAAATCCCATGCAACTGACCACCTCGACACTGACAAAACACGAATGCATGCATTCCTAGTAAAATAATAGTGAAGTTTTCCATTTAAATCTTCCCAACAAGAACTATGTTGACAAAATACCCCAAACCAAATCACCCATGAAACAGGCCGGATACGAGATTTGCTATATGCGCATATTGGCCCGCACCATGTTTCCTGTGGACACAAAGTTGGCGCACACGAGAAAGAGTTGGATGAGATACAACCCTTGCTCCTCTACCTTCAACTTGGCCGACACCAACACCAGTGGCATTGACAGACATGGTTGGTGTTGCATGTTGGGACCAATGGAGTTGAGAGACAATTCAAATGAGGACTGTAGAGGCGAAATAAATTAGTACCAATGGGTGATGATCCTTCTATGATCATCGCTCAACCTTCAAACAAAGTGAAAGGACTCGTAATTTGGTAATGTTAGTTGCATATTGAGTGGAATATAAAATAATGAAAAATTGAAACTCGTGAAGAGGTGCCTCTCTTCGGGAGTAAAATGAACATACTCGAATTCCCAACATTTACAAATCTAGCATTCTATTATGGTTACACGGTACACCACATAATTAATATTCTTGTACATATGTGATTCACGTTTTATAGAGTCACAAAAAAAAGACAATTGAGATTTGGATACTAGCAGTTGCTCCAACGGGTGTAATGACTCTTCCATTTGCCCGTCGGCACCCGAAGCACATAATGATACTATTATTTGTGTAATATATTAATGTGTGCAGTTATGAAACAGACCTCCATTTACAATTTAAATGTGGGCAGTTATCAAAAAAACTTCAATTACAAAGTAAATGATCTCCATTTACAATTTTAATGTGGGTGGATATCAGAAAAATTTCAATTACAAAGGTTTCGAGCTGCTGCTTCTAGGAACATCAAGTTACACATTAAATACTCTGGTTTCCATGATTTCAAAAACATTTCCCTCGATGTTAATGTTAGCGTAGCTCCGATACGCCCCCTTCGTACATCTTGATATTGCTTTCACGACCACACCCCTGGATTTCCACGGCATACATATGCAATCCCCAGGAGCAACTTCTAGTTATAGATCTAAACACACAGATCTAGGTATAGATCAGTACTCTTGGCTGTCTAGTGAATTAAAAGTTTTTGATGTACTCTCCGATTACATTCCCTGTCCTCTTAGATGAGGATTATTGATAGTATTCACTGGATAATAATGGTAGTCTCACTCATACTAGAACTGTGCTGGGCAGGTCTTTTGTAAGATTGAATGCAGGTAACTACGGCTTCATGAATAGACCTAATTTCTTCATAAACCTCGGTCCTTAAAAAGCCTGATCTGTTCTATAACTGGTATAAAATATGGCCATAAAAGATACTTTAAGTGCCATAAGAATATCTACTCATCTCAAGGGTTTCCAATTTTCTTGTACCCATGTATGCAGAGCTTTAAGTCCAAGGTAAACTCTCATGAATATGCAGATCAGCACTTTTTCCTTTACTAAGCAACCAGTTTTCTATTACATCAAATGAAAAATGCAGTTTGGGTAGATTTTCCATTCTCATAAATAGCCTCTCTCCTTCTTTGAAATGAAATTTGGCCTGATAACAGATTTCTGTGAATGATGGTGCATAAAGTTGACCACATCCTCTCTAGAAAATTGGTCGGTTTACTTGGAGACTGCTGATCTGGAGTTAAGAGACTGAGGATCTGATAGGGAAGCCATGGCCTCCGCTTAGGGGCTCCTAATTTTCTACCAGCCTTGGCAAATGCTACAGATCATGTTGGGGATCTATGGTCATTATGTGGATGGGAAGGTTTCGGTGGCATTGAGGGCATGAAGATTCAACTCAGCTCTCATTTTACGGTTTCTATCTACGCAATGGTTTCAATACTCAAAAAGAGAAATTGCAGCAGCATATTAGCAACACGGCTTGGCCAATTGATTTGTGGTTTAAACTGCTCGATTGTTAGCCATCAGATACCTATTTTGAAGAACATTCAATATGTCTTAGGATTCTAATTCTCAATTCTTTACTGATGATGGCAGGTGACAAATAGATATAGAGCATCAGGCGACAATAAGCTAAGATGGTGCAGAAAAATTAGGCATTGAGATGACATGGAAATTCAAGCAGTGGACAAAAGTGGACAAAGATGCAGATAAAAGCACTATTCATGGTAGTCACAGACAGTATCAACAAATAAAGGATTGAACAGATGAGGGCTAGAATAATAACAATAGGACTAATGGATCAGACGCAAAGGGACAATGCAAATGGACTGCAATCATGGAACAAAGGGTGTGGTGTCGCAAAGGAAAAACAAGCAAGCGGAATTTCTAATTTCATATAAAAACCATCCCTCTTATCTCCTGATCTGGTTTTTCTTGGGAATTGAGGTGGTTGTACCTCTTCTTTATTAATATAAAGCTTTAACCTTTTTCAAAAACAACAGAAGTGTGAATATGTGGTCGAATCTACAATGTAAATGGGAGAAACAATGGGAGGTGGGGAAAATCAAGAAAGATGGGAAAAAATGAGGTAACATAGTTGACAACATAGAAGGAATGATACCAAGAATCCAAAGAAAACATGCAGAATGGCATAGTTCTGATAGCACTTCTGAGAAGCCCACAATGGAAAACTTATATGTTCAGTAACTTCTGGAAAAGGATGAACTATATGGTTCATAATTACATTATTTATATGTCGTATAAATAAGGTTATGTTATTAAGTCAATCCCCTGATCTATTATTTATTATACATTTATTTAATATCATTATTTAGTATAATCATATAGAGTCCAAAACTGTGGTGTTATGTTTAATCTTTAATTCTTTCACAAGTGACTGTCTTCTGCTCAGATTATGACAGCTGCCTCTGTCTCATGCATTGGCTGGGACAGGTGTGGTCAGCAAAAGCATATATGATGTGTAGGCCATGTCTAGAGAGAAAAACCTTTGCATTTGGAGCAAATTAGCAAGAAACATAAGAAAAAGTGATGAAGGCCCAAAACATTTTACAAAGATATCAAAACAATACAGGAAAATGAAAAGCAACTACTATCAGAATGTAACATATACCTAGCCAAATACGTGCCAGGGAGCAGGGTAGTGTCATATTCAAGGTCAAGTTCTGTACTCTTAACAAGAAACTTATAATTCAGTTTTGAACAATGATGCTAATGGCACTCTGTTCTCTAGTGTTTACCATTTAGTTCTTTCTCAGAACCTGGGGTCTTCTTACCCGAATACTTCTCTATTGTAGCCGAATGTACTTTTTAATTCTCATTGACCTTTTTTTGGTCATCTGTGGACAATATAATTTTGTTCTTTCTGTTCCATGGGTATGTCAATATAATAAAAATCTCTGTAATGCTTAGCAAAAGGATGTCTTTGCCATCCAGTGAGATTGCAAAAATGATCATTTATTGTGTGTAGTGACTAGGATTCAAAATAAAAGTGGGTTAAGACCAAAAAAGCAGCAAATGATCCAGTATAAGAGGTCACAATTGAGGACAAGTGTTAACCTGAAAAGCAGGAAATTTAATAATACCGAGTTCTAGATATATACAAATTCACTAGTGATATGTGCAGAACAATAAAGCATTAAAGAAGATCATTCAAGTATTTGAGAGCCCTTAATATGCTCCAAATTATATCACTACGGAAAAAAAAGGTGTTAATGAACCAGGCTAGCCATAATTACAAGGTTCCATATTGAGTCGATTGTTAGGAATTAGTGCTTCATTAGATGGTTATACTATTTGTTGTAATATAACATGAGTTGTTGAGTTGTTATAACAACTCATGTAGATAGAAATATTACGAGTGATTTGTTCACTCCTTAGAGTTTGGGTAGTTATAGCTATTTCCTTGTTTGTAGGAGAAGGCATGCTATATATTTGCAATGTCTCCATTCAATAATGAATAGAAGGATCAGAGTGCTTTATATAGTTCATTTGGTATCAAAGCATGAATGCATTTGTAAGTGTTAATACAGAGCTGAGTGTAATGTCCCCATTTCTAAAGACCCTTAGCCTATACTTCCCCGTAGACTTTGGGATGTTGCAAGGGGAACATTTTTATTAATTGAATATTATTGCCTGAAGCAATAATTATTTAATTATTTAATTATAAAGATTATTTAATTTTATTCCCAAAATATAAAAATTAAATGGGGAATTAATTAAATAAATATTTAGGTGGCTTTTATTGATAAAATCACTCTTTGAAAAGAGGACGCCACACCTAGGGAAAACAAACTGCTTTCATTTAATAACTTTCCTCTCCTAGGGATTTCGTACTTTGTGCCTCCTTGCTTATAAAAGGAGTGCTAGGATCATTATTATTATTATGTTGATTGATCATTTGATGTTCACTCCATGCTTGGAGTTGGGATGCATGCCCATTAATGTTCTCTTTCTCTTGCGTGGGAGTTATTGTGTTGGTTTGATATACAATTGAAGCATTTTCATGAGATTTGCAAATCTACTAGTTGGTGATTCTCTTTCTAGCTTTGGCGCCTTTTATTGAGAGTAAATTCTGCATGTTATTGAATATTATGAAGGGTTTTATGGTGTTTTAGATCTGCTGGTTATTGTTGGTTTTATTCTAACTATGGCGACTTGATTAGGGTATCTTTTAGCACGCTTGAAGGATTATTAAGTGCTGGAAATTAGTTGTGCAATTTATTCTAACCCTAGCGACTGGATTTGGGATTTCAGGGGTTGTTTTGAAGGGGTTTCAATTATCATAAAATTCAAATTTTAATATCTTTGGAAAGCTCTTAAATTATAGATTAATATGCACTTTATTTCATGGCAAAAGATGAAGTATTGAGCAAGTTATGAATTTTCCAAGTTTCAGTTGTTTGTGCCAAGGTTTTATCTACACAGTTTCAGATTTCGTGGGTTGATTTGCATGCCTTCTACTTATCCAAAAATTGTGATCTATAGCTTGTTGGAAAGCTAAAAATATTAAAAATATTTTGGCATGAGTTTGATAGAGAAATAATGGAAGGTGAATGAGTTATTAATTTTTGAAGTTTGCGGCAATTTAGTGCATTTATAAATTAATTACTGTTGTAATTAATTTCAGATTTGAAGTGATTAATTTCCTAACTGCTTCTCCCATCTAATCCACCACCTTGGCTCACTCTAACCCTTTTAGGGTTGTATTGAAGCTAACATTGGATTATTTGAGGTCGAACTAGGAGGGTTTAGTCCTTCTAGAGTCGATTCAGTAAAGTAATTTTGCATATTTGGATAATAGCCCAAAAGGGGATATTACACTGAGCCACAACATTTATTGGCCGCCCCGGCTAATGAAAAGAATGATTAAATGCTACAAGAGTTGTAGGCATTTTTAGCAGAGGTTAATATAGTTTTAATAACATTAAATTTTTTAGCAGTCCTGTGTTGCTATGCACAAATTTGTGTTTTTCCAGCATCAGGTGATTGTCACGTACACCTACATACCATTCAAAGCTCCATTCTATCGCCCGTCATTCAACCTTTATCCATCCACTCATGCCATTGGAAAACAGTCATCTCTTTCATGCATCCTGAATGTTCTTGGCTCCATGCATAAACTATTCTATTTATTTGTTTTGTTAGATCCGTGTGAAGACTTGTGGCATCGCCTCTTGTGCATTGGCAACGCCTGCTTGCATCTCTAACGGACATCTCATAACCATTCCTCATTAACATTTCACCGATAGGCACTCTCCTAATTTGCATTAGCAGCAATACTTGTCTTTAGTACTGCTTGTGCATGACAGACTTCGAGTTTGTCCCTCAATTGCTTAGCTAGCTCAATAACATAGCCATCTCGTCCCTTGGAGAACCTGGCAACATGCAGATCCACAGATCGATCCCTATGATCTTAGCGAGATCAAGAAAACAGGATATCTACACTAACCCAACAAACGCAAATTATCATTCAAAGGACGGCACATGTTTTAGATTTATCAGAAACACATGGTAAATTCAAAAGTTCTGCCAGGCATCAAAGTCTTCCATCCGCAAAAGAAATCACTAATGACAACTCAATCTTATGCATGTGAAGCAATATCAAAGCCTTGATAAAATTGCAAGTTGTCGTTCAAGTCTCGAGTTTTGTTTTCCCATTAATTTAGTTTGTTGATAGGTTTATAGGTCAATAGAGTTTGACTATTAAAGTCTTTAACAGTGTTATTAGGCAGTTAGATCTCATTAGTTTTAATCATGTTGAATTATAACTCATAGTTATAATAGAAATTAAAGTCGAATTCCAAATCTATATTCAGTCTCATTGTCCTTGCAAGTCATTAAAAGTTTATGTTTTATTGTCATGTTTATCATCTACTCATCATTAAAATAGTCAGTGTATTGTGTCTTTGTCGTTTCATTAGTGTCATTAACTGTATTGCTAGAGTCTATAATAGCTTAAGCTATATAAACAGTCATATTATCGTTTCTTCGTCTCAATAAATTTTGGTGTGATTAATTTCGGATCCAAAAGAAAATTGTCTTGTCTGTCAAATCAATATTTTGTGTCACACTGGGTGTCAAAGTCATATATGTTGTGTCATCTATAGTCAACGTCAGTAGTCCAAAGCGTTAAAGTCAAAAAAAAAAAAATTGCCCCACGAACACATTTTAGATGTAACCCAACGCCCTATAAAATAATGTGTTTCACATTGCGGGGAGGAAATAAAAATAAAATACAATGTGAAAACCAATGAGCTTCAAGTTCCAATTCGCTGAGTAAACAAGTCTATTGGAGGATGGAGGCAACGGAGGAAGGAGGTCAAACAATGACCTCTTGTCAGCCACTAGCGACGCAGTCGCATAAAGATTTAGTGGCTTGTTTTTCAATCGTGTGTTTTCGCTATGCTATATGTTTCAATGTTCCTATTTTATTCATACTCAGTTTGTTTTTAGATGATGTACTAAGGGAGCAAAATCCCAAAATGTTGTGGAGAGCAAAAGGTGTAATGCAGATCATGGATCTTGAAAAGGTTAATTGTAATCCAGAAAACCATATAAGATGAACAGTTGATGGTTTCTTGTTCATATCCAGGTTTTTGGTAAGCCTACGGAAAACCAAGGAAGGTTGATAAGAGATGTCTTTCATTTAAATCAAGATCATGGGCTACAAGAGTCAGGTATATTGCTGTTGAAACTGTGAAATTGTTTCTACCATGTTCGCACTAAGGAGCAATGTTAGGTATTAGTGTTTCATTAGGCGGTTATATTATTTGTTGTATTATAATGTGAGTTGTTGAGTTGTTATAACAACTCACGTAGATAGAAATATTACGAGAGAGTTGTTCAACCATTAGAGTTTGGGTAGTTATAGCTATCTCCTTGTTTGTAGGAGAAGCCATGCTATATATTTGCAATGTCTTTGCTCAATAATAAATAGAAGAATGCGAGTGTTTTATATTGTTCATTCTAAACCAAACATTTCATCAATACATTGGTTTAACATCCACCCACATCAATCTCAAAAAGATAGCCAACAAGTATTCCATATATATATATATATATATATATATATATATATAGCCAACAAGTATTCCATATATATAATTTTATAATGTATATTTACAGGCTTACCTCACGCACAACTATTGTTCGATCCAATGCTAAAACCTTTATAGCAGGAACAAGTAAATCTGCAACCATTCCAGCTGGCAATCCACATAAAACAACAGAATTGATGGCCTCGAGTGTCGCTATTCTTACCTGATCCAAATACATACAATTGAATAGTTTGAAATTCGACATCAAATACAAAACACAAACAACACATATCAATTAATTCTGTTTTTCCAGCTAAAACGCCCATATATATCTTTCTCTAAGTGTTTCATCCTTAAAAGCGATTATAAGAGCATGGCCCTAAACAGGCAACACTCATTCTAGACATAACAAATGACATTATTTTTAACTTCCATTTGAGCATTACGCAAAAGCAAAGTAAAATTATGGCACAGATGTAAATGTCTCTGTTTATTCTTTACTGTTAGTGTTCTGATAAGCCTTCCGTGCAACTCCTAGAATGGAGGACTCAATGCTTGAACTGTTCTCATCAATGCATTTATGCCCCTGTATCCTTGATTCCAAGCTACGTAACTAAGAATATAGTAAATAAACACGACGAGACAAACAGATAATTCACTTTGAATTGTTGTTTGTGGAACTCCTAGAATGGGGGACTCAATGCTTGAACTGTCCTCATCAATGCATTTATGTCCCTGTATCCTTGATTCCAAGCTAAGTAACTAAGAAAATAGTAAATAAACACATGAGACAAACAGATAATTCACTTTGAATTGTTGTATTCAAAAAGCAAAAAATTGATAAATATTATTAAACTAATAACTAGACATGTGCCATTATTTTTAAAGTTGAAATATGAGTGAAAGAAGTTAACAAGGAATAGTTTGACAACTCGCAAGGACTAAAGGCTATCATCTACTACCTCACTCTTACAACTAGAAACATCTGGTTGTCATCAATGCCAACCTCATAATATCTTCATGTAGGCCATACATTAGATGATGATGCCAGTTCAAACCAAGAATCCTTCCATTTCCAAAAGCAGTTCAGCGAATACAAGCTTGATGGGATCTTTTTACATGACTACAGGAATCTATGAATAAATTACAGCAGAGTGTTTATCATGCCTACAAGGCAAAACAGCTAACGCAACCAAGTGTGATTGTTATAAATTATAAAACACAGAACAGAATAGGATCTCTTCATTTAATGTAAGGAGAAAATGTGATACCTAGAGAAGAAAAAATGGCTATAAGGAGTGTAGTCAGCATTATTGCAATCATTTGTTAAATTTTGGGTTATGTAATTCAAGTTGTTAGCAAGAAATTGTCAACTAAAAACTCCCAATGAAGATATGAATCTTGCCAACGGAAAGATGACCAAAACTCATCCCATATGGGAAACCATATTTTGATGATTTCCCTCCGTAAAGTAGAGGTGTGTCTCCCTTGTTGAAAATTTTTAAATATTTTTGCTCTTTTTCATAAAGGAGAGAAAGGAAGAATTGAGGATAAGAAAGAAAATGAAAAACAAGTGGTAACCCGAAGCAAATAGTGATGGAGAATTGTTTTGGGAAACCAAGAAAAATTGCATAAAATTGTAATATTCTCCTCCACTGCATTAATTGCACATAAATATATATGAGAGCCATGAAGTCCTTACTTTTCCTCAAAGTACAGTACAACCAGCAAAAATTAGGAGAATGCTAGAAGACTCAAAATTCCTCTTGACCATCAACAGCACATCCATGACCCAAAGTTCATCTTCCGAACCCAAAGAACATAAAATTCAAGAAAAGCTTGGATAAATGCACAATTGATAATAATTTTTTGAAAACAATTCATTCAATTGTATCAAAAAGCCAGGCTAGTTATGATAAAAGAGAATCAATTAAATTCATCTAGAATAAAACTTCTGTGCAATTTTTCACACATTTAAAATTTCACATCCATTAATCAAAGATGAAGGCATGCAAAGAAGGAAGAGAACAACAAACATTTACAGACGATCACTTAGAGTAGATCGTTGGTTCTGTTAAAATGACGATGCTTATATAGCATATTGAACAGTTATACGGTTGTTAAACTGTGCAACCAATTGTAACTTCCTCTTACAATAAATACACACCCTGCCTGTCATTTAGACAGCGCAGTTTTTGCCTTCTGTATTCTTTCTTCTTTGTGCATCTTCCAACATTGGTATCAGAGCCCCAAAGGTTGCAGTTCGAGGAAGCCTTCAAGAGACACAAAAAACAAACTCGAGGAAGCCCTAACAAGGCACAAGTTTGGTAAAACGGTTCGAGGGCATCGTGGTTCGAAGGTGTAGCCACCAGCAAAGTCGTGGCAGTCACAAAACCTCAAAGGAAAACGAAAACGTGAAGGGACTCCTACAAAAACGTGGGTCGCAACAATCATGGTTCGCTGGAGGAAATACCACAGTCGCAAAAATCGTGGAGTTGCTCAGGGATTCGTGAAGACACGTGAAGAGTAAAAACGAGTTGCAAAAACGTGGGCATCGTATGCACAGACGAGGGCAGAGCCTGCAAAAATCGTGGGTTTATGCACAGAACATGAGCAGCAAACGTGAACAGCAAAAGGTTTTATTTTTATAAAACCATTTGGTGTTTTAATATTTTCCTGCCACATAAAATATTTTCCCACAGCCACGTATATTGCTGGAAGTAATTCATTTAATTTTATTTGCTGGAAAATTGGATATTTTATTATTTTCTATTACTTTGGAATAATAAAATGTCAAACATTGCAAATTTGATTTTGCCGGATACACAAAAATTAACGGGCACGAATTTTAATGTGTGGAGCCATAAGATCTTGACACTGGCAGAATTTCATGGTTTTGAGAAAATAATCACGGGTGTCGAGAGTAGACCTGCAGCGAATTTCGATGATTATGACAAACGTCATCGGGAGGCTCTTCTACTATTAAAATTGTCGGTATCGGATGAATTGATACCTGAGGTCCGGAATGCCACTGAGGTGAGTAAATTGTGGGTCTGTCTGAAGGACAAATATTAGACGTCGGAGAAGAGTCGGGTTCTATACCTCAAAAATATGCTTTTTTCTGTAAAATTACAAGGTGGATCACTGTCTGAGCACCTACTTTAGATGAAAGATCTCTGAGATCAGCTTGCTTCCATCAACAAGCCAGTTGATGATGATGATATGGTGGCTCTCATTTTAAACAGCTTGCCCTTCTCGTATGACTCGTTCGTGGAGGCTCTTCATTTAATGGGCGAGAGTCAAACTCTTACGTTTGACAAGGTGAGTTCCTACCCGTTGCAGAAGGAACGGAGACAGACACAAGTTCAAGAGTCCAATTCTGGACAATCTGAGAGTGCATTTGCTGCACAATCCAAAGGAAAGTGGAAGCGACAGGCTGATGCGTCGCCTTCCTCTCCTAAATTTCCAGTAAAGTGTTACTATTGTCACAAACTTGGTCATGTGAAGAAGGATTGTCAAAAGCGACTAAGTGCCCTGAAGAAGCGGAAGGGGCAAGCACATGTGGCAACAGTTGAGCAACACGAGTCAGAAGATGAGTATGCCCTCATGGCATCTTGCTCGGATGGTGGCAGCCCTACACGGTGCTGGTTTTTTAATTCCGGCGCATAACGACACTTCACGTGTCAACGAGATTGGTATGTTACTTTTCATGCTAATTCATGTTCTTCTGATTCAGTTACTTTAGGGGATGGGAGATCACATGCTGTGGAAGGGATTGGGGATGTTCGTATCATGTTAAATAATAACACTAAATTGCTTGTGAAGAGTGTTAGATATGTGCCTAACATGAATAAGAATTTGTTATCCATCAGTCAATTAACTGATAATCCTCATATCTCTGTAAACTTTTCTGGTAAACAATGTATTGTGTCTGATGTCAAGCATAATAAGGTGGTTGCCCTAGGAATTGGGCATGGAGGTTTGTACAAACTCGTTGATCCTGCCAACGGTCAACTTGCATGCCTTAGTTGTGGTAGAAAATACCAGTGTTTTGTGGCATGAAAGATATGGGCATCTCAATCTTCCGTATTTGGCCCGTCTTCATAAAGACAACATGGTTGTTGGTTTGCCTCCTATCCAGGAAAAGCAGGATATGTGTGTTGGATGTTTTGCAGGCAAACAAAAGCAGAAACCTTTTCCTCATGAAGGTGTTTGGCGTGCAAAGGGGCTCTTAGATCTTGTCCATGCAGATCTATGTGAGCCATCATGGAAGACTCCCACAGTCCTTGGTGCACGTTATTTTCTCTTATTGGTGGATGATCACTCTCGGCGGATGTGGATCTATCTCTTGAAAAAGAAGTCTGATTGCTTTGCTTCTTTTGTCAAGTTCAAGGCATTGGTGGAGAACCAGACCAGCCGGTGGATAAAGACTTTAAGATCCGATAATGGGGGTGAATTCACTTCTAAACAGTTCGCTGTTTTTTGTGAGAAAGAAGGGATTCAGCGTCAGTTGACAGCACCATATACTCCCCAACAGAATGGGGTGGTTGAGAGGCAGAATAGAACCATCATGGAGATGGCTCGGTGTATGATGCACAGTCGTGGAGTGCCATACACATACTGGGGAGAAGCTGTTAATACAGCGGTCCATATCCTCAATCGCAGTCCTTGCAAAGCCTTGCAGGAGATCACACCAGAGGAGGCATGGTCCAAAATCAAACCAGAGGTATCAGCTTTTCGTATTTTTGGTTCAGTTGCTTATACTTTGGTTCCTGATCGTAAGAGGAGTAAACTAGATTCCAAAAGTTCTAGATATTTCTTTGCTGGTTATAGTGATCATTCTAAAGCATATAGATTGATTGATACTTCCACTAATAAAATCATTATTAGTCGTGATGTTGATGTAAAAGAAATAGAGTCTTTCTTTGGCTGTAATCCGTAAATAGACCAGCAACATGGCAGCGATCAGCAAGGGGTGGTCACAGAGATTGGTTCTCTTTCCTTGCCTGATGATGAGTCTGGTCATTCTCATACTCCTCCACAGACTCCAGTACAGTCTATGCTCTCTCCTACTGAGTCTTTTCCATCTCCTGGAAATCAACTTGCGTTGGTTTCACCTCCGGAAGTCCCACTAGCTTCCGAATCCTCAGTTCAGCGACGGCCCAAGTGGTATTATTCCACTATTCAGGATCTGACATGAGACGATTTGTCTCCACTCTTAGATGGCCGGTCTCGCAGACCTGGCAAGAGGATTGATTACTCTGAGCAAGCTCAATTTGCTCTTGCTTCTGATCTTCTCCATATTCGCGAGCCACAAAATACTCTGATGCACGAGGCATACCAGAATGGGAAACTGCCATGCAAATTGAGTATGATGCCTTGATTAAGAATGATACCTGGAAGTTGGTGCCATTACCTCCAGGTAAACACCCTATTGGTTGTAAATGGGTGTACAAAATCAAGTGTAAAGCAAATGGTACTTTGGATAAGTACAAGGCTCAACTTGTTGCAAAAGGTTTTTCGCAACAGGAGGGGATAGATTATGAGGAGACTTTTGCTCCTACTGCAAAGATGGTCACTTTTCGGTTACTTCTTGCCTTTGCCGCTCAATTTGGTTGGAAAATATATCAGATGGATGTGAAAAGTGCATTCTTGAATGGCGATTTGGAGGAAGAAGTGTATATGACTCAACCTGAGGGTTTTCAGGCATGTGGTCGTGAGCATCTGGTATGCAGGTTGATTAAGTCCTTGTATGGGCTTAAGCAGGCTCCTCGAGCCTGGTATATTAAGATCGATACACATCTCAGAGATTCGGGCTTCAAACGAAGTCATTCTAATCTGAATCTCTATGTCAAAAGCACAAATGATGACATTGTGATTCTTATTGTTTATGTTGATGACCTTGCCATCACAGGCAGTGGAGATGTTGCGATTCATAAGGTAAAATCAGATTTGTGCACTGCTTTTGACATGACTGATTTAGGCCTCCTTCATTATTGTCTTGGTGTAGAATTCTGGCAACAAGATCACTTGATTTTCATTTCTCAAGTTAAATATGCCACGAATCTTTTGCAAAAATTTAAGATGTATGATTGTAATTCATCATCTACACCTATGGAGGTCGGGCTGAAACTTTCAGCTCATGATGATTCACCACCGGTCGATGAAACATTGTACAGACAGTTGGTAGGTAGTTTGATCTATCTCACCACTACACGACCGGATTTGTGTTTTGTTGTGAGTTATCTTTCTCGTTTTTTGTCTAAACCGAAACTCATTCACTGGGGAGCAGCAAAACATGTGTTAAGGTATGTCAAAGGAACTCTTGACTTTGGCATCTTGTATCAGAGAGTTGCAGATTTCACGTTGATTGGCTACACAGACTCTGATTGGGGAGGTTCAGTGGATACTCGGAGATCTACCACTGGATATATCTTCTCTCTTGGTTCAGGAGTTATTTCTTGGCAGAGTAACCTTCAACCAACAGTGGCTATCTCTTCCACAGAAGCAGAATACAAGGCTGTTGTTAGTGTTGGTTGCGAAGCGGTATGGCTTCGTCAGATTTTGGTTGATTTTCAGTTTTCACAGGTCACTGCTACACCTCTTTCACTTTTTTGTGATAATCAAGGTGTGTTGAAGATGGTCAAAAATCCTATCTATCATGCCCGCACTAAACATATTGAGATTCATCATCACTATATTCATCAATTGGTTGACTCAGGTGAAATCTCTCTTCATTTCTGTCCTTCTCAGGAGCAGTCTGCTGATGTAATGACTAAACCTCTTGGTGTTTTCTTGTTTGTCAAGTTTCGGGATAAACTTTGGTATAGTTTCTAGGTTAGTCATTAAGAGGGAGTGTTAAAATCATAGTTACCAGGTTCAGCCGGATTTGTATGAAATCCGGTTCGAACCGTATTTTTTGAAGCAACCGAATAAATCCGGTTCGGTTCGGCCTTTTTTTTGGGAAGATGTAGTAGTAAAAACTTGCATGTGCCATAACTTTCATTCTGTGGCTCCGTTTCAGGTGTCGTCTTCTCTAAAAGTGTATATTTTCTCGAGCTCTCATTCTGTGGCTCCATTTTAGGTGCCGTTTTCTCCAAAAGTGTATATTTTCTCGAGCTTTGTGCATTGATGGCAATATTTTTCTTATTTTCATAAAATCCATTTTTGTGTGCACCTTTTTGGACCAAGCAACTTCGTGCAATCTTCTGAAAGAATCATGAGCTTTGATGCAAATTCTTGTAGACAGATTAGTAATTTAGTTGAATACATAGTTACGCGAGTATAGGCCCATCCAACTATGGTATATACAACTTATACAGTATATTGTACATTGCATACATTTATATAAAATACATTATTTAATTTTATACAATCTTAATAACATACACTATAAATTTAATTTTATTTGTTTTGAATAAGGGTTGAATAAATCTGAAAATACACCATCAACCAATAAGCATCATTAAACACACTATAAATTTATAGTTAAATCATCATACAACCATGTATAACTTGTCTTTTATCATAGCAACATTTATCCATCCAAATTACATCAAAATAATGAAGAAAGTAAGAGATTACACCCAACTTTTCATATACATAATACCTGTGGTTTATAAACTTAAATTCCTATTTAGAAGGTTGAGATTTATATATTTTTTAATTTTTATATAGTTTTTGTAGGTGACTGCCGTATCCTATGCCGTATCTGGGGTCAATTTTTTTTTGGCCGACCTGCACTTGTAATCGTTCCCGCATATCGGATGCCCCACTCCTGCTCCTGTATCCAAAACGTCTCGTGCTAGTTTGGAAAAGGGGACATTAGGTTTTGGACATTTGGTGAACTACATGTAGGCAATTTTAGTTGATTGATAATCTGATTTGGAGAAGAAATGTTGAGGGAGATCATATTTTCCAAGTTAAGCTGAATCTCAAAAGTTTGGTGATGTTTGATTAAGCCTAAACTGGATGCCCTAAGTTAGGAATTGGAGGCTAAAGAGATCTAGATCTTGACATTTTTCTTGTGGGTATGGAGGATCTGCAATCAACTTGTTGATAAAGATTAATTTTCAGCAGTGTATTTCTTCAGTATTTTCATTGATTTTGGCTCTTGTGGTTGCATAATATATATATATAGTATATATATATATATATATTGTGGCAAGTGAATTTGAAGTGCTCACGGTGTTTTGGCATATTTTTGCATTTTCAGTCTGCTGCAATTAAAAATCAGATCTGAATATTTTGGGTGTTTGGCTAGATTCCATTGTGGTTAAACCCTTGAAAGGGTCATTACATACTTGTGCCCCTTTCATCCACCCTGCCATGTCTGACTGGGGTGGATGCTGCCATGTTGACAATTAGATCAACATATCTTTTCCTCCTTGGATTGCTATCATATTGACCATCGATTAAATGCTCTATTTGATATTTGAATTTCATTGATCAAGCCTTGTAGTTGCCAGTTTGTTGTGTTCATATTTGTGGAGAGGCGGTTGGCCAACAATTGGGAGACTATCTGAAGCTCAATACCTAATCCCTCTCTCCCGAGCACATATCATGCCACACTAGATGCCAAAGGCCTTGTCAACATTGTTGGTAGAATCAATCAAGCCATAGGTATATTGCAAGATAGTAGCCCTCATTACAACATAGAGATTCAACTCTAGTTGCTCTCGAGTTACCTTGGGAGGCTACATTTGTATTTAATTTTATGAAGCCTCTATTTGGGTTTTCACACTCCACATTCATTTTCACCCTTTTTAACAATCCCATCATTGGGGGAGCTGTGTTTTTCCATCACAATATCCATTTATTTGTATATGAAATTATAATTTAATTAATCTCAACTTTTGAGCTGTCACTGATTTATTGGAGGATACATTAGTCAGTTTTGGGGCACAAAAAAAGTGATCCTCGCTAAATTGTTGCATTTGTAATTGTCTTGCTGCTTGTAATAAATAGTATTTGGCTAAGTAGCCCAGCTTGGTTATGGTATAGGTAAGTCAATATGACGATTGTTTTTGGGGTCGGGTTAGACCATAGCAAAAATATATAAAATAAAGTTAAATATGCAACATTAATCATATTAAATAACTGCCAAGGCACATTATTGATAATCAAATGCCTATTATCATGGAGGATTCAGAAGGTCGAACTTAGAGCAATTGAATGTTAGAACCACTTGTAATGACCTCCTGTAGTTATCATTGTTAGGCTAGAGTCAATCTGATGTAAATAGGTCCTTTAGGTATGCTCGGTACGATGATACATGTTTTTGGGCACTAGGTACAAGCATACGACAAAATATATAAAATATTTGAAGGAATATTGCAACATTAACACATATTAGGAATAACCCCAAAATTCATATATCATAGATTCAATGCCAAATGGTCATGTATATTTAGTGTTTTGAACATTAAAACAAGTACTATATGTGCAAATGTTACAATGTATAGGACAAAATCCAATGATAAATCACCACATGTCATTATATCCATAATCATATTGCTCATTAATGTCTTCATCAAGAGTATCAGACGTATCCATCATGATGGCTCATTCGAACCACAAACAGTAGCAGTGCCACTCCCACTAGCTCTGCAATTGTTGTGTCAAGTATTCTCTAGCTCGTAGGTTGAGCAATGAAAGGTTTTGAAGTCAATGGAAGCATCCAAGTCAGAAGTCTCTGGGTCTACATCCCAACGCTTTGTTTCTGCGTGTTTTTTACTCATCTTACTTGTGTCCATTAGAATGCAGCAAGCATTTGAGTATGCACATCCGTACAAGGCTAGTATGTATATAGGCTAGTATGCTACATTTACGGATTGATTTTTGGGCCTTGAAATCCATCTAGTTTCTGCCCTTTTTGTAAGTGGTCGTTCATTGCTGTCATTGCCCGAATGTAATTAAATAAATTCCAGTTGGGGTTTGAAGGCTCATTTCTTGGTTTATATTTGTTCTAAAATATTTCTTAAGTTCCCTACATGCTTTGGATTGTGTAAGAGATGCATTTTTGGAGAGAGATTGCATTTTCCTTGTTGATTAAAAACTAGATGCTTGTATCTTGCTGTCATAAATTTTCAGTTGGTTGTCATAATTTTCAGTTTACCATCTATTGGGGTTTGTGCAATTTCCCTTTAGTTCCAATTAGAGCCAACAAAGGGGCATTACAATGGTATCAGAGCAAAGATCTTCCCATCCTAAGGGTATTCATGCAAGACGATGACAAAGAATACATCTACTATCAAAAGAGAGAGAAAAAGAAATCAGATCAGCTACTTGAAGGGCCTAACATGACCAACAAGGGTTCCGAATAGGCCAAGATTGATAGACTTATCGAAGGGCAAGAATGGTTGGCGGACACGATGGATTTGTTATCCCTAACCTTGCAAAATATTTATGGAACTAGGTCGCCTAATGGAGAAGGAATCTTTTCCTTTATATACAATAATAGGCAACCTCATACACCACCAGCTACTAGGCCCTTTAAGCCCACCTTCCTTCCAAAGGAAGAGTTGCTCCAATGGTAGAAACAAGGCATTCAATGGGTCACAACATTGATGTCGGCTATGAGGAGTATAGGGCTCTTCCATATGAGATTCGTGAATTTGTATCACTTGCAGATTTCATAGGAGTGAACAAAGGTAAAGCGAGGCATGAACCAAAGAAACAAGAAAAATCCGATTTGCAAGATTATGGAGAGAATTTTGTGGTTAAAACCAAATTTTTGGATGATAATGTTGATGTTCAGTTTGCTGGGATTTTCAAAACAGCAATCAATATGAAGCAAGTTGATGGTATACATGACTTTGATGAGAACCATGGAGATGCCACATTCATTTGTCCACAAAATATGGATGGAGTCAAAGCAAAAAGAGCTTCAGTTGTTAAAAACGAAGAATCAAAGGTGAAAGAGAATGTTGATAATAACTCAAAAATTTTGAGTCGCAAAGTTGAAAGTGTAGAAGATATCTCAACAAACCTTCATCCGGCAAGGGAAGGTGAATAAATTAAGGACAACCAAAGGTATCAGAGTATTTCGGAATTGTTCATTCATACTATGCCATTCCAGATTTGTTGTCATGATGGGCAGCATGATGAAAAGGATAGCCATATGCAAATGTACAGTCCTCATGACAAGCAATCAAAAGAGGGGAAGAAAGTGAAGGCCACATGGAGTAGCAAAGTGCACATAGGTCCTTTCACACAAGTTCTAAATTGTTTGTACATGAAAGTTTAGGAACCGGGTGATCTTTTGAGATACAAGAAGGGTAAGATCTTTGAAGAGTTCAATGTCACTACTTTTAAATTCTTTATCTCATGCATGTGGCTAGAAAAAGGTTTTCCAAGGAGCCCTATAAAGTATGCCATGTATTCTAAAGAAGATGTGGAGAAACAATGGTACTCCATCCCACCGTTATTATTGATAAAAAGATTGAACGGCCTGATGTCTCTGCCCCCTCCGCATCTTTCCCTGCCCCCTTCCCGTTCCCCTAACCCTAGCCTTGGCGGCCATGGTAGTCAAGGCACTTTGCGGCCTACGCAGGGTATGGATGTTGGCGACTTTTGTTGTGTTTCGTCTGCGCCTAGTAAGGGCAGTTCATCTGTTGTTGTCTCGTAGGTAAAGGGGCCTAGATTTGGAGGCTCAGCTGCATTCGCTGCCAAGGCTGCGGCTGCATCTTCTAAGGAGCCATTTGTTCCCTCTGTTGATAAGGTTGTTTTGGATAGCTATGTGGGGAATGAACGGCCCTCGTTCCTGCACGCTACAACCTCTGCTTTGGCGTCTTCAAAACCTTTATCTGCTGCTAAAACCACTTCTTTAGTCTCGTTTGGGGAGTCGGTCTTAGAATCCGAAGATTTTTTCTCTAGCTGGGGTTTGATCTACCGTTTCAATGGTCTCTGGCCTGGGTTGCAACTTCTCCACTCGTGGATCTCCTTGAACTGACACCCCCTCTTGTCTGGTAAGATGGACATTTATCCCTAGGCAAGGGGCTTCTTTAGTGTGGTTTTCATTTCTTCGGATGATAGGGATTCTATCATGTCCAAACTATGGGAGCTGCAACATCATCACTTGATGAAACCGTGGTTTCCGACCTTCAATCCCCTAATTGCTGAGTTTAATGTCAAACCGGTATGGGTGCGCTTACATCATCTCCCGCTGCAATTCTAGGGGGAGGAGTGCTTGATTGATATTGGCAATGTTTTGGGCAAGTTCTTATCCATAGATTCCAAAACGGAATTTTATACTCACACTACATACGCGAGAATTTTGGTGGATCTGGATACCTCTTTAGATCTTCCAACTTCCATTGATCTCAAAGTTTTGAACAAGATCTGGTCACAACCTCTCAATTACAAAGGCTAGCCCTTCAGGTGCAGGAAATGTTTTGCCCTCAGACATCTTGCTTCAGATTGTCAGAAAGTAATGCAGCAACGTAAGGTGAGAGTTTCTTGGTGGAAGGACTCCAATCCTAGCTTATTGGTTGTTGGGGAAGATTTTGATCCCTACTCGGATGATCCGGAAGGGGTTAGTGCTGATCATGAAAGAATTCAACAGCCGGTTGAGACTCAAGTTTCCCCCCTTGTGATTGGGGCGAGAAACGTGGAACACGTGGTGACTCTCCCTTTGGGGGAGGAATCTTCATCTATTGTTGGGACCAAAGAGTCCTTTGGTTTTCAGGTTCTAGACCATCCGGATGAAAATTTGGACCCTAATTGAAATGATGGATGGACAGTTGTAAATCGAAAAAAGAAAGGTTTGCCTCTCCATAAAATGAGATTAAGATTTCAAGATCGGGACCATTTAGAGTAATCCTTTGTGTTGCAGCTGAAGTTACTTCAGCCTCTCCTTTTCTCTCATCTCTTGTTCTTCACTTGTGTGCCTTTGTGGCCTTCTTTCTTTTGTTGCCTACGGGCTTCTTTGAGGTTGGGCTTTAATATTTTATCTTGCCTTGAGGGCTTTGTACAAGGATACGGAACCTTTCAAAATCCATCATTTACCCTTTTCCAAAAAAAAGGATGTGGAGAATCAATGCTCACGATCCATATACCTTTCCTTGGAATCGAGTCCTACACTTGAGGACAAAGCTATGGAGATAGTCACCATTGTTGAGGCAACAAGATGCTTGATGTGGAAAGGTGGTAAGCATAATAGATGGTGTGTTTCTGTTGTTCAAGGTTTTAACATGATTTCAACGGTGTCAAGCTACATAAGGGGTGGCCACCATTGGATGGGTGGAGGACTCAAGGAGGATGTGTTTCTTCAAATGAGCTTCGCTATTCCGGGTTGTAGAGCTGTTACCATTCATATTTTTAGCTCGCCCAACATTGTACTTGCAGCCATCAAAGTAGTCTCAGCCATACATTTGAGTAATCTTCAATTTGTTGATGTTGTTGAAGCATTTTTAGTCCCCATATGGTTGATTCCAACCTCTATATCACTGTCATTTCTGACGTTTGTGAAGAATTTTAAGTATGACGGCTATTATCTTATTCTTCCTGCTGCTGTCTGCATTAGAAACAGCCCCTTAACCCTTTTTATGACAGTCACAAAAGTGTTTTCAGTCGCAAGGTGGAAGGATTTTCTGCCTACCATCAATGAGGGATTGTTTGCCGCTGTTTTAGAAGAGTTTCCAGCCACCACAATGTTGATTCTAAATGAGAAATTGCAATGGTACAGCTACGGCCATGCTTGGGGCAGTGTGAATAGACATTTGAGAGTCCATCATATTAGGGGGAATTTTGAGGAGAATGCAAGCAAAGGAAGAAACCTAGTCCACATATTCATGAGGCATGAAGAAGTAATGTTGAGAGCTCTTGTTTTCTTTAATGTGTTTGTTCTATGTGCAGGTCCAGGAATGGAGAAAAAAGATAAGTGTAAACAACCTAGAAGGGAGGTAGAGAGTATGAAGGAGAAAGAAGACAAGGATGTGACAGAGCAGCTGAGTTTGTTATCGACTAAAGTAAATAAGGAAGAGTATGAGGTTGCAACTGGTGCTGATGGGATGGAAGAGTTGCTTCCCCAAGCATTAGAAGCACGTACTGACAAATATGGAAACATTGATGGCATAGTATCATCGTATGACAGCGGAAGTATACCCAGGGTAGCTAAGGACCTAATCTTCAGTACTAAGCCTATTGTCATCATAATTATCAGCCATCGCACCACTTCATGGGAACTCACACAAATAATTTTGCAGGGGTTTCCAATCATGGGAAGGAGTATTTTTCAGTTGGTGACGACTAATGGAGAGTTTCAGCCCTTGTATGGCTACCTACGGCTCCTACATCAATCACATTGCTGAATTTTACATGGGTTTGTCATATATATATCCTTTCTATATTACTGGTCATGATATTTTCAATCACAGTTGTACACCTATGCAATTTGAGAGGGTTTCTTTGCATGGTGATGTTAGTGGAGGGGCTCCACTATTGAAAACAATCTTCCCAGCCATCTCAGTGCTGGTTTGGATGGAATTCAAAGAGACTTGTGGTTGTTATGACTTGTTTCCAGCTTACATGCAAGTTGTGTTGTGCCATGCTTTGGAGGGATCAGCCCACGATAACATTATGGGACCCATTGGAGCTCAAGGTTATAGTCATGAAGCAAGTGATGGGATCCTCCATCACTAGAGAAGAGCAAATAGGTACCTAAGGAACACATTAGTGAGCACTTGGGGCAGCCTTTGGTCTTAAGGGAGTGTATGAAAGATGTTCTCATGCTTTGGGTAGAAGACTTCATTGAGGGAGAGCATATAGATGTGGGTGATGGATGGAGTAGACACCATGATAATTGTTGACAGAAGTTGTTCCACTTGACAATTATGGGATTTAGATGTTTTGGTATGATAGTACTTGGGCATATGGGCTTGTTTTGGCAAGAGCTCTTTCATTTGACAAATACAAGATCCAAGTATTAGAGCATCCAAGCTTGCAATCGCTTGAAGAAAAACAATTTTGCGAGGGGAGGATTGTAATGTCCCCTTATCAATGCTAGTTCTCTTTGAATACTGGTGTCACTCAGATTTCACCCTGAAATCTGCGACTACCCTATTCGAATTTTTTTTGTACTTTTAAAATAATGGGTCGTTTTGTGTTTTTATTGCCTGAAAGTTCTTATATTGCGTCAAGATAATCCCAAAGAGCCATATTAGCCTTTTTCGCCAAATACCCAGATGCCCAAAATTGTTTTATTCTGTCGTCGGGATTTGTCTGCGGGAAATTTGTATTTAATTATTTTGAGCCCCGTATGAGGCTATTTGCGCTCCGTTTTAACTCTATTATGAGCGAATATGTTATTATTCCTATGTGCCAGAAGGGTTTTAACTTGTATTAAGTTTTGGGCTTTATTTGTAACTTTTGGCAATTTTTCGTGTTTTTGTGGTGTCCCGTTTCGTTTTCTGTGAAATTTCTCTGGAACAATTCTTTTGCCGGGTAAGCCCGATTTTTGGCCTGGAGTAGCTGCAAAACATATACGCACATTATGCCCGGAGGAAGTCACCATCGGAGGTCTGGATCACTGGGAAAAAGCGAAGTCGTGCACAGAAAAGCCCCTGCGGGGATGGGCGCATTTTTGGAAAACAAAGGATTTAAGCTGCAAGGGGAAAAATAGAAGCCGCAGGCAGGGTGGGAATTTTATACCTGCCTAGCAGGGTACTTTTTCCCGTGTTATAAAAGTCACCTAAGCTGCAGTGGGAAAAATAGAGGCTGCAGGCAGCAGGGAATTTATTGTCTGCCTTGCAGGGTAAAAATTCCCATGATAAAATAAAAGGAAAGTGACTTAAGTGAAATCATGGGATTTTAGTGCCTGCCTTGCAGGGTAAATAATCTCATTGTCAAAGTCAAATCACTTAAGTGGATCACGGGATTTTGGTGCCTGCCTTGCAGGGTAAAGAATCCCATTGTTGAAAAATTCTTAAAAATAGAATTACATGTGCAAAAAAGTGCGCCCCCTTTGGTGAGAGAATGGCAACCTTAAATTGATTATTTTAATTAATCTATTCTCTCAAAAAGTGCGCCCAAGCTTGGAGGAAGTCAACAAGTCAAAGATGAAATAAAAGAAAGGATTTAAAAGCATTAAAATTAATTTATTTAATGGCTGCCCTCTTCCTCTCAAAAAGTGCGCCCCATTTGGGTATTATTTAATGTTTTTTAAGGCATTAAAACATTAAATTAATTTCTATTTTCAGTGGCTATGGTCAAAGCACACTGTGAAGCTTAAGTGAAGTGATGTGTGAAGGATTAAATTGGATTAATTTAATTTATTGGATGGCTGTCCTTAAACATGCTATTTTTAAAAGAGAAAAACATGATTTTTAATTAATTAATTGCCTTTAATTGTTAGGGCAATTATTAATTATAGAATTGTGAAGGTTATATAAGCATGGGCAGCCATATGGGTGAATTATTCAAATCACAGGTAAAGAATTGCAGCCAAGTGGAAAAGTGCGCCCCCATTAGAGGAAGGATTTTGCTCAGACAAAGTGACAACAAGGCTAAAAGCTTCCAGATTTGGCGCATGCTTTAGAGGAGGTTGATCTTTGTTTGCATAATTGTTTCCACAGGTGTTACAGGAGCTCAGGTGTTGATTGAAAGGATTTATGCTCTCTTTATGTGCAAATTAAACACCATTTTTTGGGGCAGCAGGCTTGAAAAGTGCAGATTTTTACAATTTAAATTCACTATTCATGCTCCGGTGGCCATTTTTGTCTGAATAAATTGCAGGAATTCATTACAGGTGCTTTACAAAAGAAAAGGAGTTTTTATCAATGTCCAACACATTGCAAATATCCTCCGAATCTGAAGAATTGTCCAGATCTGCACCAGTATTGAAGAAATCTGGCCAAGTAAGAAGAAAAAGAATTATTCAGACGAAGATAGACAAAGCTATGGCGAAAAGAGATGAAAAAGAAAGCACGATGGAGTCATGCATTGCTTCCAAACTTGCAGACATAGGAGACACAGATCTAGGCCCGGAACCTCTTGCCGATTTGATAGATAGATCCAGAGTGAGGAAAGACTTCACTCATGCGTGCGGTCAAAAGCAGTGGAATTATCCGAGCTGCAGCTTTTCCATGTACAACCCAATTGCCAGAGTTCGTGATGGAGTGTGCTAGATCTTATCATCCTTCATCCAGATCAGTACGTGATGCTTCGGGAAAGACAATAATTCGTTTGGACGCAGAGTTCATCAATTATTGTTTGAAGATTCCAGTACGAAAGGTGGTGACTTCTATTAGCATTCAGGATGCTGACAGTAGATGGGAGAAGCATAGAGTTGATTGCATTAGCATCATGAATAGCCGATACATGAAGAAGCCTAGATCTCCTTCAAAGTTCCCGAGAACTCTTCCACGGTCCAATTTGGTGCAGGAGGTAGATGATGTCGTCAAATTGCTATGCAGGATGAATGGCGAAGCGAATGCTTACACTTTCCGTACATGGATGTATGCTTTCATCAGGACCATTGAAATCAACAAGGTTGATTCTATAATCAATTGGTCGGAAATTATTAGCAACAACATCGGTGAGCAACTCCGGAACGTGAAGCGTACTTTCAGCTTCAAGATGACTTCATACTTGGTGTATGTTGCAGCTTCACAAGGCGTCTTTTCCAAGCTGGATAGATGTGGTGTTCTTTCCAAGGACCCCATTTTCGAATGCTACCCGCAGCTTACTGCACCTACAGGCGAGAAAGACTTCAAAGTGATCAACGATGACTTCTTCTACGATTTCATCTGCAGGCTAGACAAAGACTTGAAGGCCAACAGGGTAAGCAAGGAAGCGTGGGAAGCTGTGTCCAAGATTGGAAGTCTATTCATTCAATTTGCAGATTTCACATACCTCAGGGTTACGGGCTTTTCTGGAGAACCAACAAAGATGCCCAGGTATCCGAATGATAGATTGATCGCCATGGAGCTGAGCAGGCAACTTGTGGAGTTGCACGACCTTCAGTCAAAGCGGCACAAGTCTACGGGCTTCTTCCCAATCACTGTGGGATATTACAGCTGCATTAGCATTCACAGAGCTCGAGGGATGGAAGCGCAAATGTTATCCGAGTATGAGCAAGAGTTCTTCCCTGCACGGCTGAACTTCGATCCATTTGGAGTAGCCAGGAAGACAATCTCCCAGCAGTACGCACATGTGCCTTCATTAGAAGATTTCTGGATGAAGTGCAAAAGTGAGTACGAGGTTAGAAAGAAAGATTTCAGCAGGCTATCAGCAAAGCAAGTGTTCGACTTTGGACTAGCGCGGATACCTGCGGATCTTAAAGATGATGGGAATGTGGTACTTGACACTTACCATCAAATGGGAGGAGATAAAGCCATACTGCAGAATAACATAGGAGGCTGCAACACAATTGAAGAAAGGTCGAGAGCTGTGTTGGTGAATACTTCAAACTGGTTGCTGACGAAGGGATATTGCCTTGATGAAGCATTGATGAATCAAGTCACGGGCAACTTCAGCGCAGGAGATTCCCTCAAGCGAAAGCATGGAGGAGAAAGTAGCAGGAAAGTCGAGAAGTTGAAAGTGCATAGAAGATCTCAATCCAAGGAGAGGATCACTTCTACGACCATGACTTTAACTCCGGTTTCTCCAGTACCCAATGCTTCACCAACTATTGCACCGCAGCAGCAGGATGCTTCCATGCCTCCACTGAATCCAGCGACATTCATCTTCTCCCCTCAGCCACTTCGTTCAACGCCTGTTCCAGAGGATACGTTGAAGCTGCAGATGGCGGAATTTGAAAGGGCTTTGTCCTTGGATGACTCAGAAGATGGCAGCCATAACACTATGGCACTTTCTGACGGAGAGGATGCAGAGCGGGAGATGGTAGTGCACTCAGCGACTTCTCACTCTCCGAGAAGTAATTTCTCGAAATGGTTAGCTTTGCAGTTTGTTCCAGAAGCGAGAATGGAGATGAACTTAGAGGAGCACGACTTGCAGCTACTCCAGGATCTGAGCAGAAGAGGACAGAAGGCCTAAAGTTGCTAAAGCAACTTCTAGGTTGATCATCGAGGATTCGGGAGAGAAGTTTGCTGAGATATCAATTCCGGCAGAAGGAAAGATAGAAGAGGAGCTCACGGCAGAAGATGTGACAGTGACCAAAGTACCACTCGGTCAAGCCACCACTGAAGGATTGAAGCAGGATACGCAAACATTGATAGATACTTTATTCCTTAGGCTTGACAGTGAGAAGGCGGAGAAAGAAGAGTTGCAGAAGCAAGTATCTCAATTATGTGAGATCATAGCCAAGGTTGCTAAACCTTCCATTCAGCCCATTTCAGAGCAGGTGAGTGATCATCTTATGCAGGAAATGGAAGATGCAAGCAATCAGGTAAAGGCCATTGATGAATGGAAGGATTTGATTATTCGTCAAGCTTCTGTACAACTTGGGGAAGTGCCAGCCCGCCTAAAGGTTATGAACGATGCAGCAAATCAACTAAAGCAACTGATGGCAAACATAGAAGGCATGAATACAGTTGCAGAGAGTAACCTGAGTATTTTGGCCGAGATCAACAAGCTGCCGGGAGATGTATTGATTGCGGAACAAATTGTACCAGACGGATCAGTCGAGAAGGGGAAGCAGTTAGAATTTGCAGTATCTTTCCGTTTGGAAATCTACAGAGTTTTGCTGAAAAGGATGCAGGCACTTGAAAGTAGGACGTCATCCTTACCCGACAGTATCATTTCTTTCACGGAAGAGGATGTGGTCGGAGGCATTACTTCTTACGTGCGGATTGTTTCTAACGAGGTGCCTAATTCCTTGGAAGGTTCTCTTCTGATGGTACAAAAGAGAATTGATAAAGCTACCAACCCTTTCACGATGAATTCTATCAGTAGACTGGTGGCGCTGCAGGCAGACATTGCAAGGTTTGGGCCGAGTTTGG
The DNA here is from genome assembly GCA_019776745.2 of Taxus chinensis. Taxonomy (NCBI): domain Eukaryota; kingdom Viridiplantae; phylum Streptophyta; class Pinopsida; order Cupressales; family Taxaceae; genus Taxus; species Taxus chinensis. The sequence continues at coordinate 334,553,205 of CM034148.1, read as the reverse complement.
AAGATGTGGAAGCGTGCATCAAAGTGTTGAATGAAGGGTTGCTGCAATTCAGGACAGAGAAAGAAGCAGTGGCTAAAACAGATGGAAGGATGCTGAATTATATGTTCGACAAGTATATCAGATATCAGAACAAGAAGATGTAGACATTACAGCTGGCATGACTTCTTCTATTTTCTATGTTCCCGGATGAAATTGTAAAACTTCTAAGTTATTGGTTTTACAACCATTACTTGAAGTCATGTGGAACCATTTTATTAATTAAGTGATACAAGTGTCACTTAAGAAGAAGTTAGTTGAGGATGATTGTCAAATGTCATCTTTACTTGTTGTTCATGCTTTAGTTCAGTTTGAGTTTTCCATTTGTACTTTCCCTCCTACATTCTATAAGTAGGAGAAGAACCTCCGGGTTAATGATCGATCAGAATTTGTAAGCAGCAATCTTGTGTTCTAGACTTTGTGCTGAACCCCTGAGAGCAACTTGGAGCAAAGGAATACAAAGGAGCAGGTTTCCGGAGAACTTTGTGTCACGGTGTACTTTGTTTCTTGCTTTTAATCTTAGATCTCTTAGTAAACTTTGTGTTATTATAGATCTTGATCTAGAGCTGCCTTTGTTTTATAATTTTGTGTGTTCATATCTATTAAGTTTCTTCTATGTGCATGCAATTAGCTCTGCTATCTACTAATTGGGATGCACATCTTCCCCATTTCTTCTCTGTATTTCCTTTACTTCCTTCTTCTATAATTTTCCTTTCTTAAACAGCTGCTTACTTGCTGCAGAACTTCTTAGTTATGGTTCATGAACTAAGTGGTTAAAGTAAAACCCCTGATAGATAATAACACATTTTTATTGACAAATCTGACACAGGAGCCTCACCGGTTAAATGAGGGAGATTTATCTCATGACTGCCTAGGTTTTATGCTATGTCTGCAAATAACTCATTTAAGTTGTCCACTTTTAATTCGTTTTCGTACTGGATACGGATATCATCATATGCTAGACACTCCATAGTGAAATGCCATTCCGTTTCAACAACCCCTTTGCTGCAAAAAAGACAAATTCTCCTTTCCCAAACCTCTTTTGGAATAGTCCATCTACCGGTTTCACAACAAAGATGATGTGATCCCGTCCTCAACTGAGCCACTAAAATCCTTGCCTTACTTTTGATAACCACCCCAAGATAAGCTTTTTCATCATGCTCCCAAGTGGGGTTGAATTCTCTGATATAATGTGCTTTCTTACGACCCATCTGTTTTGTCCACATGGCAGCCCTAAATTTCTCCATCACATTATTTTTTATTTCCTTGTTGTCAAGACACTCCTGAAAATTAATTTGTTGTTGTGTTTAATTAATTATTTCAGAGCAAGGGCTGATTATTTGAATATTTTGGAAGGGGTGTATGAGCTGGAATTAATGTATATGATTTACTCTGACCGTAACGACTTGAAAGCAAATTTCTGAGGTTGTTTTGGCAAGGTTTTAATGCTCAGAAAATTCAGAATCATAGTGCATTGGAAAGACATTGGTTTTTAGTTTGTTTTGCATTTTATTTCATGGAAAAACACTGAGTATTGGATGAGTTATGAATTTTTGAATATTTCAGTTGTCGGCAAGCTATTTAATCATTATTAATTAATATTATTTAAGATCTGCAGTTTTGGGGTCAAGTTAATGTTGGATTTGGTTGTAGAAATTAGGAAGAATAAGGAGTAAGTGATTTCATAATTTTTGGAGTGAATTTGATGCCCTAAATGTGCTAGGTGATCTAATTTTTAGGAAAAAATTAGGGTTTTATATTGGTTGTGCAAAAACTGATTTTGAGACATCATTCTTCATATTTTTATGGCCCAAAATCCAAATTTTTTTATGGTTCAGAGGTTTGGGGACCTAGCCTTGGAGCCATTGACTGGGCCCGTATTGAGACGGTCCAAACTCTCATGTTATAGCACACGATCCGTTGCAAGCGGACAGTTCCTCAATGCATCACCCAAGTTGAGTTTTCCGCCCACCCACTACGCCCTAAGACTATCTTCAAGCTTACTTTCTACTTCCACAGACTCAGATACCTAGGGGATTCAACTTCTAGTCGTGAGAGGTATCCCTATTTAGCACTTTGCTCTTCAAAGAGGATTGCTTCACTATTCCCCACCAAACGTCTGAATTGTTGGTACTTTGAGACTAAACTCCTTTCTATTGGCATCTCTATTGACAAGCTACCCCATTTCATGTATTCCCTTGACGCCCCTTTCAGGATCCTTCCCACTAAGGACATCGTCACTAGGGCTGCCAGAGAGGACATCTACAAACAGTATATCCAAACCACTTGGATCTCCCCCCACGAGTTGCTCAATCCCAAGCTTGCTTTCTATGTCGATCACTTCTTACAGGTGGAGGACAACACTATACGTCGCCCCCACTATCTCCAGTGTCATTGGTCTAACAACTTGAGGTTTCCCCTTGGCCAAATCAAATTTTTTCCCACCAGTTACGGGTTGAAACAAACCATTACATTTTCTGTCAAGACCAAATTTGTCGTCTTTGCCCCCTCCTAGAGGTGGAGACTGAAGAGCACTTCATTTTCAAATGCCCCATTTATTATGAGATCTGAGGAAGCTATCGCCACCTCTACAAAGACTCAAACAACAATCTAGCAACTTTTTTCAAATATACTGACCAGCAATGCCAAGCCCTTTATCTTTGGGAGCTTGTCACCCTCTGGCGCAAATCCCTGCAGGAGGAACAGCAAGGCTCTTGAGCTGCCATATTGAACACCTCTTTCTTTCAACCCATCCAAACGACTAGAAGCACTAAGCGTCCCTTAGACATCGGTACATCACACACCAGAGTTGATAGATCAGTTATGCGGCGTTTCTCTCAGTGCATCCCTACTACTCAGACTGTTCATATCTCTAAGCCTGCTATCTCTTGACATCATGGCTCTAATTTGCCCCATCAGCATGGCTCTAACCCTCTTCGGCAACATGGATTTACCAATTACCAATTGCCCCCTAGACCCCAGGGGCAAACTGATATTGCAAGTTTCTTTTCTACTACTAAAGTTACACCAGCCTTGGATGTTAGGAGAGATTCTAGAGGAAGTTTCTTGCTTCCTCCTAGGATCCCCTAACTTGGCTCCTCCAACCCTGTATACTCAGCGGACAACATTATTAGATCTCTCACCATGATCGATAATGGCTCTGATGATTGCTTCACTATGGGCACAATGTGGGGGCTACCCATATTCGAAGAAGAGCATGAACTCAAAAAATAATTCATTCAACATCTATTGAATAATATGTGTTACATATAAATAGGAGAGGATCTCTAATTCCTATAAAAACTCCACCAACCTCTTAGACTAAATCCAGGTGGATTGTTTAACCACCTTAATTGTCTCCCTCCTATCTTTACTCCTAAATCTCTACGTGATTTGTTTTTACAACTCACTTACATTATTCCACACATACAATCACAAATAAGACTAAAATATACCCATGTGAGTACTAATAACTTTATTTTCCTAACATTCCCCCCCTTAGTGCTAACATGGGGTGAGGAACATCGTCTGTTGCATCCATCGTCATAGTTGCCCCCCTTAAGATAAATAAATCTTGGATGTCGGTTACAACCGAAAATGCATCTAATTACAATATAACTTCCCCCCTTTTTCGAAATTATTTCTATCTAGCTATTCGTTTACAAATATATTTTTGAATGTTAATAAAAGTATATATACACTCCCCTTTAGAAGTTTGTTTTTAGAATGCCACGAGGGTTAGTGAAAATAGTGATTAGATAAAGATTTCCACCGCTTATGATGGAGATTGCAAAGTCGAGGATTTGCAGCAGAAAAAGCTAGAATGTTGCGAAGTTGAGGTTGGAAGATCCAAGACACAGCTGCAGTGGTACTCAAAGCCTGCCCTAAAACACCTGCGAGAACTACACCAAATGGATTAAAATCTGCAGCCAGTCCTATAGTAGCAATCTGGCTGTTGCTGCCCCACTCTCCAAAAAATGTCAGAGAAAATACCTCCAGAAGAATTGGTGAAAGGATGTTTTGTTAGAAGGTGCATTTTGCTTCCAATCGGCAGACGGCTTAGCTTCCACCACAGCCAACTCTTCAGACTCTCCTCCATCTGCGAGTCTTTCCCATAATGACTAAAATCCAAATGCAAAGAACAAGACCGTTGTAATTGGATGAGTCCGTTTCTGAGATAATAAATTCGGTGCAGCCCAGCCTAGAACTACAGAGATGATAGTCATTACAATGAGACCACCGTGGCATCCAGCCAAAACCAATCTATGACACTGAATATTATCCTTTCATCCTTTCGCTGCGCAGATCTGACTTATGGATCCGGTCAATGCCTGTTTAACCACTAAACGATGGTTGGGTCGCTTGGAGTTTGCCGTCATGAAAGATTGCAGGACTGTAACATGTGGGATTATGTGAAACGGGATTGAACAATTGTGGAGAGGTGACATTGCTACCATTCGAACTGTGTTTAGACTGAAATCGTTCCAAAACAAATGCAAAGGTAATCCCCAAGTCGATGCAAAATTCAACCCAAATGATCAATGTAACGACCATCGATCCAAATAATTTGAAAGTAACACAAATAAATCCAATATTTTAATTGGATTTTCAACCATACAGATCTGCACACTAAAAAAAATTTGCCTGCACAGCAACTTTCCAGTAACTGAAATATATGCTCCAACTGATTTTATTTTATTTTCAAATTTTCTTATTTTGAATATGGACACAATGAACAAAATGGAATGAAAAACTGCGGAAAGAGTGAACCAAATGGAAAGAATAAGATGATGCTTATGAATGATGCCTGCCAAACGGGTTCACACGAGGTGTGCTTTGCTACACCACCAACAGAGTGCAAGAAGAGTGAACGAACCAGCAATGGGGTTTGCACGAGGTCCACTCTACATATCCAATGCTTGAACGTTTTGGATCTACAACAAATGGATGAACACGGACAAAGGTAATGGGTTCACTGAGAGGTCCGTGGTATCCGCTCGCCGTTCTCCAAGTCTATCTGACAAAGGCATGGGTGGAGTGAAAAAACCAGAGGCCCCTTTCAAAACCAGCTCTGATACCAAATGTGGGGGCTACCCCATATTCGGAGAAGAACATGAGCTCAAAAAAAATCCATTCCACATCTATTGAATAATATGTGTTACAGATAAATAGGAGAGGATCTCTAATTCCTATAACAACTCCACCAACCTCTTAGACTAAATCTAGGTGGATTGTTTAACCACCTTAATTGTCTCCCTCCTATCTTTACTCCTAAATCTCTACGTGAGTTGCTTTTACAACTCACTTACATTATTCCACACATACAATCACAAGTAAGACTAAAATATACCCATGTGAGTACTAATAACTTTATATTCCTAACACACAAACAGAGATATTCGATGAGATTTGCCTCCAGTCTTCATTCGCACTTGCTCTCGGGGCTTTAATTTGCCCCTCGTTACTATTTGTAGTGGTTTCCTTGCCACTTTGTGTTAGTGGCACACTGCTCTATTTTGTCTTTGTACCTTGTCAGTTCACCTCTAGGATTCTCTCTTCCTAGAACTTTCTTTTGGTACTGTTTGTATCCTTCAGTCCCATTGACCTACTTTTGGTCATTTGTGGACATTAATATAATTTCTTTCTTTCTATCCTATCATGTCCTTAGTTTATAATTGAAAATGTAAGGCTTTAACAATATCAAGGAATGAACACAGAGACAGGTTACACCTATATGATTACAACATGTAACTTTTTTCTGATTTCTCCATGCAAGGAAACCTAAGAAGCAAGAAGACAGCAAAAATATACTGAACAATTTATCATGTGTTATACAAAGAAATGGCCGGCTAAAATAATTGGATTTGCTCAAGCATACCTATTGGTCAAACAGTCGATCATGAAAAAACCTCTTTACTGCACGAACAAGTAAAAAGGAAAAACAAATAAACACCATATAACAAACCTTAGAATGTGTATGGCCAATGTTTGGCAGGATTGCTCTCAGCAGTTACTGAGACAGTTCACTAAAGATCTCACTTGAACATTCTGTAAGCATGACATAAAGTATGTCATTCTGTCCTATCATGTCCTTAGTTTATAGTTGAAAATGCAAGGCTTTAACAATATCAAGGAATGACCATAGAGACAGGAAACTCCTATACGATTACAGCATGTAACTTTTTCTGATTTCTCCAAGCAAGGAGAAAGCACAAACATACTGAACAATATATCATGTGTTCTAACGAAGAAATGATCAACTATAATAACTGGATTTGCACAAGCATGCTTATTGGTGAAACAGTCGATCATGAATAACCTCTTTCCTGCACAAACAAGTAAAAGGAAAAATGAATAAACACCATACAACAAACCTTAGAATGTGTATGGCCAATGTTTGGCAGGATTGCTCTCAACAGTTGCTCAGATGTTTCACTAAAGATCTCACTTGAACATTCTGTAAGCATAACAATAGCTTTGGATGCTCCTTTTTTAATTTCATGAAACTGGTCTCCAAGGGACGTGCACAAGACCTATCAAAGCATCTTGCACATCAGTTAGTCCAATCAAATTTTCTATATATTCTAATAGAACTAAGAGACCGCAAGATATCTACACCTATGCACCAAAAAACGTAAGTACATTCACCTAAAGTTAATATCACATACCTGAGGAAGATCTCGTGCCACACGTTTAAGAGTGTCTTCTGAGCATCTCTTCATGCACCCGCTGCTAATAAAATTTATCATTTGTAGACGAATTTCTTCTGAACTCTCAATTAGTGGAAGCTGACCTGCACAGGACACTATAAAATTATACAGCTTTTCTATCAAAGCCTTGTTCTCCACACAAAGTTTCTAATCTACAATGAAAAATAGTAAAACAAAAAATGGGGCCAGGAAAGTAGAAAGAAATCCCATACATGAAGAAATGATAATATATAAATGCAGACCTGACTAAAAATAACTTAAAGAAAATTTGGGAAAAGCTTAAGTAACCACTGGCCCATAATAGAATTAATGACAACTTTAAGGTAGGGATGACCAAGTTAAAGATGATATCTAGAAACATAGGGCAAAAGGCTCCATGGCAATACATACCCATTCTTTGTGTTATTAGCGGTATTACCAATGCCACTGTTTGATCCACCTGAAAATATCCATAAAAGCAACACACTTGAAAATACAGCACGCTCCAGATATATAACGGAGCTTAAGAGGTTAAGAGGCATTGAATTGTTATAAATGTGGGAATACCTCAAAATGAATTTTCTGTCATCCTAACTGAATAGACATATGATCATAATTGAAGACAAAAAACAGTAGTATTCTGATATAATTAGCTTAAAAGAAACACAATTATAGTTTGACTCCAGAAAGTGAATACCTTTGGAATCCTGCTTGCAACTCCATTTATTAGGTAAATCGCAAGTTCCCTGCATTTTTCAACACAGTCATTGAGAGCCTTCAAAACATTCTTGAGAATGGTGTCATCCCACGCAACCTGCAAAAAAAAAATAATGAATTATGCAGGATGATAAAATCAATCCGAATAATGATATTGGTACAAATGAATTATCTTTGCAACTGAAAGCATAGATAATTTGTTAGGATAACTATGTTTATATATTGGCAGAAATTAATTACTGTTGATAAGCTTCAGTTACGCTCAATAACATCATTTTGTATAAGATACTTCGGTGCATTCTAAGTTGGTTAATTTGTATTATGCTTACTGTCCCTGTCTCAAGGGCCTCTTCAGAGACTAAACAGGTTGTCAAGAAATTTTATGGGGACTCGAGAAATGACCAAAGAGCTGGGATTTAAAATGTAATGTCCCCTTTTCGAGACATTACTAATATTTGTCTTTCATTTGCATTGTAACCCCTTGGCATGCCTAGCACTACAAGTTGGAGTCTCTTTAATTAATTTAATGTGCACATAAGTTAGTTACTTTTATTTATTTAATTAAAAAATAAATAAAGTGCACATAAAGTCTTAGTCTTTTAATATTTTAATTAGAGTTTTATTAGTTTTCCCTCCAAAAGGGAAAAGGTCAGCCATTATTGGATATGTGCACCCCTTAGTGTCTATAAAAGGGAGATTGCATGGCCATCATTTAGAGGGCATGTTGATTTGATCATTTGATGTTCTCTCCATGCTTGGAGAAATGGGATGTATGCCCTAGCTTTTCATGGTGCTCTCTCTCTCTCTCATTCGATTTGGAATTGATTGTAGACCTGATTTTGAAGATTCAATTGAAGGATTTTCGTGCGATTTGCAAATGTACTGGTCTAGTGATTCTCTTCCTAACCCTAGCGCTTGGTTTGGGAGTTGGTTGAGTAAATATTATGCAAGCTTGAAACTTCCATATTGTGAAAGCGATTTGCATGGGGAGCTCTAGATCTGACTTGTGATTGCCGGTGAAATTCTGATTATTGTGCAACTTGATTAGGGTATTCTTTTAGCATGGTTGAAGCGAGTTGGTAAGTGCTGGTAATTAATTTGGTAGATATTTACCATAACCCTGGCGAATTGGATCTAATGTGTTTTCGGTGGGGCTAATTTGAGTGGTTTCTAGTGCATACAAAGATCTGATATTTATTTATGCCCTAAGTCAGCTGTGTGAAGGTCGGATTCCAGCATTTCTAGTGCATTTGGTTTCACTAGTTCAGATCTGAGTTTCTCAGTATTTTTGGTGAGTGCATGCATGTTCAAAGTTTCAGCTGAATTTTCGGCAGTGAGTATTTATTATTTTTACTTCTGGAATTATTGTATTTAGTGAACAGCAGTATTTTATGCCAATGGGCGACCAGCCCTTAACACAAATCTAATACTTTTCTTACTCCAGCCCTGGGTGGAAGTGGTATTGCATGATCATGATTTCCCATAGGGTTTATTGCACCAGAATCCTAAGAGGGTTTGAAGGCCTTCTAAGCCTGGTTAGTTAAGCGGGTATTTAATAATTTTCAGTTAAGTATGCTAGCAGTTTGGGGTTTGATTTAAATTATTTTCCAGCTGTGTAAAACCTGATTAGTGAGCTGCTGATTAGATTCCTGATATGTTTTCTGCAACCTGCAATCTATTCCCATTCCTAGGGTTCAGAAATAGCTGACATTGGGATATTTTAACCCTGATGCAAAAGTGGTTTAAACCATTGCTAAAACATGCTTCGATTCTTATGACAAAAAGTATTAAATACTCTCAGCAATCACAATCAGCTGTCTAAAAAGGGGACATTACATTGAGCCTGAACAACACATTTGTTTTTGGTGACTCATAACTAATAGACTTTAGTAGGTTCTTGTTCATATCAAGTACATTCACCTCGAACATCCACGAAACTTGAGATATTGGCTCTTAAAACATATGTTTAATAAGCTAATTTGAGCACTCAGCACATCCTCTAACAAAATGACCACCAACACATACCACTTTTCCCTCCAAGGAAAAAGATTGCTCCACTCAATAGGGATTGATAACCAGCAAACTCAAAGATATCAAATACCATACTACATGACACGTATAGTACTCGTTGAATGCCTCCTAAGTCGAAATACCGGATCGTGTGAGAGGGTCTTCGTAAGCACCATCCTTGTGAGAGGGTTTTCGTCCTCCACACAAGACCTCAAGTCACTTGATGTCGTCCTCTGAGAGAAATAGTAAAAGGGCTACACTTTGCCAACCTTTAGTAATGTTGGCAAAACCGAGATTTCTTTAAATCAGCACTATGCCACATCTTGTTGTCACTTTCAAAAATCTCTATCTATGATAAGTGGGTAGCGCAAATTCCTCGTGGCTAAAATGAGGCCGACTTCACATTTGGACTTGCTTTGTTATTATTTTCATTTTACTTTTTGGAGGTCCCTTTCAATTCTCACTTTCAATGAAATGTTTAATATTCAACTATCTTCCCTTGGGCGCTTGAACCGTGCACTGAATGTGTTATGACACAAACAGGGCGGACCCTGACAGTTTATATTGACTGCTGCAAAAATGGAATTAGTACAAACAATGTCAGAGAGTTGCAATAGTATATAGGCACTTGCACAGCTTCATATCCAGTCCATGAAATAATGGATCGAATCCTGCATATAGCCGGATAGGAATATAGCAGAAATAGCACCTAGGGTTCCCCCTATACTGCCGCTAGAAGCTACTGCACGGGAAATAATTCAGCCGTGAACACACAAACTGGAAATTTCCCATGGCAAACATTTAGGGATAAAACATTATCACTAAGTTAACAACTGGAATGACAACTAGCATACTTAAGTTCAAAACCCTGCCAGAATATATTCAAATTAATTCGACTTTAACTTATTACATTATTAAATTGGTAGATACTAATGATGAATTCACTAGCATGAATATAACCTAACAGAATGCACTCCCTAAAACAAGAGGTTGAGGCTATTCTGATTTTGACTCCACTCTTTCTAATATTTAGAAGTGTGGACAGCTTGTCAAAGTCAAAAGTTTGTTTCTCTTTCTGATATTGTTGAAATAATAAATAACCTATGAATACAATGAAATTCCCTGAATAGAAACTCCTCTCACTTCTCCTAGGGTTTCCGTCCACAAGAGGAATAATCCAAAGGGTTTTTGTCCTTGGATTTTGTTAGCAAAGCTTCAGAGTCAACTGCCGGGAAGAAAAATAATAATAATCTAGAATGAATCCAGCACAAGTCGCACTTTTCCCTTTATAAGCCAAAAACCTCTCCAAAATGCAAGTCGCACTTTTCCCGAGGGATATAATTTATTTTTAATTAATTTTTCCCATTCCCAAGGCAAGTTGCACTTTTTGCCTAGGAAAGCACACTAAATAATGTATTAATTTATTTCCATGTACTTTCCGAAGTCAAAGTCACTTTTTAAGTCTATTAATTCATTATATGTGCTTTCAGCGATATTTTATTTATTTATTTATTTATTTCCAGCACCATATAATAAAGTTAATAAACTTAAGTCACCCTTGAATTCCCCCTTTGGCTGTCTTGAACTCCCCCTTTAGCCGTCGGGTAGACAAAAAGGGCCAAAGGTCTTCTAACAAACTATTCGAGGAGGGACATTACACTCACCAACAAATACAATGCCAATTAACGAAACAAACACAAAATTAAGCACATGATGAAATTGTTGGTTTCCTCTAACTTGTTCCCTTGGACCCATGAGGAAGAAAAATGGGTCATGGTCTTCAAACGGAATTATCTCAAAAAAGGGAAATGACACATCCTTTTGACCTAAACCACGTTTAAAATAACTCTCTTCAACGAGGACGCAAAAAAATGCCAAAAATATGGAACGTCCCCGTAAAAATTTTCAAAAACTCAATGACAGAATACTTGCAGTTATTGGGCATATACAATGCATAATTTATAAAAATGAGAAACTTGACAACCTACAGAGAAAAATCTTAATTCAGCTCCAATTTTAAATGTTAATAAGGTTCTATATTTGAAATTTTGTATGAGTGTGTTGAATGATTCATCATTCTTATCGTAAAAATAGCTGGAAAATTCCTATATTGGGGAAAAAAGGGCCTTTATTTTTAAACCAATTAATAGCCAGTCCAGCTTACAAATCTGGCCTCCAGACAAATCCGTTCGGCACGACCCGGCCAGATCCCTGGTAACTCCCCGTTTTGGAAACATGAGTGGGATGCCTTGGGGTCAAAAACCCAATTATGCTGGATGATAAAATCAATCCAAGCATGATGATATTAGCATACAAACCTTCAACTTATCTGTTCAGCTTCAATTGAAAGCATAGGAATAATCTTGTCCTAGGGTAACTATGTTTATTATGAGATGGCATACACTTAAATACTATGATAGCAGCTTCAACTTTATGACAGTTATATTACTTCACTTGGTATTTGGAAGATTATCCTTCACGGTGATGTTTCCATTTCCCCTTTGATTATGCTTAAAAATGTCCCTATCTCAAGGTTCTATCCATAGCTAAACAGGTTCATGACAATCTAGAGCTGTTTTGTTACAATTTGCAACTATTAAGTAACTTACATTTATAATCAGTTAGAGTTTGACTTGCAACCATGCTATAGGTAAATGACTTCCACAAAGGGCTCATGTGAGGGCATTTTACTGTATAGAACAAGGCGAACCAAGTCATCATCATCCATCTTTTTGTTGATGGCATCGAGCCGGTCTCCAAGATCTTTCATCAAGAGGGCTGATAGGGACTCCAAAGTCATGCATTCTACTCTATGTAAAAAACAAAGACAATTCTTTGCAAGTACCAACTATTTCTGTCAAGTTAAATATACTTGTTCTCTTCAGACTAGTCAATATCAAACTTGAACTCAATACGCATTCCAGATGCTTCGGTATCAAATCATCTAACATGTAGAACGTTCATAGCATGCAGCAATGTTTTAAACTTATGATGCTTATTTTAATCGTTATTCAACTTTGCATCAAGCCTTCCTTCACGGAATAAGGAATGTCAATTTCATAGTCGTTCGATGACTTTTTAACTTCTAAATTTCGAAACTCCAGACAGGATTTCTGAGTCAGTCATTTTTGCCGTCCGTATAAACAAGTACTCGTGACTATTGGTCATTTTTTGCATTTTGTTTTTGAGCCCATAACTCTTATGACAAATCGGGAAAATTGTAGCAATCTATCCAGTCCCCCAATGGTTGTACATTCCTGCTCAAGCAGTAAACCTGCATGCTCTTCCTTGAATAACAAACTTACTTCCATAGGAACAATTATTGACTGCATTGACCTAGAAACTACAAATCACCTCTCAATAATTTCTCACACCAATTACAGGCACAAATGGGAATTACCGTGCCATAGACATACAACAGAAGAAATAAATGAAAATCCCGAAAATTGCAACTATATTTTCTAGGTATTTACTGTTTTTCACAAAAGGAAATTATGATTGTATTCTACCGTGTATTTCAACTTGGATTTCATGCTTGGCTTGTGTCTGCAATCTCATAAAATGTCTGGTCTTCTACCGCCATTTGACTATGCATCTCACAAAATGTATTTACATTCGCATGCCCTAAACACTAGCAAATCATGATTTTTAATACACGTTTGTCTGCAACTTCAACATCTGTCAGTCCTTCACGAAATGCTGACTGTCAATATTTCCTGCCACTTTACACACAAAAGTCTTCACAGATATCCTCACAAAATGCACATTGACTGTCAAAATGCTTTTCTTGCACACTTCAACTTGTGTGTCCTAGCATCAGATATCATCCCACCTTGCATCTGAACTTCACAAAAAAGCGTTCCCGCCAGTCTTGCTACGGATCTTGTGAGGGAACTTCTTATCATGACATCATTCGAACTTCTTCAATTTGCACCAATGGGTATGATACCAATGTTAGAAGATATGAAATAATAAAGAGAAACTTTTATGTTAAGTTGGCACAATGCAATTGGTTCTAATCCTATCCATTCTTTTATCGGTGCCTAGAGGAGTTACAATATAGTTAGGCAATTAACAATTAATCATTAACTATCAACTAAATAACTTTATATGAAATATATCTAATACACTATGAAGACAATTTCTTGCCATGGATCAATATTAATGTGTTTATGTATGTAGACACATATATTCCCACTTGCTAAGCCATGCACAATTTGGTACAAAGGACAAAGCATAAGGGCATACCTATAGAGGGGAAAAACAGCATCCATATATGTAGTAGCTCCTTCTTCTCGATAAACTTTGAACATTTGTATTAGGGCGACAACTCCTACTAGAAGAGCTATTGAGCCACCAGTGAATAGTCCTATATGGGCCAACTTAAAGTACACCATAAGATGTAAATGGGCAAAATGAAGGTATCAAGGAACCCATGTATTGTGTGAGCACCTTTAATTATAAGTCTTATGCTCGATATTTTTTTAAATTCCCATATTTACACGAGCTATTCATCGAAAAGAGTATATACTTTGTACCCTATGCTATCAGATAATGTAGTGATAATGTGCTAATGCTGCTAGTGTAGACACAATGTTTTACTAAACTTGTACCATCACATCATGTGTGTCTCTAAAGTGACCTTGGAAAGCAACTAAAAATATTATGGATGTCTCCTGTGTGATAAATCTGCTATGACAATGGCTAATGAAGTCCACTAACTGTCTCAATCATGTCTAAATCAATAAGATGGTTAGGGCAATGAATAGAACATATGAGAAAATTATTCAAATATGCCAACGATGGGGAAACATAGAACTTAGAATTTTAACCCCCCATAATCATTAAGCATTCACTAAAAACATTTCCTGATTCTTTTGTACAGGCCCTGGTTGTACTAATGAGGGTTCTGTTAATATATGAATTGCATATATTCAGGAATTTCAGAAAAAAAATTATAGCTCTTGCATAATATGTTTCAGGTAATCACTAGATTGGTAACGTTCAAAGCTAAAATGTTTTTTACTAGAGTTCGCTGCGATACGATTCCAACTCTTCAAAAATATATGGGAGAAAATGATAATTGTGTGAACACCTTTCATAATAACCCCATAGCGCTTGGATTTTTAGGCAATTTCTCCCCAAATGAAGGGTTCTCATATTTACATGAGTACATCGAAAAGTGTATATTTGTTTACAATGAGAAAGATAATGTACATCGAAAAGTGTATGATAATCAAACTGCTATATACAGACAATTGTTTATAAAGTTTCCACACAAATAAGCTCTAAAACCCTAAAAATATGATATTATAGGGACACCTCCTTGTAAAAATCTCTTGACCACCAAAGGATCAATAATGTCTCTAAGGCTAATCAATAAAATAGTCTAACGAAAGAAGATGTTTGACATGGAATTAAATTTATGGATATACTGCATAAAAAGTTTTTTATTTCCAACGTTTCAAGTCCAATGATGGACCCATCATTAGGGATATGAAGCATGTGCTTGAGTAGAGTTTGAAGAATCCATCATATTGTAAATATGTCAAATTGGGCCTAAATGTGACATGTAGATGTGTCGGCTGTGGAAAATATGGTGGGCGGGGGATGGGGGAGAATTAATTAATGAAATTTATTAAATAAGATGGTATTTATTTAATTAATCTAGTTAATTAATTAAATAATGGGAAATGTCGTTAATTAATTAATTAATTAATTAATAGGGCTATTCGGTGCGAAGTTGATGTAAAATTGGTTTCGAACAATGGCTTAACTTCCAACCATCATCACGATTTAGGTTATTTGGATGCTTCTCAATTTCCACAGCCTCTTGGAACTTTCTTTCAGTGTAGTTATCTTCCATTGCGATTAATTTTGCATTGTTCATGCAAATGGAGTGTTTGGTGTTATCTTTGTGTTCTGCAAGTGCAGATTTTTCAATTCTTAATTGCTCCAAATCCTTGCAGTGCTCTTTTAATCATGTTTGGAGGGATCAACCAATTTCACCAATATAGTTACTTTCCCGCACCGTTTACCCAAGGGATTGAGTAGACTCACTTCCTTAGACTGGCAGATACTTGGTCTTTTGGATTCTTTAGTTTGTTTTTTATTGTGCTGGCAGGTTTGAAAATTGTAATAAATAATCATCAAGCATTCACTAATAATTTTATTTCCCTACCTATGAGATAAGGACTAATGGTGACATCAGTCTAGAAGGAACCACTTGCATCATCAAGTTGCTAGCAGTGTGGGGTTTGAGAGGTGATTCTAACAAGTTTTAATATCCCTTTCAAGGACTGAAACTGAAAAAGAAGGAAACCACATAAACCCAAGTGAAGTGAAATCTGATTTTTTTTTAGCAGTAGTTGTAATATCCTTTAAAACCCTAGGGAGAATTGTATAAGCTTAAAATTCACCATACAACCATGCACAACAACTGAAAACTAAAAGGACTTCTAAATGATTATTTCAATCACGGCAATCAATATCCATCTAATTGGCAACAACAAATGGAGAAAATCAGCAAATATATACTGCTGTAATTAAATTTATGACAGCAGCAGGACAGCCACAAACAAAGGCTGAAAATAATAGATAAACACCACCAAAAATTACCAAAATGTAGATTCCGGCATTATAAATTATGAAGATTCAAAATATAAAATTAGATATGAAATTTGTCCCTACAAAGCACCAAACCAGCTTCAAACCCTAGTCACTCCCCTAGGGAAGAACTCCAAAAATGATGTAAACCTTTTGCAATCCTTCTTCTTGATGTCTCCAACCCAAATCAGCAAACAAGTCTTCAAGAGATGTCTTCAATTCACCCACAAGGAGAGTTTTCGTTCTCCACCAAGCCACAAGGAAGGTTTCCAACAAGAGGGTTTTCATCCTCAAGTGGAAAGGTATTGAGCAACTTTCCCAAAAAACCAATTGTAGGTAAAATGCGCCAAAGATGATCTCAAAATGAGACCACACATCTCCCCTCGTATGCCATTTACTTGGCGCCAACATCCAATTAGAAGTGGACCGACCTCTTTAAGATTTTTTTGTCTTTTAATTTGCCTTTATGGCTCTCCTAACACAATTGACCTGCGTTATAAAGAAAAACACTAGAAGAAAACATTAAATCGAATAAAAGAAAACTGAAACGAAGTGTAATTCCTTCTCTTGTTCACTTATTCTTCTTTGCCACGGAAAGAGAATGGCAAGAAGTCTTCTTTTGGTTTCAATTTGAAAAGGGGGAAATTACACAAGCAATGATACAATACATTTCAAGCACATCTGGATTTGTTTTTAATTATCAATGTATTTAATTGAAGTAGTATATTGTATTATATCCTTTTTGTTACAAATATACTACTTAGATATGTTTCCTGATGAAAATCTCAAAGAAATAAAAAAAAATGATTGTTTAGGAGTGATAAGTCAAACTATTTTAAATAATTAATAGAAACTTCAGGGGTCCATATCTTCTCCATCTGGACTTTGTGTCAGGTGATGCTTGAAGTATCAGAAACCTATTTTCAAGCTCTAAACCTTGTATCAGAATTTTCAGATTCAACCCAAGTTTTGCAAAGTGTGTGAACAACAAAGACCCAATCAAGTGTTGAATTTATCAACAGATTTGCAAAGGATATAGGTTATAATGATGAATCAAAGCAAGATAAAGAGAAAAATTGCTCATAAAATGGAAAATTGGGACATAACCATCAAAGATTCTCCAGGCAAATGGACTGTATTGAAGAATAATGGAGGACCAGTGAAGGACCCACATTTCTCCAAATATCAAGATCAAAGTCATGATTCAAATAATGTGCCTTCCTATAAAGTCAAGGAAGAAAATAGATCCAAAGCAATGGTTGATTGGAGGATACTCAAGTATGCATGATATCTTGAGCATAAACATGAGATTTATTTTAAGTTCAGGGGAGTCGGTTAAGAGAGCCATGATACTCTTATTTCTGATGTGCACACTACCAGTTTTCCCTCATGAGTCCTTACGAATCTTAACTCCTTGTTAAAAGGAGCAATTAGAACCTAAGACATACATAGATGAGGAGCATGATTCACCTAGAGCATATGTTGGCACAAAGAGGCAATCTAAGAGTCAATATAAGGTTCAACATTCTAGGAAGCATAGTTGGTATGATTCTAAGATGACATCTATTAGATGAGATGATTATGGATGGATTGATGATAGATCATGGAGCATTCCCCACTCAAATTTGAGGTCATAAAGGTGCACATCATCTATAGAGAGGCCTTTCGCCCCTCATCAATGATGATCATTATGTTGGTTCAAATAGATGTTTATAGGCAAGCACATTGCACTTATCATGATGGAAAATTGTTGATGATGCACATGATCTAGCTTATGTCGATCCTTATGGAAGGACCTCATGCTCTAAGGGGGAACTCATTCTTCTTCTAAAAAAGCTTCACACTCTCATATTGTTATGCTCTCATTTTCTTTCTTATGAAACCCTTGTGCCCATTTGAAGGAGTCATGTATCTGCATATGTGAGTGTGTAAGTTTCTACACCTTGATGAAGATGGCATCTGAACAGTGTTGTATTGTATATATTGGAAATATGGTATGATGGTGTAAGATCCCTTTTGGGACTTAAAATGGAGAAAATCAGATCTGTTTATAGCCAGCTGTCCCGAACAGATCTGATCTTGAAACACCTTTAATTATTCACACAATAAATTAATAATAACTGAAAACCAATCTAAAATCAGCAATCTCCAAGGGCAGCGAACTGTCTAAGGAATTCAAGTCCACTTTCTACTATGCAAATCGATGAAGAATCCCACGAAACAATTAATCTAGCCACGGCAATATTTATAAATCATAAATATATCAAAAGATTGAAGGAATATCTGATTTCACAGCTGGAATTAATTATTTAGAACAGCAACAGACTAGCCAAAACCGAGGGCTACGAAAAATAGTAAACTCTTGCCAAAATTCACCGAAATGGATATTCCGACCTTATAAAATATGACGAATCGGAATATAAAATTAGATTTGTAATTTGTGCCCTAGAAGGCACTCAAACACCATCAAACCCTAGTTGCTCCAACTAGGAATGGCTCTAAAATGCACGCAAATATTTGTAGATCTCTTTCCTTATTCTCCAATGCCTCAAATCTACAAAAAGGTCTTCAATATAGCTTGCTTCAACCAAGGATGGAAAGTTTTCGTCCTCCAACCAACAACAAGAAGGGTTTTCGTCCCTCTTGGAAAGCCACACTATTGGATTTTCACCCAAACATGGAAAAACAATGAGCAAACAACCCAAAGGTCTAAATTAGATAAAATTCTCAAAAGTAGATGTGTGCAAATGAAGTCTCTAATCTTCTTTTATATCCCCATCATGGCGCCAAAGGTCAAAAAGGTAAGGCCGACCCATATAAAGTCATTATAATCTTTTAATTGGCTTTTAAAATGCACCAAACCCAGCCGACCCCTTAGAATGGGAATTACAAAGATAAAAACATAAATATGAATGAAGGAAACTGAAATATAATCCACGATCTTCCCTTGTTCAACCATTGCTTGCCTTCAGAAAAAGGAAAGGCAAGGAATCCTTTATTTTGGGATAAATTCGAAAAATGGGACATTACAATCCTCCATTCCAAAAATTGTTTGCCCTCAAACAATTGTAAGTACCTGGATCTCAAATGAATATCAACTATTTATTCTTTGATGTACCTACACATGAAGCAAACATATCAAAAAAAACAAGAGTGTTTAACAACACTTTTAAATTCCCCTTGTCATGCCTTAGAGACATGATAGCTATCTATCTTCCATTGCTTTACCCCCATCTCATAATTTCCATCCAGATGATGGCTTCCCAACACTTCGGTAATGCTGTCCCAAAAACAGCTATAATCATGCATTTTTCTTTCAGAAATCAGAATGTTCAAGTCTGAAAATTACACATCATAATCTGTTTTTGTTCCTCCTTTCAGCTGAGATCTTCTTCTCTCAACATTCCATCATAGAATGCTCTTCAAAAATGGGAACATATTGTGGTTCATGGTTGTTAATGGCAGCCCCAAATCTGATTTTTGCAAATACAGTCCTATAATCATGGCATAGCAACTACCAAACTGAAATCTCACAAAGAAAAGCAACTCCATGAGTAAAGTAAGGACCGAAATTTGATTTACATATGCTAAAAATTAGGAACATCAGGCCTACAATTAAAATCGGCAATTATCTTGGCCTTAAACTTGAGAAAATCAGCCTTCTTAGCATTCTCATGAATTTTGGTTTCATCATTTTTCAAGTGGAATTCAAACTCCATGTGAATTTTGAGGGCGAGTTCCTCTAAAATTTGGAGCTCTTGATACCCACAAACATCGTGTGACTCGGCTGAAATGAAAACAAGGTAGTCAAAACAAAATCCATACCTCATCATGGGGTCATAAAACTAAAAAATAGAACCATCATTCTCCTCTTTGGTGACCATGTGAACAGCTGCAAGTTTATCATAATTGCTTCCTTTTTCCCATACTTCCTTTGGTTCTCTCATGGAACCATGGGTTAACAATTCATAGAAAAGAAAATCAGAATTCTTATGTTGTCTTAAACGTATCATGCTAGCATTTTCCTTCATCAAATTCATTTCTTTCCATAAGCAAGGAGAAAAATACAAACTGAAATCTTTACCTTTACCTTCTTCCAGCCTCAAGGGTTTACCCGGATTCCAAGGATGCAAACAATCTATGTTACCCTTCATCATCCCACTACTTCTCTTGACCATCATATGCAAGGCAATCCCTATCTTGAAGTCCAAACTCCTGACAAAGACTTTGTGATGATCAGCCCAAGAAGATGATAAAGAAGGAAACAAAAGATCTAAAAGATGTGCATACCTTGGGCTGTCATAAAAAACCACTTTATTGCTTGGAAGATGTATAGTAAGCCCTTGGCAAAGAGCCTTCTCCCAACATTGCCCCTTATTAGCACAACTATGATCACCCAAGCATGGCCATGATACATAATGATGAAATAGTCCTTTGACATGATCAAATAAAATATCATATGACTTACCATATGCTGCTGATCTGGAATTTACAGCGGATTGAAAGCAGTTATGGACACCCGGAAATGCCCTTGCCTCATGTGTGCACCTCATAACATCTTCCCTTGGAAGTTCCACTTCATCTTTCCTTTCGTGTTCAGATTTTTTACCATTTATAACCCCATTTTTAGATTGTTGATCCACATGAGCCACTTGCCATGGTTTACAAGGGAGCCTCAACAATATCATATTGTTACCAAACAGTTCAAGACAACAAAACTGAAGTGGAGTAGAAGAAAGCAATGATTTTAGAACACCTTCATACCTTTGGACATCCCTGGTATGTTCAATTCCCTCTATCCCATGAGACTTGCTTGACATCTTTCCAACATCTTCTTCATTCTCTTGCTCCTCATGCTTCTTTTCATCCCTTTGCTTATGCTTCCAAGATCCTTTAGTATCTTGCCACGTGCAACCATTAGAAAGCAAAGGAATATCATGAACAACAAAAAGTATTTTACCTTCTTCTTTGCTTGGTTCTTGCTTGACAACTTCCCCCTTCTCTTGGGCTTCTGTAGGGCTGTGATTTCTATCAAACGACTTTCTTTTGACTGCTGTTAGGAACAGACCAGCCACTCCATCCTGTCCTTTATGGGGAATTTCCTTCCATTTCCATGATCATAAAAGGTTTGTTGATGTACCATCAATATAAGTCCAAATTCTTCTTCCAAACATAAGTATATCAAACAAATTATCAACCAAACAAAAGGAGGAAATGGTTACCTTAGTATGCAAACCATGGACCTTGGAAAGAGGGTTACCTTTTGTTACTTCAATCTCAGTCCTTGTGCCTAAAGCGACCCTTGTCTTGATGCATGCATAACTTGGGGTTTGCCAGAAAGGGTGTAAGTACCCCTTACTACTCAAGGTGCTCCTTATTTCGCCCACATTTGTATCAAACTGATATTGATGATCAGCGCCATGTGATGGTGAACCCAAGAGCAATAAATCTCAAATATATTTGATCCTTGGGCTTCCAACAAGATTTTCATCTCCTTTTTCCTTTACCTCTTCAATGCTTGGTGTTTTCTCCCTTTGCACAACCACTGTACCTTGTTCACATGTGTTTGGAATGTCCTTATGGCTCTTACCCAAGTCTAATTCTTCATCTTTAGGCTCTTTATTGTTTGTTTTCATAAACACAACAACAAGCTGACTGTTATCATTTCCACTTGGGAAGAGGGTTCCATCTATCCCTTTCGCTTCCTCTTCTTGTTCACAACCCCTTCTTTCACTTTTGAATTCATCACATGCAAAAATATCATCATCATTAATCAAACAATGATCCACAATTACCTCATGATGTTGAGTATCCAGGATAAGAATGGAAGGGTTGAATCTTCATCCTTTATGGCTCCCTTTCTGTCAAAGATGCGGATCTTGAGTTGTATGCTTATTGATCTCCTTTTGTGACATATAATGCCTAGGCTCGGGCCTAAGTCTCCCTCTATTCACTCCAATGAATTCGGCAAGTGAAATAGCTTCACAAATCTCTCTTGGAAGAGCCATATACTCTTTGTAGCTTGAGGCAATGTTTTGCCCCGTATAGGGTCTTGCTCCAACATTTGGCATAGCTTCTTCCCTTCGAAGAAAAGTGGGCCTTGTGGCTGATCTCATGGGTCGCCGTGCAGTATTAGCTCCGGATGAGCTACCACCTCTATTATGAACCCTAGGTTCATTCATCTTTTGAAGAGATAGGGCAAGGAAGTTCATTGTGTCCGCTAATCTCTCTTGACCTGCAATCAACTTACCAAACTTGGTTTCTTGAGAATTTTAACTGGCCATATTGTCCTCTTCTCTTGGTTGATTTGTTTTACCTCTTCTTTGGTAGTATAGCAAACCCTTGTTACTTTCTTCCATTGAAACCTTGGGCCTTTGAGAATCCGTGCTCTAATACCACTATAAGATCACTTTTGGGACTGAAAATGGAGAAACGAGGTTGACTGGCTGTCCCAAACAGATCTGATCTTGAAACACCTTTAATTATTCACACAATAAATTAATAACTGAAAACCAATCTAAAATCAACAATCTCCAAGGGCAGCGAACTGTCTAAGGAATTCAAGTCCACTTTCTACCATGCAAATCAATGAAGAATGCCACGAAACAATTAATCTAGCCACGACAATATTTATAAATCATAAATATATCAAAAGATTGAAGGAATATCTGATTTCACAATTGGAATTAATTATTTAGAACAACATCAAACTAGCCAAAACCGAGGGCTACAAAAAATAGTAAACCTTTGCCAAAATTCACCAAAATAGAGATTCTGACCTTATAAAATATGTCGAATCAGAATATAAAATCAAATTTGTAATTTGTCCTCTACAAGGAACTCAAACACCATCAAACCCTAGTTGCTCCAACTAGGAATGGCTTTAAAATGTATGCAAATATTTGTAGATCTCTTTCCTTATTCTCCAATGCCTCAAATCTGCAAAAAGGATGGAAGGTTTTCGTCCTCCAACCAACCGCAAAAAGGGTTTTAGTTCCTTAAAAAGCCACACTATTGGATTTTCACCCAAAAGTGGAAAGACAATGAGCAAACAGCCCAAAGGTCTAAATGAGATAAAATTCCCAAAAGTAGATGTGTGCAAATGAAGTCTCTAATCTTCTTTTATATCCCCATCATGGCGCCAAGGGCCAAAAGGTAAGGCCAACCCATATAAAGTCATTATAATTTTTTAATTGGCTTTTAAAATGCACCAAACCTAGCCGACCCCTTATAATGGGAATTACAAAGATAAAAACAAAAATGTGAATGAAGGAAACTAAAATATAATCCACAATCTACCCTTGTTTAACCATTGCTCGTCTTCGGAAAGAGGAAAGGCTAGGAATCCTTTATTTTGGGATTAATTCAAAAAAAGGAAACATTACAGATGGTAGACTTCACTACTATTCTTAAGATTGATTGGTCATCCATTGGTTCATGATAAATATGAATTTTGATGATCGTAATCTTTCATTTCTAGATAGGCATACCACTCTAATTAGCTATTCTCCCTACTTGCAAATGACACAATCCTTGCTCTTTGGGATAGATTGGGCACTGATTTAACATCCATCTACTCTCGTGCAGATATCCTTGCTCCTCTGATTTGACCCTTGGCCCTCTCTTGAGATGACTTGGATAAGGTTTTAACATGTTTGTTAATGTGATACCCACAAATGTTTATGAAATGCTCAGTTGCCAACAGGTTTTACTGATGATGGATGATGAGTTGCCAACAAAATTTGATGGATAGTTTCCAACAAGCTTTGTTAATGAATGAATGAATGAATGAAATATTTTAATAACGTCCAAGAGACCAAGCGGTCTATGGGACCAAAAGCAACAGTAAGACCAAACTGAGCCAACATAGCAAACTAACATAGGTGGCTGCCTTATTATTCTTGCTAAATTTCTAGCCTCTTCTCGATGCTAAGACTTCTGTTATGGATCTTGATTAGGAAGTTTGTTATTTTGTTTAACCTCAAACAAGTTGGTTAGGTTGTCGATCTATAGGTTGTCTTTGTATTTGATACGAATGTCACTCTACATTGCACACTCAATGATGTAATGTCGTTCTGTCTCTCCTACTGCCTCATCACAAAATGAACATGTTCTTGTTTCCCATGCCTCCTTAGGCACTGTCCACCTTCTGGTTTCACACCTACGATTGTGTGAGCTGGTCCTTAGCTGAGCTATCAACATCTTCGCTTTACAATCAATTTCTGCCCCCGTGTATACATTTTCATCGTGGTCCCACATGGGGTTAAACTCTTTGGTGTAATATGCTTTCTTCCATACTCTTTGTTTTGTCCACATGGCTGCCCTGAATTTCTCTCTCACATACTTTTTAATTTCTTCCTTAGTGTTTGGACAATCTTGTATGTTGATGTCACGTTTACTCATCCATTTGTTATCTTGTTTCATCCATGTGTTGTTTCTTTTGTTTAGCTCTTCTTCTATTACCATTTTGGGCCATCGGTGATTCTCCATACTTTGTGTCTTTTTTTAATGTTTGAATCATTCTTGATGCTTCCAGCGGAAAAGTCCCTATTTCAGCCAATAGGATTTCATATGGAACTAAAGCTTTAACTTTTAGACTGCTTGTGATTAAATGTTTTTGGATTCTCTCTATCTGTCTCCAATTTAGGTCGGACACATTGCTGCCCCAAACTTCACATCCATATGGGACCACTGGCGTGACAAGAAAACTAAATAAAGTTCTCTTGGTTTTCCAATCCCATAGTTCTGCATTCCTACACATGTTTTGTAGCGAGTATAAGGCTTTCCATCCCCCTTGAATTCTTTTGGTCCTGCAGGTCTCCCAACTAAGCTTGTTGTGAAAGTCAATCCCAAAATACTTGTATTCATCCACTATTTCCAATGAGCCTCGTTCGAAAAGGAAATCAGTTTGTTTCTTTTTTCATAGAGAAAAGATCATGATTTTGGTTTTGCTAGTGTTTACTTGCATTCCCACTTCTTGGCAAAAGAGCTCTAGAGCCCTCAAATGCTGGATAATGAATTGACGGCATGCTTTGTTGATGATGTGTGATGAGTTTTCGAACAGCTTTGATGGATAATAACCAACACGGCTTGTTGGTGACAGATGATGAGTTGCCAACAGGCTTTGATGGAGAAGCCAACATGCTTTGCTTCTATAGAATGATTGCCTTTGCTTCTACATCTACAAGCAACTCTTCATGAGATGATCTAGTTGAGGTTTGAAACTGATGAACCAACACATGTTCTGCATTTCTTCATCAAGTCCCTCGGTCAGTTAGTTTATCTTCAAGGGGGATAAGCTTTGGAAATCCACTCTTGGCTTGCAAATGGATGCAATTGATATACAACTTTTAGTAAGAAACTCCTTAGTTTTCAAGTGATAAATTGCAGAGGTGAAGTGCAATGTATGTGTAATGACTAAGTGTAGTGTAAGTGTTGTGATACAGTAATGGTTAAAACTTATAGTGATTATGAAGTGCAAAGATCTATGAGAATACAGTTTGATACAATATCCACAAGCCACAGTTGCAGGCTTACTCCAAGTCCAGATTCAAGGGGAACGTTGGTGCATAGCGCAGCACCTTAGTGTAATCCTAACTTGTCGGCTCCTTGGTCCTTTTATAGCTTGGCATTTATTTCCCTGTGGGACCAAAATTGTGCGATGGTCCTTGAATGACATGTCAATGTACCCACTTTAGGTACAACTTCCCCATGTACTTTAGTTCTTTATTTATAAGGTCTATCCTACTCATAGGGTTGGCATACACTCAACTTAATCATGGGATAGGCTATAAATAAATGGGGGTTGTGCCCAATTTTCAATACAATGAACTGATATTGTGCTAAAGTGCTAGTGTTGTGAAGTGGTACTCATTGTACGACCAAAATTTGTTTCTTTCTCTATATGTAATGTCCCTTTCTCCCTGTTAGTTCCACGGAAGACCTTTGGCCCATTCCACTTCCCATGGGCCCAAGGAAACAGCAAGGGAAGTCATTAATGTCATAATTATAAGCTAAGTTGCCGCATTCGAATTCGTGTTCGAATTCGCCGATGATTAAATTCGTGAAAAATTCGCCGGTAAAAAAATCAGCGATTAAATTCGACTATGAGAAATATACATTTTTATTAAATATATAAAAACAAAAGATAAATTCACATTTCAAAAGAGAGATAATATCACATTTCATTGATTTCATAAGTAGCTATTACAATAATGTGATTGAAAGAAAAAACTTCAAAAAACATGTGCTCGCAGCTGCATACTAATATTCGAAATGTTGTCAAAAAGTGATGGATCAAAATCTCAAACTTCCCTATCTAGTATGGGCTGAGTTCTACTTATTACATCAAAAAGCTCTAAATCATCTAGAGCACTTGGCTCAATCTCATCATCACTAGAAACATCATCATTACCAACATCACTAGATTCACCCTCATGTCTATCGGCATCACCAACAAAATCAAGATCATCTTCATTATCTTGTAGGACATCCTGAAGCTTTTTTTTCTTTTAAGTGCATGCATCTTTTGCCACTTTTTTCATAGTCAATCGCAAATTACTGCAAACATAAACAAGGTCCCCCAGTTTTCCTGATAACAACCTATTCCTTTTTTTTTATTGAACATGGTCAAAGCTGCTCCAATTCCTCTCACATGCTGATGCACTTACCCCTTGACTCAAGACTCGAATTGCAAAATGTTGTAGTTTAGGGGTATCTGCTCCATAGAATCTCCACCATTCATCACCATCCATGTCTTCCCTGTCATCTACTGCTGATTGGGTTCCAAACAACCCATCCCCTCTCTTGTATGCTCTAAGTTGCTCTCTGGTTTTCTTTGCAACATCTCCATTTGGAACAAGCTTTTCAATGGCTGCATAAATCCCGCTCATCACTTCACGGTCACTTTCTCTTTCAATGTGATAGAGTGTCGGTTCCAAATAGCATGCTGCTGCATGCAAATGAGTATGCATCATCCTCCATCTTCCATCACAAATATCCCATATCTCACTATATTCTGCTTCCACATTATTGAATGTCTTCTGGATGTCTTCTTTGCAACGGTCCATACCCTCATAAACCATGCCCATACAAGGGGTATCACCATCAACCATGCGAAGCATACGAACAATGGGTGCACACATTTTTAAGACCTTCGCTGCATTTTCCCAAAAGTTAGAGCTCAAAATGATTTGCTCCACCTGTTTACCTTTAGATTCTTTTGCAAGAACTGAATCTTCCCACTCTTCGCTGCAAACAACAGTTCAAAGGGCTCCTTTCTGCTCAACAACTCTTTTCAAAGTGATATAGAAGGAGGCAAATCTTGTGTCACATGGCTTCAGCAACTCCTTAGATGCATGCCTCCTATAGATACTCAATGTGAGGCGATGGTTTCTAATAAAATTAGCAACTGTTCTTCCTCTTTGAACTGCTTCATGTACCCAAGGGAATTTGGCTAAGTCATGGAGTAGTAAATCAATACAGTGGGCTGCACAAGGACTCCAATATATATGTGGGTACTTCTCTTCTATCAATTTCCCAACTCCCACACAATTGCTAGCATTATCAGTCACAACTTGAACTACACTTTCTACACCCACTTCGAGAATTGCTTTATCCAAAATGTTGAAGACATACTTTGAAGTTTTTTTGTGTTCCATGGTATCAATAACTTTTAGAAATACAACAGCTTTAGGGAAATAAACAAGCACATTGATGAGGGGTATTTGACACATGTCTGACCAACCATCACTCAAAATGGTGCAACCTGTTAACTTCCAAGAGTCTTTAATATCTGCCAATTTTTCAGTGACCCTATTTTTTGACCTCTTCAAAAGTGTAGTCCTCAAAGCCTCTGACCCTGGAGTTGTATAACCTTTTCCAAATTTAATGGATTGTTGAACTGCATTTTTGAAATAAGGACTCCTGGCGACATAAAATGGAATGGCAGATTCATAAAAGAAATCAGCCCATGCATCATCAACTTGCTCTTTTTCAACAGGTTTCCAAAAGCTATTCAGTGTCGCTGCCCCAATACTAGATGTTGGCATTACAGAGCTTGTGGACTTGGTGGAGGAAACAGAAGTATTTGGCACTCTGGGCCTAGAAAGCTCGCCTTGAAATCATTGTTTTTTTTGCGCCCTTTGCTGATTTACAACTAATGAATGCTTGTAGTCTTTCTCCACCTCTGCTTTTATTTCAGGAGTGACATTCAACATTCAACACCGCCTCCTGAACCACCCGGTATGCCAAGAAGGTGGTCCATTACTCTTGTCAATGTCCCACTAAAAGAATGTTGACATAAATTGCACGTGAGATTGCTTGTCCGACCCTCGCGGCTCACGTATTCCATCCTGCTGCATTTGATTTTGGAGGCGCCATACCAATACAACAACCTGCATTTTTTGAAAAAAATAAACAAAGAATTAAAAATAAATAAATTTAAAAAATCAAATCATACAAGAATTATTATCATGTATTTAATTTAAATGTATGATAATAATAATTATCGGATAATTATTATTATCATACATTTCAATCTTTGATTTAAAATATATATAAATGCCTTCAATTTAAGGATATAAAATATTAAATTTTTATAAAATATATTATATATATTTTTATCAATCTAATATATAATTTTTCAAAGGATATTATATATCATTTTTTTATAAAATACATTATATAACATAATGATATAAAATATATTATATATTTTTTTATCAATCTATTATGTAATTTTTTATAAAATAAATCATATATTTAATGATAATTTATATAATAAAATACATTATTTAAATTCATATTTTATTATATAATTTTAGATGTCACTATATTTTATAAAATTTTATATATATATTAGAAATTAATAAATAGATAAGTATTTAAGTTTAGTATAGTTTAAAATTATTAAAACTTTAAACTTTAAAGAAAAACTGTATGTGTACAGTGTAAGGTGTAACCATTCAAATAATAAATTTAATATATATTTTTATTCATAAAAAAATTTAATATATTAAAACGTTAAATTTTTAAAACTTAAGACATTGATTTTTAATATATACTAACCTACGTTTTTTTATAAAAACAAATCAAATAGAAACCAGTTACAGGCTACAGTGGACCTACCTGTGATTCGTAGAGGGCGGACGCAAATCTCTCCAGGCTCCAACAATGGTTACAGTCACAGGCTCAAACACAAATGGTGGACGCAAATGGTGGACACGACTACAGACGCTTCAACAGGCTCGAGTTCAACTGCGAACGCTTCCAACCTCGAACAATGGCAGACGCAAATGGTGTGAAGATAATTATGTTGTGCGGGAGATTTTATAGAACAATAAAGATGCAGAAACCCTAAAACGCATTACGCGGGGACAGAAAACCCTAAAACCGAACTTTAAAAGTTTTTATTGTATTTTCAACGCTTTTCAAGCATGTTTTTCAAAGTATTACAGAAAAAATTGAAGTCCGAAAATAAACACGAATTTAATCGCGATTTTCAATGCATTTAATCCACCCTGTTAAAATCCGGCAAATTTCGAATTTATTCCTTGAAGTTCGCCGAATGCGGCAACTTAGGTTGAGAAATGTATAAGTTGTTAAATGTATCCATGCATTAAATTTTAAGCAACTTTCTAATTGTAACATTATAAACTGGGAATATGCTAGCGCCGACTTAAAAGGACAAAAAGAAGATACAGATTAAAAATAAAAAAGAATGTTTTTATTCCCAAAGGGGGTCAGTCCTCGTTGGGTGAATGTATTTGAATTTTGGCACCACCTTCCATTATAAAAGAGGTGGCTAGGGGTGGAGAAAGACACACTTGATCATTTGATAATTTTCTTTCTTGGAGTTGCAGCACTCTTACTCTTTCTTTGTCTCCATAGAGGACGAAAACCCTCTTGGAAGACCTACTAAGGACGAAAATCCTCAATAGTGGCTAGTTTGAGGATGAAACCCCTTAAACTTGCAAAAAAGGTGATCTAACACAGAGATTACATTGTGCTAAAAGCAGTTTGCAGTCATTTCCAGCCCTTCCCAACGGCGGCGACCTGCCCTAAGGTGAAGTTCGTGGTGTTCTAGGGCATGGTGGTATCAAATTCTTATGCCATTTTGTTCTCCATTTTTTTAGCAATTGGATCTTCTATTTGTACTTGTGTTTGTGTTTAGAAATGCTTAGTTCCAGCCATATTTGTAAAGGGTATTCATTGTTGATTAATTTCAGCTAATATTAAAATTGCAAAAAATATATATTTTTTCCCGTGCTTTTCTCTTGCAATCATTTCCAGCTTTGAAGAATAATATTTTGAAGGGTTTCTATATTATTTCCAGCAAGTATGTGGCTGATTGCTGTCATAAAAAATATGTTTACAGCCTGCTGCTAGGGTTTGAGAATTTAATTTTAGTTTTGTTTCAGTTTACTTCATAGACGTTAGAGTAAACATAATAAAGACCTCAAATTGCAGGCCTTGGATATGGTGAAAGTAAAGTGAAGATTGGAGAATGCTCTAACATAAACGAGTGTAACTTCTGAGGAGGATTCCACACCATCCACAGACCAAGAGCAGCTCAAAGAGAGTAAAATTGTTTCTAACATCATTTTTGTAAAGCCTCAAGATGATTGTAGGGAGTTTCAAAAGAGTGAATAGCAATCAAAACAAGAAGAATGAAGAGTGGGTCGACCTCAAGAAGAAAGGAAGTACGTCCAAGGAGAGCTTAGCCTTTAAGTCATGAAGGAGAAGATGGTGCATCACTATTCCATCCGTCTAACAAAAACGCAGAGGAAATGGGGAGATTACACTCCACCAACTTCACCACTTTCAAGTCCAAGAAGAGAAGGAAACGAACATGGGGATAGCCCAAGAACATTGGTATTTTGGTCCTTGTTCTTATTGTGAGAAGAGTACCATTGTATGTCTATTTACAAACAAACCACTACTAAGGAGCCCAAACTCTTTAGGAAAGATGGGAGAGAGAATCCACTCTTGAAACAAACAAGAATAGGAAGTCCAAGATACACTCCAAGGAGGTAAGAAGCAACTTATATGAGTATGTGCAATTCTAATCAATTTTTGTACAATTTGCAAGGTTAGTGGGCATTGGAGTGAAAAGTGTTGGAAACTCCATCCGTGTCTCCAGCCAAAGAATGGCAAAGACAAGAATGGGAAGCCACAAGAAAAGGGGGAAGAAAAGCCTACGACAGCGCAAGAATCAAGGAGAGAACTCTCACATAAATCTTCATCATCAGTGCAAGAAAGTAGTGGTAAGGGAATTTTATTTGATTCTTCGATTGAGAATTTACAACATTTGCAAAGAAGAATATATTGAGTTGCATTCACATGTTTGGACATTGAGTAGCACTCCAAATATATCTTAAAATTGTTGTATGTTTCCATTTGTGGTAGAGAAAATACAGAACTAACTCCACTTGTATGCGGCAATCATGGGAAGCCTTCTAATCATCATAGGTGAGCATGGAATAGCAAATTCATATGAAAAGTATGGGCAACCAAATAACATGTTTTCACTTTCTATCGCTCGCTACTTGCTAGGTATAGCAAGGAAGGAAAAGAAAGGCAATCCAAGAGATAAAGCATGAGGTTGGGCAGAAATTTCTAATAATAAAAGCATCACAATAATGGATAATTAGTTGATTTGTGTTTTTTCCATTGTTGTAGTTTGCAAAATCTCTCCTCACAATTGTGGTATATGGAAATGGACAAATGATTGTAGCTTGAGGAAGATTTATTTCGGCATCATTAAATTTCTGTAGCAATCATAGGAGCACTTCAATAATTGCAAAACTGATGTATAGGTCTGATTTTATCATCATCCAATTGTTATAACATGTATATGGGCATCACAATAATTGTAGAAGACTATTTTCAACATGTATGTAGCATGCACAAACAGAGCTGCAATAGATATGGCTAAATGGAGTGTGCATATTTCAGTTTTGCCTTAGTGCATCATCCAAGCTAAATTTACAGCCCAGCCACTATGCCTTGAGAGTATCTTCAGGCTCACTTTCTAGATCCACATATTTGATCCTTAGGGACTTGGCTTTGGGTCGTGTGAGATATTCATACTTTTAGAGAGGATTGCTTCACTGGTCCCCACCAAACATCAGCATTGTCGGTACTTTGAAACTAGGTTTATCCTTCTTTCTATTGGCATCTCTATTGATCACCTACCCTCTTTCATGTACTCCCTAGACACCCCCTAACTCCTTCCCAGTTCCCACAAAGGAAATCATCACTAGAGCTTCTAGAGAGGACATCTATTGGTAGTATCCAGGCCACTTGTATCTTCCCCCTTGAGCCACTCAGCCCCAAGCTTGCTTTTTGCGTCGAGCATTTCTTACAAGTGGTGGATGATATTATTCATTGCCCTCACTCTCTCCTGCACCACTAGTCCCGCGGCTTGAAATTACCCATTGGCTAAATGAGATTGTGTTCTCGCCAGTTATGGGTTGATACTAATTGATGTAGGAGCACCCAAAGTCCAGAGCAATCCTACACAATTTTGGCTAAGTGTGGGTGCGCACAAGGTTGAAGAGCGCGTAGAATGAAGAGAGGAGGCGTAGCAAAGTGAAAGGGTGATTGCAAGAAGAAGGTGAACAAAATCAGCATTCTATTTGGTGAGTACACATAGTGTGATGACTTATATGTTATTCATTTGAAGGATAACAATGTTGTGCTTGGTATGCAATGGTTTCATTCATTAGGAAGAGTCACCTAGGATTTGCTAGCTATGGAGTTGAGTTTCCAGTATGAAGGGAAACAAGTTACCATGAAAGCACTCAAATACACGCTGCCCCATCAAATGACAGCCATGTCTATGATATTTGTGGACAAGAAACCACCCAATGAAGACATATATGAGGAATTTTCACCACATTTCAGCATGGGACAACAACTACATGATGAAGAGTACAGCAAATTTGGGGCATACATGAGGAGGATTGTGACACTTATCCTAAGTAAGTTGCATAAGTTTTTTTTTTGCAGTCTTTGAGCAGTTTTGTATAGTGCATGTGAAGCCATTCCAAGAGCTTAGGCTGATTTGGGATCCAGGAGCTGATGAGAATGCAGATTTGCTACTTGTGATTGCTTGGGGGCAAGTAATCCCGAGAAGGGAGGATTGTAATGTCCCTCTTTTTCGGATAGTTGTTGGTCGAAGACCTTTGGCCCATTTTGTCTACCCAACGGCCAAAGGAGGAAATTAAGGGTGACTTAAGTCATTATAAAATTATTATAAAGTGTCAATTTAAAAATAAAAATTATAAAGCACTTATAATATTATTATTATGACTTAATAAAGTGACTTTTAAGTGGCCAAAGTGATTTTATTTCATTATAGGAAAAAAAAAGTGCAACTTGACATGGTGGGCAAATTAGACATTAGGAAAATAATAAAAATATTATGTAATGTTTATTTGCCCAAGGGAGAAATGTGACTTAGTATGGGCATGGTTTTAGGGCACTTTGGCACTTTCTTCTCATTGGATGATGGAAAAGTGATTTTATAATATTTTTCCTTTAAGAAGGAAAGGGGCGACTTGGACAATTCATTCGATGATCATTACTATTCATGCTTTTGAATATTTGGAGCTGTCAAAAGCTGCAAACAAATTTAGGGGACAAAAACCCTCTAGAAAATTCAAAGGAGGAACGAAAACTCAGAAATATTTCCTCATTCCCAAGTTGTATGAAGACTCAGAAATATTTTTGAGTATTTTATTTGGTCTATTATAGCTGGAGCGACCTCTTTTGGGGTTTATTTGCAAGTTTTTATCAAGATTAAAGGGCTGCTTTGGGAGCTTCTGTATGTGGGATTATTTGGCATATTTTTCTACATTATTTCCAGCACTTTGTGGAGGGTTTCAGACTGATTTTCAGCTACTGTAATAAACAGGTCAGACCTGAAATTTATTTAATAAAAATCAGTATTTTGTTCCCTAAAAAATTATAGTTTTTGTTTGCAAAAAGTTTCCAACAATTGCAAAGGAGAAATCAGAAAGGGTTAGGGTGATTTGTGTGGTTGAAAATATAAATTTTCTATTCCTACCCTAGTTGCATTTTCTGGAATAAATTCTAGAGTTGCATGAAATTTCAGTTTTCAAGTGTTTCCAATTATACATTGTTAGAATATTTTATTGGAAAATATCAGAAAAATTATCTTCCATTAAGGGGGATATTTCAACTAGCACCAAGTTCACTGTTGGAACTAGTTATTACACACCTTTGGTTTTTGCAAAGGAATATCAATTTTGTTGTTATATCTTTGTCAGGGGAATATCTTTGAGAGAAGAATTTGGCAATCACTCCAAATTCAAGAGTGTTGTTTTACAGTTACGTTTCAAATACTCTGAGGCAATAGTAAGGAAGTGTTTATTTAGAACATGGGATTGCAAATTTCCAAGATGGTTTTGCGATCCGGGTATCGGTGGGAAGGTTCAACATAGAGGGATCAGAGTTGGTACAGCATTGCTTGAGGACAAGCAGTTTTGGGAGGGGAGAACTGTAATGTCTCTTGCTCAGGGTTAATGCGGATAGTGAACCCTTAGCCTATCCAGTTATTTCCCGCAGGCTAAAGGGGTGGAAAAACGGGAAATAAGGTAGTAATATAACTAAGCGGCCAAAAGGTAATGTCATAAAGGCAACTTATGTTATTATTATTAAAATAAAAGGGGACTTTCTATTTCAAGTGACTTAACGTTAAAATAAAAAATAAGTAAAGTTTCTTAATTGAAGTGCAAAAGTCCCACATGGAGCACCCCACTTGGGAAATAGATATAAAAAAGTATAGGAGGTGAGAGGGTTCATTTGTGAAGCATGGATGGTCATAATTTCATTTCTATTTTGAGTGTTAAGCTTATTGCTTCAACATTTCGGCCATTGAGGACAAAAATCCTCTTTGGCATACAAATTTGGAGACGGAAATCCTCAACATCTACTTGGTGATTTCATTCAGAGGTCACTCTTGAGCTTAAATTCAGATTTTCAAAGCTAGGGCACAGCTTCGAGGTCATTTTCAGAGGTGGGCAGCTAGGGCACACATACAGATCAGATTTTCAGAATTTTCCACCGTGGGACAGCCACCAATCAGCCGGAATCGACTTTGGGAAGGTTGTTGGATAGTTTTTGAGCATTTCTAGGGCTACACAAATTGCTAAAGAAGTGGGACGAACCCCTTGGGAGGTCATTTCAATGGTGAAAGGGGGTGTCTTTGCTGCTAGAATTGCCTAAGCCCTCAATCTGCCCTAGGGCATAATTTTCAGCCTTCCATTTGCTATGTACCTTGGGATATGATATTATAATGTATATGGGTTGATGGAGATGCCGACATGTGGAACACATCCCTCTTAGTTAGTTATATGTTTATAGCAAAGTAGCCAATACGGCACCCCTAGACCCCCTAGAGCAGGTACGGCACATTTCGGGAGCGGGAGCGGCTTAGGAGCGGCTAGGAGCGAGCCAGGCAAGTCCGGGTACGGCTGGGTACTTCTGCAGACGTACCCAGCCATATCCGGGCTTGTTTGGTTGTATCCTAGCTATATCGTGGCCGTATCTTGGCGTTTCCTGGCCCAAAACTAAGTTTTTTTTTCCGAGTTTAAATTTAATATATCATTACAACAGAAATTACAATTTTCACAGCACCATTATTCTACATAAGGTATAGTTTAAATTTAATATATCATTACAGCAGAAATTACAGTTTTCACAGCACTATTATTCTACAGAAGGTATATTTTAAATTTAATATATCATTACAGCAGAATTTACAGTTTTCACAGCACCATTATTCTACAGAAGGTATATTTTAAATTTAATATATCATTACGGCAGAAATTACAGTTTTCGTAGCACCATTATTCTGCAAAAGGTACCAAGTACAAGCCATCATAAACATGGATAAAAATAGCATGTATGAGATAAATCATAAATATAATAAACACCTCAACTAGATATGCTAGGGATAATTGAAATTATGAATGTATGAGTAGTTTGTTAGGGCTATTTGGCTTTTTTTTTTCATATGCATAATATGTGGTTAATTCTTATTTAGAAGGCTGAAATTTATCTATTTTTTAATTTTTATATTTTTTTGTACTACTGTATCCGAGCCCAAAAAAAATTTGCCATTTCCACGTATCGGATACTTCATACCCGCTCCTGTATCCAAAATGTATCGGCTACTTAGGTTTATAATATATGGGGTCACATAGGAATTAGTTATATTGGGTAATGAGTCGGCCTACATTGGGATTAGGTGTTACCCATCCAATAAGAGTAATGTATGTCTATATAAAGAATGTGAGTACCATTATGAGTATGTCATGGATGTATGAGTTGAGTCTTCTACTCGGTAGAGGTATATTGGAGGTGTCCCCCTAGAAGTGGATTCCCATCTTGGGAGATTGTGGAGGTACTCCTTCCTTAAGGTGCATTATATGGTGTTGCCCTACCTTAAGGGTATTATTTTGCATATCTTGAATATTTTGGCATATTGGCCAACAAATATCTCTGGTGTTGTGTTATATTCTACACATTATTCATTTATTATATGCA
This sequence comes from Taxus chinensis, assembly GCA_019776745.2. NCBI lineage: Eukaryota > Viridiplantae > Streptophyta > Pinopsida > Cupressales > Taxaceae > Taxus > Taxus chinensis. The sequence continues at coordinate 334,516,570 of CM034148.1, read as the reverse complement.
AAGATCTTATCAATTGGTATCAGAGCTTCAATCTAGGCAATCCGTGGGATGAAACCCTAATGTTGGTGATTCGTGTATATCTAGAGATCGACTTGGAATTTTTCAAAGATTTTTTTGTTAAGTTCAGGAATTATTCAAGGGAGCTTCCCTCCAAATTTTAGAGTTTTTGGAGCTATTTTGCGAAAGATATGTCCATTTTAGGGTTGAAACCCTAATTTTAAGGTTTCGTTTATATCCTCTGAATTATGACAAACTAGATCCTAAAATTTTTTGGGTTGATGTGAATACATGTCAGGTGATATCCCTAAAATTTCAGAATTTTTGGATCTATTTTGATAAAGTTATTGCGGTTTTATGGTTTTTCAATATTTTGCTCCATGGGCAGCAATTTCAGGAATTTTTTTGATTTTTTTACATTTTCGGAAATCTCTCAAAAAATAAATTGGGGTTTGTATTCTATGTTTTCTGTTTTTTGGCCAACCTCTAGCTGAAAGGGTTACAACAAGTTGTGATCAAAAGGGTCATTGATAAAAACCCTAGTTTTTGTGGATCATGGGGATGATAACTATTTACAGAGATGACAGGATTGATGCTAGAGAATGGTGGACCAAATTAAGGAAGAAATGTTCTAAATCATTAAACATTTGGTTATTCAAATTTTGGATTAGTGGCCCTGCACAAATTTGGTTTTCTGAGTTAGAAAAGAAAAGTCTAATTGGTCTTTGGGGAACTGAAACAAGTTTTCATGGATAAATGGGAAACAAAAGGAAAAAAGCAGGAGGAAGAAGAAGAATGTAATGATAATAGTGAGGAAGAGGAAATATCAAAAGAAGAAGACAATGTTGATGTTGAAGTTGCTACACATGATTTAGAAGGAGAGACAACAAATCAAGATACAAGTTCAAATAATGCATCTCCAAGGAAAGAAACTTCAATATTTCAGTTTGAAGGTGCATTCAAAGGAAAAAGGTAATTGTTTCCATAAACCCTAGCATCAAATATAACTTCATCAATATGGGTGTAGCTCAACATCTACATGTTCAAACAAAGCATATCAAGGAATCTCAAGTGGTTGGTAAGTAGATTCAAGTTTTTGAAGATTTAAAGCTTTCTATGGATAAATATGTTTTGCATTCAAATTTTTATGCTTTAGATATGGATGGTATGGATATTGTTCTTGGATATCCTTGGTTAGAGACATTGGGAACAATTAATATTAATGTGCAAAAGAAATTCATGAAATTATGGTACAAGAGAAAGAAAATTACATTGCAAGATATCACACTTAGCAAGGAAAAAAGTAATGTAAAAATGGAGCATGAAGATGACTTTGAAGATGGTGAAGAAGGGAATAAGGATGATTTAAAAGGAGAGGATGAAGAACATGATGAAAAAGTCAAAAATAATTCCTCTACTCAAGAGAAAAATAAAATAACAAACAAGGTGGAAGAGGAAAAGAAAGTTGAGGAAAAGGTTGATAAGGTTTGCACCATATAGACACCCACATCATCATGAGAGGAAAAAATCATGGAGACATGCTAGGACACATGATGGAAGCAATCTATATGGACATACAGGGAATTGGAGCAATAATTTTGGCTATACATGGAATCAATGGAGCAATAATTATATGACATGGAATCACATGAATAATTATTATGGATATGCATGAATGTCGAGGAAGAACACATATGGACCAGGATGGGATCAGATGAGTGCAATGGAATATGGAATCAGGTTGAACAGCATCACCCACTAGGATTTCATGTGGGTGGTTGGATGATTGAGCATGGTGACAAGTGTGCAATGATTTAAAGCACACTCATTATATGGCTTCTTATGTTTAGAGGATGAAACAAGTCAAGGAGGGAGGGAATGCTATGTACCTTGGGATATGATATTATAATGTATATGGGTTGATAGAGATGCCGACATGTGGCACACATCCCTCTTAGTTAGTTATATGTTTATAATATATGGGGTCACATAGGAATTAGTTATATTGGGTAATGAGTCGGCCTACATTGGAATTAGGTGTTACCCATCCATTAAGAGTAATGTATGTCTATATAAAGGATGTGAGTATCATTATGAGTATGTCATGGATGTATGAGTTGAGTCTTCTACTTGGTAGAGGTGTATTTGAGGTGTCCCCCTCGAAGTGGATTCCCATCTTGGGAGATTGTGGAGGTACTCCTTCCTTAAGGAGCATTGTATGGTGTTGCCCTGCCTTAAGGGTATTATTCTTCATATCTTGAATATTTTGGCATATTGGCCAACAAATATCTCTGCTGTTATATTATATTTTGCAGATAATTCATTTATTATATGCAAAGATCTTAACACCATCCTTCCGATTTGGCATCAAACGGTCAGCTGTAATCATCTTCTATTTTCAGTTCAGAAATAAATTCATCTACTGATTGTAAAAATAATTTTCTTTCATAAGGGTTTGCCCCTTGTGGGTATCTCTATTTTGTTGATTTTCTGTTTATAAGAGGAAGAAATCATACTTGCTTTACGGCTGTCATTTCCTATAGAAATTTTATATTTTTTCCTAGGGTTTGTATTATTTAGATTTCTTTGAATAAAAGGGTATTTTCAGAATTTTGTATTTTCATCTATAAGGGGATTTTTCCAGAATTTCCAGCTCGGATAAGGGTTTAAAAAAAATCAATATTCCATTATTTCTGCCCTAAGGTTAAAAGGTAGGGTTCCCGAGGAATCTGGAATTTCATTATTTATGCCCTAAGAGGACATTACAGTCTCTCCAAAAAAAAACCGATTGAAGTTAAATAGGAATAGAAACACAATTAACCTGAAGGTCTGCCAAATAACTTGGGGAATGACTAAATTCACCATGAAGGAGCTGTTTTTGCAGCCTCTCCAGTGCTCTTCTTCTTGTGCTTCGATCAGAATCAGCCAAACAATTTAGGTCCCTCTGTAATGTCTGAGAAACGTAACGAAGAACTTTGTAAGTCAAGGTTGTCTTACTCTTATCCTCATTAAATCTTAAATACATAAAAACATTTTATTGAAATTATAAAACACTTAAACAAGAAATCAAACAAAATATATTCATTTCTATAATATGTTTAACTTTTCTGGACAAAAAAGACATTAAGATTAGAAAGAACGAATGTGACTCCTTTTGCATTCAATTTTCCAAACAGTGACGGTGTAGGCTCAAATAGTAAAGACCTCAGTCTTGTGGTTCATGTACTTATAAATATTGTCATCCAACAAATACCACCTTGCATCTTGTTGTTTCATAAACAGTTTGTGTGTGCGTGCATGTGTGCATCTAAATGTGTACCCATATACAGGTCCAAGCAGCATATTTAAAAAGTGCAATCCCTCTGTTGTCATCCATGAAAGTGTTCTAGCTTGGTGTTGATTCAAATTTTGTTTCAACTCGACTTTTCTGTACTTGAGGCAATATTGCTCATTTGGCCTAGAATTAATGCTTAGAAATTGGTATACATTTTTATAAGGACCAGAGGCAGTTTATCTTTCTACATATAATGCTGATTTTAAATCTACTCTTGCTAGTTTTACCATTCGAAAGTAAGTTAAAACTAAGATTTCCCCCACCTCCCCACCCCCCACAGGCCTCAAATATTGCAACTAGTGTGCGGGTGTTTGTCTAGTGGATCTTTTATGATATCTTTTGCACAGAAATTGTTATCTCAGTATTATAGTATATTTGTGACCAGAAAAACGTTATATAACCCTTACACTGGGCATTGCCACATTGAATAAGGCACAGATATGGATATGGTTGTTGGAACTTAGAATTTATAAGATCAGGCTGCAATAAATCAAATGTATGCATGGTATTTGCTCGTTTGAGTTCAAGTTGAAATTGTATTATCCGCAGTCTTCAGACAACAAAATGCTGAGGTGTTTCAGTTCTAGCAGCCTACTACATCAAAACCAAATGTCAATGTGGTTCTTGCTAGTACTTGTGGTCACGATTTCAGCTAGAAGCAATTAATCCAATGCATACAGGTTGAGAAGTGGGTCGGTGTAAGTCTCTAATAAGCATGCAAGTCAACTAAACAGTTACCCATAAGTGACCGCACACAATGATAGGCTCTACCAGGTACTCCTCGAGCCTGCCGTTTCCAGAGTAAACACAGCAGAAATTCACAACAAAACTTCAATTCTATTAACAAAAGCCATACGGCATCTACAATGTTCAATATTTCATGGGATGATTATAACTCTACAGATGACAGGGGGTGATGGCTTCCAAAACTCTAAAGTCACCAAAAGGTTTCCTCCACCCAAAAGGCTGTCCAACCAGCACTAAAACCATACGCAAGACAGTTATTTATAGATCCTTGTTCCCGCTCAAAAGGAATGTGAAATCCCTTCTCGAATCCTCTCAGAATCCCGCTTATTCCCAAATTTGAAATCCTGTGCATTAATGACAGTTACCTACCTATGGCTTAGTAGTTGAGAGAGTGTCTAGCTGGCAATTCTACGTCACAGCTGAGTTGACATCCTCCATACCTGCCACTTGTCTTTTCTTCCTCCCAGTATTTTCCTTCCTGCACACTCCGATTCTTTCTTCATTATCTGTGTGCCCCCTGCTTCACTTAATGCCTTCCCCAAAACTTATGTTCGATCTTCACCCACTATTGTGCCTCTACTCTCCCGCACCTTAGTTGTTTAGCTGATCTCCTTCAATTCTTACGCGCGCTCCACTTTGCTTAGCCAAAATTATACAGTCACCTGTCTCTCGTGATGCTCCTGCAGCAGACACCTAGAAACAGAGATACATCCGTCATCTCAAGATCAAAGACCTCATTTGGAGTTGCCAAGTCTTTTGGCAAGTTGTGGCAAGCATCCATCTCTATACATGAGAGATTTCTTCACTCCATTCGGGTCTTAGATGGATGAAAGGATAATTTTCGGCCAAGTATATATCCATTTGGCATATCAGTCTTTCCAAGTCCAAGGCGGTTTAGCGTATCAGTCTTGCCAAGTCCGGACTGTTTGGCATATCAGTCAGTCTTGCCAATTCCAAGTCGGTTTGTCATAGCAGTCTTGCCAAGTCCAGTCCGTTTCGCGTATCAGTCTTGCCAAGTACAAGTCTCATAATTATGATGCAAAGTTGCAAAATATGAAGCTGGGAAATATCTTGGTCATTGATGGATATCTTCGTTCATGTCATGGCTTTGCAGATTACATAAAGCTGTGTTCGGCTTGAACTGTATTTATTTTGAGTGTTTTCGAATCTCAACGCAGCCAATATTTATTCTGGTTGCTTTCTCTGGTTCCGATATTCAGTGACTTCTAAACTTTAGGAGAGTCCCAACTAAAAGATGTTAAAAACATGTCATTCGTATGGTTATAAAGATTGCCACTCATTTTCTTTCCTTTTTTTGGCTATTATTATTTCAAATGTGCGATCTCTGGCCCTTTAACTACAAATCCAGAATATCTGAATTCGATGAATAATACGCTAGCGTAAGGCTCTACCGATTTCATTTGCGTCCACCTTCTACTAATCATACATATTTTTGTCACTTCCCCCTCAAAATGTATTTCTAGCATTGAAGCAAGACCATTTGCAATGCTTTCAACCTTTTCAAGAAAATTTAGTATTTTCAATTATCAAACAGAAAGCGGAACATTTGGACCAATATTTAAGGAAGTTCGAATTTTGGTTGTTACAGTCCTACTTTTCTATATCGAATTCAGACGTAAGGGTTTCTGAATATTATGTTGAAGTAAAATTAAGCACATTTCAGATTCAAACACACACTTCAAATTTTAAAAGCCATAGAACTAACCGCAACAATTCCTTGCGATTCGTCCATAGCTGTTGGTAGAGAGCCCTGGTTTTTCCCCTTCCGCGCCTCTGGTAAAGCCTCGGCGAATATTTAGAATACAGATGTTTGAGCGGATACTTAATTGTCTTGAAATGAAATGACAGTTTTTATTTGATTGGTCTCAAGCATTCGAAGATGCAAAAGTGGACGATTTTAATAATGTTTACGAGACCAAGAGAGTTTATGGACCAAGTGTTGAGTGCTACTCTAGGATACTATTGGGGTAAAAGACTCCCTTATTAATCTTGTATATGTTCTAATCTTTTTTAACATTGGATATTCTATTATGGATTTTGATTAAAAAAAAAAAATTGAATCCACTTAATTAATTTCAAGTTATATTTTCAAGTTCATTCTCTTAATGTTTATTTTTGTCCCTTTGAATTATTGAAGTCTATTCTTAATTTTTTTTTGGTATAAAACGCTAAAATGCACATCTAGGTTAGCATTATAGGACTAAAGCTTCTTTACTTTTACTACTCATATAATGTAGAACATATATATCCTTTGCTTCCATTTTTCCTTAGAGAGTGTCTATCTCAGATATGATCCTATGGAAACTAGTTTTCATTTTGAGTTATAAGCATCTTCTCCCTCTATTTGATCTCACCCCTTATGTATGTTTTTTTGTTTGTTGCTTACATATTAAGTTGAATGATATAGAATATTGTCAATGTTTCCTATTTGTTAACTTCATCTATTTGACTATTTTTAATTTTCCATTCATATAATTTTTTATTCCTTTGTTAAGGTCTTTGCATTTATTTAAATAAATATCTCAATTACTCATTCATTCGTGGTTATGTTTCATCCATGTGTACTTTCCTATGTGTAACTCTTGTTCCATTGATGTCTTGGGCCACATGTCAATCTCTATGCTTTCTATTGTAATCAAGTGGCATATCACCCTAGTCATAATTGTTGCCCCTAATGGAAAAGTGTATGCTTCTACAAAGATTTTTGTAAGGAACTAAAACCTAGATTTTGAAGCTATTTGTAATTAAGTGCTTCTAGATCCTTTCATTTTTCCTCCATTTCAAACTTGAAGTGGCTTCATCCCCCAACTCACACCCATACAATACCATCGAAGTGACAGGTAACCCAAATAAGACCCTTCTCACAACTATACAATCCTACATTTATTTTGTAGTGCATATAAAGTTTTTTATCCATCTTATACTATTTTCATTCTACTTGTGTCCCAATTGAGTTTGTTGTGAAAGTTTAGACCATAATACTTGTATTCGGATATTGTAACGCCCGCAAAAACGACGTTCTAAGAACACACTACAACCCAACACTTAACCTGAAAATTGCGACTAATTTTTTTTTGTTTAAGTTACAAAGAAGGTTACAAGGGTGACTAACCTTTAGGGTTCATTAACTTAACTTATACTACTTAACATCAACTTTACGATTGAAGTAACCAAGTCTATTTAAAAGTTGCATGTTTTCAAAAATTATCTCTCGGGTCCATTAATCAATCATTCAAAAGGAAGGTACCAAGGATTAATTTATTTAAATAAATATTTCTCTTCTCTTTAAATTAATATTCAATCTTTAATATAGGTTAACCTCATGCTTAATTTACTCTAGTTTCATTATCCTAATAGTTTTAAAGTCCTTTGTATTAAATCCCTGAACAACAAACTAAGGATTAATAATGACATTACACCCATAGGCAATTAAATGGCCCCACTCACCCATCTACACATACCCTTAAGGGATTTTAAATAAAATATTTAAAATACTAGTTCTACCTAATAAAGGTAGGGTCAATCCTGCACCCTTAGATCAAATCCATCTCGGCCACTAGATCATAGGGTTCCAAACTTAGCCCTAAAATCCTTATGAAATCCTATTAAAACCTTTTCTTATTCTACTCTTCTCATTTGGTCTTATTTCCTTTTTGTTAAATTTGCAGGTTGGAGAAGAGGACAATGCCATGAAAGAACAATGATGAAGATGCATGGAGGATTCTACATGGAAATTTAGTCTAGGCTTAGTTTAGTTTTATTAATGTAATCTATTTCATTCAAGGATTGGGAAGGATTTCCTCCACCAATCTGGTTTTTTTAATTTCAAGTTATTTGTATATTGGGTTTTAAAACTTAGGGCAAACCCTACCCCCATTGTTGTAAATGAAAAGGAATGTTTTAGATCCACCATTGTATGTTTTATTGTTCAAATCCATAGGATTACTCATTGTTTTGCTTGTTGGTAGTTAACGCATAAATTTTACATTTTATAATTTTGTGCAAACTAGGATAAATTTTTCACGCACAGGTGCGGATTCGCAGAAGTTTTGTCGTAAGTGATAGAACCGCCACCTAGAGCAGATTGGCGGTCCTGGGACCGCTGCCCTGCCTGGGTGACAAATCATGGACCACCACCCTACTGAGTGGAGGTTGTGAGACCGCCGCCGTACCTGAGTGACAAACCATGGACCGCCACCCTACTGAGCTAAATTTTTGAGACCATAACCTTAGCCTGAGTGGTGGTTACGAGACTACCACTCTAAACAAGGTGGTAGTCCTATGTTTCTGAAAAAAAAGAACCTTAACCTCGAGATTTTTCAAAAAACTAAAAGTTACTAAAAGATGTGAAAATGCATTCTAAGTTGGTTTTTGTTCATTTAGAGTACCATATTTGCTATTTAATGCTCTCTTATTCATTTCTTAGTTAAATCTACTCATTTTAAAGTATTATCAACTCTAATAAAACTCATCTACTTACAAGAATAATTCTATTATGTTTAACTATTTTTTCTTTCCATTTCAAGAGCAAAAAGGCATTTATAATCTATTTCATTATATTGTCGTTTTTCTTACTATAATGAAAAATAAATCAACATTTCTAAATATAATATATTCAAACTTGTTCTCTTATTCATTTCACTATAATGTGCATACATTCAAAATAGCCACAACTAACTTTATTTTTCCATTTCAATGTTTACTATACATAGCAAGTTCAACTTCTAACAACTTCTACATTTCCTTCTCTCATATTTACAGTACAACAACTACACAATGAAAGTAAACTTTATTTTCCATTGATATAACTTAAATCTTTTAACACAAAGAACTATTTTTCTCACGATACAACCATGATTTCAACAAGGAGAATTGCTTTCTTTTCTATTTACAAAACTAACTCTACATTATAATTCATTCTTCTTTCTTTTCAATATATAATACACTTTCATAGCCAACAATGAAATGAAATTTTTTTCTTCACAAGATCAATACAATGTCCTCCATTTGAAGTGGGAAAGATCATACAATAATGTAAAGTTAAAGAATAGAATACAATATTACAAGTTCTTCCACTCTAAGTGGGAATACCACAAAGGAATTTTCACAAGGTTTCCAACAAGGTTCCAAAATTCACAACTCCAACAAGATAGCTCCTCCAAGACTTGTTTGATTCACAACAAAAATGGGGGGGAGATGCAACGCTCTCCACCCAACTAAGATATCTAATGAAGAGGAGAAGTCATCCTCTCCATTGGCCCCCAAGCCCTAACCACATTACAATGGGAGATGATTTCAACTCATGGCAAGAACAAGCTTCCACAAAACACACAAGAATTTCACAACTATTTTATCCACATTCAAAACAACAACAACACAAGTAATGAAGAACAACAAAACAACCAAAAACAAGGCTTAAAATGAAAGCCAAAGGAGCAAGACCTATGGGGAGGCCACTTATGCCTCCCAATGGGAATGGATGCCAACCTTAAAGCCTCGAATGCATATCTCAAAATCCCCTACATAACTCTTATGCCTCCCTCAATTACCCCTTATACCTCCCAAATACTCTTATGCCTCCCTCAATCTCTTATGCCTCCCACATAACAAGAACCAAGAAGGAAATGAAAACATTCCTTATACAAGGTGAGGCATCCAACCCAAAATCCCTCCATAAGAAGGGTAAACTCTTATGCCTCCCTACATGGAATCTCCCCATAGTCTCCTCCTACTCCAAACTTAGGCAATCTACCCACACCCAACAAGCATTCCAAAGGAAAAACAACACTCAACACAACATATAAACACATAATAAAAGTATAACAAAAGTACAAGGTAAAGCTCCTACCTCTGCATAGTAGAACTTGTCCCAAGAATGAAATTCCAAACTCCTCCAAAACCAAGACAAGCATCCACAAACTCCAACAATCCACAAGCTCTCTCAAAAATCCTCTCACTCTCCAAAAAAATACAAGAGTCACAAACTAATGAAGTAACCCCCAAACAAACAAAATGAGCATCAATAAATAGAAAAGAGGAGAGAAGAGGATGATGTTGCTCCAAGTAGGATGCCACCTCATTTCCTCCTCCACTCCACCGAGCACCTTAGTCAAACCTCATATTCCAATGCACAATTAATAAGTGGTTAAGAGGAATGATAAGAAACTTACACACTCTATCTAATCCCACTCCCCCTAAGGACAAAATTAAATATTTGAAATGAAAGTACAATAAACATTTCACCTTGTTATCTTCCCAAAACACCTAATAGAGGCCTAATTTTGATCCCTCCAACCCATAGTTATGGTTGGCATAGACATTTAAGAGGTGTGGGACAAGTTTGACTTGTCCTAAAAACTTCCAAATTTGGCCTCTAAGGCCAAATTCGAGTTTCCCATAAAGGGTAGAGTGTACTACACTCAAAAACTCAAGTATTCAACACACAACACAAAATCCAAGAGTAAATCAAGTCTAATAAATGAACTCTTTTTTGGTCACATCTTTCTTTAGTTTAAGACAAAGTTAAATTAGCTTAATTAAGACACTATAAACCATTAATAATAAAGGGGTAAACATACATCCATCACAATCTAAATAATTAAATCAAGTAAATTACATTACTAAAAGAAACACATACTAACATTAATAAAAAGGTAACTAATAATAAAAGACAACACATGACCCTTTGGTCACAATTTTCCCCTAACAAAACTCAATTCTAACCACACACACAATTATATGTTGCCATGGTGACCCTAGTTGAATTCCTCTAAGCATTCTAATGTGGTTGGTCTCAAATCCCCCCGATGTTGTTGTGAATATAATATACCTGTAAAATAGATAATACCTCCTTTGGCCTCGTGGCTAGCATTAAAACATCCATGCCAAAATATGCAATATAAGTATAAAATCATATATATATGAATTAATATCATTTATGAAAATACGATAACACCTACAAATTTCTAGAAACATTTTTATCTGCAACATTTCATCCATGTCAAAATGATCACAACATTAATCCAATTATCAAATCCTACAAAGTGTGGCTAAAGATATCACATATCAGATATATAAATATATATACATGTATAGATATATATATATATATATATATATATATATATATATATATATATATATATCTGACATGTGATATCTTTTGCCACACTTTGTAGGATTTGATAATTGAATTTATGTTGTGATCATTTTGAATATATATAAAACCATGTCCACAACATCGATATCAAATGTCTCTAATGGTCCACATGCATCATATACGAATCGAATCAACAACAGTTCAGTATCTCTAATATCTACTAACATGCTAAATCAAAAAGCTATGATATATCCATAAGTGCAGTCGACAGTATCGAAATCAATAATCAAAAAGGTGTCGAAGGGAAGTGGGCACTACAGATACCACTTCAAGCGTATCCCCTTCGAATTTGAAGTTGAAATGTTTCATTTTTCTTTTTAGTGAGAGTCAAGTAGTTTAGTTTTACTGAGCATCTATAATTTTGTAAACATCCAAATTTTGTCATTTGGCATTTGGGAATGATAGTTTTGGCTTATATCCCTTATACGCAACTTTTGCACATAAACCAAGCTCAAACTTGCTATCTTATCCTATCATAAAGCTCGCAAAGGGTCAAAATCCATCATTCTACTATTCGGTCTTCTACAAGAACACTCATATCAATCAAAAACACCTTATATTTATTGTACACACTTCTCCGTATGATTATTTCAACACTCAAACCTATCAAAAAAAATTATCCAATAGGGATAGGATCGATTCCCAATCTTGTTCCCTTCTAGGTGATTTGTGTACTTAGCCTTCTAATAGTCAAATTTGTAAATGGATATCTTTTTATGAGTCGTTATTTCTACTAGGTCAACATTCATATGAAAACATTACCCTTGGAACAGTATAAGGAATTCCATCCAATAAAGAGTTTCAAAATAAGGAAACGACTAAGGATTTGGCAAATGGAACACAAAAGAGTCTAGATATAAGTAAAGTCTCAAAAACCTCTGAAGTTAAAAAAATGAAATTAGTTTCCTTCAATATTAGAGGTTTGAATAACCCAAAGAAACATAGATTAGTTAAGGATCTTAGGAAAACTCATAAATTGTATGTGGTCGTGATGTAAGAAACTAAAATAACTATTGATACGATTATGGATACTAAAAATAAGTTTTTGGAGTTGGTGTTAGTGCAATTGGGGTTTTAGGGGGGTTTGTTGCTCTCTAGAATTTGCTAGTAGTTAAAGGAGAAATGGTAGCTCATTCAAATAGCCATGTAGCAGTACTATTCAAAAATATTAACAATGGAAAAATCTACATTTTGTCAAAAATATATGCTCCAAATTATAGTGTTGGTAGAGAAAAGCTCTGGTTAGAATTAAAGAATTTTAGGAGTGATTGTAAGAAGATAAAGTGGATGATGGTGGGAGATTTTAACAATCTAGTAACTCCAAGAGATAAGAAAGGATGATCTTAATAATTATTAGATGGCACGATTCATCACAAATAATGGGCACATTGATTTAGAGCTTAAGAGTTCAAAGTTCACTTGGACTAATAGACGGATTGAGGATAAATTCATTTAAATGTTCAGCTAGACATGTTTTTTGTGACTACATAATGGTTGATTAACTTGATTAGAACCTTAAAGGCTCTTCCTATAACTGAGTTGGATCATAATACTCTCATCCTTCACCTTTAGAAGGATGAGAAGAAAGGAATCCACCCTTTTAGGTTTGAAAAAATGTGGCTCTATCGCTTGAATTTTAAAAATAAATTAAAATAATGGTGGATTGAAGAGACTCAAGGTTATAAAATGTTTAAAATTGTTCGTAAGCTAAATAATGTTAAGCTTAATCTTAAAGAATGGAATAAGGAAAGTTTTGGTAACATTTTTTAGTAGAAAAAACAAATTGGTGATGATTTGTGGGCTATTGAGGAGATTGTTTAGAACCAGGGTATGTACCTAAATTTGTGGAAAAAAATAGGAATATCTCCTCAGTACTTATCACAATATTGAGGCCAAGGATGAATCCTTTTGGACATAAAAATCTTGGAATACCTGGCTGAAGAAGGGGGGGTCAGAACACCAAATTCTTTCACTTGTCTACTATTATTCCCAAGAATAATAATAGGAGTAAAGAGTTATTGAAAAGGGATGGATTTATATCTTTTTATGAAGAAGAAATCAGGGGGTAGCATTATCATTTGTTAAAGAGTTATTGTCAAGCACCAACAAGACAAACTAGGAAAGTGAGGAGGCAATTATGAACCTTTTCCCAAGGGCTATTTCACAGGAAGAGAATGAGATTCTTGATCGACAACCCTTGTTAAAGGATTTCAAGGTTGTTATCTTTGTAATGTGTTGGCATGTAAAATGTCAAGGCATTTTACTTGACAACCTTATGAAAAAATTTGCCATTTCTCAAGAAAAATAATCAAAATTGTCTCTTTCCAAGTGTTGACTTGTGTGAAAGGTTGCAGAAGCTCCAGGTGGTTTTAGAAGCACAAATTACAGACATTGGAAAGGTGTCTAAGTATACTTTGTGACATTATGATTTAGGGAATACTTTGGGAGATTTTCACTAGTCTTGGGAACATATTCACTTCTAGCTTTTTTTGAGGAAAAGGTTTTCTTAGTCGTCGAAGGAAGGTCAACTTGTATGAAATGTTTTAGGAACCGTAGGTGGTTTTAGAGGCCCATACCACAGTCATTAGAAATATTTTAGGGTTTACTACATGATTTCATATTCAAGATAAGGTTTTAGAAACATTGAGAATGGAAACCTTTCAGACACTAAAGCACAAAAGTATTTCTAGAGGAGAGAACTTGCACCAAAGGGTTCAGGAGCTTTAGTTGCGGTCATGAGCCTAAAAATGGTGAAATTTAATCTCATTAAGTTTTTTTCTTAGCACAATTTTTAGTTTTGTTCATAATCATCTCAAGCTCTTGCAACAACTCAACTCACTGGCATGTCTTCCTATGCCAAAAGGGTGATTTAGGTTAAAATTCAAAGAGAATTCATTTTTAAGATTCATATATGTTTCCATTTGATTTTTTGGCCCATTTATAGTCAAATTGATATATATTTATATGCCCCCAAAATCCCACATTATGGTCTTGGACCCAAAAATGTTTTTCATGTTCTAATTCTCCATTGAGTTTTTCATGTTCTAATTCTTTGTTAAGTTGTTGATGTTAGCAACTTAAGTGACTTAGGCACACTTTTGGAGCTTGGAGGCCTTTTGAAAGGTGGAAAAGAAATTTTAATGTGTTTTTTGATTCTCCTCCTCCATAAGTGCGCTATCACCCCATTAGTCCATCCCAAAAGCAAAAAGTAACTTCAAATTAGAAGATGGACTTGTGTGGAGTGATAACTTGCAAACCCCAAGACTCCTAGGCACATTTTTGAGCTCTCTATTGCATTTTCACCCTTTGGAATGTTGTTTTCACTTCACAAGTGTCCCTCAAACTGATTAGAGTGCCCATTAAGAGTGGAGGATGAAAAATGGCCACATTTTCATGTTTGTTTGAGCAAAACCCAAACCCCTCCTCCACTTAAGTGATTTTTGAAATCTTATTTTCTCTCAATGGAATCCCAATAGACATATGAGAAAAAAAAAACTCAAAAACATAACATATTGTTTATTCATGCCTTTAACCGCTATGAAAACTAGCTACATGCCCTAGATTTTCAAGAACTCATTTTGCTCATATCTTGAGTTCCTATGATCAAAACTCCTTGAAATTTTACACACCTCTTCCTCTCTAGAATGCCTTTTTTTTTACTTGTCCCTTAGGGGATATCATAATTTGGTTTATTTTTATTTCAAGAATGGATTTTTATCCAAAAACTCCATTTGTGCCTAGAACAACTGAAAATTGTTTTGCTTTTTTCCAATGACTCAACGAGCCAAATTGCCTAAAATTTGGAGAAAATGTTCATCTTAAAATAATATTTGATTTGATTTATCACTTGCATGATGAGGTGGAATATTTTTGGAGATATAGATGACTAATTTTTTAATATTATTTTTCCCTCTTCATTGGATTTTGCACTTTATTGTTGATCCCGATGAGAGAATTGTCTCAAAATTGGAGCATCTCTTCCTCTTGGAAACATCTTTCAAACGAACCAAGTATCATGTGATTTGGATAAGTATTGTTCCTATGGTGACCACATCCATGTCACAACCAAAATCATAATCGAGGACTAATGTAAACACCTGAAAATAAATAAAAACTCATTTTCTAACCTGAGTCAAAGTGTACAAGAGGATTGTTGAGCATGAAACATCCAATTGAATCATTCAAAGGATTTCATGATGGGAACTATGGTTTTGGTGTATTATCAATATGCTTAGCACCTCCTATTCTTTAGGAATTCATTTTAGTGAGTGTTTGATTCCATCTCCCAGAGAGGAAGTGTTTCCATTCAAAGGATTGTTATGTTGTTGTCGAGGATTCTCATAAATATTTGTGTAGACACAAAATTATGCACTTGGGTACATTTCTAGATCTATAAACATATACTAGCATTCATATGATTCATAAGCAAAAAAACTAGTAATTGACAATTATCTTTGGCCTTTTGTCTTTGTTTCTTGTTGTTTATTTGGTCTTGCACACCCTACAACCTAGTCTATATTTTACTTGTTTATCTTTTACAGCTTCAAACATTAGCGCCCATCTAGGATAGGAGTGTTCATGCACCCTTGTCCCCTCTAGACGCCTAAACCCTTTTCCACATTAATCGCTTCTTTTGGGTCTCTTTTATATTTTGAGCATCTTTTCTACTTATGGGTCGACCTTTTAGTTTTCAATTACAAAATTCAAACAAGGAATCATATAAATATATAGTTATGTGACTAAAATAAGGGATCAAACACTAAACATTAATATAAACACCTAAGTTTGCATTCAAAAGGCACCTAAAGCACTACAAATCATCCATTTGGCATTCAATCAAGGGATAAGAGACTGCATTTTCTACATACACAACATAGGAAGGGGAAGTTCATTTTTCTAACTAGAGATCTATCTACATTGTTACATCTAGTTACAACCCGCTATCAAGTGCACTCGCACAAGGGAATCCTAGGGCACGATTCTCACACTCACTCACCAGAACTACATGGAGTTTGAGATGTAGTGCAACACTCGGTTGTAATCTCACTCTTAGGGTGACCGTCAAGTTAGTCTGACTCCCCATATTGCATCTTTATTTTTTTGACTTGATGTGGTATTGTGGTTTTTGCAAGTGAATCTTTATTTTGCAGGTCACATGTACCTTGGTGATCATATTGTGACACACATGCGACCAACATAGAATATTTATGACACATTCAAGATCAAGTTCCGACCATTTTCGCAGTTACAGGTGCCCATTAGAGGTCATCAACGCCTAGGTGCCCTTGTCTTTCCATGGGCACCCATGTCTGGCCATATTCTTGGAGTTTGTAATTTATCCTGAGCATTTATGACACTCTTCACTTCCTATTTAATAGTTTTCCCAACTCAGACCGGTCCTAGATGGCGCATTAATCGACCAAGTCATCCTTTCTATACATATTGCTTATGGTTTTGTATTTTACTTACTTATTGCTTACGTCATATCATACTTAGCAGCTGTATATCATAGTTTACATTCAATTACTCTACAATTAGGGTTTTACAAAAGTTATATTTTTGTTAAATCAATTTACTACTATCAAATTCAATAGATCTCATGGTGTGATTTTTCTTTTTGAGTTAGGGACATGGTGATGTGAGTACATAGTTCCTAGTTATTGGAAGATAATTATTTACTCATGTTGGAGACAAGAGATCATGTTCGTGACAAATAGTGGATTTGTGTGTCCTATCATTGCTCACAGAGATGAAGAGTTGAAATTTCAAGGCATGACCAAAGATGACCATTCTAGATAAGATGTGGAGCATAGTTTCTAAGTCTAAAGAAATACATGACATGATCATAGAAACAACTGAGAAAGATGTTACTTAGTTGTAACATTCATTTCCATAACAAGGGAAGAGAAGAACTTTATCTTTGATTGTCTTCATTTGATCACACTTTCGGGTCAGTGCACCAAGTTGGGGGGCCAAAAAGTGGACAAAAACCCAAAAATGAACAAAACACAATCACATTTTGTAATAACGTGATCGCATTATGTTTTCTTAGGCCTGGTAATTCACAATCCTAAAACGTGTATGCGTTATAATGATCACAAAATGTGTGCATGTTTTGCTCTATATGAAGTTTGTAGGAGCTTAAAGGAGCCATATTTACTAAAATAAATGAAGTATAAGATTTCTTTTATTATTTCTTTATACTTTTATTATTTCTTATAATTTATTTATTTTTAGTAAATATAAGATGTTAGGGTCACTCTGCACCTGATGGAGGTGGTCCCGCGACTCTAGAAGTTGTAATCTAGAAGATAGTTTTTCAAAATCTAATTTGGTCAGTACTTATTCATTTTCAGGATTTTAACAATGACTGAAAACTTTCAGGCCATATATATTGTAGTCGGTATTTGTTTTGGGAAAACATATAGTCATTTTGTAGGTTTTTTGACCTTTCGGATTGGATTTTGGTACTACAACTCCTTGAATTTATACCAATTTTAAAATTTGGCCCATAATTCACTGTAGTGACCACAAATCAACTCTATGATTCTTGTCTACTTCTTACTAAAATGAGATCCTCACTTTCTAGATAGAGGATTGTTCCCTGAATGGGATTCTTGTCATATGGGAAAAATGAGGTGATTGTAATGTGCCTCCTCCTGAAGGCGTGCTCACATTACTGGGTGTTGAATGAGTTTTTATGAATAGTACCAAGTGAATTACATCAAGTGAACTTAGATGATTGTTCATTCTTAGAAACAGAGTGTTCCATATAAAGATCATCCCTTCACCTTTCCTGGCTCTAAAATCATTCTTTTATGGAATCAAATTCAAGATTCTCATACGTGTTTTTACTCATATGTTTCTCATGGAGATAGACAATGCCTTAATACTTCACACATGATGGTCCTGGATACCTCGGTGGCATGACTAGCTCATTTTAGCTTGTCATTTAGAGAGATTTGGGTACAAGGACACAATTTAGGGTTTAGGGTTTAAGTTTTAGGGTTTAGGGATTTAATGTTTAGGGTTTAGGTTTTAGGTCTCAATGTTTAGGGTTTAGGTTTTAGGTTTTAGGGTTTAGGGCTCAAGGTTTACAGTTTTGGGCTTAGGGTTGAGGGTTTAGGGTTGAGGGTTTTGGGCTAAGGGTTTAGGGTTTAGGATTTAGTGTTTAGGATTTAAAGTTTAGGTTTTTGGGCCCAAGGTTTGGGGTTTAGGGTTTAGGGTGCATGGTTTAGGGTTTAAGGTTTAGGGTTTAGGGTATAGGGTTCAAGGTTCAAGGTTCAAGATTCAAGGTTCAAGGTTCAGGGGGTTTAGTGGTTTAGCAGTTAGGGGTTTAGGGTTTAGGGTTAAGGGTTTAGGGTTTATGGTTAGGATTTAGGGCTCAGGGCTCAGGGTTTAGGGGTTAGGGTTCATGGTTTAGGGTTGAAGATTTAGTGTTTAGGGTTTAGGGTTTAGTGTTTAGGGTTTAGGATTTAACATTTATGGCTAAAGGTTTAGGCTTTTTGGTTTAGGGCTCATAGTTTAGGGTTTAGGGTTTAGGGCTTACGGAACATGGTTTAGGGTTTAGGGATCATGAATCAAGGTGTGGGGTTCAAGGCTTAGGGTTTAGGGTTCATAGTTTAGGGTTTATTGTTTTGGTTTTAGGGTTTAGGTTTTATAGTTTAGGGTTTAGGGATCAGGGTTAAGGGTTTAAGGTTTAGGGTTTAGGGCTTAGGGTTTACGACTTAGGGTTTAGGGTTTAGGATTAAATATTTAAGGTTTAAGGTTTAGGATTTAGTTTTTAGGGTTTAGGGTTTATGGTTTGGCATTTAGGGCTCATGGTTCATGGTTTAGGGTTTAGGGTTTAGGGTTTAGGGCTTAAGGCTCAGGGTTTAGGGTTTAGGGCTCACGGGTAAGGGCTCTTGATGCAGGAACATCAAGGAATTAAAAGACTCAGGCATCTTAGAGGCATATTTAAACCATGATCATTTCATTGTAGGTGCCTTTCATTCATTTTGTATGTGTGGAAAGTAGATATAAGTGTTAAATTCCAATATGTAAACCTTAAAGGTAATAAAGGGTAAATTGGTTGTTTTAGGCCTAATCAAGCCTATAAAGGCATCTAATGAGTTGTCATGAGTTGGATATGGTTGACAACAAGTGAAGAGAGAGAGTTTAGGAGATAATTAGCATCCTATGCCAAGTTTAGAGGTAATTAAGCTCTTTTTGGGAGCTAGAGCTAAAAACAAGCCAGTCTAGTAGAGATATAAGGAGTTATTCAATGGAAATGAATCATGAGAAATGATTCAAGGAATGTAATAAGGTTTGAGGTGAATAATAAGATGGTATGTTGGTGTTGCAGGTGTTTTTTGTGTAAGTTTGCTATTTTAGTTGTCTTTTGAATACATTGTATGTTGAAACCTCTTCTCAGATCAAGAGCTTGGAAAAACACAATCACCAATGAAAGAGTTTTAAACCTCATTAAATAATTAGGAAGCTAAAGGAGGATGAATGGATTGTATCTTATTTTTGTAGCTTTTGAAACACGGTATTATGACCTGTAGAACAAGTTTCATGCTCTCGGCTTGAAACTAGGACAGGGCATAACTTTGTTTTTCACCATTGACATCTTATGAATTTTTTTGAGCACCTAGATGCCCAGGGAAAATCTAGTGGTGTACCAAGTTTTGAGACCCATCTTATACGTGGGAAAAAGATATGGTCGATAGGACAAACTGAATGTGACAGTGCATAGTTTGAGAAGGAAATTGAGTGCATGGTGATTGAAATGGAGTTAAGCCACCAAACTCCATATACTCTATGATTTTGACATGATAGAAGTGGATCTATGCTCCTCCAGGTGAGATCATACTCTCAAGTGCTTTCTATTATAGCTCAGGGGTAGAAAAGGCCTAATTGTAGGAATAATTTACAAAGGAAGTATAAAATTCATCAAAGGAACATGGTACAACATTTTGGCATATTGAAGTACACCATAAAGGGTCCTTAATGTGTCATTTAATTATATAGTTGCTTCAGGGGAATTGGAGGTATGAGAGTGTTTGCATGCTTCAAGGGCTAGTAGCTAATTAGGCCTCAAAGAGAGAAAGAAGGTGCAAGAGAAGAATGTGATTGTGGGATGAGTTTAGACATCTTGTTTTAAGTGAGAGGAGATGTTCTAAGAGTCTTAGAGGTGACTCAGGGTCTATATCAAGGTTTGGGCACCTTGGTACTAGTGACCTAAGTAGAGAAGAAGGCAAATATGAGCATTCCATGGTAAAGTGGGTCCAGAGATTGACCTATCTATGTTTAGAAAAGAATGAGGATAT
Organism: Taxus chinensis; assembly: GCA_019776745.2. Taxonomy (NCBI): domain Eukaryota; kingdom Viridiplantae; phylum Streptophyta; class Pinopsida; order Cupressales; family Taxaceae; genus Taxus; species Taxus chinensis. The sequence continues at coordinate 334,496,001 of CM034148.1, read as the reverse complement.
ATATATATATATATATATATATATATATATATATATATATATATATGGGTATGAATATGGTGTTCCAGGTATTGAGAATCTTCAAGGTACTTGTATAAGCCTATATGCATAGTTGGACCAAGTAATATGGTCTTAAGGGATATGTAAGGACAGTTGGAGAACAGTCAAGAAAAGTGGAGGCATTGAGCATTGCAAATGCATTTGAATGAGTGAATTAGCATTAGTGAAGTGTGTGTAGGAAGAGTTAAGTGCTAAGATAGAGAAACACCTAAGTTTGCTGGAGTGAGCCAAGAGCAAAATTGAAGGAAAAGGCAAAAACAATGAGTAAGGACTGAGATTTTTGAATTCAGATATAGTAATTATCTAAAAGGGATAAGGCAATAGAGAATGAACATGAATAGTGGGTCATAGAGTGTTTGAAGGAGTCTAATTACTCACTAGGTTCAAATTTACAAACTAGCCAAGTTTTTATAATGAATAAAATGCTTAGTTTTGATTTAGTATTGAAGACATGATGAGTTTTCATTGATCATCTTCACCTACTCTAGATTTATAGTTTGGGGTTTAGGGCTCAGGGTTCAAGTTTTAGGGTTTAGCGTTTATGATAAAGGGTTTAGGGTTTAGCGTTTATGATATAGGATTTAGTGTTCAAGGTTTAAGGTTTATTATTCTAGTTTTAGGGTTTATAGTTTAGGGTTTTGGGCTCAGGCTTAAGGGTCAAGGATTTAAGGTTTAGGTCGCAGAGTTCAGGTTTCAGGGTTTAGTGTTTAGGGCTTAGGGTTTAGGATTTAAGGTTTAGGTTTTAGGGTTTAGGCTTTAGGGTTTAGGACTTAGAGTTTATGGTTTAGGATTCAATGTTTAGGGTTTAGGGTTTAGGGGTTAGGGTTTATGATTTAGGGTTTAGGGTTTAGGGTTTAGGTTTTAGGGTTTAGGATTTAGTTTTTAGGGTTTAGGGTTTAGGGTTTAGGGATCATGGTTTGTGGTTTAGGGTTTAGGGCTTAGGGCTTAGGGCTCAGAGTTTAGGGCTTAAGGCTTAGGGTTTAGGGGTTAGGGCTCATGAGTAAGGACTGGATGTTTAAGGTTTAGGGTTTAGGGTTTAGGGTTTAGGGATTATGGTTCAGGGTTTGGGATCTAGGGTTAAGGGCTCAAGGTTTAGGGTTTAGGGCCTAGGGTTTAGGGTTTTGATTGTAGAATTTAAATGCTAAAAGCTTTAGGTTGAATGCTAAAATCCTGAAAATTACCTATGTACTGACCAGATTATACTATAAAAACTATCTTCTAAACCGTGACAGATGGAGCTATGAGACTAGTTCCATAAGGTGCAGAGTGACCCTAACATCTTATATTTACTAAAATAAATTTAAAGTATAAGAAATAATAAAATATAAATAATAATAATAATGAAATTATAAATAGAAGCATGCCAAAACCACATATCATGCTTATACTATCAGGAACACATACACATTATAGCGTGTGTGTGTTATATTTGTTTACTTTTCCAAGCCATGCCTCAAGGCTTGGGGATCCGGCTTGGATCCCCAAACCTGAGGCATGGACCTGCAAAAACACAACAAACAACACATTTTTGCAAGAAAATGCAAAAATCTCTCTTCCACCATCATAAATCGACATAAAACAATCGATACGTTTAAAAAAATTATACCATGACGTAGAGCAGAGTTTCTACTTTCTAAAAATATAAATTTTCAAATTTTCTAACTAATATAAGTTTTCCATATTATTTATTTTCTAACAATGCCTTTTTATAGCTATTTTTTGAAGTTTAAACATGTCTATATTTTGTCATATATCTTTTTTTGGCTCATCAAAATTGAAAAAAATTATACTAGCCCAAACTAGGCATAATTCTATACACATTCAAAAAAATCTAATTTTTGATATTTTTTGAGGTAGTTAGGGGGGGCACGGTCAGAGCTCCGTTATGTTTTTAAATTTAAAATTTTTGTACTAGAAAAATCATTCAAAAAAATACTCGCTAAAAAAATCTATAAAAAAAATGTACCCAAAACTAGATGCTCCTAGTTATCATTCTACCAAAGGGTTTTCAAAAATACTAAATGGTGCTCAAAAAATTGTGGGGGGCACAAAAGTCACTATGTTATGTTTTTTTAACAAAAATAGGAGCCATGTTGGTATTTTAGTTATTTTACCCACTTAAACTTATCTGTTTTCAATAAAATTTAGTAGCTAGAAACTAGACTCAAAATTCTACGATTCATATTCATACAACATTTTCCAATTTTGAGTGTAACTATTTCAAAAAGCTCGTACAAGTTGAATTTTTTATTTTTTAGAAAATTACGTCCACTTAAGATCCCCTTTTGGGGCCCCAACTTGGTGCACTTAACCTTTCTCTCTTTTATTTTCTCTCTCTAACATTCTATTTCTCCATTTACAAAAAGCTTTTGTAAAAGTGACTTGAGTCACTTATAATTTCTATTTCTTCATTGATATTACACTTTAAGTTGAAAAGTCACATGAGAATGTGAAGACTCATTTATTTTGGATATAAATTGGAATACTCTCTCCATTCCAAAGGATTATTTTTTTCCCTCTTTATAGTATATTGTAATTCTTTTATTTCCCACTCAGTAATTTTCCTCCATTCTCCTTATTTTCACTCAATCAAATGTATGGTAATTTTGTAAGGACAAAATGACTTTGTTCATGTTGAAAAAGGAATGAAAATCAGCATTTGAACTTTGTGCCAATCTCCGTTTTTGTTTCATATTCTTTATGTAAAGTCCATGTGTTTGCATGTGTCTTTTGATTGAACTAGAAATACTCTTTGAATTGTATTTAATAAAATCTAGGTTCAGCTCATTAATACAATTCTCTCCTCATTTTTCTCTCCTCACTTGCCTATATTTCCCCTCTCTCTTATATATTGTTACAATCACAACAAGGGTGTATATGCACATTCCTTGGTCTATGACCACATCGAGATATAGTTTAGTTTATATTTTTTATGTATTTCAATAAATGGGAGCCACCCCATCTTAAAGCGGAGAGGCTTAGTCCCATGAGCATTGGTGAAATCCCCAATTTTTCCTTGAAAATATTTTTTGCCAACAATTTTTGGTGCCCACCATGGGGAAAATTTTGATGTCCTACACCCTATGTCGAACCAAAAAACCCTAAAAATCATATATTCCAAAATCCTAAAAAGTAAAAAAATTCCAAAAAAGTAAAAAAACCTTGATGCCTTTACCTGAGTATATCATATCCCTTGGCCAATCTAAAAACCTATTTCTCCACTTGATTAATTCATTTTGTAAGCAAACTGGCATATGGAAGATTCACCAAAAAAACCAAGAAAGTGGCATTGGAGCATTTCATAATATTTTATTTGAGTTGCAATAATAAGTTGATTTCATACTTGATCCCACACGGATTCCAAGATAAGCTCCTGAAGATCCATTTGAAGAGCCTATTGTTAGTCCCATTATATCTCCCATCTCTCCACCACAACTGGATATTCTTCCTCTAGAAATGGTTATACATGTGCCTCTGGGACAAAACATCGGTCAGATAGCTTTAACTCCCCCACTTCATGAATTACCCATAGGATCGAGAAAGAATTTTCCCAAATTCTATGGAGATGGAAAGAAAAATCCAAATGAGCACACTAAAACATTTTTATCACATCTTGTGGTGTTATTGGAGTGGAACATGAATATGTTTCTATTTAGATATTCATAGAGTCATTACAAGATACCATTGTAGAATGGATTTACTATTTTCCATCCCACTCAATCACTAATTGGGAAGATATGAAAACTAAATTGAAGCAAGGTTCAAGTCAATGGAAGATGTTCATGCCCTTCTTTTTCTATTAGCTCAAATGAAGAAGGAACCATAAGATCCCATGAGAGATTTTGTGGCCAAATTCAATAAGATGATTAATAAGATCCCTATTGGTGCCCGTCCTACTATATATAATCAAAAGAGGTTCTTCATAAATGCTCAATTTCCTGAAGTTTGGTTCATATGGCAGAGAACTCAATTGAATACTTTGGATAATGTTAAAGAACTTGTTATTGAATTGGAATATGATCTTATCATGTCAAGAAAGATCAAGAATGATTCAAACAAAAAACAAAGTCTATAGTTCCCACTATGAAGGCACTAATTCAATGTTGAAGAAGTTGGTTAATGATATGACTACACTAAAGAAGAAAATGGATCATCATGCCCCATATAAAAAATAGAACTGAAATCAGATTGTTGTAGCACCCCAGAGGATTGCCTTAGAGGCTTGACCTATTAACGCAACATGTGGAACCTAAGAAGATAAATAATATGAAAATTTTGAATCATAACTTGAAAGAAAAGAAGAAGTTGGATATGCAAACATTAGGTATTTTGAGTACTCATTTGATGAAGATCATAAGGATTCCATAGATGATATGAATAACTACTCTTGTGTAATGTTCACTCACTCACAAGCACAGAAATAGGCTTCTTCCTTCACTTCCCAAATGAAGTACTCAAATCCTTAAAGGTGACTCTATAGAAAACAATAAAAAAAAGAGGATCATTGTTTCCAACTTCTATGGAGTCATACAATAATAATCCTGAGACAACCTCAGTCAAAGCCACATCTCCCTCTCCGTGTAAGTTTGTTTCTTCTCCTTCAGTCAAATTAGTGTTTAGTTCCGCTTCTCTTATTCCTAAGAATGTAAATCCTACTCTTGTCAAATTTGTTATCATCCCTGAAGTTTCCACTTCTTCATCCTTTGACATCATTGATCATGTAAAGAAGTCTAAAATCCAAATTTCTTATTTTGAGTATCTGAGAAATCATCCCAAGCAATTTTATAAACTCATCTAGTTTATTAAAGGAAGTAGTTCAAATTGTGGTTCCATCAGCTCCACTGCCAAAGAACCACTCTCCATTTTTAGTACCACTCCTTATTAGAACATTATTGCTTCAACATGCTCCACTTCTTATAAATTACAACCCTTCTACCTCTCTTTTCTGATCAATGGATATAAACTGAGTAACTGTATTATCGAATTCGATGCTTCTGAAAATGTTATGCCCGTCAAAATTTCCAGGCCTCTTAGTCTCACTCTCACCCATTTTGTTGGCCATTGTTACTCCATGGAGACTAAAGAAGTATTCCTCATTGATTGGGTCAAATATGTTCAAGTAACATTCATAGATTTTCCTGAAAAGAAAGTCAAGATAAACATACTTGTGGTATACATTCTAACATCATATGGTATGTTATTAAGCCAAAGTTTCTTTCGGGATATTGGTGGAGATATAAATATGGACTACGCATGTGTCACCATACTAGTCAAGGGTAAAATGAAAAAAATTCTCCAGAGGAAGATGAGATACATTGTTCAAAAGGAAGATGGCCCAAGGACATATATTCTGTACCAAGATTCAAGATATGACAACTATTTCATAACTTTGGAGGAAGATGCTAAGCTTTCCATATTTATGGACTACCCAATGTGATTGAGCCAGTTAACCAATAACAAGACGACTTGATAGGCCTAGAATTTGATAGTGTACACTTCTCATTAAGTATGGATACATGTTATGTACTTGGTGATAATGAGGATCATGGATATCTTGATTTGCCACAAAGAAACCCTAAGACGATAAGCAATGTGTATAATGAAAACAAAGTGATATCTAATAAGTTCTTGAAATGAGATCCCCAGGTTTCCAATCATCTTCTTAGTAACCAGAATGAGGACTCACTCAATGGATATGATTGTGAATATGAATCTTTCTCTTTTCCATTCGGAGAAGAGGGTCTTCTCAATGATGAATAAATAGTTGGAAAAGTGTTTGAATATCTCAAGGATGATTACAATCAAGAAGAATATATCTCCATTATAGATATGAATATTGTAGCCCAAAAAAGGCACAATGAGAATGATAATATCTCTACTTTTATCCCAACCTCGTGTTCATTATCCTTTAAATAAGATGAAACAACACATCATTCATACCGTAACAAGCAATAGATTGAGAATGAGCTGGTATGTGTGAAGAATAACCATCTCGAGTAACTCAGAAACATACAGTAGAAATAATTCTATGATGGTGTTGAAAGTATCAAAATCTCTACTAAGAACCAACTTATAGAAATAATGGTCATGTGTAGCATGCAAATCAAAGAGAAAAATCCCATCAAAGAGCACAAGACTAGTTGTGAACATGGTAAAACTAGTATAATCGAGAATCGACCCTATAACAATTATAAAGTGAAAAATGGCAAATCATAATCATGGGTGAATTTAAAAATGGATTGGCAACTAGAAACATAATTTCATAGCAATAAAGATAATGAGCTATCCAGATGGATCTTCACTTGTAAGAGAGTTCATGCAATCTTTCTCTAGAAGAAACATGCAAGAATATTTTTCTTAGATACATAGAGACCTCTTATAGCATCCGTATTTTCAAAGCAGTTGAGAAATGGGTCTTACTTTATTGAGCCAGTTAATGGATTTACATAGCAACATCATTTGGTGGTACTCGTGCATGGGTAACATCCGAAATAGAAAAAGTATTGCAATGAAAGTGAGTTATCCCCCGCATGTACCATAGGTGATTTAGGTTTGTTTTTTGTCATGTGGTGTATTTCATTTCTTGTTGCGTGGTGCATTTCCTTTCTTGTTGTGTGTTCGTATCTTTTCATTCCAATATCTCTTTGAGTTTGTTTTTCCCAATGAATAAGACATTGGTCTACTCAAGGTTGTGAAATTTTGGTGTTATGTCTTTCCTTATTTATGCTTCACCCAAACCAAGTAAAGTCCCCAAGTATGATCCAATTATTTGCATGTAAAATGTCTAGGTGTTTTACTTGACAACCCTATGAAACTTTTTGCCATTTCTCGAGAAAATTAGTCAAAATTGTCTCTTTGCAAGTGTTGATTTGTGTGAGAGGTTTTAGGAGATCTGAGTGGTTTCAGAAGCCCATATTGTATTCATTGCAAATGTTTCTAAGCCGACTTTGTGACAATATGATTTAGGGAAGATTTAGGGAGCTTTGCACTAGTCTTGGGAACATATTCACTTCTAACAATTTTTATGAGCAAGTATTCTCAATTGTTAGAGAAAGGTCAACTTGTATGAAAGGTTTTAGGAGCATCAAGTTGTTTCAGAGGCCCATAACACATTTATTGGAGATATTTTAGGGTTTACTATATGATGACATATTCAATACAAGGTTTTAGAAACATCGAGAACATAAACCTTTCAGACACTAAGACACAAGAGTCAATTTGGAGGAGAGAACTTACATGGAAGGGTTCAAGAACCTTGGATGGATTCACGCACCTAAAAAATAGTCAAATTTAATCTCATTGAGTTATCTTCATGGGCCAAGTGTTAATTTTGTTCATACTTATCTCAATCTCCTACAACAACTCAGCTCACTGTCACACCTTCCTATGCCAAAAGGGTGAGTTGGCTTAAAATTCAAAGATAATTAATTTTGAGGATTCCTATATGGTTCCATTTGGTTTTTTTAGCCCATTTACAATCTAATTTATATATTAAACACCCCGAAAATTTCAATTTTATTTCTTGAACCCAAAAAGTGCTTTTCATGCTCTAATTCTCCGTTGAGTTGTTAATGTCAACAACTTAAGTGATATAGACACACTTTTGGAGCATGGTGGCCTTTTGGAAAGTGGTACTTTTTTTGTAATGTGCTTTATGATTTTCCTCCTCCATAAATGTGGATTCACCCCATTGGTCCATCCCAAAAGAAAAAATTAACTTCAAATTAGAAGATGGGCTTGTGTGGAGTGATAACTTACAAACCCCAAGACTCCTATGCGCATTTTTGAGCTCTCCCTTACATTTGCACCATTTGGAATGTTTTTTTCACTTCATAAGTGTTGTAGTCACTAGATCATGTACTTAATATGTACATCTATCCTCTAAATATGCCATTTATTTGCATGATTCCTAAGCAAGAGAACTACTCATTAACAAACCTTTACTTTGCTTTGACACTGATTTTATCCTTTTCATCTTTATTGCTTGTTATTTTTGCATATTATCCAACATCATAGTCTGCTTTGATTTCACTATTTATCCTTTTGGGCACCCTATACAAAACCAACCATTAGGGACATGAGTGCTCGGGCATTGCTATCCCTCTAGGTGCTTATGTCCTCTTTCTCTCTTTTGTCAAATTTTCATATGTTATTTCTTGTTTGTCTTATGTTATCACCCTTAGTTAGATTTATCTTATCAATGATGAACCTTGGGAAAAGGAGTCATATATATAAATGGCTTATTTAACCTCACCAGGGAAAGCATTCAAAAGGCATATACATCTACAAGGAGCTAATAATTTATATCTACTACATCAATAACTACATTTTGGATTGCATACTTCAATGTATAGGAGGGTTTATTCTAAGTTCCATATCACAAATTTTACATTGGTACAAAGTAGTTGCAATGTGTTATTATTTTTTTCAGTGACACTAGGGAAACCTAGCTCAAGGGAAACTATTCCAATCATACGCACACTAGAACTACATTGAGTCTAAAATGTAGTGTAGTGTTTGGTGATAATCACATTGGGATGACTGCCGAGGTCAATCCAACTCAAGCATATGCATATTTTATTCATCTAATGTGCATTTGAGTATTATGTAGGTATTTAGGGTTTATTTTTTAGGTACAAGTGTGACTAAGCATAATTTTAACAAACATGATGTGACCTAAAACGAACTAGAAGTGAAACAGAAAAAACTAGGACCAAAGCTATTCCACAATCACCCTAGGTGGCCCTATTCCATTATAAGCAGTTCCATCCCTGTGATTTTCACTTTCTAGAATTAGAAATAGAGCTTGAAAAATCCAAAATTAGCCTTTATTGATCTGTCACTAACCCAAAATCAATTCAAACCTATGAAGGCAAGCCGAGTCATTATACAAACCATATATCACTCTTGCTTGTATTTCTATAGATATATCTTGCTTAAATATTGTTATATTTATCTGATCAACATTTTTCTTACATAGATTTAAATTTTGTTAAATCAAGTGCACCTCAAGATGATTGGAGTGCCCTTTAGGAGTGGAGGATGCAAAATGGGTGCATTTTCATGCTTGTTTGAGAAAAACCCAAACCCCTCCTCCACTTAAGTGATTTTTGAAATATTATTTTACCTCCATGGAATCCCAACAACCATATGATAAAAAACAACTCAAAAACATAACATATTATTTATTCACGCCTTTAACCTCCATGAAAACTAGCCTCATACCCTAGATTTTCAAGAACTCATTTTTCTCATATATTGAGTTCCCATAGTCAAAACTCCTTGAAATTTTACACACCTCTTACTCTCCAGAATGCCTTTGTTTTGAGCTACCACTTAAGGGATATCATAACATGGTTTATTTTTATTCAATAATGAAAATGTCAGCCAAAGAACTCCATTTTTTCTAGAACAAGTGATTTTTTTTCTTTTTCCTGGTGACTCAACGAACCAAATTTCCTAAAATGTGGAGCAAATGTTCCTATTAAAATAATATTTCATTTGATCTATCACTTGCATGATTAGGTAGAGTATTTTTTGAGATATAGATGACTAAGTGTTTTCATAGTATTTTTCCCTCTTCATTGGATTTTGCACTTTCCTGGTAATCCCAATGTCTCAGAATTGGAGCATCTCTTCCTCTTGGAAACATATTTCAAACTATCCAAGTCTTATGTGATTTTGATAAGTATTTCTCCCATGCTGACCACATCTATGTTGTAGAAAAAATCATCATTAAGGACCATTGTAAATACCTAAAAAGAAAGAAAAAATCATTTTCTAACCTGATTTAGAGTGCGCAAGAGGATTGTTGAGCATGAAACATCTAATTGAATCATTCAAATGCTTTTATGATGATAAGCATGGTTTTGGTGTATTTTCAATATCCTTACCACCTCTTATTATTTAGGAATTCATTTTAGTTATTGTTTTATTCCATCTCACAAAGAGGAAGTGTTTCCATTCAGAGGATTGCTATGAGGATTCTCATAAATATTTGATACTATCAAATCCAAGAGATATCATGGTGTGATTTTTCTTACCGAGTTTGGGACATGGGTTATGTGAGTGTATGCTTCCTGGTGATTTCAAGATAAATGTTTTCTCATGTGGGAGATAAGAGATCATGTTCATGACAAATAGTTGATTTGTGTAGCCTACCATTGCTCACATAGATGAAGAGTTGAAATTTCAAGTCATGACCAAATATGAACACTCTAGATAAGATGCAGAGCATCGTTTCTGAGTCCAAGGAAAGACATGCCCCGATTAAAGAAGTAGCTAAGGATGATGCATTCAATTGTAACATTCATGTCCATAATGAGGGAAGACTGGAACTTCATCCATGATCATCTTCAGTTGATCACACTTTATCTCTTCTTTTATCTCTCTAACATTTCATTTCTCCACTGAGAAAAAACTTTTGTAAAAGTCACTTAAATTGTATATTTCTTTGTTGAAATTGCACTTCAAGTTGAAAAGTCAAATGAGAATATGAAGATTCATTTGTTTTGGCTATGAATTGGATTGCTCTCTTCATTCCTAAGGATCATTTTTTGCTCTCTTTATACCATATTATAATTCTTCTATTTCCCACTTAGTAATTTTCCTCCATTATCCTTCTTTTCACCCAGCCTAATGTATGGTATTTTTTTAAGGTTAAAAGGAATTTGTGCCTGTTGAAAATGGAATGAAAAATAACATTTGAACTTTGTGTTAACCTATATATTTTTTATATTCTTTATGTAAATTGCATGCATTTTCTTATGTCTTTTGATTGAACTAGAAATACTCTTTGAATTGTAGTTAATAAAATTTGGGTTCAAATCATTAATACGATTCTATCCTCACTTGCCTATATTTCCTCTCTCTCTTATATAATATTATAGTCATAAATAAGGAGTTTTTGCACATTCCTTGGTCTATGACCACCCAGAGAAATAGTTTAGTGTACATTTTTTCCATCTTTCAATAAACGGGAGCCGCCTCATCTTGAAGCAGATGGAATTAGTCCCGCAAGCGATGATGAAATCCCCATTTTTTACTTGACAACATATTTCACCAAAATAATGGAAGGAGATAAATCCCTAGGCCTAGACAGTTTCCTACCTTTTTATTTCAACAATTTCAGGATATCATTCAAGAAGGTGTGGTTAATGTGGTCATTGAATTGTTTCAATATGAAATAATCATGACGGAAATGAATAACACTTTCATTTTTTGTTTTTTTGAAGAAGGTGGGGGTGAGAGAAAAAAATTATTTCACACTTATAATTATGTGTAATATATTATATAAGATTTTTCCTAATGTTTTTGCTATGATAATACAAGTTTTTCTCCCCAAAATTATTCCTAAGCATCATGGAGCTTTCATGAAAGGTAGAAAAATTCTAGATAGTATAATAATGATCCACTCATCACTTCAGTTTATTGATAAGTACAAAAGAGGGAATGTTTTTAAAAATTGATATGAGTAAAGCATATGAAAAAATCTCATGGAGCTCCTTGGAGAAGGTTTTGATCGAATTTGGGTTTTATAGGAAGTATGTTGACCTGATTGTATCATGCATTTATACCCATTAGTTTTCATTTCTTTTCAATGGGTTGGGGTGGGGTTGTTCTAAATTAAAAGAAGGATAAGGAAAGGGGGTCCACTTTCTCCTCATCTCTTTATTATAATGGCAAAGGCCATAGGAAAAATCATTGAGAAGGCTAGTGTCAGTGGCCATTTAAAAGGGATTATTATAGCTCGCGATATTAAAGTTATACCTCATAAAAACATTTTGGATGATACAGTCATTTTATGGAAATTTTCAATAATATAATGCAATAGTATAAAAAAAAATCTATTTGATTATATTTTTTGGTTGGTATATCAACATGATTAAAAGTTCTATATTTTTTATTAATGTGCTAGAAACTAGACAATACAAGATATCAAAAATTTTTGGGTGACATATCCAACAGATTCCTTCTAAGTATTTAAGGATACCCCTCTTCAAAGTAATGATGGACCTAAGTTGTTGAAATTTTTATTGGATAGGTTTCAACATAAATTACCTACATGGAAAGGTACATTATTGACCTAGGTAAGTAAATTGCAACTCCCGAAGAGTTTGGTCCAAAGTCTTACTATTTACCTTATGTCTCTCTTCAAGCTCCGTGGGAAAGTGAATAGAAGAATTGAAAAAATAAAAAATGGGTTTTGTTGGTTTGGTTATGAGGAAAGAAACATGATTCCCTTAATTTCTTTGGAGAGGGTGATTCTTCCTTAATATCTAAGGGACTTGGGTCTAAGGAAGTTAAAGGAAATGAACAAATCTTTGATTCAAAGGTGGGGTGGAGGTTATTGAAGTAGGAAATCTTATGGAAAAAAATTCTTAGAGAAAATTACTTGACTAATAATGATGTGGAATCATTCCTATCCATTGAATATCATCATATTGATTCCACCATTTGAAAAATTATTGCTAAGAGAAGACACTTTTTAAGTAAGGGCAGTAGGTGGAAATTGGCATGACAAGAAGTCCTTCTTTTGGGAGGATGATCGGTAATATAATTCTCCTCTTAAATCCATAGAGTCCTGGCATGTGGTTGGCTCTTTTTTAAAATTCAACATTAGGGATAAGGTTAAGGACTATCAGATAAGAAATGAAATGGGATTATCTTAGACAATTTGACAATTGGAATCTAGGTGATCTAAACATTCTTAGAGCTCTAGAGCTCCTTGATAATAAATTGAGAAGTTTCCACATCTAAACAATGCATACAAATGATGATCTAGTTTGGTTGAATTATGAATATGGGAACTTCAGTCTTAATTCTAAGTATATGGTTGCATTGAGCCCTAGGGGGGACGAGTTTGCTTGGGATGAACTTTGGGATAAAAAATGGTTCCTATGATTAATATATTTTGTTTGGTGTCTCAAAACAAGGTTCTCACTATTTATAATCTCATGAAATTGGGCTTACCCTTCCATACTATATGTTTGCTTTTTGAAAGGGAATGTTAATCAGTTTGGTACCTTTTTGAGGAGTTTTCCTTTGTTCTTAGAATACGAGAATGAATCATTTATTTGTTTAATGTGATTTGGGTGTTGTCTTTGTCAAGGCCATACATAATCAAGGAACGGCCATAAAGTAGTTGTACAGTCATGGACCAATGTAATTTCGAGTTCCAATATTGGAGATTAAGCATCTTCAATCTTAGATCAACCTATTTTCCTTGTCTGCATATCCAAATATCCTCCATTCCATTTTTACAACTACGTCTTTATCTCCTACTATGCATTTGAGCTATCATTCTATTGCTTATCATTTTTACAAGTATTAATGTGTTGTTCTGATTATGGATAATTAATTCTAAAATAATTAATTCATAATAACCACTTGTAATGAACCCTTACATCCTATATGTTGTTTTACACATTACATTTACACATGAATATAATTTATGGTGTAAAAAGTTGGATAATGATTATCATTTGCATAAATCACTCAAGTCAAACAACATTCCCATGAAATGGTGGAAGAATATGTATTGAACTATAAGGCCTTACTTTCATGTGGACCTCAGCACATTGATGGAAATGAGTTAATCACTTCACCACTAGTATAACCAGGAAGCTTCATAAACACGTCATGTTTCTTAGTTGTACATGTTTTCAGGACATTTTTTAAACAATTAAAGTATATTAAAATAAGCTCAAGGTAGCCAACATGTTCACTTGTGATACCATATAATCATCTAATAATAAAAAATTTCAAACAAAAATCCCATACAAGGTAAGTTGATCGAGACTAAGAAGGTTGAATGTGTTAATATTATACTTCTTGCTCTTATAGTATCTACTACAAATACTTATTCATCACACTGCTTAACATTATTTACAACCTTATCACATAATATTACACAAAATACTTGGTTAATATAGTATAAGCACCATCACCTACTATCTATTTAACCCTAAATTAAATCTATTGGTTGATTTAACTAGGTGTATGATGTATAAGAGTTGATTAATGATTTAAGAAAAATATAACAATATAAGAACTAATCAGATTTACAACTAAGATCAGATAAGTCAGATTACAACACACCACTTAACCTAACATGCCATTGAAAATACAAACAATAAGGAAAACAAAACTTAGCTTGCTACAAGTTATTTTTGGACAAATTTGGAAGTGTACAATGTAAAAAATACAATAGATGAACCTAAGGAAACCTCACAAACTAAACTAGAAGTGTAAATATTCTTGGGTTAGGACCATACAATATAGTCAGAACCATACTATATGGTCTAAAACGTTTTATATGGTCTTAGACCTACTCTAAGATAGTTCTTGCAACTTCCTGGGTTGTTCGCCTTCCTGGATTTATTTGTTGCTATCAAACCCTAATTATTTTACATGTAACAAAGCTCTCTATATGGACTAATCACCACTTCAAACCATAACCATGGATGAAGAGTCTTGTAAAACAAACATTAGAAGGGGTATGAGTACCTAGCTTGTGGTATTTAGATAGATCAATAAGATTTGGAAAATTCTTTGACCATGCTTACTTTGACTTGGCTCTTGTTAAAGCACTTGGAGAGAGGATGTTTGGATGTTTGTAGATGAGAGAGATAGCTATCTTGACCTAGTTTTGAGCTTTGAACCTGATGTGGGTATTTCCCTAATTATTGTAGACGTGTAATTATGATATTTAGGGAGTTTTAGATGCCTTTTATAAGTGTATGTTTAGTGATTTCTCTAGTGCATTACCTTAGGATTTCTAGGTTGGAAAATGAGGCAGTGTTTACTTACTTATATAGGGTTTCACAGATGATTTACCTAGGAAAGGTCAATCCAGAGAAAGTATAATACCCAAAGAAAGATTTAATTTTTAAAGTTTTAGTGGAAGACATGTTGGTCCAATGTCGTACAAAAGGGTCAGGAGTCCTAACCAAGTTATACAGTTTTGGAAAAAAGCAAGGAACATGTTGATTGAAG
The DNA here is from genome assembly GCA_019776745.2 of Taxus chinensis. NCBI lineage: Eukaryota > Viridiplantae > Streptophyta > Pinopsida > Cupressales > Taxaceae > Taxus > Taxus chinensis. The sequence goes on along the minus strand of CM034148.1, from coordinate 334,480,944 downwards.
TTTGGAGCTGGTAAGTTGATGTTTCTCTATATATTTTATGCATTGTGTTCTTAGACTTTGTTGATATGTCAATGTGCAAGGAAAAACAAGCTAAACACTAGACCTCAAGAAGTACTAAATGGGAAAGGACAAGTTGTGTTTGTCATAAAAAGAGTACATAGTCAAGTCAAGTTTTCCAAAGTGCAAATTACCAAATTTAAGAGTCTATAATATCATTAATATGACCAAATAACAAAGAACCAGTTTTAATGACAATTGCTCTTGTGATTATCATCAATTTCATATACACTTTATAAAACGATGTTTTGGATTGCAAAATAAAGTTAAAGATTTTATCAAGAACGACACTTTTAATCTACAAGATATTCATTGTGAAACAAATAAGGCATACGAAATTCACATGGCTTATCATGAAATAAATCCTACACTGACCTACATGGTTGTTTCCCATTCAATTGATAATGTCATTGGTTTTATACACAATACACAAATCACTATACCACCTACTATTTTATCCAATTAATATATTCATCCAGATGAGGATGAAACATCTAGATCTATATTCATTAGCACATACGTGAAATCATAACCAATTAGAAGTATTATGTTAGAAAACCGATATAGCTATAATATTTACATGATGACACTTCTTACATCTCTCGACTAAACTACACAAGACCTCATAAAAACCACTAAGATATTTCAAGGCTTTAATAAAAATGATAACACCCAGTTGAAGACATAGTTTTATTAGTACAGGTTAGACATAAGAGGAAGCCCATCTAGTTATTTGTAGTAACTTACAACAAAATTGTCAATATGTTACTTGATGCCTTTAGATCCATGAGATGTGCATAATTCCCTTGATAACACATAAATGACTCCTAATATACCATATGAATCCCCTATTATCTCGATTGTGATACCTTATTTCATACCTACTACAAGCCAATGCCTCATACTGAGGAAAAATCATTAGAACATGCTACACAAAGCATTAATAATATTCCTAAACCTATCTCATGACAATATTTAGTAGATAATAAACACCAATACATTATGAGTCCTCTTTCTTATACATTTCCATGTCTACATATCCAAATATCCTCTATGTAATTCTATACAACTAAGTCTTTATATCCTCCTTGTAGACACAAAAATATACACTTATTATTATTACATCACTCCTCTAGTATGTTGTTATATACATGATTTTTAATTATGAAGAGTAGACACTGGTGACACTTTTTCCTAGTCCTATTGATTTTGATTGTGAAATTGTATTACACTTATTGGATTTATAACTTTTGGTCGAGTCATAGGGATCCTTGTCCCCGTTCTTGGTCTTTTTTTTATTTCTTGGCTTTGGATATACCACCCATTAAGGACACTAATTCTCAGGTGCCAGTGTACCTTCTATGCACTTTTGACTATTCTCTTTGGTTTTTTAAATTACCACTCGACACTTGACTTTGGGTCTTTTCTAATTCTTTGGGTTGGCCTATGGTGTCACTAAGTATCGAAATTAAAACAAGGAAGCCATATATATACAAAAATTAATTACTATCATTAGGGGCTGGACAAATTTGGGATAGTAGTTACTATTTACTACTTAGGGAAAGAACAATATTCAAGGACTACATTTGCTCTGCATTATTCATTGCATAAGAGGGGCTACTTATGAATTCCATCTCACACATTCATCTTGGGGAAAATAAGTTGTAGCCTGCTATCTTGGTGTGACTGAGCTTGTCTCACATACAATGTTAATATTTATAATTCATATACTAATAAGTTCCCAAACAAATCTACCTTCAAGGGTAATCCTAGTGAACCTAAGCTTACATTAAATGCTATATATCAACCTACAAAAATCCATTTGTAACCTACATGCCACATTTTTACTAAATTTTGATATCCACCATATATGTTGTTGCCTCAACTCCTAGAAAGCAATCTAATTTCTCTTTCGAATCCTCTTGAGTTCGATCCTAATAGTCCTCATGGCAAGAAATTTGATGAAAATTCACATAGTGATTACTATAGATATAATGGCCATTCTATTGACATGTGTTTCAAGCTTAGACATCTAATCTAAGATCTCATTGACAATCACAACATTGAGTTGCCTAAATCTACTAATTACAATGACAAGCTTAAAATATTCAAAGACCCTTTACCTAAGCATGAAAAATAAGCTCCCGAATCCTCTTCGAATCATTGTTATCATGTTGTTCCTCCTCCATCTTCAGATCATCCTCTTGGATTTTTGTTTAGTACTACCAATCTTCATTCACATGTCATTATTTTTACCAATGCTGATTTTGATGTCTCTTTTTCATTGCATAGATTACACATTATTTCTTCTATTGGTCCTCATGTTATTAAAATTGTTATGGTGCACCCTACTTACAAGAATAGTGCATGTTCTATATATTATTGCAAGCTATCGGGTTTCCATAATCTCAGATGACCCGTAGGTTACCCACTTATCACGGGCATGCCATTCTTCCTATTACTATTGAGCCTCTCAATATGTCTATGCCATTCACTATTAGATCTATAGTTGCACATTGGGACATGGTTTTAAGACTCCCTTGGCTTAGAGCTTCCAAAAACATACCATCCATAGTTAATTTGTGTTTCAAGTTTATACATGAGCATCACATTATCACTATTCGAGGCATACCACCATGGAATCCTTTAGCATTGGCTCCCATTACTGCCACACCTTCAATTACTTCTATGAATAGTGCACCTACTCCTACATATCCTCCTTATGGTCCCATGTATTTGGCACATACTACTCCTAGTGATAATTTTACACATACACTTAAATCGTCTCCACATGTGGCTTCTTCTTCTCACTCACGACAGATGCATTGGTCTCATAGTCTACCTCATAGGTATATGTCTCCACCAATGAAACACACTACCCATGACACATATAAGCTCATTTTTTGGTCTCTCTTTACACGTACTCCCTTATGGCCATAAAGTCTTTGATCATTATCACATGCATACCTCTATCACACTAGGAGATAGTGGCCTCTCGGTCCTTATCCTCATTAGATATATCACTATGGAATTCACATTTGGGGGCATATTATTCCCCCCTTGCTACCTGATGACACACTCTTGTTCTAGGTTCAAAAATGAATGTTGAGGGCACACTTACCTATATGGACCTCATCATGCAGACATACACTGGGGAAAACCTTGCTTCAATCTTATAGATGTTTTATTTCATGTTAACATATTTGTAAAAATTCAAAAATATTAGCCTAGATGTTGACTGGATGTATCCTTGCTTGTTCATACTATTTTATGTTGTACATTACTTATCATGTTACTTAGATTCATAATATGTTATATCATTTTTCCATACACACATGCACATTCACATGGTAATTTTTAAGGTGAATGCATATCAATTACATGTTTCTACGTAATGTATGATGCTTAAAATTGTTCTCTACCATTCCCATTGTGGTTCCTGAGGCATCTACCTTTACTATTTCTCTAAATTCATGTTATATCATGGAAATATCTACTACTTTCATTCCTATTTCTAGTTATATACATTGTGACATATTAGAAATTTTTCTAACATGCTAATATGTGCTTCATGTGTAGAATTTGTCTTATAGGCCTACTTCCAACCATTGTTATATGATTTACTTGTATCTTGTCTATGTTTGTGTCTTGATTGTCATTTTTTATGGGATATGCTCTATGCTTGATTATGTGTCTTTGTTTCTATAGCCTTGAGGGATTCAATTTTATTGTGACATCCTGAGTGGTGTCCCATGCTTTCAACCAGCTACCCACTATGTCTTTTGCCGTATTACTTCGTGTTTGGACTAGTTTCTATTACATATTTCCATTCTTATTTGGGACTAATAATTTTTGGATAACATTTCCCATTATTTTTCATGCACCATGGTTATCACCATGTGCATTACCTATTACCCCTATATGAGTTTTGTTTTAGATGTGAACAATAATTTCAAATTTCTTCATTTTGGCCGTGCTCGCCTTGGTTCATATCATGCACCCTAAATGAGTGGGGGAAATTATCTAGTGACTATTCCACCCTATTAGGAGTCTAAAGAACAGACACATAATGGTATATATTAAAATAAAAACAAACAAGAGCTTAGAAACATAGACAGGAGGGACAAAATTAGAATTGGGCTAAAATTAATGGAGGGACAAAAGTGCCCAACATAGACAGGAGCGGTGGGCACTAGTGTCTCACTTGGGTGGTTATGTCCTGGGGGCAGAAACAAGTACATTATAAGATCAATAGGTTTCCAGTGAAATTATTTTCCAATTTATAGTAGTACATACTCAGTTAGAAGTTAATATCATAAACACCATGAACAAAATCAGTGGCAAGTTACATACTTTACACAAGGGAACTAATTACTCTATTTTCTCGGGATCATCTGTAGCTAGTTTGTATTGGGTTTGTGACCATGTACAATGACACTTATCCATGGGGAAGTGTTAATGGTTAGAGGTAAAATCCTAAAACTCTCCCAATACTCTTACCTTGGTGATATGAAACTTAAATCCTCAGTTTAGTGACATGTCGCTCAAATCCTCATTTTGGTGACATGACGCCTAAATCCTCAGTTTAGTGGCAAGATGTTGAAATCCTCAGTTTGACAACAAGACACCTAAATCCTCAGTATTAGTCCAACCATATCCAAGGAAACAAACATATAAGAACAATTATACCTCTTCTCTCACAAGATTTAGGTGTATTCTATCCTCTATTCACTTATCTTTCATTATGCATTTATATTTTCACATTCATTAAGTTAAAGTTCAATTCCATTTATTATGAGCATTGAATACACTTATTTTATTTTGGAGGTCTAACTTGACTCTGACAAAAGGGAAACACAAAAATGGACCAAGGAACAATCTCAAAGCACAAGATGCTTTGGTAAAGGCAATATGCATTTAACAAACATATACATTATTTCTACTATGTACATGAGGGCACCCCTAGGATCCTTATCCTCTTCTAGATCCCATGATACACATTCTATAATATTTATTTGGTACGGTATCAAGCACAATCCTCATTTTGTGTGCTATTAGTTATAACTCCTCTCGGCTGTCCATAAGGTATGATCTTCCTATCTACTTTATGCTACCAAATATTCATTCACCAACATAAAGTGGGGGAAAATATAGTCATGAAATCATAAAATTTCTATCTACATCACACCTCTAAATATGTCATTATATGCATGATTCCTAAGCAAGAAAACTAGACATTAACAACATTTGTTTTTCTTTTACATTGCTTTATCCCTTTTGATACTCTTGACGTTTGTTTTTTCTCGAACGGTCACTTTACTTTTGGACATTGGACAACACATGACCCAACTATGTATTTTCTATTATATCCCCCGAGCATCCTAGAAAATAACTCCCATTATGGATAGGAGCACCCATACATTACTGTCCCCTTTGGGCGCTTCTTTCCTTTTCCCGCCTTTCCTCAAGTTTGAAATGCCACATAATTTGTTATCTTTTCTAAAGTCTCTTTTATCAGTTTGGGCAAGCATTTTTGGTTGTTAATGAAGAATTTCAAACAAGGAAATCATACATATACATGACTTACTATTTTAAGGACTTGGAGAAATTTGGGGCTAATATTTACTATCTACTACTTAGGAAAAGAGAAACATTCAATGAATGCATTTCAACTGCATTATTCACTACATATGAGGGGTTATTTTTGAATTCCATCTCACACATTCGTCTTGGGGACAAAGTAGTTTTAGGTTGTTATCTTGGTGGGACTGGACAAGGGAAACCTAGATTCAAGGGACATAATCCAATCACACACACACACTAGAAATACATAGAGTCTGAAATGTAGTACAGTTCAGTGACAATCACATTGGGGTGACCACGTAGGTCAGCCTGACTAAAAAATATGCATTATTTATTCCATCTAATGTTTTCTTGAACCTTATGTAGGTACTTATTGTTTATTTTACAGGTTCAGGTGCGTCACAATAACCCTATAATGAAGTGGATGCGAAAAAGAACGAAAGCAATAAGATAAGTTCAAACCGTAAAAAGATCAGAAGTAGAGTTGTTGTCATGGCACTAACACCCAGTTTGGACACCAACGCCTAGGCGGTCCTGTCCTCACCTGGGAGGTCCTGTCTAAAGAGGTTCCAGATCCCAGTTTCTCAAACAGAGTATACGCAGTTCATACCTAGCCTTGTCATCTTATTTCCTAGTCTAGAATTAGTTCAGATCTACCGATACAAACTAAGTCATTCTTATCTCACTATTGTTATATTCATTTGATCTCAGTTCTCTGATTAATATTTACATTTCTTTAAATCAAATGTGTTTTATGCCTTTATTTTAATCTTTCATTGATTTATAATATATTCATATATGTGGGTTAATGCATTATGGTTATCAACAATGATTCTAGGGATATTAAAAAATTTACTTTTGAGTTTAGTCTATAATTGGATAAATAGGATAATGTGAGGATAAATGTTAAAGTAATATTTCCAAGTACCATATGATCAAATTTTGGGTAGTATAATGATTGCGATAATGGTAATGCTGACAAAATAAAAATTTGGCAACCATGATGACAATGATGTTAATGATTTTGATGGATTACATAACAAGAAGGATTTCTGAATGCTTCAAACTTTATTTATTGTTGATATTTAATAAGTGTTTATAATTTATTAAGAGTATATACATTATGATCAATAGAATAATATTTTTATTTTACAGTTTCAAATGTCATTTTATTGTTAAGTACTTTGTTTGTAATTTTAGTATGTGGATTGTAAATATTTTTACTTTTATTTCTTAAATACTATAATATGGAAACTAGGGTTTTATACATACTCTAACATATTACGGTGTAATATGAGAATACGTGTTATAGAAGTAATCTAAAATATTAAGAAATATAAATGAATTAGAAATAGAAAGGGGTAAACCTAAATATCCATAAATTATTGTAACATGACTATTGACCTTTACGCTAATTAGAATATAAGAAAGTACAATTAGGGTTAGAAAGGAACTAGCACATATGGACAAACAGTGTGACAAAGTCCTAAGATGTTGTGTAGAAGTGAATCAAAGTGTCATAAATATACTTAAATTTAAAGACCTAAAAAAGTGTTATGGTGGTGTTCATATATACTGCAATAATGTTATCGGTGAACCTTTCTAGAGGGCTATGAACATGTCCTTTGGATATTTTTACTTCCTCACTCTTTTTGGTTTTTGCACCTATGTTTGTGTTCCTAATTTTTGGATATGCAATTTTATGATGAATGTTTCTAAATTAGATATTTATTTTTATTTCTTATAACTTTATCCTTGCAACCTTGAATTGAAAAGGGGTTAACAAATATTGGGTTATCCTACCTCTATATAACCCCATTAATGTGATGAGTGATTCACTACATAACAATCCAAAGAGAGATAAAAAATTAAATTTTTTAAAACATATCATGGGATATAACAAAATATATAGAATATAAATGAGCCCTTTATTTATCCCTCACACTTGGAAAATGCACATGTACCTCATATTTAGCTCAACATTTGATCTAGAGTAATAATGTGGATGACTTCATATTTGTAGCTTGTTTTTGTGATTTTGTACTCTAAGGGATATATATATATATATATATAGAAATTATGTATGTGTGAACCTAGATATTGAAAGTGTGTACTAGGAAACCTCTAACAGGTTAGGGTATATTTGTATTTATAGGAGACCTTCATTAGTTTACCCCTCTCAATTAACAAAAACTATCACTTTAGCCAACTAAAATAATATACTCTTTTGAAAATATAACCATTTGAGTGAAAGAGGAATTTTTTTTGGAACATGTAAAACACCATAGATGGTACTATCCAAGACATATGAACCTATCCTAGAAGTGAAAAACATATTTGAGATAGGTGGAGGTTTACAATGATTTTCAATAACATGTGTAATGAATTTTGAGGAGTTCAGATGGAGAATGGTAGTCATCTAGTGGATATAAGGTGCAAGATAGAGAGGGAATATATATTTAATTGGTTAGATGTGTGTAAATGGAGTGTGTATTATAATAAGGGGAAAATTCCATGTTACTAAGTGGATGAACTAAATTTAGTGTATTAAAAATTTTTACCCTTTAATCTATTATTGAAAAACGGTGGATTAAATTAAAAGATAAAATAAACATAAACCTCACATGATTAGAGGAATGGTAGTGTAAAATATTGAATTTCTATTTCAATCATATGAAATATGCAATTATGTGGTAACGATCCACAAATCAATGCTTGATAATTACGTGTATCAATTTGTAAATTAAAAATTTGAAAAACTTTGTATTAAAAAATTTGTAGCAAAAGTGAAATGTGCATAGAAATTACTACACCTGATTGGTCATGATAAACTTTGCCCCTAATTTGATAAATTATAAATAGTTTCATGAGTCTTTCCCCTATGCTAAGTGAATGCTGAAATTTTGGTAACTATATACCCTTGATACTAGTGTAACATATTTTTTAACTTACTAGCCTTGCCGATAGTTTAAAATCATAACATTGGTGATAACATAAATTTATAGCCTTATTGATAGGTTGATATATCATCAATATATTTATTTTCCGAGGCCAATTTCAACATTATGGGTTGTTGAGACAAAAATTTCAGCTTTGTGGGAGGTCAACTATCTAATGATTATGTCCAAGATTGATTAATTTTTTTTGTACTTGCACTAATCACATTTTCAAATGCACAAGCTACTTTAGTCATACTAGGGTCAAGGAAGTAGGAAATCATTCACAAATCAACTATATAAACACATGAACCCTAAAATATTAGTGTTATTGATAGATATCTTACTAAATAACACTCTAATATGGACACTTAAGCCAAATCCTTGAAGCATAATTTCCTTGGACAACATTACAATAAACTACAAATTTGAATACATTATCCTTTTTCTACTCTAGATCACTTTCATGTTCCAAGATTGAAGTCAATGTATAAATTTCAAGTGTTGAAAGTGTTATTAGGGGTTTTCAATTTACATTATTTGTGTTTAAGCCTAAATTAAATTTCTAGTTCAATTTAATTAGGTGTATGATATAAAATAGTTGATTGTTGATCTATCAAAGACAATACAATATAAACACTAAATCATATTTGCAAGTCAAATTAGATAGAAAGAATTAACATATTCCAATTAACCGAACCATGCAATTTAAAGAAAAAATAATATGGAAAGAGTCACATATATTTTTAGGTTGAAATAAAGGGCATTTGGATGTGCAAAATTGATAAATAAGCTATTTTGACCTCGAAGATATTTAGTCTATGATTCTGGAACCTAAAAACTACACTGGTGTGGTATAACTCAACATGTTGATTTATAATATATAGTCTTAACCTTTTATACAATCTTGAACCCCTTGGAATTGGAATATATAAATTTTTATAACCTTTAGTGGATTGGAAATATGATTTTCTATCGAACCCTAGTTATCACACATGCAACGGGGATCTATGAATTGATTGATCGTCATATCAAGCCCTAATCATGGATGAAATCCTAAAAAATGAACATTAGATGGGTTGTGGGAACCCTCGTGCACCACTAACATTGAAAATACTCCAAAGAGGCCTCAAACCACACGTCATTCTCCACCTAACATGTGATATCTAGTTGTAGTGCAATCATATTTGACATCCTTCCTTTGAAAAATCTTGACTAGAGTTTCTCTCTTGCCAATCGAGTTGAGTGAGTGACTTTGAGTGATTGCAAATGTGGGAAGCATTCCCCTAAACCTAGTGGGAAGCTTCATGATTGTAGATGGTGCTACCCTAATGAATTTCCAAAGGTATTTTTCAGAGTGTAGGGAGGTTTGGGTGCCTTTTGTGCTAAATTTTGCAATAGGAGTCCATAAGTGTGTTAGGTACTAAACAACGTGAGTTTCAATTTCTTATATACACTTCCAAAGGTGCATTAAGTTAAAAAGGATGATTAAGGGGAAGTAATTAACCCAAATAATAACATGTAATTGAAATTTTGGGACCAAAGTATTATGGGGAAAAATAGTATAATAGGGTTACGATATAATATTACAAATTGACCCTAATGTACTTTTCTGCCCCAATGAAATTTTTTGAAGTATGAGTTTTGGGAAAATAACATGTGGAGTTTCTATAGGGATTATATGCATCCACTTCTCAAACATTATCTATAAATGAGTGTGTATGATTAATAAAGATAAACAAGAGACCTCGAGATATACTGGATGAGAATGGTTAAAGTGCACTTATTTGAGCTAGAGAGCAATGTCAAGAACAATAGTGTTAAAGATTAGAATTACCAAATTTTAGTGTCTACATTTCCCACCCTTTAAGTGTAAAATGAAATGATATGCTAAAGGAAAATATGTGTGAGTGTTAGATACACTTTATATTTGCTTGGTTTCTATTTTGTAATACCCTATTGTATTAGTGTGTAGGCACAAAATCACACACTTTGGGTAATTATCTAGTCTTGATTGCATACTACTATTCATATGATTCCTAAGTAAGAAAAGTACTGATTAACCCATGTCTTTGACCATCTTTGTTTTCTTTATTTTTCCACTTTTGGTCTTACATTATTTCTAGCTCAATATATCTTTTCATACTTTGACATTTCTCATCTTGGACACCAACACCCAGCCAGGACGCCAATGCTAGGGGTCCATGTCCCCTCTGGGCGCCCTTGACTTCTTTGTACTTTGTTCACATTTTTTGGGTCATTTGTAGCCATTTGAACATCTTATCTTTTTGGTTGTCAGCCCTTTTGGGGTTAATTATGAAATTCAAGTAAGGGAATCATATAAATATAAAGTTATGTGATCATAATAAAGGACCAAGCACCAAACATTAGCTATCACCACATAAGGTTGCATCCAAAAGCTATTCAAGGGCATTCAAGCATCCATTATAGCATCCATTCAAGGGCAAGGGACTGCATTATTTTGCATACACTTCATAAGAGGGGAGTGTATTATATTCCATGCACACATTTACTAAATTTTCTTACATCTAGCTATTTATTCGCTATCAAGTGTGACACGCACAAGAGCCACCTAGGACACGATTCCGTACACACACACACACAAACCTAGAACTACATTGGGTTTGAAATTTAGTGAAATGCTCAATTGTAAGATCACTTGTTTGACATTTGAGGACATTTTGACCCCTCATTTTGCATCTTTAGTTTTTAAGGATTTGATGTCTCTTTGAGGGTTTTGTAGTTAGTTATTTCATTATAGGTTTCTAGCGACCTCGTCAAACATTGTGCAACATACTAATGACCAAAGATGAAGTACAAAAAACACCTCATGATTTGTAAAAGATGGTTTTATGAGAATTTCTATAGTCATAGGTGCCCATTACCAGTCTATGGCACCCGTAGGCGTCCCTGCCCCTTTCTAGGCGCCCCTGTCCAACATATTCCTCCATATCTGCATTTTTTTGAGCTTCGGTGTGACATTTTATGATTCAGATTTTCCAATTTTCCATCTTTGTGCACCTTCAGGATCTCTGTAAAATAGCTAAGTCATTTTATCCCTTCTTTGCAATCAGGGTTTCATATTTTCTAGCTTGATTTGTTTGGTTCATTTGACATACTTAATTGTTATTTATTTACTGCTACAATAACAATCAGATTAAGCATTTTCATAACATAGTAAATCCATATTTTGCTTGATAATTTTGGTGAACCCAACTCAATCAAACTCTCTCTCTTTTCCTCCATCAGACGCTTGCCATCATGAACGTTTCCATCCATGCTTATTTATAGAATCATCCTGATTGTATTAATAAGCTTAAAACATATTTAACTACTACTTATATTCACCCTCACACATCACTTGAATATGTATACCATAAGTTTACTTCTGATCTATCTCTTAAAGAAGATCATATAACTTTCACATCAGATGATCTGCCTTCTCAAGAAATGTTAGAACATGACCCCCCTTATATATTCTGGTTTGTATCAATAATGACGAGGTAAAGCGAGCCTTTGTTGACAATGGGTCTGGCCTCAACATATGCAATATATATTTTCTTCATCAATTGGGCCTTTCTAAAAATTCTTTAGCTCCTTCATCAGTCTCTATTCATAGACTTGACAATATTGCCAATCATGTCTTAGGTACCATTTCTCTCCCCATCATTTTTGGTCCATGTATAATCACTATTCCATGCCATGTCATACTCAATATACTCAAATATAATATTCTTCTTGGGCAGCCTTGGATCCATGTTATGCATGCTGTCCCCTTTAATCTTCATACTCAACTTAAATTATGTTACCAAGGAGTTGTTTATGTTGTTCAGGACGATCCATCCCCTATCGCATATTGCCATTATATTGAGCAAACTAGTGATACTCCTTGTTCTTCAGATTCTAATCAAGACTTTTCTAAATATGGGCTAGGATATGAATATTTGTGCCACTATGGTTTCTCTTATAGGATCTTAGCCCCACAATAACAAGGAGTCACAATACTTTGGGATCTTCCCACACAATCTAACAAATTTGGATTGGGATATCATCCTCCACCTCTCCCTCTTTTGGAAGCTTATACTGCCTTGTATACTTCTTCACTTCCTCTTATGCATCCAGAACTCATAAGTGATGTTGCTTTTATTGCTTGGGAAAATTTAGACATTTTTAATACTGATGATGCTCTTATAGAACACATGGGTGTTTATGATTAATTCCCTTCTTTTTACTATAAAATTCGTTCTCCATTGTCCCTTAATGCTACCACTTACTTAGGAGAAATGGATACACCTGTTGGCGACACTGATCCTCCTAATTCTATTCCTACTGATCCATACATTGAGGATCGATCAACCCTTCTCAATGAAGAGACCATTCAATATAACCTTGGTACATCAAAAAATCCATGAAGAATTTTATTAGTTGCCTCTCTCATGCTTGATGAGAAAAAATATATCAAATAAGTACTCCATGATTTCTCCAATATTTTCACATGGGACTATAGTGATATTCCAAGTATTGATCCATCGATTGCAATGCATACTATAGTTCTTAACATTGATGCAAAACCTATCCAACATAAAATCCACAAAATGCACCCAAAAGTCACACTCCTAGTCAAAGAAGAAGTTAAAAAATTACTTGATGCCAGTTTTATTCAAGCTGTTGATTATCTTGACTGGGTATCTAATATTGTTGTTTCGCTCGGAATGACTCGTTCCTATAGAAACAGATAAGAGTTAGGTGCTAGGAGGAATACCTGTAGAATGTTGAGATGGTGTGCGCGTACCGTAGAGAAAGATCAGGCTGATTGCGAAGAACTCCTTTTTGTATTGGAAGGACTACCTGCAAATAAGAACACAAGACCACAAGATTTGATTAAACAATAAATGAGGGAACTGCCTTGGGCCTAGGAAATATAAAACTTCCTTTCGAAGGTGGTCAGTTCCCCTGCTAATATGAATTAACACAAAAGACTGCAAAATATCAATTAGATTACTTGGTTGAAACTAGTAGGAGAAGGCTGGTTTCTGGTTATAGTCAGGGTAACCGATACCGGTTTCTGGTAACCGCCGTCGGTTGGGTCTAGGACCTGTAGGTTGATTGTTTTGGTGGGGTGTTTGTGTTTCTTGGTGTTGGTAAGGTTGGTTTATGGATGATATTAGGAAATGAGATGATGAGGGGTAAAAGAATGACAGCTAGATGCAATGGGATCTTGAGTAGTGGGTTCAGAACTGGATTTAGGAGGACCGTGATTCAAAGAGCATAAGAAATGTTATAACAGAGGACATGCAAGATATGACTTACTGGTTTTGGCGAAGATGCAAGTTGATATCCTCTACTGCAAGCACTTCTGGTTTCTTCACTCGTCTCTGCTTGGTTAAGTGAAGATCTGGACTCTGTTTTCCGCTCCCAATGATCTCTGTTGTTTCAAAAATCATTCGACTGATCTCCAAAAATGAAATTCCGATCCGTTGTTTTGGTTTGGGGAGCCCATTTACAGGGAACCGATGGCGGTTACGTAACCGACGGCGGTCGAGTAGGAACCGGCATCGATAAGGAAAAAGTAGGCTATTTTTAGTAAAATAGCCCACCTTCCCTGCTTTTCTCCCGAGAGATCAGTTGCGGGCTTGGTCAAGTGGCTAGAAGGTCAGCTTTGGGTGCGAGTAAGGAGGTATTAGTTATGGATGTGAGTCTAGACCAAGTCATGGGTCTTAATTAGGTTAGTTTAGGGTTAGGGCTAGGTCATGATGAGGTGGCAAAGTGAGGTGGCGGGTAAGGTGATGTGGATTTATCAATTATAAGGTAATTAATAAATAATTGTGTAAGGTTTAGGTGATGAGGTTAGATTGCGAGATGAGATGCGGGTCACAAGGGGTCGTAAGACACAAATTTGGTGTCTACATTAGCCCCTTATTGTCGTGTAGCTTGTTTTGTAAAGCTACACGGACAATAATATGAAGTGGTTACTCCTGTTAAGGGTATAGGTAATCCCCCTCAAATCTATCACAGATTGAGTGAACGAGAAATCAGGGATAGGGTTGATAACGGGTAAATGGGGTAGAGGGGATGGTAAGATGGTGGGGTAGGTTCAAGGAAGCAGACGCATATTGAAATGCCATAGTACGACTAGGGTACATGATTTGACGAGCAAACCAGCAGTGCAGAGGCAAAGTTCGATAGTTTATCCAAACAAGGGTGATATAATCCTGGTATCCAAGGCATAGGAAGTAGCCCCTAACAGGTAAGGTACATGAACGTTTAGGCATGTTCGGCAGTACCAAAAGGTTGGTTTGGTTGAGATAAACGTCACGGTCTAGGTCTGGGCAAAGTTGGTCGACAGATCAAGTCAAGGACCCTAATCATGCTAAAACACGAATATGTGAGCTCGATTGAACAAAAAACTACCGGATGGGTGGATAAAAGTGTATGGTGTTGATTTTGGGTAAGGGATGGAAGTGGTGCAGCCGTGGGTCGGGCCAAGTTGTTGGGTTGCGGCCTTGGGTCGGGCCAGAAGGGTAAAGGGAGGCCTTGGGTCTGGCCAAATAGTGAGGGCGAGGCCTTGGGTCGGGCCAATTGGTAGGTTGAGGCCTTGGGTCGGGCCAAATTGGTAGGACGAGGCCTTGGGTCGGGCCAAATGGGTAGGGCGAGGCCTTGGGTCGGGCCGAATAGGTAGGTTGAGGCTTGAGGTCGGGCCGAATAGGTAGGTTGAGGCCTTGGGTCGGGCCAAATGGGTAGGGCGAGGCCTTGGGTCGGGCCGAATAGGTAGGTTGAGGCCTTAGGTCGGGGCCGAATAGGTAGGTTGAGGCCTTAGGTCGGGGCCGAATAGGTAGGTTGAGGCCTTAGGTCGGGCCGATTGGTAGGTTGAGGCCTTGGGTCAGGCCAAATTGGTAGGGCGAGGCCTTAGGTCGGGCCAAATGGGTAGGGCGAGGCCTTGGGTCGGGGCCGAATAGGTAGGTTGAGGCCTTAGGTCGGGCCGAATAGGTAGGTTGAGGCCTTAGGTCAGGCCAAATAGGTAAGTTGAGGCCGTAGGTCAGGCCAAATAGGTAAGTTGAGGCCGTAGGTCAGGCCGGACAAGTGAACAAATGGTGTGCAGCAAAGGTGGATAGAGGCGATATTGGTGAAAAAGAGGCAAGGAGTAAATAAGGGCAAAGAATGGGGTGAAAGTTGGGTAGAGAACCGATGTCGATTCTGCATGACCGATATCGGTTAAGGGACTGATACCGATTCCTTAGGGCAAAATGAAACTGATATCGGTGAAAGGCGAAAAACCTATAAAAAGAAAAATACGGCTTGTCATTGTCACTTTTGTTATTTGCAAACCAAATTGACTTGTCTGACGTGGAGAGTTGAGATTAGAGGCTTGATTGAGTGAGGTGGAGCTATTGTATTGGCGGAGAGAGTTGATAGTGGGCCTGATTAAGGAGGAGGCAACAGTTGATTAGCCGGGGACCCAGCAGATCAGGATTGGAGCCATGGCACAGGCAGGAGGAGCTGGAGGGGCTGGACCAGCTGGACCGCTACCACCCATCCCACCACGACGACGTGTCGTCGTTCGGGTAGATTCGAAACTCTTTAATTTGGTAATTTGGTTGTATTATGCTAAATTGGGGGTTTGGGTAGGAATTAACCTTTTTTAGGAAATAATGAGAAAATAGAAATGATTTGAAAAAGGGAGAGGGTAGATAGGCTAGATAGGCTAAGGTGGGTAGGTGGGTAAGTTTTTAGGGTATTTGGGTGGGTAGATGGGTAGAAATAGGTAAAAAATGGGTTTTGGGGGCCGCGCGGGGGTTCGGCTTCGGGAGAAGACAGTGACCGATGTCGGTCACTAAGCGACTGGCATCGATCACAAAATTTTAGGGAAAGGGAGTGTTGTTGGTGACCGGCGTCGGTCATGTATCGGCCGGCGTCGGTGGTTTGTGGGTTGTGTGGGTGGTTGGTTGTTTTGGGTTTTTGGGTTGGGTTGTGGGTGGGTGTGGGTTTGTTGTGGAGAAGGGTTTGTGTGGGGGTTGGGTTAGGGGTGGAGAAAGGTTTGGTGTAGGGTTGGGTTATGGGTCGGTGTGGGTGTTGGGTTGGGGGTTTAAAAAAGGGTGTTTAGATGATAAAGTAGATGTTGTAATAAAGAGTAGGTCTAAGGATGTGGGTTGGTTTTGCAGGCACGTCAGCAGTTGACGATGCGGGATAGGATGCCCCCGCTGTTGGTGCGGATGAGGCCACACGTATCTGCGGCTCATTGGGCCATCATGCGCGAGGTGGGACTCGGTGGAGTCCAAAGGTACAGAGCGATAGAGAG
The DNA here is from genome assembly GCA_019776745.2 of Taxus chinensis. NCBI lineage: Eukaryota > Viridiplantae > Streptophyta > Pinopsida > Cupressales > Taxaceae > Taxus > Taxus chinensis. The sequence goes on along the minus strand of CM034148.1, from coordinate 334,464,051 downwards.
AGATCACAGCCTGATGGTCGCCCTCATCGAGAGATGGGATCCGGCGATCAATGTGTTCCATCTCCCGACTGGGGAGATGACCGTCACATTGGAGGATGTGGTATCGCATCCTTCGGTTACTATCGAGGGAGAGGCCAGCTTCCTAGGTAGATCCAATCGATTGCAGGCATAATATAGTTCTTACATTGATGCAACACCTATCCAACAAAAAATCCACAAAATGCAACCCCAAAGTCCACACTCCTAGTCAAAGAAAAGTTAGAAAAACTTACTTGATGCCGTTTATAATCAAGCTGTGATTATCTGACTGGGTATCTAATTTGGTTTTGTTTCGCTCGGAATGACTTCGTGCCTCTAGAACATATAAGATTTTAGTGCTAGTAGGGAATACTTTAGAATTTGAGAGGGTGTGCGCGTACCGTAGATAAATCAGGGCTATTGCGAAGAACTCCTTTTGTATCTGGAAGACTAACTGCAATAAGAACACAGACCACAAGATTTATAACATAAATGAGTGAACTGCCTTTGGTCTAGGAAATATAAAACTTCCTTTCGAAGGTGGTCAGTTCCCCTGGCTCATATGAATTAAAACCACAAAAGACGCAAATATCAATTAGATTAGCTTGTTTAAACTAGTAGGATAAGGCTGTTTTTCGGTTATAGTCAGGGTGTAACCGATACCAGTGCTGGTAACCGCCGTCGTTGGGTCTAGGACCTGTAGGTGATTATTTTGGTGGGGTGGTTTGTGTTGTTTTCGTGGTGTTTGTCGGTGGTTGGTTTCTGGCTTCTCCTTCGGGCCTGCCTGCTTCGGGTGTAAGCCGACTGACTCCTCTAGCTGCACAATGGCATCTGAGTAGTGGGTTCAGAACTGGATTTAGAGGACGTTGATTCAAAGCGCATAGAAATGGTATAATAGAGAGACCTGCAAGATATGAACTTACTGGTTTTGGCGAAGATGCAAGTTATACCTCTACTGCAAGCACTTCCTGGTTTCTTCACTCTCACTCGGTCTCTCTTGTTTCAGGAAGATCTGGCCTCTGTTTTCGCTCCCAATGATCTCTGTTGTTTCAAAAATCAAATTCGACTGATCTCCCAAAATGAAATTCCGATCCGTGTTTTTGTGTTTGGGGAGCCCATTTACATGAACCGATGGCGTTACGTTAACCGACGGACGGTCGAGTAGGAACAGCATCGATAAGGAAAAAGTAGCTTTTTTTAGTAAAATAGCCCCCCACCTTCCCTCTTTTCTCTCCGAGAGAGCAGTTGCGGGCTTGGTCCGTGCTAGAAAGTTCAGCTTTGGGTTGCGAGTAAGGAGTATCGTTATGGATGTTGAGTCTAGCCAAGTCATCGGGTCTTAATTAGGTAGTTTAGGGTTAGGGCTAGTCATGATGGGGCAAGTGAGTGGCGGGTAGGTGCTGTGGATTATCCATTCATCAAGGTCATTACTAATAATTGTTGTAAGGTTTAGGTTGATGAAGGTTAGATTGCTAGATGAGGATTCGGGCTCACAAGGTCCGTAAGACCACAAATTTGGTGTCTACATTAGCCCCTTATTTTCGTCTAGCTTGTTTTGTAAAGCTACACGGACATACTATAAGTGGTTACTACCTGTTAAGGGTATAGGTAATCCCCTCAATCTACACAGATTGAGTTAAACGAGAAATCAGGGATAGGGGTGATAACAGGGTAATGGGGTAGAGGGGATTGTAAGATTAGGTGGGGTAGGTTCCTAGGAGCAGACGCATATTGAAATGCCTAAGTAACGACTAGGTGTACAGATTTGACAGCAAACCAGCGTGCATAGCAAAGTATCGATAGTTTAGTTGGTCCAAACAAGGTGATATAATCCTGTTATGCCAAGTCATAGGAAGTACCCCTAACAGGTAAGGTAACAATGACGTTTAGGCATGTTCGGCGTACCAAAAGGTTGGTTTGGTTGAGCTAACTACGTCTAGGTCTGGGCCAAAGTTTGGTCGGAACAGATTCAAAGTCAAGGACCCTAATCATGCTAAAAACACGAAGATTGAAGCTCGATTGAACAAAAAACTACCAGGATGGGTTGGATAGAAAGTTGTATGGGTTGTTGATTTTGGGTAAGGGGATGTAAGTGGTGCACCTTTACAGTAGGTGGGGTCGGGCCAAGTTGTTGGTTTGCGGCCTTTGGGTCGGGCCAGAAGGATATAAGGGAGGCCTTGGGTCTGGCCAAACAAAATAGTGAGGGCGAGGCCTTGGTCGGGCCAATTGGTCGGTTGAGGCCTTGTCGCGTGCCAAATGGTAGGTACGAGGCCTTGGTCGGGCACCAATGGGTAGGGGCGATAAAGGCCCTTGTTTCGGGCGCCTCCAGGTTCGGTTGAGGCTTGAGGTCGGGCCTAATAGGTAGGTTTGATGCCTTGGGGGGATCGGTCCAAATTGGTCGTGCGATGCCTTGGGGGGTCGGACTAATATGTAGTTGAGGCCTTAGTCCGGGCCGAATAGGTAGGTTGAGGCCTAGGTTCGGCCCGAATAAGGTATTTTGAGCCTTAGGGTCTGGCCGTTTGTTTGTTTTAGGTCCTTTGGTTCAAAATTCCAAATTTGTAGGGCGCGGCCTTATTTCGTGCCAATTAATTGTTAGGTCGAGCAGTTCCTTTTCTTATGCCTAGGATCATATATTGAGCTTGAGGCCTTAGGTCGGCCGAATATGTAGGTTGAGGCCTTAGGTCTGCCAAAATAGTCATTGAGGCCGTAGGTCATGCCAAATAGGTAATTTGAGGCCGTAGGTCATGCCGGACAATGTTAACACATGGGTGGCAGCAAATTGGATAGAGGCGATATTGTTGAAAAAGAGCAATGGTAACTAAGGCAAGACTTGTGGGTGAAATTTGGGTAGAAGAACCGATGTCGATTCGCATGACCGATATCGGTTAAGGGGAGACGCGATACCGCTTCCGTATGGCAAAATGCAACTGATATCGGTGACAGGCTAAAAACCTATAAAAAGAAAATAACGCTTGTCATTGTCACTTTTTGTTATTTGCAAAACCAATTGACTTTTCTGAACGTGGAGATTAGATTAAGGCTTGATTAGTGAGGTGTAGCTATTGTAATTCGGCCGGAGAGAGTTGATAGTGGGCCTTATTAAGGGGAGGCAACAGTTGATTAGCCGGGCCCAGCAGATCATGATGAGCCAATGGGCACAGGCAGATGAGCTAGGAGTTGGCTTACCATCTTGCACCGCTAACCACACCCCTCCCACCACTACGCAGCGTGTCTTATGGAAAAAGGGACCCCTCTTTCTGAAGGAGTATTGGGTACCGTAGTAAAGAAAAGTAATAGAAAGAAACGTGAAGAAGGTAAAAAGAAGAGGAAGGTAACTTAGCTACTACCTCTTTAATATTTGGTATTTGGTTGTATTATGCTAAAGTGGGGGTTTTGGGGTAGAATTAACTTTTTTTAGGCAATAATGAGAAATAGAAATGATTTGAAAAAGGGAGAGGGTAGATAGGCTAGATAGGCTAAGGTGGGTAAGGGGGTACGTTTTTAGGGTATTTGGGTGGATAGCTCGGGTCGCCCTCGGCTCACCCCTGGGTTTTGGGGGGCTGCGTCGGGGCGTCGGTTTCGGGCGAAGACAAGTGACCGATGTCGGTCACTAAGCTACTGTCATCCGATCACAAAATTTTATGGAAAGGGAGTGTTTGTGTGAAACCGGCCTCGTCATTTATCGGCCGTCTTCGGTGTTTTGTTTGTTTTTTGTTTGGTGGTTTGGTTGTTTTGGGTTTTTTGGTTGTGTTGTGGGTTGTGGTAGTGGGTTTTTGTGGAGAGGTTTTGTTGTTGGGTGTGTTTTGGGTGTAGGTGTGGAGAAAGGTTGGGTGTATGGTTGGGTTTTGGGTTTTTGGGTTGTGTTATCGGGTCACCGTTGTGGGTGTTGGGTTGGGGTGGGTTCTAAAAAAGTGTGGTTTTATATGCTAAACGTAAGATGGTGTACTAAGCAGTAGGTCTAAGGCTGTGGTTGGTTTTGTCAGGCACGTCCGCATTTTGACGAATGCTTGAATAGTAATTCCCCCCGCTTTTGGCGATGAGGCCACACACGTATCTTGCGGCTCATTGGTCCCTCATGCGCTGTGGTGACTCGGTGGAGTCCCAAAGGTACATAACGATAGGATAGATCACAGACAAAACACCTGATGGTCGCGCCTCATCTGACGAATTATCCGGCGGATCAATGTTTATCCATCTCCCGCCTGGTAGATGACCGTCACATTTGGGGATGTTATCGCATCCTTCGGTTAACCTATCTGAGGGAAGGCAGTCTTCCAGGTAGTATCAGAGACTGCCATGGCAGCATACTGCAGGTTTTTGGGTTGGGTGCAGGCCGTGCTACTTGACCTACCATGCTCTAGTAATTCGGGTCGGTGCAATTACCAACTTAGCGCATCGACACCGAAACGACTGGCTGTGTTGAGATGGTAGTGGGATCCACCTGCTTCCCCTCTTCGGACTCAGATGGAGGCCGCTCCCAAGACATTGATGGGGGTGCTGCTTGAGTGTGGAGGGGCACACTGTTACGCCTACGCACCATTATAATCTGTGTAATTGTACATGGACTATGGGCTATAATCGCTGGAGGAGGCGAATTCTGATTTGCTCTAACATTTTTGGCTGCACTTGTTTGGCATCAACGGCACATCGTATGTCTCAGGCCATTAGGTTCCCTAGCAGCCAGTGGCCAACCGGTCATATCCGATATGGATTTCAGAGGTGGTTGGGGGTCGTGGGCCACCGCCACGATCATTTGTTGCAGTTCCGGAGAATGTTGCGTACTATAGACATTTTGCTAGCGGGCCTGACCAGTAGACATTGTATGGAGACGCCTACAGAGGTACCGCATCCCTTCAAGGAGCACTCTCGATACATCTGCGCCTTTCCATTACAACATTCTGATGCAGCCGTCGGCCGGGATTTAGAGAATGGATAACCCTAGATGGTACGCAGGCATAATGGGGCTGCGACATGATGAGCCCCCCCCCTCCCTTCCCTCATACATTAGGGATGTGTAGAGGGCGCCCACTACCTGTACCACATCCTTGGATCCAGATTGGGTTACAGAGAGGTCATCAGGTGATGGTGTAGATGATGTTGGGTGCAAACGGGAGATACAGGGTGTGGTGGGCTGGGCAGAGAGGCAGTCAAGATAGGTCCCCTGCACATCTAGACTTGGCTGCAGTTATAGGAGTGAGCGATCAGCTTAGGGGTCAGGTACACATCTCTTACAGGGGCAGCTAGCTGGCTCGCAGGTCACAGATAGGGGCTTAATCATTGCAGCTTAGCCCAGGCTCCTGTACAGTCACAATGCAGCACCACCACTCGCACCACTCCCACATGTGTAGTTACAGTGCAAGCAGCACAGGTAACCAACACCCAACCGCCTTCACCACCCGACCGCTTTCCCCCCGCCCCCCCCCAACCTCCACGGCACCCCACCCCACCCAGCAGCACAGCAACGGCTTCATGTGGGCAATTGTTGTAGTGGCCAGGGACCATCCCCAGCTCCGCAATGGCTCGAGATCTGCTATCAGGAGGTTAGAGCAAGCCCGATATTATCAGGATATTCTTGAGGTACCGGTAGTTAGTATCATGCTTATGTGCGCATAGGGCCGAGACCTCTCACAACCAGAGATCTCAGGGTGTGCAAGCCACAACTGGCGTGTCCGTACTTTTCCCTTCCGTCGAATTACACTCACAGGTCCCAGCGGTGTAAGGTGCCGGTTTCTTTCTTGTAGAGCTAGAGATATCCCAGACATTGTCTGTTGTTATTTTTCAGAGATGTTCAACCGTATCCTGCGACCGGGTGTATTGATAAGGCTGTGTGCCTATGTATTATTCATGTATCATTCATCATTTAATGTATACCGGCCCTGCGATCCGAGTAGGGGTTGTATCGTGGAATACCGGTTCTTCGAGCCGAGTCGAGATTTTTTGACAGTTTTGCGGCCTGCGTTGCCGCTTTATTATATATATGAGATCACAGAGCCCCGATGTAGGGCACATTGTATTTTTTGAAACTTTTATATAATATATATAGACGATGTTTTTGATCCACATGCAAGTGTTCCAACTGTTTTTACATATTTTGGTTAATCCATGGCTGGTACTATATCTGAATGTGTGATACAGTTTAAACTTGACAACTGTTCATAGATGTAGATAGCTGAGTTTTTGTTTTATTTGTACGTATATATGAATGTCATGTTAAATGTTGATGAAATTGGGGTTTGTGTGACATTGTGTGATATGTAGATGAGTTGGATCCAAATGAATTATATGATTGATAGTTTTTTCTTGGTATCCGTAAGTTGATGGTTTGTTATGTGTATAAAATAAATTATGTTAATGAGATTGTAATGCATGTTTGGGTGGATGCCCAATGTGGTAAAATTGTGTTGTTTATGCAGACAGAGGCGGGCGGACAATTTAGGTGAGAAAGTGAATAAAAGAACGCTGTGAGAAAAGATAGGTGTGTAACCGATATCTTTAAGAACCGATTCGGTAATCTGATAGACCGTATCGGTTACGTAACCGATACCGGTTATTTAGGATGAGCTTTTCTAAAAATAGAAAAGCTAGGATTGCAACTAATTTTTAATTTTAGAGCATGCAAGAGGTTAAATCGCGACCAAAACCGACGCTTTTTTTGAGACTGAACAAGGTTTTTGCATATATTTTGAGCTGATACGGAGAAAAGAACAAGGAAAGGATGTGATCCGTATATATTCACGAGGGCAGAAAGAACAAAGTTGAAAAGGGTGGTGATCATGGCAGGAACTGAGAAGCCTCCAGCCGCAGGGCAAGAGGGAAGACAAGAGGCCACCCAAGCTGCTGCAACCCAAGAGTTATCAGCATTGTTTGTGAATTTAACTAACTACTGCTTTTTGGATGAGCTAGCGAGAATCGGTTGATATGAGAAAGACAACCATGATAGCCAGGGGTAATAGATGAGGTGAGTGTTAATGGGGTAGGTAATTCCGGGGTTTTTTGGGTAATGTCATGTGTATATAAGAAGAGATAAACGATCAATTTAATTGTCGTAGGTGGTTGTTTTAAGGCAGAATTATGTAATTGGAAGTGACCGAACGCGTTAGGCTAACCATTTCGGTTACTGCCCCGGATACCCACCCACCCCCGAGTTAGTTATAACCGCTACCGTTTACTGTAAAGGATTTCCAGATGTGAGAAAAAACTCATGGTGATTTGATTAATTAACGGGTATGTGTTTTTGTAACGTATGCAGGCAATAGGCGGGATAAGGATGAATGATAGGTACCCGTACCACCTCGGCGCTGCTGTCAAGTCATAGAATCCGAGCAGATGTACACTACTGAATGGACATTGATAAATCGTTTGGGGGTTATATTGGAATCGCCAGCTCTTATTCACCACGATTGCACAACGGAACCATGCAATGTTGCAGGCATTGATTGAAAGATGTAATCCTTAGAAAAATACCTTCTATCTGCCAACCGGTTAAATGACAGTAACATTGGAAGATGTGGTTTATATTTTAGACTCCCATTACAGGAAAACTAGTACTGTCAAGGCGTTACCATAGCGCGTGGCGGGCACCGAAACAGAAGTGTTTGGTCCTATGCACTAGACTTAACATAGGCGAGGTTTGTCATTCACATATGGGTAATGTTGCATCAACGCACACCTTGAATGGGACAATGTTAGTCAATATTAATGATCGCGGTAAGGTTTATGCGTTACCTAGTGTGGAAGGGAATATTTCCAAAGGCATTTTGATGTGTGTTTTGGGAATGATAGAAATGGAACGTGACTTTTGCATGGGGCACCTGCTATTTGGCGGACTAATACAGGTGTTTATGGGCTTGTAGGCGAAATCACAGGACGACACCGGAATTTTCATACTTATTATACACTGTTTGGGACCTATGAGCACAGTTATTTGTGTGCGACACTAGGCCGACCCATCCAGTCGGAGAACCCGGAGTGCAGAGGTTGGGATTCATACGATGGGTCATACAGAACACGAGGCCAGATTCCCAAGGCCGTGACGGGTGATATTGTGTTATTACAGGCAGGTATGGGAGAGTGTGACGGTTGCGGACATCTGTATGGAGGCCTTACTAACTATATGGTAACATAGAGCATAGCTGAGGGAGTTAAGGGTGTAGAGCAAGGAGGTGGTCGCGGGCGCACAGCCAGGTGAATTGAGAGGATTCCTATAGATCGCCGTGTGGCGAAAATTTGGATTTGTGTGGGATATACCCCTGGCTTATAGACCATATATGAATGGATCGACACAGAGGCAGTCTCTCACCTCCCCAGCCAAACCTCCAGAAGGTCCTTGAAGAGGTAGCAGCCGTATCGCATGGTACTGTAGGCAGGAACGATACATAGGCCTATAGATTATGGTGGCAGCGAGCCTGCGAGGTATACGTATTGTCCTGACATAGCTGTTATTTATACAGAGAGGGTCTTCTGCAATAGCATTTAGGTTCGTCAGCAGCTCAAACTTATGTGAATGATACAAGAGGACTTTTAGCATTGCGGAGTCAGGGTGGGGAGACTAGAGCTGGAGTCCTCCATGCGAGATTGCGTATTCATCGTTACAAGAAGATTGGCGTAGATCATGGTGGGGCGGTACCATAGCCGTGTACCTTTGAGGACCAGAGAGCCCAGCGAGAAGGGGTCGACGTCATGATCATCACCTCGTTCGGGATGAGGCGTGAGGTCTGAGTAAAATGTTACAAGGTAATAAGAATAAATAAGGATGCCGACCTGCGGGTCGATGATAGAGAAGATGTATTTATTTAACATCTAAATAAAACTGAATATGTATGGGTGATTTGAGTTATGATACTAATAAGAATGTTTGCGTTGTGACTTTTGGTGTTTTGAATAAAGGATAAAGAGGAATGTGAGTAAATAGAAATACACAGAAATATTTATGATACCACCACACAGGATAGATTATGGTAAGGGATGGTCGAGCTAACCTTGGGAGACCCCATGTCTCTGAAGTGCTGCCTACATAGCCCATTGCACAAAGCAAGGAGGGGCCTCAGACCGAGTGAGTTCGTCCCTAGGATCAGGGAGAGGCGAATTCAGGCAATTTGGTACGGTTTAGGCAATTGGTGGTTGGTAAAATATTAAGATTGGTAAAGGTAAGGTTGATGGGTTGGTATGAATTGGTGATGTTTGTAAAAGGTATAAGGGAAGCGAAAGTTAGCCTACCCAGTAGAAGGGAACCATGTCCTGATTAGGTCACACACAATCCTAGATGCGAGGCAAAGTAGAAAGAGTGCTCCGTAGGTGAAAAGAGCTAAACAAACCACACAACGTAGAACGAGCTTGGAGCCCTAGGTACCGTGCATAGACGAGAAGTCAATAGGTGAAAGAGAGTTGTGTGATCACATATATCGAGCGTACATTACGTCCCTTGAGTTGAATACAAATGGTGAGGTGAGGTGGATGGTATAGCTGAGGTTCAGAGAACTTCTTACAAAGTGAGTGTTCTATAACGAAAGAGAACCTACCCTAAATAGACAAGTCCAATGACTCAAAATTCCTTTTGAATGAGGCTTTTATTTTATTGAATGTAGACGTGATCGATGCGGGAAGTCTACAAGGGATATTGATTGTATTATTCTTGAGGTCTTCACGAAGCTGATCGATGCGAGAAGCTTCTGCTAGAGGCTGACTGTGTATAGCTGTCCTTCGAGGGAGCAATCTATTTATAGTAGCAGATATGATTTAAGTGCATAGCTGTCCTTCAGGGGAGCAGTCTATACGAGAATAGCAGCAATAATTTGGCATATAGCTGTCCTTACGAGGGAGCAGTCTATATTTAATTTAGATGACTAGATATTCTTTTAAGCGTGAAGCATCTAGTTTAGTAGGAAGTTTGACTCAAGAAATCCCATAAGAATATGGCTTATTTTAATTACGTTGAAGTCAATGGACTAGACTAAAAAGGGGAAGGCATCGTTAAGGGGAGGTGAGAGGTGAGCTTGATTTTATTTCGAGATGTAGGAAACAGAGTGCATGTGGTGGTATGGGAGCTCAAGGGACGAGCAGTAGGCGGATAAGAAGTGATATAACACTAATTCACATAGAATGGTCGAAGATGCAAGGAATTAAGGGGCTCAGGCTCAGGTTTACCATTAAAGCGAAGCTAAATGATAAGTACCCAGATCCATAGGTGTGAGTGATTATATAAGGCCCAATCCAATTGGGAGCAAATTTTCCACATTTTCTCTTTTCTAGTTTGGTTACATGTTGATTCTCTTTGAGAACAAGATCACCAACCTTAAAGGTACGCTCATGAAGTCGCTTCTTATAAGCACGTTTAATGCGTTTTTGATAGATTTGAAGGTGATCAAGAGCTGTAAGACGGCGTTCGTCAAGAAGCTCCAATTGGGCTAACCGCTTTTGGCGGAAATCATTGTTGGTGAGAATATCCTGAAGAGATATTCTAAGGGAGGGTATTTGTATTTCGAGAGGAAAAACAGCCTCGGTACCGTATACCAAAGAAAAAGGTGTGGCATTAGTGGAGGTACGAATACTAGTGCGATAAGCCCAAAGGGCAAAAGGGGATGTGATCATGCCAATTTCTTTCCGGATTCATTGACAACTTTCATGAGGATTTTGGTTAGTGTTTTATTAGAGGACTCGGCTTGCCCATTGGCTTGTGGATAGTAGGGTGATGAGAAGCTAAGTTTTGATACCAAAGTTGTCGCAAAGGTCTTGCACAACTTGTTTTTAAAAGATTTACCATTATTTGTTATTAGGCGATGAGGAATACCAAAACGACAGATAATGTGATGGTTAATGAATTCAACAATTTTTTCTTTTTTGATTGAAATGAGTGGAATAGCCTCCACCCATTTTGTGTAATATTCGGTCGCTGTGATTATCCAATGGTGACGTTGTGAAGAGGTCGGGTGAATCTCACCAATAAGGTCTAAACCCCATTGTGAGAAGGGCCAAAGATCTCGAGTGACCTGGAGCGGGTGGCTAGGAGTATGTTGAAGGTTGGCATGTTGCTGACACATAACACAACGCTTAACATATTTGTAGCAGTCGTTATTGAGAGTAGGCCAATAATAACCAAGGTGAAGGATTCGTTTGGCCATGGCAAGGCCGCTAAAATGTCCACCACAAATACCGTCATGGACCTGTTGGATGGTATGAGTGGCCTCCGCACCAGTTAGATAGCAAAGGAGGATGCCATCAAAGCCACGTTTATAGAGGAGTCCCCCCATGACAACATAATGCGAAACACTTTTAAGAAAAGCACGTTTTCCGTTACTAGTAAGGTCAGGTGGGAGGACAGAGATTGTAAGGTAGTCGTGAAATTGGTGGTACCAGGTATCCTGCGAACTAGTAGACACAGTATTTATCGTACAAACTACCGGGGTTGAATAGGATGGGACAAAAAGTTGTTGGACCATGACGAATAATTCAGAGTCAGTTGGTGCGGCGGGAATTTGCGAGGCTAAGCAAGCCATAGTGTCTGCAAATTTGTTAGTGGAGCGTGGAATGTTTGTATAGAATAGTGAGTAAATAAGGCTAGAAGTGAATCCACGTAGTATTTGTATTTTTGAAGTTCCTCATTTTTGCATTGGTAGACGCCCATAACTTGATTGACTACCAATTGAGAGTCGCCAAAAATGTTGATAGATTTGATGGCTAAGTGTAACGCAACTTGGAGACCCAGAACAAGGGCCTCGTATTCCGCTGTATTATTAGTGCAAGGGAAATCAAGCTGGAATGAAAGAGGCATAGGTTCAGCGTCGAGAGGAATGAGAACAACGCTGGCTCCTCCGCCGCGCTGGCATTTAGATCCATCGAAGAAGAGGGTCATTTGATACAGCTATTCCCGGAGTGAAAGAGTGGCGATGAGTTCGTCGGGGAAGGTAAAATTGGTAAATTGTTCCCCAGGTAAAGGGGCTTCCGCAAGTTGGTCTGCAAGAGTTTGTCCTTTGATTGACTTCTGTTGTACGAATTCAAGGTCAAGGTTAGCGAGGAGCATAAGCCATCGAGCGATACGTTGGTTTAGATGCGGTTTGGCGTACATATAATGAATGGGGTCTGTGTTGGTGATGACAAAAGTTTTGTGATTCAGGAGGTAATGTCAGAGTTTGGTGGCTACAAATGATAGCGCAAGGCACAATTTTTCTACATGTGTATACCTAGTCTCATAATCCACGAGGGTACGACTTATATAATAAACGACCTGTTCTCGTCGTGCCGAATCCCGATGTGCGAGCATAGCACCTATAGCATGGTCAGTGGCGGAAAGATAAAGGTAGAAAGGGCGGTCGTCTTGGGGTGGGATAAGCACGGGTGGCTGCAAGAGATAGGATTTGAGAGCTTCGAAGGCTTGGTGACACTCCTCACTCCATTGAAAGGCAATGTCTTTTTTAAGAAGGTGATGAAAAGGTTGACACCGATCCGAGAGTTGGGAGATGAAACGTCGGATAGATTGGAGCTTACCTTGTAAACTACGCAATTGTTTGAGATTTTTGGGTGGGGGCATTTCTAGGATAGCTTTGACTTTAGATGGATCGACCTCAATGCCACGCAAAGAGACGATAAAGCCAAGAAATTTTCCTGAAAGAACACCAAAGACACATTTCTTTGGTTGAAGGCGGACAGAATATTGTAACAGGCGATCAAAAATAATGGTTAAAACATCAAGATGTTCACTACGATGTTTAGACTTGCCGAGAAGATCGTCGACATAATCTTCAAGGATAGTGTGCATAATGTCATGAAAAATGTAGGTCATAGCCCGCTGATAGGTAGCACCAGCATTCTTAAGGCCAAATGGCATGACACGATAACAGAAGGTTCCCCAAGGAGTTATGAAGGCAGTTTTGTGTTGATCGGCAGGGGCAACCAAAATTTGGTTGTATCCTGAAAAGCCATCCATGAGAGAGAGCATCTCATGACCTGCAGTTAGATCAACAAGTTGGTCAATGCTAGGTAAGGGGAAGTCATCCTTAGGGCAAGCGAGGTTAAGATCCCGGAAATCTGTGCATATCCGAAGTCCCCCTGTCGCTTTAGTGACAGGTACGATGTTAGAAATCCATTGAGGATAGTCAATAGGCAAGATGAAGGAAACAGAAAGGAGTCGTTGGAGCTCCTCTTTGACCAAGAGAGCAATGCGTGGATGCATTTTTCTCAATTTCTGTTTGACTGGTTTGGAATCGGGGTTTAGGGTGATGTTATGGACGGCAATGGTAGGATCAATTCCTGGCATGTCAGCGTAAGACCATGCGAAAGCTTGGTTGTGAGCACGGAGAAAGGTAGTAAAGGCGGCTTGTTCTGATGTGTTAAGGGATTGTCCAATCTTCACAATGTGAGGATCCTCCTCCGTGTGGATTTTGATTTCTATAGTAGATTCGTTTAGCATGGTTTGGGTTTCAGATGGTAAGGCTCGTTGAATATAAGAATCATCCGCGCCAAGGTAGGTGAGGATGGAGTCATCATCCTGGCATTCAACAACATTAATCAAAGGCGAATCCTCTTCGATCATGTCTGGATACAGAAGGGGAAGAGAAGATGGGTCCTCATTATCGTGTTGATAAGTGAGAGGACCTATGAAGATAGCATTTATGAAAAAAAAAAGTTAGGAGGGATGGATTCAGGGTCTATAGATTCTGTGGGTGATGATGGCAAAGTGGGTGATGATGGTTTGGTAGGGGCGACGTCTTCTTCTTCCAGGATACAGCTGACAGGAGGTGTCTCCTGTGTAGGTGTTTCGAGAAAACTGAGACCACTGCGATCATTATGTTTACGGGTAGTCACGGGAATGAGTGTATGTCGGCCTTGTTCGTAAAGGCCAAAACCAAAGCCTTTCCATGCACAATGAGTCAAGAAGGTGAGGGCGAAACAACGATTTGTCAAGTATTGAAAATCGGATTGGAAGGGAACCACACCAAGAGGAGGTTCAGGGGTAATGGAGGATGCATCAACACCCCCATATGTTAGGTTAGTGCAGCAATGGGGTGGTCCGTAAGAGATTACCGCCCCCACGCGACGGTCGTAGGTGGGATGTGCATGTAATTGTCCGTACTCCTGCGGGGTAGGGAAAGAACTAACATTATATAGGTGGTACTCCCCCAGCGTAAGGCGCTGAAAAACATCTACTAAGGGGTCAGAGGTTGGAATGTTAGCTGTGGGAAGGGAAGTGGTTTTTGCGATGGTGGTTTCATCAGTTGAAGGCGTAGGCGCGGTTGAGGTGGATGGTTGAGGTACATTTGAAGAGGATGGTTGGGTTGAATTTATGGGTGTCTTGATTGGTATAAGCACATCGTTAGGGCGGTATAACATATTGCAGGTTTTAAAGGGGGGAGGGTCAGCTTTTACGGTGTAGGACTTCCCCTCGTACTCAAATTTTATGCATCTATGTAATGTTGAGGGAACGCATCCCATGGCTCGGATCCAAGGACGACCTAGCAATATATTATATTGGAACTCTCCCTCCAAGACATAGAAGATTTCGGGTAAAGTACGTGGTCCTACCCGAATGTTGAGGATCACGGTGCCTAAGGTAGAAGTAATAGCGTCATTGAATGACCGCAACATGATGGGGTTGGCACACGTGCAACTAGAAGGGATATTCATTTGTTAGAAGGCTTTTGAAGAGATGATGTTTAGGCTAGCACCCCCGTCAATCATAACATGACGTACCCGAATGTCCCGGATGTAAGCTGGGATGAAAAGAGCAGGGTCAGGATCTTCTGTACCAAAGTCAACAATTTTGTCTTCGGAGAAACTGACTGCAGCAGCTTGTTGTACAGAGACATAAGTGGTTGGGGCAGTGGGTTGTTTGGTGAGAGAAGCAACATGATTGGGTGTTAGAATGGAGGTGACAGGTAGGGTTTCATTAGGTAAAACCTCTATCCCTTGAAGGATCTCAACGAGAGCTTGTCGATGAGATTTAGAAGTCTGAATGAGATCATACAGTGTCATTTTTACGGGCAATTGGTGAAGCTGTTTAATCATATTTCGGTGGGCAATGCCATTAGAGACGGGATAGGCAGGTCCGCGAATGACCACTTTAGGTGGTGGTGCAATCGGGATGTTTGACGAAGAAAGAGATGCCGCAGGTGTGTTTTCTTTTGCTTTCCCATTGTTTTTCTACCCTCGAGTAGCGACACTAATCATATTAATCTCGTAGACCTGAGATGAGGAAGATGGTTGGGATAACTCATGGTCTTCAAGAGGTGGGGTTGTAATAATGATAGATCTTGGTGAGGTGGGGACAGATGGTATAGGAGAGAGAATGGAAACTAAAGGTCTCTCCCTTCGTAAGTTGTCTTTCTTAATCTTTCTATCCGGAAGAGGTGACTGACGAAGGATGGTTTTTAGAGCTTTGCATCCCTCCACATCATGTCCTGGTGTGCGGTGATAAGCGCAGATTTTAGACTCATCGTAACCCATAGGTCAGGGTTTAGATGGGTCATAAGGTCTAAGTGGAGGTAGGGAAATGGTCACATTCTCCACCAACATAGCAAGGATTTTGGCGTAAGATCCTTTGAGTGGGTCAAAATTAGAAGAGGATGAGGGTATTGGATGTGCGGGTTTTGGTAATGTTTGGGTGTGGTTGGTTCGCACGGGTGGTGGTTTAGCCGAGGGGTGTTGATACGTGGTTTTCATTAAACGTGATTTCTTTGGCGCAGAAGCTATGTTGGATGATGAGGCCGCAGATGATGTGGTATCAGAAAACAACCACGGGGAAATAGGAGTGACCGAAAACAAATATTTTGATGATGGAATTTGTTTAGGGTTGATAGGTGGATAGGATACGCAGAGTGACGGTGTTGCTATACCCTGGAATTTCTATATGGGTGCGGAAGGCGTAGGTTGTTTTGAAGAAAACGCAGGAGGTATGATATATTGATGTAAGGTAGAGGGATGGGGGTCCCAATATGGAAGGTAGGTATGACGATGATGGTTTTGATTGTGATAGGGGCACGGATTGAGTTTGTCTCCTAGGTGGCGGGATGGATTTATTTTTGGATAGATCGAGTCGCTTAGGCGGGGTGCGTTAGACTGGGCATTGGTGAGGTCCCAAGCGTAGGGGAAGATCCAGTTAAGTTGATAGAAGTGGACGGGGCATTTGGTAGAGGTGGGGGGGGTGAAGGTGAGAACAGGGGCATTTTAAGCTTCTGTAAACACTTCGGGTATATGGTGGAGACATCAGGATCAGTCATTTGCATTTGAGTAGAAAAAGGGGTACTCAAACGTTCCCATAGGGCCTGTCTATCTTTTGTGGAATGACAGTCCTCACGTGTGAATATGAACTTTTGTACAGAAGAACGACGGGTTGTGATTCCAGTCCACTGTGGGTGTGACAAAGGAGGTAGATGAGGCACTGTATTAATAGATGTTAAGAGGTCAACCGGTCGTTGAAAAGATTTAGGCGATGAGGGACTAATAGGTAGGAGGGCGTGTTTGAGGGGACCTGTCATGTTTAAAGAATGTGGTGATGTCAGTGTAAGAGATTTCTCGTCTAAGGATGTCAAAAGGAGTGGCAAGCCTTCCTCTTGTGCAGCAAGAGCGGTAGAAGGGGACGTTTGGGAAATAGATAAATTAGATAACATCCGCTCACTGTCTTGTAGGGATGTGGTGTAAGAAGACTCATCGATGAGAAGAGAAGTCCGGGAAGTTAACTCTTTTATGGGTAAAGGAATGATTTCACTTTGGCTTGATGGTGGTGAAGGAGGTTTAGACTCCTGTGTTGGTGGAGAGGCTTGATTCAAAAAAATTTCAATAGAGGCTTTTGGCTGAGAATCGAAGACTGCATGGATCTCATGAACACTCTCCTCGGCTAAGATATCTTGGTTTATCGTTACTGTTGGACGAGTGATTCGGGAATGGCTTGTTGAAAATTTTTAGAATTCGGTTAGCAAGGGCGTTAGGATTATCGAGGGCTATATCCCCCGCATCAACCATTTCCTACACTATGTTTTTCAACATCTTGCAGTTTTCATGACTATGTCCATTTATGCGGTGAAAGTTACAAAAGTCATTTTCTTTGTACCAGGAAGGTATTGCGCGGGTGGAGTCAAACACAGAGTGAGGTTTAACAGGGGGAAAGGTGATAGCCCTAGCTTTGAGCAATTTCTCCAGGATGACGCCATAAGTTTCTCCCAAGGGAGTGTAATTGATGGGCTCGGATTTGTACTTATAGGTGGTTTTCGGCGGAGTATTGGATGGTGTTTGAGATTTGACCATTACCGTGTGGACAGCTCCTTTTGATTTAGAAGAAGTGGACGCATGAGGAGTGGTGGTGTTTGGCTTGTTGGTAGAATCAGGAGTTCGGAAATTGGGGTTTTTGTTACGCAACCACAATTTCTCCTCTTCTAAGGCTCGAATTTCTAATTTTCGGGCCATAGTAAAGGCCTCGTCGAATGTACGGAAAGTTTGAATTTGGAGGGTGGGGGAGATGTGCTTAGCGCAGGCCCGCGTAAACAGTTCGATAAGTTCGGTTTGAGGTAAGGCATACGTAAGTTGGTTGATAAGGCCCCGCCATCGTCCAATGAAATCTGCGATAGATTCGTCCTCAAATTGTCGGATGGCATAGAGGTCGGTGATAGATACTTTCTTGGCAATGTTAATGGAGAAATGATCCAAGAAAGATTGGGCTAGCTGATTAAAAGAAAAGATCGAGTGCTGGGTTAAAGCACTGTACCATTCCAAGGCGGGTCCTGATAAGGACATGGGAAAGGTGCGGAGTAACAAGGCATCATCATGGGTGATCAAATAACAAGCGTGTCTAAATGATCGCAAGTGTTGTTGAGGATCCTCTTTACTGTTAAAACGAGTAAATTTTGGCAACTCCCATTGAGGAGGATATGAATAAAGGGGGACAGAAGGGTGAATGGGCTCCCGAAAAACTTGCTCGTATGTCAAGGCGCTACGACTTCCCGAAACAGAAGCCTCCAGGTTTTGCATTTTGTCCATCATTTGTTTAATGAAATCTGTGGTTGGATGAGATGATGGTGCGGTTGTGGTAAATGGAGGCAAGTTGGACCAAGGGCTTCCGGTGGACAATGGTGGGGCTAAGTGTTGATAAGGTATGGAGGATGAGTATGTTGGAGCAACAGAATAGGGATGTCCCATATAAGGTGTTGAGGTTACTGGATACGTGTATGGGAGTGAGAAGGTAGGCGGAGCTTGAGAAGGAAAGCTCGTGTGGATAGGTGGCAGAGAGCAAGTCATGAACGGAGCAGTCTGCAAGAAAGATGAGGTAGGGGCAGTTCGGTGGGTAGTGATATGTGGGGTCCAAGATTAACCAAATGAAAGCTAATCGGGGTCGTATGAACCTCTGAAGCCGTCGGATTGGGAGACGGGGCTAGAGATGCAGGAAGTAAGGCGGTGTTATCAGGAGGAGTGGGAGCTAAATGAGCAGCTATACTAATAGGCATGCCAACAAGGAGCTGACCATCAGGCGTACGGTCAGGGGCATGAGACAAATAGTATTGTACAACACTGGGATTAGCATCCAGAAATTTGGCAAAGTCCTTTTCTCCTACAGGAATTTGGGGGATCTCACTGGTGTCCGTAGGGTTCCCTATAGAATGTGAAGGGGGTGATTTAGGCAAAGACACAGAGCAGGCATGTGAAACCATGGCGGCGGCTTGCTTCCGAGTGATGACAACCATGGACAAGAACACACAGGAAAGTTTCAATCTATCAAGAACAAAAACAACCTCAGAATGATGAATTTGGCAAGTTGCTGGTTTGTCAGGGGCTGATGAAGACAGTAACCGATATCGGTTTAATAACCGATGTCGGTCAGAGAGCAGACGACGTCGGTCAGTTAACCGATGATGGTGTCAAAAGTCTAGGATAAGAAGATATAAAAGGCTGCTAATTTGATTTTTAGCAACGTTGAGTATATTTGTCAACTTATTGATCACAGAAGACAAAGTATGACAGAGAAAACAGAATTTGAAAACAAGCAAGATGCACACGCAAATCCAGAGACTAATCCTAGGGTTAATTTTAGTTATCGTGGGCTTATGCCTTTAGACGTAAGATGATGTCAGAATCCTAAACAACAAGACCTAGGGGAAATGTCAAGTTTGTTTTGGCTTAGAAGGTTACCTCAATCGGGCGGAGGAATACCGCGGAAAATGGGGGGATGTTTGAGCTGTTGTGTTAATTGTGAAGTGATTCGGTATGTGTTGTGCAGTGAAACTAGGGTTAATTTCCTGTCAATACCAAGGATATCACCCCCACGTGTACGACCTGTTACTTAATCTATGTTCACTAGAATTGAAGAACAACAAGCAGGAATGCAATGCATGTGTTTTAAACCCAAATCGAAAATTATGTTCGATGAAGCAAGAGAGATGACTTTCACTAATGCGAAACTAGGAAAGCAAGACAAATTCTTTACGAAATATATAACAAAAGTAGCAACAGTAAGTATGCTTCCTAAAATGAAAAGTAAGCAAGAGAAAGAAACCCAAAATGGGTCCCACCGGGCGTGCCAAAATGTTTCGCTCGGAATGTTTCGGCTTCTGGGAATAGAGTTGCTTCTATCCTTTCATTCCTTTTAGAAACAGATGAGGTTAGGGTTAGGAGGAATACCTGTTGAATGTCGAGATGGTGTGCGCATACCGTAGAGAAAGATCAGGTTGACTGCGGAGAACTCCTTTTTGTCTTGGAAGGACTACCTACAAATAAGAACACAAGACCACAAGATTTTGATTAAAAAATAAATGAGGAAATTGCCTTGGTCCCAGGAAATATAAAACTTCCTTTCGAAGGTGGTCAGTTTCCCTGCTAATATGAATTATCACAAAAGACTGCAAAATATCAATTAGATTACTTGGTTGAAACTAGTAGGAGAAGGCTGGTTTCTGGTTATAGTCAGGGTAACCGATACCGGTTTCTGGTAACTGCCGTCGGTTGGGTCTAGGACCTGTAGGTTGATTGTTTTGGTGGGGTGTTTGTGTTTCTTGGTGTTGGTAAGGTTGGTTTATGGATGATATTAGGAAATGAGATGATGAGGGGTAAAAGAATGACAGTTAGATGCAATGGGATCTTGGGTAGTGGGTTCAGAACTGGATTTAGGAGGACTGTGATTTAAAGAGCATAAGAAATGTTATAACAGAGGACATGCAAGATATGACTTACTGGTTTTGGCGAAGATGCAAGTTGATATCCTCTACTACAAGCACTTCTAGTTTCTTTACTCGTCTCTACTTGGTTAAGTGAAGATCTGGACTCTGTTTTTCGCTCCCAATGATCTCTGTTGTTTCAAAAATCATTCGACCGATCTCCAAAAATGAAATTCCGATCCATTATTTTGGTTTGGGGAGCCCATTTACAGGGAACCGATGGCGGTTACGTAACCGATGGCGGTCGAGTAGGAACCGGCATCGGTAAGGAAAAAGTAGGCTATTTTTAGTAAAATAGCCCACCTTCCCTGCTTTTCTCCCAAGAGATCAGTTGCGGGCTTGGTCAAGTGGCTAGAAGGTCGGCTTTGGGTGCGAGTAAGGAGGCATTAGTTATGGATGTGAGTCTAGACCAAGTCATGGGTCTTAATTAGGTTAGTTTAGGGTTAGGGCTAGGTCATGATGAGGGTGGCAAAGTGAGGTGGCGGGTAAGGTGATGTGGATTTATCAATTATAAGGTAATTAATAAATAATTGTGTAAGGTTTAGGTGATGAGGTTAGATTGCGAGATGAGATGCGGGTCACAAGGGGTCATAAGACATAAATTTGGTGTCTACAATTGTACCCATTATGAAACCAGATGGCCGAGTCTATTGTTGTAGTGAATTTTGTGATCTAAATAAATCTTGTCCCAAGGATAGTTTCCCATTGCCTCACATCGACGCCATTGTCGATTCTACAGTTGGGTATGATATTCTATCCTTCATGCATGGATTCGCGGGATACAACCAAATCAAAATCAACCCAGATGATCAAGATAATAACTCTTTCACTAAACCATGAGGAACATTTTATTACACTTTCATGCCCTTTGGCCTTAAAAATGCTGGGGCCACCTATCAACGAATAATGATGCACATATTTGATGATTACATTCACAAGATTATCAAAGATTATGTTGACTATATCTTGGCTGAATCCTAACTTCATTCCACCCATGCCCAAGATCTACAAATGCTATTTGAATGCTTACACCAACATAATGTCTTCTTGAATCCCAAAAAATGTGTTTTTGGGTTCACAACTAGTAAACTCCTTAGATACATTATCTCACAACGTAACATTGAAATAGATCATAACAAGATTATGGCCATTGTCAACATGCCTCCACCTCAAAATTTACATCAACTAAGATCACTACAAGGAAAAATTCAATCTTTTCAGTGGTTCATTACGCAACTTGTTGATAAAACTCATTCATTCACACATCTGATGAAGAAATATACTAATTTTATATGAGACGATCACTACTAACAAACATGTGATGAAATCAAAACATATCTTTTAAATCCACCTATACTAGTCCCTCCAGTGGCTAACCATCCTTTCTTATTATACATTTCAGCCACGTTTCATGCCTTAGGAGCCCTTCTTACACAACATGATGATTTTCAACGTGAAAGGAAAATCTATTACATCAGTTGAATGATAATATCTTATAAATGCAACTATAGTTATATTGAAAAGTTATGTCTCGGCCTTGTCTTTGTAGTAGACAAATTTCGCCATTATCTTCTTGACAATGAAGTCCATATCATTACTAAAGTAGATCCGTTATGATACCTCATATCCCACACACATGTCTTAGGATGATAACACGCTGGGTCATGCTCTTAACTGGATTTGATTTCAAGTTCATACCACAGAAAGCAATTAAAGGCCAAGTCATATCAGACCAATTAGATGAAGCACCTCTGCTCGATGTATCTCTTGTCTCTAATTCCTTTCGTGATGATTTCACTACTTATGTTGTCAATTGTGATACATAGACAATGTATTTTGACGAGTCTTTCTATTGTTCTGGCACTGGGGGTGGGATAGTTTTCATCACCCCACATGGTTATCCACTACCCTTTGCATATCGATTAGGGTTTTCCTATAAAAATAACATGGATGAG
Source organism: Taxus chinensis (assembly GCA_019776745.2). Lineage (NCBI taxonomy): Eukaryota > Viridiplantae > Streptophyta > Pinopsida > Cupressales > Taxaceae > Taxus > Taxus chinensis. The sequence goes on along the minus strand of CM034148.1, from coordinate 334,441,952 downwards.
TATGAATCCATTATCCTCAGCCTTCTCACCGCTTGAAAACTCCTCATTCGTAACCTATGTATAGATGGCGATTCCCAACTCATTATTAACCAAGTTAATGATACATACCACACAAAAGAAGAGCACTTAATACCATATAATGCGCTTGTCAAAGATCTCTTGGCCTCATTTGAGTCTTACTCTATTACTACCATCCCTCGTAAGGACAATCGTCATGCATACACTATGGCTAGTGTGACAGCTTATTCCTGAAGATATCACCGATGAGTAGGAAATGTTCATTATTAGAAACTTATGACGTGCCTCTACTTCTACCTTCCCTCTAGTAGCTTGTTCCATCACACATAGTCATGAAAATACCACGTGGTTTACGCCAATTTACAATTTTTTTGTACCGAAAAACCATTCCTGATGGGCTACAACCACATGAAGCTCATCGCTTGTGATGCGAGGCCACTCATTACATCATCATAGGGGAATACTTATTTAAATGTGTAATTGAAATTCATTTGTTACAATTTCTACAACTTACCGACATTCCTAGTGCCATCTCTCAGATACATGACATCATGTGTGGTGGCCATTTATCTAGAAAAGCCATGTCACAAAATCTTTTACGTCAGGGCTATTATTGACCTACCATGGAACAAGACTACCTTGAATATGCTACATGTTGTGACAACTGCCAAAAGCATGACAATATTCACCACACACCTGCATATGATATCTAGTCAAGTGCCCCAATATTGATCTTTTATCTATGGGGTTTCAATCTTAATGGTATTATAAATCCTGAATTGGCTAATGGACACAAGTTTATTATTACTGCCACATAATATTTCACCAAATGGGTCGAAGAAACACCAATGCATACTACAATTGGTACTGACATTTGTGGTTTCATCACTACTCACATCATTACATTCTTTGGCATCCCCTCTGCCATTATCACAGATAATGGATCCCCTTTCAAAAATAATGAATTCAAAAAGTTCTTTGTAAAATTTAAAATTAAACAATAATTTTCTACTCATTATCCACAGGGAAATGGCCAAGCGGAAGCCACGGATTAAACTATTATAAAAATATTACTCAAGACTGTTGTCGCTAGTGGTCATGTTTGACATAATCAACTTGTTTAAACTCATGGGTTTATCGAACTAGAGTACATATGCCCACCAACGCTATTCATTTTTCACTAGGCTATGGTACTGAGACCGTCATTTCACTGGACCTCGAGATACCATCATTGCGTGTTTCACTAAAAGGTATACTTAAAGATGACGACTATCATGAAAAACACTTGCATGAGCTGGAAATTTTCGACTCTCGCCACATCCAAGAACTCAAACATCTTCATACTTATCATTTTCACATCACCTAGGCATATAATTGTAAAATTAATCCTTGTGAGTTCAATGTGGGTGACCTAGTATTGAAAGAAAACTAGAGAAACACAAAATCCGAAGCCCTTCTCAAAGGTAAATTCAAGCCCAACTAGATTGGTCCTTATATCATTATGGAAAAAATTGGTTGTGGCATCTATCGCCTTGCGTCTCTTTTAAGAAAGCCATTAAAGAACCCACTCAATGCCATGCACCTTAAGAGATACTACGCATGAGACAACGTTATTTCATGATGACACACTCTTATGATTTAGTTCACAATTGGTTATTGAGGGCATCCTCTACACATGAACCTCACACATTACAAACTACACATTACGCGCAATGTGGTATACCTTAAACATTCCATTGTGAGCATTCATCTCTTTCTACGCAACATCTACTCTACACATTCACGACATATATTTTTGACATCCACTTCTACATGCTGAAATCATTGCCCTATGATGCACTTTAGTTCCATGGTCCATACTCAGCTACTGAGGGTCTACATATAAAATGGACCTCACCACACTCATGTGTTTAATCACTCATCGACTTGCACACTTACAATCTATGCTTTGTGCTTTGACAATCACATCTTATTCATATACACAATTCAAACCATTTATTGATGACACACTCTCGTTTATGTTTCATTCTTGACTATTGAGGGGGCATATATAAATGAATCTCATCTCATACATAAGCATCCACTCGAGGGGCACACTTCTCCTATCATTAAATATGCATTCCATTCCATCCCATCCACAACATCTTGCTTATCTTGGTCACATTTACTATTTCTTTCTTATGATTACATGAACATCTTATTACACATGCTAGATAGATATCTTGTATGTCATCATCTTTATCATACACACATTCACGTTCACTTGCTTTCTAGTTATGATCATAGATTCTATAGATCCAAACCCGCAACAAATATTCTTGGCACAATACTTATTACTAGTCCCATAGAGGCTCCTGGGGCATCCAATTTTGTACATTACAGGTGCTATTGTTTCATTCTGTTTCATAACACATTACTTTATCATATTATACACACCTTGACATAATTTTTATCTTTCTAACATGCTAACATGTGCTTCATGTGTAACATTTGTATTTCAAGCCTATTTGCTTCCATGTCTGTCTGTTACATTGTTTATTGTTGTTCATCATTATTTGCCACTGTTTGAAGGCTTTGCCCTTTGTCTTGTGTGCATACTTGTATAATTTCAGCCTAGTCGGCCTTGATTGTATTATGAAATCATGAGTGATGTCCTACATTACACATTGACTTCTTTTCTATTAACTTACATTTACATGTGTTTTTTCTTGATTGTACTAACACTTATCTCCTAACCACTTTGTTTACGTGTGCCTTTGGTGTCCCTGAGATTTCACCTTGAAATATGGGACTACCTCTTTTTAAAAAAAATTGTTCTTTTCAAAGTAAGGGGTTGTTTTGTGTTTTTTTTGCCTGTAGTTGTTTGCATTGCTCTAAGATATCCTTAGAGAGTCATAAAAGTCAAATTCGCCAAATACCCACATGCTAAAACTCACTCTATCCCTTCGCCAGGTTTTGTCTGAGAGAATTTTATTTATTTATTTATTAAATAAATAAAGTTATTTTAAAAATAGATTGAGCTAAAACTGGAGGATTTAGGTTATATAAAGCACTTCACCCGATCATTATTACCACAAAACATTCACCCGAGGGGAATACTTTTTTCATATCAGCTAAATGGAGAAATTTTTCGAGCAATTTCCCGCAACTATTTTTGTTTTGTTTTATTTATTTTTATATGTGTTTTGGTTTGTTTTCTCCAGCAATTCCCGTAGCCTATTCATTCTTCTTGCCAGATTTTCCCCCAAGCCTAAGGTTTTGAAAGGCTATCCATTTTTTTTAAATTAGTAATATGTCTACAGGCGATCAGAGTTCAAGATTCTTTCAGAAGATTGCAAGAAGTTGCTTGGTCCAAAAAGGTGCAAAAATGGATTTTATGAAAATAAGAAAAATATTTCCATCAATGTGTAGAGCTTGAGAAAATATGCACTTTTAGAGAAAATGAAACCTAAAACGGAGCCACATAATGAAATTTATGGCACATGCAAGTTTTTGCTACTACATCTTCTTGGACCCTTTCAAAAAATGGAAAATTTTATTCTATGCTTGTGTTTTCTTCACCAAAAATCCAAAAAAGAAAAGAAATGCTATTTTTATGCCAGTCATAATTTTCAAAGCTGCCTCCCGTGTCCAATTTCCACGTTGCCTTTAGTGACGAATTTTCATGAAACTTTAAAGGTAGAAGTCACAGTGCAAGTCACACTTTTGGAAAAGAGCTATCTTTCATGCAAGTCACACTTTTTGGAAGGAATACTTTAAGCTGCCAGTGGGAATTTTGGCAGTGGCAGGCAGGCGGAATTTTTTTGCCTGCCTTGAAGGTTACTTTTTGCCATCAATTCAAATTCACTTAAGCTGTAATGAGAATATTGGAGGTAGCAGGCAGAGGGGAATTTCTTACCTACCTTGCAGGGTAAAAATTCCCATTATAAAAGAAAAATCATTTAAAGCACCAGCGAGAATTTCTTACTTGCCTTGCAGGGTAAAAATTCCCATTATAAAAGTAAAGTCACTTAAGTGAAAAGCAAGAATTTCTTGCTTGCCTTGCAAGGTGAAAATTCCCATTGCTTTGACTTCTTATTTTTAACATGACTTCTAGCCAAAAAGTGCGACCCATTTTGGCATAGCTAAATGTCTAAAAGCTATTTTTTTTTAAAGTGCTGGGAAGCATCCAGTTTTGGCGCCTAGGGTTGGAGAAGCTTTCTTTTTATTATTTTGAGCATCTGCATGTTGATGTGAGTGCACAAGTGAATAAAATAATATTTTTAGCTTGCTTGAAATTTGAGCAAAGTCTAAAAATAGAGGGCAGTAGGCTTTATAAGTAGATTTTGGTGATGAAAATTAAGTATTCATGTCATGGAATCCATATTTGTCTTAATCAATTACATGTATTCATCACGTATGCCCATGTTGGTGAAGAAAGCAGAAGCCAGTATTTGATACATTGAATATATCTTTAGAATCAGAGGGAGAAATAGATCCAGATCTCATAATTGCAAATATTTCCAACAAGAATTCATCCTCTTGTTTCTAGTGCAGCCCATGTGGAAGTTAGTGCATGGAAAATTCCTTCCATGATCTTGTGCATGTGCTCCCAATCTTCCCATTGAAGCATTCATTGAATTTACTTGTATTTGCATTCACCTAGAGTGCTTTCCAGAATTTAAAATTGCTCATATACAATTAAAAATAAAAGATGATAAGTTTTGTTTGAATTGTTTATGAAAAACATTGCACTGGTGCATATGCCAAAGAATAATTGCAATAGCTTCAAGGATAAAAGTGGAAGACAGATCAAAGGTAGCACCCACAGGGAAATCATGTTTAGCTGCTTCCAGATCCAGTTTGGTGAGAATCAAAGGCAAAAGAGTCAACCGCATGTAAAATATGGAAGAAGAACAAGACTGGGAGTGTTGCAGCTTTCTTCTAATTTATTTTCCTCTTTCTTCTTCTTTCTCTTATTTTCTCCGACAAAGTAATTGAGCAATGTTAAGTGATTGGTTTAAAATCCGTTACTTGAAGAAGTCAATTACTTGGAAATATGTGGTAGACATGCAAAATAGAAGGTTCTATTTTCAATTATAAATCATGCATGTCATGCAAAGAGGAATTCCAAGAGGAAGATTGCTAGCTGCTTCCCTTTTTCATAGCTTCAACATGTAGTAATTCATTAAAAAGACTTCCTATTTGTAATTGCCCTCTATACACTATAAATAGAGGAAGAACCTACGGGTTAAATGACCAAAATTTGTAATCAAAATTATTGTGTTCCAAACTTTGAGCTGAAACCCTTGATATCTTTTTGAAAGATAAAGAATAGAGAGGAGGCATATTTCCGGAGAACTTTGTGTCAACGGTGCATTTGTTCTTATTTCTTTTTAAATCTCTGCATAAACTTTGTGTTGTCTTAGATCTAGATTAGAAACTTTCCTTTGCTTCAAATTTTTCATTTCAAGGTTTATTTGTTTCGTCTATGTGCATGTGATCAACTCTGTTAACTATTGGTTAGGTTGCACATCTCCTTTCCTTTCTTCTCGTATTTAATTATTTCCCTTTCCTGCACATATTGCTTACAACTGCTTACTTGCTGCAAAATTGCCTAGTTATGGTTCATGAGCTACGCAATTAAAGTAGAACCAATAGATAGATATCACAAAATATAATTGAAAAAATCTTACATGAGAGCCTCACTGGTAAATGAGGGGGATTTATCTCATGACTGTCTAGGTTTTTCAGCTATGCATAAAATCTAGCCAATATTTTTTGGTGACTCCGCTAAGGAATAACACAAATTAACATACCATAGCTTTCTCTTGCCAGTTCCCTTTTATATTATAAGCTCAACCTGGAAGAACGTCCATTCATGCGGTCTAGCAAAGCTCAAGGAAGGATAAACCATTTTTATAGATTACAGGAGTAGTTTGATTTCAGTCATCCTCCACAAGTTAGAAGCCGCAGATCTAGTCTTTCACTAGGAAGAAGAGTGCAAACTCCTCCAGATCTGGATCATGTCCAACATAATCCAGTAGCTAGGATTATTCACCAAGTCTATTCTCAAAGAAGATGTTCTCTTTTCTTTATGCATCAGCCGCTTGCTCCTGTAGCACCTATTCCATGGGGTGCAACCTTTGGACCTTTGAATCTGAATCCTCCTATGCATGATCTACCTAAAGGAACGAGAAATAATTTTCCAAAATTATTTGGAAACATAAAACAAAATCCAGATGACCACTTGGTTGTGTTCTTTATATCCTGTGGAGTGCTTACAGTTGAACATGAAGATGTATTTGTCAGACTCTTCATAGAGACTCTGCATGACTTGGTTGGAGAATGGTTCTACCGGCTAGCTCCTAGCAGCATAACCAACTAGGATACTATATGAGATGCATTCCTGAAAAGGTTCAAGCCAGCTAAAGATTCCAGTACCTTAATAACTCATCTCACTCAGTTGAAGAAGTAGCCACATAAGCACATGCGGGATTTTATTACAAAATTCCAAAGATTACCGTACAAAATTCTGGCTTCTACTTCTTTGAATGATGAGAATCAAAAAAAATTATTCATCAATGCTTTACTTCCTGAAGTAAGTTATCATATGCAAAGAACATGTCCTGCTAACTTGTTAATATCTCAAAACATGGCGGTTGAAATTGAAGACGACCTCATCATGGCTAGAAATATAAAGAGAAACACTTCTAGACCTGAAATTTCATCCTCTGCTACTAATTTTGATTCACTATTGCAAAAGTTAGAAAATGAGATGTCGCAAATGAAGAAATAAATGGCTCAGGGAAACAATACTACCCCTGCTCAGAATTTCAACAACAACAACAACCAGAACCACATTACTAGTTCCTAAATATTAACAATTGAATATGCTCCCAGAAACAATGTGGAGATGAATGAAGAAGACCAGGAAGTTGACATTAAAAAACTCAAGAATGATGATTTTGTAGGTCTTGCTGGCGACTCCAACATTAATTACCTAAAATAAAAATCTGAACATGACTATGAGGAGCTTCTTGAAGATGATCATGGTCATGCATATGCAATATTTACACAATCAAAAACTCACCAAGTTGAGGCATTATCCTATGAAAAAAGAAGGGGAAGCCCTTTACCTTCTTCCTTAGCTCCCAGAAATAAGAATGTGAGTTCTTCATCTCAACCACAAAAATCAGATCAGGTATTTGAATCTATACCTTCCTTTGACATTGTTGATCATGTCAAGAAAACTAGGATTCAAATGTTAGAAGCTGAATACCTGAGAGCCTTTCCTGAGCAGTTAAATAGGCTAGTCAAATATGTGCAATCACCAGGACAATCCAATTTATCCAAAGGCCTTTTGTCTAAGCCTAAGGATACTCCTTCTCATAACAACACTGCAGTTGTTAAATCCTCACCATCTTCTAAAAGAGGGGAACCATTCTACATTTCCCTATTGCTTAATGGTTTCTAGTTAAGAAACTGTGTTCTAGATTCAGGTGCTTCTAACAATGTCATACCAGTTAAAGTTGCAGATGCTCTTGGGCTTACCTTGATAAAGACCATAAAAGGTGCTACTCCATGGAGAGACAAGCCCCTTTAATTGGACAAATAAATATGCACAAGCTATTCTGGCAGCTTTACCTGATAAAATATTAAATATGACAATCTTAGTTGTAGATATTCCTGTCTCTTACGAGATGTTGCTAAGAAGAAACTTCTGCAAAGAGCTGGGAGGAGAAGTAAAGATGGATTGGTCATGTGCTCATATTCCTATCAAAGGAATAAATCAAAAGCAGGATTCAGAAAAGAAGTCCAAGTACACGATTACAAAATCTGAGGATCCTAGATCTCAGATTCTTTTTCAATAATCTGACTGTGGGGTCTATTTCTTGGAAATGGATAAAAATGTACAAGAAGTGAAACTTCAACTAGATCCAAAATGAAAAGGAGCTGAAAAAGTTTGGATTCTAGAGTTTAAAGGCACCTGTTTCTCTTTTGGATCAGGAGCCAACATTCTATTAATATCTCCAGATCATGATATATTCCCATACTCCCACAAGTTGATGTTCGAGAACACCAATCATACGATGGAGTACGAAGCATTGCTGCTAGGAATTGAGAAAGGTAGAAAGAAAGGAGTAAAACTCCTCAAAGCCCAAGGAGATGCTGAACTTCTAATAAAGCAGGTTAGAGGGAAAAATCAAGTCAAAGGATATAAGATGAAACATTATAGAGATAAAGTGATTTCTGCCACACTCAAATTTGCAGCCTTCTCTATCGAATTCATTCTAATAAATCAGAATTCCAAGGCAGACTCTTTGGCAGTCACAACTGCACTATTGAATCCAGATAGACCACCGTCCATATTCGGACTAGAAAACTATAAAGTGGAGATGGTTTAGCACCAAAAAGTCCCTGATAATGTTGAACAGGGGAAGACTTTCATTGATGACAAACAAACATCTACATTTTTGGAACAAGACAACTTTGACAAGTTGTATGTTGAAGGGAGTAAGTCACTACCACGATAAACAATCACACGCGTAACTGATCCAGATTATGGTGACAGTAGTGGAGTATTCCAACTGAAAGGTAAAAAAATCTCCAAGGGTTTATTTTCCATAGTAGGGACATTCGACAAGCATGATCAGTACCTGAAGAAGAACAAATAATATGGTAATAGTTCTTTCTCAGAAATGCAACTGGTAAATATGGGAAGAAAGGAAGTTGATGCAGACTTACCCACCACAGAGAAAAGAAAGGATGAGCCACTACAAGATGAAGTTGATGAGGATTTTCCCAAGTTATTTGACACGAAGGTTAGTAAAAGGAGGTTTAAAATCAGTGACTGGGTACTCTAGTGGGACAAGAGACATGAACCGAAGGGCATGCATAGAAAATCCGATTCACTCTAGAAAGGGCCCTTCATGATTAAGAGAGTAGTTGGAATGAATACTTTCTTCCTTTCCTACTAGAATGTAATTGAGTTACCCCTACCTTTCAATGGGAAGCATCTGAAGTTCTTCAAGAATTGAGATACATGGTAAAACCTGTTTGTATATAAATAAAACTTTTGTTGTTTTCTTTCCTTTTCTTTTTGTTTTGTTTTGTTTTTGTGGCCTGACCCTGAACCCAATAGACAATACAAAAAACCAGAGAGTTTGGGATCTCGTCTTCACTCCTTTCATTTTGACGGAGGTAAAGATGTCCACAGACGGAGCCAACCGGTGTCCCCAATATTTCACCCTGAAATCTAGGACTACCCCTTTTAATTTTTGTTTGTTTTTTTATATCTCTGCATAAACTTTGTGTTGTCTTAGATTTAGATCGAAAACTTTCCTTTGCTTCAAATTCTACATTTCAAGGTCTATTTGTTTCGTCTATGTGCATGTGATCAACTCTGTCAATTATTGGTTAGGTTACACATCTCCTTTCCTTTCTTCTCGTATTTAATTGTTTCCCTTTCCTGCACATATTGCTTATAGCTGCTTACTTGCTGCAAAATTTCATAGTTATGGTTCATGAGCTATGTAATTAAAGTAAAACCAACAGATAGATATTACGAAATATAATTGAAAAAATCTTACACAGGAGCCTCACTGGTAAATGAGGGAGATTTATCTCATGATTGCCTAGGTTTTTAGCTATGCAGAAAATCTAGCTAATAGTTTTTGGCGACTCCACTGGGGAACAACACAAATTAGCATACCAAAGCTTTCTCTTTCCAATTCCCTTTTATATTATAAGCTCAACCTAGTAGAATGTTCATTCACGCGGTCTAGCAGAGCTTAAAGAAAGATTGACCATTTTTATAGATTGCAAGAGCAGTTTGATTTTAGGATATATACAGTATTGGGTGTATGGAACCTAACACACAAATTCCTAAAAGAGAGAAAAAGTATGAGGCTCCAAAACACCCCGTGAAGGATGAAGAACTTATATCAAAATCATTGAGTAACTCTGATATCTTTCCCCTTATGTGTAAGCGGAGAGGGAGGACTACCTACGAAGAACTTAGTAGCTTTGCTACCTTCCATGACCTGACAAACCACAGTAGTGTAGATGGATCTAGGTCTACTGTGTAAATTAGGACACACAATACAAAAGAGAATGAATTTCCCCTATACTCTCTCTAGATTCCACACAACTGAATAGAAACTGAATAGAATTGAAATATGTTGAAATATAGTTGGAGAAAGGAGATCCATGTCCCCAATATCCTTGAAATTGAAACTAAACCTAATACACAAATGTAGAAAAAAGAGAAGAAGAATGAGGATCCAAAGTACCCCATAAAGGAATAAGACCTTGTATCAAAATCAATCAACAACTATGATATCTTCCCCCTTAGGTGTAAAAGGAGAGGAAAGAATACCTATGAAGAACTTAACAACTTTGATACCTTCCATAATCCCACAGAACACACCACTGCAGATGGATCTAGGTATAATTTTATAAATTAGGACACACAATATAAAAGAGAATGAATTTCCTCCATACTCTCCCCATGTGCCACACAACTGATTAGAAACTGAATAAAAATGAATTATGCTGAAACATAGTTGGAGAAAGGAGTCCCATGCCCTTAATATTCTTGAAACTAAAACTAAAACTTAGTGTTGTGGAGAAGAAATAATTAAACCTTTCATGCCCCTCAAAATGATCTAAACTGAGGCATTTGAGTTTAAAATTGTGCTAAAAACATTTTCCTGTAGGTGATAATAAAAAATTGTCGAGAAAATCATTGTAACTTCCCCTAGGTAAAAACTGTAGAAATGGGTTAGGACCATCTGTACAATCCTGACCATAATGTACCATTTTGACCCTGTGTTTTCTTGTCTGAGTTTCTTTGTATGATGTTGTTTCTGAGTGATTTTTCCTGTTCTTTGTTGTGTCTATGCCCAGAATATGGTTTGTGTTTTCTATAGGTTTTAAAATATACCCAAATGAATGCCCCCTCTTTTGAGGCACGTGTGATAAATATTTTGAGCACATGACGTGAAATAATAAATGTGTAACCATGTCTAATCACTTTGATAATATGAGTAAAAACACATCAAAGGAATTATGTGGTGGCCACCAAGAATAACATGTATCTACAAATAAGATGCACATGGTGGATACCATGGCGTGCAACAAGAGAAACAATAACAACAATAATAATAGCAGAAATAATTTTAACAAGATAACTAATAGTAATTAACAATAATAAGGCATACGTAAGTGAAAAGATAACAATGCAAACAATGTCATGTAAAATACTTAATGCCTGCAAATATGGGACACCCAAGGTGTCACAAGACAATCAAGGCCATTGAGCCTGCAATTAAGTAATGTCATATGTGAAGGCATGATGCCATAAACATAGGACACCTATAGTGTCACAAGAAAAACAAGGCCCTTAGGCTACAATCAGAGTAGAAAACAAGTATCTACACACAACTATCAAGCATGTATAGAAAACAAGAGTATCATAATGTGATGAAATGACATAACAAGTGATATAGAAGAGCATATGAAACAAAAAGCTTTCAACACCACACAAGACACATTTGATTAGTCTTATTAGTTCATAAGATGACAGATAAAATATATATGTAATCAATCATAATGAAGTGAAAATGTATTCTAATGAAATAATAACACATAATTGTGTGGAGGCATACCCCCAGAAGAATTATGTAAGGAACCATGATAGATCCCATAATATTATAGAAATTTGTATGTCCTGAATTATGCTCAATATATCACATGAACATGTGTGTAAAGAAAACAATTATCTATAAAACTGAAAGGATAAAAAATGTGTATATTGTAAAGTGAAAACAAAGAATGCTAGAGAAACAGGTCTTGGGTTTTTTGTTTTTGAATATATTTGAGTGCTTTTACTTTTTGTGAGTATATCAATGTTTTTATAGTTTTGTATTGCATAGTTATGTACAAGGAATAGGATAATACAAAAGCTATCCGATGAGGACCTCTAAAGGAGGCGAGTCAATCACCATAGATGATGGAGGACATGGCCTTAGATGTGCCATAGAATGTGACTCAATTTCCAAAGGAATGATGGTAGTAATATGTGCCAAAGTGGGCCTATGAGAATAAAAATGTATATCAGTGTAACGACCAATATGTGACATACGAGATTTGTATGTTGGACTAGAAGAACGAATATCCCTCAAATACTAATGAGGAGATGTAGAATGTTGTGCATGAAATAATTGATGGGGCATCCTATGAAATTTGATGATGTGATGTATGCGTTACATATGTTTTTGATGATGTATGTTATGTAGTGAGATTTGATGATTAAGGAAAGATATTTAATGCAGTATAGAATATAAACATGATTGGTATATAAGTGAGTTGAATGTATGTGACTAAGTGTTTGATTGTTTCTTATCAGCGATATTTGCATAAACATGGGAGGGCACATCGCATAGATTAGGAATAACCCTTATATAAGTCCTCATGAGCATATAATATGAGGAAACCTATTCTCAAAAAAGGATGAAGGGTGATATACAAATATGCCCGAAAGAAACTTAGGTGAAAAGGTAGTGAACATGATAAGTGTGGATTAGGGATGTAATGAGTAAAACATTAGATGTAAAAATAATTTTTATGCTTGATTTTGAGTATTTGTTTGAGGTATTTAAAATGCCCTAGGGTGTTTAAACGTAAATATTTATCTTAATGGGATGCATAATGTATTTATCTAAAGGGTTTGTTAAAGTTATGTGTGTAAATTTTGGAACAATCCCTTAGTCCATGTTTATCCACTTATAGATGAGATTAGATTTCCCTTGTGTAGGAAGAAATTTGGTGTGAGAAGCATCACTAGATGCAAAAATAGAAGAATTCTCATCAAATGTAACACTTTCCAAAGGCTTATGCCTTAAAGGAGGTGAATTAAATCTATTTGAATCCCATGTCTCATAAAATATAATGCCTTTTCCTTCAAATAACTTAAGTTTATTATCCAATTATGTATACAAAAAATCACAAACTTTAGGTATTATTTAGTCCTGGTCTCATACTTCTATTCATATGGTTTTTGAGTGAAGAAAGTACCATTTAACCCATGTCCTTTGTCCATTTTACTTTACTTTTTTTCATCACACATGACCTCCCACATGTACTTTCCTAGTCAGTTTCATCATTCTATGTTGTTCCTATCCTTGACTGGGGCACCTAACCGAGGATTGGGCTGCCCCAGGCACCCTGGTCCCATATGGATGCTCCAATCCTCTTTACACTTTACACTCATATTTTAGGAACTTTCTAATTGTTTGAGCTTTCCATATTTTTAGTGGTCGGCCTTTTCGGGGTTAATTATGAAATTAGAACAAGAGAACCATATAAATATAAATTTATGAGACCATAATGAGGGACCAAACACTAAGCTCAATTATCATCCACCTAAGGTTGCATCCATAAAAGGCATCTATAGCTCCATTTACATCCATCTAGCTCCATCACAAGGGACAAGGCTAGTTCATCTGCATCACACTTCATAGGATGAGAATTTATTCTATGCCATCCACCATCTATTTAAATTTCTACATATATTTATTACTCGTTACTTCAAAAAGTGTGAATGGCACAAGAGCACGTAGGGAACGATTTACACACACACACACCTAGAATAACATTTGGGTTTGAAATGTAGTGTAATTCTCAGTTAGTAAGTCCACCATTATGGCCACTGAGGAAAGTCTGACCCCTTTATATGCATCTTTATTTTTTTAGGGGTTTGATGCTTGGCTTGGGGTTTTATAGGTATCTTTTTCATCTATGATTATCAACGACATCCAACTCAATTCAACAACATACACATGATAAGAACGAGGGCTTCACATCATTTAACAACTATGGAAAAATGGTTTTTAGATGTCCTACATAGACCAGGGAACCCATATCTCAAACTAGGGTTCCCCAGGCACTCTCATCTCTTTCCAGGTGCCCTCGTGTGGCCAAATAGCTTAGATCTACACTTTTTTGAGTCTCGGTGTAATCGTCTCCTCTTTCTGTTTATCTTGTTTTCACTGAGACAAAGTTCTAAATAGTCTGCAAATAAGCTAAGCCTCTCTAACCCTTCTTTGCACATCTAGGGTTTCCTATTTCATTTAATTAGTTGTTTGGGTCATTTATTTTATTTATTTAACTATTATTTACTGCTTTGCATAAGATTAGATTAAACTAAATTAGATCCCCATTATTCCAATTTAGTTTAAACATTTTGGTGAACTCGACCACTTTCATGCTTAGGATCCTCATTTTCCCTCTCTCATGGCTCCCAAAGTTGTGCAAGTTTCTTTATCTGATTTTCTTAAGATGCATCCCAATTACCACGTTGTTCTTAAAAAATCCCTAGACACCACATATCTTAATAAATATACCATGCCACACAAAATAAGTCCTATCTTCAACCATTTATACGACAACCCTAGTCCTCGTGATTCTCAATATAATAAATCTATGTTAGAATCCATTCACGCTTTACATTCTTTATTTCAAAAAAAGTGTAAGGATATTGAATCAACAATTACATCTCTCAAATATGAAATCCAACATCTTAAGGACATTTCTCAAACGCATGTTTTTTCTCCTCCTACATCTCACCTTCCTTCTATGACTCCTACATGTGATCATGTTAGTGAACCTCAAATCTTGCCATTCCCTGTACCTCTCAAGTTTGCAATCAATGGTCAACAAAAATATATTCTTCTGAAACTCATAACTCATCAATTATTCAACTTATCATCTACTCATTATTATCCTCCTTATCGGCTTGGAAAATATCAAGGTCTTCCATATTGCAATTATCATAAAATAAATGGACATACTGACAATGATTATAGTGATTTGCAATGAAGAATCAAACATCTTGAGCATGAAGGTTTCATCTCATTCACCGCACAACGTTCTGTTAGATGGTCCTCTTCACTTGTTACATCTCAATGGGTTCTTAAATCTGATTTGTCTAATAAGGAAAGTCAAGAGCCACCTAAGCAACCATCTACGAAATCACCAAGTCAACATAAACAACCTCCTTTAACAATCATCTCAACACCTCTTTCTCTCAAGTCATCCACAACATTACCAAGTCAAACTATGCAAACTCCTCCCCCATTAAAGGTATATGCGATATCACCAGGTAATGCTCAACAACCACCTCCTATAGTTAAACTTGTAATTTTCCATCTATTATAGACCATACTTATGTCAATGACTAGGACCTAGATGAAGCTTATTATGATGATGAACCATTTTATGGTCACACTCTTTTATCACCTCAGTGTCCCATCACTTTTTTAATGAAACTACTCCTTACCTTGATCCACTTAGTGTCTTTTGACTAGAATTCCATCATTTACATACTTGGGGGGCATAAAATTCACACATCCCCCCCATATTAGCAATAAACACACCTATCATCTTTGCATTATCATACATCAATCTCCTAGCATAGGAATCTTCATCTACGATTTAGCATCGTCATTTCCCAATGACACACTCTTGTGATTCGGTTCACACTTGACTATTGAGGGAATAATACACATGAACCTGACACACTGCACAATAGATACTACACATTGCATCTCTTCACACATCTTGCATCATATGTATTATATCTTACATCCTACATTCTACATTTAGATTACATCATTTTGACTATTACGCATCCACACATCATACATATTCTACACACCATACTAGTATCCATCGCATATGTGTCACACTATTATGGCCTATGAGTCTAGCATCATATACTACTCATCCTACATAGCGTGCACTTCACATTATTAGAATATCTACACATCATGTATTGCATGATATACATAGAATATTTGTACATTTTGCTTATCATATGGTCATCTCTTATCATCATACTACATCTTCTTCTACATGTTGCACTCACTACCCTATGACGCACTCTAGTTCCTCGGTCCATACTCTATTATTGAGGGTTTACAAATTAAATGGAACTCATCACATTCACACATTCATTAATCAACCTTCTATCATGCGACATTCCTAGGTTAGTGACATACTCTATAGGCTAAATGGTCACCTATCCCATCATCTTGTAGTGGTATACGCTTTAGGCTAAATCATCACTCCTTCTCTCATCTTGTCATGATATGCACTTAGGATATAGGGTCATGCATACATCATCTCTAGGTTGCATATCATTAAAACACATACATAATCATCATAACGAATTACACACAACACACGATTTGACCATTTACCGATGACACACTCTTAATTATGGTTCATTATTGATTGTTGAGGGGAAAAAATAAATGAACCTCACTGTATACACTCCATTTACTCAGGGGGCACACAAAACCTATCATCCATCTTGCATTCCATTCCATCCATCCACAGTTGTATATCTTGGTTGCATCTACTCTTGATTGCATTTTATTGTTCATGTTCACTTTATTACACCTGCTAGATAGATGTCTCGTATGTCATTATCTTTACCATACACACATATGCATTCACGTCTTTCTCTAGTTGTGATTGTAGATACAAGTTTTCTACACACAACATGGATGCTTGGATACTACTAGTCCTACAATGGTTACTGAAGGCATCCCTATATAGCTACTACAGGGGCTATTGTTTCATTTTGTACTTAACACACTACTTTTTTGGTTATACATGATTTTTATATACTAGTTATGTTTCTAACACACTAACGAGTGCTTCATGTGTAACATTTGTTTTGTAGGATTACTTGCTTCCACGACTATCTTTGTTTATACTTACTTGCTATTCCTTTCCCTTTATTTGGTGTGCACAATTATTTGTTTGTATGTTGCCCATATGCCCTTGAGTGTTTTGCAACATTGTGAGTGATGTCCTATGTTTAAAACCCGTTTTAACAGTCTATGTTGGCTTCTTTCATGTTTACTTGCTTTCTAGCTTCTATATTGTTTGTGTAGCTTACACTTGATTTCTATGTGCATGTTTGTTTGTACTAACACTTGTTTTATAGCTACTTGTTAGCATGTGACTTGGTTTCTACCAAGCACATTCCCTTCCCCATACAAGGCACAATTTACACATTCAGTCCTCTTTTGGGGCCGTATCCTCCTATCCACGACGGCACATGAGCCCCCAAAGAGAGGGGCATCATTTGGGGTTTACACACTACAAAATGCTCTACACCAGTACAATTTATTTTTCCATGCTTAACATAGTGGGTTATATAACGAGTGGGTTCAGACTAGTATAAGAACTCCATACACAACATATTTTATAGGAAAGATTGTCCTTAGCATTCAAGGGAGTAGTTACAGGTTAGAGGATACAGTGGAATTTCATCCCTACACTACTTCAGCCGGTAGTGTCGGATTGCCCAAAAAACCATACAGTACAACAATCTCTTCATACATTCTCAGGGAAGAAGTTACAAGTTAGAGAATAACACAACTTTCTCCCAACATTTCTTCAACCATAGTGGCGTGAGATCACCCAAAAAAATCACACTTCACTGAAAATTACAAGATATCCTTTCTACACTCTTTCTCTCATCACGAATCAGGTGCACATGTTCCTTTTTGCATTTTTCATACTTCCATTACAATTTTTTTACTATATACATGTGATTTTTACATATATACATGCATATTTGACTACTTGATCATCTTCTCCTTTGCAAGTTCATCCATATTGGAAGCAAGCTGTCAACAATAACAACTACTACAACAAAGGCAACAACAACATTTTGTGACAGTACACACCTCATTCTAACATGTAGGTACATCACACACATCAACAACTACACACATGTTTCTACCCTAGGTTAATTCTCAACACTTTTTACACTTTTGCATCCTTAGTCTTTACATTCCATCTTTTTTTTCCAGTCCATGCTTTGTCTTGTCTATCGGCACACTTTCTACATCACTCTACATGGACATTAAGTACACATCTCTATATACTTTATGTTACCAAGCGTTCCACTCACTAACATAAAGTGGGGCCAAATTTAGACACAAAATCACACACTTTAGTTGTTATTTAGTCCCAATTTCATACTACTATTCATATGGTTTTTGAGTGAAGAAAGTACTAATTGACCCATGTCCTTTAGTCATTTTACTTTGCTTTCTGTCGTCACTTCTAACCTCCCACATGTACTTGCATGATTGGTTTCATCATTCTGTGTTGTTCCTATCCCTAACTGGGCACCCAACTCAAGAATGTGGTGCCCTGGTTCCATCTGGGTGCCCCGATCCTCTTTTCACTTTGCACTCATCTTTTGGGCACTTTCTAGCCATTTGAGCTTTCCATATTTTTATTAGTCAGCCTTTTCAGGGTTAATTATGAAATTAGAACAAGAGAATCATATAAATATAAAGTTATGCGACCATAATGAGGGACCAAGCACTAAACACTACTATCATCCATCAAAGACATCTACAAATCCATTTGCACAAAGGACAAGGTTGGTTCATCTGCATCACACTTCATAGGAAGTTTATTCTATGCAATCCACCATCTATTTACATTTCTACATCTAGTTATTTCTCGCTACTTCACAAAGTATGACTGGTACAAGAGCACCTAGGGCATGATTTATACACACACACACACACACACCTATAACTATATTTGGGTTTGAAATTTAGTACAACACTCAGTTAGTAAGTCCACCATTGTGGCCGCTGAGGATAGTTCAACCCCTTCATATGCATCTTTCTTTTTTTAGGGTTTTGATGCTTGGCTTGGGGTTTTACATGTATCTTCTTCATCTTTGATTATCAACGATATCCAGTGCAATTTAGTGACATACGCACGACAAGAAGTGAGGGCTTCACATCATTTAATGACTCTACAAAATTGGTGTCTGGACCTCCTTCACAGAACATGGTGCCCATATATCAGACTAAGGTACCCTAGGCGCTCTCATTCCTTTCCAAACACCTCAGTCTAGCCCGAAAGCTTTGATATGCACTTTTTTGAGCCCCGGTGTAATTATTTCCTCCTATTTATCCAGTCTTCACTGTGACACAGTCCCAAATAATTTGTGAATCAGCTAAGCCTCCCTAACCTTTCTTTGTACATATAGGGTTTCATATTTCATTTACTTAGTTGATTTGGTCATTTCTTTTATTTATTTAGCTACTATTTACTGCTTTGCATAACATTAGATTAAACTAAATTAGATACCAATTATTCCATTTAGTTTAATCAAATTCATAACAATAATTGTTATGGTGTCCATTAATACAATGAAAAATGTAAAAGCAGCGGAAATTTCTCTCTCAAACCGACAAGGAAGGTGACGATCATTGGGTGGTAACCGAATTAACCTATTTTCTATTAGTGTTAAATTTTTTCATGATGTTGATCAATAGATTTGTCTAAATATACAAGTTTCCTATTTGGAGGGGGTGCCATTTTAACTTTTGGTTTAGGACCACGATGGTAAAAAGTGTTACCATGATGCAAGACTTTGACTATATGATAATTAGGTATAGAATTTGGTGGTTTTTAATAATCATGTATAATAAGAGGGGTAACAACATTTTTGTCTAATTTTTGAGGATTTTGTGGTTGACACATGTCATTTTCTAAATCAAGGATATGTGAGAAAATATCATTAAATGAGTCACATGTATCATAAAGTAATTTCTCATCGAGAGGCTATGTGATACCTCTATAGAATATAAATTACATTTCTAAATCACGTGGTTGATATATAAGTAAGTGCATATTTACTTTGAAGTGTAGAATATGATCAGTTACTAGCTCGGTCTCACATTGATGTAAGGATGATAGATTCTCATATGTAACCCAAGGGCCTCTATTACAACTAAAGTGTGCTAGAAAAGCATCTTCAAGTTCAATAAAATTACTAAAGGATTTGCTAGAAATATGGGTAAACCAATAGAGAGAATCACCTATAAGACTTCAAGAGAAGTATTTTAGGATTCTACCATTTTCATATGAATTTTTAAGTGTCTGATAATGCATACGATGTCTATATGGATCCGAAGTGCCATAGAATAATTGGAATGTGGGCAAGATAAAATTCCTAGGGAAAGGAGATTGAAATATTTTTCATGGGATGGGATTTCCATAAATAGTATTAGAATCAACACTAGCATCATAGGATTCTCTTTATAGAGTCAATGTATGAACCTTTAATTATAAATAACCAACCAAAAACATAAGAAAAATCACCTCTTGAGGAGGTATGACATTGACATTTAGAGGTTCATTCAAATGTTATAATTTTCCATTAAGACTAGCCATGGGAACACTAGTTGGTCTAAAAGCCATAGTGGGTAATGTGTCATGTGAAACTAAATTTGGTAATACTTGAAGTTCTAAGGGTGGAATCTTAGAAGGGGTTTCTAAAGGGTTACTGACATTATCAATAGGAAAATTACTCACACTGGGAGATGTGTTGACAACATGTGTATTAAATGTAACCCAAAAAGAAGCAACATGTATATTTTTGCTAATATGATAGTTATGCCCATTTTCAGTTATAACTGGAATGGAAGAAGTAATGAGAGAATCATTTTTTTTTCAAAAGGAAGAGTAGAATCACAATGTGTATCAATAATAACATATACAATAGGAAGAGAAGAACTTATATTATTATTACATCTAGAAGCATTAGTACAAGAAATATCATTCTTTTGGAATTCAAATAAAATACAAGATTAATCATGTGCAAGAGAGGTAGACATTAAAATTAAGCTTACCATTTTTGCATTTGAAAAGAGTTAGGAGAAATAAAAGTATGTTCATTTAAATCATTTGCATTATGTATGTCCTCAAAATGGCTATCACTATGAATTGATTCTATCTCATTAATGGAAGCATAAGTACCATCATCAATCAATGTATAAATGGAAGGAATATGATCCATATGTAAGATAGAGATAATTTCATCGTCACTCGAATCTAAAGCATCATCATCTACTAATGGAGAATTTGTGCTTGTTCACAATCATTGCTCCAACCATCTACATGACTTGTAAAGCCAATATCAATATCCTGGTGATGAGTAGGAAGAGAGGGTAGACACTCAGTGATTTCATTTAAAGTAAAGGGGGCTAAGGCATCACTTGTAGTAGGGGTAGGGCCAAAGTAGGGAGGATGATATGTAAAGACCAAATCATTGGGATCTATATAAAAATTAAATACTATGTCATTTTTGGTCATCAAAATTGCACTCGTGTCTCAGATCTGGTAGAACTGAGTCGTTTGAAGCAATAATGGAACCATCTCCAAGTTGTGGAACCTTGCATGCTTGAGATAGATCTCTAGAGAAGGCTAGTTCCTCTACCTATTTCTAATGCTACTGCTACTCCTAATGCTGAAATGGAAATATAAGCTAAACAAGCCAAGGGACCAAGGATAGAAGGATAACACAAAGGAAAACTAAACTAAAAGGGAGGCAATAACACCAGAAAAAGTGGGATGAACACTATCTGTTCTGAGTGAAAATGAAGGAGAAAGCATGGGGGAAGGCTAAGCATGTGTAACACAAACTAGAACATATTTACACCATCTATTTCATGAGACATAATAAGAAAATGGAGTTGCAAGGAATTTAAAATGACACAACAAGAACACAATGCAAAGAGAAGGCAAGAAAGAAGAATATAGACATGTTAAGGAAGAGAATAGCCAGAAAATGATGATTCTATTACTTCTAGGTATGCATAGCTGATTACAATGGCTTGTGAAGGTCGATATCCACTTGCATGAACTAGATCTAGAGGTCTGTGACTCAAAATGTAGAGATATAAGATCCTTAGCAAACACTAAAGGATGTAAATTTCTAATGCTTTACAATGAGCCAAGCTCTTACATTTATAAATGGATCAATGAGAGAAAATAGGAGGGAAAATCTGATTTAAAAACTCAACCACCAGTAATGAATTATTGGAAATCCACCTGTCAAATTTGTTAAATGCGCATCTCCAAGTTTGTTTGGCACGTGGAAGAAGGAAGGATGTAAGATCCATATCAAATCAGGTGGTTGGAGAAATAGGATCTTCTCATTAATGACATGAAATATGTTTTCCAGCTTCTTACCTACCAAATCCCATTGAAATTTGACTTTTAATGGTCTAGCATACAACCCACATTAGGAACTTTGTAAAAATTTTGGGCACGCAAGGATTTGAGAACTAGAATAAAAGTTATGACTGTTAGAAGATCCGCAGTGCAAACTAAGCACACAAGACATGTGGTGCGCACTGATTGACTGAAAGATCAGCCAATTATACATCTATTTTGTCATTTCTGCCATGCATCACAAACTAGTTTATTGTCAAGATTTGGTGCCCCATTGGCACACTTTGATTGATTGCGTGTAGCACACTCAAGCTTGTCAGATGATGACGTGGTACAAAAGAAGGTGCAAAGGTAGGCGTGTGGAAGAATGAGGAGACAAAGGAAAACAAAGGGAAAACATGTGCAAGGGTAATGTGTGCAGGAGGAAATGGGAGAAATACCTAAGGAACGTATGGTCGAGGCACAAATATTAGGAAGTAATGTGTGGGGTGTGCAAGAGTGCCATGGACTTAGCTGATTTTGAAGCAAGTTTAGGGCACTTGTGTAGGGTGCATGAGGATGTGCGTGAGGGAAAATGGAATAAAGAGGAAAAATAAAAATTAAAGGATGAAGAAAAATAAAAGGGTGTAAGGGCACACGAGGAATATGCAATCAAGAGAATGTGCCAAAGGAGTAAATGAGGTGCATGCAGTGTGCAACATAGAACCACAGATCCAGAATGTAAATACAAGTTGTCTAAATAATTAGGGGAATTATTTAGATAACAGTTTTGGTGACTTTTCGGGGCCATCTGCCTGCTATATGAAGGAGATCAATAGCCTAGAGCATCCATTGGGCATGGAGTCTGCTATGTATATGAATCTTTGATCTACAAATTTGAAAAACTACCCTTGAAGTCACTTGATGAATCATTCTTGAACTCTATTCTAAATCTTGCAAAGCTGTTGGAACTACTGGAAGGTTACTGACATCTTGAGATCAAAGGAAGAGCATGCGTGAGAAGAAAGAACTATTTACAAACAAAATAATGTGTGTGCAACACACTTGGAGGAATTGAAAACTACTTTAATATATATAAAATGATGAAACAAGCTTAATATAAGGGTTTGAGATATAACTCATTGACTGGGATTTGTAGTGCACCTCCATCAAGATGAGATAACTTGAAAGAGTTAGCCTACTTGCAGGAACTGATAATATATGGGCCACTCCAAAGTGCATCGAACTTTGAGTGGTACCCTGGCTTAGCTCTATCAGCATCCCATTTTAAAACCAAGTCCCCAAATTTAAAATATTGAAGCCTAGCCTTTCTGTAAAACCACTTCTTTGTTGGTTGTTGATGTTGTTCTTGCTTGATCATGACAAAGTTTCTTGATTCTTCAAGTTTAACCAGCTATACCATTCTGATTTCTCTCTAGTCCACATCCTCTAATTCCAACTACTGAGCAAGTGCTGATGAATTCAACTCAAGTATCAAGGGAAGTGTAGCCTCCTTGCCATAGAAAATATTGTAGGGAGAAGTTTGTATTGCATTATTCACTATGATTTTGTCTTCCTAGAGCACATTTGAGAATTTTTTATGCCACTGTCTTTGGATGATGTTCATTGTCCACTTCATGATCCTAATTAGGTTCTTGTTTGTTGATTCTACTAAGCCATTTCCTTAAGGGTAATAGTTGGAAGAAGTCTTCGAATAAATACCAAGACTAAGATCCCAATTAGTGATTTTGGTACCAAGAAAGGATTTTACATTATCAGAGATAATGGTACGAGAAATGCCAAACCTTGTAACAATGCCTTCAAGAAATTCTAGGATGACCAACTCAAGTGATTCCTTGAGCACGATAACTTCTATCCATGTGGTGAAGTAGTCTGTAGCTGTTAGGACCCACTTATGGCCAGCGCTTGAAGGAGGATTGATCGTGCCTATGAAGTTAAGACCCCATTGCACAAAAGGCTGATCCACTTGGATTAGTTAGAGGGGAAACACTACCAATCTCTTATTTCCTACAAAGAAATCCCATTCCTTGCATTTCATGATCCATTTATGTACATCTGTAAAAAAGGTAGGCCAAAAGAGTCCTGCCATTATGATCTTCATCATTGTAGTCTTTGTAAAGAAGTGTCCACTAGAGAATCCATCATGAAATTTTGCTAACACTTTTTTAGTCTGCGCGCTGTCGATACATCTCAATAGCACACCATCAAGATTCTTTTTGAAGAGAAGGCCATCAATAAGAACATATGGGATTGATTACAACCTTATATGTATTCTCTTTTCTTTTTTCAGATCGGGAGGGTACGTGCCCTCGGAAAGGGATGTAATCATATTCTTCATCAAACCATATGTGCCAGGGTTTTCATTATGTTCATGTTCTACGCATGGGAGATATTCATCTAGAAATAATGAATTCTCAGGTTCATCCTATATGTCCTCAGCAAGCTACTTGTAGAGTGCGCTACCTCTAACCAACTTCGTGGGTTTGATAGTCACATCATATTCCATGATTTTGGTCACCCATCACACTCTCTTTTCACTAATCTCTTCTCCCATGATGAATTCTCTAACAGAAGAGTGGGGGACTAACACCTTGATATTATTTTTGGCAAGCATGCTTTTAAACTTCTTAAGCACGCACATTATGACGTAGACCTACTTCTTTGTGTGACTTTATTTCATCTCATAATCCGTCAGCGTTTGGTTGAAGAAAGCCACTGATTGCTCTAGCTCCTTTTCATTTTCTTGTGTCAGGACAAAAACAAAATTTGAATCAACACCATAAGAATAAAGGATGAAATATTTTCAGTAATCTGGATTGATGAGTGTTGGTGCGTAGGAAATCTCTTTCTTGATCTTGTTGAAGCTTTATTTTCCTTCTGTTTTCCATTTGAAGGTTGTGTCCTTCTTGAGCATAAGGGTGATGGGCCTTACCAATCCCACAAAGTTAAGAATAAATATTCTTACAAAATTGATTTTTCCAAGGAAGGACTGTAAGGATTTCTTGTGAGCATGTAGGGAAAAAGCTAGGATGGCTGAAATGCATTCACGATCAATTGCAATGTCATCCTTTGAGACCACATGACCCAAAATATTTCCCTACGCCACTGCGAAATTACACTTCTTGGGGTTAAGAGACACCCCAAACTTTCTACATCTCTCAAATACTTTCTCTAGGTGTGCCATATGATCCACTATCTACTTTTAGAAGACTGTTATGTCATCAAGGTAAACCAAAATGAACTCATTGATATAACCTTTGAAAGTAATATTTAAGGCACACTTAAATGTTGCACCTGCGTTTGACAGACCAAAGGGAATCTTCTGATATGCATATGTTCCCCACTTGGTTTTGAACATTGTTTTGTATTGATCCTCCTCCTTGACTAGGATCTGGTTGAAGCCAAAATACTCGTATAGCATAGAAAACCTCTGCGTGCCAACCACAATCTATAAAATCTTATGCATCAAAGGAAAAGGATAATGATCCTGTAAGGATGCCGTATTCAAATTTTTGAGATCGACGCAGAGTCGTATTTCACCATTCTTCTTGCGCAATGGAACAAGATTTACGAAGTAGGTAGAGTATTTAATTGGAAAAATGATCTTTTCCTTAATGAGTTTGGACAACTCTTTCCTCATTAGAGGGTCTATTTTGAGATTGTCTGGCCACTGCTTTTGTTTGATGGGCTTAATGTTGGGATCAAGGTCAATAGAGTGTTGGGCAACACTTGGATCAAAAAATTTGAGGTCCTCATATTCCCATGAGAATATGTCACTGTATTTCTAGCAGAGAGAGATGAATGCCTGCTTTTCATCATCCACGTAAGCTTTATTAAGCAAAAAATCCTTTTTGCATGCAATGGTGACTATAATGTAGTCTTCCTGTATTGTGCACATATACTTTTCTTCACCCTTGAACTCATCATCAGGGGTAAATATTTTCTCTAAGGTGACCAACCCTTTAGGTAGCTTTTTAGTCTTCAGTTGGATCACTTGGTCACCATAGCTATCATACAAATCAACTTGCATGCTTGATGAAAACTAAACTTTGTTTTGAATGAACTGAACAATCTGTGGGTCACTATTGAACACTTGCCATTTTGTGTTTTTTTTGGGAATAGATGGCCTAATCAAAATTTTGATGTACTGTGTGTTTCCTTTGACAAAGTCCTCAGCAGGGGAGAATTGTGAGCCAATCACATCCATTTGATCTGCTTCTTTGTTCATCTTGCACAATACCACCTACAAATTTAGAGCATCAAAGCTCTCAAGGAGGTCTCAGACTCTATGTTTATAATATCTGAGAAGCTTATTCCTTGCAGCACACTTGTTGGTGACCTGATGGATAACCAATTCTATGTCCCCAAAGATCTGTAGCACCTTAAGCTTTTTCCTTTCAATAATAAGAAGGCCATACACCAGCACCTCATACCCGACCACATTGTTGGAACAAGAAAATTGTAACTTGTGTGCGAAGAAGAATTTCTCACCCTTGGGAGAAATGAGAACCACTCTCACACCCATGCCATTTCTACTTCTAGATCCATCGAAGTACAACTTCCATAGATCCGCATTTTCCTCATTCTACTTAAGCGCGTGTGAAAACAAGACTTCTTCTTCAAGGATGCAGTAAGTGCCAAGCCTTATTTTAAAAGCTTCAAGATTCTTAGCTTATGGATCAAATTTATGGTTCCTTTCTACCCATTTATCTAGTACTAATTTAGGTACAGGAGGTGGAAGAGGTTGTTCCTTAGAGACTGAAACTTGTTCTTCTTAGATTAGGCATTTGGCTTGGGGAGGAGATGGGTCATATGACTCTATATGATAAGAAAATATTGGCTCGAATTATATGGTAAATTGTGTACCATACCTTGTCTTGAGTAACATATGGGACCAGTCAGAAGACAAATAACCACCCAATTTAGTAGTAAAATTCCTTGATAGACATAGCGCAAACAAATGAATCAGGTTAATGATTGACACATCTTGAGTTATGGCGAGGCTTGGACATGCATAGAGGGTTAACTCAAGATCCTTGATGAGTCCTAGATTAGTGACAATTGAACCATCAAGTTGCAGGACTCTTTTTGTCAAAGCGCTATACTTACAACGTAAGACATCAAAAATTTTCTTAGGCATGACAGAAGTACTAGTACCTAAGTCAATCATAGAATTATGATCAAGATGTTTTCCTTTGATCAAAAACACATAGAAGGGTGGGATTTTAGCAATATTACTTACTTTCTTCTCCTCTACTTGACATATATTGATAGAATCACACATATTTTGAACAACTGGGTCAGTGCGTGGAAGTTGAGCCAGAGCTTCATGCAACAAGTCACACTGAGATTGGATAGCTAGGGCATCCCACATTGTGACGTTCACATTAGACCTCTTCATTTAGTCCAAAATGTTGAATATAAGACCCACTGACTTATGAATTTGAGGGACAAGAAAATATTTTCTTGATTGTTTAAGCACAAAGACATGATCCTTAGATGATGCGGAGGCTTGATCTACTAAATTAGGGGTGCGCGTTGCTTCAACAGGATCATTGTGCGGAACTTCACATGCTAGTAGTTGCATGCCTTTAAAACTAGATGCCTTGGATACATATTTTTTCTTTTGGGGATCAGCCCATGTTGTTGGAATTGTGATTTGCACGCCAGACTTAAACATTCTCTTTTTGTACCTTGTATTATCTGAAACCTAGGTGCACGGTCTATTTGTATCATCTATAGCTTGATTAATGACACAAAATTCTTTGATGCCAAAGAATATCAAGTTGGATTCAGGAGGAACTTCTAGTCTTTCTTGGATCTCAGGCTTGCTTGCACTTGTTGAAGGCTCACAACTTGAAGCATTCTGGATCATATAGGTCTGCGTGTGCCAACATTAACATAGTGATATTGACTATGAGGCATGTTGTAAGGGAAGCACCATTCTGAATCTTGTGCCATGTTGTTCTGAACTGGGAAAAGTTCTTGGCTTGTGTTGGGCATTAGAAGAGGTTGTGCTAGAGGAATAACTTGCAAAGGCAAGTACACATTAGCATGCCTTCTATCATTTTGCTAGTTCTATGCATATCTCTAATTTCCAAATTGATTCTACCAAGGCTGATTATTTTGTCTTTGTGCCTGATTAGAATTGCTTCTGTAGGATTTCACCTACTGCTTCTCCAATGATATGAGCTTATTGGACAACTTTTTAATGAGGGTCTTTAATTCTACATCTTGTTTCTGTTACATGGGAGAGTAGGATGTGGATGTAAATGGTTGCATGCTTTGCACTAGAACATGAGCAATGAAAGGTTGGGGTGCAGGAGACATCTTTGGGAATAAGGGAGAAGGGGGTCTAGGAGCCAACTTTCCCACCTAAATGAGACTGTTCTCTGCCCTTATTACAAAATTAGATGCATTGGGAAAAGTTATTCCAATCATGGATTGAATCATGATTGATATGTCACTATTCAAATCCCTTAGATAATAAAGGAATGCATGCTACACAGTAGGCCTTACCACTTGAGGAATTCTATCCCAAGCCTTCTGGAATATGATGTTGAAATCTGTCATTTTCTCGTTGGGCACCCTCTTTGTTATAGTCAGTTGCTCCACCAAAGATAAGTGATCTCATTTATCTTCGAAGTAATTACATAGAGCCATTCCAAGTTCATCTCGGGTGGCGATAGGTGCAGGTCCCAAGCCAAAATACCATTGGAGTGGTTTACCTTTGAATGAGGTTGCAAGTAGCCTGACTGCTACATCATCATGTGTGATCAGATAGACAAAGCATACATTTGCTACATCCTGGATATACTTAACAGGGGTGATTTGATTTGATCTCGTGAAATATGGGATACTCTTGAGTGCAGCTACTGGAATATCATGCTATGCATTGAGATTGAGTGGGCTTCCACCAGTGAAGCTTGTAAAGTTCCTTAGAGGAGGAGGTGGTTGAAGTTCCATAGTAGGGTGCATAGATTTGTTGTTGTAAGGAGGAGTGGAATGTGTATGACACACAAGAGATGGGGATGCATGCATGGAATTTTTACTGCATGTGCCTCTTGGTGAAAGCTAGAGATATTCAAAAGAGTCTTCAGTTTCTACGCTTTGCCTTTTGTGTACTATTCTCATGAAAAGTTCTTAGGACTACTAAAAAAAGGAGGTATGGAAGTGTCAGGAGTCACCAGATGTGCTGAAACAAGCCTCGAAAGGCTACAAATTGATAAACCACACACCAAACTTAGCAACGTTGAAATTTAAGCTTTCAATGTTGGTCCCACTGGGTGTGCCAGAAAATGTTGGTCATCAAACTTGCACCCATGTCTCGGATCTAGTAGAACTGTGTCATTTGAAGAAACAATGGAGTCATCTCCAAGTTGTGGAACCTTACATGCTTGAGATGGATCTCTGAAGAAGGTCGGTTCCTCTACATGTTTCTACTGCTATTACTACTCCTAATGCTAAAATATAAATCTAATCTAAACAAGCCAAGGGACTAAGGATAGAAGGATAACGCAAAGGAAAACTAAACTAAAAGGGAGGCAATAACACCATAAAAAGTGGGATGAACACTATCTGTTATGAGTGAAAATGAAGGAGAATGCATGAAGGAAGGCTAGGCACATGTAACACAAACCAAAACATATTTACACCATCAATTTCATGAGACACAATAAGAAAATGGAGCTGCAAGGAATTTAAAATGACACAACAAGCACATAATACAACGAGAAGGCAAGAAAGAAGAATATAGACATGTTAAGGAAGAGAATAGCCACAAAACAATGCTTCTATTAATTCTAGGTATGAAAAACCAATTATAATGGTGTCTGAAGGTCGATATCCACTTGCATGAACTAGATCTAGAGGTCTGCGACTCAAAATGCAGAGATATAGGATCCTTAGTAAAAAATAAATGATGCAAAATGTCCAACCCTTTACAATGAGCCAAGATCTTACATTTATAGATGGATCGATGAGATAAAAGAGGAGGATGGAAAATCTTATTTGAAAACTCAACCACCAACAATGAATGCCTAGAAATATGCCTACCAAAGCTTTCAAATGCACATCTCCAAGTCTATTTGGCATGTGGAAGAAGGAAGGATGCAAGATCCATATCAAATCGGGTGGTTGGAGCAATCAGATATTCTCATTAATGGAGTGAAATATGTTTTATAACTTCTCACCTACCAAATCCTGATGAAATTTGAATTTGAATGGTCTAGCTTACATGCCATGTCAGAAGCTTTCCAAAAAGTTTGGGTGTGTAAGGATCTAAGCACTGGAACAAAAGTTATGACTGTCAGAAGATCCACAATGTAAATTGGGCACACAAGACACATGACACACACTAATTGACTGAAATATTGGCCAATTGTACATCTATTTCTTCATTTATACCACATGTCACAAACTAGTTATTTTTAGGATTCGGAACCCTGTTGGCGCACTTTGATTGATTACATGTAACACACTCAAGCTTGTTAGATTATGATGTGGCACAAAGGCAAGCACATAGAAGAATGAGGCAAAAAAGGAAAACAGAGGGAAAGCACGTGTAAGGGTAACATGTGTAGGAGGAAACATGAGAAATACCTGAGGAATGAAATTATGGTTGAGGCACAATTATTACAAAGTAATGTGCGGGGCACACAAGAGTGTCAGGGACTTAGTTGATTTTGAAGCAAGTTTAGGGTGCTTGGGTTGGGTGCATGAATTTCAGGGAAGAAGGTGAATGTGTAGAGGGTACATGCGATGAAAAATGGAACAAATGGGAAAAATAAAAATGAAAGGATGAAGCAAAAGAGAAGCACACAAGGGCACGCGAGGAATCTGTAAACAAGAGAATGTGCCAAATGAGTAAATGAGGTGCACATAACTTGAAACATAGAACCACAAAGCCAAAATGTAAATACAAGTTGTCCAAATAACTAGGGGAGTTATTTGCATAACAGTCATCTAGGTGAGAGTATGAAAATGAAGTAACATTCCTTGAATTCTCATAGGTGGTATAGACCTAATGAGAGGGATAGTGACCACTATGATTCCACGAGGGATGAAAAAAGCCATAATTACACAAAGACATGAAATGTACACAAACCAACCACACATGCACCTTGGGATAACTTAAGGGTTTTGAAATCAACAGGCCTAAACTATAAAAACTTGGAAAGATATTAGATTAGGTGATGGATTCGATCGAACAGGTTCACTAAAATTTTTAATCCTAAATTAAATTTGTAGTTCAATTTAATTAGGTGTATGATATATAAGATTTGATTTCTAATCTAACAAAGATAATAAAATATAAAAAATTAAATCATATTTGTAACTTGAATCGGATTTGAACCTCAAATCATATAGAAAGCATTAACATACACTGATTAACCTAACCATGCAATTGAAAACACAAACAATATGGAAAGAGTGACTTAGTTTTTTAGGTCAAAACAAAGGACATTTGGATGTATAAATGAATAGCCTTGAAGATACTTCATCTATGATTTATAGAAATTTAAAAATACCCTGGTGTGGTATAGTAATGTTGTCATGCTAAATGTCTAGTATAAAAAATTCAAAATTATGGTCATGACAACCAAACCCCCACTTTGAAGATTTCCCCTTCCGATCACTATAAACCCTTCCTCTAGCCAGTCTGTCCATAATGTCATCCTCATTTTGGCTAAGAGGAACATGATAAAAATATTTTCAATTTTTTTTCATAAGTAGGGAAGTATACCTAAGGTGATTGAAGAAGCTGCTGAGATCCAAAGCTGAACAACTATCCCCAGAGGCATAGAAAGGACTATTAATGGCCATTTTGTAACTAATGAATATGCTTTGGAAGGTGATTACATGGGAAAAACCAATATAGAAGTTTTGAAGAGGATTTTTTAATTTATCCAATGCATTTTGAGGAAATTCTATGGAATCATGTGATGTCAAGAATCAAATAAGCAAAACATGGTCATTGTTGGTGCAAGGAATGTCATACCCCAATAGAGAATGTTGACTTATCCTGATTATTCTGGGAGGTACAGGAGGATTTGGGAGATTAAAAAATATTAAATTTAAAACTATTGGAATCCTCCACATGATGGACATGTCAATTTTGATCCAAAACTTGAAAATCTTTCGTGATAACCCAAGACACTATATCTGCCCCTTCGAGCCAAAAGAGAAGCACGACCTGAAAATAAATTTTCAAGAAAAAATGACTCTTTAATTTTTTTTATGGTATCAACATGTGATTTGGATTCAAAATCATATAAGGTTTGATCCCAAAACTCCACTCCATGCTCTCGGGGCAGAAAGAACACTCACGGTATTCTAAAATTGAGTTGGCTGGATGACATTAGCAATTGAAAAAAATTTGAGCACACTTTTGAAGCTTGTGTGTCCCTTGAACTTTGTACCAAGTTACAAAGGGAAATGAGGGACAAATATGTGCACTTCCCCATCCATTCAAATAGTTTCGTCACTTAAATAACTTGTGTTGTTAGGAGATGCATAAGAGTGTTTCATTAAACCCATGTCCCTTTCTCATAAGGTGTAGAAAATTGGCACATTTTGGATGATGGAGTGTACTCTTGCAATTGTCCCCATGGTGTAAATGGAAATTAGGGGCACAAAACTCTGCTCCCCCATGTTTGAGTTGGTTACATCATTTAAGTAATAACTTGAGGTAATATAAATATTACAAACTTACCTTCCACTCATCCCAAGCCCCTCTCCTCATGTTGCCAAGTCTATGGAGCATTTTGGGAGGCTTATTATCACCTTGAACCTACCCCAAGGTGAAAAGGGAAATGAGATACATAAAAATGTGCTCCCCTCTCCCAGTCAACCTCGGGCATGTTAAAAACCAACTTGAAGATCCCGAGAGCATATTTTTAGCACCTCTCATCTCACCCACATGCCACCAGAAGCTGTTAGTTTTTAGAATATGGAAAGCACACTTATTTTCCCCTCTTGTCCCTTTGTACTTCTTATACCCTATTTTTATGGTGCAATCACATTTCTACCTCCATCCAACCCTGGTTTAGCCCGTGGAGTTCAAGTTGAGTTAAAAATTGTAAGAGATGAGTGAAAGATTTTTAAATAATAATAATTAGAGAATTTTTGCATTTGAACACTCTACTTCCCCCCCACACAACTCCATTATTTCCTAGAAATGGTGCTGAAATTTTCCTGAACCATTAAGTTCAAAAACTGAATTTTTCTCATATCTCCCAATCTGTGCACTTGATCTCCACAAAATGTCACTAGTGCACTCCTCCCAAAAAATCCTTCATATTTAATGTAAAAGTAGCACCATTTATGATCTATAAAATTTAAATAAATTTGAATATTTTTTCAGCCCCTAGAGTTTCCTTTTTAGTTATATGGGGTTTTGGTGATTAAAATTCCTTGAAAATTGGAGCAAGAGGTCCTGAGACAAAACCTAAACTTTTGAGACCAGTTTCATTCCATTCCAAAACCCAAAATACCTCCATATAAAAATAGTAAGTTATGAAAAGTCCCCCTATCTAAATATAATAAGTTTCTAAAACAGTAAACTCTCAACATCTGTGTTACTCCTTACAAGTAAACATCACCAAAAAGTAATAATTGTGAAAACGTACTAAAAATAATTATCCTAAATAAGAGCTAATAAAAATAGAAAGTATTGTAATTGGGTTCAAATCACTTGTATCAGTTCATACCCAACTTTTTGCATTAGTTTTTACCATCACGAAGATCAAATATTCAGGCCTGAAACCAATTTCTAGGTTGAATACTGAGTATATCAATGTGGGTGACATTGATGTGATCCACATGGACCTGAAATATTTAAAGGAAAGAATGTTGAATGAACCATGTGAGTCAGTAGAAGAGAATATATTCTTGAGTGGAATATTTAGAGGAGGTGGTCACCCTATGTCTGTTCAAAGTACCAAGCTAGTCCTATCCTATGCACAACACTATGATGTTATTTCCAAAACAAATCAAGTTCATGATAAGTCAATCCTCTCAGTCCTCACACTGAAAGTAATTTCTCAATTCCTAAAAATTCCCACTAGTAACAACATGGTCATCATCACCAAGGATTTTACTTCATAGGAATGTGTGAGGACATACTCATACTTACAGGGCTTGACAGTTGGTTCGTGGCTCAAATATGGAAGGAAGCCATCTTAGATCCCTTAAGTATTTGTCTTGGAGTGAGTTTCATGAAGCATACTCCAATGCTATTGTCTTAATGACAAGAGTGATGGGAGATGAAACAATAATGGACTTCCAAGATTAGATGGCTCAGTTCATTCTGGTAGCCACAAAAGGATACAAAATGGTGGATTGGCAAAAAATTATATGTAACAAACTTCATTGGAAATTTTGTAGATGCCCAACTATAAGAATTTTACCATGAATTATTATCTGGTGTATGTCCTTTCTTTCAAAAGACCCTTTTGAGGTCTATCTGATACCCCTGATGCCCCCAATGTGCCTCAAAAGTCACCGATGTACAAGAATTATCTACAACTCATTCACTTGGAGAATAACTCTCACTATGATAGGGTAAATGATGCATTCACCATGTTCATCATAAGGTTGATCAAAAGAAATCTAGAATGGAGGATATCATCCCAAGATGTTGCATTGATCTAGAAGTATGGAAGTCACTTCATCCAATTTCCCACCTTCACCTAAATAAGGGTTAGAAGATTTGATCTTGCTCCTTGCTAGCTACCAAAGTACCTGAGTGACCACATTTTCATGTTTGAATTGTGTAGAAATTTTTCCCATGTTCATATCAAGTGTAAGAATTCTAAGAATTAATGTGTATCCTTTCATATCTCTTTGGGAATCTACTCTTGAAAAAGTGTCACAGATGCAACAAACATCAAAAAATACTTCACTAATATCAAATTGTATTCCTACATATCTCGGTCTGACTTTGATATTAGGAAGAGTATATAGACTTTCATCTTGCCAAGATTGCATCATGTTCCACAAATTGAGGATTATTGGATTAACTGCATAGATGACTTTGATGTTAGGAAATGAGATCATATGTAGATGACAGTGGATTAGATAAGAGACTTCAATTTTGACTGGTTTTCAGATGGAATAAAAGATGATAGTTTAGAATTATTTGATCTTGAATATCAAACGGTGCAATCTTCACCTCTTCCTCATACTCCATGGAACATCTGAGAGCTTGGTGACATAAAAAAGAGCCATGATAGTAATTCAATGGTCAAAGGATTGGTTCAAAAGAAAGAGGTATTATTTCATTGAGTTTGGTGGTCTTTTATTTCTGCTTAGGAAAGTGTCTCATACTTCTTCTCTTAAGGAATCTGAGAAAGCTATGAGATCAAATCATTTGAGGAATCTTCCAAGAGGAAACTTGTAGAAATAGAGTACACTTAAGTTTCCCCCTAGGAGGATTCAAAAAAGTGTGAAGATAATTTAAAATCCCATTGAGCCCCTTAAATTAGGAGAAATTGATCTATCATAGTCTCCTATCCATCTCCATAATCCAACTGTGTCCTCCTCGACAGTTGAATAACCTCAATTTTGGTAGGTTCTGATTCCTTATCAAACACCTAAAAATTATCCTATGCCTGACTTTTTTTCCACACGGGAGGAAACCTTCCCACGGGTACAACAATTTCTTGGAGGTAAATCTAGAATGGTGCAACAAACCACCATACCTAATTTTGAGGCCATCTCAAAATACATCGAGACAAAGTGAACCAAGAAAGCACAAAAAACTTCATGTTTCTTCAGTGGGGCTTCTGGAACTTAGTATGTGGAAGTTGCACAACCAAAATTTGTAAACACATGGGAGAAATAACACTAGATGACTATGAGATTTTTAGGGATTCCTTGGGACAAGCTACATATGAGGGAGATGTACACTTATTCAAAGAGTCTGTAGCTTGCTTACTTTTTAGAAACAAAGAGAATAAATAGATTGTGGAACAACTATAAGAGCATGTGAGAACCCTCACTGCCTATGTAAAATACTTCCTGGAACCTAATATGGTATAGGTTCCTTTAGCAGAGTCTATCTCTCCCATCAGGAGTTTTGATCCTCAAAATGATCAAGAGAACTCAAGGGTATGCTATGTAAGGGAGAGATAATGACAAATGGGTGAAGAAGATTCTTAAAAAAAGGAAAAGTACTACTACCTAAGGTTCTGTCTTTATTCAAGATTTCCATGGCCACTATTTCTAAAGTGAGAAAGAGAAAATAAGAGATTGAGAAAGAAAATTCCCATTGGGATAGTGTGTTCTCATTGGTGTTTGAGATGAGTTGTCCCGATTATCACTCCTTAGTGAGTAAGAATGTATTCACTCCTTAGTGAGTGATAGATATGATATGATAAATGATGCTTTCTCATAACTTGAGTCTTGTGGGGAACATGCCTTTGAGATGTTGGAGAGTGTCAACAATAGTGTGTAAAATATCATAACACCTCCACTCAATGAACAATCATCTTTGGAAAAGCTCCTTAAGTCTTTCCAAGATTTGGTCAAGAAAGAGGCATGTGATCCTTTCTCTTTCAATGAAGATATTTTGGAATCCCTCGTGGAAATTAGAGGCTCAAACTCTAATAATGCAAAATATCATTGAGTATGGTTTAATTAATGGAAGACCTTGGTAGTGTTCTTGAGAGTTGGACTAGTGCTTTGGGCTATGTTTATATTTCATAGGTAGAGAAGGTGGCACTCAAGTGAATCATTTTAGTAAGGAAGTGAAAGATGAGGAGTTTATTCTAGGAGCATTTCAATAGAGTTCTCTAAGAGATGACTCTTCATCATTGGAAACTTATTTTTACTCTGATCAATCACTATCTTCATCTCTCCCTTCTTCACCCCCTCTATGTTATAATTATTTATTGGGAATGTACTTTTTGACTTTTTCATCTTATTCACTTAAGTGACCTTTTGATTTTACATTGTAAAAGTTTCCTTTCATTGATAAGAAAGGGGATTATTTTTATTCCTATAGGAATATGAAAGGTCATAAGTGATAGGAATGTGAAAATTCATGTGGGGGGGAGATGAACAAACATGTTGTAAAGCCATATATTGGGATGCTTCTCCATTCCAAAGGGTTGATAACTATTTCTCTCTTACTACAAGAAAAATTCTATTTTCTTCTATTTCCTTGTCTATGATTCCTCTATTTCTTATCTTCAACTTTGTGAGCATTGTAATCTTCAATATCCAAGAAGGAAATTTGTATCTTTGAGGAATGAATCAATGGAACTTTGTGTATATGATTTTTTAGTATTATTATTGCTTGCATGGTTGTGTTCTTAGTGTTGAGTTTGGATGTACTCCGGTTAATGCTTGTGTAATTTTCAAGTGCCTATTGAAAAACTTAATGTTCCCTTACTACATTATTTTATCCCCTTTACCTTTTCTCTAAGCAAGTTCCTCCATTGTACCAAGTATAAGAAATTTTCAATAGGTTTAGTGGAGTATTCCTGTATGATCCTAGGCCTGGCGATCACCATAGATTTTACTTTTCCTACATTCAATAAATGGGAGCCTCCCCATTCGTAAGAAGAGGGACCTAGTTTTGGAGAATTGGTGAAAAAACCATTAATTTTCCCTCGCGATGAATTATTTTGCCAATAGTTTTTGGCACCTACCATGGGGAAGATTTAGCTTTTCTACACCCTTTAAAGATTCACAAAATCATAAAAATTAGATATCTGAAAATTATAAAAATCAGAAAATTGTAAACCTTAAAATATCCTTGATGTTCACCATGTCTATTTCTATTAATGACCATTCTTGAAAATGCTCCAACAATGCAACCTAACCTTCTCTTCTTCCAAGACACTTAAGAAGATATCACTATAGGTTCAAGAAGATGCATTTAGAACCATCAAAAAAATAATTCTCATTACCAAAATGCTACAAGGATTATGGATGTTGGTGTCTGTGACATGCCTAGTCATCATCCACATCACCTGGTGAGTCATCTCCCCTTGCGAGAGTCATAGGTCTTAGGAAGTCAAATGACAAGTGTCAGATTCTGTCATAGAATCTGTCATTGTCATTTGCGTCAATGCGTCATAGGAGTTACATTCCTTATTTGGAATTGTAACTCCTCCTTTAGTGGTGTCATATGGATCAGTCATATCATATGCATCAGTGGCGTCATTGATATCCTTTCCTTGTTTAGGCATGGAGGTTACATGACACCCCTATTTGTACTTCCTTTTTTTGATCTATGAGCATGAGTAGACTTGTTTTCTTATTTGCATATTCTTTCCATTGTTCGAATCCTTCTTATTGCATTGGAGCTTTAATTTTACATTAGAGTGCAACTACATTGTGGTGCATTATTTTTGACATCGGTTCTCGCGAATCCCTCTTTTATGGTATCAGAGCTAGTTTCGGTAAAACATGCACTCTTCGTTTATCAAGTTGTTTATTACTTCTAGTTTCTTCTTATTTCCTCGTGCAAGTTTTTTTTTTAATTATTTTGGAGTTTTAATACTCACCTCGTATTGAGGTTTCAGTAGTTGCAAGTTTGAGGTATTTGGTTGGTTTGCTTTATCATGTTGCTGAGTTCGTGATTGCTTCTATTCTCGTGAGCTCACCTTTTGCTTTGGCGTGGACCTGTGGTTCATTGTTGTCTTGAGGTTACCATTGCATGGATGTTTTCTACATGGTTAGTTATTGCTTGTGCTTTGGTTTGCTTGGTTCGTGTTTCAACCTCTGCTCTTTGTGATTCAGAATTACCTCCTCGTGCCTTGGTTCTCTCAGGCTTGTCTACATTGCCTTGGGTTCAATGTTTACATTGGATTCTCAGGGTTTTTTATTGTAGCTTGATCCATGACCACATGATCTGTTATCATTTCCACCGTGGTTTTTTGGACCTTGTATCACTATTTTGTAGGTCTTTGTATTACATATGACTCCACCATTTGGCTCGGTGTGTGTGGTCATTTAGTTTGTGGTTGATCTTCTATTGGTTTTGTAGTCTTTTTTTCTTGTTTTAGCTTGTTCTTGGTTGGTTATTCCCAAGTGGATCTGTTGCTACGACCTGGTTTGTGTTCTCTACATTTGGTTGGTGCTACATTGTGTTATTGGCAGTTCCCTTGCCTTCTTGGTTCTCCCATGCCCTCTCTGCCATTTCTCTAAGCTATTCACTGTCTCGCTTGGCACAAGATCCTTTGGTCAAACTTTGTTGCCTCAATGTTTACTTTGTCAGACTTTTGACGTATCTCTCGACACCTTCCTCGAAATCCACATGACCCAAGATCCCTCTACACAGTGGTCTCACCTTTCATTAACACATGGCTTGGTGGCTCAGCTTTGTGGTTATAACCAAATAGGTAGTTTACACACGTGGCTCTTATTGTGGAGAGCTTGTTTTCAACCTATTCAACTTCAACGTATAACTCAGCTCGGTCAACATTTCCTTTCAGAATTATTTGAAGGTAAAATTTATCTCACCTTTAATATTTTAAGGTGTAATTTTTTTTTGGCATTGTCATTTTTTTGGGGTTTTTTTGTTTGTTTTATAATCCTTCCTTCGAGTGTCGAAGACGAAGGGTGAGGTCTGGGGTTGGTAGGAGGCTAATCCCCCCTCACAATAAAAACAAACCCTATCAAAATTTGATGTCGTTTCGAA
The DNA here is from genome assembly GCA_019776745.2 of Taxus chinensis. Lineage (NCBI taxonomy): Eukaryota > Viridiplantae > Streptophyta > Pinopsida > Cupressales > Taxaceae > Taxus > Taxus chinensis. The sequence continues at coordinate 334,402,231 of CM034148.1, read as the reverse complement.
CGAGCATACATATGACACCCTTTGTATATATTTAGGGCACTTTTTAATCCGTTTGTAGGCTTATTAGCATTTTTCCATCAATTGCGGGAATTGTTTTTTAGCTATAACTTTTGACTTCGTTGCTCGGTTTTGAGCACTTATTTAGTCAAAGTTGCAGGTTTTTCACACTCTAGAGGATGTGATTATCAGTTTTGTAAATGCACTATTTTATAAAGTGCCACATTCTGGGGGGTGTCTTTGTATTTCTTAATTCAGCTCATTTTGAATCATCTTGAGCTTTGTTCTATCCCTTTTATTGCTTGTGGACTTGTGAGTACATCCGCCATAGTATTACAACAAAGGGATTATTTCGTGCGATTTAAGATGTTATTTCTCACAAGGCTTCTCTTCCCCTTCTTGTTTTCACTCGTTCTTGTGCTTGCTTACGGTGTCAAACTTTTGCGCCCAACAAACCTTGATTGTTGTCTCCACTCTTGTGCATTATTACGCTAATTGCAAGGTGACTGACAGACTAGTTCTCGACACACATTCGCATCTGATTGTAATCAATGGACTAAACTATAAAGTGCCTAACTCAGGGGGGTGTGATATTGTTCTGAGGTGGTTTTTTCCTTTCTCTCTCCTTCCTTCTTTCTTTGTTGGTTCTATCTCTTCATTATGGATATCTCTAAAGTACCCGTGCTCACACCTTTTAATTTCTTCAAATGGAAATCTAAAATTATATTGGTTTTGCGATGTAAAGGGTTATACCATGTCACCATGGGGTTAGAGACCAAACCTAACGATGAACCTGAAAAATCTAAGTGGCTCAACCATTGTGATGAAGCCTTAGGTCTTCTCTGTATGTATGTCTCTCCTGACTTGCTCTTCCACATCAAAAATTCCTTGACTCCTAATGCAACATGGAAAATTCTTGACGATATGTTTGGGAAGAAAGATGACATGAGAGCACATGAGTTGGAGAACGAACTACTAGGGTTAAATCCTAGTGACTTTGAAAAATTGCATGCCTTCTTCTCAAAGTTTGTCCACACCAGACTGCTTCTAAAGGAATGTAAAGTGGAAAATAAAGACTCTCAATTGATCTTTTCGATTATTTCTAAGTTAGGTCCTGAATACTCTGTCTTCATTTCAACTTTCCATGCCACGAAAGCCGCCTTGGGTAGTGCTTGGAAAATGCCCTCCTTTGACAGTCTTTCATCCCAACTCATTTGAGAATAGGACAAACTCATTCAAATGGTGACTCTAAAATCTGAGCCTAAAGCATCATTTTTTTTGGAAACAAATTGATCACTTAACTCATTTGCTTGAGTAGAATAAAATAAGTCTTCATGAATCCGTTAAACAAAATGCTAAGAAGGGTGAGTCTTCTAAAGCAAAGGAGTCTAAAAATAAAAAGAAGAAAGGTCAGGCCCTCGTAGCTAGATCAGCTCCATCATCAACTTGGATTATTGATTCCGGTGCCTCACACCACATTGCTTCTTTAGAGGTTGAATTCTCTAGCATTGAACCATGTGGCATGTCCCAAATCACGTACGGTGATAAAACTCATGTGTCTATTTCCGGTAGTGGATCGGTAGAGATAGAAGGTGGAACATTTAACCAAGTGTTGAGTGTTCCCAATCTCTCTACCAATATCCTATCGGTTTACCATATCACCCACCTTGGTGAAGGAATGTAAGTGGAATTTGGTCCTAACTCGGTGATCATTCGTGAGCTTAATTCTAACTGCACTGTGGCCGAGGGAAAGGCAGATCATCGTTCATGGTTGTATACCTTTTCCCACTTCTCTTTTGATTTGACACCTAATGCCTTGCTCACTCATGCAAATGAGGTTAGCAAGCTATGGCATGAGCATTTTGGGAATCTAAATTATCATTACCTTGAACAATTGAGCCAAAAAAAAATGGTTAATGGGTTACCTTGAGTTAATTTTTCTAAAGGTCTTTGTGAGGGTTGTACCCTGAAAAAAATTTGGTAAGGGAAAATATTGGAGAGCTACTCGTCCCTTGGATCTTGTTCATAGTGATATTTCTGGCCCCTTTATATCTCCTTCTTTCACTAGAGCTCTATATATACTAACCTTCATTGATGACTTTTCATGTTATACTTGGGTATATTTTCTTAAGCTTAAGTCTGAAGTCTTATAGAATTTTCAAAACTTTAAGGCTCTTGCTGAGAAACAAGCGGAACGGTCTATCAAGGTTCTTCAAACCGACAATGGAGGTGAGTATGTGAGCAATATGTTTCAGGATTTCTAAACTTCTGAGGGGATTTATTTACAGCGCACAGTTTCTTACAACCCTTACCAAAATGGAGTTACAGAAACAAAGAACCGAACTCTAAAGGAGATGGCTACTTGTATGGTTCACTTGAAGTCCCTTCCTCTGCAGTATTGGGATGAAGCAGTGAATTGTGCTTGTTACATTTAGAATTGTTTTCCACACAAGGTAGTAAGAGGAATGACACCCTTTGAATCCTGGTTTGGACACAAGCTTGATGTTGAGCACTTTTGAGTCTTTAAATCCAAAGCTATGGCTCGGATTCCCAAGAAGAAACGTAAGGCATTGGATCCACAATCCAAACCTTGTATCTTTGTTGGGTATCCTGATGGCATGAAGGGATATGGATTGTTGAACCCTACCACCCATGAGCTCTATATTGAGAGGAGTGTGAATTTTGATGAGTCATCCTTGAATTTTACTGCCACTGAGGTTATTTTTCCCACTGATTTAGATTCTGACTCATCAGATGATGATGTTGTTGAACTATTTCCTCCTCTCCCTACTCCTTCTGATCCTTAAACTTTTGAGTCTTTTGATTATGATAGTAGTGATGATGAGGAATATGTCCCTTCTCACTCGAGTGAAGAATCTTACGACTTTGAGCTTAAACCTTAAGGACCTCTTTGGGCTAGGAAAACTTTACAGAGTGCTGGAGATTTAGTTGGAGATCCTTTAGATGAGAGATGTACGCACTCAAGTTTTTTTGGACCCCACTCCTTCTTCACCTTTGTTTTAGATCCACCATGTTTCTAGGAAGCTTATGGGATTCCGAAGTGGGATTATGCTATGGATGAGGAGTATTCATCACTCATAAATAATCACACTTGGGATCTTACTCCTCTTCCGAAAGGAAGAAAATTCATTCAGTATAGGTGGATATATCAAACAAAGTATGGAGCCAATGGAGAATTCGAGAAGTATAAAGCGCAACTTGTAGCTAAGGGTTTCTCCCAGGTAGCTGTGGTTGATTACTCAGAAACCTTTTCTCTGGTTGCAAAGATGGCTTCCATTCAACTGACCCTTGCCATCGTTGCTACTAACAGATGGGAAGTTTATGAAATGGATGTTAAGAGTGCCTTCCTTCATGGGGATCTAGAGGAAGAGATCTATATGGAACAGCCTCTGGGTTATGTCCATGATCCATCCCTCGTTTTCAAGTTAAAGAAGTCTCTCTACGGCCTTAAACAAGCCCCTCGGGCTTGGTATGCCAAGATAGACTCCTTTTTACTTGTATCAAGGTTCACTCAATGTCACTCTGACCCAAATGTGTATATTCTACAGTAGTATGGCTCCATGCTTATTCTTGTTCTCTATGTTGATGACTTGTTGATCATGGGTAGCTCTTCCTCTATCATTGATTATGTGAAGATATCCTTGGCCAACAAGTTCTCCATGTTTGACTTAGGATTGCTTCATTACTTTCTTGGGATCCATATTTTACAATATGAATAAGGAATTATGATCTCACAGCCTAAGTACTCTCTTGATTTGCTTGCTCGGTTTAACATGTCTGATTTCAAGTCCTCACCTACTCCTTTTCTTTCTGGGTTCAAGTTGGTTTCTGATTGCTCTTCCCCCTTGGTTGATGGTACCCTTTATTGGTAGTTGGTGGGGACCTTGATCTACCTTACTCACACTCAGCCAGATCTATCATATGCTGTTGGCATCATGTCCAAATTTATGCAGGAGCCTCATGAGCTGCACTTAAAAGTAGAAAATTAGATCCTTCACTATGTTCATGGCACTCACACAGATGGTATTCATTACTTAGGAGGGAATGAGATTGAATTGGTTGGATTTACAGACTCAGATTGGGCCGGTGATCTAGATAATCAGAAGTCTACCTCAGGCTATAGTTTCACTCTTGGTTTAGGTCAAGTCAGTTGGTCTAGTAAGAAGCATAATGCCATTGCCATATCATCAATAGAAACAAAGTACAAAGGAGCAGTTAATGCTGCCACAAAAGCTGTTTGGTTATAGGGTATCTTAACAAAGTTTGACATCCACTTTCGGTGGCCTACTATTATCTACTATGAAAACATGAGCACTATCTTGATTTGTAGAAATCCAATTCAACATCAGCGAACGGAGCACATTGAGATTCACATGCACTTCATATGGGAGCTGATACATGAAAACATCATCGACATACAATATTTTTAGACAGTTGATCAAGTTGCAAACATATTCACCAAGCCCTACACTAAGTTAAAATTTCTTCACTTGTGGTCTCTTCTTGGGGTGAGGTCTGTTGTAGCCTCCCATATTCTTTGGGCTATATAGTCCTCCTCCTTCTCCTCTTCTTCTTTCTAGAAAGATGTTGTTTGTATATGGGCACCTTATCAGGCGTTTAGTTATCAGGCCCCATTGACACATCTTTCTTAGTTGTCTAGGGGAGTCTTCTTTTCTATTTTGGATTACCTTGACCTCTTCCTCAACTTCGATGAAGGGGGGGTGTTGGTGTGTGTGACATACCTAGTCATCATCCACATCACCTGGTGAGTCATCTCACCTTGTGAGAGACATACGTCTTAGGAAGTCAAATGACAAGTGTCAGGTTCTGTCATAGAATCTGTCATTATCATTTGCATCAGTGTGTCATAGGAGTTACATTCCTTATTTGGAATTGTAACTCCTCCTTTAGTGGTATCATAGGTGTCAGTCACGTCATATGCGTCAGTGGTATCATTGATATTTTTTCCTTGTTTAGGCATGGGGGTTACACAACACCCCTATTTGTACTTCCTTTTTTCGATCTATGAGCATGAGCAGACCTATTTTCTTATTTTCATATTCTTTCCATTGTTTGAATCTTGCTTATTGCTTTGGATCTTGACGTTACCATCGGAGTGCAACTTCGTTGTGGTGCATTATTTTCGACACCGGTTCTCACGAATCCCTCTTTCAATGGACTAACGTGCCCAAGTTTTACAACATGTTAGGTAGGCTCCAAATAAGCTAAGGAGGTTGTAAAGAAACCTATTTTAAGTTGAGCATAAATATTACAAATTGACATACATAATATATACAAGAGCTAACCAAGAAAGTAACCTGATTAACCCTATATTCAAAGGGAAACAACAAGATGATTTCATACTTCCTATTGTCCAAACAACAAAACAAGTTGGGTGAGAATTCTTCCCTAAATTTAATGCTGAAGACCCCCTTAAATAACTAATTGCAACACCATTAAATATCATTCCTCCATAATAAGAGGAAGAAGCAACATAATAGGAAGAAGAAATGGCCACACCTTTTCCTTGGGGATAGAATACGAGCCCATTGGCCCTAACTCCTCCACTCCATGATTTACCAAAAGGGTCCAGGAAGAAATTTCCCAAATTCAGAGGAGATGGGAAAAAACATCTGTATGAACATATTGCTACATTCATCACATCTTTTGGTGCATTAGGAGTTGAATACGAAGATATATCGATCTGTTTATTTGTGGAATCATTACAGGAAGCTATTGTTGATTGGTTCTACCACTTGAGAAGGAGATCCATCAAAAATTGGGTGCAGATGAAATCCAAGTTTGAGGAAAGATTTAATCCTACTGAATATTCTCAATCCCTACTTGCATAATAGTCCTAATTGAAAAGGGAACGACAAGAGTCTATGAAGGAATTTGTTGCTAAGTTCAACTAGTTTCTCTACAAAATTCCATAGGTTGCAAGGCCTATGGAGGGATAACCGGTAAAGATTCTTCACTAATGCTCAATTACTGGAGGTTGGATTTATTTTGAGAAAATTTCATCTTGCTACTCTAGATGAGGCCCAAGAACTTGTGGTGGATGTGGAAGATTACCTCATTATGTTTGGAAAAATTAAGAAAAGATCAAATAAAGATAAGGCTCAAAGCTCAATTTTTGGAGCTATAGATTCTTTGGTATAAACAATTGCTAATGATGTACTTTCTCTCAAGAAGTAACTTGCTTAGAGTATCCCATACAATGATATTCCAAGGAAGAACTTCCCAAACAAGTAAAGAATTGATGCCACACCTCAAATAATTTCTCTTGAGGCTCCAATCATAAACACAACTTGTGGGACCTGATCGGATGATGAAAATGAAGAAGAGGTTGCTTCAGAAGATGAAGAAGAAGGTGAATTTATGATTGAAGAAATAGGATTTGTAGAAGTTGGTTTTTTCGAATATGCATCTACTTCTAAGGAAGAATACGAGGATATCATAGCTGACATGAATAACCAATCTTGTTATGTTTTTACATGTTAAACAACTCTTGAAAAATATAAATCATCCAAGAAAAAAGAAAAGGAGAAACCTGAATCAACACCCTCTCTCAAGACATCATCTATTATGGGTAAAACAAACAGCTCCACTCATTCTAAAAATAGTTCTTCTTCTAATGCATCTCAGAAGAGTAGTGATAAATCTACATCTACTTCTTCTAAAGTAAGTTGTTTAATATGGTTTGATTTGAAAAACTAATAACAAAATAAAACAAACATAATAATGGAATTAAATTCAATACATTCAGAATACTCAATATACTTGGAACAATTTCATTATGAGATATTTTACACTTTATAGGAGAATTATCTCCTTAATACAAGGATTCAACTCCAATCTTAAATCACACAATATAATCAATCATCTCTCCTAGAATCAATCCCAATCCCAACAACTCTCACATCTAAAATAACTACGTGAGTTAGTTTAACTAATAGCTCACTTTATAATTTACAATATTATTTCACCTAAATATTTATCTAGCCTATACAATAATGTGAGCACTAAAGCAAATATTACTAACATTCCCCCTTAGTTTGTACATAAGGAAAACATTATCTTGTACTTATAACTAACTCAAATGATGGTTTTACACTCATCTAACCACCAACCTACAAATATCCATGATGATTTTACACTCAGTTTACCACCAACCTACATACAAAGGATGGTTTTACATTTGGTTAACCAAAAACCATATACAACTTGATTTTACAGTACTCTATTAGATCTCATCACTATCTTACCTCAAGGGGAAACAAAGAAATAAGCTCAGTTATTACAATACTTGAACAAGTATTATCCATATGTTCTTATTTACAGAAAACATAATTGAAAAACATGCCACAAAAACATTGTGCGACCTCGTTGCTTGTGGATGGTGAAAGGTCACAGATCGACCTCCTTCCTCTGTTGCCTCCATCCTCCAGCATGATGTTGCTAACAAAAATGTATTGACTAATGGATCTCAATTACAAATCAGACGTCAGGTTATACTAAAAATGCATCCAGATAAAAATGAGGAGTTTTTTTACAATTTTATAATGACTCCACAAGACTACTATACTTGAACTATGACAAGACAATAACTCTATTGATGCAAAAATTTAGCAATAAAAAACAACTTGAATTTTTGAACAATGACGAAAATATAATTTTCAACTAAGAAATTTGACTATTGAGATGAAAAATAACACTATCACGACAACAATTTTTGACTCTTTTTAACTATACAATTTTGGACATTTAATCAAACTATAGGATTACTCCATAATTTTTTTTTTCTCATTACATGAAGACTTAAAGAACACATTAATATTAATGGAAACCAAATACTTGATTTTTAATCTAAATTAATTAGAAACCTAGGTCGACAAGATAAAATTAATTATCTAATGAATAATATGCCTTAACAAACCTAAAACACATGGACTTCTTACATGGCATGAAGAGTGGAAGGTAGCATGGTGAATATGATTTAAATCAACATGAAAGTTCCAAAATTATTATGCATGTAATAAGTAGATAATCTAATTCTCCTCAGATTCTGATAGTTGGTGAGAGCTTGATGCAAATAGGTTGAACATGGAAAAATAACGATAAATCCATACAAGTCGAGATGACAATGTGGTCACTTCCAAATCCAAATCCAAAGATGTCATGTTCAATGTTGAGTAAATTTTTATCAAACTCAAAGCAAGTGGATCCAAAGTTGAGGTTCAGTGAAGACTATAATGCAAACAAAAAATGCATGGATACACACAATGGTGAAACAATATGAAGGTCTAATTTCTTTATAATGGAATTTTGTTTAAATTCTCTTGCATCTTTTTTACTGGTTGTGATTCTCCTGTTGACCAAATCTAAATTGAAGACCAAAATAAGGAGATATAAATGTGAGATATGAATGGTGATATCAGAAAGGCACATCTATAATTAAAATAATTGAAGCACGAAAAATGTAAATTTATGTTAGATATAACTACATGAAATTTGGTAATATATGTTTGACATGTATATTGAGAGATGAATACTACAATAACTAACTCTTTTTTAATATACTAGAATATTCACCTGGACAACATACCGAGTATATACAAGATGAAATTAATATAAAAAATAAATTATGAGGAAACTAATTTCACTAAAGTGAAAGAATCAAATTCATTTCTCTAAGGAAACTGTGCAAGCTATAGAGTTTCCCCATTCACATTCTTATTCCATCTTAGGATTTTGTCCTAATCTGATACCATGTGTTAAATCTAGTTTGATTTGACAAACTAAGACCACAATAAAACAAACACAATAATGAAATTGAATTCAATACATTCAGAATTCATTTCGAATACTCAATATACTTGGAACAATTACATTATGAGAGATTTTACAGTATATATGAGAGTGATGTCCTTAATACAAGGAGTGAACTCCAATATTAAATACCACAATATACTCAGCCATCTCTCCTAGAATCACTCCCAATCCCAACAATCTTTCACATCTAAAATAGCTACATGAGTTAGTTTAACTAATAACCCAATTTATAATTTACAATACTATTTCACTCAAATATTTATCTAACCTATACAATAATTTGATCACTAAAGAAAATATTCCTAACATAATCCAACCTTCTCCTAGTGTTTCTAATTCTATTGAGAGATCTTCTTCTAGCTTTGAAATTATTGACTATGTAAAGAAATCCAAAGTTCAAATTTCTGAATCAGAATACCTACAAACCCATCCTAAATAGTTTGGTAAGTTAGTCAAATTTATCAAAGGTGGTAGTTCAAAAAATAATGTACCATCCACTTCCAAAGGTTTAATTCTAACTCCCATGGAAAGTGAAATCCAAAATATTTTAGCTTCTACCCCGTCATCCATAAACAAGATTGAACCTTTCTATGTTTCCTTATTAATCAATGGATACTGACTAAATAACTACATTATTGATTCTGGTACATCTGAAAATCTCATGCCTGCTAAGGTTTCCCAAGCCCTTAGTTTGAGTCTCTCCTAAGAATTAAATCATTGTTGCTCCATGGAAACAAAGGAAGTTCCTCTTGTTGGTGGGATCAAGGATGCACAAATTGCTTTCATGGCTTTCCCAAAAAAGTGGATCAAAGAATTTTTTTTGGTGGCAGACATGTCGTATACCTATAGTATTCTTCTTAACATAAGTTAATGATAGGATATGGGATGTGAGATATAATTAGACTGGTCTTCTGCTTCAATACTGGTCAAAGATGAAATGAAGAAGCTTCTCCTTGAGAAAACAATGAGGTATACCATTTAGAAATTTGAAGACCCAAGAACACACATCCTATTCCAACATAGGGAAAATCGAAAGGTTCCATTTGAGGATAGAGGTAATGGGAACTATTTCATGAGTTCTAAATGAAATGAAGATATGCTTATTCTATAAAAAAGACCAATGGAAATTACTAACAAGGTATGGAGTATGGAGTTCGATGGAATTTGTTCATCAATGGAGTTAGGTGCCAGAGTCATCTTGTCTTCTCCACAAGGTGATTTGTTTCCTTTTTCATACAAGTTACATTTTTCCAGAACCAACAAAATTGATGAATACAAGGATTTATTACTTGGGTTGTAAGTTGCCGAGGAAATGGGAATCAAGAAGCTTTTAGTATAGAGAGATATAAAGATGATTGTGAAACATGTAAGATAATTATTTCAAGTAAAAAACTCTTGTCTCTGGCATAGAAATAGAGTATGGGATTGTCTAGAATATTTTAATACATTTGATATTAAGGTAGTCCCTTGTGACAAATAATAGAGATGATACATTAATAGTGTCCGCTTCTTTAATGATTCCACACCCTGATTTCAATGGACAAAAGTTTTCATTGGAAATGATTTTCCATCAAAGTGTGCTAGATAACTCAGAGAAATAGAAAGGTTTCAATGATGATGGCCACATTTTGTATTTTTTGCAGTAGATTGGTGAATTCATGTTTGTATACTTTGAAGGAAGTGACACACTCCCATGGGAGTTTACTACTAATTATAATGAAAATGCTAAAAGTGATCAAGTATATGAAGATGGAGTGATTCAACTGAAAGGTATTAAAATTATGAAAGGGATAGTGTCGTTAGAGGAATTATTTGACAAACATGATATGTTTATCTATCAAAAATACAAAGATCAACTTAAATATTCTACTAAATATAAGAAAATCAATATTGGAACAAGTGAACAGTAAAGGATGGTGAACATTGGCAAGTGTTGTTCACTTGAGGAACAAAAAAGATTATCAACTTTGTTGAAGAAGTGTTATGATATACTAGCATATTCATATGATGATCTTACCTATTTTCAACCACATTCAATGAAACACTCCATTCGCTTAAAACTTGATGTGAAGGCCTTCCAATAAAAGTAGAGAAATAAATCCAAAAATTTCCAGAACCATCAAATAAAAATTTGAAAATATACTCAATGCTCACATCATCTTCCCTATCCATCACTCGACATGGATATCAAACATTATACTAGTCTGAAAAAGAAGAATGGTGAAATCCTCATTTGTGTGCATTTAAAAAATATAAATCAAGATTCCCTAAAGGATAGATGCCCCTTACCGGTCATGGATCATATATTGCAAGCAATTAATGGTTTATAGATGATATCCATGTTAGATGGATTCTCGTGATACAACCAAATAGAGGCAACCAAAGAACATTAGTTAAATAATGACTTCACCTCTCCTTGGGGAACCTTTGCATACCATCGTATTCCCTTCGGGTTAATGAATGTAGGTGCCACTTTGTAAATGGATATGGAATTATATTTCAAATATTTGAAAGAGAAATGATTAGTGGTGTATTTATATGATCTCATAGTGTATTTAAATAAGAAATAAGAACATCTGGCATATATGGAACAAGTATTTATCTGTTGTAGAAAACATCACATATCTCTTGGACCGAAGAAGTCAATATTTGGTGTAACTAAAGGAAATATCCTTTGTCATATTGTGAGTAAGGAGGGTACACAAATTAATCTAGAAATAGTTGAAGCCATCCAAAGGTTGTCCCTACCCAGAAGTAAACCCAATGTACATTATTTCTTTGACAAGATGAATTTCTTAAGAAGGTTTGTTCCTGACTTCGCTAAGCTCACTAAGGTGATTATCAATATGATGAAACCTAAGAAATATTTTCGATGGATCAAGGAAGGTAAGGAAGATGTTGAATTAATCAAGGGTGATATTGCAAAGGTACCCAATTTGGTCCACCCATATTTTAACAAGGAATTCATTATGTATGGATGCTTCTAAACATAATATCTCAACTGTTCTTGTTCAAGAGAATGAAGTGAAATTTCAGTCACCCATTGTATTCATGAGTGCACCATTGAAGGAACATGAAATAAACTATTCAAAACATGAGAAGCATGGTTATTCCATTGTTATGGTCTTGAAAAATTTCAGGTTTTATCTCTTGAATTCACACACTATTGTCATGGTCCCTAGCCTAGATGTTAAGTCCATTTTGATGCAACAAGATCCTGATGCAAAGATAGGGAATTTGGTATCAAAATTATAGGAGCATGACCTTGACATTAGACCTTCTAAACTAATATGAGGAAATGGCTTGTGTGAATTCCTTACTAGAGAAGAATGGGAAGATTTTTCTACTTGCTAACATTGTTTGGCTAAATACTGTCCTCTTGTGCTCTTCATGAGTACTACCAATCCTTGGCATTTGGACATAACATACTTCTTAACTTATGGTGATTGTCCCCTAGGTATGGATTATAAGAAAAAATATACTCTCCACCTGAAAGAAGCTATGTATGTCATTTGGGAGAACATATTGTACAAGAAAGGATTGAATAACACTTTCCCAAGGTACATTAAAGAAGAGCAGTAGAAGAATATTTTCAAAGCATACCATGACCAAACATGCAGAGGGAATTTCTAAACATTAGTAATAGCTCAAAAAATCTTAACAGGTGGCTATTAATGTCCTACCATCTTCCGAGATGGATATAAATGGGTAAAAAATGTGATCCATGTCAACAATTTATAGGAAACCCAATGATTGCTACTTTGCCACTCTAACCCGTGATTAGAGAGGAACCTTTCAAATAGCGGGGTTTGAAATTTATTGGTGTATTGAACCGATAATCTAGTTTAGATCATATGCATGTACTCACTACCATATATTAATTTAGGAAGTGGGTAAAATCCATTCCAACTAAGCATGCCAAATATGAGATAGTGTGTAATTTCTTGAAATAAAATATCATTGTCAAGTTTAAAGTGCTAAACAATAAAGTAGCTGATAATGCTACTTGTTTATCTTCTTTTGATGATGGATTTTTGTTACAACCATGGTATTTCCCTATCACACTCTACTGATTACTATCTATGAGGAAATAACCAAGTGAAGTGTAGTAACAAGAACATTGTTTCTATTGTTCAAAAATTGGTGGATGATAATCAAAGAGATTGACATAAGAAATTATATGATGCATTATGGGATGATCAAATAATGCCCAAGAAGGCCATTAAAACTTCTCCTTTCCAAATAATATAAGGAATTAAAGCTCAAATAACAATTTGTTTGGAGTTACATGCCTTACAACTGGTAAAGACAATAGAGAACTGAGAATACACATATGCTCTTGACAAGAGGATTTTATAATTAGAAAAATTGAATAAAGATAGATAGGAAATAATGGATGTATTGAGAAAATACCAACAGAAGGTAAATAAGCCATTTGATCAGAAGACACACAACAAAAAATTTCAGATTGGAGATCTTATCCTTCTATGGGATAAGAGGCATGATCCCAAAGGAAGCCATGGGAAGTTTGATTCTCCCTGTATTGGCCCTTTCAAGATAAGGCACTTCTGCAGAAAGACACATACTATATCGCATATCTTGATGGGACCCCATTGGAGTTATGTAGTAGTGGGAAACATATGAGGTTATATGAGCAATAAGGTTGGTTTTCCCTAACCATGTACCATAGTTTCCCTTTTGTTATGTGTTTCCCTTCCAATTTTGTATGTTCCATTTTTCTATCACATGTTTTCTATTTTTCCCTTATGTGTGTTGATTTCTTGTACTAGTTAGTGAAGGAATGCCTCTATTACCTGATTGTCAAGGAACTGGATTGCTTATCCGTGAGAATGATGAGGTTATCCATTATCCCTTACAATATATGTCCCCAAGTTAGGGCCAAATTTTATCATAATAAATGTCTTGCATGCAAAATTGAAAATTTTGATCATGACAACCAAGCCCCCAGTTGAAAATTTCTCCTCCTAGTCAATGTATACCCTTCATCTATCGATTCTGTACACAATTTCATCCTCATTCTAGCTAATAAGAACATGTTAAAATTATTTTCAAGTGTGTTTCATGTGTAAAGAAGTATACCTAAAGTGATTGAACAAGAAAATAAGATCTAAAGCTAAACCACTATCCCTGGAGGCATAAAAAGAACTATTTTTGGCCATTTTGTAACTAATGAATATCCTTCAAAAGGTTATTACAAGGGAAATATACATATATAAGTTGTGGAGAGGAGTTTTAAATGTATCCAAGGTAGTTTTTGGTAATTCTGTGGAGTCATGTGATGTCAGGAATCAAATAATCAAAACAAGGTCATTGCGGGTGCAGGCAATGCCATACCCCAATAGAGAAAGTTGATTTATCCTGATGTTTTTGAGAGTTATAGGAGGATTTTGGAGATAAAAAATATGAAATGGAAATCTATTGGAATCCTCCCCATTATGGAAACATCAATTTTTATCCAATACTTTAAAATATTCCATGATAATCTAAGACACTGCATCTACCCCTTCAAGCCAAAAGAGGAAGATGCCCTAAAAATTAATTTAAAAGTATGAATGGATATTAAAATTGGTTAGGATTTCATCAATGGGTTATTTGGAGTCAAAATCATATAAGGTTTGGCACCAAAACTCCACTCCATGCTCCCGGGGTAAAAAAAGCCCTCTCGATGTTCTAAAATTGAGTTGGTGGGATGACATCAACAATCAAAATAATATTGAGTGCACTTTTGAAGCCTTTGTGTCCCTTCCACTTTTTCCCAAGGCGCCAAGGGACATGATGGAAAAATATTTTTTCTCTCCCATCCATTCAAGCATTTTCGTCACTTTAACAACCTGTGTTATTAGGAGATGCATATGAGTTTTAGGATGAGAATGGGTAAAATGCACTTGTTTGAGCTAAAGAACAATGTCAAGAATAATAGTGTCAAAGAGTATAATTACCAAATTTGAGTGTCTATAATTTGTGCACATTCTCACACACCTATTGGGAGGGAGAATTGTATTATATTTATGAAATTTCAAGGTATTTCTCTATACGAAACAATTTACTATCATAGGGATGTGTTAAGGTTAGTTTGGCCCATTTAAAAATATATCATTTTAGGTCTCATGCAGAGAGTGAGGTTTTTTAGCCTAAGAATAATATTTATTTCAATTTTAAGAGTGTAATCACATGATTTTAGACATAGATCCTAGATACAAAGTGATGTAGGGGAATCTTGGGACTAAGGAGGAAGCACATAAGAAGTGGAAGGCATATAGGAAAAGGAAAGAGAAGGAAAAAAAGGCTAGTGTGGTAGAATAAGAAGCTGTTAAAGAGGAAGAGAAGGATGGTCATGTGAAAAAGTGACAATAGAAGAGAGGAAAGAAAGGAGGCCTGAAGCCACATAAGGGAGATATATGCATGGAATAAATATCGATATAGTATAAAGTGGGTGCAAAAGATTTTAGTGCATTAAGAAAGAAGAAGAAGAGAGATTAGGAGGAAGAGGCTCAAAGAAGAGGGCAAAGGAGTTAAATGCAAGAATGGATGAAGAGTGATGCAAAAAAGGAAAAAATATGTGCATGGAAGAAATTTATGGTGCATAAAAGAAGTTATGTATAGAATATTTATCCATAGTGACAACCAAAGGATAAATGCATAAGGAAGATGGAGCACAAATAAAGCAAAGAAACTAGATACATTTTGTAAGGGTGAGGGCGCACCAAAGAAGAAAAGTAGATGGAAAGATAACCAATATGAGAAGAAAACATGTGGAAAATATGTAAAAAATCATGAAGAAGTTGGAATAAAGACAAGGGAACATTTAAGGCACAAAGGATGAATCCCAAGGTGATAAGATGTGGTGACAGATGACAAGAAGTATGGAGAGTGATAAGTTTGTATGGTCACATGGCTGATAGTGGCTAGATGATGGAGTGGCTAATAAGGAAAAATCTAACCACCAATTGATGTGGTGTAACAGGATAGGCTAGGAGAAGATCACACAGATCAGGGTTTTTAAGAACCCGAGTTAAGATTTTAGTTTGAGTGGTAAATTCGAAAGGATCCAACTAAGTAGAGAGAGAAGAGTGGGAAAACTAAGGTATGCATGGGGATATAAAAGGAGGAAGAATTTCCAAGTTGAAGGTTGTTGTTGTTAGTGGTTGTTTTCGAAAGGTGGCCGCATTGAGGTAGTGGATCTTGAAGGTAGGAGTTAGGGACTGATAGAGGAGGTTGAGATTGACATCAGAGTTGAGATGAGTAAGAATTTTTTAGATTGGTAGGACCAAGGAGGAACCAACATTGTAAACGTCAATGAGAGGGATAGTAAAGCTAAATAATAAGATAAATTTGTAGATTCCATAAGGCCTAATTAAGAAATTAAAAATCCCTTTGTGTTTCATTATGTTTCTTGACTCTAACAATAAGATAGAGGACTACTCAGTAGAGGCTATTGACCATCAATTAGTATCAGATTAGGCCACTTACCTGCGAATGGAGTTGATAGATCAATAATTGTGAGGTAGATAACATAAAGGAACTATGTTATACACTATGAAAGTGGGTATTGAATGTAAGGCAAATCAAAGTGAAACAATATGGAGATTTTTTATATTACACATAAAGGAAGTATGACTCCAAAAATGATGCGTCAGATATACAATTCATGAAGAATTTTGAGGGAATGAAGAATTAAGGGACTCTTAGACATGAGGACCAGACTAGAAGGTGATGAAGAAGACCGATAACCAAGAAAGGATCTTATGGCTCAAGACAACTAGAGAAGAGAAGTGAGCAACTCAGTGAAGATTCGAGAGAATAGAGGAGACTACATGTGAGAAATTTTAGAAGGGCATAAACAAGGAGCAACATGTATGAATATACGGTCAAAGATTATGCAAGAAGAATGTAAGAGAAAAGAAGAACCCAACGTGGGAGTATCAAAAGAGGAAGAGGGTTCAAATATAGGAGTATCACATAAGGATATGTAGTATGAGCACATCAAGAAGGCTCACAAGTTGAACAAGGAATGAAGAGGAAAGTCACATGGGAGAAAATGACGACATGTGAAAATGTCATGCTAGAAGATGAGGTTTCCAAGGGGGGGGGAGATGATCATTTATGAACATGCGAGCAAAGAGGGATGCACAAAGCTAAGGGATGAGACCATGGTAATGGTGGTGAAATGGAAGGAATAGGGTGCACGAAAATAAAAAAGGTACAAATAATACATAGGAGATGCACAAGATGACATCTTGGAGAAGAAAGTGGTGTGGGTTATAGGATGTGAAAGAGAGAAAACCCCAGTGGAAGGATATGGAATAAAGAGATTCATGAGAGGTGAGACTTAAAATAAAGGAGTTGGAAAGAATAGAGAAAATGATATGCGTAGGAATGAGAGCACCATTATAGGAAAATCTAAGAAATCTATGGAGATTAAGAGAGTACATGTGAAATAGAGTGTAATATGTAAGATGATTTAAGATGATCTTGAGAGGAGGTGTGTAGAAGAATAGGAGCACGTGAGCCAAGGGAAATGTGACAATAGTTTGGAGAAAATGTAGGAGAATACCATAGAGAAGACTAGGATCAAAAGAGGCTGGGAACGATCAATCCTAGAGAAGGTTTCCCCTAAGGTGAAAAATATAGAAAAAATAAGGATAAAAGTTTATAGAGTGCACATGGAAAAGAGAACACCAAGGAAGAGGTCTACGGAGATGTCAAAAGGGAGCACTATTGAGAAGCTAAAGAAATATTTTGGAATACGAGAGGTGTAAGAGAAGAAATATCAGAGAAATTGAGTGAGGAGAAATTAACAGGACAAGAGGGAAGGAAAGTGGAGAAAATTGCTGGTGTATGGTCTAACATATCTCAAGACGAGGATAAGAGAAGTCCTCAAGAATACCTTAATAAAAGGATAAGAGGTGATGTAGGTAAAGTGCATCAGGAAAAACATGTGAGATGAAGAAAACAAAATAAATGAAGTCCTCAATTTGGAGTGGGAAAAGGCGGAGGAAAGGACTGAAGGAAAAATGACATGTAGTGGGTTGGAACCTAAAGACGTGAAATGAGATATATGTGTGAAAATAAGGAGAATAATAATAAGTAGTAGGAAGGGTCACAAGGGGGAGACCAAGGAACCAAGGATGATCATAAATTCAAGGCACATAGGAAAGGCCCAAGGAAAGGAGGGAAGAGAGATAATCAATTTGCA
Source organism: Taxus chinensis (assembly GCA_019776745.2). Lineage (NCBI taxonomy): Eukaryota > Viridiplantae > Streptophyta > Pinopsida > Cupressales > Taxaceae > Taxus > Taxus chinensis. The sequence continues at coordinate 334,384,161 of CM034148.1, read as the reverse complement.
AAGTAAAGGAACATAGAGAGGAATAATTATAGTGGAAGGGAGATATGGGAAAGAAGAGAAGATGATAGAAAAGTTGGAAGAAAGTAGAGGAAGAGACAAGGAAAGAAGTGCACGTAAGGAAAATGCGTAGGGAGAAGAACTCCAGTGATGAAGTGGATAGAAGTAGATAAAATCCTGAAGGATTTAGGTGGAAGAAGATGGAAAAGAGCACACATGGAATCACACAAGAAAAAGATAGAGGAAAGCATAGAATTGTAAGGAAGAATGCTCCTAATGAAAACCTTAGGAGGAAGAGGATGAGAAAAATTAAGTAGAGAATTGCATAGAGGAGGAGTGAACAAGGAATTTCCAAGGGTTGAAAAGAAGGATCCATTCGGAGGAGGAGAAGTTGCAAGAAGAAAAAAATCATAAGTGGGCATGAGGAAAGCAAGGAAGAGTCATAAATAAGTGGATAAAAGTTGGAAGAGGCACCAAAAGAAGTGTAGGAACTAGAAGATGGATTGTTGGGTAAAGAAGTCGGGACTTTGGGTTTGCATATTCTGAAGGGTGGTTTTATCACTCATTGGATTTTCTTGAGGAGGACCTCAATTTAAAGTATCCCATATATTTGATGCACAAGCATCTTGGGAATTTGGTGAAACTTACACCAAGGTCGAATTACACAATAATTGGAAGGCACATAGGAAAAGGAAAGAAAAGGCATAAGAAGGTGAGCATGGTAGAATGAGAAGCTACTGAAGAAGAAGAGAACGAAGGTCACAGGAGAAAATGACAAGATAGGAGAGGAAATAAAGGAGGCCCAAAGCCATGGAAGGGAGAAACATGTGTGAAAGAAATGTGTAGTTAGTAGAAATTGGGTGAACGATATTTTGGTGCATTAAGAAAGAAGAAGAAGAACGAATGCTAGGAAGAGGCTCAAAGAAAAGGGTGCAGGAGTCCATCACAAGGATTGAGGAAGTGCACTACACAAAAGGAAAAAAATATGTGTGGAAGAAAGTTATGGTGCACAGAAGAAGTGGCCTATAGAAGGATTGTCCGTAGAGAAAACGAAAAGAGAGATGCATGGAAAATATAGAGCATAGCCAAAGAAAAGAAACCAATAAAAGCATGCAAGGGTTAGGGCACACCAAAGAAGAAAATAAGATGAAAAGATGGCCATGATGAGAAGAAGGTACAAGGAAACCAAGGAAAGCGTGCAAAATATATTAGAGAATCTATTATAAATAAAAGGGCATGGTGAATGCATAGAGGATGAATCTCGAGGTGATGAGACACAATGATAAATGGTAGGAAGGATGGAAAATGATAGGTCTGTATGGTCACATGGCTAAAAATGACTAGATGGTGGAGTTGTTGATAAGGAAAATTCCAACCAATAAGTGACGTGGTAGAACATGATAGGAAGATCACAAAAATAAGGGTATTTAAGAACCCAAGTTCATATTTGAGTTTGAGTGGGAAATCTAGAAGGATCAAGCTGAGAAGAGAGAGAAGAACGAGAATACTGAGGTGCGCACATGGCTATAAAAGGAGGAAGAACCACTAAGTTGAAGGTTGTTGTTATTGGTGGTATTTTTTTGGAAGGTGGCTGCATTGAGGCAATGGATCTTAAAGGTAAGATTTATAGAATGAGAGAGGAAGTCAGGATCAGCCTTAGATCTGAGATGAGTAAAACAATTTCAGATTGGTAGGCCTAAGGAGGTACTAGCATTGTAAACCTCCATGAGAGAGATAGTAAATCTCCATAGTGAGAGAATTTAATAGATGTAGTAAAGGCCTGATTAAGAAATGAAAAGAAATCTTTGTGTTTCATTCCATTACATGACTCTAATGATAGGCTTGGAAGTACCTGGTAGAGGCTACTAGCCATCACAAAGACACAATCACACATAGTACCAAAATTTAGCTACACATCACAGTAGGAGAAGACATAATAAACTTTCCAATGATGTATTCATTGAGGGAAAATGTATAAATAATGAAAACCTATCCATCACTTATTTCCAAGTACCTAAATTTTAAATACATCTTTGTGACACTCTACATGAAGTTTTTATCTAGATTCAAATGACCATAATTATATAAACTCAAATTTGGCAAATTTCTCATTTGGCAATGATAAAATTAGCTTTATTCCTATACTGAGACATACCCTCACATTCTAATCTCAATTGACATATATTTATTTATATTGCATGGATTTCTATTCTCTATACTTTGTTATGTCATTTAATCATGCAATATTAATTGTCCAAAACAATATTACATCCACATGGAATTTTCTAAGAATGTGACTCTATCATTCTTAAATCCCTGTATGATACTATAGAGTATAGAACCAGGCTATAACATGGTCTGGGTTGACCTATATGGTCATGTCCCTGATCTTATAATGACCATTTTCTTAATTTAAATATCTCATATGCATCGTTTCATCTACCCTGGGTCAACCTTAATGTGATATATAACCCATGGAAACTTATATAATCAATTTAAATTTACTTGATAACTCACCTGACATTCTCAATAAATCCTATTGCAAGATATAAAAATAAAGTACTAAAGTCTCTCCTAAATCTCCCTAAAATAGATTCATATTATTTAGAGTAGTAATCACATAGGTATGACGCAATTAACCAGGTTTAAAATTCTAGCTTCCTCCATCACCAAGAATTTAAAGGTCATAGAATTAAATTCACTCAAAACATTATCAATGGGCTTTAATGATAAACATAATCAATTTTAGAATCTAAAGCACATCACATCACACTAATATTGTGCTAGGTAAATTTTTATTCTATCTATAAGTACACCTACTATTGTTTATTTTTAGAGATGTGAGGGAAACAATTGAGGTTGGTGTTGGGACCTAATTTTGTCAAAACAAAATAGGATTTGGATAATTATTCCTTTACTTCATGGATATATCACTCTTTTCTAGTGTATACACATTTTACTACTTGAAAAGTTTTGATGGAGCGTACCTTCACAGTTGGTCAAAAACTTGAACCTGTGTACACAAAATGTGTAAGTAGAGACTATAGGTTAACACCTAGGGTTTTAAAAAGGTCTAATATTATTGTGAGTGTGAAGGAATCATGATACTTTTAAAAAGGATCATACACAAGAACTAATATAGAGCTTAAACTAAGAAGAACAAAAGGAAGAGTTGACTACACATTTGGAATTCCTACATGCAAAACAAGAAACAATGGTGCACAATAGTAAGGAAAGCAAAGTTTACTAATGAAGTGTACTTCCAATGAATTAATACCACCATGAAAATACCAAAGATAAGGAATGAAACCATTTTTCACGCACAACAATTTCTTAAATTCTTTGTAACTCTATGTAAACATGGATCAAGAACCAATGCAACTATTGTTAAATCGACGAAGGGATATAACCATTTAGAATATATAAACCTTGAGGGATTAGCATAAGGGGTGTGAGTTTTTAGGTTGGAAAATGGTGGTTGATTGTTATTTTTGTAAGGTTTTTAGATGATATTCATAGTAATTGAAACATTAAGAAACTATGTTAATGAAATAAAATATTTTTAATATTATCCTATGTTTCCTTCATTGATTAAGAAAATAGGGTAATGGTGTGTAATTACATATTTTTTCACTAGTATTAAGGATTACATTGTAAACCTAAGAAATAAAAATATTTGTAAAAACTTCATGATATAATCCAAACCTAATGGGAAATGGCCTACTATCACACCTTAGGTGAGAAAATTAGGGTTATTCCTAGTGTGATATGCTGGCATGGAACATTGCAATAAATCACAACATGCATCAATGTAGTAGCCTCAGGCACACAAAAAATAATATTGAGGAGTATAAATTATACATGTAACATTTTGGTTCCATTACTATGACCCATTGAATTGTGTTGATACGATGAAGTGGAAGATTAATGTTTCGATTCACTCAAGAGAATATTGAGCATTTACTGGAAAAAGTGAAAGGAATGATTACACAAAAGCACCCTATTCATAGATATTTTTCACTAAGGATGGGTGGCGAGAAATATTTATGAATCACTATATGAAAATTTATTTTTTGAGACACTTGGTAACTTATAAGTTTGGTTGGCTGCATGTTGTTTGCATAAAAGTCTCAATATAGGGAAGAAATATAGTTGGAATCTAGAGTGCAGTAGAAAACTCATGCAAGACAATGAGATCTGGAAATGTGTGGTAGATTTATGGTGGAGAGAAATGATTCATAGCTACATTATAGAATACATAGTTTTTACCTACTATTACGTTGAAGTGGTAGAATTCCACTTCTTCCATGATCCAAGTGGATCCTATATAAGAAATTTTTTCCTTGAAATTATGAAACTAATGGTTGACCTTGGAATAGATACTTTCCACATGTATGACTAAACTGCTACATGCATGAGTAGTGTTAGAGGTTGAGGTTTGGGTGAATAACTTAACTATAACATGGATGGTTTATATTAGTGTAGTTTGAGGTGGAAACATTATATGGAAGCTCAATGTAAATAATTAGTTGAGAAGGATCTAGATTAGGAGGATGAGTCAACCTCAATAACTGCCACAAATACCAAAGGTGAATGTGAATGGAAGGAGGAATATAAAATCAAAGAGGGATACCGAAGGATAAATGCGAGGTGTATTGTAGTAGTAAAAGTTATAAAAGATGATGGAATGTAGCATAATGTTGATGGTATCCATTTCCAACCTGACATGTATGCTCATGCATGTTGGTTTCTTGATATTGAAAATATAGTAACTATTAAAACTAATAGTGAATAAGATTCATATAAGTAAAAATGGAAAGATGTAATGGATGATACATTCCCTTTTTTATTACAAGTTCTGTAGTTTAGAAAGCAAGGAAGGATCCTCGCAAATAATATTTAGAATCCATCTAGTGCACTTCAATTAAGGATGATGAACCAGATTTATGGAAGTACACAAGTAGGAGGAAATGGGAATGTGGTGGAAAAATAATTAGCAACAAAAATAATAACAAGTGGGATGGTCATGCACATAATCACTAAAAATATTACACCAATCACTTTTGGAAGTGTAGGCAGTAAGGAAACCTCAGGGGATCAAGAAAAAAGCACATGAGAACAAGATATAATTTCAACTGACACACAACTTACATGTGTTCCTCAAATATTATGTGAGATGCATTTACATCTCTCAAAGTATTGCCGAGTTTAGAATGCTGCAGAACATATATATGTACAAGCTCATATGGCACACCAAAGTGACCACTTTCCTGAATTGAAAATCCAGTCAATTTTCTAAAACCTTGTTGGAACATGTACACACATGATACTGAAAGCATGACCCTCAACAAGTGGTATTTGACTATGAATAAATGAAAGAATAAATTCTCAAGGAATTTGATATTTCAGAGTTTGAACAATAAAGTATCTCTATGATAAAAGACATATGTCAAGATTTGATAAAGAGTGTGTGCACATATGAAACATAGTTTAAAAAATTGATTTCTAAGATATATTATGAAATTCATGTGATGTAGCACACATAATGGTTCATATAAGGGTTTCTCATGACATTCCAACATACCCTATCATAAATAGCTTTCATTCATCTAAAAGAGGCACTGTAATAAACATTACACGTAAAATTTGTAGGTATATTGATACTAGGGTTAGAAAATTTATGGAGGTATATATAACATCAATCAATACTCAATTGGAGAGATTGATTCCAAACAACACCATCTATAAAAGTGCAACAAAATTTGGTGCAAAAAATGTGAAGTTGAAGGTCACACCAAGACAAACTTCCCTTATCCAAATGTACATGTCATGCTCAAAACATGTGAAATTTTTGGAGTAGGTCATGATGTAAGGAATTGTCCCTTACTTTAGTGTGCGAACTAGATAAATATACCACTCTATTGTAAAATATTTGATGCACATATATACAATATGAGATAAATTGATGTAATAGACTAAATACATGTGGCACAAGTCCTTGGGAAATGACAAGAAATGATAGGGAACAACCAAGAGGACAATATGGGAAATTTTCATGGATGTGAAGGTCAAGGATGTTGTGGTCCCAAATGAGGAATATTTCTAGAAAGGACTTGCGATAAGTGTGGGTCCCTAGATAATTACCAAAGGGAATGCATGAAATTCCAGGTGTGCATGTATTATTGAGGAGAACACAAGGTGGAATATTTCCCTAACTTGTATGTTTTGATGAAGGAAAAAATTGAGAAAGGTACAAGAATGATAAGGATAACATGAAACCCACCAAATGAATGGAAACATAAACCCAATGCACCAAAAACAAATAAGTTTCCTAAAGTGAAAATTACCACTAGAAGACTTGTACCTTGTGTGAAAGCTTCTAAGTCCCCCTTAGAATAAATTAGGTGTGAACAAGATCAATCAGAAAAGGGTTACCATAATTGAAGGAAATAGAAGGAAATCCTATAGAAGACAAAGGATCCAGTCAAAGATCTCTAAGGAGAGATAAAATTTCTCAGAGAAGATGCACATTCCAAAAATGAGGTAAGGGGAATCCCATAATTTGAAGAGTTAGAAAGATATGAATTTAGAGAAGTATGAATAATCTTACATACAAAAGGAACCATCCCACTATGTTTCCAATTGATCTCTCAGAAAAAAAAGGAATTGGTGTTTCAAAAAAACCTTGGTTAAGCATAAAGAAGGGATATCAAATCCACACAAGAAGAATAATACAATTGGGAAATCCTTGTTGATGTACACATAGATGGATGGAATATTAATGAAATATTGGTAGACATGTGAGTTGACGTTAACATACTTATCGTTGATGCATGGAATAAAATGAGGCACAGAACACTTTATCCTTCTCTACATGTCTTGTTTATGGCTAACAAGAGTCACAAACTACCAATAGGGGTCGAGAAAATAAGAATTATCAACATTATGGGGGTCATATTCTGAGATGAATTTAAGGTGATTCAATTGGATGAATAAACTAATTTTCCAATGTTTTTTGAAGACCTTGGTGTTATGCAAATAATGAAAATCTATGCTTTAAGAATGGTATATAATATTTGATAATGAATCTCTCCACATGATTATACTTACGGAACCAATCCAAAGGGAACCATACATAGAGAATGATGTAGAACACATTAGCATTCCAACACATTCATCAAGACAAAACAACAAATTTAAATTCATAACTCAAGGTACCCTGTTTTGGAGGTCTTCTCAACTTCCTTGGGATAACTCAAACATGCTAAGTCTTGATCTTTCAAGAAAAATTTTTCTCTCCAAACACTGTACCCTATGCTCACTCCTTATACACATGCAAAATAAACTAGTAAAATGAACGAGTTTCTTGAAAAACTTCATTTACTTTGACTACCTCGATATTCCTTTCATTAGCTTTCTCACTTTTCTAGCCCAAATCAATTTTTTTTTTTGAGTTTTAGCTTCCATAAGATCCTTAAACCCTTATAACATATTACATAAGCTCCAAACAATTCTAAATCAACCATTACCTTTCTTTAAAAGAATCAAAATATTAACTACCTTTCAACTTGTTCACAACTGCCCTCTAGTGTTCTAGAGACCAAAGCCTTTGGATGTTCATGGTTGGGTAGATCTAGAAATACCCAAAAAAGGTATAAAATTCCCCAAACACCCATTTGGCTCAATATGGCGTGGTGTAAATTTCATGGGATAACTCTAAAAATTCTCTTCCAAACATTTCCTTCTCTTTCCTAGTTCACTTGTCTTCTACTTTTCATGCATAATTTTTGATGAAACGAATCAATAAAAAAAATGAACACCTTTTCCACTACCCATTTTTTTTATTTTAATGGACAATTTTTTTTTAGGTTATGTTTCTATTGTTAAATCCCTTTTCTTGCATAGTGCACCTTTCCAATTAGGTCTTTGTTCTGGGACAATTTATTACAGGACACATTGTCATTAATATCTCCTGATTGACACCTTTGTTAACCAAAATTCCTTCAAAATCCTTCTGAAGAGCCTTCCACATTGATATCTATCAAGTTTCAACTCAATATTCCATGGTTAGATGCCTTAAATTCATGGACTAGGTTAAACCCTAAGGAGGGTTTCTAGATTACATGAGAACACTAAATTACTTATAATTTTCTTGTTAAATGCTTTCAAAGCTTAAATTTTTTTATTTAAGCATGTACTTACCTTCTCTAGAGTCTTGAGCCATCAGTTATGGACAATAACCACAATAACTTCAATTAGAACTAGAAAGGGGTCTGTGCATGTACGTTGAAAACATGGTGCATGAATTCCTTACTCTTAAATTTAGAGAAGTTAGAAACTTGCATGAAGAAAAAATTATCATTTATTTGATATTTACTCCAACATAATCAATGTGAAGATAACATGCATTTCATTGACTCATTACAATGGAAAACAAATCCAAATTTGATCAATCATGAAACACAGTTACAGGCTCCTTTAGATTCCAAGCATGCAATGTCGATAACAAGATAATACATCTTCCCATTCTTCAAAATAACACTAAAATCACCTTTACCTTATGGATTAGGCTAAATAAAATGATTTATCTACTTTGATATTCAAACTAATACCTCTAAACCCTTGTAATGTGGTCATATACTCATGAACAAGTCTGTACACTAGTTCTCATGCAAGAAATCAAGACCATTTAAACTTAAATCCCTATCTATCTCTTATGAAAGGCTTAAAATTAATTCAACATATACTCATTAGAAGATAACCAACAATTTTTAGAATGCAAGATACCAAAATTCTCATAAAATAGACCATCACATGGTGCAAACAAAGTTCTTTTCACAAAAACAATGTTCTTCTTAATAATTCTTGTCTTTCTTTACATCATACATGCTTCATTCTTATTTATTTTCTCTTTTTCCTCGAGGAATACTTCTCACTCCCTCTTCTACCTCCTCTATAAGGAAAACTAACTATTTTTTCCTAGAATCCAACTCCTTTAATACACTTAATAATTGAAAACCTAACTGATTTTCATGGCTCTTTACACGCCTATTAACTCAAGGAGTCATTTTTACATATTTTAAAAAATTCCGTGGACTCATACACACTCTAGGACTTATTACCATATAACTAGAATCTCTTACACATACCTAAATACCTTCAAGTCTCCTTCAAACACCATAACTCAACCTTAGGAATTTAAATTACAAAAAGGAGGGAAATGTCAAATTTAGAAAATTTGAACTTTTAACTCACTTAATACTATGAAATGACACAAAAACCTTCTCTTATGACTTCATGACATGCCAAGACTAAGAATTTAAAATTTTGAGGTCTCCTTTTCTAATGCTCCTGCATCAGAGAATGTTGTAGGAAAGTAATAATTCGATGACATATAACACAACTGATGAAATTATAGGAATTTTTGATCCAATTAAAGAAGACATGCTATAATGGGATGAAAAGAATTCATCCTTAGACACAACTGGTAAAATTTGTGAAGGCTCATATGTTCATTGAAATGATTGGAAGAGATTACAACTTTGTTCATTAAAATAAATGGAAATTAGTAAGCATGAGAACAAAAATGAAGGTAAAATATGTATAGTGACTTCATAGGGAAAACACTACACCTATACCTAATGCCAAACTCACCTTAAACCTTGATTTCATACACCCACATTCCTACTTTACTTCTTAAGATCATAATAAGTATTCCAAAGGTTAAGATCCTTTATAATAAGTTTGTAGTATAATCAAGAACCATATCACCACATTGTGCTATTTAGAAACCAAGAAGTAGTGAAATGAAAAATTTCATCATTTGAATAAAAAAAAATATTTCCAAAATAGGCCTTCAAAGTGATGTCTTGGAAAAAGTGCATTCAAAACAATTTGGTTTTTAAAGGTATTTGGTTTATGTTTCCAACCAAATGGAATGCACTATGGTCTTAATCCCTTCTTAGTTCACTATACCTGCAGACACTTTCATTGAAAATTGAGTACCATATGATTATTTGATATACTATATTATGTTAGATCTTTTTCATTGATATCCCCATCACCTTGTAACAATTATATTTCATCTCACAACTTCCTTTAGTAGCTAATTTATACTATATCCTTTATACCCCGATTCTTAATATAGTTATTCAAGATCCATTCACTATCCCAAACTTCCTCTAAACTACACTTATACTAGTTCTTGAATGTATTAGAACAAGGTTTTTGTCTTTTTTTTTACCCTATGCACAAGAAGTCATTCAAACAATGAACACTCTTTATTAGGATTGATATCAAGATGAATCTCCATACTTTCAACACATGCATTTTTGATCAATAACTTCTACACTATATATTGTTCTTATTTCATATAGTAGATATAATAGTTTCTTGTAATATAAAAGGCCAATATACCACAAATAATTCATTAAGATGCATTGATGTAATTTTATTCTATAATTACAAATGATCTAACTTTTTCCTATCTACTCTTTTAAGAAATGATACCCCAATTTCATGCTCAAGATCATTCAATGAGCTTACTAATGTTATAATGCTTTAACTGTAAGGACTCAATTCCTTTGAATAAGGTAAGAATATGGAATGTTACAAATAAAACAACATGGACAATACCTGGTTTCATTCATCTTATCATGAATCCTGAAAAAAATGACCAATTAAGGCTTACTTGATCAATATCTTCCCTTCTACCTTCTTTGTTCTGCCTTTATCTCACAATTAGGTTTGTTCTAAGGAAAATTTGAATGCAATTCTCACTAAACTCAGCCTCTTAAAAGTATGATAGAATTTTATGATACCCATTATCATGTTTAGGAGGGTCACAAAGTTTAAGATCTCAATTTTTAAGATATTTCACCCAATTCACTTTTATAGAACATTAATTAGGTCTCTAAGTGGAGATAACTCTGCTCCTCCAAGAATTTTAAGAAAATATTACTCCTGTAGATGCAAACCAATATAAAACCTCTTCTATCTTAGAAAGTAATACATATAGGTTATATGTTCCAAAATTTAGCTTTTAAATCTTCATAATGGAAGAGATATAAACATTTTGGTTTAAACCCTAGTCTAGGGTTACAATAAACCTGATAGGAGAAAAGTCCTCTTACATTTATTGTTTAGCCTTTTAATCATCCCAAACCAACTTTATAAGCTATTTAGGAACCTTATACAAGTTCATCCTTTGGTAACTTGGCTAGGGGATGCTTCTATATACATGCACAGTAAAATCTGTCTAGAAATACATCACAGTTAACAAGAACATGACATATCTTAGCATAATTGCAATGTGACATTAATTTTATTTACAAACACATTTATTTAGAGTCTTAATAGACTTTAACACATGCTCATTGAGCTAAGGAAGGAATGCAACCTCAGGGGTAATTCCCATTATTTCTTCTAAAACAACTGATCTATGTACAAAAACATACTTTACTATGTACAAAAATCCTACCATATGATTATTCCTTAATAAACCTCTTCTACAATGCTTACTAACCTTATTACAATGACTCTCCTAGCTTTATTTTATAATAATTTCACTCTCATAGTATAATAGTTTGATCTCCTCCATGAAGGGAACAAGATTTCCAAGTTTAGGAGTTGTTGCAACAATCTCCTAAATCTTCTCAACGACTCATACTTTGTCAAGTTTTCTTAATTAGTTTTTCCAAAGTAGATTTATCATTTCTTGACTTTGTTGAGATGTATTTGAAAATTTCAAATAGTTGGAATAATGTTTACAAAATTCTAGGAACCTACATGACCATATCCCTCATAATGTTCAACATTCAAAATTTTAAACTCAACTATTTGTAGGGAAAGTTCACAATAAGATTATTCAACTTGATCTAGGATAAATGAAGCATTTCATGGATTCTTATTGACTTTGAAAGGCATCCTAAGACAACCATACATCATGAATGAATACAAAATGTGATATTTACATAATTGGAATGAACCATTGTCTTGGTGCTCCTGCATCAATGCCTTAATACCATAGTGGGAATAATGTTCAATCCTTCCTACAAGTAATGAGGGACTATATGTTTTTTCAAAAGGCATACATGAATACTATAGTTTAATAGTAAGGGTAACTGCATTAAGGTGGTGGGAAACCCATTTCCAATTTATAGAATCATGGGAGTAATTTTAAAAGGCTATGCATTCATGGTTTGAATAAATGATCCATGCACACAAGCTACCAAGCTATAGTGGAGTGTAGAAACATGAGGAAAATTTGTTAATATGTGAAATAATTTTAAAAGAGGACACCTTATTACTCAAAATTTCCTTATGTAATTATATATTCTACCATACCTTGCATGTTTGGGCATATAATTGGCATGTGGATAGTGAGACATAGAGGGAAAATACAACATGGCAAGAAGTAAAAGTTCACTTTGTGCACACATTCACCTTCACCTCTAACATACCAATTTTAAAGCAGTCACTCAAATAGATTTAGTGTGCCATACTAGGAAAAAATTTTGTTAGAGAGGAATGAATATTTAAGGTACACAAGGAAAAGGGAACTACCTTTCCAAAAAACTTCGAGGAACACAATACAAAATGACTCGAGTGAAGAGGATGAGACCATATGGGTGGTGCATAACTAAAAGAGAAAATGTAAGGAAAATTTATTCATAAGATAGATGAAGAAAAAAGTGCCAACCACATCATTATCAAGACATATATTAGATCATGTGAGGTTTTGGATAAAAATGATATAGAAATGAAGCATATAATAACCCCCTAAAATTAATCAAGGTCAATATTGACATGAAGGAGGTGCTAAAGATTGTAATAATTGGAGACTATTGGTATGCAGAAAGGGTAGCCAAAATAATGGAACTGATGCATGACTATGAAGGCCCTTTCTTAGGTATCTGCTTAGAAATGAAGGGTGTGCATAATTCTATATGAAATATGCACATCAAGTTGGTAGAATTCACCAAGCCAATGTGTAAGATACCATAGTGATTGAATCCCAACTTGCATGTAAAGGTCAAATAAAAAATTGACAATATGTTAGAAACAAGCATAATAGTCCCAATGGAGGAATTTGAATGGACAAGGCACATGGTGATTAGCATCAAGGATAACAACATCAATATACATGTGGATTATAGGTAGTTTAATGCACTATGTGTTGTTTATCCATTTACCACACTCGTTACAAAAGATATTTTTAGAAGGTATCACAGGGAGGGAAATATAACATCAAAGATGGGGTTTTAAGCTATCATAACGTGAAAATAATTGAGGAGTACCACCAAAAGACAAGGTTTGTGATAAAATGTGAATATTTTTCCTGCATGATGATTCCATTTAGGATTAAAAATGTGCTTGCAATGTTCTCGCGCATCATGGTGGATGTGTTTAAAGACTTCATATTAAAATTACTGCATGTATACTTGGATGAGTCGATGATGTATGTCCTAGTCAAATATCATTGTGAATTTTTTTACATGATGTTTGAAAGCTACCACCAACTACATATATCATTAAACCTCAAGAAAGTGTATTTTCACAACCCCTTTTGGAAAGTTTCTTGGACATATTATATGAAAGGATGGAATGCTTTGTAACCCAACAAAAATAGTGGTTATTGTCTAAAGTGAGGTGCCACAAAAAAATTAAGTGTATGCATTATTTGGACATTATGGCTATTATATAAAATTCATCAAAGGATATGCCAGGATTTCCACACCACTAGAGAAACTTCTAAAAATAAGTAAAATTTGAATGGAATGAAGAACAACAAAAAACCTATAAGGAGTTAACATAAAAAAATACACAACGATCCCATACTAAAGTTTCTGGACTAGACAACTCCATTTCATGTGAATTTCAATGAGTATAGAATTTGGTACAATTCTCATGCAACCAAGTCAAAATAACATAGATCATCCAATTTTATTTCCCAAAAAAAAGATCACCCCTTAGAAAAAATTATACAATAAAACATGAGGGGATATTGATGGTCTATGCATTATAGAATTTTATGCAGTATTTGCTAGTAACCCCCGTTTTTTCTATATGGACCACATAACACTAAAATATTTAGTAAAAAAAAGTGGTTCTATATGGGTGTGTATGTTGTTGTGACATCCTATTATAAGAGTTTCAATTCTCCATGATTGTAAAACTAGATTATAAAAATGCTTGGCCACACCACCTCTCATACATCAAAAATGGTGGGGAGGTGAATAGTATATAATATGGGATGTAAGATGCAAATTTTATGTGGATTAAGGGAATGACCAATGAATTGAGTAACACAATATTATTTTTACAATTTGGAATTGTGCTTGATAATTGTATTTCACAATAAAAAAATCAATTGGTGGTAAAAGCAACGTCATATAAACTCAATGGTGGGGAATTGTACAAAATGGGAAGGGGTGAAGTTTTGCATAGATTGTGATGGACCATGCGAAATAAAGAATTATAAAAGAAGTAAATGATGGAATAGAGGGTGGTCAATATGTTAGTGACGTGACAACACTAAAAATATTGGTGGCAGGTCTATGGTGGAAAAATTTGTTCCATGATACCAAAGACCATGTGATTAAATGTGATCACTGTTAGTGAGTAGGGAAACCTGCCAAACATGATGAAATTATTTTGTGCCCCATATTTTTAGGATCCATTAAAAAAATATGAAATTGACTTTTTCGGCCCCATCAACCAAGCTACGTGGTAGACCAGTGTAAGATATACAATCATTTCTATCGATTACCTCACCCATTGGGTGGAGGCCTATCCAACCAAGGATTGAAATACTATTATAATAACCAAAATCATGATGGAAAACATCATAAGTAGGTATTTTTACCATGTATTTTAACTAGTGACAGGGGTTCTCACTTCTTGAATGAAATAACGTGCATCTTACTATTATAATTCATGTTCATGAATCATAGACTACACCATTCCCAAAAAAATGGAATGGTGTAGGGTTTTAATAAGGTTTTGAGTAATACCCTAACCAAAATATATGAATTAGGGAGGAAAAATTGGGATGAAAGGTATAGATAGTTCTATTTGCATATAAAACCACATATAAGTGTGATGAGGTGACTTCATTCCAATTGGTATTTAACATAAGAGGTGTTGCTAATGGAATTTATGTTTCCCTCCATAATAATTTCACGTGTAATTAATCTATATAATGAGGAATCAATAATGCAGTGCCTCATGACTAATATAAAGTTGGATGAATATTGGAGTCAAGGTTTAGAGAAAACACAACATAAGGCATGAGATGATCACAATACAAAGAACAAAGTTTTAACTATGGGTTCACTTGTTCTTATCTACGAATCAAAGTTCACATGCTGCCCATGAAATTTGTAAACACAATTGTTAGAACCTTATTAAATACACGAGAACTTAACCAAAAGGGAATTCAAATTTAAAAATATCGATGGAGATTTTCTATTAGGCCACTTTAATGAAATAGGGTAAAACCCTACCATCCATAGAGGTTCTCTTTGTATTTGAATAAGGCATATAAAACTAGGTTATATAAGTCATCCATTTATAGGAAACTCTTATTTATGCATTTTTTTATAGTTGACATAAGCTTGTCTATTTCATGAATTAGTAGAATTTTTTTAGACAACACTATGTTATCAAAGTTTCAAACCTTGTTAACCTTCATATTTTTTCTGCTCCAAAAGGTATACATAAAAAATTAAAAGTATTCACGTGGAGTACCATACAAAATATTAGTGTTGAGTGAGATAGATTATGGAATTTTTTGGCACATCAGGAAGATAATGTGCTCTATGCATGGGAAAAAGAATAAACACTCGCAAGATGTAATTTTGAAAACTTTTTCTTGAGATTAATAAGGAACGCAATTGAATGATTGAAAAAATTATATAGTAAGGAATGGTTGGAGCACATCAAATAAGGAATTGGAAATAAAAAGGTATGTAGGAAGGATATGGGGTTGGGAGGCTCATGCAAAGAAGATGTTTGTTAGAATTATAAGGAACACAATGCAACTCAGGAATGTAAGTAATGCATGTGGCTAAAAGTATAGGGGAAATAAAAAAAAATTCCACATAAATATTCATGCACACATGAAAATTTATGAGGTCATCACCCAATTAAGACAAGTTATAAATCATAAAATGAGTGCGAACTAGAAGTAGGAAACAACTACTAGCTACTTAGCGATGAATGAAAAAGGTGGTGAGATGAGAGTTCAGGAATGTAAAATATTAATTATGATAAGACATACTAATTTTGGAAAGGGGTGTAAATGTAATAAAACATCTCACTCACAAAACACTTTTTTTGAAATTTTAGACCTCCAACTAAAACACAAACTATACTTTCAGAGAAGAGTTTAGAGCATGAAAAAAAATTCCTTCCATCCTTGTTTAAAAAATTAAAGATAAGAATCACATAAAAATTAGGAAGGAAAGAGGGAAACCACTTAAAGAATGTTGCAGGTTACCAATTCAAGGGACATCAATTTCCTTTTTTGACCTCCACTAATGCGGGGGTCAATCCATCTTAGTAAATTGAGGGGTATTTGAGTTCTTAACTACCCTAGAGTGAACCAAAAAGGGTCTAGAACTAGATTTTTTTTTATAGACTTAGAATTGTGGAGGAATAATGCGGTTTAAGTTATGTACAAGGATCATGTTCCTCTAGTGATTGAATTTCATCAATTAAATAAATTACTTCACTTTTAGGAGAGGAGGAAGATGAAACAATTATAATCTAGGAACTTAATCACTTAGATATGGAATATGAGGAGTTACAACCTACCACTTATTTCATAGGAACCAAAATGAAATGAGGGCACACAATGATTTCTTGTAGAAAGGAAAAATTCTAGGATAACCCTCTCATTTCCCTCATAAATATGTTCTTAGAGATGTAGTATCTAAACTTTGTGGTATGTAGAGAAGTATGGAAGTCTATGGTGACATTATGTAAAATCACATATTTTAATCACCATGTACCAATACTAGAGGTGATACTCTCCCAATACTACATGAAATTGAAGGGAAAAATATACCCTCGATGGTGAAATCATTTTTGATGACAAAATCAAACACGTGTTCTAATATGTGAGGGTGTTGCAATTGTATGAGTTTCCCTATTTTTTAAAGCCCTTGGATCTTTTTCAATTCCTACTTTCATGTGTTCTCGAGGGGTATTTATATTTATCTAGATGAAGAATGAGGATCAAAACATCTTACATTAGTAAGGTCACTATGTTAATTTTCACTAGAGAATACCTTAAAAATTTATTGACCTTTTCAGAACAGGTTCAAGTCAAATAACAATGATTTGAAACACTTGAATTGAAATTGCACAATGAAAAGGATGTTGAGAAAACTAGGGACCTACTATAGTATAAGATAGGATGGTACAAATTCCATATAGAAAAAAATTATAATCCAAAAAGGTTTGACAAGCTCCTTTTCAATTCAAAGTTAGTATGATTTGAGATATTGACGAGAGTGAACAAGTTATTCTTACACATATTACAAAAAATAGAAAATGGTATGAGTTACAATATTTCATAATATATTATAGAGAGCATTGAAGTGAATGTAGAATTAACACATGCCATTGAATGAAAATTTACTTATGGGAGTGACCCTTATTATTTTGGTCTTTAATGAAATTTACATGATAAAAGTAGATGGGGAGGTAACGTGGAAGTTCATCTTCAAAGGAAAATCCCCAACTATGCGGTATAAAGAATACCTTGGTCCTTCCACAATAAAAAAGTGTATAATACTAGGTTGGATAATTGGCTAAGGCATTTGAAAAAATATTTTGAGGATGAATGACATGTTACCTAAACTCCTCCCAAACCTAGTAAAGGGACACTCATAATTCATGGTGATGCAAAAATATTCAAACACATGTATAACCCTAAAGGACAATAACATCACTTCATGGGAAAAACTCCCTTTTGGGTTTACCAGTGATTATTTTGTTTAATATGTAAACTAGATTAGGAAAACATAAAAAATAAACCTACATGTGAAGCACATAGATGCTAGCACTCATATTCTATATCTACTTACACATATCCAGGAAAGAGTGTGTATATAGAGACACATGAGACTAATTTGTGTGATATTAATTAACAACAATTTTTTTTGTGAATAATAAAACATGCCATCTATACTACTTCGTAAATCCCAAAAGGAAGTTAGAATGTGGAGTGCAAGAGGAAGAGGAGGATGAGTAAATTCACAATCTTAAGAAGAGAGGGTCAATTAAGTAAAATGTAAAAAGGAAAAATACCATGAATGTTCCTCTAAGACTACTAGAATGAGTTAGTGAAGGAGGAGGAGAAGAAGAGTAGGATTTAGATGAAGTACTACTTAACAAATAAAGGTTAAAGATAATCAATATAGGTAAGCATGTAAGAACGTATAAGTGTAACACAATATGGAGTAGAAGTAAATGAATCCAAGTAAATTTTAAAGGAAGAGAATATAGAAGGATCAAAAAATCCATACCTGCTAAGTCAAACTCTGCAAGAAAATGAGTAAGGGGAAAGTGAATAAATTAGGCACATGAAACAAGGAGAAAGAAAGGGATAGGGGGAGAAACAACAAGTCAACATGATGCTAAGGGAATATTCCCCTCCAAAAGGTCTTACAACTACACATTATTAGGGAGTGATGGTCACAAGACCAAATACTAGGAAACCTAGCCTATCTCACCTCCACAGGACCACCATGGACTAATAAATGTGGAAGGGGAGGAAGAGTATAGGAAGAGGAGGATGAAGAAGATGTAGACCATACACGTAAATGGAGAAAAGAAAGGCATGAAGATAGTGCCAATGATAAAGGAAAGGGTAAATGTGTGGAATATAAAGAAGATGACGAGGATGACACATCCAATGACGGTATTCCATTGAATGCTCTCTATTATTGATTCTAGAAAGGTCAAAAGGATTCAAAATTATTCTTCTAGAATCATATGGAGGATACTTTTGTAACCTCTAAGAGAAGGAAGATGGTATCCTTCACTATGGAAATGTGCATGAATGAGCCTCATTTTGAAGTGCCAAATTTTAGCCCACACTTATCACTAGATGAAGTTGTGGAAAGAATGCAGGCAACCTTTGTGGATACCTATAAAATTATGGAGATGCACAATGGAAACATGCTTCTAAAGATATATGGTGAGATCATACATAACATTTTTGAAAATATTAGTTAGAAAAAAGTAAGAAACAAAAAAGAGCTACTTGGAAAACACATTAAAGCTAACCTCAAGGAATTAAAATTATGCAAGAGGATTCTCTCAAATTCCACTAAATTTTTAGATGGTGTTTTTCTCAATTCAGAAGCTGTGATTGAAAATATCGAAGTCTTGGTGATTCTAATTTTCAAGCAAAGGGAAGATGATGGATGGGAATGCACATAACAAATAAAAGAAGAGTTATATAAGGAGAAATTCCACTATGCAGAGAAAATAAAGGAATGCAAGGACTTAGTGACTAAGCTAAGTGAGATAGAAATATATACTGACAAAGAGTTCAAGGGATTTAAAAATTACAACAAGATAATTGAAACATACATATTTCCAGAGAAAAAAACTAGAATGCCTTGGGTTTCTAGGTTTACACCATTGGAAAGGTAGGGAGAGATCAACTAGGGAAATACATTGAATATCTAGAGGAAGAGATAATATCAAAGAAGGAAAAAATCAAAAATCACCTCAAAAAGTTGAAGAAAAAAACATTCAAAGAGGAGAGAACACTAAATAAGAGTAATAATAAGGTAGGAAAGGCCATACAATTGATGTAGGTTGAGGCCCAAGACTAGAAAAAAATTTCCAAGGAATATAAATACATGAGTGCATGGATTGAAAAGCTAAGAAAACTTCTTTACTGTGCATTAAAAAATTGGAAGGGGCACGAGGACCATCTATGGCAAAAGGAACCAATTGTTTTTATAGAGATTAAAAAGGGTTACTCGAGGGTAGGAAACCAAGCTAGTGTGGGGAAATGTTTGTCCCTGATTTTATCGAATCAAAATAGGATTTTGGCTAAGTATTCATTTCCTTAGTGCATAAGGAATTTCTTTTCTAGTGTGTGTACCTTTTATTACTTACAAAGTTCTGATTGTAGATGTCTTCATAGTCGTGAAGGAACCCAAACCCATGTGTGTAGAAGGATTAAATAAATAATGTAGGTAAAAGTGTGGGGCTCCAAAAAGGTCTACTGTTCTCATGCACATGAAGGAATAAATATAATTTCAATAGGTCTCCTATGAAGGAAATAATATAGATCTCCAGTTATGAAGAATAAAATAAAAATTTAACTACATGTTTAGACTTCCTAAATGTGAAGAAGGAAAAAATGGTAATGACAACAAGGTAAGTGGAGTTCACTAATGAATTAGATTCCCTAATGAACCAAGACCTCCATGAAAATAAAAAAAGATAAGGAATGGTGTCATATTTCATGTGAACCTACCTCTTAACTTCTAGTTAACTTTATATAAACACAAATCAAGATACCATGTATCTATTGTTGAATTGATGAAGGGATAGACCCTGACACAATATATATATATATATATATATATATATAAAGGTTACGATATGATATTCATTATAATAGAGAACATTAAAACACCATGTTTATGAAATAAAATATTGTTATGATTATCCTATGTTTCTTTTATTGATTAAGAAAATATGGTGATCGTGTGTAATTACATTTCTACACACTAGTATTAGGGATTGTATCATCTCAATTGTAAACCTAAGGAATAAACATATTTGTAAAAAACTTTATGATATAAGCCAAACCCGATGGGAACCAACCTACTATCACAACACATGTGAGCACATTAGGGTTATACCTAGAGGGATATTCTAGTGTGGGACATTGTAAAAACTCCTAGTGCACATTAGTGTAGTATTCTCACATGAAAAAATAAGTTTGAGTAGTATAACTTAAAATTGTAATAGTTGGCTTAGATTTCATACACTATTTACACCAAAACTATGAGAACTACCCGAGGCTTATTCCCACTTAAGGGGATGTAGTGAAATACCCATATTAGTTTAATAAGGGATGACCACTAGGATTATCACTGATGGTTCCAAAGTGTTTGAACTTTAGTGAAAAACAATGACAACAATTTCTAGAGAAGTGATAGAAAAGAGAAGTTATGAATCTCTAATATTTACAAGTTCAAACAATATGAAGCAAGACCTATTTGTACTACACCCTATCTAAATATATATAATTTCATATATTATTAGTTTTTAGATATAATCTCAAGAATGAAGCATTTTCACTTTCATATCATCTAGTCCACACAACCATATCACTTATGTACCTCTCTCTTGGTAACATTTTTTGGCACTAATTTTATGTTATTAATGGACTGTGAAGCCTTAAAGTATTTTCCAATAAGCTATTATTATATGGGTGTATTTCTAGATGGATAATTTTATTTTAGGATTTTAAATTTGTCATAATGGTGAAACTAGGAAAACTTAATTGTGGACTAGGCCAATTATTG
This sequence comes from Taxus chinensis, assembly GCA_019776745.2. NCBI lineage: Eukaryota > Viridiplantae > Streptophyta > Pinopsida > Cupressales > Taxaceae > Taxus > Taxus chinensis. The sequence goes on along the minus strand of CM034148.1, from coordinate 334,362,595 downwards.
AGAATAAAAAAATGGGGAGCTTACACACAAATTTGAGGATGCGATTCCTAATGCACAACTATATAAGATTCAATAGGTACTAGAAGAGATAGATGAAATCATATCTTTTGACACATCAAGCATAACACCAAAGTGTTGGGCCATCAATGAAAATAAGTGGCTTGATATATAAACAAAACCATACCAACTTATTAGAAGATAACTTTATAATTTAGGATGATACGATGTCTTAAAGTGTTGTATTTTAGAGAATAAGAATGTTGAGATTTTGCAAGAGGTTCATGAAGGATAACAAGAGGTAAATATGTTAGAGAAGCAAACCAAATACAATTTTATAGGATAAAATTTGGTGGCCCACAATTTTTAAAGATGTTAAGGAGTACATTACCAAGTGTGACATAAGCTAGAGAGTAGATAATACTTTATATACGATGAAATGTCCTTAATACCAATGCATATTGATGAACCCCTATTTTTTCATGTTTTAACTCTATATTATTCTATTATCATTTTGCGTGATGCATAATATTGGTGGTTTATAATTAATAATTTACTATGTTTTGGAAGGAAATGTTGTGCATATTCTTGTTATTTTTATCTTGTTAGTGTTTCTTCAAATATGGCTAAATGAACTCTTTTATGAGTGTTAACAATATATTTGGAAAATCATGTGTTGAGTCATCACAGATTTAATTTTATACTAGCACAAGACTCATTGGTGCACTAGAATAGGACTCACCTTATAGCATAGGACTCACTTTTGAATTAGCGCAGGGCTCGCTGTGGAGCGCAAGACTCATCTAAAGCATTGATTCAGATTTCCTTGAAAGAAGGAACTTGTGCGGAAGAGATAAATATATCAGATGGTTAAACTATAAGTTGATACAACTAGCAACACAAAAAAATGAGTATAAAATGTGTGCCACTACCTCAACCCACCTTCATTAAAATTATGAGGTCCAGTCACTCCTAGTTAAAATCTAGCTGCTTGGAGACAAATGTAGATGAACACTTATGGATTTATGATCACCATGATTCTATGTAATCAGTCCAAGATATGCAATATCTTCCAGCACCAATTGAATCTCTTAAAGGAGTCAATTATGGGCCTCATCTATAGTTAAAAATATTAGTTTAATTCAATCACTATATAGACTACTCCTTCTATGATTGTAATTATGAGAATAGTTAGTCATTGTTTTAGTCATCGTTCAGTTAAGTAGATGTTAGTTATTATGAATAAAATAGTTCTCTCCTAGAGAGACTAGGATTTCTCTAGCATAAAAGAGCTAATGTATTAATATTCACTTGGTTCAATTAGTTGATTATTGTAAAAGAACTCTTTCAATTTAATAAAATTACAAATTCAGGGGGGGAAATTTTGTTGTGTAACTTTTAACATTGAACCTGATTGAAGGGAAGGAGAAAGGGCCACTCCTCCCCAATGAGAAGGGAGATTTAATATTGTTTTCCTTTTGTTATTTCACATTCATTTTAAATGCAAGCATTGAATTGTTTTTTGCATACCTTTAAATTATTTATTTAATATCATTTTTTATTCTAATGCATTTTATTTCCTAATTACAGTTACTATATTATTCAAATAATTCCGTTATTAAGTATGTGTGAGAAATTTCCTATTGTTCCCTTTTTGTAAACATCCATGGACACCAGCCTGGACTAACAAATGTAATATAATTAAAGTACAAGTATCAACGATGCTCGTCACTTTTTGGTGATATTGCTAGGGAATTCAAGGTGTTATCAAAGGTTTAAGGTGCTAGCTAGAAGTGTTTCTTGGTTGTTGTGGTAAGTTTCCATTCAGAAATTTTATTTCCATAACTCTTTCTTTAGAAGTAAAGAATACCTTGTAGTGACATCAAGAATCCTCTATGCTTTTGGAGTATGTTGAACACAAACAATCAAGTTAAGCACTGATGGTTAGGGAACTATCCTCAGTATGATATGATTTTATGTTTAGACCTAGAGACCGTAGAGGTAGATTCATTAGGATAAATTTTCAAAACCCCCCTCAAAACCAGCCTATGGAACAACTTGTTGACCAAGGAAGGATGGATGATGAAGTAGATAACCCCAATGGTGTAGAAAATGGAAACCCTCTAGTTGGAATAATGTTTACCTATCCCATACAACTAGATCCTAACAATCAGGATCCTATGAAAAATATATCCCCCTCAATTTTACCAACCTTTTGGGGATTATTCTTAGAAGATCCTAACCAGTTCCTTTTTGAATTCAAGGTCTAGTGCCAAAATTACAATTACACTTCCTATTCCCAGAAGCTCAAGTTATTTCCCTCCACTCTAAAAGACACAATATATGAGGTGGTTCATGGGTTTAACCCCTAACTCCATCCATAGTTTGTAGAGATGGAAACAATTTTCTTGGACAAATACCAAGACTACTGCAGAGTCTGGGACAGGAAGGAATAAATTTTTAGAATTCAACAAAAGGAAGATGAGAGTGTGGAGGATTATCTTGATTGGTTCCTCTTCCTTCACATAGAGGTGTGGTACTGGTCTGGATATTAATCTTCTCAAAACTTTATTCCTCAAAGGGTTGGATGAAGACACACAAGAATCCTTCAATATTATGGGAAAGGGAGACATGAAAAAACTAGAATTTATGGAAATCATTGACCTCTATAGGAACTACTCCTAAACTCACCCTAACTTTTGTAGACAGAAAGGAAAAATGGCCAGTGGTGATATATCCAAACTAAGGGAAGAAATTACAAATTTGAGAACAAACATTTTGGTTCAACTCAATACAAATATGGATAGAGATAAAGCCATGAATGCCGAGTGTTTATTCATCTACTACCCAAGATGTAGAGACAAACATGGACTTAAGGACTGCCCCTTAGATAAGACAGACATTTGTCTTCTTTGTGAACTCAAGCATGCCACAGACCAATGTGGGTTTCTTCCCTTGCTGAAGAACCATTTAAAATAAAACACACAAGACAAATCTGAGTTAAACTATATGGCTTAGAGGTAAGGAGGAAATTTTCAGGCCAACCAAAATCAGTCCTACATGCCAAAATCACAATGGGTCCCAAATCAATGGAATGCACCATGGCCATATCCCCAACCTTGGGCTAAAAAATCCCCAGAGTGGAATGTACCACAAATTTATTATCAACAACCTTGGGATGCACATCCAAAAATTCCACCATTTCAACAGTTTAATCCTTAGTACCTCAAAAAATGGAATGTACCTCAAGGATATGGGCAACAATATTACAATAAAATAAGATCCCAAGGCCAACAAGCCTTGCTGATTGGACCTACGAATTTTTCCCCATCCGATCAACCTGCCTAGCCACAGATACCAAAAGAAACTGTATCAAACCCCAAAAATGTGAGGTAGGGTAACCCACCATACACTATGGAATCATATTAAAATCCCACAGTAAAATCTATGGATTGTAAGAATATCTTGCTGCCCTCAGGGTATGTTACATCAAAACCTTCATCTCCTGTAATAGAAGAAATACTTGAGGATACAAAAAATCCAGAAGAAATGCAACCTAATCCTATTGTTGAGGAAATTCATCAACCAAATGTTGACATTCATTTTCCATCTAAACTCCCAGAAAAATGCAATATTGAAGTTCCTGAACAACCAAAGTCAGAGTTAATTTAGGGATTACGGAAATTGAGTATTGGTATTCCCTTATTGCAAGCTCTTAAGGAAATTCCTAAATTAAACAAAACTATCAAAGAGCTCCAATTTAAGACTCCATGAAGAAGAAATAATCAACCTAAAACCATCCATGTTAATGGGAAAGTTGCTAGTATTTTGGAAGGGAATATAACCCCTCATAAATATGGAGACCTTGTAAGCCCTATTGTTACAATTTGCATAAGACATGTCCAAATTCCTGATGTCATAATTGACCTAGGAGATGCTATCAATGTTATGTAATATGACCATAGATACCCTATCCACATTATCACTTCCTAAACCACTGTCAACCTCTATAGTCTTTTAAATGAAAAATCATTCTGTAAATAAGCCAAAGGGAATTATAGAGGATGTCACCATCACTATTGAATCCTGAGACTATTTGGTAGATTTCATGATCATAAAAAATGCATAATAGAAAGATTGAATACCCTATAATCCTATGACGTCCTTGGTTAGCCACAACATCTACCCCCATTGATTGCAACATAGGGAATATGGTGATTAGAAATGGACAAGATTCAAAAAAATTATCAATATAACCTGCTACAAAACCTTTTGCTACAGACAATAAAAAATGGTGTAAGGAAAATTCAGATGATTCAGATGACATCATATCTTCTCTGGCCATGGTCATAATCCAAGAACACTCATATCAAATTCAATATGGTGACCATGAGCCTTGCACTAGACATAGTATAATTCTTACGCATGAGTCTCGTGATACAACTAATGGAAATGAGAGATGATTATATGGATGAAAACAATCAGCCTATCATTTGTCCTTTTGGGAAGAATATAGATATGACTGAGTCCATATTTCAAATCATTACTGTTGTTCATAGATTACTTCCCCACAGGTTTCCGTTGAATGTATTATTGAGAGAGTATCATGTTGTAGATTCTCTTAATCTAGGTACCAAATAACTAGCTATTTTTCGAGGGAAGATATTGACAGTTAATAGTTGGCTAACTACTCAAGAAGAGAATACCCTATTCAAACTCTTATGCCCTCATCCTCAAGATTTTTCTTAGGAATATAGTGACATGAAGGGTATTCATCTTAGTATTTGTACACACCATATATACACCACTGATTCTACACTAGTTAGGAAACCTCAAAGAAGGATAAACCATGCTTTAAGAGACATTGTAAAAAATGAGATTGGAAAACTTCTGAAGGTAGGATTTATTTATCCAATATCAGATAGCCAGTGGGTTTCCCATTAGTCATAGTTCATAAAAATAATGGGAAATGAAAATTTTGTGTGGATTATAGGGAATTAAATAAGGCAACTCATAGGGATTATTTTCCATTACCCTTTATTGATCAAGTCTTAGAAAATCTATATGGAAAAATCTACTTTTCATTCCTTGATGATTTCAGCGGGTATAATCAAATAACAGTGGCACTTGAGGATCAAGAAAAAACAAATTTTACCTGCCCATGGGGAACATTTTCTTACAAGGTGTTATCTTTTGGTTTATGTAATGCTCTTGCCACTTTTCAAAGAGCCATGTTGGCATTTTTTATGATCTCACCCATGACTGTGTAGATATTTACATAGATGATTTCATAGTTTATGAAGCAAAATTCCAAGAGGAACTTGGAAATATAGAAAAATTCCTTACTTGGTGTGAAAAACATCAATTATCTTTAAATCATGAAAAATGTTTATTTATGATGGAACAAGGTATTGTTTAACATTTTAGCTGAAAGAATCAAGGTAGACCCTAAAAAGGTTAGTATCATTGTAAAGCTCACATCTTCCAGAAACCAAACAAAGGTAAGAAGTTTTCTTGGCCATTTCAGTTACTATAAGAGGTTTTTTTCAGACTTTATTAAGATAAATTCTCCTTTATTTTCTCTTCTAATTAAAGAATCAGAATTTGAATGGAAAAAAGCATGTCAACAAGCCTTTGATGCTATTAAAGATAAATTAACAAACACACCAGTATTGAGAGGTCTGAATTGGAAGCTTCTATTCCATATCCAAACAAATGCCTCCAACGAAGTAGTATATGATGTGCTTGGAAAGCAAGAGGAGGGATAGCCTATGCATGCTATTTACTACATCAATAAAATCCTCTCCCCTTCTGAAAATAATTACACCAAAATAGAGAAGGAATTTCTTGCCGTTGCGTATGAAATCAGAAAGTTTTGCTATTATATCATAGGCTATAAAGTGATTTTTCACATTGACCACTATGCTATCAAGTATCTACTGAACAAACCTTTATTACATGGTAAGATTGTAAGGTGGTTGTTTTTACTGCAGCAATTTAATATTAAAATAATTGAAAAGACAAGAAAATCCAACACGGTAGCTGATTTTATTTCAAGACTTACCACCTAAAAAGAGGATGAGCATGTCAATGATGACTTCCTAGATGAACATTTGTTTATAATTTAGAATACCTCAGTATGTAGATATGACTAATTACTTGGCTACAGGGAAGTTCCCAACCTTTTTCACATAAAAGCAAAGAAAATAATTAATAAAATAAAGTGTGATGTACACATGGTTAATTGGAATTCTTTTTAAATGTGGACCTGATCACATGTGTTACACAAGTGTGTAGCTGAAGATGAAATATTTGACATACTGAGAGCATGTCATGATGAGCCATCATGAGGGCATTATTTAGTTCAAAGGACAATTCACAAAGTGCTAGGACCTGGTTACTATTGGCCTTCCTTGTTTAAGGATGTAAAAAAGTATATGTGGAGATGTGATCAATGCCAAAGGATGGGGAAACCAACATTTAAATTTGAGATGCCACTCCAACCTCAAGTTATCATGGAACCATTTGAGAAGTGGGAATTGGATTTCATTAGACCAATTGAAACAACTTCTCAAGGGAAGGAGTACATCCTACTTTGTACAGACTATGTTGCTAAATGGGCTAAGGTGCAAGCACTTCAATATGAAAGAGACGAGAAAGTTACATATTTCCTATATGAGCATATATTTTAGAGATTTGGAGCACCAAGATCCCTTATTTCATATCAAGGACTACTATTTCATGTTAGGGGTAATAAGTTCCTTTGTGGAAACCTACCAACTGAAGCACACGAAGTCATCACCATACCATCCATAGTCCAATGGTCGACTGAAGGTTACTAACAGAGAGTTGGAAAATATCCTAACAAAAATAATGGAAATCTCAAGGAAAAATTGGGTTAAAAAAATGCCTGAAGCAGTATGGGAATATAATACTAATTGGAAGGAAACCACATGATTTAATCCCTACGAATTGGTTTATGGGAAGAATCCCATTCTTCCCATAGAATTTGAGATTCAAACCTTGAGAACAATCGCAGAGGTGGAAATTGAATTATCTAAGGCATAACAAACAAGGATTGTTCAACTAAATGAGTTGGATGAAATGAGACTTAATGAATTGCATCATACTAAAATCATCCAACATTAGAGGCAAGTTTGGCATGACAAACATATAAAGCCAACAAAATTCCAAGAAGGGGATTGGGATTTGTTATTTGATTCAAAGTACAAATATTTCAAGGTAAATTTATAGATAAGATGGATTGGCTCATATCAGATTGAATGAGTATTCAACAATGGGACAGTCTAACTGATTCCAATTGATGGTGAGAAGAAGGTAATGTTGGTTAATGAGCATAGACTGAGGCTGTACCATAAACCAACATCTAGAGAAGAATTTCAGAATGAACTTTAAGAAGATTCAACTCTGAATTGTTTGGACAAAGTTTCTTTGTCTAACACAACTCAGAACTGAGATATTCTTTTTATCTAAGAATAAATGCGAGATAACTAAAAACCATAAATTGTGGTCATCATCCTTTGGAGAATTGGCTGAAAACCAACAATGGCGGCCATTACTTCTAAAAAAAAGGAAAAAAAAAAAATTTTGACAAAAAAAATTTAGGTGACTGAAAACCAGTAATGACGGTCATCACCCCTAAATCTTGTGGGCAATAAATGAAGGAAAACATATGGATAGAGGATCAAATCAACATGGAAATGTCTACCAACGATATGACAAGCAAATTTAATGAGGTATGCACGATTATTCCCTTATTAAATGTTGAAAAGTTTTAATTTATGAACTGTTAATTATTATACCCATGAAAATTGATTACCTTATCCATTCCCAACATATTCCCATGGTTCACATATCCCCATAAATCTTCCATACACTAATTGCCACATGTACCCAATAACTATCATTATCACATTGGGATTCGATAAACCTTTCCCAATTCGGTTGTTTTATTTATAACCATTTCTCTTCCCATGTCACTTTCTAAATTATGGTATTACACTCCTACACTGCTACCCATTCCATTCTTGTGCCTGCTTCTGTATCTATAAACATTTTCTTCCTAGTCTTATGCCCCTCTATATTTTGATTACTTTCTTTACACACTAGCTACGGGGCCTAGACTAAGGCATGAACCAACCAATTCAATAGAACTATTGGCTGATGAAAATTAGGTAGAAATATTTCAAAATGTGGGGTGACTTGATTTGCTACTTGCATATGAGGAATTTAACACAAAATTAATAGAGGAGTTCACCAAAAACATGGAGAAAGGATGCTCTATTGTACAAGGTAAGAAAATCCCATTCAATCCCACTGTAATTAGTCATCTTTCTAGTATACTCAAAGAAGGTGAAACCATCAGTAATAGGACATTATATGCTAAAATTATTAAAAGGTTTTCAATTGGTAAAAAGAAAAAAATAGAATTGGTAGTGGAAAAAAATGGGAAAGCAAAAGGTATGAAAAGGAACACTCTCCTTGAGCCTTAGGTAGGAGTTGTTAAATGGGTAATCAAATATTTCACCCGTGAAGGACAATATGAGATTATTTTAGGACCTGTGCTATGAATTCTGATACACCTTCGCCATGGCCAAACTAAACCCAAATAAAAAATATATTTTCCTCAATTTTTGTATGATTCTATTGACTCGATCATTGAAAAATTCTGTTAGGGGGCCTCCTATCTAAAATTCCAAGGCCTAATTCATTTGATTTGAAAACATCAATTTATTAGGAAGAGGCATGGCCCTAAGAAATGGTTCAAATTACAAAAGATGTGTGCCTTAGAAACTGAATTGGTCCTAGAGCATAAGCCCTCCACTTTAGAAATACCTAGGAAATTCCCTAGGACCTCTAGGCATGCCCAAAATGTTAGTGAAACACCAACTGAAACTATTCCATCTCAAGAAGAACATGAAGAAACGTCCATATGCAAAATTTACTCAAGACACCACCTATGTCTCCCCCTCAATCTGTTTCACCCTCTGTTATTGTTATTGATGAAGAAGTTGAGCACACCCCAGCCATGGTTAAATAATCCCCTATGGTAGACAAAGGTAAAACACCTATGGTGGAAGGAGATCCTAGTTATCCCCTTGACTTTGATACAATTATGTCAAAAATATTATCCTTGTCCAAAATGTAGTTTGAAATACAACTAGCTCAGGAGAGAATTACACATATGCAGCTCATCCTTGAAGCTAAGGAGTCCAGTTTCTCCCAGCTGGAGGCTAAGAAAAATAAGAAGATCCAACAATTACATCAAACTATTTAACATCAAGAGGTAAATCTTTAACTCTAGAATGCTCTGAAAGAAAAAAATAACAAATCCACTCCCTTTAGGCCAAAATAGATGACCTGAATGCATCCCTTACAATTTTGCATGAAAATAGGTAGGAAACATAGCCCGCGGTCACTAAAGAACAAACAACTTTGACAATTTCCCCCCCCAAATTATTATCTTGAAGGGAATGGTTAAATGGATGGAAGAATGTTATAGGATCAGAGCATTTGCTGATGAAAATAAGGATTTGAAGGAAGAAAACAAAATGCTAAAAGATAATGTTGTTAGTATTTGTCGGTATGATTAGGTTCTTTTGTGCAGGCCCCCTTCCAATTTTTATGCATTATTTTTGAAAGAACAATTTCTAAAATGGCCGATCTCTAGAGCCTGTGCTATGTAAGATATTGAGTGTGAAGATGATAGGTAATTTGTTGGTGCTTATGCATCAGGAAGTGATGTTGAAAAAACCTCCTCTTTGAATTTTATGTTCACAATTTTCATCTTCCTGAGTATATTGAGATCCCCATAAATTTCTGTGGGTGAAGTACATATAAGAGAATTCATCTCTACTCTAAAGCACCAGTGTGAATGGAGGGAACAAATGGAAACATTTGTTCAAGCAGAATATAATATAGGCCTCTTAATGAGGCATGATCTTCCTATCCCCATTTAATTCTTCAACAAATTTCAGTCTCAAGTATATTGTTTATGGTTGGTGGACTGGTAAAAGGATATCTTGAGAACTTGTGTGAGAAATTTCAGGAAGCAAGTACTCCCAATTTCCAAGCTAAATTTCATTTCCTATCAAGTAAGGTATCAACTTGTTATAGAACACTATAATTTTTTTTAGGTAATTTGACCCACCAACCTATGTTGGTCACTAAAAATGGCCAAGGAACTCTGCAGAATCATTCTAGAGATGTAGGAGAAGTGGATTAGGATGCGATATAGGCCTCCATTAGTCATTGCACCAGTGCCACGGTGGAATTCCACAAATGATCAGCCATAGGGTAGTTATAAAACTTGGAGGAAACTGATCACTGATTTCTTTGGGTTATGTAATATTGAATTGGATGAAACCTAGCAAACATTTGCCAATGGGTACAATTGTTTGAGGATAATGGAACAAATGATTAAGTAACAGGAGGACATGCTAAATATTAAGTCTAGGGGAGTGATGAATGCCTATTTTGTCATGTTTTAACCCATGTGAGATCCTGTATTATCATGTTATCGTTTTACATGATGTATAATATTTGCAATTTATAATTAATACTTTACTATGTTTTGGAAGGAAATGTTGTGCATATTCTTGTTATTGTTTCTTCAAATATGGCTAAATGAAATATTTTATGAGTGTTAATAAAATATTTGGAAAATCATGTGTTGAGTCATCACAGGAGTTAATTACAGACTTACGCAGGACTCATTGGTGCACTGGCGCAAGACTTGCCTTATATCGTAGGACTTGCCTTTTCATTAGTGCAGGACTATCCATGGAGTGCATGACTCATCTAGAGAATTAATTTATATTTCCTTGAAAGAAGTGTTGGTGTAGGATTTTACCCACCTTGTGGCTTTACCTACATGGTCTAATTTAGCTTGCTTAGGTCATAATAGGTCATTAAAGGGAAATGTACTTTAATTCATTTTCTATTTCTTCATTGAGAAGTTACCTTTTTGGGTGACCTAATTTTTCACTATATAATGTACCTTCCTATGTAATTTTTGGCTAATGAAGGCTAAACACTTAATGAAGAGTTAGATTGCTCATGTACTTGTTCTTGTTGTAGAAGTACTGCTTCTTCATCATTCGAGTATTTTTCAGATCTTATTGCTACATACAAGTTTATCCATGCATTTGATCCTATCCAGTACCAGTCCTTGATTGTGACCTACTCCTATATGGTATCATAGTGATTTTGGTAGCCGAATGCCATAACCTTTGTGTGAGATCTTGCATTCTAGATTTTTCCATTTTTTCCGTTGATTTCAATTTTCAAGGGTTTGGTGGGGTTTATAGAAAATCCATGTAGATCTATTACTCTAGAGTCTCTACATGAAAAATGAACAGTGTCATCGACTTCAAAATTAGCAAATCCATGTAAGTTTGTGCTCTAAGAGAAAAATCCATTTTGGCCTTTTCTGGGTTTCTCAAATAACTTGGTGGGTATTTGTTATTTAGTATGAGAAACTTAAGGTTTTCTCATATCTGAAGATTTTAGGGTTTGTAAGTTTTTTCTTCAAATTTAGAAAATCTGTGCAAGTTTGGACTCAAATAGAAAAATACCTTCTGGGTTTTTCAAATAACTTAGTGGGTATTTTCTATTTTGTACGAAAAACTAACCATTTTTTCAGATTTGGAGGTTCCTTGCATTTTTCTCATTTGTACATTTTGAATTCCAACACCTACTTTGCACATTTTGGATTCTAACACCTTCTTTGCACATTTCAGATTCCAAAACTTGCTTTGTAACTTGTAGAATCTGACACCTGCTTTGCACATTTGAGATTCCAACACCTGCTTTGCACATTTTAGATTACAACACCTTCTTTGCACATTTCAGGTTCTAACACCTGCTTTGCACATTTGGGTTCCAAAACTTGCTTTGTACATTTCGAGTCCTAACACCTGCTGACACCTTCTTTGCACATTTCAGGTTCTAACATCTGGTTTGTACATTTCGGATTTTGACACCTGCTTTGCACATTTCAGATTCTGACACTTACTTTGCACATTTCGGATTCTGACACCTGCTTTTCACGTTTTGGATTCTAACCCCTAATTTGCATCACCTAAATTCTGATTTGGAATAACTTTCACTTGGTTGCTTCATTTTAGGTGTCATGTTTTTTAAAGTGTATGCTTTTTTGTTCTCTTTGCATTGGAGGTATCCTCAATCTTTAAAAAGTTAAACCTCTATAAGTTCAGGGGGGTGTACTGTGTGAGCCTTTTTTGCTCGTGATTTCCTTTATATCTTCTGCACAATTGTTTTGACAATGGATATTAGTTTTGTGACACCACTCATGCCATTTAACTATCTTGAATGGAAGTCCAAAATACAACTCATTTTGAGGGGTAAGGGTCTACATCAAATAAAAATGAGGCTTGAAATAGAACCAACTTCAGATTTAGACAAAGTGAAATGGTTTAACCATTGTGATAAAGCCTTTGGGTTATTGTGTCTATCAGTGTCTCTGGATCTTCTCTTTCATGTTGATTCTACTAAATATCCCACCGAAGTGTGGACCACATTAGAAAGTATCTTTGGGAAAATAAATGAAATGAGATCACATGAATTGGAAAATGAACTCATTAGCTTGAGCCCCACCAACTTTGAAACACTCCAAGAATTCTTCACAAAGTTCAAATCAGTAATATTATAGCTAAAGGAATGCAGAATTGATAAAAAATAATCTCAACTCATTCTTTCTATCCTTTCTAAATTGGGTCCAAATTACTCAGTTTTTGTCTCCACCTTCCATGCCACCAAGGATGCACTTGGAGCATCATGGAAAATTCCTTCATTTGACATGTTTGGAACAAGATAAGTTGATAAAAATGGGCACTTTGAAGTCTTCCAAATCACATGGCTTGATTATAGGAAATGTGAAACCTAAGAGTTCTAACAACAAGGAAAATAGACAAGAGAAGAAGGATCAGAAACCATCGCAACTAAAATCTTACACTGAATCCTCCTCCTCTAAAGCTAAACCTAAGAAGGAAAAGGTAAAGTGTGCTTATTGCAAGAAACTTGGCCATGATGAACACAAGTGTATGAAAAATAATATTGACCACCTTACTCATCTTCTTGAGAAAAAAAACATAGAGGTCCCTGAATATATTAAACATAATTCATATAACCAAGAAACTTCTAAGGAAAAAGACAATAGTAAAGAGAAGAAGGGTAAAAACTTAGCGGCAGTAGTGGCTCCAACTTCATCTTTAGTCATTGATTCTGGTGCTTCACACCACATGAGTTCCTCACAGGTTTAATTTTCTTTTGTGAAACCATGCAATATGTCTTTTATCACAATGGGTGATGACACCTCTGTAGCAGTTGCATGGTGTGGATCAGTAGAAGTAGATGGCAGAAAATTCAATAATTTTCTAAGTGTTCCAACACTTTCCACCAATCTGTTGTCAGTTTACCAGATCACTCACATTGGGAATGACATGAGAATCAAATTTAACCCAGATTCAGTTATCATCAGAGAGCTACACAGTGACACTACAATTACAGAGGGAAGTGCAGACCACCAGGAACAATTGTATACCTTCTCTAAATTTTCTCCAAAATCTTCTCCAACTCCATTCCTGACTCATTCAGATGGGGTTAACAGATTATGGCATGAGTGATTTGGCCATCTTAACTATCAATACTTAGAACAATTGAGTAAACATGGAATGGTTGAAGGCTTGCCTAAAGTTAGTTTCTCTAAAGGTCTCTGTGAGGGTTATGGCCTTGGAAAGCATAGAGAAGAGAGATTTGAAAAAGGTAAATATTGGAGAGCTACACAAGTATTGGAGTTGGTTCATAGTGATGTCTCAGTTATTTTTCCAAAACCTTCCTTCACCAGGGCATAGTATATTCTCAATTTCATTGAAAATTTTTCACGATATACCTAGGTCTATTTCCTTCATCAAAAGTCAAATGTTTATGACTTCTTTTGGGACTTCAAGGCCCTTGCATAGAAACAATTAGGGAAATTCATCAAGATTCTACAAACAGAAAATGGTGAAGAATATGTCAGTAACAAGTTTGAGTAGTTCTATACTACAAAAGGGATTGAGTTATAATGAACAGTTACCTATAGTCCTTCACAGAATGGGGTTCCAGAATGAAAGAACATGTTTATAAAAGAGATGGATAACTGTATGCTCCACTCCAAATATTTGGCATCTCAATACTGGGAAGAAGCTATTAACTGTGTAAATTACATACAAAACCATGTCCCTCATAAAGCATTGAAGGGAGTCACTCCTTTTGAAGCTTGGCATGGTAAAAAATCACCAGTTAAGAAATTCAGAGTATTTGGATATCCAACTATGGATCGCATCCCTAAGAAGAAACATAAGGCTATGGAACCTTAGAGTCAATCGTGTATCTTTGTGGGATACCCAGATGGTGTTAAGGGGTACTACCTTCTTCATCCAACCACACATGAGTTATTCATCGAAAGGAGTGTCAAAATTTAGGAAGGCCCACTAGATTCCACACTTGAATCTTCTTCACTTCCGTTAACACCACTTGGAATTTATGAGGATGATTTGAATAGTTCAAAGGAGCTTGAGAAAGTTCCTGCACTTATTCCTGTTACTGAGGACTCTTCTTCTTCCAGTTATGACACTGAAGATAGTGATGGAGCTTCGTCTCCTTCCACATCTAGCCATGACTTAGAAATGATGAGCTTACTCATAACAATCCCACCACTAGTCCTCATTGGGCTAGATAGACTTTGCAGAGTGTAGGTACTTGGGTAGGGGATCCAAAAGATGTCATACATACATTATCAAAGTTCAGGGATGGGCCTCATAATTTCTTTACCTCTTCCTTTGATCTATAAAAATTCAGAGAGGCTTGTGGTAATCTTGAGTGGGATATTTCTATGAAGGAGGAGTACAAATCCTTAATCAACAACCACACTTGGGATTTGACACCACTTCCTAAGGGAAGAAAGATGGTTCAATGCAGATGGATCTATCAAACCAAATATGTAGCAGATGGGTCTGTTGACAAGTTCAAAGCATAATTAGTTGCAAAAGGTTTCTCTCAAGTTCTTGGAATTGAATATTCTAAGAACTTTTCTCCTACCGCCAAAATGAACTTGATTAGACTTATTCTTTCCATTTCCATCGCTAATCACTGGGATGTTCATCATATGGATGTGAAGAGTGCCTTTCTTCATGGTGACCTAGAGGAGGAGATTTAAATGGAATAAAAACAGGGTTTTGTTCAGGATTCTTCCTTGGTTTTTAGACTTAGGAATCCTTATATGGTCTCAAACAGGCCCCTTAGG
Source organism: Taxus chinensis (assembly GCA_019776745.2). Lineage (NCBI taxonomy): Eukaryota > Viridiplantae > Streptophyta > Pinopsida > Cupressales > Taxaceae > Taxus > Taxus chinensis. The sequence continues at coordinate 334,347,270 of CM034148.1, read as the reverse complement.
CTTGGTATTCAAAAATGGTTTCCTTCTTTCTTTCTATGTGTTTCACCTGATGTCATTCATATCCGAATGTCTATCTTTTATGGTAAGATGATTCACTTTTGTTTCAAGTTCTTCATGTTGATGACCTTTTGATCACATGGAGCTCTTCATCATCCATTGCAACAATGAAAGAATCCCTCCACAATAGATTCTCCATGATAGACTTAGGTTTATTGCACTACTTCCTTGGAATTCAAATCTCAAGGTCTAACTCAGGGATATTCATCGCACAAACTAAGTATGCTCTTGATCTTCTCTCTCAGTTTCACATGGTTGATTGTAAGACAAATCCAACTCCCTTCTTGTTTGGAGTCAAGATTGAGGTTGATTGCACTTCACCATTGGTTGATGCTACTTTGTATCAACAAATTGTAGGAAGTCTCATTTATTTGACTCATACTTGACCTGATATTTCATATGTTGTAAGCCTGGTCTCCAAGTTCATGCATCAACCTCATGAGCTGTAGTGGAAAATAGCTAAGAGAATTATCCACTACATTCAGGGTACATATAGATTTGGGATTCACTATGGTGATGGTGATAACATTGAATTGGTTGGATATACAGACTTGGATTGGGTAGGCGATGTTCAGAATCACAAATCCATGTTAGGTTATAGTTTCTCTCTAGGTTCTGGTCCTATTAGTTGGTCAAGAAAAAAGTAGAATGTTATTTCCTTATCTTCTATTGAGGCCAAATATAGAGGAGTCTGTTAATGTTGCATACGGAGGCCATAAGGGTTCGAGGAATTTTGAAAGATTTTGGTATTCCATACAAGTGTCCCACAGTAATCTTCTATGAAAACTAAAGCACCATCAAAATTTGCAAGAATCCATTTCAGCATCAAAGGACTAAGCACATTGAGATTTACATGAATTTCATCAGAGAGTTGATTCATGGAAAGGTCATTGATCTTTAATATTGTCATAAATCAGATCAGGTTATCTGAACATCTTCACTAAACCTTTCACTGAGTGCAAACTTCTTCACTTGCGAGCTCTTCCTTAGGGATATGGGACACATCAACATCATCTTCTTGGGGGATTTCTAGTCCTCCTTTCTTCTTTTCTCTCTTTTTGGGGGAGTGTTTTTTCCAATGGGTTTTCTCCTTTTCTCTTCTTTATGGGAGATTTGTATTATTCTTGGGTACCTCATCAGGTCTTATTATCAGGACCCATGCTTCTACCCACCTAAGCTACACTTAAGGGGGGTATTGGTGTAGGATTTTTCCCACATTGTGGCTTTACCTACATGGTCTAATTTACCTTGCTTAGGTCATAATAATTCTTTAATGGGAAATGTAGTTTAAGTCATTTTTTATTTCTTCATTAAGACGTTACCTTTTTGGTGATGACCTAATTTCTCACTATATAATGTACCTTCCTATGTACTTTTTGGCTAATAAAGGCTAAACACTTAATGAAGAGTTACATTTCTCATGTACTTGTTCTTGTTGTATAATTATTGCTTCTTCATCATTTAAGTATTTTCAGATCTTATTGCTACATACAATTTTATTTATGAATTCAATCTTATCTAGTATCAATCCTTGATTGTGACCTGCTCCTTTAAGAAGGAACTTGCACAGAAGAGATAAATAGCTTAGATGGTTAAACTATAAGTTAATAAAAATGGCAACACAAAGAAATGCGAACGAAACATGTGGTCATACCTCAGCCCACTTTCATGTAGATTATGAGGTCCAGTCACTCCTAGTTAAACTCTAGCTACTTAAAGACGGATGTAGACAAACAATTATGGATTTATGATCACCATGATTCTATGTAATCATTACAAGATCTGCAATATCTTCCAGCACCGATTGATTCTCTCAAAGGAGTCAATTACAGGCCTCATCTGCAGTTAACAAGATTAGTTCAATTCAGTCAATGCATAAACTACTCCTCCCAAGATTGTAATTATGAGAATAATTAGTCATTATTTTAGTCTTAGCCTAGTTAAGTAGATGTTAGTTATTTCTAATAAACTAGTTCTATCCTAGAGAGACTAGGATTTATCTAGTATACAAAATCTAATGTATTAATATTTGGGTTCGGTTCAATTAGTTTATTATTGTAAAAGAAGTCTCTTTTAATTCAATAAAATTGTAGATTCAGGGGAAAAATTTATTGTGTAAATTTCAACATTAAACCTGATCGAAGGGAAGGAGCAAGGGCCACTCCTTCCCAATGAGAAGGGAGATTTACTGTTGTTTTCTTTATGTTATTTCACATTCATTTAAAATGCAAGCATTGAATCATTTTCATAAATTTAAATTTTGTATTTAATATTCTTTTTCTTCTAATGCATTGCATTTCATAATTGGAATTAGTATATTATTTAGTTGATTCCCTTATTAAGTACCTGCAGAGAGCAAGTTCGTCTATTCCCTTTTTTGCAAATAGCCATGTACACAACCTTGGAATGAAAAATATAATATAATTAAAGTATGAGTATTAAAAACACTTGTCACATATAGGAGACCCTTTGAAAAATGGGCAATTGAATTCATGGGACCCATAAATTCTACTCTATGTTAGACCATCGTGTGGTATATCATCACTGTCATAGACCATTTTTCCAAATTATTAGAGGAAACACCCACAAAATATTACACATTGGAAATTATAACAATATTATTATGGGGAAACATTATTATCAGGTATGGATGCCCACTGAGTCTAACTAGTGACTGAGGAAGTCATTTCCTTATAGAGGAAGTATGCATAATATTGGATGAATTCTTGGTGGTGCACACCAAAACCACTCCTTATCACCCCTAGGTGAATGAGCCTATGGAAAATTCCAACACAATATTAGGGAATAATTTGACAAACATTTTTTGTGTAGGGTACAAATATTGAGATGATAGAGTCTCTACCGTGCTATAAGTGTATATAACCACTTAAAAGTGATTCACAAGGTTCATGCCATTACAATTAGTGTTTGGAAAATAGGTGGTACTTCCTCTAGAGTTTTTAGTAAAATCAATTTGCATAATGTGGGAAGGAAATTTGGATGACCAATTAACTATTAACCAAAGGAAATAAGCATTGATGAAATTGGATGAGAAAAGGTTGCTTTCACGATGAATTCAATGAGTAGAGAAATTAAGGAATTTTTTTTTGGAACAATAATCACATCAAGAAAAAATATCTAAGGTATAGTGCACATGGTTTCTTTTATAATTAAAGGTATGCCAAGAACCCATGGAAGCTACAAACTAGGTGGTTGGGATCCTATGTAATTCACAACTTTCAGGGAAGTGGAATATGTAAACTATATATGCTTTATGGAGATTTGAGAAGTACTTCCAAAACACTTCAATAGTAGAAAGTTAATGCCAAATCACTCCTAGTTAGGTACAATATGTAACAAATAAAGGCTTTATGAGATAACTCAAAAATATTTTCATCGTCATTTTATTTCCCACTCTTTTTATTTTTAATAAATTATGAAGATATTATTATACAATGCATGTTATGAATGCATAATCCATAACATATAATAAAATTTTTGCTAGTTCACTCATTCTTGTTAAGTTAGGTAGAGTGCACAAATATATGGCGCATAGTTTGAATGACCACCAATGAGCACATGAGGCACATAGGAAGCTTGAATATTAATCAAATTGTCCCTTGCACACAAGTGTGCACATAATTAAGAATAATATCACCACCGAATAGAAAAATTGACTAAACAAAAACAAAATATTTCCCCATTAAATATATTTATGGCATAGTGGGGGACCACACACGTAAGTTTTAGGGAGAAGAAGAGAAATATGAAGAGGATGCCATCAAAATTAATTGAATATAAGGTTAGGTATAAAGGTGAATTGCAAAAAAGGAAGGTTATACACGACCCTATAATGCCAACTTGGTAAAAGTCATTCCAGGATGCTGATGTCACCTATGGAGGAGAGAGAGGAAGGAAAATAAAAAATGATGCCTCTAGTGTTAATTGGGTTTGAATCAAATCCTAAGTCAACTTTTCAAACATGGAGGGTTGGCTTCATGCTGATGTATGAAGATAAAATACATTAAATACCCTCTCAAATAGGAAATATTATTTCATTATTTACACTCAAGATTGATAAAACATAGGAAAAGAGAAGAGGAAACACGCATTGGTGCTAACTAAATCACTTATACCTAATGAATTTGTGTATGAATGGAATAAAAACCCATAGTAGGTGATAGAACACGAAAAAATAAAGTGGAAGAAGGTAGTTTCAATTAATTTAAAGTTGTGGAAAGAGGGAAAAACATTTTTTTACATTCTGCAAATCATTTTTCACCATTAAAGCACAAATAAGATCAATCACAAAAACTACAACCCAAACAACAAATATTGCATCCTATCCACCTAAAATGGATAAACTAAGGAAGCGTTGGATAGCCCAAGTTAGCCAAGGAAAAATATATGTGTGAACGATATGTTTGTGCTCAAAGAAATTAAGGAAAAGACACCTCTCATAGAAATGGAGGAGGTAGACATCCTAAAGATGTAGTTCCTCGAAGAGTAAATCATGAAAAAGGTATGGGAGAGTAAGGTGTGTAAGGTGGAGATGAAGAAAATAAACCACTCTAAGATATTTAAATACCTAAAATATGACTTTTTCATCAAGGGTACACTGGGTGGAGATTGAAAAATTAGGTTGGATATCAAGAAGTGTATAGAGAGAGAAGAGATATAGATATTATAGTTATTTTATCTACCATATTTAGGACACACCACATAGCTCATGTTCTTCTTGTTATCATGTCTTCATGGAAATAAACCATAGTTTGTAGTTTCATAGAATAAAATCTCTACAAACTTGATCCATAAGATGATAGGGTTCAACAAGTAGGGTCTAAGCATGCAGAAGGCGTTTGATGCTAATGTAATTGTAGAAAAAATTTATTAGATGATTAAATACCAAAGGGGAAAATATTTCATGACCACATTAGACATTACCAATCAATCCATGATGATCATTTCATGCCTTATGAGCTCAAATATCTACTGTTTTGTTAAATAAAAGAACATCAATAAAAGTTGTTATACTTGCTACACAAGATTTTTGTAAAGAAGGTTAAGTATAAATTGGTGAATTATATTACAAATTACATTATTGATGACATGCGTAACACACCAAAAATGATAACCATTCACATTTCACGTGATCCTTATTAATATTTTGTTTGATTATATTGGGGTGCTCGATAGGTATGAGCCCTTCATATTTGAACACCGGATTGGAAACAATCCCCTACATATAACTTCAAGAAAAATAGTTACCATGGGGACAAGAAGGAAAACAATATGACCATATAAATATGGTATGATATATGCATTAATTCCATTAGGAATGAATGTAACATTCCAAGGAAACTCCTGACTCTGTGTAGAGGCAAGGTGTTATTTGGGGTTATACGACATTGTTTCTATGCACAATCTAGAATGAAGGTTGATTTATGGCTTTTATGGTGTTATTTTCCATACAAATTTTGGATCTTATTGTAGACACTGATATTTAGTAACTTTCCCTTTTGCAATGTCAAGTCTGATCATTCTCCCTTGCTAAGAAAAATGCTAGGATTTGGAATCCAATTAGTTCATATCTCTAGATATCTCATGAATTTATTATCATTACAATCTTATTTTTCATTAATTATAAGAATATTATATAATTAAATAAGTAAAAAACACATATTATTCATGTCTAAACTTTATATTTTTGTTTTATTTGCATGTCCAAAACTATATAACTATGTTAGAATGTGAGGTCTGGTCTTGGCTGACTTGTATGCTCCTAGATCTTTAATTTCACATACTCTATTTCCAATTTAATATATTCTTTAGTTAATTACAACTTCATACAGTTAGCCTTATTAGAATATTTCACCTATAGAAGGATATTTCGGTAGGTCAATGTCACTATAAGTCACCTGACACTCTTAGAAGATCCTATTACAAATATCATTCCAAAAGAACTAAAAGTGTTATTAAAAATTCCCAAATCAAATGCACATCATTTAGAGTAGTACCTATTATATATATGAAGCACTAAAATAGGTCAAAGGGTCTAGCTTCCTCCATTTATTAGCAAACAATAATCATAGAGCCATGTCTTAACAAGAGAAAGATCATTTTAAACATTATTCAAGGGTTTTAATAAACAATAGGTTAGGTCATGTATTAAAGGTGCACCACATCACACTAATGCTTCATTAGTTACAATTTTTACTATATAGTTATCCCACTATCTTGGTTTCAAGAGACATAAGGGAACCCTTAGGGTTTTAAAAGTATTCATGCTTGCACAAACACATAGGATAATTACATGAGGCTTGATTCAATAATGAGGGCATGCAGTGCAAAAATTGGATTGGTTTAGTAATTAGGAGTCTAACTGATAAGGGTAGTTTGGTCTCAACCACACACACATGTTTTATCATTTTGGTTTTTTAATTCTAAGTTGAAGGGTTATGTAGGTTTCTAGGGTTTCCACTTTTTTGCAGGTGATTACAAGTCATCATAAAGTAATGTAAGCAAGAGTGACATATAGAGAATTCCATTTCTAGAAAAGTGAAGCATATAGAAAGTTTTGGATCTAGAATGTCAAAGGGTATAAGAATGTATAATTCTAGCATGGAATATATAGTAGTTGTATAGTCCTACACGTGTTAAGTTTACAGCTCCAAAACTTGCATTGAAGCATTGAACCCATTTTTTATTCTTGTTCCATCATCCTACACTTCCATAATCTTGCTATTTCTACCTTATATAACACAATTTATTTCTCCTATCATGTATTTGAGCAAGTACTTATTGTTTATCAGCTGTTACATGTATGAATGCATTATTCTAATTATAGATGATTAATTTTGGAAGTTAATTAGATAAGAATAGTCCACCTTTTATAAACCCATGTATCCTTTTTATTGTTGTGTATGTCCATAACAACTTGAAATTAATTAAGGTATAGCAATTTAGTGAAATTGACTCAAAATTGAATCTTTCAACTTATTCCAAAACCTATTTGCCCTAGGGTTTCATTTATATGTTGTATATTTAGATCCAAACCTGATTTTCATTTATCACATTCTCTAAATCATGTTTTCAAAAATTTCCTTCAGGTATCATGGGTGGTCCTTCAATTTGAGTCTCCTTCTAAGGCTTCCTAATATACAAATGAAATTTTGTCACATATATAAATAATTACAACTTAATTTTAAAATTACTATGAGTATATATATATATATATATATATATATATATATATATATATATATATATATATATATATATATATATATATAATGAAAACCCCTCTTTGTTTGGCATAATTTTTGCAACAATTATAAAAAATTCAAAATCACCATTTTAAATTTTTTTGGGTATAATGAATAAATACAAAATTTTGTGCCAGTTCCTTGGATTTTTTTCTTCCCCATAATTATTTTAAAAAATACCTATTTTTGTTTTGTTAAATTCACTATCTGTTTTTGTAAATGAGCATTTTAATAATTTTATGATGGTCACTTTTTGGCATACCTTCATTACTAATGTTTGGATTAATCTTATTCTTCTCCAACACTCATTATTTTGATATCTATCTTATCTAGTTTTATGATCCATTGTATGTTGGCCTTTCCTTACTCGTTATCATCATCTCATGTGAGAAACACAATTCTAAACATAACAACTCAAGATACCCATGTCAGCCATATCATATGGATTCTTCATCACTTGATGGTTATATTATTAAAAAACTTAAAAGGATATATTAAAATTTATTCAAGCATTACAATGTCATTTTCAAGAATAAATTCAAGCTATAGGTATTGAGATAAAATATTTCAAGGATGAGATAACATATCAAAAGGCTCCCTCAAATTCCCATATCAATTATGTCTCTACACATCATGATCAATCTAGTTCTTAGGCTAAAGAAAAGTCATGTCACGTGAATGTTATAAATGATACACATGCTCATTAAAGTGAAGTGAAATTCCTACATAGATGTAACAATGTATATGTTCTAAAATATCAACCTTAAATATTATGAAAACCACATTAAAAAACACCAAATTGGTTTGACAAGAATTCTAGATAACATGATATTTTATATGAGCTACTCAAATAAAAATTAATAAATTTGTTACCTAATCATTATAATCCCCTCTATTGGTATGAAAAAATCAAAGGTTGGACATTTTAAATTATCATAGTGTTAGTGGAAATCATGATAATGATTAATATTATTTACAATGAATAATCCAAAAAATTGAGTGTAACGACTTCATTTCCTTTGATATATGAAATTATCCTATTAAATCATGTCATGTCCTTAAATATAAATGGATTCCTAAATTTAATACATCTATGTACAATGATGATGTAGAGAAAAATACAAAACAATCATTCATTCGAATATCAAGAGGTTTCCAAAAAAGTATCTCCACTGTCTCTACATTATAAGGAACAACCATAAGCTTAAAATGGCTAAAAACTTGTAAAATTGACAATTTAACACTTATAAAGGTTTTACCATCACCCTCCTCTATTCAATTCTGTCATTCACTCTAAACACATTCATAAATTCATCTCAAGTCATGTAAACTAACTTGCTTTCACTTTCCCTAATTGAATTTCAACTTTTCCCTTCACTAGCTCTTAGCTCCACTGACAACTCTTGGTCTTTTGGCTTCCTAAAACCTCCCCACTACCTAGTACCCTATCCTACACTCAATTTTTTTTATAAGCATCAATAAAATACACCAAAGGATACTCCAATCCCAACCTCTTAATAAATTTCTTTCACTTTTCCTTCCAAACTCTTGAGAACATTTAGTTTACTGACACAACTCCTTCTATCTCACTTTTTGCATTTTAGCTCTTAAACCCTCAACTAGGTGTGCCCCAACCTACTGTCATACATATATTACTTTTTATAAAGTTTCAATACAAAATAAATACCTTTTCAAGCACCCATTAAGCCTTTCTATCACTGTGTCAAATCTCAATCTTCATCTCTAAAGGAAAAGACAACTTTCTTTGTAAACTAGCCCTCTTGGTTAGCTCTATGACTCTGTACAAGCCCTTCTCCCTAGACTGTCAAGGAAATATTTTTTTCTAGCCAATGAAAATTTTAAATTCTTCTTGAGTCACCTTAAACATATATCTATTGTCATTACTTCCAAATTTCAGGAAAGAATACCTTAGTTTGTTACCTCAAATCTCATGCCCTAGCCATGGTTTGATTGTGCAACACAGAGTATCCTGAGAAGGGACATTTTATCATAACGTCTTCCAAAATTTTAATTAAGGCTTTAGGTTTTGTATGAAGGTCTGATTCAAAAACATGCACATGTAAATCTTGAAAGTGGCACTCAAATCCTTCAAAAATATCTTGAATACACCTTCTTCCTTAACAAATATGGACTATGCACGTAAGATTATGAATGTAAATAGGGGTTTCAAGAAAGGAATGAATATTAATCCTTAAAAGTGGCTTTGTTACCTATTACTCAAGGTTTCCACCAATAAATAAATAGCTCTCATTGTCTTATCAAACACTTTCAATCACAATGATTCTTCCTTCATCTATACACATAATTGAAATAGAGTATGCTTTTAGCAAATAAAGCTAACTCTATACAATATCATCATTTTCAAGGAGGTTTTCCATTCCTAATTTCCTTACTAAGTTTCAAACATGCTAAAATTCATACATGCAATATCTATTAATTCATTCCCAACGAGAAACAACAATTGTCACATACAAACCAAGCCATTTACAATTTCATCTAGCTTACCATAGGGTCATATAACAAGCCTCATGCTCATGAGAGAAAGATAAAGGTATAATTCTAAAAGGACATTACCTACAAGAATTATAAGTACCATATTCATGCAAATGAAAAAAATGATATCAAGCTCTTTAATGAAAAACTCATAAAATACTTAACAAGATAAAGTTACATACTTCTAGACTTCATATTCATATTTCTTGTTTTTCATACAAAGTTTTATGATTTTCCATTTCTTCTTCTTCCTATTAGTATGAGGAATGACTCCCCTATAACTTCCACACATTCCTATACTCGAGATCTCTCTCTCTCTCTCATGCATGTCACCCACTCTTCCATAACTGTTATTTCCTTGTGACTCTTGAACCTCCATGTCATGAGGGGTTATATGCTCATTTGATGTCACCCACTCTTCCATAACTGTTATTTCCTTTAGAAGCCCATATGATCATTACATGCCTTTGTAATTTCAAATTCCAATTTTGGAGGGAAAGTACAAATAATGATAATTCAAATTTCCAATCCTCACTGCTTGCTTGAAATGCCTCATATGATTCCATTTGAACATTTAAAGCTTCCCAACACTTCACATTGACTCCTTAAACAAGGAATTTTTCAATTGAAAGTATTCTCATGGATGTTGTTGCATCAAATGAGCATAATGTAATATTGAATGATACAATTTTTATATGCCACAAGAGTTACTTATTTAAAAAGTGGATATGAAATCCATTCATCATTTGGAAGAGCCTCCCTCTATGAAAGAATCATATCATACTTTTTGTGAAAATAGAAATAGAAACACTACCAATATATCGTGATCAATTACACATGGCATCATATATTTTATAATACACATAAGCCCCATTAGAGGGAAACTCAATAATGGATTCTACAGATATCTCTACTTCCCCACAACAAATTGGGAAAAATTCTGATTCAAATGATGACAACGATTGGGATGATAAGTATAATGAAAATTTGAATGATCCTAATTACTATGAACATTTATATATGCTTGCATTATATTTCAAACCCATTGGGGAGATATTGATGTTAATGATGATAAAAACATCGATACACAAAGTGATCCTTTATGCAAAATGACTATTCCTCTCTTTGATATTGATACTTCTTCCTTTATCCTTGATTGCCCTAGGGATTATCATATTGATCATTCTAAAATTCCTACTCATATTATTTATATTTTTACCAATATTGACATATTTATATCATAAATATGACTTTTTTTTTACTAATTATACAAATATAATCCTATGGCACAGGCTTATATCTAGTGGCTTCATCTTGATATTATCTCTACAGTCATTGAAAATTCACTAAAAACATTCCTTTCTTGAATGCCTAGGGGTATATGTAGATCACCATTCCTTTTGTTCTAAGAATAGGTTTTCTTTGACTATGTATGCCCCTATGTACAATGGTAAGGGAAATTATTCAAATATAATCAAAACACCATACCATAAAAAACATACCATGGATTCTACATTGATCATACTTGAGATATCCCCTTTCTTGTACATATGTATTTTCAAAACACTTCAAAAACATTCAAATAATCACATAATACAAAACATAAAAATATGTAAAAAAATACAAAATCAGGACCTTCTTATGGTTTTTTAGCTATCTTGTTACTTTATACATATTGTTTGTCATTTTTTTTTTGATATATAGCATATTTACTCTTTACACACATGCATTCATGAGGTATATTGAGCTTTATACAAGAAACACATAGGTTGATACATGACAATGAGATCCAACTTGGTTCCTTACAATATTTTTTTGGGAGCATCTCCCCATGCTATATACATTATTTTGTTTCATTATATGTTACTTTACACCTTCCTCATCATATTTGGTTATATACATAGTGCTTATTTTTATCTTTCAAGCTAACTAAACTAAGACATGTATCTTGTGTAGTGTTAGGTTATATTGCTATTTGTGTTTTTGTTGTCTATACTTCATATATTTTTTCCACTACTAGTTTATGTAGATTATTCCCTAATTTCTTATTTTGTATATTTAATTGATTATCTTATTCCATTAAAATTCTATGACTACTTACTTTATATGGTCTATTGGCCTTGATTGTATTGTGACACCATGGTTGTCCCATTTTTTTGGATCCATGCTTATATTGTGTGTATGTACTTGTTTCTATGACTATTAAACATTATTATTTCTATTGTGATTATCGTGTGGCACCATGGGTGTCCCATGTTTGCAACTCCATGTCTACATATGACTATCCTTATATATACTATTTCATACTTGGATATACATTGATATTTCTAGTATCATGCTATTGTAACTTATAAGACACTTGGTTTACACTTTGACAATTCCACTATTGTCTTTACTATGGATTTTGACATGTTTTCTTATGGAAAATTTTGTTTCTATTGCTGTTATTACACATGATACACTTATATTCTAGTCTAATGGTTACACTAATATATTTACTATTCCTTCTAATAATATTACTGTCTTCTAACAAGTTTTCTACTAATTATTTTGTTTCTATACTTGTAATACTCTTGATTATGATACGATCAACCGTTTTCAATGATGTATTGAATACTATGAACATGTATTCTTACTTTTTGAGTTTTGTATGTTGCTTTGTCTCCATCTCATGGTCTTTACCATACAAAACTCATTTTACAGGTACACGTTCTCAATAGTGGACACCATTCTTTCCCTCTATGTGATCCTAAGCATATTATTAGACTTATTATATATGGGTAAACATCTATTATTGTGATCCATGTGATCAAATTATTTATAATGTGTGCCTCAAAAGAGAGGGCATTCATCAAGATATTTCTACATCTATAGACATAATACATAATACACTAACATGTTTTTACAGGATTTAGATCCTTAAAAAAGGCCACATATACTAAAATGTGGTAGAATTCAATAAAGGTCAAAACCATATAGAACATTCAAGATTGTGGTATAGTCTTGACCATGATGGATGTTATTGGACAAGGGAAAACTATCTATATTTATTGATTTTTTTAAATTTTAGCAGTTATTTATAGGATTTTATTATAGTTACAGATAAAGATGATACAATACATATTATGATGTAAGGGCATAAGTACTTCATTCCTTCTTAACCATATTATTCATATTTATTTAGAGGAATAGGGTTTGGGAGAATGATATTCCTTCTCCCCTACAAGTTTTCATAATCTACATGATACCTTTCAATGTAATTAAACCTTATAGGGCTTGGAAATGTCCATTCCTTCCAAGGTATGAGTTTGTTCAAGTTGGAAAAAAAATTGGGCCTAGATCCATCTACAACAGTGTGGTATATGGTTTTAGTGGAAATCGTTAAAGTAGATAAGTTCTTTATAGATTCATCTTTCGTCTTCTCTCACTATATTACCAAAAAGGAGTCAAAGTATATGAGATGTTAGTATTACAAATCCTTCCTCTCCGTAAATCTCAAAAAATGGGAAAACATGTATCCTCTCCTCCAGACTCTCCTATGACACAAAATTGGGGTCTGATCACCCCTAATCCTATAACATCCATGTAAAAAATCTGAGTGTATAAGGCATGACATGAATGGGATATCCTCCATCTATAAAATGAGCAAGTGCATTCCTTCCATGATTTTCTTCTCTTCACTTACTTTTGTACAAAGTTCAAAGTTACATCCGTTTTCTATATTTTGTGTTAAAGTTAATTTTCTATCATAGACATTGACTAGGTTCCATTTTTTAGGTTTTGGTATGGAGCATGCCAACACTAACACTTCAAAGAACCACTATCAAGAAAATAAAATGTGTATGTGCATACTAAAGTATGTTTTTCATTTATGTAGACACAAAATCATGCACTTTAGACATTATTTATCCCTGTTTCATAATACTATTTAGAAGGTTCTTGAGTGAAGAAAGTACTAATTAACCCCCATATTTTGGCCATCATGTTTTATTTTATTTTGTCATTACCAAAATATTACACCCATATGGACAGTTAACTTATGTCATCTTGCAATATTTTAGCCTTGACTGGGGCACCTAGATTAGTATTGCGGCGCCCATGGGTGCCTTGGTCCCACCGGGGTGACCCCGGTCCCTTTTGCACTTTCTTGCCACTTTTTGGGCTCTTTCTAGCCATTTATCCTTCTTCTCTTTTTGGTGGTTAGCCATTTCGGGGTTAATTATGAAATTAGATCAAGAGAACACTATAAATATAAAGTTATGATACCATATGAGGAACCTAGCATCATTCACTACTATCATCCATATAGAGTTACATCCATCTATTGCATTGGAGATAACTTGCATCCACATAGATCCATCACAAGGCACAATGCTATCACATCTACATCACACTTCATAGGGGGAGGATTCTATTCTATTCCATGCACGCATGATATTACATTTTCTGTATCTAGTTATTGCTCGCTACTTCACAAAGTGTGAATAGCACAAGAGCACCTAGGGCACATTATGCACACACTCACCAAAACTATATTTGGGTTCGAAATGTAGTGAACCACTCAGTTAGTAAGCCCACTGTTGTGACAACCAAGGTCAATCCAAACCATTCATTTGAATATTTTTTTTAGGGTTTTGTTACTTCTTTTGGTCTTTTGCAGGTCTTCACATCATCTTAGATTATTGAAAACATCCGGTATGGGGAAAAAATATGATGCAATAAAAAGTGAGGGTTTTAGACCACCTCCCAGCTCTATGAGATTCTATTTCAGATAGTTTGCATAGACCAGGGCACCCATTTTTCAGACCAGAGCACCCATGGGCACCCTAGTCCCTCTTATGGTGCTCTAGTCTAGCCAAATACCCTAGATCCATCCTTTTTAGATCTTTCATGCGGTCATTCTTTCTTCTAGATTCTCTAGTTAGCTTTGTGACATAGTCTCGCAAACATCTTCTATTCAGCCGAGTTCTTTCCTCTTTTCTCTTTCACATTATGGTTTTACTTTTATTACATTAGTTAAATAATTTACATGCTTCCTTACTACATTTGTATGTCCTCCTAGATTAGATTAACTAGCATTACATTATTTCCATTTTTAGTTAATCATTTTGGTGAACCTGAATCGATCATTCACACTTTTATGGTCTTCCTTCTTTTAGGGTTTGTTATCCTTTTCCATGGCTCAATCTCATGAGAAATTTACTAAATCTCATCTTAAGGCCATCAATGATAACTTTACTGAGCACCCCCAAGATATATATTTAGTTTTACATGTTTCTCATGAGGAAGCTAATAACTTAGCCAAACTCACCACTTCTGTAGCCATACCCATTTCTATTTCTGCCCAACCACCTAATTCTACTCTCACACCTATCTCTACTATTCTAGTTTATGTCACTACTACCAATCATTTTACGCCACCCTTAGTTTCTCAAATGAGACAGGTTTCATCAGTTGGAAATCAAGACTTAAATTCTCTTTATCACGACGTTCATGCTCAAATCCATAAGTTACAACAAGCTAGTTTACATGCCTCACCATCTCTATATTCTTCCTTATTATTGAATGCTCTAGTCACACATGCCATCTCAACCTAGCTTCTTCCTGCTATATTTTTCACCCCTAATCTTCCCATTTTCAATGGGCATGGTGACCCATAGGAGAATCTTAGAGAGTTTCATGCAACTTGTCTAGACTTTGCCAACAATCTTGTTCTCTTAGCTAAAATATTTCCTCGTAGTTTCCATGACTATACAATGCATTGGTTTTATGACCTACCTATTCACTTAGTCACTTCATTCACGCATCTAGCCGATGCCTTTATTACTCATTTTTCCATCAATATCGGCTCTAAGATATCTTACACTTAGCTAGCACAACTTAAGCAGGGATCAAATGAACACCTCGATAATTAAGTTTTGAGATATAAGAACAATCTATCTAATATGAAAAATGTGCTTGCAGACTTTGAGCTTTAGGAATTGTTCATTCAAATTATTTTACCACCCCTAAAAGAGAGTGTTCTCTTCAAAACCTATCCTTTGTTTGATCATCTTTTTCATACTTTTAAGCTTCGTGAGACCAAACTCTTATCTATCGGAAAGCTTAAGTATCAAGAAAAAACTTCATCTTCCACTCAATTTCCAAACAAGACATCTTTCAAACCCTCTACAACTAAACCCACTGACACTAAAATTAGTGTCAATGTCATCAATCCTACTAGGGAGGTTCAATCAGAACAATCTCGGTTCACGTTTAACACTCTTCCCATGGCTCCACATCTTATATTAACACAACTTCTTGAGAGCAACCTTATTACTCTTCCCCCATCAGTTGAGTTAGACCCATCATGACCAAAAGGTAGAAATTAAAATGAGAAATTTCATTGTGATTACCATCGATGTGTGGGAAATTCAACAAATAGATGTTTCAAACTCCACACAATCATCCAAGATCTAATTGATGACAACAAACTAGTGTTTCTAGCATTTGCTAACTCTGCACCAAGAAATTATAAGGGTAAACTCAAGCTCTTTAACAACAAATCTCATCAACATGACAAGAAGACATCTGATTCTTCTGCTAATAATACATACCACGTGGTACCTCCTCCTAAATTAAGAGCTTTGGATTTATTAGTTGCAAATACTGAACCTTAGTGTTGGACCCTTGAAAGACGCTAAGTATGGCAGTACGAGAGTTTGGATGCACAGAAGGTAGGCGTGAAGGAACACGTGGAAGTAGAGTAGACAATGCACAAAGGATCACACCTGGGATAAACACATTTGAGACTTAGCCACATTTTGAGCCACGAGAAAAAAATGGAAGATGAATGGTTGGAGTGGAAACCAAGAAATGTTCTGAAGATAAGGTTGAGCATGAAGACTTGTAGGTAAAATAAATTTTATTTTTGGAAAGGATATCATATAGGAAGAATATAAAACATTATGCATATTTCAAGATAATAATAGTATTAGATATAGAGTTAATTATAGGTAATCTATTATTAGGAAAATCTTGCATGCTTCCTTAGTTGTTTTTGTAGCGGCACATAGCTTTTTTGAGCATGCAACCTATTTTGAAAGTGCATGGGTGGTGAAGAGAATTATCCACCCCCTATATGTATATTATGATTCACAATATTAGAGGGAGACCATGATTTATTTATAAGGTTATGCTGCTGCTGTATTTATGCACATGATCTTATGATGATAGTATTGACGTATTCTACTATTGTAATGCATGGTGGGTTAATATAATGGATCTCTGTGGTTGGTTACTTGTGATTGATGCCCCTATAACTGGATCTTGCTTGATAAATCTGATATTGATCCTTGTTTAGTTCACTTTGCATATGGTTGTGATATGTTTACTTTATGCTTTAAACTAGTTTATCTGTTATGGTTATGGATTATATCTTCAGGCATACTAGCTCCTTGAAAAATATAACACCAAAAGAGGGACCTGGTACCTTTACACGCTTCAGGTGAGCATTCAACCTTCTGGTGGATGAGGTGCCAATATGCCTAGGGTGTTGGTAAAGAAAGTGACTACATTTTGGCTATGTTACTGGGACCTCTTTTCAGGCTTTTGTAAGGATTTTTCATGATGAAGACATATTGATTGACTTTGGACAACATTGAGAGTTGGGTTGTCGATTTGGAATATCAATTTACTCATAGATATAATACTAGACCTGATTTCGATGCTCACACGTGGGTTGAAGAAAATATGTATCATGAACTCTATGAGACGTTCTTTTGATGTTTTCATATAGATTTGTATGTGTGGCTGGTAACATATACATCAAAGTGGAATTGGAGGTATAAAACAATTATTTGGACACAAGAAGATTACCAGACTCTGTATGATGCTGATGTGACTTGGGCACATGCTGTATATCATTGGTAGAGTGGTGTTTTACATAGTTATACATTAGAGTACACTATTTCTACTTATTCTTGTCCAGATGTTGCTAAGTTTTAGTTCTTGCGTGAACCTAAAGGATTTTATTTGCAGGATATCCTTTTAGTGATTAAGATCTTTTTGGTGACTCTAGATTTGGAAGAATAACCTATGGCTAGCTAAACGCCTACCATGCGTGGGGGAAGGAGCAGGTGTGGTGAAATATGATGGAACTTATAGTAGAAAGAAAAAGAGAAGAAAGGTAACTTAAGTATAATGAGGTGTGAGAGAGGGAATTGGAAAAGAAGCATGATATTGAGGAGTCTATGGAGTTATGTAGGATGATGCCTCATGAAGGATTTGAAGCTCATGTGGAAGATGTGGAGCCAGAGCATCAGGATCTCCCCCACTTAAGAAAGCATGGAAGATAATCCCTTTTAGATTCATATGAGAGTGCATATGATGAAGAAATATTAAGGACCCTGAGTGAGCATATTATCCCACCTAGTGACCTAGCCCTTGTGCTTGGTGTTCTAGTTCTTGAAACAATTATTAAGAAATAGATTAGTAGTGGTGATATAGTAGCGACAAGTAGATTTCATTTTCCTTTACGTATAAAAGTTTTTTAGGCAATAAGTTCATCTATGGCTATGCAAACATCTTCTTTGTTTGGTGGTCTGATTGGTGGTATATTTTCTGGTGCATCATCCAAAAAGAGCATGGGCGTGTAGAATATGAGTAATATGATTGGAAGTGGGAAAAATTTATAGACTGTCAGAGTTAAATTTAGTACAATAGTTGGGACATAGAGTATCTCATCCTATGGTCCACTTCCCACTATATGAGGTGGATCAAGAGGATTAGGAGGTTTGGGATCTAATGGATCTAGTGGTTTTAGAGGTGGAGGGAATACTGGAGGTACTATAGGTTATGGATCTAGTGGGAATGGTCCACACCAGTCCCATAAAGTCTATTATGAGATGTCTCTTTGTCTTCCAGAGTATAGGGGCATTACAGATCTAGCGGATCATGTGCATATGTTTGAGATACTATGGCACGCTAAAGGAATCACAACCCCTGAGCGTAAGGAAATTCAGTTTGCTACTAATTTGAAAGGGAACATACATAGATGGTGTAAGAAGTATGATCCAAACAAGACCACTATAGATTACAATGTGTTGCATGATGATTTATTGGCAGCATTTCACATACCTGATTTTGAACAAAAAAGCATCAGCGCGCTAAAGGAGATTAAACAAGGCATGACCGAGAGTGTAACGGAGTATGATGTACACTTTATAAATTTTATATCAAATTTGTCTTATGATATTCACCCTAGCTAGCATACATAATGGTTTTTTGGTAGTTTGATCACACCTTTTAGAAGGGCACTATCTCATAAGACTTTTACAGATCCGCGTGAGGATTTAGAGGTATCTCTACACACTAAGGCAATTGGGAGTGTATAAACTAGTGTTAGCCTGTTATTGGAGGAACATATTGAATCTATGGGAAAAATTTTGGAGAAAATTTCAGCAAATTCAGCTCATGAGATGCGTAGTGGGATATGGTGTACAAATTATGAGGTGGAAGGACATACCAAGGATAGCTGCTCTCATAAAGAGGTGCGCACCATATTGCTGGATTGTGAGATCTATCACTTGGATCTTGATAAAAGTAGGTGCCCCTTACTGTAGTGCATGATCAGGAAGAACATATCTTTTTACTATAAGATTTGCAAGTCCCACACTCATCATATAAAGAAATTTAGATTGATTGATTAGATACATGAGGCTATTGAGATTGGTGTACATTAGACTAGTGTTGTAAATGGTTATAAGGAGTAAGGTGAACATCATAGTCATAACCAAAATGAAGGGCACTTTGATGGGGGTGGTAGAGGTAGAGGTTACTAAGGGGGATATAGAGGCCATGGTCATGGTGGTGGAAGAAGTGACTCCTCACAGAACATGTTTTACATGCGGGTCCCCTAATCATTATATGTGCAAATGCCCTTAGAACATAGTCTATTCATGGTGTGGGAAACAACATACGTTTGATGAACGCCCCGAGTTATATGAACACATGAGTAAGAACTATAAGAATAATGATAAGGGTGTGGGAAACATGCTGTGGAAGACGAGTGGATGCCAAAGTTAGCGCCTGATTTCTGAGATGTTTCTTGTGTTAGTCACTACACGCGTTGAGGTGGCGTGCACCAGGGAAGTTCTGAAATATAAACCTATTATTTCAAAATAGGAGGTGATAAATACGAAATATATAGATCCTTCCCATCAGAAGGAAGTTTATTAGGAAACTATTGAGGTTATTAGAAACTTAGAGGGTGAAATTCAATGTTTGAAGGAGCAGTCACGGATGCTAGAGTAGGCGAAGAAAGTTAAACTTCCTCAAAAATATTTTGATCAATTGAAGGAGGTTTTTAAGATGCTATGCCAGGAAAATATCATTCCTTTGTTAGGTGAATGGATGAGGGAGAAGATACCATATGTTGGATATGAGTGGGAGAGACATATATTGCAGCAAACTTACCTCCTCACAATCTTGAGTATGATAAAGAGATCACTTTGAATGCAATTGTTGATGGGTGGATGTTGAGTGTTGATACATATAAAAAAGTGAATGTACTCACTTTGGATGTGTGGAATTAGATGGGGAGACCGCCATTATAGCCCTATTTGAATGTGTTATATATGGTGAATAGGACTAGAGCCACACCCATTGGAGCATTGAAGGATGCCACTATTACTATATAAGGGGCCAAGTTTACTGGGGACTTTGAGGTCTTGGCGTTTGCGAAAGTAGATAGTTTTCGAGTAATGTTTGTATTCCCTTGGTGTTACGCAAATAATTATGATCTGTGCTTTAATAAAGGTTATATCGGTTTTGAGAACAAATAAGAGTGTTATTATCCATTTGATAGATGGGAAGACTGCACCTTAAGTAGAACCCTTGAGTGAAGAGGATTTGAACATGATATATTTGCATACAATTAGAGATCCTGAATTTCTTAAGCCATCTAAAGAAGTTATTATTTAGTGGGATGATGCTCAGTCTATGAGTGATACAACCAATGTTTCCTATGACAACTGGGCACATGGAACATATGAAATGATTAGGTGAGTGATCTTGAGCTTGGAGGAGCCTACCAATTAGAGTGAGGTGCGTGAGTTCTTAGGACATACATGTCACTATAGGAAGTTTATTAAGGGATATGATAAGATTTACGTGCCCTTGGAAGACTTGTTGAAAAGTAAAGGAAATTTTCATTGGAATGAGGAGCAATAACTAGCATTTGAGACATTGAAGGAAAGACTTACTTCTGCGCCCATTCTGCGCTTTCCTTCTTGGGATAAACCATTTCATGTACATGTTGATATCATGACCTGGTGATGGGATTGTTGATCATCCTATCTATTTCATGAGTAGAAAGTTAACACCAGCTAAGCAGAATTACACAAATATAGAGCATGAAACATTTCCCATGATTTACGCGCTGCACAAGTTTAGATAATACTTGTTGGGAAATCCCTTTATATTTTATACATATCACATGGAACTTAAGTACTTGGTTAAAAATCCTATTTTACGGGGGTGAATATACCAGTGGTCTCTCTTGTTTTAGGAATTTGAATTTTCCGTGGTGGTAAAGCCATGATAGAGAAATTCTAGACTGGATCATTTATCAAGTATTCACTCAGGCTTGGATGAACAGAGCATTGAGGACACAATTCCAGATGCATAATTATTATTTTTGAACCACATGCCCTCTGACTTAGAAGATATTGCTATATTTTTACGTACTAGTGTGACGCTTGAAGGGATGAAGAGCTTAGAGAATAAAAAACTTGCCATACACGTTGCACCTTATATGTTAATCAGTGGAGATATATACAAGTTAGGCCGTGATGAGGTTTTCCGTTGGTGTGTACTTGAACATGAGCACGAAGATATAATAGAGGAAGCTTGTGATGGGATTAAAAAAGGACATTATGCAGGAAAGCTACCATGCACAGGATTTTTCTGGCTGACCTCTGGTGGGAAACACTATATAAGGATCGTAAAAAGTATGCCAGGGTGTGTGATATTTGTCAATGCCTTAAGAAGCCTAGGTATAGGGATGAGATGACTTTGAGGCCTATTGTAAGTGTAGAACCATTTGAGAAATGGAAAATTGAATTTTTGGGCCCTATTTCCCCACCGACACGCAGGAATGAGTCGCGCTACATTATAACTTGTATAAATTATTTGACCAGGTGGGCATAAGTAGTGCCTACAAAGTATTGCACAGTATCTATAGCAGTAAGGTTTTTATGGGAGAACATTATCAGTAAGTATGGATGTTTGTTAAGCTTGACAAGTGATAGGGTCACACATTTTTTGAATGAGACTATCAAAATATTATTGGATGAGTTTATGGTGGCACATCACAAGACAACACCCTATCACCCACATGCTAATGACACTGCTGAGGATTTCAACAAGATACTAGAACATACATTGACAAAGATTTGTGATGTTGGAAGGAAGGATTGGGATGATAAATTCTCTGTTGTACTTTGGGCATACAAGACAACTTACAAAATATTGAACTAATTTGTGCACCATTTCAGTTGGTGTTTGACATGGAGGCTATTTTACAGGTGGAATTTATGTTACCTTCCCTACATATTTCACACGTAGGTAGACTGAATGATGAACATGCACTTGAAGAATGTATAGATAAAATGATGTATTTGGATGAGAGGTGCATCATCACACATTGGAGACAAAAGACAGAGATGACTAGGAAGAAGACTTGGCACGATAGGCATATCAAGAATAAAAAATTTGAGGTTGGATAGATGGTTCTACTTTATGACTTCAAGTTTATGTGCCATCATGGGAAATTCAGGGTGTACTATTTGGGACCGTATGTTGTAACTTATATACTTGATTCAAGCACTTGTCAGTTGTAGGTGTTGGATGGAACATGACTTCCTAGTTATTTCAAAAAGAATAGGCTGAAGCCCTACTATAAATAAGTCTTATTGGTGTTTGTAATAAGGTAGTGGTGCCATTTAGATTAGATTTATATTTCATGCATTTTCCTTATATGTGTCTCCTTTCATCATTACTATGCTTTGTTAATTTAGTTCAATGTTTTTTTTCTAATAAGTGTGTTTACGTGCCAGTAGCTAATTACTATCTAAGTGATTTCATGCGCAGAGGATCGTGCATAATTTTAATGTGGGGTGGATCAAAGTACAAAGATGATAATTGTTGGCACCCTCTTGATACAAGTTGGTTTTATTGAAGGATTCCTTTGGAAGTTATCATGGAAGAGAAAAAGATGTTATAAGTATTGTGCAAAAGGTGTTCTGAGGAAATTGAGTTGATTAAAGACCATGTAGGGAAAATTATCACATAGTGTAAAGTGAGGTGGGCAACGATATGGGAAACTAGTTAGGATATGATGCAGAGGTTTTATACTTTGGTGATTAGAGGCACACGGATGAGGTTTGTGGCTAAGGAGTAGTATAACGTGCTAGAAGGTTATGACTGCAATGTGCAAAGTGGAGTCGCGGAAGTTGTCAAAAAGGGAAAAAAGTACTTTAGTGAAAAAGTAACTTAAAAAGTGTGGGTGAAAGGAACATGAGGGTCATGGAAAAAGTATAAATAGGGGAGAAGGGTAGTCATTTGGATACCTTGACTTTGAAGAAAACTTGTGCTATCGAGTGAGTCAAGTGAAAAAAATATTTAAAGTGATGCAGAGGTTGTATGAACCAGAGGTGCGTGAAGATTGTGTGAATCCTTGCGGAAGGGTGAGTTGGAGTCAACAGTAGAGCACAAAGAGGGAGGGTTACATACATTTAAAGTTCTCAAGATTCACATAGCTCGGGTAGGAAGAAATTTAGTCACGTAGAACACTTAGGGAACATTTTATAGTAAAATGACACCAAAGGGATGAAAGTTAAGAACAAAGAGACCTGAGGTTATGGCAAAAGAACCCCTAGATGAAATCTACTTAGAGATCTAGTATCCCCCTAGTGTATTGAGAGTGAAAATTTTGAAATCAAATCTCACTCGATGCATAATCAGTGATTAAAATCACCGCATAGATGAGAACGCAAATAAAATGATGAAAAATTTGGAGAAAGTCCTCCTAGGAATGAATGAGGCTAGCAGCCCATTAATTGATGATTCCATAAAGTGGTAGTTAGATAAGACATGCATATTGTAGTTGTGGGAGCTTCTTTTCTTCGCCAAAACTGCATGCCTCTTCTAGTGGTTGATGTCGGGGGTTCATGAAGATCTCTTTTACTTCATAGGGAGAAGGATGCAACTCACCACTCAATTGATTGAGCGTGTCATAGGTCTACGAAGTATGGGTGAAGACATGGCCTTGGACTTGTGTGATATAACAAAAATTGAATAACTTTCCATAAAATTGAGTTATGAGAAGGGTGGTAGGGAACAAACCATTACAGATTTGGATGATCCAACACTAAGGGTTGAATCACGACTAGTGAGCTGAAAATTGGGTGCTTTTGAGTGTTGGATGGATGTAAATAATAAGTTTTTATATGTTGCATAAAAAATTTCAAAAATGGCACACTAAAACCTAGCACAGTTTGTCGCAAATGGTATTATTAAAGAGGTAAAGTTTCAGAACAAAGGATCCAAAATCACCTGAGGATTAATTTTTCTATTGATCGTATTTTAGGAAATTAGGGTACCAGATTGGCTCAAGGATAACATGTGGGTGTACCCACTAGTACACCCATACCCCACAGTTAAGTTTGCAGGGTATACTTGTGATGACACCATTACAAGAACGTACAAGGCTCAGATTAATAAGTGGTATGAGAGACTATGTGTGGAATTTGAGAATGAATGGTGCATTCTGCGTAAGTTTCCCACAATGATCAAGGAACAGGTAAAGTTTGTAGTAATGCAACATTTTATCCTTGTTCGGTTTAGAATGGCTAATGGCGAGATGGGTCCGTGGTGTAAAATCCTATTTGAATTCTTAAAAAAATACCTTAAGTGATCCATCAATAGGCTCAAGGACGCTCAAACTTTGACCAATGACTCCAAAAATCAGATCTCTACACATTACACACAACTTAAAGATATGACTGCAGGCCTGCATACTTGGAGGTTTTGGAGCCGAACTTGTTGGATCTACACCTATAGGTAAATGTTACTATTAAAGGACTCATTAGTAGGGTGTTTATGCAATTATGACCAAAGACTCAAGGAGGAGTTGAGGTGGAGGTTGCTGACTCCACCTTTAAAAATCCAAGGGGATCAGTAGTGCCACCTATTCGAAAGGTGCATGAGGAAGAAGCCTTTGAGAAGGAAGAAGATGAAGAAGAGGGAAAAATTGACACCTTGAGGAAGAGGATGTTTTATTCTTGAAGGAGTAGTAGTGGAGGTGCAGGAACCTCGCAGTAGGATAACGAAGAACAAGAAATAATTAAGTGCACAAAGGATTTAGTTTTTTCTAGTTTAGAAACAGAGTCTAGAGAAGAAGAGACAGATTTTGTCTCCTTGATAGAGGAGTTAGAATAGGAACTAGAACAAGAATATGAGAAGAAGAAGGCACCAATGACTGAAGAAGGGAAGAAAATCCTGGTGAAGGAAAGTACACCAACACATATGAACGAAAAAGGAGAGAAAGAGACAGGTGACACTTTTATCATCAAGGAGGATACAGGTTTGGGAAAAAGTACAAACACTCCCAAGAAATAGAGAACTAAAAGAAAGGCACATAGGAAGTGGTGGACCCCTAGGTCACCTTACATGGACTTTGTGGATGACCCAATGAAGGTATTATGAGTGTGCTTTTAGAGCATGATACCACTAGAGAATCTGCATGCTTGGGAGTTGTTGGGACAAGATGGAGGGGTATCCAGGATAAGGAAAATGCTGAGTTTGAATTTTCATACTCATTCAAAGGAACTCGAGTTTGAGGTAAGTGAACATTTAATTGAAACAAGGATATTTAAGAATAATCCCAAAGAGAAGTACAAAGACATAGATCCAAATCATTTGACTGATGAGAAGGCATGCAACGCCTTAAATAAGATGGCTTATGAAGTTGTAAGGAGAAGTTTAGACTCTAGCACCACTATTCGTACCTAGGTAGAAAATAAGAAGGAAAAGGAGCAGGAAGTAGATATAATGTGAAAGGGATTAAAAGGAAAATATAAAAGGACTAAGGAAGCTTATGATAGAGCTAGTGCACCAGTTCAAAAGATCTTGGAACAATTTCCTTCTCTGGTTAGCTAGGATAGAATGAACTATGAAGATGAAATGGAGTATCTAGAGAATTTAGTTGGGATATTAATAGTTAACATTCAGAGGGGTGCATGGCCAACTACAGAGGAAATTTTCAAAGAGAAGGAGAACAATAAGATTGCAGTTGAAGCAAGGATCACTGAGCTGGAGGAATTTCTCACCCATCTCAATGAAGTAAGCACAAAAGAAGATATAGGCTTCAACAGGTGCCAGAAGTGCAAAACTTACATTGAAGTTAGGTTGGTTGATGAAGAAGATATACTAAAGACTATACAGGAAAGGAACCCAACTATCAAGATTGAGAAAACTCAGTTAATTATGGAAACTACGACATAGAAGGATAAAATCAGGGAAAAACATGAGCAACTTTAGTAGAAAGTTAGCAAGTTCTAGATTTCTATAATGGAACACATGGACATTATTGATGGTGCTTGTGTGGAGCTGGTGTTGGTGATAAAGGAGTTGAAATGTACAGCTGAAGAGATTACTCCTAACCAAGTGTTGGGGACTGTGGAAGCTATGTCGGGGAAGGCCTTGAAGGAGTTGGAGGAATGGAAGAAATTGGTATATGGGGTAGATGTAGAGTTCCCAAAGATCTTCCAAGTATCTTAGCAAAATTTTGGGTATGATGTTCATTTCACATTTTAAAATTTTGTCTCCTTCATGAATTTTTATGTTAAGTGATTGAATAATTGCTCGGGACAAAAATCCAGCTAGTGTGGGGTAACGTTGGACCCATGAAAGATGATAAGTATGGTGGCATGAGATTTTTTGAAGCATAGAAGGTAGGTGTGAAGGAAAACGTGGAAGTAGAGTAGACGACGTGCAAAGGCTCACGCCTGGGCTAAAAACATTCGATACTTAACCACACTTTGAGCCACAGGACAAAATTGGAAGATGAATGGTTGGAGTGGTGGCCAAGAAATGTTCTTAAGATAAGGTTGAGCATGAAGACTTATAGGTAAATAAAATTCTATTTTTGGGAAGGATATCATGCAGGAAGAAGATAAAGTGTCATGTAGAGTTCGAGCTAATAATAGGATTAGATCTAGAGTTAATTATAGGTAATCTATTATTAGGCAAATCTTGCATGCTTCCTTGGTTTTTTGTAGTGGTACATGGCTATTTTGAGCATGCAACCTATTTTGAAAGTGCATGGGAAATGAAGGGAAAGTCCCCACCCCTATATATATGTTATGATTCATACTGTTAGAGGGATATTGTGATTTATTTGTAAGGTTATGTTGCTTCTGTGTTTATGCGCGTGATCTTATGATGATAGTATTGATGTATTAAACTATTGTAATACATGGTGGGTTAATATAACGGATATATGTGGTTAGTTACTTGTGATTTATGTCTTTGTAATTGGATCTTTCTTGATAAATATGATATTTATCCTTGTTTATTTCACTTTGCATATGGTTGTGATCTATTTAATTTATGCTTTGCACTAGTTTATCTGTTATGATTATAGAATGTATCTTCATGCATGCTAACTCCTTGAAAAAGCTGACATCAAAAGAGGGACTTGGTACCTTTGCGTGCTTCTGGTGAGAGTTCAAAATTCTACTGGATGAGGTTCTAACACGCGTAGGGTGTTGGTAAATAAAGTGACTACACTTCGCCACCGATAATTTCTTATTTGATCACGATTATCATGCAAATTTTACATCTAATCATTTCAATATAAATCAATCTATTAGTTTGACCCCCATAAAAAATACTAAGGTTGAACCATCTTATCCCATTAGAGCATGTTCTATTTCACTTCTTTGGGCTATCAGTTACCCTCCATCGTAAATTTAATATCCTTTTAACAAACCCTATGACGTTGTCAAACTACATGTTATAGTTGGTCCTCTTACATTACTTGTGCCTATCCTCATTGGAAACATAGGTGATGAATGTGACATACTACTTGGCGTTAATTGGATTCATCACTCTCAATCTATCATTTCTATGAATCACTTACGACTCAACTTTATCCATAACAAACAGGTCATTTCTATAAACGATGTCCCTCCATCCACTCCATTTTTGTCATCTCCTCATACAGTCGCTCATATGTCATCTACTTCTTCTAACACATCTCATTATATGTTTCTCAAAGCACATTATAATCCTAGCTCACCTACTTGAGTATCGTCTACATGACTGCATTGTTCTACTAGTCCTACGCAACGACATAGGCCCATTCCTAGGAAAGTCACTGAATCTCAATGTTGATCTCTACCTCATTTTATTCTACGTAGATATTCATCACCTTCACACTCAACATTGCATAAATATCCATCACCAACACAATTTAATATGCCATGAACTCCATCCTATATTCATCCCTCACACACATATATAATTCATTCACCACCACATCATTTTTCTGTCATACCACCACTATTAGACCATCATCCCATGCTTTCATCCTCACAAACATTGGGTGGCGGACCTTCGTTCTTCACTATCATTGGTTATTTTACTCATTTCTATTTACTTGGTGGGAATAACACCTAATAAACCTCCCCCATTTCATCATAGCATCTATCATCTTTGAATTTTCATACATGCATTTTTCATCACACATTTTAGCAAGGTTGTTACTCGACGACACACTCTTGTGCTTTGGTTCACACTTGACTGTTGAGGGATTACTACTCCGAACCCCACACACTGCACCATAGGAATTACATATTATGTTTCATCACATATCATACACCATACCCCATACATTATATATTTCATCTACACCATTTTGACATTCACGCATTTACATATCTTCCATCATACTAGTCTTTATTATATATATTTACATCTAGTATTCCATACTAGTCATCATACATATTAGTTTTAGTCTACACCGTACATTACATATTACACATCATACATCACATGGTTGTATTTCATCATTAGAAATATTGCATTTTCTTTTATTCACTACACTCAATACCCTATGATGCACTTTAGTTCCTCGGCCCATACTCGATTACCGAGGGTTTACAAATCAAATGGACCTTACACTCATCACACATTTACTATTAGACCTTTCATCATGTGAAATTTATAGCCTAGTGACATACGATTTAGGATAAATCATCACCTATTCTATCATTTTGTAGTGGTATACACCTTACCTTACATCACTACTCCATATTTTAATCTTTTAGTGATATACGCTTAGGGATGAATCATCACTCATCCATTCATCTCATAGTGATATACGCTTAGGCTAAATCATCACTTATATGTTCATCTAGTTATGATATACACTTAGGATATAGGGTTCACACACACATCATCACTATGTTGCATCTCATCATTACACCTATACATTCATCATAACACATTAGACACAACACAAAATTTGACCATTTCTCAATGACGCACTCTCGTTTATGGTTCATTCTTGATTGTTGAGGGGGGAAAAAATGAACCTCATTGCATAAATTTCCATTCACTTGAGGGGAACATGGCTCCTATCATTCCATCTTGCATTCCATTCCATCTATACACAACATATTACATTGTCTTGGGGGAATTTACTCTTGTTTACTAGTAGTTTACATGATCACTTTACTACACACATTAGATTCATTTCTTATATGTCATTATATAAACCATTCACACATGCATGTTCACGTATTTTTTTATTTGTGATAGCATATAAAAATATTTTACACACAGTATGGATGCTCTTCTTCTAGCCTTCCTACACTGGTCACTAGGGGCATCCAAATTTGTCTCGCATAGGTGCTATTGTTTCACTCTGTACTTAGCACTTTACATTACTTGGTTATACACGCCTTTGACTTATTGGTTATTTATATAACATGCTAATGGGTGTTTCATGTGCAAAAATTGTCTTACAGGATTACATGCTACCATGACTACTTCTTTGTTTATCTGTACTTGGTTGCTTTGTTTGCTTCTTATATGCTTACTTTGCCCTATGTTTTGTGTCAACAATTACTTTTTTTTGTGGCCATGATGGCCTTGCATGTCTTGTGACATCGTGAGTGATGTGCTATGTTTACGACCCATACCGTGCAACTTTCTTGTCTTCTTCCATGTTTACATTACTTTTTTTGGTATCTTCCACACTATTTGTGTAGTTTACACTTGTTTTCTACATGCATGCATTTTCGTACTAACACTTGTCTTTGGCTAGCCATCCTTGTTTGTGCGCACCTTAGTTTCTACATATCACATTCCCTTCCCCCTGTAGGGAAGAGTCACAAAGTTCATGTGGTTGGTCCTATTTTGGGGCTGTATTCTCCTATCAGCAATGTTACACGCACCCCCAAAGAGGGGTGGCATAATTTGGGGTTTTTCAATTTACACATCGTGTTTACACTTGTTCAGTACAGTGCACTTTCCACCCTTGGCATTGCGAGTTTACATATACTGAGTGAGTTCATACCAACCTACAAACTCCATACAAAACAAATTTTATAGGACATGGAGTCTTTAGCATTTTGGGAAGTTGTTACAAGATTGGAGGTTACAGTGGGTGTACCTCCCTACACTACTTCAGATAGTGGCATCAGATAACCCAAAAAACTAGGACAATCCAAATATATCTTCACAGACAGTTCAGGGTATAAGTTAAAGGTTGGAGGACACAAAGCATTTTCTCCCTACACTTCTTTTGCCTATGGCGTCAGATCGCCCAAAAAACCCCGGTAGTACAGGATATCCTTCTACACTCTCTTTCTCGACATGGATCATGTGCACATGTTTCATTTATAGTATTTCATTTGCATATTTAACATTTACATACTTTTACATGCATCTTTTACATTGCATTATTACACACATATACATATATATTTGACTACTTGACATTTTCTCATTGTAAGTTTAGCCATATGAGAAACAAGAAGTCAAACGAGGGCAACAACAATGACATCAATAACAACACTTCGCAGCAACACACCTCGCATACTAACCATGTAGGTAAACTACACACATCAATAGGCACACACATGTTTCAACCTTAGGTTCACTCTCATCACTTTTTTGCATTTTTCATCATTATTTTCTATGAGATTCATCATATTTTTATCATTCCACACTTTGTCTAGTCCATCAGTATACCTTTTCATTGATCTACAAGGTTTATAGGTACACATATCTATCTACTTTATGTTACCAAGCTTTCCGCTCACCATTATGAAATGGGGGAAAATGTAGACACAAACTAATGCACTTTAGACATTATTTATTGCTGTTTCATACTACTATTTAGAAGGTTCTTGAGTGATGAAAGTACTAATTAACCCCCATCTTTTGGCCATCTTGTTTTATTTTATTTCTTCATTACCAACCTCTTGCACCCATATGCCTAGTTAGTTTCTGTCATCCCACATTATTTTATCCTCAACTGGGGTGCCTAGATTAGTACTGGGGTGCCCATGGGCACCCCACCCCCTTTTGAACTTTCCTGCAACTTTTTGGGCTCTTTCTAGCCGTTTCTCCATCTTATCTTTTTGGTGGTCGACCACTTCGGGGTTATTTAAGAAATTAAATCAAGACAACCCTATAAATATAAAGTTATGAGATCATAATGAGGGACCTTGCATCATTCACTACTATCATCCATCTAGAGTTACATCCATCTATTGCATTGGATATCACTTGCATCCACATAGCTCTATCACAAGGCACAAGGATAGGAAATATGCATCACACTACATAGGGGGATGATTCTATTCTATTCCATGCATACATGATGTTACATTTTATACATATATTTATTGCTCACTACTTCACAAAGTGAAACTGGCATAATAGCACCTAGGGCACATTATGCACACACTCACTAGAACTACATTTGGGTCTGAAATGTAGTGCAATGCTCAGTTAGTAAGGCCACTGTTGTGGCAAATAAGGTCAATATGAACCATTCATTTGCATATTTATTTTTTTAGGGTTTTGATACTTCTTTTGGTCTTTTGCAGGTCTTTACATCATCTTGGATTATTGACGACATCTGGTTAGGGTCAAAAAATATGATGCAATAGACAACGAGGGTTTCAGACCACCTCCCAGCTCTGTGAGATTCAATTTTAGAGTTTTTTCACATACCAAAGTGCCTAGTTTTTAGACCAAAGCACCCATGGGAACCCAAGTCCCTCTCCAGGTGCTCCAGTCTAGCTAAATAACTTAGATCCGTCCTTTTCAGAGATTCTATGCGGTCGTTCTTGCTTCCAGATTCTCTAGCCAGCTTTGCGATACAGTCTTACGAGTGTCTTCTATTTAGTTGAGTTATTTCCTCTTCTCTCTTACACATTAAGGTTTTAATTTTATTACATTATCTTCTTAACTCATTTACATGCTTCCTTACTGCATTTGTAGTCCTCCTAGATTTGATTAACTAACATTACATTATTTCCATTTTTAGTTAATCACTTTAAGCATGTAATTTTTAATTACATGCTTATAGGAGGGGAAAATGTGTGAGTAAGAGTGACATAAAAATGAAGGCCATTTCTATACAAGTTTTAGATATAGAATTTAAAAGGTTCCAATACCATAATACAATTCCATCCTAGATAGTACATAATTTATATAGTCCTACCTTGTTTAGTTTACAGCTCCAAAACTTACACTGAAACATTTCCAATTTCTGATCTACCTATTCCATCATCTTGCAAATATAAAATCTCCCCATTTTTTCCTTGTACATCCAATTTTCTCCTTCATCTCATGTATTTTACTGTAGACAAAAAATCACACACTTGGGTACATTTCTAGGCCCTAAAAGCATACTTGCATTCATATGATTCTTAAGCGAGAAAACTAGTAATTGACAACTATCTTTGGCCTCATTGATTTGTTTCTTGTCTTATTTAATGGAATTTTACACCCTACAACCCATTCGGTACTTTACTTGCTTATATTTAATGGATTTGGATGCAAGTGCCTAGCCAGGACGCTAGTGCCCATGCACCATCATCCCCTCTGGGCGTTACTAACCTCTTTCCACCTTACTCTCTCTGTTTGGGCCTTTTTTGTCTTTTGGGCATCTTATTTTCACATGGTTCAGCCTTCCAACTATCAATTATGAAATTCAACCAAGGGAATAATATAGATACAAAGATATGTGACAAAAATAAAGGACCAATCTCTAATCATCTACTATCATCACCTAAGCTTGCATCTAAAGGCATCTAAGATCATCAAAGACACCCATCTAACATCCATTCAAGGGACTGCATTTTCTACATACACTTCATAGGAAGGGGAATTTCATTATTCCATCCACACATCTATTTACATTGGTACATCTAAATAATCCTACTATCAAGTGCACTTGCACAAGGGCATCATAGAGCACAATTCTTTCACATAGGCACAAGAACTACATGGAGTATAAGATGTAGTGCATTGCTTGATCATAAGTTCAATCAGTCTGGTGACACTGGGGTCAGTCCGATCCCCATATTTAATCTTTATTTTTTTGGATTTGATGTGGTATTATGGGTTTTGTAGGTGAATCTTTGTTTTACAAGTTACATGTACTTCGACGATCAAGGTACGACATAAAAGTGACCAATAATGACTATCAACAACACTTGTGTGACATAAAAAAATCAAATTCTGACCACTTGCACAGTCATGGGTACCCAGTAACATAATTTGGTGCCCAGGTTCCCTTGACCCAATCTAGGCACCCTAGTCCAACTTTTTCTGACAGTTCTAGAACTTATCCTAAGCGATTGTAAAAATGTTATCTTCCTGTTCATAAATTTTCTAGCCCAGATTAGTTCTATGAAAGATGTAAATAAGATAAGTCACCCCCTCTCTCTCTTACACTTAGGGTTTCATATTTTATCCACTTATTACTTGTGTTATAGTGTATCTAATAGTTGTACTTTATTTCTACCAGTTACTCTGTAATTAGGGTTTTACAAAAAGTGTATTTTTGTTAAATCATTTGGTGAACCGATTTATCAAATCCCATCTTCTTTCCAGGGTTTTCTTATTATGCCCATTACCTGTAGTGGTCGTTTTGGGCCTTTTGAGAATATATAGATTCCTCCATTTACCTATAAGGTTTCTACATCAATGGCTAAAACTGATAATCAATTTTCTAACTAAAGAAATGTTTTCCTTGAAGACATTGAAACATTTGATAGTGAACAATCATATGATGAAGATACCAATGTTGATCAACAATAATTAGAAAATATTACTAATTTTTGTTAAGCTTTGCATGAAAATCCTACACATATTCCACATATCCTCCATGTTTTACCAAATACTAAGAACTCTCGAGATACCATTTCAATACCTCTTATAGGTTCCTCCTAGGTTATCATGGCCTCCACTCAATACCTTCCCACTCCTATCTCCATTTTCACTAATCCCGCTCTTCCAATTCAACCCAATGATTCTAATACACAACCTAGCTCTTCTTCAAATAATCTTGATTTAGCTTCTTTATATCAAGATCTACAAACTCAGGTTCATCAACTTCAGATAGTTAGTTCTCGTGCAACTCCATATCTTGATTACACTTTACTCTTACACACTCCATTTTCACCCGTCATTTCCACTTATGCACTACCTCCAGTCAACCCTAAGCTACCCACCTTCAATGGCCATGGTGACCCTCAAGAACATATCCAAGATTTTCATGTGGCATATCTAAATTATGCGGATGATCATACATTATTAGCTAAGCTATTTCCTCGGAGTATCCAAGACTATGCTATGTGTTGGTTCTACGATCTAATTGTTCATTCAGTAATACCATTTGCACATTCAACCATTTATTGCACATTTTTCAATCAATATTGGTTCTTAAATATCCTATTCTCAACTTGCACAAATCAAACAAGGATCTAATAAGTATCTAGATGAATATGTATTATGATATAAGAATAACTTAGCTAAGATGACCGATGTTCTCGCTGAATCTGAATTGCAAGATATTTTTGTCCTAAGTCTTTTATCTCCATTACAAGAGAGTGTTATTTTTTAGACCTCTACATATTTTGATCAAATATGTCATACTCTTAAGTTACGTGAAATAAAAATCTTATCTATGGCCAATCTCAAATATCATGACCAGGATTCATCTTCTAATTAGTTTCAAAGAAAATATACTTTCAAGCCATATCCTAAGTCCACTGAAGTAAAACATACTTTTAATGTCATTTCTACTCTTGAAAAGCTTCAATGAAAACCTCTAAAGTGTACATTTACAAAATTTATTTATGCTCTGCACCTTCTATTGCCAAAACTTATTGAAATAAATATTATTACACTTCCACCATTGCTGAATCTTGATCCATCTAGCCCTAATGGATGCAATTATGATGGAAATAATAGATGTGAATATCATTAATGTGTTGGGAATTTAACATATCAATGTTTCAAACTTAGGAATCTTGTTCAAGATCTTACCGACAATGATGCAATCGAGCTCTGTGAGCCTTCGAAATCCAAGCTGATCAAGACAACCAAAATCTCAAAATATTCAAAGATCCATTTCCTAAGCATGAAAATCAAGCTATTGATTCTTTAGCTAATCATAAATATCATGTAGTGCCTCCTCCTTCATCAGGGGCTCTTGATTTTATAGTTTCTAATATTGATGCATCTCCACCACTCATCACATTCTCTGATCACAATTATCATGCTACATTTTGTTCTAATACATTACACATCAATTCTTCTATCAAATCTCATACTATCAATAACACCATGATCAATCCATTGAATACTATTGGTGTGTGTTTTATTACACTTCTCGTCACTATCAACTATACTCTCTCTAAAATTTTATATCTAATTCTCAAATTTTATGACTATATCCAACTTACATTTACAGTTTGGCCTCTAACCATGCTTGCTCCATTCATTATGGAACATTCAATCAAAGGTTATGAAATGTTCTTAGGTATTCCTCGGCTATGTTTTGCTCAAGCTATCTTGTCTATGCACCACTTGTGTCTCAAATTCATTCACAATAATCAAGTTATCATTCTCAAAGGTGTTCCACCATCCAAACCATTTCCTTAGCCTCCTCTTGAGGATGTCCTTTCACTAGCTATAGTATTTAGGCCCACTGGCCATCACAAATTTATGGCATATTCTACACCTAGCTCTCCTATTCACACATGACCTACTCATTCTCATCGGTCTACTAGTCCTTCTTCTCAGCCTAAGTCC
Source organism: Taxus chinensis (assembly GCA_019776745.2). Classification (NCBI taxonomy): domain Eukaryota; kingdom Viridiplantae; phylum Streptophyta; class Pinopsida; order Cupressales; family Taxaceae; genus Taxus; species Taxus chinensis. The sequence goes on along the minus strand of CM034148.1, from coordinate 334,311,046 downwards.
CCTACTTGGGAAATCCCTTCACATAGGATTTTACCACATCATTTACCTCCTAGGTCTCCTACACATAGATGCACTTCACCTCATAGGTATCATTCACATAGGTTCTCATCACCTCCTTGATCTACTTCACATAGGTGATCATCACCCCCTACATCTCCCTCACATAGGTATTCACCACCCTTGCTTCCTTCATGCATACATAATCAATATCATACACAACTGATCTTAGAGCATGGTCACATGCCTTTATCTCCTCAGACATCGGGTGGAGGACCATTTCCCTTCACCTTCATTGGATAACTTACTCATCATCATAAAATTGGGGGCATCCTCCTTACTCTTCCCCCTTCCTAGATTCATCTGTTGTCTACAATTTATACCCTTACACTCCATATTTCATATTTCTAATCAATCTTACATAACTTGATACAATTTGCATCCTCACTACCATATGAAGCAAGCTTGTGCTAAGGTTCACACTTGACTATTGAGGGCATACTACATCCATGAACCTCACATACTACACATTTCACACTCCATACTTCACAATACACCTTTTTAGCATTCCATTATCACACATCATAATACCATATGATGCACTCTTGTGCTAAGGTTTACACTGGACTATTGAGGGTATACTACATCCATGAACCTCACATATTACACATTTCATGCTCTATGCTTCACGATACCCATTTCTAGCATTCCATTATCACACATCATACTACCATATGATGCACTCTAGTTCCATGGTTTATACTTAACTGCTGAGGGTCTAAATCTGAAATGAACCTTAGCTATTCTACACTTTATGCTTTACGCTTAATGTTCTATCTATCTAACACACATTTTCAAACCATTTACCGATGACACACTATTGTTCTATGGTTCATTCTTTATTTTGAGGGGTATTTTATAAATGAACCTCATGTCATACTCATCCACATCCGCTGGGGGACACGTTGTTCCTATCAAATTCACATTGCATACCATTCCTTTACATTCATCCATTACACATTACATATCTCAGTTGCACATACTCTTGTTTTCCTATACTAGTTATATGTTACAGTTTTCTTACTATGTTAGCCATATATCCAATAAGTCATTATCTTTTTTGTATACACATACGCATTCACTTGGTCTTTAGTTGTGAATACAGTCTTCCTACAAATCTTTACATGCAACAATGATGATTGACACTATACCTATTATTAGTCCCACCGAGGCTCCTCGCGGCATCTACATCTACTTTCTTACACATTAAAGGTGTTATTGTTTCATTATTTACTAATTATACTTCTCAACACACTACTTTACATTGATACATACATGCTTTGACATACGATTTATATTTATAACATGCTAACAGATGTTTCATGTGTAACATTTACTTTATAGGAACTATTTACCACAATGTTTTTCTGATACACTTTTCTTTCCGTTGTTTGATATTGTATGCCATTATTTGTGGGCTATGCCCTTTTTCTTGTATGCACATTATATCCTTTTGGCCGCTTCAGCCCTGATTGTCTTGTGACATTATGACTGATGTCCTATATCTGAAACCCACTTTTCATGGTCTATCTTGTCTTCTTACTTGTTTGATTACACATTGTCTTCTATTTACATACTAGCTTTGATTACACTAACACATGCTACTATCCTTCTTGTTTTCATGTGCTTTGGTTTATACCATGCACATTCCCCCTGTAGGATATCCAATTCAGATTAGCATCAGGTCTTATCCTTTGGGCCACATTCTTCTAGTGACATCACATGCAACCCAAACAAGGGGGCATACATTGGGTGAATCAGTCACCCCATACATCAACTTAGAGCTACAAATCAGTTATGTATAATACATAATTAAAACATGCTACAGTTACAGAAATGACCCAAAATATGACTTAGGTCCCCAGTTCATCATAGACCCCAACGCCTAGATATAGAAACTGGCACCTGGGTGCTCCTGACCTCTCCTGAGAACCTATGTCCTAGGGGTAGATACAAATAATTTCTTAGATTGGCATAGTTCACAACAGTCTACAAAGATGTTTCATAGTACATGCACAATCCTCCAACAAGTAAAATGCATTCTTTCTCCATTTTCAACTTAGAACAAATACGAAACTAATACGGTATAATTAAGAACAAAACAAGATCACACTATTTGCAATGGTGTATAATCAGGAAATAGTCATGGAAGGATAGTAACACTAGACATATCTCCCAACACTCTTCTGCCATGGTGTGATATCTCCTAAAAAAATTACACTTGGCATGAGATCTCCCAAAAAACTCACACTTGGCGCGAGATTTCCCAAAAAATTCATTCTTGGTGCGAGATTGACCAAAAAAATAGCTCTTGGTGTGATATCACCTAAAAACATTGCTCTAAACAGTATTTTTAGGGCATGTTTATATTGTTTTATGATCATGTTCATCAGGGGCCCACTTTCATTTTATTACTTTTACGTATATTTACATACATTTCTAGAGTTTTCATAATACATGAATTTGATTACTCTTTCACTCTTCTTTTGTAGGTCCATTATTAATAAAAAACAAGAAGTAGCCCTACATCAAGACCAAAAATAGTTATAACATAGTACAACACAATACACTTCACCCCTAGGGTCACTTCCTCTTTCTTAGTTTCCACGCTTCATTTTTATCACTTCACACTCTCACTTATCTCCTCGACACAATATCACCATCACATTCTACATGGTTATTAGGTATGCATATCTTATCTACTTTATGTTATCGAGTATTCACTGAACAAAATAAAGTGGGGGAAAATGTAGACACAAAATCATATACTTGGGTATATTTCTAGGTCCTAAAATCATACTTGTATTCATATGATTCCTGAGAGAGAAAAATAGTAATTGACAACTATATTTGGCCTATTTGCTTTATTTATTTTCTTCTTTATGATCTTTTACACCATACAACCTAGTTGGTACTTTAATTTTTTTTAATCTTTTGTGGCTTTGGACACCGGTGCCCAGCCAGGATGCCAGTACCTAGGTGTCCTCGTCCCCTCTGGGTGCCCCTGACCTCTTTCCACCTTACTTTCTCTTTTTGGGTCTCTTTTATCTTTTGGGAATCTTATTTTCCTATGGGTTTGCCTTCCACTTGTCAATTATATAATTCAACCAAGGGAATCATATAAATACAAAGATATGTTACCAAAATAAAGGACCAATATCTAATCATCTACTATCATCACCTAAGCTTACATCTAAAGGCATCTAAGAGCATCAAAGGCATCTATATAATATCCATTCAAGGGATAAGAGACTATATTTTCTACATATAGTGCATAAGAAGGGGAAGTTCATTATTCCATCCACACATCTATTTACATTGGTACATCTAACTACTGCCTGCTATCAAGTGCACTTACACAAGAGCATCCTAGGGAATGATTATTTCACACATGTACAAGAACTACATGGAGTTTGAGATTTAGTGCAATGCTCAAACGTAACTTCACTAAGTTAGATGAACATCAGGGTCAATCTGACTGCCCGTATTACATATTTATTTTTTTGGATTTGATGTGGTAGTGTGGGTTTTATAGGTGAATCTTTGTTTTACATGTTATATGTACTTTGATGATCAAGGTGTGACATACAAGTGACCAACAAGGACTATCAATGACACTATAAAAATAAAATTGTGACCACCTATGCAGTCATGGGTGCTGAGTAGCAGAATCTAGTGCCTAGATGCCGTTGACCCAATCCAGACACCATATTCCAACTCTGTCCGATATTTCCAAAATTTATCCTGAGTGATTGTGACACTGTTATCTTCATGTTCATCAGTTTTCTAGCCCATATTAGTTCTAGGAAAGGTGAGAATAATCTAAGTCATTCTATCTCTATTACACTTAGGGTTTCATATTTTATTTTCTTGTTGCTTGTGTCATAATGTATCTAATAGATGCACTTCATTATCTCTACCAGTTATTCTGCAATTAGAGTTTTAATTTTTTTTTATTTTTGCTAAATCATTTACCAAGTAATTATCATTTATCACTTCTTACATATATGAATGCATTATTCTGATTTTGAATGATTAATGTCAAAAGTTAATTAGATCATAATAGTCTACCTGTTGTAAACCATTATATCCTTCTTATTTTTGTGTATGTCCATAATACCTATAAATTAATTAGGCTATCGATGCCTACTTCCATGTGTCCATTGGTTGAATAAATGATGACATAGGCTTTAAAGGTGTACTCAAGATAAATGATGATATTCAAGCCTTAAATATAATTATCAATTATCAATAGGTGAAACACATTGATGAAAATGACGTATGTGATGATTATCATGTGGTCTTAGAGCCTTACACATTTAAAATTAAGAATAATGTATTCCATTTGTGAAACCAAGTTATCACCTATGTTCTTAGTTTGAATGATAAGAAGAGGAAGTGTGACCCCATCACCCATAGGTCTAAAAAAAATCCATATATGAACCACAAGGGACCTTTCAAGATGAGAAATAAGAGTATGACTAGTCCACCTAGCTAAATCACAATATAAGAATAAGTTATTCATTCTCAAGCGCTATACCTTAGGAATATCCTGAGTGGTACAATGAAATTGAAGTAGGGGTGCATTCTAGTGTGTAGGAGCTCCACAATCCTAAATAAGGAAATAAACATGAAAAAATTAAGCCCCATATTTAAATATTCCAATTTTTCCACATCCCATTCCACCTACACCATGTGTGTCACATATGAAAATGAGATTTTAAAGGATACAAGTGGAGATGGGTACCTCAAGGGCCACCATCACACTCACTCTAAAATTTTTCCTCCCCTTTTATTAATTATTGAGAATATGAGAGTTATAAGGCTCAACTGTGTAAGAACAAAAAGAAGAGGTAATTGTAGAGTCTAAAATAGATAAGTCGAAGGAAGTATGGAGTGATGTGTATGAATAAATCACTAAGTATATTTAATGCAATATTGATGTCGTGATGAAGGATACACCAAGGAAATATCAAGTGAAAAGGATTTTTGTAGAGCCCAAACAAATAGATATTAGCCAAAATAAGATAAGAAATATGAGTTGCCAAGTCATGAAGCAAACCATTCCTACGATGAAGAAGGAATAAAGTATGGAGGAGAGGGTGTGAGATAAGAATAAGAGAAAATAGAAGAATAAGGGGTCACTCCCAATGAGGAATAAGGGCTGGAAGGTCACGAGGAGAGTCCTTTTAAACTACATGGCTCTTAATTAGGAGGTTTCGAGGGACAAAAGGATAAAGAATAAATCACAATGGATTTTTGATGAAAGGGGACACATGTCCTATTTGAGATGCCCTCATAATCCCTGTAACTAAAGGAATTCAAAATTTCCTAGGTAATGTATCAAAAGGGTAAGGATCTAGATGATATTTTCATGTGGAACCACAATAACAATTTGGAGCATCGTGTTGCAATCAAAAATATGTCTCCTTTCAGGTATAGGATTTGGTAGGTAAGCCTTATTTTAATTTTTTTGATGTAGTTCTAGAAGATAACAAGATAATAAAAATAGTAAGTGACCAGGAATTCACCTATATAAACCACCAGTGCCTCAACATAGAATGAAAATATAATGCATTGATACAGCTGGGGGTTGAATTCACCCAATAAAATCTCTATAATATACATTCCACACCAAAAAGGTTACATGATATACATCATGTGGAGAGTACAAAGGAAACAACCTTGAAAATTTTAGAAGGATTGGAAGCAAGTGTGAAGTAAATGTGCTCAAATATATTGGAAAAAACGATTACCTCCATAAATGTATCGGTAGGGAAATACCCCATGACTCACCTCAAGTTCAGGCTTAATAAATTTATTTCAAGATAATTGTTCCAAGTGCAAGAGGATCTAACTAAGGCCATGACAAAGAAAATAAAGTCCCAATTATCTTCATATGATGATACCTTCACTAATCTCAAATAGAAATTTATGGTGGAAATCCAAGTGTGAAAAGTGGAGGACGGTTGTGAGGCTTTGATCATATAGTACCTTAAGGGGGATGTGAAAAATAAAAAGGTGTTAGAGAGGTAGGTGGTCGACATAAATGAAAATGCTGAGAATAATAAAAAAATAAATGAAGCTAGTGCATATGGTGATTAGATTAAAAAAAATGAGACCACTTATGAATAAATGTTCAAGGTGTTTTTGTTGAAAATCCTAGAAGAGGAGGAAGAGCTAAAGTATGCCAAAGGAAAATTATTGGCCAACATCCAATTACTGCATGAAGCCTATGAAAAAGGGGGAGATGAGGTGACCCTATCATCATTATCACCACATATTGTTGAAGAAATGAATGCCCATCTCCTCAAATGGAGTGAATTTGAGGTAAAGTTCCAAGACAAAGTGGCCAAAGTTTTTCAAGATGCAAGTCAAGGATTGTTAGGGGAATACAAAGTAAGTTAGTCTAGGGATATATTGGCCCCACCAATTTCAGGATTAACATGTGTGTAAATATTGATTCTAAATGTTAAAATAACTAATTGAAATACCAACTCAATGAGGCATGCATGGTATTTTTGAATATTCATGTGAAAAAAAAATTCAGAAGACAAATAACCTAAGGCATGATTAAAAGGTAGGAGAAACATGGAATGTAATGTGGAGTTTACACTAGGATAAGTAGTAAAAAGGATAAGGGTAGAAAAATACAAAAATATGACATGTATGAGAAAAGTGGAAGCATGTGGAAAAAAGAATGAAATTTTAATGAGCCGATATATCTCTTGATCTATCAACATAAAGCATGGGATTTGGCATCTAATACCTTCCTTAAACGTGATAAAATGCCATGTGCTGAAATGGATGTAGCTATTGGATGTAAAATGTATATAACAAACCTAATGTCATCCTTAACCACTACAATAATATTTTTTTAGATAGTTAAATGATTTTGACCGGAGCTATGAACCAGAGGGTTGAGGGGACCCCACCCATTACAATATAATATTCTATAAAGCACCCACACCATAACAAACCCAAGAACAACCAACATCGATTCAAAAAAGGAGACCAACTTGCTCCATTATCACAACATCACCGAATGGGCACACTAACAACAAATATCACCCCGACACTCACATTTTACCACCCCGAATAGGGATCAAACATGAGGAACAAGAAAACATAGATAACCTATAGTTCAAACGGAAAAACCACCATACTAGACATGAACCAACACACCAAGACCCCAAAAAAAAAAAAATCCAGACAAACTACCCAACCCACATAATTCCACCACTAATGAGGAACCAAACACTATTGAATAACCCACCACCTCTACAAGACGTCTCTCAAACTAGTGTGGAATGCAACCAGATCACTTCCTAGGAGATCATACCACAATATAAATAGAGACACCCACAAAAACCAAAACCCAGTAGACCGAAAACCTCCCCTCCACGATCTGTTTGAGTAATCTAACCAAAAAGGAAACCATACTGGACCAATATTTCTTGCTAATTCTTCACTTAGGGAACCAGGAGGGACAATCCCTAAAATATAAGAAAAAGGAAACTAAAACAAACACCCATCGTAATAAGGAGACCAAATCCGACCTGAATCCCTGAAGCCTAACCACCTCTAGAGCTCCATGAAAAAGTATACCCACTAAGATCGAACCATTAGACTAGAAGGTAGAACCCCACAACAACCACACCTATGTGGGTAAAATGCCTCTTACCAGAATCGACCCATTACACAAAACAAGGCTGAATTGTGCCGTGGGATCCCCATCGAGTTCAAGATATAAAAGATCTAGGATGAGAGGAATAGAAATACTTTAATGTTTATCCACCTCCAGGATAGGATCTTCCACCCTTGTAAAAATCACAGAAACCTGCAAATCCCCTTCAAGCTTGGGCTCCACCTCCAGCTTATCTAGCGGACGATGAAAACTAGAGTAAAACTTAACGAATGTAGACACTAACTCCTCGATTGGGAAATAAGAAATAGATATTGGGATAGAATTGCTTCTAAGAGCAGCCAAGAAATATTTCACATCCCAATTGAGAATAATCCCAGTGTCCAAGCTCTCTTCAACTGGGTCGGAACGAATTAACAACCCTTCCATACAATGCTCTACAAGGAAGTAGCTAAGATGATCTAGCTTTTCCACCTCTCTAAGCACCTTCACTCGCTGCCTTTGTCTCTGTAATCCCTTAGGACTTACTCAATCCAAAACCCTAGCTCCTCCATCCTCGCATACTCCATCTCCCCTTTGATTACTTATTCATTTCCTTAACCACTACAATAATAATGATACATATAATTTGGGTAAAAAATGGATGTAACTAATGTTTGTAAAATGTATACATAGAAGTACCACATTAATTCATAGGGGTTAATAATCCTTTGTAGAAAGATAAATAGTTTGTATTATCCAAAATGTTATGTTTACTAACCTAGCTCTATTAGAGCCATTAATTTATGTTATATACACCAAATCTTAAATGAATGAATGAATTTTTTTAAAACCATGCACTCTTATGTTATGATGGTGTGAATTGCAAAATTAATAGTGTTTGTTTTCTCATGTGCTTCTATTTATTTTACTAGTAATATTTCTAAGCATTTTCCACTAAATAATTATGCACCCTTCATTTCCAAAACCAACAAAGGACCTGGAACACAAAGTACACATTGGATGATGACGTAATAGAAATTTCATATGATATACCAATGAATGTAATGTATTCAATGGGATTTTATGCTTTGGTCAAACCCCTATAGGATAAATTGATGGGTAGGTGTAGAAACCCTAACACTCTCTACATAACTAAGTATTCATACATTCTTGTTTTTTTGCTATCATTTCATCATTGTATCATTCTTAACTATATTTAATTAGGTTTATTGAATTGATACTACAATAACTACTCTTATAAACATATTTCGATTTATGATACAAATAAGATAGAGATAATATACAACACAACAATCAAAATGGCTAACCAATACATATAATCTAGAAAGTAAACAAGATGAAAATAGGCACTTAGTTGATTTCAAGAAATTTTTAGGGTATGTCGATGGATGATCTAAGTAGGAAGGTTACTAATCAAATTAACTGTTATAGATATGGGATTATTATGTTTAGAACCATACACAAAAGGTTAGACCATATGTTATGGTCTAGAATAAAATGTATGGTCTTGAACCTACAAGAAATAAGAATCTACAATTGGAATCGTTTGTTGTGTGTCATCTTTTATCACTCTTTGGTATCTTCAGTTTTACAAAAAAAACCTCGGTGTTTCACGTGAACATACAAAAAAAAAACCTAGTTATCTTGCAACACACTCAAGTAATCGTTAGCTCTAAAAAATAAAGATGTAAATGCTTTATTCAAACTGATCTCAATAGTCACCCCATATGTAAGGATGAGTTGTAAACGATAATAGACCCCCTATTGTTATACTTGTTTCAAAAAATATTTTAAATTCTTCAAATTTCATGATTTAAATGAATCTAAATCTGATTAAAATATGATTTAAAACTAATTTCAATTGATCAAGAATTGAATTTAATGATTCATAAAATCATTGTTATTCACTATTCGATCAAACTATCTAGATTTTCATTTTACCGATTTTTAGTAGTGTTGTAAACTGATAAATTTGTTTAACTGAAAATTAAATTTTATTGATTTAATTGTGGAAAATAATCATAAATCATAATGTAATAAATCAAAAAAGACGACACTAGATTGTTTAAGGGGTTCAGAAATTTCCTACATCCCCAGGTTCATTCAAACTAATCTATTAAAAACTATCCAAACTATAAGTATAATCAACTTACACTTAACATTAATAGATATATAACCTATAATTTTGTATCTTCATACCTTCGAATGACTCTAGAAAAGCTCACTGTTCATCCTCCACCTTCCTGAAGCACTTGCAAAAGTTATTCCCTTTAGTTATTTGTCTTCCAGAAAATTATGCACCTCAAAAAGACATCAATAAAACTCCAAAATGGGTAAATAACATATGCACAAGAAATGTCTTGGAATTTTAGACAACTTTCTAGTTTACACCAAGTTGTGAAAAAGCTCCTAAGTGTCTCAAAATATTCATTTTCTGAAACTACCCTATTATGTTGAATACATAGTAATCAAATTGACCTTCAAATAGAATCTCCTCCTTTTATAATAATGTAGAATCCCTATGGCCTAGTAGTGGTATATAAATTTAGAAAGTCAGAGGTTAGGGGGCCAAACCCCTATAACCTCAACTGACCCATTTTAAATTATATTGGGATTATATCCCACATTGATCACATGATAGCCAATGATTGGGTTTAAAATTGGATGGAGTGATTTATTTAGGTGGCTAAAAGCCACTTTTTTTATGCCATGTTAAATGCTTGGTGGGTCTATTTTCTATTTATGGCAATCTGACAATGTCATCTCGGTTGGTGGGCTAGTTGGCTCGCAAATATGCCAAGGTTGGCATGCTAGTGGGTGAGGTTTGTTTGGCAGCCATGATATTCTTAGAACTCATGGGTGGATGAGGTGGTGAGCTAAGGCTTAAGTAGGTTGACCGAGGTAGATTTGTGACTTGGTGAGTTGAGATGGTAGGTAAACAACGTAGTAAAAATACATGGTAAGAATGCATAGAATAGTTTACAATTACGATGCTTAATATCCCACATACATAGTGTGGTGAATAAAAAAGGCATTTAAATACATAAAATTGATAATACTAACATGAAGAAATTAAGGAAAAGGCACCCCTTTGCAAAAAGAGTGTGTTGGCCCTAGATAAGGGCCCCAAAATGAGTTTCAAAGACCAGAGGTAGAAAACACCTTTTTGTCCAATACCACATTACAACTTGGTCCATTGTCACCATTTTATTAGTCCACATGCCAAGTGTACATGAGTACATGTCATCTTGAAACTATGTGCAATCCCATATTTTTTCCAGATTGACCAAACTTTCAGCGTGTGATAGCTTCAGCATACGACCTCTACTTTCAGCATTCAATATACCGCTAGAAATATATTGACCTACTCTTCCATATGGAATATGTTCAAGGAAAATTTTGAAATATCCAAAGTGTGTAAAATTTTCCATATCAAATTCACTGAGTGTTGCACTACATTTTAAACTCAATGTAGTTCTCCTTGTGATTTTTGTTGATGTGCATGCAACTATACCTTAACCTAGTTTGGCCCTTGCACCTCAACATGAATAGCGGGATATGCTACTTCATCCCAATAGAAACCCTTTTGTGAAAATTCCAAACTAAGATTTATGCCCTCCTATTTTGTGTATGAAATGTGTAGATGTTTTTCTTTCTTCCTTAGCTCAGTAGATGGTAGATAGAAAGGTATTTTCCAAATGATAAATTCTTACATTAATCTTCTATATAACAGAGTTCTTGACTTGAATTTTGAGCTTTAGTGGTAGGAATGAATGACATAGGATATAAGAATGGTACCATAAAAATATTAATAAGTTAATCTAGAAGATACAAATCTTATGAAAATAAAGAGATCCTGGACCGTACACCTAGGTCAGGACCGTATGTATGATCTTGACCCATCTGTATGGTCTTACAATAAATCAAGAGTAGATATAACTAAAGAATGAGATAACCAGGGATCTTTGTAACTTAACACATAATCATTAAAAAAAGGTGGAACATTGACATAAGATCAACCAAATCAAGCAACAAAGGATGGAAGAAGAAGGACTTATTCCATTAAGATATAGATTCAAGGTTCATAACTCATGTATGTGTAAGTGTACTCAAATCATGATCTAATAATGATTTTTTGTAGATTTTGGTGTTTACATTTCCCCCCCTTTATGTTAGTGAATGAAATTTACTAGTGTATAGGAGAAGAAAGTCATACCTGGGAGTTTGTTGAAGAAAGAATAATCACAAGTGTACCAAGAGAAGGTAACCATGCATGGTGGACAACATGAGTCATCGGTTGATCCATTTAGAGATGATGGATAATTGTGTCATAAACATTAAATGGGGATATGACAATTAGAAAAAGAAATATTTTGAGACATGGAGATTCATACTTGACATTTTTGTAGAGTTGGGGTGATAAAATCCCCAATAAGGTGTTTGATTTTGCAATAATGCAGGAATTGGGTGTCCTGACACCAAGGGAAGAATGTCATAGGGATTTCTAGTCACCCACTATAATGCTTCCCAATAATGGGACCGCGCCACTATAGACAGATATAGGTATCACATATGTGGAAAACCTTATAAGGTGAAAGAGAAATGATGTCTTGTTTCCCCCACCATGTTTATATGAGTGTACTATTGTCAATGTTGGTGATTTAGTGAGTTTGGAGTACTCGATTTCTTTGTTCTTGCATTTGTACCAAACATAGTGGAGTTTTACATTTGTGATTATGTTTGTTTAGTGCGTATTACACTTTTTGTGTTTAGGAGTGCTTTTTGGGTGATAGAATTGGATTGAGTTGTGTGAGAACTAGAGAAAAAGCTAGCCTTTTATAACCAAACATGCTTGATTTTTTTATAATGTGTGTGAAAGGGGATTTCCTTGTATGAAAAATATAATGGATGTTGGTTTCTGATTTAAGAGAGGAAATGGAGATGAATATGTATGGTTGGCCTATAGAGTTCCCCCCCTTCGGTGAAAGGGAGAGTATAAAACTGTGTTGTTTGAGGAGAAATTGAATAGATGACAATGTGGTATAAACTATGTAATGTAAAGTAGATAAATATACATCTTATGATTAGAAATGGTGGATAGAGTGGTCATCAAGAGATGTGAGTAAGAGAGACATATGCAAATTTGGTATATAAATAAGGGCATCCCGATAAAAGGTGTGGCACATAATGTAATGATGTGTGGATGTGGAAGATGTTGGAGACATGATGAAGATATGTAATTCTAATGATTAGGGATCTAGATATGGACTAGAAATTTTTGACCCTATGAATGGGGTATTAGGGCCTGAAATTGATTCTGTTACTTTATTCCTTAGGTAAAGTTTTTGCTATAAATAGTAAAGTGGAAAATTAAAAAATACGTTTCATTGTTTGATTGTGATTGAGTGTGATAGGAGCTCTGAGACTATAAAAAATGCCACAAGCAAGAGAGCTCATGTGGTTACAATTCAAGATAGTAGGAGATGCTATTCAAAATTAAAAAACCCATGAGTTGGTAAGTGTAATTAATGTGGGTGTTTTGGGACAAAATTTTATGATTTATTGCAAATGATTGAAATTTTGTGATTTTTAAAATTTTTAGCATAAAGTGATGAAACTGAATTGAATGGTCTAGTTTTGAACCCTCGGGTGGTATTGTACAGAAATATATGGTACCAAAAAAATTCTATATAGTTCTAACCATGAACCATATGATCCCGACCTAAGCAATAAAATGAATAGAAAAATGTTGGAATATGATAAAATGAATACAATTTGGATTAATTACTTTAGATTTGCATGATGTATGTTGATATTTTACATTATTTGATGTGAACTAATGCAGTGTGTGGTGTATTTATTATTACAGAGAGATATTCATGCATGAGGGTTTCACGAAGGGTGTCATATGATGACATTTTTTACACTAGGTCTAGATGATGCGGGTTGGTATATTTTTGATAGAGCTAGTTTGTGTCATGTGGCTAGATTGTTGGAGTTTCCCATAAATATGCATTTGATTATAACGTTGTGTGAGTGATGGAATAAATATACATGTACTTTTTGACACCTGATAGGGGAGATGATAATAAAATTAGAGGATGTGTATTATATTTTTTGGTTACCAATTGCAGTGGAGAGGGTATAGGGGTTTCCTCAAGATAGGCCATATCATATGCGACATGCCCAAATATTTTGGGTGGGTAGTGGGGGTATTGGAGAGCCCACAAATAGGTTGAGTGTTGTGGTGAATTCTGGTGTTCTGTGATTGCAAAAGTATATTTATGTGTTATCCAACTCATCTGTAGCATTGAATAGAAAAGGAGTTTCTATATCTTATATGATGTGGTAGATTTTTTAGGCTATTAAAGATCGTGTGACCTAATATACATGGGGTTAGTGTGTGTTATCTCACTTGTACATAGATCTTTATAGGTTCACATTGGAGAAACATGGTGGTGGTATAGAAAAAAATACTTTGTTACATGTGTGGACCTATGTGTACATGTCATTATGAAATTGATAGGTGGTCCATGCTTAGATCAGGCCTATCTATAGATTATAGTAGTAATATGGGTGATGGAGGGTGATGAGGATTTAACAAGATGACTTATATATCCACATTAGATAGATTGACACCACAAGAAATTGTTTAGAGGCCCTATATAGATTTCAAAGCGTGGCTTAGAGGATGTCGTAGTGATGTGAAATATTTGATGTAATATGTGGCTAGAGGATCATCTTCCCTAGTATGGGAACTATTTCAGTATGAGAACATGACCTGATAGTTTGGTATCATGTAATAGGTTCCTCTAACACCATATACATGAAGGAGGTCTACACATATAGCCTATAAGGAAGCGGTGTGGCAAAGGCTAATCCTAGCTGAGTTATTGTGTAACATTCCCATTTTAAGACTTTAGAAACAAGGGATTTTTTATTGAAACACAATGTTCTCTATTCTAAATAAAACATCATTTAGAACACACATTCCATGCCAATCAATCTCATAACAGATAACCATATGCAGCTTTAATGTCTCGGTATGTTACCGATCTCTCATTCCATGACTTGGTTACCAACCGATCTCTCATGTTTGACTTAAAGTATAGAATAATTTATGTATACTATGTATACTTGGTTTTCCTACCCTATTCCGGGTACTAAGTGATCTGTTTAAAGAACCTATCTGAATATTTATTACCAATATTCATCTGACATCATGTTGTTTTAAACAATGTGACATAGGACAACACAACCAGTAGCTTGCAATACTTTGGCCAAAGATTTTCAACATACTATTCATGTTACTAATCCTGGAAAACATACTCGTCATTTTGGAATACATCCTTCACCTCACTCTTCTGTTATCTAGAATGGTCTTTACTGACTACCGTCAGTCCACTTGCCCAAGGTTTGACCCTAGCCCTGGTTAGCAACATAATTTGTTATAGGAAGACTCTCATGATGACTTAAGGTATATGGGTGTACTCGGACGACCTAAGTCAACCGAATATGCCAAGGTACCCTGAGTCATAGAAAGCTACTCCCTATCCTAAACATGCTACTAACTTGACCTAGAGAGAAACTAAGTTCAAGTCCAAACGTGTGTAGATCTAGATGAACAAATACTGAAGGGTGTTACCACATGTCAACTGCAACACTGTATCCTCGAGAAGCCCCTGGACTTCGAAGGTACAGTCCTACAGTTAGCGTGTTCCAACAACCATTGGAACTGATTCATCACGACGTACATACCCGTTGGTGGTCATTAAATTTATAATTAAATTGGATTAAGATTAAAATTTCAGCAACCATGCCTAACCGTAATTCCAACATTCATTAAGTTCTTTATCCATAATTAATCTGATTTGATATTCAGAACTTCATTAACTCATGCTTGCATTGATGTTTATTAACATGGCCTAATAAGAAGTTATTCCCAAAAATAGGGAAACAAACATCCAATGGTTAATTTTAATGTAATTTAGTTGTCCAAGTAGGTGTATCATTCACCTAGATCCAGCTAGTGTTTACTTTTTATAAACGAAGCACAAGGTTAAAGATTATAACCACCATCCATTTATTTTTCATTCTTATGAGAGAGGAAGAGTCTTCCTCTACATGGATAGATGTTAGGGTTAACATAACCTTTTTATCAATCATGACTCGTATAGTTTAATTGTATGAGCAAAGCATATTTCATTATTTAAACTATAGGTTTTTAGTTAGAGAATGACATCTTTACAATTTAACAAGTTTCATTATAGTAAGGGAGATTGCACTATTCCCTTAATCCAACTTATTAATTGATAACAACAATAGTATACAAACAAATATAAGAATATCAACAAGATATCACTATTATTTCCATCATATAAAGTACAAGCGAATTTACACCACAAATTGGATTCAGTCTCTAAACCTTTCAGTTCATCATGATAAAATATACATTTACAATACTATGCATTTAAAACATATTACATGTCAATCAACATTACAATCATAAAAGAACATCACTTTTCTTTTCCAATACAACTCAATAATGAATCGAAAATCTTTACGTAAGATATAGAATTAAATAAGCCAATGCATCATAAAAATTATGCCTTATTTGATCACTTACAATGTCCATTTGCAAAAATTGTTAGCACAGGTGAGTTCAATGAACTGAGCATGATAAGTACTAAGCATTAAAAATGAAGTGCATTCCACTAATTGTTCCATTAAAACAAATCTGCTTTAATGAAATAATTAATACATCATACAAATAAGCATGAATAAAAAAATACAGAAAAGAAGTACAATTAAGGAGTCTAAATTCACTTTTAAGAAAAGAGCATAATATAATCAGCTACATCTGCATGATAACATATAGTTTAATTGAACCAATCAATTAATTTTAAACAAACAACAAATCTTGTCATCCAATTGTTTCTTAATTCTATCTAAATAGAAATACAATATTTATATTTACTATATAGCAAAAGAATTTATTTACAGCATAGCTCATATTAGGATGCTTCATCCTACAACTTAAGCAAAAATAATAAGAATCAATACATACTATCCCCCATTCACTAATCATCTAAAATACAAAAATAGGATCAGAACACACATAACTACTTCAGTTCAAGGATAACGATATAAGGATTCAACATTAAAGAGACAACATCTAAACAAGAATCCAAAATCAATCCATGAAGGGATAGAGAATCAAAACAATCTACCTACAAGTCTTAACTAACTTATACATGTTAGAAGATATCATTCAATGTTTTGAAACTAGATGTTCCACAAATCAAAGCAAGACTCACACGAGTTTAATCTCTTCTCATGTCCATCTAATGAGGATTCATAATAAGATAAAGTGCAAAAAGAGAAAACCTTCCAATATCAAATCCAAATGAAGTATGACTCAGTCAAACAAAGTAATTGGTCTAAGCATGCTTATATTTTCACTTCAATAGAACCGACTCAGCTGTTCTATTTCCACATCATTACAACAAATGACATAGTGTAAAGTAGACTAAACAATCCATAAGGAAATTTCCATCTCAGAAGAGTGGTTTCCCACTATTTCCTATAAGACAAAAGGACAGAAAGCCAAACCCAAGGAGTTGATCAGGCCTAAGAGAAAAACCACTCTACAGCCAAGAAGAGAGTCATGCCACAGAGAAGGTCGGTCAAGTGAACTTATCTTTACAAAAGTTAAAGGATCTCAAATGGAGAAGATCCAATCAAGAATTCATTTCTTTTATACTAACAAATGAATTCCTATTTCTATTTCAAACTCAGAAGTTATTTTACTAGTTCCCAAGAGGGAACACTAAACCAAACACACAGTTTAAAGAAGCAATACTTCTAGTTTCCCTTACAAGTCAATACAACCTGGTTTATCTATTCCAATTCATTAAACACAAGTTCAAATTCATTTCTCAGAAAGGAGTACACAATACAGTTCCAAAAATAGAATACTGTCCACAAGAGAAATATATTCCTTTCTCTTTTTAAAGACCTAGAAATTCCTTCAATGAATGTAACAAAGGATACAAAACCCAAAACAGTATAAGCTAAACAAGTTCAAAAATACTCACAAACTCAAAAGAAACTGAAATCCCAATTACAAGGGCTTCAATAGCTCAATACAAAAGAGCAAGTAGTTCGTGATCCAAAATAAGAACAAATTAAAGAAACAGTCATGAACCAGAGGTAATATATCCTATCAACAAGATTCAGAATGAGAGAGTATTCAACTCTTCTTTCCTTAAAAACCCAAAAATCAATTTAAGAGAATCCGAAAGAGAGTAAGAAAACCCAAAATATGTCTAAGTCAAGAAATGTCTCAAATTTTCCTCCAACTTGACTGAACCAGAAATCACAACAAGGACTCTCACAGCTCCATCTATAAAGATTGTGACAGATAAGGTATTCGTTTCAAACATTGATCACGAGGAGTATGCATACTACATTTCCAAAAACTTCAAAAACTGATAACGACTATTTCAAACGAGTTCTATATCAACCAAAGAGTAAATAACAATACAATATCTAACAAGAGGTTTCTTAATCCCTCAACAAGTTACAGTTATAGTCCATTAACCAGGTAAGTGTAGGAAGTTGATGGACAAATATAGAGTCATTCGTGGACATCATATTGCAAAAAATAGAAAAATATCAAATTGTAGGGATTATTAGCTATACACGCATTTAAATTAGAAAAAATTATATAAATATGAATCGTAGCATTCGGAATCTAGTTTCTAAAATACTTTTTTTTTTAAAAACAGACAAGTTTAGATATATTAAACACTTAAAATTATATGACTTAGTTTTTTTTTTGAAAAAACTTATAAGATTGTAGTCCGTTTGCCCACATTTTCGATGACCAAATCTTGTTATTTTTTTTTCCTTTGGTGAAATGTTAGATGTAGTTGTCTATCTTGGGATGGATTTTATTTTGTATTTTTTTAGCAATATTTTTTTTTTATGATTTTTTCCGTGAAAGTGGTCTGAAAATATTTAGAAAACAGAGCGCTTTCCATTTGCCCGCCATAACTATATCAAAAAATATTGAAATCAAATATATATATATATATATATATATATATATATATATATATATATATATATATTTAATGTGTATAGAATTTTTCCACGCTTGGGATGGTATAAGTTTTATCATATTTTGATAAGCGAAACAAAATTTACAGTCTTAAACGTAGACATAAACATTCACGGGAAAAAATGTCTTAAAGACCTATTGTTAGTAAAAAATTATAAAATGATATTTATCTTATTCTATTCACTTTAAAAACAATATTTCTACAAAGCTAAGAGTCTCCCCTATGTGATGGCACCATTTTTGTGAAATGTTTTTAGTTTTTTAGCATGGTTCAAGTCTTTGGAAGAGCATATTTGAGGTTTTTTGACCTTTTACACTTCATAATGACCTTCTATAGCTTTGGTTGAGGAAAAACAAAGATTTTACGAGGCTTAGGTTTGGCAGATAGATCAGCGATCATGGTTTATAAAGCATGCTTGCGGTTCATAAATCATATTTACAAACATCCCAATGTCTGAATTACCATGTGATTTTTACTCTCTGACCTTACCGTATGAATTACTGTGAAATTCTGTCTTTTTCTGCATGTTTTTCTTATCACTAGAAGCAAAACATCATGGGAGACAAAAAACAAAGTCAAAAAAGGAAGTCATTAAGTAAAAAAACACCAAACGAATTAGAGGCCAACAAAATTCAAAATGATGAGAAAATGTGGAAACTTCGTGAATCTAGAAGAGGTTCATATTCAATCCCAACTATTGTAAGCAATGAAGAACTAGGTAATGTTTCTACTGTCAATGTTGAAGTTGAATTAAATACTCATGATGAAGAAGATTTTACTGTCAATGTTGAAGAAGAATTAAATACTCATGATGTAGCAAATGTTGAAATTGAAGGAGACAATGAAAATGTGAATAAGGAAATTCATGTTGAAACTGTAGACAAGCAAAATTTGACAAAAACACCTCCTAGGATTTTACATAAGAAACCTAATTTTTTTATTGAAATTGATGAAAACATTTTGAAACCAATGTCTGAAAAACTTTCTGAATGACAAATCAGAAGAAAAGCCACTGAAATTTGGAATAATCATTTTGAAATTTTAAATGATTCCCAAAAATGTCAGTTGGTTAGTTTGATGAAATTGATTAAAATGAGACCTACATTAAACACCTTAGGATTGACAACATCTAATATACGTGGTCAAACCTCTACAATTGTTGAAAACCTTCATGATGCATATCACACTGTTGGTGTCAAGAGACGTACTAGGGATAGTAATATTGTGCATCGTGTACTTGCTACTAGTGTTGTAAGTGAATCAATAAAAAAACAACGTTTGATTACGCAAACAAGTCGAATGTTGCAAGTTAATCGAAAAAACTCTAATGAAAGCAATTGAAAGACGTAATATCCTTCAATCACTCAATAATGCCGATTTTTGGGCATTTTCTACTAGAGCACCGCGTAAGGACAAAAATAATTCTGATGCTATAAGAGAAGTTGGTATTAAATTTTGGCATGATAACACTAGAGTTTCACCTAATACAAGAGATGTTATAAAATGGAGAGTTGGTTGTACTAATCGTGAACCACATCCAAAACATTTCTTAGATATGACTCAAACTCAATTTTTTCGTAAGTTTGAATAAGAGAATCTGGAAATTAAAATTAGTCAACATTTTTTTGAAATGTTGAAACCATTCTATGTGAAAATCAACCATGCTCGCACCACTTGTTGTTGTAGGCAACATGTTGAATTTGTGATGCATTATGCTAAATTTTTACGTATTCGTTCTAATTTTCATTCTGAAACTATGTTATCTAAATGTGGTGTTCAAGTTCCACCAATATCTTCCAGGGATTTCATTCCTACTATATTTTGTGAAAAAGAAGTTGGACAATTTTTTTTATAGTCAGGATTGTTTAGATGGAAGTTGTAGTACATGCGGCGGATTACCTAAATTAGAAAGTTGCATCCATGAGTAAATTGAAGGTACAATAGGACATAATTTAGTTGAGTTTGATAAATATAAATCAGTTGCATACCAGTTGAAAGATGGAAAAGAGTCGAAACGGTGTGAGCTAGTTACAGAACAAATGCCCATTTTCTAATTTATGAGAAAATTTAAGGATGAAATTGTTTATGAGTATGCGAGGCATACACATAGAGCTCGATGGTTAGATGAACAATTCAAGCTATGCAAAGACACATTTCCTATTGGTACTATTGTTTCAGTGGTCGATTTTGCAGAGAATTACACATTGCAACCACAAATGGAGGTTCAATCGCAATATTACAACTCAGTACAAGTTGCCATTTTTGTGCATATAGCATTTCTACATTCTCCTGACAGTACAGAGAATGATCGAATTTTTTTAAGAGAGTACCACTTTTATATCAGTGATGATCGTACTCATTCTACTGAATTTGTGCAAGGGTGTTTCCAGTTATTTTATGGAAACTTGTCTGATAGGGACATCCACTTCAAACAACATTATATATGGTCAGATAATTACACGTCTCAGTTTAAGAATGCACGAATGTTTTATTAGATGAGCAGAATGCACATCAAGATGGGTGTGCAACATATTTGGAGTTTCACTGAGGCTGGACATGGAAAAGGAGAGCATGATGGTGCAGGGGCATGTGTGAAAAGAGCTCTTGCAAGAGAAGAGTTGAAGTACAAAGATGGTGGTAAATTAAAATATGCAAAGAGCATAGTGGAATGGTGTACTGACAACATGGCCCGAGGTTCTCAAGAAAATTTCACAGTTCGTAGATATTTTTGGTTGATAGAGGAACAAAATATTGCTAACCACGATGATTGTATGACACTCACTAGGTCCAGTGATATGCACTCATTTTGTAGCTCAAACGCTACTTCGTGGGCCGTATGGACAAGAAAGTTGACACGTTTTTGTGCATCTTGTATCAAATCAAATTTTTCACTGCTGAGTGTGATTCACAAGAATGGGTGGAAGGATGGATTTGTAGGCCTCTAACTCTGCTTCCTAGTTATCAACCTCCACAAGTATTATGACTTGTTTCTGCAGATGAAGTTACAACATCCAAGGACTTTGATGAAATTTTGATTTTGGTGCGACAAGGTATTTATGGTTATTTATTTAATTTTTGTATTGAGTTATGTCCATTGAAATTTTAATATGTAATTTAAATTTGAGTTGTTCAACCTTGGTTATTATTTGTTAGGACATGTGTTTGCAGTAATTGTGATAGAAGACAATGAAGAAGGAACAAACTATTTCTTATGTCATTGTATCGAGGAAAGAAAGAAGTTGACTTATCCTATTATATATGGCAAAGATATTGAGTATCCTACAGGGTCAGTGGTAGTTATTGGAACTTGAATTCGATGGTATCCATTAAAAAAGTCCTTTGTTTGGGTGTTTGAAGACTTTGAGACACACAAGAAAATACTCTTATATTCACATCTAGTTCTAGCGACAAATATTCAGCTGTATAGATATCGAGGAAGGCCTAATAACAAGATTCTTTGGAAGGTTCGAGAGTCAGATCATGAAGCAATCTTGTCTGCTATTTAGAGTAGATCTGATCCTGATGGTTCATTGGAATGAATTTACAATGCTCATGTATGGTATATATAATTTCTTTTCAATATATATATAAATTTTTTAGTTTAAAGATCTAGATTTAAGTTTGAATATATTTTATTTTAAATTTGTGTATTTTGTACATATATAGATAATATATGGTTTTGATTTGAAACTTAAATTTCTTTGACTAACACTTTAATGTTTAGGTTAGTGGTGCCAGAAAAGCTTCCACCTTCACGTGGTTGGCACTGTTAGTAGAGAATTTTAAATTCTCGAAGCTAAGAGAAGCTTTCATTGTTTGAAAAAGTTGTAAATTTTGAAAATGTTGTAATTTTTGAAAAAGTTGTAAATTTTGAAAAAGTTCTAAATTTTTAAAAAGTTGTAAATTTTTAAAATGTTGTAAATTTTGAAAATGTTGTAAATTTTGAAAACGAATCCTCCCCAAGTGTTTACAAGACCATACCTATGCGTGTGCACTAAAATGAGAAGGAAAAAACTGAGAGAGGCTATTGTAGAGGGTTGTCTACTGCTGAGGTGTTCACAAGATCAGAATTTGAGGCCTCTCTAGGTGCCACGGAGTCTGAGTAGTCACTCATCCAAGTTGAACGATATTTTGGTCTCAAGGCTCTTAAGGGACTACACGTCTACGAAGTTATGTCCATTGAAATTTTAATATGTAATTTTTTGCGTTGAAGGACATCCTGTTTGCGTAATTGCAACCAATGAAGAAGGACCC
The DNA here is from genome assembly GCA_019776745.2 of Taxus chinensis. NCBI lineage: Eukaryota > Viridiplantae > Streptophyta > Pinopsida > Cupressales > Taxaceae > Taxus > Taxus chinensis. The sequence goes on along the minus strand of CM034148.1, from coordinate 334,287,961 downwards.
AGACTATTTCGGTGCAGTTGCATCGAGAAAGAAAGACCTTCACCTATTATAGATGGCAAAGATATAGTATCCTACAGGGTTAGTGGTAGTAACTAGAACTTGGCTTACGACTGGTATCCATTAAAAAACTGCACTCTGTTCAAGTGTTTGCAAGACTAGACACACAGGAAAATACTCTTATATTCACATCTAGTTCTAGCGACAAATATTCAGATAGATATTGAGGAAGGCTTAATAAACAAGATTCTTTGGACATGTTCGAGAGTCGGTACCATGAAGCTAATCTTGTCTGTTAAATTCAGACGTAGATCCGATCTCTATGGTTCATTGGAGTCCGAATAGTACAATGCTCATGTCTGGTATATTTGGTGCTAGATTTAAGTTTGAATATATTTTATTTTAAGTATATTTTGTAGCATACATAGATAGTATATGGTTTTTTTGACTTAAAAACTAACACTTCCTATGTTTAGCGTTAGTGCCACCTTCACATGGTTGGCTGAGAATTTTAAATTCTTGTCTAAGACCCAAGCTTTCATTGTGTCAAAGCTGTAAATTTTGAAAAAGTTGTAAATTTTGAAAATTTTGTAAATTTCACGCGTTTTTGCAAACAATAGGATAGCGAGAGCACCAAAATGAGAAGGAAAAAATTGAGAGAGGACTATTGTAGAGGGTCTCACTACGCTGAGGTGCCAGATCAGATGAGCCATCTCTAAGTGCCACGGAGTCTGAGTAGTCCCCTGTCGAAGTTGAACGATATTTTGGTCTCAGGGCTCTTAAGGGACTATGCCCGAATGAAGTAGCCCGAAAGCAATGACCCTTTCGCACCAAAACACCACCTCCTCTAGCGTTCAAATTTCCACCTGGATGTGCTGGTGCAGTCGGTTTGGTGCCACGACCCACCGTTTGCAAAATATAGCGTTTGACAACCTTACACTGGCTCCAACTGCACTATTTTGCGTGTTTGCAAACAATAGGACATCGAGAGCACTGAAATGAGAAGGAAAAAAATGAGAGAGGCTATTGTAGAGGGTCCCTACATCAAGGTGTCGGATCAGACAAGGCCTCTCTAGGTGCCACCCGAGTCCGAGTAGTCACCTGTCGAAGTTGAACAATATTTTGGTCTCAGGGCTCTTAAGGGACTACGCCCGAATGAAGTAACCCGGAAGCAACGACCCTTTTACACACCAAAAAACTACCTCCTCTAGTGTTCACCTGGCCACCCAAATGTTTTGGCGCAGTCATTTCGGTGCCACGACCCACCGTTTGCAAAATATAGCATTTGACAACCTTACACTGGCTCCAACTGCACTATTTTGCGCGTTTGCAAACAATAGGACAGCGAGAGCACCGAAATGAGAAGGAAAAAACTAAGAGAGGCTATTGTAGAGGGTCCCTACACCGAGGTTCCAGATTAGACGAGGCCTCTCTAGGTGCCACGAGAGTCTGAGTAGTCACCTGTCGAAGTTGAACGATATTTTGGTCTCAGGGCTCTTAAGGGACTACGCCCGAACGAAGTAGCCCAGAAGCAACGACCCTTTCGTGCACCAAAACACCACCTCCTCTAGTGTTCACCTGGCCACTCGGATGTGCTGACACAGTCGGTTTGGTGCCACGACCCACCGTTTGCAAAATATAGCGTTTGACAACCTTACACTGGCTCTAACTGCACTATTTCACGCGTTTGCAAACAATAGGACAGTGAGAGCACCGAAATGAGAAGGAAAAAACCAAGAGAGGCTATTGTAGAGGGTCCCTACACCAAGGTGTCAGATTAGATGAGGCCTCTCTAGGTGCCACGGAGTCTGAGTAGTCACCCGTCGAAGTTGAACGATATTTTGGTCTCAGGGCTCTTAAGGGACTACGCCCAAACGAAGTAGCCCGGAAGCAACGACCCTTTCACACACCAAAACACCACCTCCTCTAGCATTCACCTAGCCACCCAGACATGCCGAGCACAGTCGGTTTGGTGCCATGACCCACCATTTGCAAATATAGCATTTGACAACCTTACACTGGCTCCAACTGCACTATTTCACGCGTTTGCAAACAATAGGACAGTGAGAGCACCAAAATGAGAAGGAAAAAACCAAGAGAGGATATTGTAGAGGGTCCCTACACCAAGGTTCTGGATTAGATGAGGCCTCTCTAGGTGCCACGGAGTCTGAGTAGTCACCCGTCAAAGTTGAACGATATTTTGGTCTCAGGGCTCTTAAGGGACTACGCCCGAACGAAGTAGCCCGGAAGCAACGACCCTTTCGCACACCAAAACACCACCTCCTCTAGCATTCACCTGGCCACACGTACATGTTTCGGTGTAGTCGGTTTGGTGCCATGACCCACCATTTGCAAAATATAGCGTTTGACAACCTTACACTGGCTCCAACTACACTATTTCGTGCATTTGCAAACAATAGGACAGCGAGAGCACCGAAATGAGAAGGAAAAAACTGAGAGAGGCTATTGTAGAGGGTCCCTACACCGAGGTGTTAGATTAGACGAGGCCTCTCTAGGTGCCATGGAGTCTGAGTAGTCACCCATCGAAGTTGAACGATATTTTGGTCTCAGGGCTCTTAAGGGACTACGCCCGAACGAAGTAGCCCGGAAGCAACGACCCTTTCACACACCAAAACACCACCTCCTCTAGCATTCACCTAGCCACCTAGATGTGCTGGCACAGTCGGTTCAGTGCCATGACCCACCGTTTGCAAAATATAGCGTTTGACAACCTTACACTGGCTCCAACTGCACTATTTCGCACGTTTGCAAACAATAGGACAGTGAGAGCACCGAAATGAGAAGGAAAAGACCAAGAGAGGATATTGTAGAGAGTCCCTACGCTAAGGTGTTAGATTAGATGAGGCCTCTCTAGGTGCCATGGAGTCCGAGTAGTCACCCATCGAAGTTGAACGATATTTTGGTCTCAGGGCTCTTAAGGGACTACGCCCGAACGAAGTAGCCCGGAAGCAACGACCCTTTCACGCACCAAAACACCACCTCCTCTAGCATTCACCTGGCCACCCAGATGTACCGTTGACATAGTCGGTTTGGTGCCACAACCCACCGTTTGTAAAATATAGCGTTTGACAACCTTACACTGGCTCCAACTGCACTATTTCACGCGTTTGCAAACAATAGGACAACGAGAGCACCGAAATGAGAAGGAAAAAACCGAGAGAGGCTATTGTAGAGGGTCCCTACATTGAGGTTCTGGATTAGATGAGGCCTCTCTAGGTGCCACGGAGTCTGAGTAGTCACCCGTCGAAGTTGAACGATATTTTGGTCTCAGGGCTCTTAAGGGACTACGCCCGAACGAAGTAGCCCAGAAGCAACGACCCTTTCACGCACCAAAACACCACCTCCTCTAGCATTCACCTGGCCACCCAGACATGTCGGTGTAGTCGGTTTGGTGCCATGACCCACCGTTTGTAAAATATAGCATTTGACAACCTTACACTGGCTCCAACTGCACTATTTCACGCGTTTGCAAACAATAGGACAACGAGAGCACCAAAATGAGAAGGAAAAAACTGAGAGAGGCTATTGTAGAGGGTCCCTACGCCAAGGTGTCAGATCAGATGAGGCCTCTCTAGGTGCCACAGAGTCTGAGTAGTCACCCATCGCAAGTTGAACGATATTTTGGTCTCAGGGCTCTTAAGGGACTACGCCCGAACGAAGTAGCCCGGAAGCAACGACCCTTTTGCGCACCGAAACACCACCTCCTCTAGCATTCAACTGGCGTTCTCTAGATAGTGGGCTTGAGAACTTGAGTCTCATCTACATTCACCGACTTGGCCAAGAGAATGGGTTTCCTCAAGTGGTTATGGATTCCACCAATGTACTTGGAGATATTTTCCCATTTAGACAGCTTTCTTCCAAAACTCGTCGGTGTACTCTTGCACATCTTGGCCTTGTTTTTTCCTGAGATATTTTCAATACATGGACCTCTCTTCATCGTAACAAATACGATAGAATTTCTTTTTGATTGGCCTCTTAAATTCATCCCACTTAGAAATAGGTGGAAGATTCTTAACAACCAAGGAATGAACATAGCTTTCAAACCAGGTTAAAGCATGAATGGTTAATTTTAACCTTGAAAATGAAATTTATTGACTCTCATTGATTTGATGTAAATTGAAATATACCTCAATTTGAGTTAGCCAATGGTCTAACTTATCGGCATTCATGTCCCCATCATAAGGCTAAATTTATATCTTCACCTTCTCTTTGAATGGAGGAGGAGTAAGTTTGGTATGGGGTTGTTCTTCCCATGATGGACTAAATATTTCCCATAGACAAGGAAATATTTCCCACATATTTGGATAGACTTGCCACATCTACCTCCATCTTGTAGAAACGTTCTTCTTCAGTCTCATGTGCATCTCACTACGAGCCATGTTTCGTATTCCTTGCTTCCACTTCTTGGTGGAAATATCTTCTTCAAAAGGAATGAGGATACCTTCATCACTTTCACTACCCTTCTGGGTGAGGGGTATCTAACTAAAAATGTCAACACAAGTTAAACCACACAAAAACACTTGATCTTAAAATCTCTGATCCATAAACTGCATCTTTTAAACAATAAATGGATCTTATCTTAGTGATGATAAATGAACAATTACCAAAGTTATTATTATCCAGTATGTTATGAAATAATCATTCATACAATACTGAAATTTAGATATGCAAGACAAGGAGACAAGAATTTTATCCTAGAGAAACCCAATGTGGGAAAAACTCTAGCTAGGTAAGAAATTTATTCACTTCACTATATAAATCTCCAATACAATACAATACAAGATCACTACCAAAAGATGTCCTTTAACAAGGATTTAAGATCTCTCTACTTGCATCACTTGTTTATAACCCTCAACGAGAAAGAACTTAGTTGTCTATGAACAAAACCAGAACAATTTGAAAACTTTCCCCCTTTTCTCACACTTGAATTCACTCCAAATGACTTACTTAGATGATTAAATGTGCTTGCATTTATAGTTGTTATATCCAAGGATGAAAGGAGATGAGAAACGAACTGGTTTGGGAAGTCCAAACATTTTCAACTATTTAGATTCCCATTTTGGCATCGTCAAGGACAAAATCACTACTTTCTACAGGAGGTGTTTGCATAATCACCTAATTCTGTGAAGAGAAGTTGTTCCGCAATTACGTAATTGTTGGTAATTGTGTAACCGCCACATAGTCAATACACAAAATATAATAAGAATCATCGTCAACCTGACTTCGCCATTTTCCATAATGATGAACATGTTGAGGGTATATTTTCCAAGTTTCAAAAAGTTTAAATACATATAATTTGGTACTTCTAGATCTATTTTTTGGATCATACTCACGCTTTAATAATTTAATACTTTGTCAATATCAATGTTGTGTCCAAGCCTATTTGCAATGAAGAGATGATTTGGAACATATTAAGAATGTAAACTTAATCAAACTAGAAATAACACAACTTCCATGATTAAAGGATCTATTCTGAATTTATTTAAGATAGTAAGAACTGGGGACAATACTTCTAATTCTATGATCATGAAAACATAAACATACATGAATGAAAATATTGTCTAGATAATTCAAGCACATTAATATTAGAAGTAAAAAACATTAGAATAGCTGAACAAGAAATAAATAAAACTTCCATTCACATCGGAGAGGAGTGGCCCTTGCTCCTTCCCTCTGATCTGGTTACTAATGTGTACTCAAAAACACAATTTATTCTAGAATCATGTTCTTTATTTATCAATTGTTCAGTTTATAGTACTCTTATTATCTTTCTTCAATGTCCAACCATTTATTCTATAATGATATAAATAGAAGGATATCATACATGCAATGAAATCAAATCAAACATATATAGTTCAGATTTATCGTTATGAAAACCAACACACATGGATATATATAAGAATCAAACAAAGTGTGCTCCAGACGCACGTCTCTGAAAATATATATGTATAAGTTCATAATGTATGTGTACATCTCGAACTAAGTGTGTCATAATGTACATATGGGACCACATGCGGTCGCAAAAGGCTATATATATACAATGGACTATGAATCTACTCATGACCACATATGTACATCCAGGTGGACTATAAATCTACTCATGAAACATCTTCCCTCTCTTCGCCCTACTAGAAGTAGCACGTCCACGACCTGGGGATGTAGTGGAGGGAGATGCCACTACGGATTTCATCCATGTGGTCCTAGGTGTCTCTAAGCATGCCTGCAACCTAACCTGCACATTCATAAACAACAAGTTTTTAACACCCAAAATTTTAAAATACATTCAAAATTTAGAAACTTGTACAATTTAGTTAAAATGCATGTGAAATCTTACCGCAATGTCATGATCCCTATCAATTTGTTGTTGACACGTCGCAGGGACAACAATAGACTCACGAGGGGTAAGCTACATACAAATAATTAATTTTCAAATTAAATATTTCACATATACATACAAAATTTGATATTGTAGATTTAAGTTTAATAAGAAATAATGAACCTCCAAAATTTAACAAATTTAAAAAATTGTACCTTAGTTAGTGGATCTGCAGATGCTATGGCAGTATCTACAACAGCCTCCACAGTCTGCATATATGGAGGAGTCTCTCTAGCAGTCATAAGCTATACAAAAAACATGTACAAATCAATATTAAAATCTACATGACAGAGGTCCAAAGCATGTAATCCACGTGAACTTCCAGTAATTAGAAACAAAGTGTAAAGAGATTTACTAACCTGCGTAAAACTCATGTGAGGCATGCCAGTAGCCTCAGTTCCCTGAGCAGATGATGACCCGCCAGGCTCCTGTGTATAAAAGAGAAAAATATTAATACATGTACAACATACACGTGAAACATTATAATAATAATCTAGTGCAATCAAATGAAATTAAAAATGTAAGTTTGTACAACTTGAAACTTACGTTTGAAACACGCCCAGCCGCAGTAGCTAGCATGTCGACGCCGGATGTTTCCTTCACCGGCTCTTGCTATTTAAAATAAAATAAAAAATTAGTTTTTTACATGTATGTACATGACGTACAATCAAATATATATATATATATATATATATATATATATATATATACATATACATACATATTAATACATACTCAAACATGTGAATTAAACTATTATATATATATATATATTATTTAAATTTATTTGAAATTTACCTGTGAAAGACCAATATCAGTGGCACCAGTTCCAAAAACATTCCCCAGCATCTCATCTATAGAAAAGAAATCCTGTGAACCAGCAAATGATGTCTCGCCTGCAGTGCATACGGCACCACATGATCCACAGTGGTGTGGTGCACTAGAACTGGCGCCTCCACCAACATCACCAGATGCAATCTGGTCACTATGCTGGGTGAGAGTGTCAGTGAGCTCCCTCAATGCATGCAATGTATCAATCTCCACAACCTCCTTCACTGTAGGAGGGATAACTGAAGGCAGTGGGGGTTTTGGGGCATGGGGGATCCTAGGATGACCTACGCGTGCACCAGGTCTGCTTTGTGCAGAGCCACCTCCTCGACCAAAAAAGTCAGAAAAGTCAAAATAATTCGGGACCTCATTGAGCACGAACTCGCAATATAATTTCTTCAAAAAATAAAGAGGAACCTCATTGTTGTTGCATGGTGGATAATCAAAAACCATCCACCATCGGTCCCAAAAATTGTTTTTGATTCTGTCATCATGGCACCAATGGATTGGGAACCATTTGCAAGTAACTGCAGGGGGGCATTGGTTCTAGGGTCGGTAAATAATGCACAAATGAGGTCTTTTCCAAATTTTTTGTCTTTGACGGCTGCATGGGATAGTTTATCCACATACCACTGCCTATAGTCACTTCTAAAGGTGTTCCATCTATGTATTTGGTTGGTTGCAGACTCGACTTCGCCAATCAATGTTTGCAATGTATTGGCTAAAGTCATGCGGGATGGATTTGTAGCATGATTTTGTCTTATAGTTTGAATTAGGTTCTCAATGACAATTTTATTTTCTCAGATTCTTCCAATGATATTATCTTGCATTCCTGTTGGCTCAGTGGGGACAGAAGGAGCCACAGGAGGCAGATCTATGTTTGGAGGAGGGTTTTGAGGAATGTTCGGAGGGTTTTGAGGAATGTTCGGTGGGTTTTGAGGAATGTTTTGATGGTTTGCATGATTTCGAGCTTGCCGACCAACTGATAAAACAAGAAAATTGTATACATAAACAAACATTTCAAAAAACCCATGAAAATGCAAAAAAAAATCTAAAATAAAATAAAAAAACCTGAAATACAAAAAAATGATTACAATCGAGGACTTACCTCCTCGTCTTGGTAGCATGGTTGAATCTATCACTATCCAGAAGTCCGATGAGCAATTTTGAGGTGGTATTGAAAGCGCGAGTGAAAAACGTTTAGGAAAAATCACGGTTTGAAATGAAAAATGAGGAAAATAAGGAGTCGCGGGACTGCTAAATTTTGTCTCAGAGTTCCGTGATCACGGTTTATAACCGCGCTCGTGGTTCTCAACCGAGATCATGGTTTTAGGTTCGGTAATTACCGAACCTAGAATTTAGGAACCGTGATTGTGATTTAAAAACCACGATTGCGGTATGTAAACCGTGATCACGGTTCCTTTATTTTGGGTTTTTATGTCCACGGAATTGTCCACCAACTTCGTGCACTTACCCAATCTTTAAACAAATCAGTCAAGCCTTCAACAAGATGCATGATTTCTCGGAGCAGAGGAGAGAAGAATATCCTCCATATTTACACACCCTTACAAGTTCAAAGAAGGCAGTACAGTCTAAAAAATAGAAGTACCACAACCATTCCAACTCAAGAAGCTACAAGGAGAAGATCTCAAAAGAGATTACCAAATCAACTCAAACCAAAACTATTCTCCCAAGATTTTTTGAGTAGACAGTCTCATAAATGAGTTCTAAGCATTTCAAAACCTTGAATACGAGTAAAAATCAAGCTCAGAATATAAGTACAAAACCAAACACAATGCCTCAAATTCAAGTTCAGAACACACAAGTATTTAATACGAGTTTAGTGCTAAAAACAAAGCTTTGAACACAAGTTCAGAGAAACACAAAGCTCCAATACAAGCTCAGAATGAAAAACAAGGCTCCAATATAAGTTCAGAACAACACCGGCCTCGAACATAAGTTCAGAACAAAATACAAAGCTTCGAATACAAGTTTCACATGCATGTCACCACAGAACTTGCACAGAGAGAGTTTCCAAAGGGTAACATTATTTAGGAAGGGATTTATATCCAAAAACCATAGAGATTCATAAAACCATGAAAGTAAATAACCAGAAAAATCATGAAAACATTTATCTCATGAGAGCAGAATTGTTTTAATGAATCATTTAGAAGAAAGCAATAAATCTTAATGGGTAGAGCCTATCATGCTTGATAGTGCTTATACAAATTCGAAGGAGACTTCCAGCCGAGCTTCAAACTCTTTTTCTCCTCCATGAAAGATCAACAAATAAACATATTTTCTTCCAATGTCTCATATACTTTCCTTCGATCGAAAATAGATCAGAGAAATCAAAAATAATCTTAAAGTAAAAGTCAAACTACTGGTTCGAAGAACTAGATAGCTCCATGCAGAGAAAAAATTACAATGCATGCAAGATCAAACAACCTCTAAAAAATCCACCTTCTTTGTTTCCAAGATGGTTTGCACAAAAAAATTGAGGTTCATTAATGCAATTACTCCCAAATCTCCTGCTTATCTCTCTTTGCCACCGCCTCCTAAAACTGGTGAATGCCATTTCTATGCATTTCCATCTTTAGTGAAGCCTCCACATATGCTTCCACTAAAATCTACTTGCCTTTGCCAAAACTGGTTGTACCTCCATTAATTTAACCAAATCAAATCAAATAAATGCCATTGGAACTATCACCCTAATGTCATGTGACCCTAGGTTCCTTTTTAATAGTTTAGGATAGATTTATGAAAACTCAGGTTAGTCTAAAAATAATTACCTTAGGTTTTAAAAACATTTCCATAGGTAATTTCCACCTTAGGCTAGATCAAATTCAAAACCATATAGTATTAGGTATTAGGTTAAATAGCCTAGCATTACCTTAGTAATTTCTCCCTTATTCATTTAGCACAAGAACTTAGGTTAGGACGTCATCCCAACAAAATAGAATAGGAAGCTTAGGTTAGATTGAAACCCAAATAAATAGACATAGCTAGGAAGTAGGTGCTTTTACCTAGTTTAGGATACCATTAAGATAATCCCTTATGTTTAGGATTTATATTCCCCTCATTGTCGTGAAGCAGACTTTATTTTCTTACGTCATTAATGTCCTGAAGAGATCAATCCCAAAGACCCAAGCACAAACTTACAACTGAATAAAGGCACATTCATTACAAGACCAAAGAATTTGTAACATAAAAAGTTCAGTCCTCTACGTCTGTCCACCTATGAATGTCAATTTACCATTTAGTTCGGTGAGGAGATTCAAAACATTCCTTGGATCACTGGAATTGATCCAAGGATGACTCAGTAAAAGAGATAGGTTTGCAACTCTCAAAACCAGATTGCAATTTTCCTTCAAGAAGTGAAAATGGATTCTTGTAAGCCAATATCATTTAAGTCCAATGAATCCAAGAGTATAAATGATTTATCCATAACAAGCATACTTTTCAACAATCAAGGAAGCACACCTCATTCAAGAAAATCACATGCCAACACTTATAATGCAAAAGAGGAATATAATTGTTTGTCAAAGATGTTACATATTTCCCCCAAAAATGGATTAGGTAGATCTAGTAGTGGTACTGAGTGATTGGGATGATGATAGATGTACTACCACATATGTAGAGTGGTGGGTAGAGACAAGGTGGGTGATATTGTTTCCTATGATAATTGGTGGTCTAGAAGGTGATGCTATAGTGGAGGATTAGGTGGCGTAGAGATGCCCCCACTTGTGAGAGATACGTCTGACAGAGGATAAGATGCTATACGTACCCAAAATTTTAGGGTATTGTACCGCCAGAATGATGTTACACATGCCCCAATGATGATACATGTCACCTCGCAAGGTGTTTAGAATCTAGGAAAACTCACCATGTGTATGTTGGCATACCAAGCTCACTTTGTCTAAAATTTTTGTACTTTGCTTTATTCTCTACCTTTCTTATTTTAGATTTTTGACCTTCAATGACGAAACCACCGCCCTACCAGGGTGGCGGTCTTGTGACCGCTGCCCTGCCAGGGAGGCGGTCCTGTAACCGCCACCCTGCTTAGGGCGGCGGTCCTTTACGTGTTCTACAACACGTTCTTTTCATCGTAACTTGCATAATTTTTCAACATTTACCATCTTTTCTCAACCGCCTTAGCTCGTATTAATGTTTTATGTTCCCTGGAATAGTGTTTCTTAATTGTTTAATGGTAAAAGAGTTCTAATAGGAATTACCTTTGGGTGAATGTGAAATCTGTAAATAGCCAGCTTGTTTTCAAGCAAATGGCCCCTCAACTTCCCATTTCCATTGTTTAGTCTTTCAATTTCTTGCTTAGAATTCATTTTGTTTTCATGTTTTGCATCCATGTTAGTTTTTCCTTTACCGTTAGAAGCCATTCGATATTCTTTCTTCAGTCTTGTTCATTGTTGTTCATACAAATCAGTTTAGAGAAGAGTAGTTTAATTTGTAGATTGAATCCATTAGAGTTGCAGGTTGTGTTCTTCATAGAAGGTAGATTCTAGAATCTCTTGGTACACTTGTGTTGTATTCCCGCAATAAATCCCGCTAGGAATTGCTTACGCTAAGCTCTGTCACTTGCGTTGTCCCTCTTCTACTTACATTATATTCAATCTATATCCAAAGCTTCCATTGTTCAAATACCTTCTTCTGTTGATGCTAGCATATACACGCTCTTCTGGATTCATGTGAACACGAAGGAATGAGGAAATCATTATGAGGGGACAAAGTCATACACTACTGGATTCGACACTATTCTGCAAATTCTAGGTTTTATCTGTCAAAGTTCTAGTTAAAACATATCAAATAGAGTAGTGAATTATTTCATTTTAGTTAAATTTCACTTTCAATATTGTCAGGGAAGCTATGGGGATTGATATTTTCTTAGAAACTATGATTCATTCCTCACTTCTGAGGTAGGATTGAGAGTCTTTCAATTAAGTTAATAAGCTATTTAGTTATTTAGGATAAACTCACAACTGCATAGGCAAGTAGCTACACTGGGCTACCTTGCTTATTTTAATTTTGTTATTAGATTATTTTTCATTTTCTGAATATATTAGATTAGTTTCTCTTTCAATTCTATTAAAATTTATATCAAAAATACAAAAAATAGAGGAATATATATATGTTATAGATATATCTTGCATAATTAGTTTATTTTGTTTCAATTAGGTTTATATTGATCTTGTATGACAATCACGGGACCTAGGGAGCCCAGGGAATACATTTTTGAGCCAATCGTGCCTCAACCAAATCTTGTTGCAGCATTAACTGACATAGACCAAAATCTTAGAATTCAGGTCTTCCGAACAACAATAGACCTACAAGAAGTCAACACAAAACTAAGAGGATTAAACATAGAAGACGAAAAAACACACACGTTCTGGTCAAATCAGCCAAATTATAGACTACCTTGATATATATCCATATGACTATAGAAGGACCTGAAAGAGAACAAACATTCGGTTGTGATCCACTAGTCCCATAGCTAGACATAGGATACCTCCTCGTTGATATAGACACTATCTTACATATCCAAGTTTCCAGAACACCTGTTAGGTACTCCGAGAAAATCATGCAACTTCTAGTTCTAAACGTAGAGGCCTAAAATGCATATGATTATTGGATACTCAGAATCAGGGATTGACTCTTTATATGACCATAGTAGGTCCACAACAACCATGAACTTACGGTTGTGATCCACAGGTCCCACAACCCAACGGGCCTACAAATCAATCAAGTATTGACACCAGCTTGCAAACGCTGGTGTTTAGGTCCTCTCCACTTCCACTAGACATTATCACACAACTATCATTATTAAACGTATTAACTAATCAAGATAAATATTTCTAGACTAGACCAAAGAATTGTCCATAAAAAACCAAAAGATCCACTACACATTTAGCCATTCCATTTTCATGATCTTATCAGGAGATATATATGAAGCATCCACAAGTCATCTTCCATGTATCCCACAACCCATAGATCAGACCACGACAGAGCTTGATATTAATTGGAGCCTTCGAGTAGCTATCCTCACCGAATGATCTATCACACCGATTTAGGTTAGGAGGGCCTTCTTTGCCTTAGATTCAAAGATCCCATTATTGCGTGTTGAAGACATAAGATTACTTAACTAGTTTATTTGCACCCCACGTGTATTTCATCCCCACTGGCTGTTTCGGCACGACCTCGAGAGTTCGGGTGCAAGGAAGAGTTACTTGTAGATTCCCATGCTCGCTGGTCACTTTTCCATTGTACAGAATTGGTGAACCCGACGTGAAACAAAAAACTGTTTTATCTTCTCTACCTCATTAGCCTTCACATTAGCTTCACCACCAAAATTGGTGAACCTAATGTGAAATAGAAAAATTTGCCTCACTTTCACACTCTTCTTTTAGTTTTATCCACCTTCGCTTCTTCCCATTATTCTGCGGGTATTTATATACCCCCTGAATATGTCGAGATACAATGCATATGGCAGACCTCTCCTAGGTCTTGAAGCATACTGTTGTCGCCAAATCACTGCACCCCCCGAATGGCCAGGATGTGAATAGGACGTTCGGTGCGATTGGGACACATGGGATCACGTCTAAAGCTGTGGGACTTGGGCTCGAGGTGAACCTCCGGAAAAGGCCGGCTTCCTCTTCCTAAACTAAGTGTTGTACTACTCCTAGTGTAACAAAAATGATTATCTAGTCCTACCCTAACATTTTCATGGGGTTCTAGGGAAAGAGATTTACAGAAATGAAACTATACTAGGGATGGTGATGCACCAGATAAAGGGTGTCTTCAGACTCAGGAAGGGTTAATTTGAAGAGGGTGTGTGCACCACAGGTAAACTTCACCTACTGCAACTTAGAGAGGGTACAGGATACCACAAACTAAGAGACACGCGTTCCCTTTGTTAAACTTTATCAGACCGAGAAATATACCAGTTTCCAAGTGAAGAAGGATGAACTCAAGAAGGGTGAACAGACACCACAACTCAACTACATGCAATACTCCACCACTCGATAAGCACAAAACTCCAAGAACCTGCAATAGAACTTAAACTTGCACAGTGTACCTGCAAGTATGAGAAAGGCACAAAGAAGCACAGAAGGATGAAAGCACTGAGATTAGTCACAAAACAAACACTTTTATTGCTTCAATAACATGCACAATGCATCATACATTCAGAAGAGGCAATAGTTGCCATTACAGTCTTGAAGAGGAGGCTTGAAAGTTCTCTCAACACACAAGAACCACTTGCAGAAGAGAGAGGATTCTTGAAAAGTATACACTCGCCTGAGATATCTAACTGTCCAACTTGTCTGAACTGTTGGAACCCTTTGAAATGAGCTTCCAACTTACATTTATAGAAGAATATGTGAGAAATAAGAGGAAATGGTCATAATTGCATTCCTAAAATGAAGGCCCATGATGTATTTATTGCAGTTAGTTGAACTACCTGAGAAGGTTCCATCATGGGTCATTAATTGCCTGATGACCTAGTCTTCTCAATTAATTAAAAGAATATTTAAATAAAATATTTAAATAATAATAATAAATATTATTATTAAAAATATTTAAATAAAAATATTAATTTAATTAACATAATGTTGGGACCCCCCCGTTGACCCGTTTGACTTGAAGAGGAGGGGGGTCCATGTGGATAGAGTCTGCACAAATCTCAACTCGGTGAGCTTCGAATCCTCTAACTCAGTGTTGCAATTGATTTTGAACCCCACACCAACTCTTTCCTCGTCTTGGAAATCGGGCTCTTTTGCATTGATTCCTTCAAATGGTGAGCTATCAAATGATTCTTATCGTTTTGCTAAAATGCATGTAGATCCTGTGAACCTGGCCTGATGCAAATTAAGACTCGCCTCACGAATGTCACTGCTACGGTCTTGCTTCAAACTCCAAATCGAGCCATTCTGAATTACCAAGCCACCTATATGCATTGTGAACATGAAGCTTTAAGCTCGAAATTGAAAGCCTCTACAAATACATTAAACTTCGACACCCGTGAGCTTATTCTTTATCTCGACTTGGTACCAATGTTTCCACAATATGAAAAGTTTGACTCTAAATCATACTTAGTGGATTTGATCCATAATACATTGGTTGTACCCACAGAGGTTAAACAATTCAATGAATTTAAATTATTTCACTCCTGCATGTTGCGCCATTTAGAAATGATTTTTGAGCTATGAAAATTGTTAGGGATCACGTTACGTGGCCCTGTCAACAGTGAATTGATTGATTTCTCTATGATAGCTCTAGTCTTGACAGATAGAGTTATTTCTTCTTGTTTTGGACCACATATTCACATGCATTCCTTGTTCAAACTCCATGAAACAACACCACGAGCTCTTCAACTGAAGTCGACCTGGGTTTGTTCATGCATATCAACCCGAGCTTACCCGGTCCTGGGCTCAAACTCACTTGAATGTCGTGTTTAACCCAACATTTCTAAAAAGAATGGTTTTACCACAATGTTCATAGTTCTTCCTTATCATATAGCACTTGTAGTAAGAATGTTTTTGTCTTTTCCATAATAATCACAATTTGTACCTTCCAAACGATGAGAAAATGCCATTATCAACAAAGACCTAATGTTGCCATGATGATGACCCAGGATTATGCCCATAAGATGTCGATAGACACCCTTAAGATTGATTCTTGGACAAAGAGACCTTCGGTATTTTGGCAGTGCACTCTGCAATCTCGGCTCCAATCAACAATTATGCCACTATTGGGGTCTTAGTATGGAATGGGTAGCTGTGAGCTACACAATATACTCATTCTTCCAGAAACTAAAAAGATCCTTTAGCTGTGAGCTACACAATATACTCATTTTTCCAAAAACTAAAAAGATCCTTTAGTTGTGAGCTAACCATAAAATAAACCCTTCAAACAAAAATACGTTGAACAACTGGGGCAGCCAAGAGGACCTTGGAAAAAATGTACAGTAACAACCATATGAATTCTTCCTTAGTTGTGGATAAAAGCTGATAGAAATGAGCTAGCTAAAAACAGCTTGAAACTATAGTATAATCGTCCATTGTTAAAAACAGGCTTCTCTGAACCTGGTAAAAGAATACTGTTATTGTCTGATTGGACGTACATAATAGAAGGGTATAAATATTACGTACTGTCCACAGAGTTTTTCAAAGAGACCATTTACAATGACAAAAATGTGGCATACAAAACGGCCGGCCAGGTATTTCAGAGTTGACCTTCACATTCAATTCGTTTCTAGGAGAAAACATGCTGAGCAATATGAATCGTTTCATTCTGCACTGTTTCAAACCTTCATCTCCTGGTTCGGGCAAATTTTATGAAGCCTTGAATGGCGTGACTCCAATCCATTGTATACGGCAGTGAATATTTGTTTCCTGCAGTGCTTGCTGGAAGCGTTCAAAAGACTTCTAACTGTGTCGCACGTGCCTGCTGCCCGTGGTTGATCTGTCTCGCTACCACATTACGTTCAGAACTGTACAGAGGATGAGGAGAAGGTTGTGGCAGTTGGGAGAAGTATGCTAGCATAGGCAAACTAATCAGGTTAGACATCTGTTTGTTGCATTCAGTGAAACAGTATCAATGCTTTGTGAGGAAACACATGTCTTCTATAAGCTGCAATTATGGTATTCCATGAGAAGGCGTCTCTTTCATGTGAAAGCGTATA
This sequence comes from Taxus chinensis, assembly GCA_019776745.2. Classification (NCBI taxonomy): domain Eukaryota; kingdom Viridiplantae; phylum Streptophyta; class Pinopsida; order Cupressales; family Taxaceae; genus Taxus; species Taxus chinensis. Next base: position 334,271,042 of record CM034148.1, on the reverse strand, counting down.
CCTGGAAATGCAGGTCGCAATAGTTGAAGATATGTAGACGGGTTTACAGGGATATGCTAGGCGTGGTAAGCAGAATGTGTGGAGCCTGAAACTTCAACTGTCTCATTCCCACGTTCCCCGACTTACCTTCCAAGTGACTCACACAAAGACTCAGATCCTGTTTAAATGGCCGGTGCGGAAGTTTGATGTTGGATTGCCATCGTCAAATCTCCATGCTTGGCAGTTTGATCAGATTTCTCCCCTATGCGGAGTGAACAGCATGGTTTTCCATCCCAAAACTTCCACTTGGTGGTGCTGCTCCGAATCTCCCCCGCGTTCATACCTCAGCGTGGGATTAACAGCTTGGCCTGCCATCGTAATAGTTCCATGCTTGGCATACTAGCTCCAAATCCCCGCCTAACGGCTTGGAAAAATTAAATCACGGGCCCCAGCCTCAAATTTTCCGCGCAAACTTGGAAATTTCGTTCCTTATCTCCGCAATTTCCACCAGCATGTGGGATTTTCAGCTTGGCCCACCATTCATAAAAATCCACTTGGAAATCAAGTGAAAAATTTCCCATGCGCGGAAATATTGTTCTCTTGCCATGATCGTGCCTTCACTTGGTAATTTGAATTGGCTATACGCAGTAGCTACATGGTAGAGAAGTAAACTTTATCTCAGAAAAACAATCACCTCCAGAGAGAGTTAATTGCGACAGCTGCCACAGGGCGATCCCAAGGAACCGTTGGTGTTGATCTTGATGTTCTGGTTGCATGCGACCATAGCCGTGATCAGTTGTTGTAAAATCTTGCCGCTGTAGTAGAAGAACGAGATAAAGTTTTAGTTGAGTTGTCTCACCTTTTCACTTTGGAAAGTCGCTTCCATGGAAGAAGCTCGATCAAATCTTGAGGAAGTTTTGCGAATGAGGCTAAGATTGTGTTCACTACTGTTTCTAGTAATGGCTGGAAGTTATTCCAGCGCCTAGCCCATGGGTTCGATATGGTGGTTATAGATGAAGCTGCAAGCTAGTGAAGTAGGCGTGTTACCTCCACTTTCATCTCATTTCTCACATTTTATCCAACTCTATGCATTGTGTTTTATTAGTCCAAGCTTGAGCTCCATCGGTCTCATTGCGAGAAACATCCTATCGACTTCTATGTATGGTGGTCGACTCATTCCTTTAACTAGGACTCACCGCGAACTCGACATGATTTCTCTTTGTGGGTTATCTTATCAAGACCGGGCTCGGTCATTTATGCTATTGTCTCCGTCGAGTCATTAAAATTGAGTTCATATTCCAAAGAGGAAGCATCGATCTTTCCATGTTGAATTAAACCAAGTCGAGGTCGTCATTTCTCTGCCTCATTGAGCTAACCATCGAAACATCCTCCGCTCCTATCGATACTCTTTTATGACAAGCCAAAGTTGGACAACCGAACTTACATTTCCTACTCATGAGCTCGTCTAAGGCTTGTGATCTGAGTTATGACCGAGTTAGGACAAGGCACGAACTCCTCTGATGACTCGTCTCTTTATTCCCAATTTGGCACTATTTTAGCTCGACCGAGCGAGATAAGCTTATCGAACTCCTCGATGGCTCGCATTCTTGGAAAAAATGAGTGATCTCACCTGATGACCAGAAGTGGGTCCCTGGGACCAATGTCGTGATTTGATAGTAATTAGGCCCTGTTTTCTAATTTTTCCATGTGCGTAAAATTGGATAACATTTTTGGCGACCTCTCGGGGATGATTGCCTGCTAAGCATGATTCCAGTAGCCTTAAGTCATCCATTGGGCATGGAGTCTGTGTTGGAATCCTGAAAGTAGTATGATTTTCTTTGACACATCCCAGAAATCCCCTTGAACATTGCTGATATCCTAGACCTCCCTGGAATGCTAAGCATGAAGTATATTGAATCTATTGAATGCTTTACATCCATGGAACACTGCAAAATTTTGAATGAAGCAGATTTTGAAACTCTTATGGAAACCTTGAACCTTTCTTCTCCTTGACACCTTCCAATGATAAAACAATGTGCAGAACACCACAAAACACAACAACAACAAGGAAAGCAAAACAACAACACACAACAATGTGCATAAGCACTTGGAGGAAAACACCTAATTTAACTGTACAGGGGGTGGAACACTTCTCAAAAACAAGCTTTGAGATGTATCCCATTCACATGAATGGGCAGTTCTTCTCCATTGAGCCTAGATAGATGAAATGAATTTGCCTCTTTGTAACTTGTGATGATGTATGGCCCACTCCAGAGAGCGTCAAACTTGGCATGCTTTCCTGGTTTGGCCCTGTCTTCATCCCATTTGAGAACTAAATCTCCCTCTTGAAAACACCTGTCAGACGCCTTCTTGTCAAAATATTTCTTAACTTGAGCCTGATGCTGCTCCAAAGTTTTCATAGCCTTGTCTCGTACTTCCTCTAACTCCATGAGTTCAGCAAACCTTACTGTCAGAGGATCATTCTCTATAACTTCAAGTTGATGAGCTAACTCCAAAGAAGGTAACTCCAATGAGAGTGGGAGTTTTTCCTCTCTTCCATATACAAGAACGAAAGGAGAATTTCCGATGGCCCTTTTAGGTGTGATCCGATCTGCCCATAAGGTAGTCTTAAGCTGTGTATGCCAAGTCCTCTTGTTAGTCTCCATTATACGCTTAATAATCCTTATGAGGTTTTTATTTCTAGACTCAGCCAATCCGTTTCCTTAAGGATAGTAATTGGATGAATTTTTGAGGTATACCCCATTTTTAATAGCCCATTCTCTCAATTTCATACCAAGAAAACCCAGCGCATTGTCTGAAATGACTGTAAACGGAACACCGAATCTCGTCATTATACCCTCCAAAAAATCTAGAACTACCTTTTTATTGCTCTCTTTTAATGCTACTGCCTCTGTCCATCGAGTAAAATAGCCTGTTGCGGTAAGGACCCATTTATGTCCGTCACTGGATGGAGGATTAATCATTCCGATGAAGTCCAACCCCCATTGAACAAAGGGTTGATCCACTTGAATTGGATGCAATGGAAGAGCTGCCAGCTTCTGCTTACCTGTGAAAAAGGCACATTATTTGCATTTCCTTACCCAAAGATGGGCATCCTTGAATAAATCTAGCCAATAGTAGCCAGCTCGCATGATCTTGGTAGCTGTCGTTCGTGCGGAATAATGTCCTCCAGATAGGCCATTATGAAATTCTTCTAGTATCTTACTGACCTGTTCTGGTCCTATACACCGAAGGAGGATGTCGTTCAAATCTTTTCGAAAGAGAACGCTATCTACCAAAACATATGGGATAGATTGAAGACGGAAAGTTCGTCTTTGGTTTTTATCCATGTTTGCTGGGTATGCTCCTGAGAAGATGAAATTCTTTATTTTGGATAACCAATCAGCTTGATCAACATCCTCATCAGTATTTATGAGTGTCACGTCCTCATTAATTTTTGATTCTATGTATGTTGCAAGTTGCTGACATAAACCCTTACCTCTGACAAGTTTAGTGACTTTGATGTGCACGTCATACTCCATTACCTTCGTGATCCATCCAGCACGCTTTTCGTTCATTTCTTTGTTCAGCAAAAACTCCTTGACACCTGGATGAGACACCATCAGATGAATCTTGTTGTTGGACAAAATGTGCTTGAATTTCTTCAAAGCTCGAATAACTACAAAGACTTGCTTTTCAATGAATGAGTATTTAAACTCGTAGTCTTTGAGGGATTGACTGAAGAAAGCGATTGGTTGCTCCATCAGGTTGTTGTTTTGTTGGGTGAGGATCCCTGAAATGCTCTCTTGACATGCAAAAGCATAAAGGATAAAATCTTTGTCAAACCTGGGGTTCACAAGTGTGGGAGCTTGAGAAATGGCTGTTTTGATGGCTTCAAAGCTTTCTCGTCCTTCCTTTGTCCATGAGAATGGCATGCTTTTCTTTAGCATGGCTGTCAGTGGTTTAGCCAATGTTGCGAATTGAGGGATGAATCTCCGCACGAAATTTATGGTTCCCAGAAAACTCTGGAGGCCCTTCTTGTGACTTGGGAGAGATAAGGACATAATCGAATGAATCCTGGCTAGATCGATTGATAATCCTTCTGCTGAAACCACATGCCCCAACAATTTTCCCTCGTGTACTGTGAAAATACATTTCTTGGGGTTAGGTGAAACCCCAAATTCCCTACACCTTTGGAAAACTTTCCTTAGATGCGTGATGTGATCTTCTGCATGCTTAGAGTATACAGTTATATCATCAAGGTAAACTAAAATAATATCATTGATTAGTCCCTTAAATGCCATGTCCATGGCTCTTTGGAAAGTAGCCCCAGCATTGGACAATCCAAATGGCATTTTATTGTAGGCATACGTGCCCCACTTGGTAGTGAAATCCGTTTTGAATTGGTCAGATTCTTGGACTAGGATTTGATTGTAACCTGAATATCCATCGAGCAAAGAAAATCTTTGAGCTCCTGCCACCGTTTGAAGGATCTGCTCCATCGATGGAAGAGGATAATGGTCTTTTAATGATTCATGATTCAAATCCCTGAAATCTACGCATAACCAGATCTCTCCGTTCTTCTTCCTCACGGGCACCAAATTAGCTACCCATGAGGAATGCTTGATGGGAAAAAGTATACAGGCCTCGATGAGCTTGGTTAGCTCCTTTCTCATTAGTGGCTCAATTTTAGGATTAATTGGTCTTTGTTTCTGACGAACTGGCTTAGCATTAGGATCCAGTTCGATGGTATGTTGTGCTAGACCTGGATCAAAACCACGCAGATCTTTATAGCTCCATGCAAAGATGTCATGATACTCTTAACAAAGTTTGATGAAAGCTTCCTTCTCCTCAGAAGTACACACTTTTCTGATCTTAAGAAATTTTTCATTTGATACCTCAACTTCCTCAAAATACTCTTCTCTGACCACCATGTTAGGGCTTTGTCTTGTGGCTTGGTCATCTGAATTGAAAATGGATTCCAAAGTGACTAAACCTTTTGGTAACTTGTTGCTTTTCAATTGGATAATTTGCTCACCATATGACTCCTGCAACTTATCTTGATTCTTTGTAGCAAACTCCGCCTCTTCTTGTAGGAAGAGGACAATTTGTTTGTCACTATCAAACACTTGCCAACTACTCCCATTATCAAGGACTGCTGGTCGAACCACCATTTTAACAAATTTCTGCCCTTCTTTCATGATATCGACTGGTATGTTGTATTGTGAACCAATTGTAGCAAGCCTATCTGCATCTTGATTTTGATTTCTAAGAACTACATGGATTCCAAAAGCTTCGAAATCTTCAATCAGGTCCCAGACTCGATTCTTATATGATCTTAAAAGATTATTTTTGGATGCACTACGTGTTGAAAGTTGATGAACAACTAACTCACTATCTCCAAAAATAGTCAGGGCCTTGATTCCATTCCTTTGGGCTGGCTAAATTCCTTGCACAAGAGCCTCGTATTTAGTAACATTGTTAGTGCAACTGAACTGCAACCGGAAAGATGAGAAGTACTTATCTCCCTCTGGAGAAATTAACATAACACCAGCACCGGATCCATTCTTACTTCTTGAGCCATCGAAGAACAATTCCCACAATCCTTTAGAATCACTTGGTGTTTTGAAAAGTTGTGGTATGATCGTATCTTCTTCATGGATATAGTAAGTACCTACTCCTGTTTCTTCCAAGACCAGCAAACCAGCTTCTTCTTCTGCCAATACATCAGCGTAGGGATCGTACTGATGATCTCTACATACTTCATCTAGCAAAGTATCAGGGACTTCTTCAACAAGGGTGGTTGGTTCATGATTGGCATCTTCCTCTTCGGGATCACCAATGGTGTAATTTCCATTTATGGGACTAGCAGTGTAGGGTTCTACATGATTATGGTAGATTGGTTCTGCCCTTATAGTTACTTTGGTTCCGTATCGAGTCCTGAGAATCATATGTGACCAATCGGCTGATAGGTAACCGCCCATCTTGGCAGTGAAATCCTGCGATAGGCAGATGGCAAAGAGGGGAGGGAGATCGATGACTGATATGTCTTGGGTGAATGACAAACTTGGGCATGCATGAATGGTAAGTTGAAGTCCTTTGATAACCCCAACAGTCTTAACAGCTGTGCCATCCAGCTGAACAACAACTCTTGCAACTGGTGCATATTGTATGCCTAGTACATCTGTAATTTGTTTCGGCATGACAGAGCTGCTGGCACCAAAATCAATCATGCAATTATGTACCAGGTGGTCGCCAATGATCAGGGAAATGTAGAATGGCGGTGGTTTGTTTGCCGTAGGAATGATTTTCCCTTCCAGTTGACATAAATTTGTAGTATTTGTCACTCCATGGCTTGGTGATCCACTGGTTGTACTAAAACTATTCAGAGCTTCTCGCAATAGGTTTCTTTGGGAAGGGATCGAGAGTGCGTCCCACATGGTAACACTCAGATTGGTTTTCTTCATTTGTTCTACTATGCTGAAGGGAATTGCTCCAACTTTGATGACACTTTTTTGGGCATTGGGGTCCTCCTTTGGAAAATGTTTGTTGGGCACCGTGATGCCTGGAGAACCATCTTTCCCTACGGTGTGGCTAGCCAGTGTTTCTAGTGATTTCTTTCCCGTATTTTTATCAACTACCATTTGTAACCCAGGTTGAGAAGTGGATGCTAGATCAGCTTTGAGAGGTTGAGGCTCCATTTCTCTCTTTTTAGAACGAGTGTTTGCTGCCACTGATGAAGAATCTATATTTAATCCACAAAAATATTCTTCTTACCAGTTTAGCAACATGGATTCTTCAGGTGCCTGCGGTTGATCTGCTGCTTCTTGCGTAGATGAATTGTTTGTTAAATCTAAAGGGGCAGATACACTTTGAACCATAAGGGCCTGGCTAAGAACTCCATTGGGACAAATATTCTGATTATGAGGTTGAGAGCAAGGATAACACCATTCGTAGTCTTGAACTAGATTATTTTGAACATGTACTATAGCTCTAGATGAGCTAGCTGCAAGAGGGTTCTGAAAGTTCAAGGGACTTACATTTGCAACTTGACTTGTAGTTTGATTTTGAGGCTGATTGTTTCCTTGAAAAGGAGGACGGTTAGCCTGATACTGCTGATTTTGTGGCTGATACGGATGATTGTATTGAAATTGTTGCCTTTTGAGTGCAACGAGCTCATTTCTAAAATTTTGCAGTAGTGACTTGACTTCAAATAGGTCATTTGAAGAGGTAGGGGGAGATTGATATGGTTACTTGGAGTCTACTGGAATAGGAGCAATGATAGGCTGATGATTCGTAAGATCTGGGGAAAAGGGCATTGGTGGTCGTGGAGCTATCTTTCCATCCTGAATCAAAGAATTCTCTGCACTTATGGCAACTTCGTAAGCATCAGGAAGTGTAGTCCCTCCCATGGACTAGATCATAACTACTACATTGCTATTCAAGGCTTGCAAATAGTACAAGAATGCATTATGTGCAGAAGGCTTTACGAGCACCGAAATCCTATTCCAAGTTCTGTGGAATCGGAAGTTGAAATCACTCATGTATTCTTGGGAAGCTCTCTTTATGGTAGTAAGTTGTTCCAAAAGTGATAGGTGATCACTTTTGTCTTCAAATTGTTTACATAGCTTTTCTCCCAGCTTGTCCCAAGTGGTTATAGTGCCAACACCTAACCACAAAACCATTGAAGTGCTTTTCCCTTGAAAGAGGTAGAAAGAAGTCTAACTGCAACGTTGTCTTCGGTGATATTGTGTACTGCACAGATGCTGGCTACATCAAAGATATGCTCCACTGGAGTAATGTGAGTTTCCCCCATGTATAAGGGTAAACTTTTGAGTGCCGCAACAGGTATCGGGTCACGTTGAGCCAACATGAGAGGACTGCTTGCATTGAAAGGGGGAAAAACTTGGTTCCTCACCATAGCATCGAAAGGTTGATTGTTCCTATGTGTAGGAAATATTTTGTAAGGAGGAGTTGAATGACCCCTACTAGGTAAATTTGCAACTGGGGATGCGGAAATGCCTCTTCTGCTTCTCTTTGGAGGAGACAAGGAAAGTTTGATATGCTGATATTTTCCTTTCTTTGAAGAAGCTCTTGTCTGAATTCTTCGCATAAGTTACTGCATTAAGATTTGGAATCCAGAGATATAGATTCGCCAGGTACTTTGACTTGTGTAAGTGAGAAGAGAAGTACAACCTCTCTCCCACCGGGCGTGCCAAAAACTGTTGTGTGTGGTCGCACGGTGGCTTAAGATTTCCTGTTTGATAATGAGACACCTCTGAAAGATGGAACTCTAACTTCTGTGAGGTCCCACCAGGCGTGCCAAAAATTGTTGTCGCCAAATCACTGCACCCCCCGAATGGCCAGGATGTGAATAGGACGTTTGGTGCGATTGGGACACATGGGATCACCTCTCAAGCTGTGGGACTTGGGATCGAGGTGAACCTCCGGAGAAGGCCGGCTTCCTCTTCCTAAACTAAGTGTTGTACTACTCCTAGTATAACAAAAATGATTATCTAGTCCTAGGCTAACATTTTCATGGGGTTTTAGGGAAAGAAATTTACAGAAATGAAACTATACTAGGGATGGTGATGCACCAAATAAAGGGTGTCTTCAGATTCAGGAAGGGTTAATTTTAAGAGGGTGTGTGCACCACAGGTCAACTTCACCTACTGCAACTTAGAGAGGGTACAGGATACCACAGACTAAGAGGCACGCGTTCCCTTTGTTAAAATTTATCATACCGAGAAATATACCAATTTCCCAGTGAAGAAGGATGAACTCAAGAAGGGTAAACAGACACCACAACTCAACTGCATGCAATACTCCACCACTCGATAAGCACAAAACTCTAAGAACCTGCAATAGAACTTAAACTTGCACAGTGTACCTGGAAGTATGAGAAAGGCACAAAGAAGCACAGAAGGATGAAAGGACCGAGATTAGTCACAAAACACACACTTTTATTGCTTCAATAACATGCACAATGCATCATACATTCAGAAGAGGCAATAGTTGCCATTACAGTCTTGAAGAGGAGGCTTGAAAGTTCTCTCAACACACAAGAACAACTTGCAGAAGAGAGAGGATTCTTGAAAAGTATACACTCGCCTGAGATATCTAACTGTCCAACTTGTCTGAACTGTTGGAACCCTTTGAAATGAGCTTTCAACTTACATTTATAGAAGAATATGTGAGAAAGAAGAGGAAATGGTCATAATTACATTCCTAAAATGAAGGCCCATGATGTATTTATTACAGTTAGTTGAACCACTTAAGAAGGTTCCATCATGGGTCATTAATTGCCTGATGACCTAGTCTTCTCAATTAATTAAAAGAATATTTAAATAAAATATTTAAATAATAATAATAAATATTATTATTAAAATATTTAAATAAAAATATTAATTTAATTAACATAATGTCGGGACCCCCCCGTTGACCCGTTTGACTTGAAGAGGAGGGGGGTACATGTGGATAGAGTCTGCACAAATCTCAACTCGGTGAGCTTCGAATCCTCTAACTCGGTGTTGCAATCGATTTTGAACCCCACACTAACTCTTTCCTCGTCTTGGAAATCGAGCTCTTTTGCATTGAGTCCTTCAAATGGTGAGCTATCAAACTTGATTCTTATCATTTTGATAAAATGCATGTAGATCCTGTGAACCTGGCCTGACGCAAATTAAGACTCGCCTCACGAATGCCATTGCTACTGTCTTGCTTCAAACTCCAAATCGAGCCATTTTGAATTACCAAGCCACATATATGCATTGTGAACATGAAGCTTTAAGCCCGAAATTGAAAGCCTCTACAAATACATTAAACTTCAACACCCGCAAGCTTATTCTTTATCTTGACTTGGTACCAATGTTTCCACAATATGAAAAGTTTGACTCTAAATCATACTTAATGGATTTGATCCATAATACATTGGTTGTACCCACAAAGGTTAAACAATTCAATGAATTTAAATTATTTCACTCCTGCATGTTACGCCATTTAGAAATGATTTTTGAGCTATGAAAATTGTTAGGGATCATGTTACGTGGCCCTGTCAACTCTCAATCGATTGATTTCTCTGTGATAGCTCTAGCTTGACAGATAGAGTTATTTCTTCTTGTTTTGGACCACATATTCACATGCATTCCACGTTCAAACTCCATGAAAGAACACCACGAGCTCTTCAACTGAAGTCACTGAGCTCTTCATCCAATAAATGATCTTACCTTTCCTGGGCTCAAACTCACTTGAATGTCGAGCTTAACCCAACATTTCTAAAAAGAATGGTTTTACCACAATGCTCACGGTTCTTCCTTATCATATAACACTTGCAGTAAGAATGTTTTAGCTTGGCCATAATAAGCACAATTTGTACCTTCCAAACGATGAGAAAATTCCATTATCAATAAAGACCTAATGCTGCCATGATGATGACCCAGGTTCATGCCCATAACATGTCGATAGACACCCTTAAGACTGATTCTTGGACAAAGAGACCTTCGGTATTTTGGCAGTGCACTCTGCAATCCAGGCTCCAACCAACAATTATGCCACTATTGGGGTCTTAGTATGGAATGGGTAGTTGTGAGCTACACAATATACTCATTTTTCTAGAAACTAAAAAGATCCTTTAGCTGTGAGCTACACAATATACTCATTTTTCCAGAAACTAAAAAGATCCTTTAGCTGTGAGCTACCCATAAAATAAGCCCTTCAAACAAAAATATGTTGAACAACTGGGGCAACCAAAAGGACCTTGGAAAAAATGTACAGTAACAACCATATGAATTATTCCTTAGTCATGGATAAAAGATGATAGAAATGAGCTAGATAAAAACAGCTTGAAACTACAGTATAATCATCCATTGTTAAAAATAGGCTTCTCTGAACCTGGTAAAAGAATACTGTTATTGTTTGATTAGACGTACATAATGCAAGGGTATAAATATTGCGTACTGTCCACAGAGTTTTTCAAAGAGACCATTTACATTGACAAAGATGTGGCATACAAAACGGCCGAGGTATTTCAGAGTTTACCTTCACATTCAATTCCTTTCTAGGAGAAAACATGCTGAGCAATATGAATCGTTTCATTCTGCACCATTTCAAACCTTCATCTCCTGGTTCGGGAAAATTTTATGAAGCCTTGAATGTCGTGACTCCAATCCATTGTATACGACAGTGAATATTTGTTTCCTGCAGTGCTTGCTGGAAGCGTTCAAAAGACTTCTACTGTGCTGCACGTGCCTGCTGCCTGTGGTTGATCTGTCTTGCAACCACATTAGTTCAGAACTGTACAGAGGATGAGGAAAAGGTCGTGGAGCTATCTTAGCCAATTCAAAGTCTGAAAGTTCAATGGAATCCTAACAAGGGCAGATCTGTATGAAAGGAGACACTTTCTCATATGATCTATGAAACCCAATCCATAGTCCATGCAACACGCATCCTTTGATCTCCATGCACTCACCGCTTCACTCGGCGTTTGACTCGTTCCTCTAACCTGGCGTCATTCTTGACTCGCACAACGTGCTCTGATCCTATTTACACGGCCTAAGCAGAATTTTGATCATGGTTTTCCATCTTAATATTTCCACACTTGGCAGTGTTTGCCCGAATCTCCCCTTCACGGAAGTTTGGTTATGGTTTGCCAAACCAATATCTCCACACCTGGCATAACAGCTCCAAATCTCCCCATAACGGCTTGGAAAAGTTAATCCACGGGCCCCGGCCTCAGCTTTGCTACGTAACCTTGGCAAGTTCGTTCCTTATCTCCGCAATTTCCACCGGCGCGCGGGATTTTCAGCTTGGCCCGCCATTCATAAAAATCCACTTGGAAATCAAGTGAAATATTTCCCATGCACGGAAATATCATTCTCTTGCCATGATCGTGCCTTCACTTGGCAATTTGAATTGGCTATACGCAGCAGCTACATGGTAGAGAAGTAAACTTTATCTCAGAAAAACAATCGCCTCCAGAGAGAGTTAATTGCGACAGCTGCCACAGGGCGATCCCAAGGAACCATTGGTGTTGATCCTGATGTTCTGGTTGCATGCGACCATAGCCGTGATCAGTTGTTGTAAAATCTTACCGCTGTAGTAGAAGAACGAGATAAAGTTTTAGTTGAGTTGTCTCACCTTTTCACTTTGGAAAGTCGCTTCCATGGAAGAAGCTCGATCAAATCTTGAGGCAAGTTTTGTGAATGAGGCTGAGATTGTGTTCACTACTTTTTCTAGTAATGGATGGAAGTTATTCCAGCGCCTAGCCCATGGGTTTGATATGGTGGTTATAGATGAAGCTGCAAGCTAGTGAAGTAGGCGTGTTACCTCCACTTTCATCTCATTTCTCACATTTTATCCAACTCTATGCATTGTGTTTTATTAGTCCAAGCTTAAGCTCCATCGGTCTCATTGCGAGCAACATCATATCGAACTCTATGTATGGTGGTCAACTCATTCCTTTAACTATGACTCACCGTGAACTCGACATGGTTTCTCTTTGTGGGTTATCTTATCAAGACCGGGTTTCCCTGGGACCAATGTCGTGATTTGATAGTAATAAGGCCCTGTTTTCCAATTTTTCCATGTGCGTAAAATTGGATAACACATACTACGATCAGTTAAATAGACAATCATCACCCTCGCTCTCAGCATGGGGTGACAACTATTCAACTAACCAATTTTCAACACAAACTGTGCCTCAAAGGACTAGATATAGTTCTTCTTTCCAAATAGAGGAGTTGGATCAGCTCACTCAAATGCAACAACTAGATCCTTCAGGCTCAAACAACATGACACTCTTTGGAGAATTTGGTTCATCTCCTCGAGTGTTACTTAGACCAAACATTAGTAGACAGTTAGATCCATATCAGTTTTTAGATGACGAATAATTAGCACGTTATGCTAGGAGTGAACAACGCTCTCAAAATATGTACCCACCTATAGGAGGTTTGCAAACACAACCCGAGGTCTCGTTCCAAGAAAACACCCCCATTCCTATACCTATAGGAAATGCCCTCAGTGAAACTTGGCAGGGAAATGATCAGTTCATAGCAAGGTACCATATGCCTATACAACCTCAAGTTATACAACAACTACCACTAAGGAAAAATACCGTGTCTTTACCAAATGAGGTCATCTCATCCTTATTTGAGAAGGTTAGAGGGTTGGAACTTGCTCAAGTAAATCAAAATTCATAGTTCATGTAAGCAGGAACTTCCAATCCTCCACATCATCCCAGCCAAGTAGACCTCCTCACAGGAACATGCACGTTGGGCATGCCTCCTCAGTATTTACAACAAACGCCAACTAGAACCGTGTTTTCAAATGCCACTCCATTTGAGAATATGATACCTCTCAGCTTAGCACAAAATAACCCATTCCTGATCAATGCTCCTCCATACTTAAACATGTATTCCAAATCACCATAGGGAGATATGTTCTCTTCTCCTGGCATGTTCACTCAACCACAGGGATTTCCTTATGCCCATGCAAATACATATGCTACGCCATATCAACAACCCATTCCACCCCCACCCCCTCAGCAAGCACCATCAATGGTTGAAACCTATGCGATAGGGACTTATTTAGAATATTTGAAAGAACCTTTAGAATTCACTATAAAAAGCATCATGCTTCCAAGACTTCTCCTCGATCTACCTAAGTTTAAAGGGGAGGGAGACCCGAATGCACATATTAAGGCCTATGCCACAGCCATTCAAGAACTGCTCCCTTGGGATGGAGTTGTTGCTAAAATATTCCCCAAAACTTTAGAGGGTATTGCCCTCGATTGGTATTATAGAATACCTGAAGCCTCAATACATTCATTTAAACAACTTGTTTCAAAGTTCATCATGGTGTTCAACATGAACAAATTGTTGAGAACATGAATCAGGGAATTCTTGCATATTAAACAAGAACACAATGAATCTGTTTCTCATTTCATCCAAAGTTGGCATACAGTCCTCTATTCTTTAGCAAGCGCTCCAAACATGGATAAGATGGAACTATGTGATTTATTCCTTCATTCTCTCAACAGAGAGATAAAGGAAGAAGTACAAAAGTTCCCACTAAGAACTTATGATGAAGTGCTTGAGAGCACTCTTCGAATAGATCAAGCTGCAATAAATAGCGGTTGCAAGACATATAGAAAAAATGGGAGGTTAATCATCCCCAACCAAAAAACTATGACCTATCCTACTACCAAAAACACTAATTAAGGACCTAAAATCCTTAACAAAAACCACAGAGTGACAATAGATGGAGTGACTGACCAAACTAAAAGATAAAACATTATAAATGTTCCACCACCAGCTAACAATCAACGAAACAACAATTTTACCCCAAAAATCAATGCGGTGGATTTTAATCGTCCCCAACAGCAACAACAACAACAATGGCAGATCAAGACACAGGGTCCAAGTCAAAACTCAACTGGATATCAAAACCAAAACCAAAGGCAACAAACACAAAAATTTAATCCTAATAGTCAACAGTTTAATCAGAGTTTTAGACCACAACATGTGCCAAACCAATAACCTAGGAGTTATAATCCCAGCTCGTATTGTGGTTTCCACAAAATTTGAGGCCATGACACTAGGACTTGCCACGATTACAATACTTTCATGCATCATTTTACAGAAGAACAAAGACAACTCTTCATAGATATGTTCTTAACAGATTCTGTGACACCTTAGCCAAATACTTTCACAAGGGTAGTTTCCCCTCAAAACGCACCTCTTAAGATTTTCAATGATCCACTTCCAAATCAAAATAAAAATAATAAATTAAATCCAAATGGGATGAACAAGGGTGTAATGACAATAAATAACGATCATGAAGCCTCAACTTCACTAAATCCACATGTCGCACCGCAATTAGGAAATCAGCCACGAACCAAGATAGTTGGTCTAGTGGAGTTAGGTACTGAGTTGCACGTAGAAGCCATAATAAGAACACGAGAATATTCTTCTTAACCAAACCCAATCTATCCACTAGAACTAGATAACATTCAACAAATGTTGGTAAAACCCATGGGTACTTATGATTTAATTAATGAATTAACAAAGACCTTCTCTCACATCTCCTTTTTGAACTTGTTGAAAAACTCTCTTGCCCATAGGGCTGCTCTTGTAGAAGCACTAGGTCTAGGTCATTTAATTAACATCACTCCACCTCCCAAAACACAAGTAAACCATATAGACTTCGATATCCACCCTCCAGGGCAGCCAGATAGGGATACCGAGTTTATATTCGACATAACCAAAATGCCAACAGATGCTGAAATTACACGTAGAGGCGATCTAGCCTTGCATTTACAGGTGTGGGTTTACAATAATTATGTTAAATGTGCAATGGTTGATGATGGGGCAGCAGTTAACATTGTCCCCTTCTCTTTCCTTCAAAAGCTAGGATATGGAGAAACAAACTGTTCCTTACAAGAAATACGCTAAGAGGTTATGATAGCCTTAAGGCTACTTCAATTGGGACTATAATATTACCAATCACCTTAGGACCCAAGACAATCCTCATCGAATTTTATATCATAGATTGGGAAACCAACTATAATATGATCCTCGGTCGACCATGGATACATTTCATGAAAGCAATCCCTTCTATGTTATTCCAAGAAATAAGATTCTTACACCTAGGAAATATATTCGTAGCAAAAGGTGACCCAAAACCATTCGACATACATCTAGCATACCTGAAGAAAATACCAAGCATTCACTCTGAGTTTTAACTCCCAACAAACCAACTTAACAAACCAATAGACTCAAAACCGGAAGAAAAATTAATACCTACAACAAAACTAGAAATTACAAACCTAGTCAAGGGCATCCCAACCCTCAAGGATGAAGCTAACGTTGTAGAAATAGTGTCATTAGGAACTACTACAAAAAATGTCAAATTACTGGAAAAATATCTACAAATTTTCCTATCATTTGATTCCACAGGTATGGGATGTACCCTAGGAGTTGGTTCTCTTCCAGCAGAGGAACTTTGCATGGTAGAAGTAACCGAAACAGATGCAAAGAATGTCCCAACATCCATTGTTCCTAGTAAATATTGGACTCTCCACTTTGATGGAGCTAGATGTTTCTATGGAGTCGGGGCAGGTGTGATCTTTACTTCTCATGAGGGAAAGATCCTACCTTTTTCTTTTAAGTTAAACTTTGAATGTACAAAAAATGGCACTGAGTACGAAGCCCTCCTCCTTGGCCTCATCATAGCCAAAAGGATCGGTGTTAATGACATCAGAGTGTTAGGAGACTCACAATTAGTTACAAAACAAGTCTCTAAAGTATATGAGACTAGACCTGAGCACTTACAACTCTATAAAAAATTGATATTAGATCTAAGCAAAGGATTCGACTTCATATCCATTGAGGCAATCCCACGAGAATAGAACCTTCTCGCAGATTCAATAGCAACCTCAACTTCGTGTTTTACCCCAAGTAATGAGTTGGAAGATACAAGTTTCAGGGTATCACTTCGTACTAAACCATTGGTGAAGAAAATATCAACGAACCCTCTTCTAACACATGCAATTGAGAATGAGTCTTCTATCTTTCATCATGTTGAGAGTGATAAAAGTCACTCTTGAATATGTAAACGCCTATGCAGAGCTACACCTTGCTCACCATATAGTTGATCTTTCCCTAATACCACACTCCTCTTCCTACTTTAGAAATCCCATGGTAGAGTCTCCTCCACAGAAAGATCTCGATATCTACGAGATAGATAATGGAGAAATCTTGGAACTACCTCTAGCCCCACCTAAATTTGAAGAAGGTAACGCTTCTTTGATAGAAGAAATCATTGACATAAACATTGGAATGGAGGAAGAACCAAGAATTTTGAAGTTGGGATCCTCATTAACTCTAGAAGAAATAGAAATACACACCCAAATCCTCAAAAAACATCAAAATGATTTTTCATTTATTTATAAAGAAATGACAAGTATCGCACCATAAGTTGCAGTACATAATCTCGTCACTAAACCAGATGCAAAGCCAATTAAACAGAATTCAAGACCAATGAAGCCAAAAGTGGCTCTCATGGTAAAAGAGGAAGTAGTAAAACTTCTCCAAGTAGGATTCATCAAGCCCATTGACTATTCACAATGGGTATCTAATATCGTTCCCGTCCTAAAAAAGAATGGGAAGATACACATTTGTATAGATTTTCAGGATATTAACAAAGCTTGTCCCAAGGATGATTTCCCATTACCATCCATTGACGTTATCTCTGATGCAACAGCTGGATTTGAACTGCTGTCCCTCATGGATGGGTTCTCAGGGTACAATCAGATTAAAATATTTGAACAACATCAAGCCAAAACCACATTTATAACTCCCTAGGGAACTTATTGCTATGTTGTCATGCCATTTGGTCTTAAGAATGCTGGTGCTACGTATCAGCGGGCAATGAATTATATATTCCATGATCTTATCCATAAAATTGTGGAATCATATGTGGATGACTTGTTGGCCAAGGCCAAGAAATGTTGTGATCATCCAAAAGTGCTCTGTATCATCCTCTCATGACTAATTGAGTATGGTGTCACATTAAACCCAGAGAAGTGCGTGTTCAGTGTAACAGGAGGCAAACTTCTAGGATACATTATATCTTCATGAGGGATTGATGTTGATCTGGCCAAAATACGGGTTGTTCTCGAAATGATCCCACCTTTAGACGAGTCTGGAATCAGGTCATTTCTTGGGAAACTCGGTGCAATCCGAAGGTTCATCCCAGATTTAAGCTTTGCCATTCATCCAATCAACAATCTACTCAAGAAATATTATAGCGTCGATTGGACTGAAGATTGCAATGAAGGCCTTCGAAGCAGTTAAACACTTCTTGTTGTCACCACCCATACTAATGCCTCCCAAGCCAGAGCACCCTTTGATCTTATACTCATGAGCCACTCATGTCTCACTGGCCTGCATGCTGGCTCAAGAAGATGATGACAAACGAGAACATGCGTGATCTATTTCATTAGCCAAATGTTGCTTGATTATGAAACACGTTACACACAGGCAGAGAGAGAATGCCTTGCCATAATTTTTGCAACAAAATGTTTGAGACATTACATGTTAAACTAGGAAACAAGGGTCATTGTAAAGACAAACCATTTACGAACATTTCTCACACAAGGATCTTTATCTAAAAAGGCTGGCCATTTCATAACCCTAATGGGAGAATTTGAGTTAACATTCGTAAACCAAAAATCCGTTAAAGGACAAATCATTGCAGACTGGTTAGCTGACAATCCACTAGATGGAGGCAAGCTGGTAGATCTAGACTTTCCCGATGAGTGTGTATACTTTGTCGAAACTAGGCCCCCCATTTCTACATGTCCCTGGTATACTGATATCATCAATTTTATCATGGACCATACATACCCGGAAGTGCCACGTCACAACAAAGAAGGCGGTTACACATTATTATCGCTAAATATGTTGTTTTAGACTAAGTACTCTATCGTAGAGCCTTCGACGGTATGCTTCTAAGATGTGTCGACATAGAAGAATCCAAGAGGATTCTTCATGAATCCCACAGTGGGATATGTGGGGGCCACTTCGGTGGTCATGCCACCACTCGTAAAATACATCAGATGGGCTATTTTTGGCCCACTCTCGAACATGATGCAGTGGAATTTGTACATAAGTGCCAATAATTCTCTCACGAGATTCACATGCAAGCACAATCCTTGCAACCAATAGCAACTCCTTGGCCATTCTCCACGTGGGGTCTAAACTTGATAGGGAAATTCTCTCCCTCATCAACCGATGGCCATAATTTTATAATCATAGCCACAAAATATTTTACCAAATGGGTGGAGGCCATGCCTCTCACCATTGTACCAGGTTCGGTGATTGCCAAATTCATTTTGAACCAAATTATTTGTAGGTATGGTGTCCCACAAGTCATTATCTCAGATAATGGCACATCCTTTAAGAATGATGAGGTTCGTGAGCTATGTATCAAGTTCAAGATAAACCATCACATGACCTCTCTTTACTACCCTCAAGCCAATGGGCAGGCTGAAGCAACAAACAAAACGTTGAAAGCTATTCTCCTCAAAACAGTCAAGGAGAACAAATGAGATTGGCATTTAAAACTATATCCGGCCTTGTGGGCCCACCAAACCTCAATAAGAACACCAACAGGAGAAACTCCTTTCTCACTGGTATTCGGAGTAGAAGCAGTTCTCCCACTTGAGGTTGAAATACCCAGTCTCCACATCTCATTACAAGGGATTCTAGACGAAGAAGCTTACAGGGAGGCACGCCTCTCTCAACTAGAAAGCCTTGATGAGGCCAGGTTAAATTCCGAACAACAGCACAGAGCCTATGCTGACCAGATGTGCCAGAAGTATAACAAAAAAGTCTATGAGTGAGAAATATATGAAGGAGATCTAGTTCTAAGACTAGACAGCCAGATCGATAAGAAAACTGGTGAAGGAAGAAAGTTCCGGCCCAAATGGTTGGGCCCATACTGAGTCATGAAGGACTATGGAAACGGTGCATATCTCTTGTGCACACTAAAAGGTGAGGAATTTGGTGAAACTGTCAATTCCTTGCACCTTAAGCGATTTTACGCATAAAACATCAAAGTCATTGCTAGTACATTATAGCTACCTACATTGCATTAGTCTTTTAGCTGATTCATTCTATCCATTTCGTAAAAATGATAGTCCAGGAGCTTACTCTTAAAACAATCTGTTACAAATTTCTAAAGATATTGGCAAAAATATTCATATCACATCTCTTCAAACATCATCAAATATTTTCAAATCTTCTCATCAATTTCGACAAACAAACATTGATGGAAACCATACCAAGACTTGCATACTTGGCTTTTCTCTTTCTTTCTACTAGGTGAAGTTGTCCTTGCCCACGGTCTTTTCTGGAAGCTTCTTGGTGTCACATCTATCCCTCTTAAAATCTCTTAGAATGAAAGGATATCCCAAAGTCATAGATCAGAAATGTCAAAATCAAATGAAATCAAAAGCACCAAGCAAACAAAATATTTTATTTTACACACTTCTTTGCCCCATCAACCTTCGGTGATAAGCCCACATCTCTTACTGGTGATGTGAGGTTGGGAAAGGAAAGAAGTGCCCTTACTCGCCTGTATCTTGCCTTTGGTGACAAACCCATGCTTCTTACTAGTGGCGTGAGGCAGGGTGTGGGGGGTCCAGTCACACAAACTAACAAATCTTGGCATGCTAAAAACACAAGTCAAATTCTGTTAAGAGAAAGCAAATATCCAAATATCCAAATTCCAAAGAGATCAAATCCTCAAAACCAGATTTTGTCAACCAGGTTGCCATTTATGAATCTAAGTCTAGATAAACTGAAAAGTAAGTGGCCTTCTAAGCTTGGTAGTAGTTCTGAGTAGGGTGGGTGTGTAGGTCCAAATTTGGTTCTTGTTCTTGGTTTTTCTGTCTCTCATCATTCCATTCAATCAAACTCATACAACTTGTGCCCTTCCTAATTCTTGGTGTTGAGCCCTCGCGTCTTACTAGTTGCGTGGATTTGGGATTGGGGCAAGTTCATCTCTTTATCACTATGCATTCATCATGTTTTGCCAATATAAGAAGGAATTACAAACATTGCCCAAAGAGTTCAAAAGTTTAGTACTACCATATGTTAGTATCATCTCATATCAGCACTACAAAAACATATAGAGTAAAACATTCTATTTATTATCATTGGTTGTCCATTGCATACATTCTGGAAACATGAAAAGCAAATATTCTAAAAACATCTAAAAACACATTTAGAAAATGAGTCACAAAATTCAAGATACCAAGAGTCTAGATCTAAAGAGATATATATATATATATATATATATATATATACAAATTAGGTTTCGTATACAATGCCATCATGCACTAGGCATGGTCAAAACACTCAATGAGCCCAGAAAGTACAAAAATACTCATATAAACAACCTAACAAGGTCACTACAAAAAAGATCCAAGTGGCCTCTCAATCCCTATGGGATCCCTCAGAAGGTGCACGATCACGTCTAGGACTCTCGGCTACGCCGGCGCTCTGAGTGCACTAAGTGCTCGTGGTCTCGAATAGTAGCTGTAGTCTCGCTATGAAAGTGGCTCCTCCTCATCAGGCACTCTGCAATCCTATACCCGGATACCTCAGCATGTAGGGAAGTCATGATCTTGGCCGCATGCTAGACAAGGGCAAAAACATCAGTATGCCTACTGGCTACTGAAGGCTCCCTTGCATTTACAGATAGCTCAGCACGAGTCTTCTCCGTGGGGAGCAACAGGGTGTCAGTACATACCTAACGAATCAAGTCTCGCCACTCATTAGCAGTCTCTGCAAGCAAAGGAGAAAACAAATTAGAAAATAATCAAAAGGTGAAACCAAGGATGAACAAAAAGAGAGATAGCAACTAAGGCAATTCTAGCTAAAACAAATATCAAAAGAAGAGTGACAACTCACTCGGATCTCTGGGCCTCCAAGAAGGATCTCTGGGATTCGCACCTGCCACAAATGCTGCCGCTGACTGGTGTCCCCCTCCTACATCTGGGGCAACATGGTGTCCTGCCACAGACTCATCCTCTCCACCTAGGTCCTAAGAAAGCAATTCCTCCGAGACTAGAGTCACCCTCTTTGGGCTCTGCTCTGCCCTCTCGGCCTGTAGGATCTCCTGAGTGTCATGCCACTCGGGATCGCTATCCTCTCCCCCACCTAACTTACTATTCTTGATGTCCTCAGTCTCCTCCTCTATCTCTCCCCATGTGAACTCCTCCAACTCAGAGTCTATATCAATGGGATCATCACTGCTATGGGCAAGACCGGTGGCAATCTGAAGTAAACGTGCCTGAGGAGCACCGACTCTCTCTGGGCCTCCAAGAAGGATCTCTGGGATTCGCACCTGCAACAGATGTCGCCGCTGATTGGTGTCCCCCTCCTACATCTGGGGCAACATGGTGTCCTGCCATAGACTCATCCTCTCCACCTAGGTTCTAAGAAAGTAATTCCTCCAAGACTAGAGTCACCCTCTTTGCGCTTTGCTCTGCCCTCTCGGCCTGTAGGATCTCCTGAGTGTCATGCCACTCGGGATCGCTATCCTCTCCCCCACCTGACTTACTATTCTCGATGTCCTTAGTCTCCTCCTCTATCTCTCCCCCTGTGAACTCCTCCAACTCGGAGTCTATATCAATGGGATCATCACTGCTATGGGCAAGACCGGTGGCAATCCGAAGTAAACGTGCCTGAGGAACACCGACTCTCTCTCGAGCACGTACCACCCTCCTAGCTGTAATAGGGATGCCATGAGTAATAACAGTCCAACCCCGGCATCTAGGACCTCCCCTAGCCTCCCGAACTAATCTAAACACTAGCACCACTAGGGGAAGCATATCAATATAAGCAAGGCCGAATTGCTGAGGCACACGATTGAAGGGGTATGTCTCTACCTTCCCCATCCTGTCCACAAGCTGCCCTGTAATAGAGTAGGAAATCAAAGTAACGGTCTCCTCTCCCCATACCCCTACTATGGCCTGATAAGGAGTGGCCTCCATGCCTGCAGTAGTCAAGGAGGTAACTAGCTGGTGGGGTGCTCTAAGAACTATTCTCCCTATCCACCTCGCTGCCCTCACAGCCCCGGGATCCTCTACCTCTACGCTTCTCCCATAAGGAATAATGCGCTCATAGACCCAGCTCATAACTAAGGTCAGATGGCTCAGCAACTGTCCCTATAATCGAACCACCCTGTATAAGTTGTGATAGGTGGTCTCAAGTATATCGGCTCCCCAGGCATAAATCCGACCATGTGCCTCAATCTGTGCGATGATGTGGGCATAACAATAGAGAAAATTATCCCCTCCCTTTTCCCTGATCAAAATCGAAGCAAGGATGCCCATAATGGCCTGGCGGATCAGAGGGATGGGCAAGCTGGGAATAGAATGGACCTCCACCCCCTTCTTCGAACCAGTGGAGACAACTGCGTCTCCCATATAGGTGGACCTATGAGTCACCTAAGCTCTGGATACTGTTGTATTAAATGAAAGTCTCCTCCCAATAATCGGGACTCCCAAAATGTAGTAGACGTCCTCTAGGGTGATGGTCCACTCACCCCTAACACCTGGAAATCGGAAGGTGTTCCGATCTACATCCCAGTAAGAAAATAAGTCACATAGTATATGACTGACAGGAGCAACGTGGGGTACCCGTGCGATCCTTAATATACTTGCCCTCTGGAGAGTATCCTACTCATCTTGAGAGAGAGCATCTAACACTACTGGAAGCCAATCACACTCCCTCTCTCGGCTCCATCTAATGTACTCTTCCTTCTTCTGCAAAACACCCAAAAACACGCAAAAAGAAGCAAGTTAGTGTCAAGATTGCATTGGAAAAATCATTAAAGCAAGTAGGAACACTAAAAATGCAAAAATAAATTCAAAATAGTGTTGTTTTAACACTCTGTAGAGGACCGCCGCCCTAAGCAGGGAAGCGGTTCCATAACTGCCGCCTTGAAAGGTGGTCGTCCCATAACCACTGCCCTGCTCAGGGCGGTGGTCCTGTCTCACAACTACAAATAGATCGCATGCCCTAAAAATACTCAAAAACGTGAAAATTGACCATTTTAGCTAAAATGAAAGCCTACCCATTAGGCATCCCCCTAAGAGACACATTTAAAACTAACATTTCTAAAAATAACCCCCCCATGACAAATATTTCATCATTTTGACATTTTGGGTGCAAAAACGTTAAATCGAGAAGAACTAACCTGAGATCTTGCAGGTCAAGGTTCTGCTTGCGGAGGCATGATCGCTATCTCGCTACGAATGTTTCGACTATACTCTCATTGAAAACCATCACCGTGGGTCCCAGAGCTCAAAAACTATCAAATCAACATGCACAAATGAATAGGAAAATAAGCCCATATATATATATATATATATATATATATATATATGGTGTTTTGACTCATTTTGAATGCCCCTTTCGCAGGTTTAGAGCACTGACGGAGGTAAGTTCTGATCTCTGTGCAAATGGTAAGTCCTCATTTCATACTAATTTAGTATTTATTTTTTGATTTATTTTATCTATCTACACTTGAGTCTTCTTTCCATTTTGTAGGTAGTGGGAACCTCGATGGCGACATTTTGACACACAGGCGTGTCAGGTATAATTTCTAGCTTCCCGTTTTGGGACCGCCATACTCAGACCCACCATTTTACACCTCTTCATGGTTAAAATGCTTCTCCAAGGGGGCAATATGTACGTACCCAAAATTGTAGGGTACTGTACCGTTGGAATGATGTTACACATGCCCCAATGATGACACAGGTCACCTCGCAAGGTGTTTGGAATCTAGGAAAGCTCGCCAAGTGTATGTTAGCATCCCAAACACCTTGTCTAAGCTTTGTATACTTCGCTTTATCCTCTGCCTTTATTTTTCTAAGCCTTTTGACCTTTAGTGACGAAACCGCCGCCCTGCCAGGGCGGCGGTCCTTTAACTACCTCCCTGCTCAGGGCAACAGTCCTTTACGCGTTCTACAACACGTTCTTTTGATCGCGACTTGCGTAATTTTTTCAACATTTACCAACTTTTCTCAACCGCCTTAGCTCGTATTAATGTTTTATGTTCCCTGGAATATTTTTTCTTCATTGTTTAATGGTAAAAGAGTTCTAATAGGAATTACCTTTGGGTGAATGTGAAATCTATAAATAGCCAGCTTGTTTTCAAGTAAATGGCCCCTCAACTTCTCATTTCCATTGTTAATTCTTTCAATTTCTTGCTTAGAATTCATTTTGTTTTCATGTTTTGCATCCATGCTAGTTTTTCCTTTTCTGTTAGAAGCCATTCAATCTTCTTGCTTCAGTCTTGTTCATTGTTGTTCATACAAATTTGTTTAGAGCATAGTAGTGTCATTTGTAGATTGAATCCATTAGAGTTGTAGGTTGTGTTCTTCACAGAAGGTAGATTATAGAATCTCTCGGTACACTTGTGTTGTATTCCTGTAATAAATCCCGCTAGGAATTGCTTATGCCAAGCTCTGTCACTTGCGTTGTCCCTCTTCTACTTACATTATATTCGGTCTATATCCAAAGCTTCCATTGTTCAAATACCTTCTTCTGGATTCATGTGAACACGAAGGAATGAGGAAATCATTCTGAGGGGACAAAGTCATACACTACTGGATTCGCCACTGTTCTGCAAATTCTAGGTTTTATCTGTCAAAGTTCTAGTTAAAACATATCAAATAGAGTAGTGAATTATTTCATTTTAGTTAAATTTCACTTTCAATATTGTCAGGGAAGCTATGGGGATTGATATTTTCTCAGAAACTATGATTCATTCCTCACTTTTGAGGCAGGATTGAGAGTCTTTCAATTAAGTTAATAAGCTATTTAGTTATTTAGGATAAACTCACAACTGCACAGGCAAGTAGCTACACTGGGCTACCTTGCTTGTTTTAATTTTTTTATTAGATTAGTTGTCATTTTTTTAATATATTAGATTAGTTGCTCTTTCAATTCTATTAAAAATTCTATCAAAAATACAAAAAGTAGAGGAATATATATATGTTGTGGATATATCTTACATAATTAGTTTATTTTTTTTCAGTTAGGTTTATATTGTTCTTGTATGACAATCATGGGACCTAGGGAGCCCAGGGAATACGTTTTTGAGACAATTGTGCCTCAACCAAATCTTGTTGCAGCATTAAATGACATAGACCAAAATCTTAGAATTTAGGTCTTCTGAACAACAACATACCTACAAGAAGTCAGCACACAGCTAAGAGGATTAAACATAGAAGACGACAAAGCACACACGTTCTCGTCAAATCAGCCAAATTATAGACTACCTTGATAGATATCCGTATGACTGTAGAAGGACCTAAAAGAGAGAAAACATTCGGTTGTGATCCACTAGTCCCACAGCCAGAAATAGGAGACCTCCTTGTTGATATAGACACTAGCTTACGTATCCAAGTTGCCAGAACACCTATTAGGTACTCTGAGAAAATTGTGCAACTTCTAGTTCTAAACATAGAGGCCAAAAAGTTATATGATTACTGGATACTCTAAATCAGGGATTGACTCTTCATATGACCATAGGAGGTCCACAACAACCATGAAATTATGGTTGTGATCCATAGGTCCCACAACCCAATGAGCATACAAATCAATCAAGTATTGACACTAACTTGTGAACACTGGTGTTTAGGTCCTCTCCACTTCCACTAGACATTATCACACAACTATCATTATTAAACGTAGTATCTAATCAAGCTAAAGATTTTTGGACTAGACCAGAGAATCATCCATAAAACACCAAAAGATTCACTACACATTTATCCATTCCATTTTCATGACCTTTTCGGGAGATATATACAAAACATCCACAGGTCATCTTCCACGTATCCCACAACCCATGGATCAGATCACGACAGAGCTTGATATTAATTGGAACCTTCGAGCAGCTATCCTCATTGAATGATCTATCACACCAATTTAGTTTAGGAGGGCCTTCTTTGCCTTAGATTTTCAGATCCCATTATTGCGTGTTGAAGACATAAGATTACCTAACTAGTTTATCTGCACCCCATGTGTATTCCATCCCCACCGGCTGTCTCGGCACAACCTCGGGATGTCGGGTGCGAGGAAGAGTTACTTGTAGATTCCCATGCTCGTTGGTCACTTTTCCATCGTACAATTCCCTTAATAGAGATGTTTTTATTGTAATAATGGCACAACATAAGTATTATATTATGTTTGAAGAGATGGTTGATAAATATAAATAATGTTGTGGCTGTATTAAATATTGATAAAATTGTTTGGGGAATTACATGGTATGCTTATTAGATGACTATTGTTGATGCATATGTGTGGAAATTTCTCTAGAACATTCCAGGGGATGTTGTGATGGGAGGTATGCTGAAATGAGTGGATGACATAGTACATGAGTATGTGTAATTATTTGATCTAGTGGTAATGGAAGTAACCACATGTGTAGTATTGCAAAGTGAGTAGGATGAGCCAAACAGTTAGATGCCCATTCTGGGATTGAGTTGGTATATAATTTATTAGTGAGATTGGTGGAGTCACAGGAGAATTATTCCTATATATTGGTAGATTATTCCACCTTGCATGAGTGATGCAGCCTATAAGTTACCAGAAATACACCAAGCGTGCTGACACATAACTCATCCTAGACTGAGCACTCACTTGAAGTGCAAAAAGGTACCATGCCCCTCCTTAAAGTTTCTTTTGCAAGATGCAAACATGATGAAGGGTTAATGCATTCAGATCCATAAATAGTATAAATATTCTACAGATCATATTCTAGATCTAGATCTAAGGAGTAATGGATTTTAACAATAGCCATAATGAATGCAACCATGCAATAACTAGTTACGTTCATGTTTAACACCTTGGATCAGTATATTAAACAAAGTAAATACACATAAGCTTATAACAATATTCAATATCATAACCTTATGCACGCATCAAATCTGGTAGCATAACTTCATAATAGCTCATATATAGTCCTCTCTTAACCTACGCAGATTACTACATATTTATAAGGGTGGGGACTTTCCCTTCACCACTTACATAATTCCCAAAATAGGTCGTATGCTGAAAATAACCATGTGCCTTTACAATAATAAACACACATACAAGTGCACTAATAATAGATCTCTTCTAGTTAACTAGAAGTAGTAATTCTATTATTAACTCAAAACCATACAAAGTGCTTAGTAGACACTCTTCCAAAAATAGCCTATACGTCTTGCGTAAGTATTTATCTGGTTTGTGTGCTCTGCATGCTATCTCTAAAACTAGCCCGTAATCCTGAAAAATGGGTAAGTCCTTAATCTATCCCTATATTTTTCACGTGTTTCATTCCCTATCCTTCTGCACCTTTGAACGTGCCCTGTTCCCATGTGTGAACCTTCAGTGTACCTTTTATTAAGTGTCATACTTTGTTTGCTCAACATTATCCCACACTAAATTGCATTGCCACCCCGAAAATGGTTGCCTCTTGATACTTTAAAGAATAAAGAATGGGAATAAAAGGAAATTAAATAATTACTGTACAAAGAATGAACTTTCACCCTGCAACGTCCTTTGTTTCAACTGGAAGAATTAACTCTAGATATTCTTCTTTGATTTCAGCCTCTAAGGTTTTCCAATCACTCAATGTAACTTCTGCCTTTTCTGGAATATCCGATGCAATATAATCTAACTCCTCTTGCAAAATATCTTCCTTCTTATTCTGTAATACTATAAAAATGTTGGACATTGTAGTCACCCTTCCTTCCATAAGATCCATCTTCTGCACTATAAGTGTTCTAATTTCATCCAACCTTTCTTTATGTGGGTCTTGGGCTGCTACAAGGGCCTTGTGATTTTTCTTTACCAGTGCCAATCATTTCGTGCAACCCAATATCTCATATTTAACCACCTTCAGGACTTCATTTTCGTCTACCATTTTCCTGATTCAGATAATTGCTTCTGGAGCTGCACAAATATTTAACTCCTGGTCTTCTTTCTTCAGATCTTCTTGTAAAGTCTAGAGAAAGGATTCATAAGATGAAATATTTCTAACTACTGAGGCCCTTGCTCTCTCCATTTCCTGTTCAGGGTCCTTTGGTTCTCGCATTTGAATCAGTCCATCCTCAAACACCAAATAAACTAAAGTACGCACATAATTCATAACTGAAGGGAACCTCTTAGGTACCTTGGACTCCAAGTGTGGTCTTGCCTTCAGGACATGATCTTGGATCTCCTCTACCATGATAATGAGGACCCCATTCTTCTTTTGCTCTAGGTCATTCTCTCCTTTTAGATGCATCATTTCAGCATCTTTGTCTTTGATATATGCTCTTAGCACTGTAATAGTGGTAACCTTATCGACATTCTGTTGCACCACCTCTGTAGATACCTTCACCAAGGCATTACTCACTTGTTCAATAGACATAACATGGGATTGATAGTTATGTCCCTATTTTTTAGTTCCTTTCTCATTCTTCTTGACACATAGGACTCTTCACATACATCAAAATCAAGCTTTTCCATGTGATTTTGCATGGATTATGACAACTATTTCCTCACACACGTAGTATCCATGTATGGGTCCATCAACTCCCATCCATACAACTCCTTAAGGCCTAATGTATTCTGGAATCGTGATCGTACAATTTTATTTGTGTCCTCATCATAGCCCAAGATTGGTGCATCATAATCCCCACTTTCCCTCTTTGTTCTTACCCCCTTAGGAACTTGTGCACTAAGGTTTGGAGTTGGATCTTCTATGTTCTGAGTAGTTTCTTGTTTTGCTTCTCCTACTTACTTTACCCCTTCTTCTTCATCCTTCATTTCTTCATCCTTAGGTTCCTCCACATCCTTTAGTGGTATAGGAGTTCCAGGTGTGCTCTCTGTGGACTCCTCCACCTCCTCATTTAGCTTAAAATTTCACCTTCTTTTCACAACTACCTCTTTCTGTAGAAAGATTCATGGTGATCTTCATACTAATTGTGGAGTTACTGTGCCTTGTGTTCTTGTTCTTCTAAACACCCTCTTGAAATGGCACTCTCCTTGGACTACTTCCAAGTCCTCTTCTTCTTCTTGTACCTGAGGTGGGGTACTAGCGCGCTCAGCCTCTACTCTGTCCATGGGTTGCCTTCGGACCCTATGTTCTAAGCCTCCACTATCTTCATGCTCTTCTTCCTCATCATCTACCTCTATAGGTTCTGTGGGCTTTGGAGCTGGTATGTTCTCCACTGTATGTTTTACCTTAGGTGGCCATGGGAGTATGAACTCATTCTCCACATATTTTTTATTATCCAGATTGGGCTTAAGCTAAAGGTATATGAGTGCTACTCCAATATCCCCAATCGCTAAGCTTACAGGCTTCATGCTTATAATATATGAAATGAGCCTCTCAAAATAGGCAGGCCAGCCTAGAAATACACATGTCTTCCTCAGAGTGTGGTATTCACAGTTTACCTTGTCTGCAATAAAATTCAGATGATGCAAATAAGTAAAATAGTGGATTGATGCCTGGAAGTAGTGGACTGTGAAGGCATATGGAATTTTACACCATGGACTCCATGTCCCATCCTTCATAGCAAATCACATGATGTAAAAGTGTTGGTACACTATGAATTTTACTACCTTACCCACCACTGATGGTAACTCCTTAGGAATTCACCACTCCTTGTCAAATTCCACACGAAGCCTATCATACCACATCTCTGCCCTCTTTTTGAATCTCCCACTCATCGAACCTTCACATAAATATTTTTCAAACATTTATGTAAGGAATTTTTTCTCCATGGGATACTCTTAGATCTTTTCCTTCGGCCCATCAGGCACTCTAATATCCATAAATACTAAATAAATTAAATAGTGCCAAAAATGATTTTATCACTTGTGCACGCTTCCTCAATAATATTCTCTACAATGTAGCCTGTTATGTTGTAGATCATTCATTGCGACATTCTCCTTGTGATATGTAGCCACATTGTATTCACTTATGACCACCTCTCTTGATCATTCAACTTTGTTACCAGATGTGTAACTTCCTGAACCACTAGGTACTTCTTTAACTTGTTAATGTCCATCTCGTGTGGACCCTTTGTAAATCCCAAATCCTTACATGTTTCCATTATTTCTACTTTATTTGTTAGATCACTAGCAAGGTCTATACCCATTCCTTTTAATCCTGTCATCATTGCAATCAAGGAAGCTATGATTCTGACCCTTTGTCCAGTAAAATGGAAGAAGGCCTCATGGACTCTGCTCATTAACCACTAATATAATGGTTCTTACTTTCCAAAATAAGGGAGCTCATACAACTGATAGACTCTAACCTACTTTAACAACTTCTCCCCAACGTCATCATATACTGGTATGTCCTTTGTTGTGTGCTTGTTGGTCTTTGTGCTCAACAACACATCTAACTCCTTGTTATTTGATGTGCGGTGGTTATAATCACTTATTTTATGCTTATGGATGTGGGAATCCCATTCTTTCCCAACTATAACACCTTATGGGTACTGCATATCCAAAAATTTACTCTTGGGAACAACTTTAACTTATGCCTCCACTTTCTTCTTTCCTTTGCTCCTGTGGAAGGTAATTTCTTTGGTGCCATATGAAAATCTCACCTTTCTGTCCTTTGTAATGTGCAAATGCTTCAATTTCTATCTTCTATAGAGAGTAGGTCCAAAGCCTAGCTCTAATCTACATGCCCTAGTTTGAAATCACGTTCCTTAGCTCTTTCACAATGTGTCTACTTCGCTCAAACCCTTCACCAATGGGGATGTAATATTCTTCTGTGGATAAATCTTCTCTCTACGTCTGGTTTCGCACTCTCCACACCTCAATATACATCACTTAGCTTGCTTGCACTTAGCTCTTTCAAATTCTTGTGATCACAATGGTAAAAATGAACTCGCATCATGTCCTTATATAGGTTTTAAAAAATTTGGTGCATTTATTACTCCACCTACCAAAAATCCTCTCATTAATTGATCATTTTCACAATTTCCACGCGGTACATTTTCGTGCCTCAACTATAACCTTCTAGCGTACCTTCCTACCTTTTGGCTACAGAATTCTCTTCAGTTTTCTTCCATGCGCCCGAGTACCTCACCACTACTCCTTCTCCTGGTAGTCTCCACGGCTATTCCTTACCTCACATTATATTGTTCCTTCATTTATCTCCATCTATGGTCCTTGTTTGGAAGCAATCTTCTTTCCAACAAATCTCCAAACTTGAATAACACCTGTAGTATTTTGTTCCTTTATGTGTACCTATTTTTCAATAGCCACCCCATAAAAATGGTATGTGTAGTCCTCTACGCATAATTTTTTCATAAATGGTAATTATCTTCCAATGCACAAACACGCTTATTACACAAAACACCAACTAAAATGACAAAGCATAGTGACAAAGAAGGAAATACATTAAGGGAATACATAAATGAGAACCTACTTTAAATGGAAACATTGCCTTATTACAAACACCAAGAAGACTTATTTATAGTAGGGATTCAACCTAATCCCCTTGAAGTAACCTGGTAACCGTATTCCATCAAGCACCTCTAAATGGAAAGCACCTATTTTAGGTATGTGAGTGATAACATACGATCCTAACCAATGTACTTTAAGTTTTCCTGGATGGCATAGAAACTTAGAGTCATAATGAAGTACCATCTGTCTAATCTCAAACATTTTTTCCTTGATGTGCCATTCATTCCATGATTTCTACCTAGCCTTTTCTTTCTTTTGACTCTAATGTGCTATTGCACATCACTCATCAGCTAGACCTCTAGTGCACACAATACATAAAGAAGGTAACATGAATTCCATAGAAAGAACTGCTTCTACACCAAACACCAATTGAAAGGGTGTGTCCTTGTTTAACCGCTTGTATGTTGTTCTATATGCCCAAAGCATGGAATAAAATTTACTATCCCAATCTTTTCTTCCAACATCACAATTTTTTTTCAATGTCTAGGTCAAAATCTTGTTGAAAGCTTCAATAGTCCCATTTTCTTGAGGATGATATGGCATAGTCTTATGGTCTGCAATCATGAACTCATCCAATATAATTCTGATTGTTTCATTTAAAAAATGTGTGCCCCTGTCATTGGTCAAACTCAATGGGCATCAATACCTTGTAAGAACATTTTCCCATAAGAACCTAGTTATTGTAGTTGTTGTATAATACTTGGTAGGTGCTACTTCGGCCCAACTTGTAAGATAATCTATGGAAGTGATGATGTAGCGTGATCCAGTCCTACGTGCAGATGGTGAAATAGGACCCACAAATTCTATAGCCCATTTTTCAAATGGTTCTGCATTAGGAATAGGTCTTAAAGGAACTTCATCTCTCTACCTTGGTTTTCCAAGGTGCTATTAGTGATCACATGCCTTGTAATATGCCTTACAATCCTTATACAGGGTCTCCCACCACAATCCAGTGAGTAAAATTTACACATAGTGGCATCACCTGTATAGTGCCCACCTGTAATACCACCATGAGCCTCTTCCATGATATATGTGCGCTCATGCTCCAGTACACATCAATGCAATACTTCATCTCAGCCTAACTTTTACAGGTCACCACTAATCAATATAAAAGGTACTACATGAATTGCAAGTTGTTTCTTCTCTAAGGATTGTAGTCCTTCTGGTGTGACACCTGTGTGTAAAAAAAACAAAACAATATCCTCCAAGTCTGAAGGTGCACGATGTAACCTGTATAGCTATACATCTGGCATTATGTCTTCAATGGTTTATGCATCTTCCTCTGATTGTATCCTTGATAAATGGTCTAGGCCAGAATTACTTTTCCTTGGTTTTACCACAACTGTAATATCAAATTCTTGAAATAAGATTACCCATCGACATATGCACCCATGTAAAATGGGCTTGTTTACCAAATAATTTAATTCCATGTGATATTTATAGAACAAAAAATGTGCCGCTATCAAGTACTTTTTGAATTTATGTATCACATAGATCATTGACAAGGCCTCACACTCTATTGTTATATAATTTTTCTCTGCAGGGGTTAATTTTCTACTAGCAAAAAAGATAGGATGATCTCTAATACCTTCTCCAAGTTGAGCCAACACCGCACCAATGACCATGCCAGAGGCATCCACATGTACATGAAACCAATGATGCAACCTATAACTTACCAGAAATAACCCATGTGCGCTGGAACATCACTCAGCCCAGACTGAGCACTCATCCAAAGAACACAAAGGTACCATGCCCCTCCTTAGATTTTCTTGTGTAGGATGTGAACATGAAGAAGGGTTAATGCATTCAAATCCATAAATAGTTTAAACATTCTACATAGAATAGTCCAGATCTAGATCTAAGGAGTAATGGATTTTAACAATAGCCTTAATGAATTCAACCATGCAATAACTAATTATGTTCATGTTTAACACCTTGAATCAGTCAATACACTCCATTATATTAAACACAGTAAATACACAAAAGCTTTTTACAATATTCAGTATCATAACCTTATGCGTGCATCAAATCTGAAAACATAAATTCACAATAGTTCATATATAGTCCTGTCTTATCCTACCCAAATTACCGCATATTTATAAGGGTGGGGAATTTCCCTTCACATCTTACATAATTCCCAAAATAGGTCACATGTTGAAAATAACCATGCGCCTTTACAATAATAAACACACATGCAAGTGTGCTAATAATATATATCTTCTGGTTAACTGGAAGTAGTAAGTCTATTATTAACTCAAACCCATGTAAAGCACTTAGTAGACACTCTTCCAAAAATAGCCTATGCGTGCCACACAAGTATTTATCCGGTTTGTGTGCTATCTCCAAAAATAGCCCGTAATCTTGAAAAATGGCTAAGTCCCAAATCTATCCCTATCTTTTACACATGTTTCCTTCCCTATCCTTCCACATCTTTGAACACACCATGTTCCCACGCGCGAATCTTATATGTTCCTTCTACTAAATGTCATACTTTGTCTTCACAACAATGAGTGAATGGCTCATTATCAAAAGATATCATTAATGAGAGGTCATGATGACACTGGAGGGGCCTCGAGTTCTCAATCTCCATTACCTATTGAGATAAGTGAGGATTATGAGTGAATGTATGAAGGGAAATGCCATCAGAATATTGTATAAATGTTTTTTCAAACACACACACACACACACACACACACATATGAACACATACATATGGATGTTTGGACTCATGAAAATTTATGTTTGGTCTATTTTATAGATTTATGTGATGATTGTTAGATGTATTTGATTGATTTTTGATGTGCAGGTATATTATTCATTAAGTGATGAGATCATTGGATGATGGATGTTTATTAGTATGATTGGTAAATAATGTGTGTGTTTGGTAAGAAATAAATAGGAGTGATTTATAATTTTATCGATTCAATCGAGGTTGCGTGGTGATGGGACAGTGCAAGGGGTGATATGTTCATAAAATCTTCATAAGATCTCATGAGCATGTAGGGAGAGGAAACCTATTCTTAAGAAATAAGGGTGATCCTCATATATGCCATAAGGTACTTAGAAAAAATGGTAGTAGTTAGAAGATATGTAGATAGAGAGTTAACATATGCATAAGTAATATATGATGATGAAGAAATTAGGTGTGGTGAGGTGTGAGTAGTCACTTTAAATACCAAAAGTTTAGTTGCTGTAAATCAGTCATGAAGGTGGAGATTAATTGGACATGTCATCAATGGTGTTACATAAGTTGTATGAGCCACATGTCTAACTTTTTGTACATTTTTGGGATGATCTTATAGCCAAAATTTTTATTTGTAAACCAAGCAGTGGAGCTATGTGCTAAAGTATGAAAAATAGGATCTAGATGAGAAAGATCAAGGGACTTGTAGCCTTTATTTTCCCACTCAATTTCTTAGGTGCATTGACACTTCATCGAGATAGGTCTGAACACTCACCTGAAGCACACAAAGCTACCAGGTCCCTATTTTTTATTGTCTTGTCAAGATGTTAGCATGCATAACCATAATAACCATTATTGAAGCATATATCCCATCATAAGTATCACTTCCATGAGCTCAAATTAGAAACACTTGTAATAAGGAAACATAAAGATCACATAAGAATTTATATCAGTTTTACCAAACAAGTACAATGAACAAAACCATCAATAACCATTATATATCCACAACAATACATTATATTAACTCATCACAAAATATAAGCTGAATACACAGTCATGGTGTCATGGAGTCATGTGCACTATAATATCAGGGAAACATAGCTCTACAATACATACCATATCCAAAACTATGCAGATATACTAACATATATATGGGTGGGGACTTTCCCTTTACAGCCCATGTATTCTCAAAATAGAAAGCATGCTCAAAATATCCATGCAGATGTACAAAATCAGCTATGCCACATGCAAGTGAGCCTGATAATAGATTAAACCTAAAGATAAGCTATAGTTTAATCCTATTATTAGCTTAATCTCTACATGTATTTTGATCTCCTCATGGGTGTGATATATCCAAAATAGAAATTCCTTGGTCAGGAAGTATCCATGCCTCACTCTATTATCACAAAGTTGCTTGACCACCACTCCATCTTCTCATTATCTATTTTTAGCCCGTGGATTCAAAATTGGATAATTCCCAAACATCTTCTGTCTAGACGCAAACCCCTGCACACTGCCTAATCTAACTTCCATGCACACCTTCAAACCTATCTTGCATACGTCTATAAATATTTCTCATTGTTCATACTTAGCACAATTTTATCATGCAACATTACCCCACACTAAATAGATTTCTATCACCAACAATACTTTGATCAATCATGTCGCCAAAAAGGATGTATATATAGTAGATTAAATGAAGAATATAATTCCCAAAAATAAATAATACCCCAAATATTTACTTAGAGTGCAATAGGTTGGAATATTTTTGGAATATCAGCCTTTATCTCACTCATCACCTTATTCCATTCATCCATTTTTGTCATAGATTTCCTGGGTGCCACCTTTACAATCCCTAACACTTGGTTAGGTACCAACTCTTCAGTCATGTGTTTGAGTTCCTGAATGAATACTGTCAGCTCCATGCATACCCCATCTATCACATCTATGTGGTCAAGCTCCATATTTTAAAACTGTGCTACCCAGAGCTCTAACTTGTCCTTTTAGTTTTAATCTCTACCTTCTATTTTTCCACCTTAGCCATAGCTAGGGTGAGCTTAGCCTTATTAGTTGGTGTCCTCTCCTGAATAGTTTTAAACACTACTTCCTCATCGACCAACCATGAATCAACTATATCTTCACACTTTTGACACCCATTGAAAGCCATATCAACTTTTTCATTAGCTTCTTTGAGCTTCGAAAACAAGTCCTCAAGCTCAATGATCCATGCTTCAACAACGAACCTATTATTCTCCTTCTCTTTTTTAATCTATTATTTTGTAAGCCTTGTTCCAATCCTCAAGTTTTCAATAATCATTCCCACCAAGTTCTCCAAGTACTCCATTTCATCAACATAGTAATTCCTAGCTTGGCTTATCAATGATGGGAATTGTCCCAAAATCTATTTCACTAAGGTGTCAACCCTATTGTATGCTTCCTTTGTTCTCTTTTGTTCCCCATGTAGGCCTTTCTTCAGCTGATTTACCTTGGGCTCCTTTCTCTTTTTATCAATGACCAATGTATTCATAATGGTGCTTACATCCGAGTTCCTTCTCGATACCTCCATAGCCATTTTATATTAGGTGTATCATGCCTGTTCATTAGTCAAAAAATTTGGATCTATTGCCCTATACGTCTTCCCAAGCTGATTCTTCAACATTATAGTCTTGATGGAGTGCTTTCTTACCTCAAATTTTGGCTCATCTTCTTTGGTTATGCATATCCCAACTTAACATTTTCTTAGTGCATCCATCCTCGTCCATCGAATCCCATGCATGTAATTTCTCTATCACCACTGTGCTTTGAAATCTCACTCATAAGAAATTTTTGGTGTCATCCACATAGTCCATGTGCAGGGATCTGGGTGTCCATCTCTTCCTCCATGCCTTTGCCTTTGTTATTTTCTTCTTTGGAGTAGAGGTACTTGGGCATATATTCAGTTTTGCACCTTTCTCCTCCATGATGAAAAATGTGTCATCAATTCCCTTCTTAATGTATGCTTCCTCTTGTACAGGAGGGTTGTCTTTCAACAAAATCTTAGTCCCCTCTTCTTCTTGTAAAATTGACTTCTACTTCTTTTTGGCATTTTCCCTCTCCAACTGTTATGTAAATTCTTATTCCAATTCTTCATGTAAGGTGGATCCTCTTTTCTCCAAATTTGATTCTTCACTTGTCTATGTACTAGAGACAACCATGGATTTTTGGCACTTAAATTTATCCTACTTTGCACTTTCTTATTGTGAGGTCCCTGCACCACCATTGTTTCACCTAGTTTAATGCATATTCTTCCGCGAGTGGTATAACTTCCCTTTAACTTCACCCCCTTATTCTTCTACAGGGTCTTCCTCGCACACCCTCTTCATCACTGGTACCACTTTCCTTCCAGGCTACGGAAATGGAATTTGTAACATCCATATAAATCTCCCTTGAGTTTTATTCCTCAAATGTACAAATTATGGTGAAATTGAGATGGGGATGTAAGTCCATCGTATCGTGGTCCAATACCTGTAAGCATACAGGCCTCAAATCATACCTATATGTTGTGTACAAAGTGTGAAAGTCTGAGTTGATTTTGTCTGCATCACGGGTCAAATTATACACATCCTTTATTCTATTTACTAAATACTTGAGGTACCACATAATGAAAGAAAATGATAACTTGCACCGGGGGCCCATATCCCCATTTACCATTCTAAAGCGTGTAAGGATGTAATGCTACATCACTATGAATTTTATCAGTTCCCTAACTATATTGGAAAGTTCACATAGGATGCACCATTCATTCTCAAATTTTCCTCTTAGCTTGTCATACCACTTATCCATCAATGCCTTGTAATTACTTGTAATTGTTCCATCACAAGTATATCATGTGAATTGTACTATGGGAGATTTATGCACAGGTGGGTAAACCCACATGTTATCCTCTAGTCCATTGAAATTCCAATCTCCCAAAACACTATGAGGAGGAGGATAGATCCCCAAGTTATCTTTTCCCCTTCCTCATTCTGTAACCTGGCTTCTTCAATGATTCCCTTAGCAACAAATTGTGTAATGTTATAATGTGCCATATTCGTTATCTTATGCACAATGTAAAGGAATTTCCTATTTACATCTATCCACCTCTACGAGACACCTAATTTGTAACTCACCAGCCTAGCTGCAACCCTAGTTGTAGGATCATCTAAACCCAAAATTGTCATTTCCCTTTTGCCTTATCATAGTTAAATGTTGTGGCTAATTCATCTATCTTTGCATTCACGTAAAGATCTAACCCCATATCTTCACCTATACTCCCAAGGCATGTAACCCACTCAATCAATTAAATCATGATCCTCATTATTCTATCCGCAAAGTAAAATAAATATTTTTGCACCCTTGAAACAAGCCATTGGTATGAGTGTGTGGGTTTCACGAAAAAGGGAAGCTCATACAGCTGTAAAGATCCAGTCTTCTACAACCCTCTATGCATGGAGGTGTCTATCATAGTATTTCCTTCCTCATATTTTCCTAGAAGACTCTTCTCTATATCTACCTTTAAGATATTCTCATGCTCATTTGTTTTATGATTTTACTCACTGATCTTGCACTTTGGGAGCTTGTAATTCCATATTTCTACCCTATGCACACCAAATGGGTACTGCACTTTTGAATAAATCTCCTCCAAGGGTTCCTCTGTTACCACCTCCTCCCTGTTTGTCTAGAAATTTCTCCATTTTAATGCCATATCTTTGAAAATTTACTTGCCCTAGGTACTCTGTGACATAATCTTCTTTGCTACCTAAACGATGCAAAACCTAGCTATTTAAATCATATGAAAAACCTTCGTCCTGTGCTCTATTTCTTGTTCCAACTTGTTTTCTACACACGGATATACGCGCAACTTCTTGTACTGATCTAGTTTGTACTTTACTTCTTCATTCTTTCTGACATAAGGATGCTCAGTAGCTTCTTCATTCTAAGTCATCGTTGAATTCTTAGTAGAAAAATGACCACCCCTTTCCCTTATTTATACTTATTCATTGACCCACATTATCCTTTTGACACACACTTTTAAGTCACTTTTTTTTAATAAAGTTCTTATTTTGCTCTTTACTTCCTTTCATGCGTTGCAGTCATATCCTTCTAGTGTGCCTACTACTTCTCGGCCACAAACCTCCTTATGCGTGCTTCCATGCGCCAAAGTACATCAACCATTGTGCCCCATATTAAGTAGTTTCCCATCTACATCCTACCTCGAGATACATTACATGATCATTTTTATCACGTGGTCTCCAACTCGAAAACCTTTATTAAGAACGCCTTCATTCATAACACATGTAACATATTTTTCTCTCGAGCCAATATTTAAAGAGTTTCCTCCATCAAATCAACCTATATGATGATTTGCACTTGAATTTCATTTCAAGTCAACCCATTTTACTTATATCTGCTCCACCCCACACTAAAAGTATGTGCGGTCCTCTGCACATTAACTCACAAGATAGTAATCAACTCTTGGTGCACAAGTGTGATTATTATAACAAAACACTAAACTAAATTGACAAAGCATAGTAACGATAAAAGGAAACACATTAAAGGAAAATGCATTAAAGGGAAATCTAATCTAAGTGGAAATACTACCTTATTATAAACACCAAGAAGACTTATTTATAGTAGGGCTTCAACCTACTCCCATTGAAGTAACCGGGAAATAAAGTGCCATCCAACACCTGTAACTGGAAAACACCTAATTCCAATATCTTTGTTACAACAAAGGGTCCCAACCAATGAATTTTCAATTTCCCTAGGTGTCACACAAACTTTGAATCATATAGAAGAACCATATTTCCCACCTCAAATGTTTATTCTGATATGCCTATCATGTCAGCCTTCTATCTCATTTTTCTATCTTCTGGCTCCACCAGACAATAACACATCTGGTCATCTAACTACATAAATTTTATCTATGGGCATTCTTCAACAACTTGTTCATCATCTAGTCCTCTTGCAAGTGTAATATTCAAGGATGAAAACATGAACTCCGCAAGAAATACAACCTCTGTGCCAAACACCAATTGAAAGGGTGTGGCCTTATTCAACCTCTTGTAAGTAGTCATGTGTGCCAAAAGTACGAAAAACACTTTGTCATCCCAGTATTTCCTTCCAACATCACAAATTTTTATAAGTGTGTGTCCTAGAATCTTGTTGAAAGCTTCAACAATACCATTGGCCTGTGGGTGATAGGGTGTTTTCTTATGGTGTGCCACCATAAACTCAACCAAAATAATTATGATGGTCTCATTCAAGAAATGAGTGCCCCTATAACTTGTTAAACATAATGGACATCCATACATGTGATAATGTTCTCCCATAAAAATCTCATTGTTGTTGTAGCTACTGTGCAATCCTTTAGTAGATGTTACTTCTGTCCACCTGTGTTAGATAGTCTGTACAAGTTATAATATAGTGTGTGCCAGTCCTATGCACAGGTGGGGAAATAGGACCTACAAAGTCAATAACCCATTTCTTAAAAGGTTCAACACTTGTAATAGGCCTCAAAGGCATCTCATCTCTAGTGTCAGGCTTCCTAAGGCACTGACAGTGATCACATGCCTTGACATATTCTTTGATATCCTTATATAGAGTTTCCCACCATAATTTGGAAATCAGAGTCTTGCACATGGTGACATATCTAGTATTATGACCTCCTATAATTCCACCATGATATTCTTCCATAATAGCCTCATGATCATGCTACAGAGCACACCGGCGCAAAACTTCGTCGGGTCTTAGCTTGTAAAAATCTCTACCTATCAATTGATAGAGTGCTGTATGTATTGCAAGTTACTTCTTTTATAAAGTATTCATTCTATCAAGTGCCTAGCCAATGCACAAGAATACTACAATTTCCTCTAGATCTATGGGCATGTGGTTTAATCTGAACAATTGTGCATTTGACATTATATCCTTAATGCTCTACATGTCATCCAAATTAATTCTTAACAAAAGGTCAGGTCCTAAATTAATTTTTATTGTCTTAACAACCATTGTAAATTCAAATGATTGAAATATTAGTATCCACTTGCAAATGCACCCTTCAAGAATAGGTTTGTTGACCAAATAATTAAGTGCCATATGATCTGCAAAGAAGATAAATGGTGTTACTAATAAGTATTTTTTGAACTTGTGAACTTGTGTTACCAAAAATTCCCCACTCGGTGGTGAAATTTTTCATTTCCTGATCTTCCTTCACTATGCACACTTGATGACAACTGGAAAACCCATCTGTAAAAGAGTAGATCTCATGCCCTACAAATCCTTCAAGGATCTCTTCTGTAAATGGGGTGGCAAAAGGATCAATAACACATGAAGCATTTAAGTCTTTATAGTCCACACAAATCCTTATCCTCTCATCCCTTTTAATATTGATGATCATGGGAATAACCCATTTTGATTCCTCAATGGCTATCAATTATACAAGACTTAAGTATCTTATTAATTTCCTCCTTGACCTTGAATCGAAAATTAGGATTCATCTTGTAAGGCCTCTTCCTAATCAGGCATGCACCTTCTTTAAGCTTGATTCACATCTCATCTAAATAAGGGGTTACTTCCATTAATTCATGATAACCCCATGGAAACAAGTCATAAAATTTACACAGGAGTTCAATAATCTTGTAATTTCTTGCTCCGACCAATAGTCACCAATAATGGCCTCTTTAGGCTCTGCATCTGTTCGAATGTTAACCTTATTTTTGTTCATAAGCTCATGATACATGAATGCCTTCACATTTTCTATTTCCATCACCTCGCATATACCTTCAGTGTGGTTAAAATCTAGGTTATTATCCTCATCATCCTCATAATTTAACAAGCATACCAGTTTACCCTTTTTCTTTGCTTCCCAGGCACAAACCATTTCTTCTTCTTCTGTCCTCTTCAAGGTCAAGGCACACCTCTAGATCCAGCTCTCCAAACATATCTAGTAGGAGTTCCTTAGCCTTTTCTCTATCTCCCAAAGTAAGGCACTTCATAATATATAGTGCTTTATTGACCAAAGGTTTAATAAAAAAGTAATAAAAATTAAATCATACTTGCGGTCATCTCCCGCTGATTAAATATTTCTCTTGTCAATTCTACATGGACATGTCATACATGTGCACATCCATTGAGAGTGGTGTAGAACTTATGTACCTAGAGTGATGGTGGCAAGGTCTCCCACCCCTCTATCTAAAGAATGTCACACTCCCAGACGTGATGAAAAGCAGGGGACTTCTCATGAAACTCAGCATATCTTGAGAAGGTACATTGCTCCTTAGGAACCTATTAGAAAAGGTGATTCTCACTTATATCCATTCTAATAATTTATTCTATGTGTGTAGTCCACCAATTTTCTAACGTCGCTGCACAAATCTCACACAAAGAAGAGACTCCTTCATTGTTCCATGGGCTTCCACGGCATACACAAATACTCAAGATTCATTACCAATTTATGACCCATTGATAGAGAAATACTTCCACATGGAAAACAATGAAAACTAGAGCAAACATATAATAAATTCCATCCATTCCATTCAATATGGATTGATACAACCTTCATCTATACTGTAAACCTACGTAGGTACTTAGTTGTAACTCAAACGCCTAATGACATGCAACCTGATCATGTGAGTAATTGTGTTCTTAATCTCTCGCTTAACTACTTCATAGTTCCATGCACCCAGTTTTCACAAGAAATACTTGTGGTATCAATAACTGACTGAGCATCATCCCACTATATCATTCCTTCCTTATATGGCTTAGTTACCTCAGGGTCTCTAATTGTGCATGCATATACCCTATTCAAATCCTCTTCATTCAAAGGCTCAACATACAGACTAGCCTTTGCATTTTCAAAGGTATAATAACATGCTCTTGCTTGTTCTCAAAGCTAATGTACCCTTTGTTGAAGAGAAAATATTCATTATTCGCATAACACTAGGGGCACCCAAGTAATGCTGGGAAGCTATCTGCTTCAGCTAGTTTCAATACTTCAAAGTCCCCAGTAAACTTGGCTCCCTGAATTGTAATAGTTAGATACTTGAGTAATCCAAGAGTCATGGCTCTAGTTCTATTTTCCATACACAACACAATCGAATAAGGTTAAAATGGTGGTATTCCCATTTGATTCCAAGAATTCAACATGAGTACATTAACTTTCGTACATGTAACTATTAGAATGTTTCTCAAAATCCATCCATCTATGAATGTATTCAGAGTAATCTCCTTATCATACTCATGAATATGTGGGGGGAAGATTTGCATGAAGAATCTGCCCCTCTCACTCATTACCTGGGCGTGATATTCTCTCTCTCAACCATTCTCCTAAGAGAGGTATTATATTCTTCTAGCGAGACATTTGACATACTTCCTTTAAATAATCTACATCCTTCTGTGGGAGATAAAAAAAATTTCTCCTTCCATCACATGTGCATGCTCCTTAAGGATAGGAATTTCTCCTTGAAGATCCCTGATAACATCCATAGTCTCTTGGTAAACCTCTTTTTGATGTGTAACATCAGGGTACGTGGAATTTATCACTTCTTGCTTTGTTATAGTCAGCTTATACTTCAGAGGTTCACATGCGTGCACAACCTCAACATGTGTAG
Source organism: Taxus chinensis (assembly GCA_019776745.2). Taxonomy (NCBI): domain Eukaryota; kingdom Viridiplantae; phylum Streptophyta; class Pinopsida; order Cupressales; family Taxaceae; genus Taxus; species Taxus chinensis. The sequence continues at coordinate 334,226,718 of CM034148.1, read as the reverse complement.
TAACTAAAACAGGTTGTAATTCAGAATTAAGTCCAACCTTCAGGAATCCATCGATCTCCATTTGCATGTTGTATCTTAATCATAACTACTCCCTTGTCTTGCTTATGTTGCTTGCTCATATGCTCATAAAAGTTTGGACATTCTTCAAATTTGTGTTGTTTCCCACACCATGAACAAACCACATTCTGAGGGAACTCACCTTGATAATGATTAAGAGATCCATAAGTATAACAAGTTCCTCTAGGAAATCCTCCTCTGCCACCACTGCGACCTCAGCCTCTATATCCTCCATGAAAACCTCTATTCTTGTTATCTCCATTATTACGCCCTTCATTATGTTGTTCTCCTTATTCCTTAGATCCACCTACTACACTAGTCTGGAACACACCAATCTCAATGACCTCATCAATGTGATCAATCAATCTATAGTAAGAGGTATCATGGGCATGAGTTTTGCAAATATTACAATACATAGATACATTCTTCCTAATAGCACACTATAAGAGAGGGAATATACTCACATCATGGTCCAAATAACAGATCTCATAGTCCAACAGCATGACACTCACCGACTTACAAGGGTAGTTATCCTTAGTGTGTCCTTTAACCTCATAATCTATACACCATATTCCACTACGTGTCTCATGAGTTGAATTAATAGAGAGCTTATCCAAGTGTTTCACCATAGCTATAATATGTGTCTCTAAAAATGGGCTTACCCAAGTGTCCACACTCCCTAAGTTACCTTAGCGTGTAGATATTCTTCCAAAGCATCACACAAGTCTAAAAAGGTCTTATGAGATAGTGCCATTTTGAACGGAGTCAAAAATCCACCAAAAAACCACTGTGCATGTTGACTAGGGTGTATGTCATAAGACACTTTTGATAACTAAGGATTAAAATGCATTTCATATTCCTAAACACTTTCAGATAAGCCTTGCTTAATGTCCTTAAGCACATTGATACTTTTATACTCAAACTCAAGAATATTGAACTTTACTAAAAACAAAGAGTGCAAAGCATTATAATCCACTGCAATTTGATGCGGATCATACTTCTTGTACCAACTATGCGCATGCCATTGAAGAGTAGTAGAAAATAACTCGCCTTCCTATCTTAGGTTGTAATTCCCTTAGCACACTATATCAACTCGCACTTGTGTACATGCTTCGTAACATCTTCAATATCTCTATATTTTGGTAAATGAAGGGACATCTCATAGTAAACCTGCTGTGGCTAATGTGGGTGTTACTAGGGATACCTTGTCCACCAGATCCAAAACCAGGAGCCCCACTAGTATTTCCTCCACCTCTAGAACCACATGATCTACTTGATCTTGAGCCTCATGATCCTCCAGATCCACCTAATCCTCCTAGTAGTGGAGGAAATAGACCAGTGGGTGTACTTCCTTAAGTCCCAATAATAGTACTAAACTAAACTCCCATAGTCTATAAAGTTGTAGTACTTCCAGACATGTTCCCAATGTTCTGCGTGCCCACACTCTATTTTGATGACATGCCAAAAAATATTCCTCCAATCAGTCATCCAAACAACAAAGATGATGTTTGTGCTGCCATAGATGTATGTGTTGTTTGATGCACTTATGTATTCAAAGGAAAATGATATCTACCTTTAAGCTACTAGATTACCTACACTCGCATGCTTATCAATGATTACTTCTAGAACTGGAACACCAAATGCACAAGGGCTAGGTCGCCAGGTGGGATTAGATGCGCACCCACGGTCCTTAATATTTCTTCCTCTAATGCACTATCATCAGAAGCCGAAGGGTATTCTCTAACTACGCTTGCATAAGTGGGGGAGAGAACTAGATGCTCCAGCTCCACGTCTTCCACACGAGTTTCAAATCCTTCATGAGACATCATCGTCTGCAACTCCATAGACTCCTCAATATTACAATGTTTTGCTAATTACCTCTCCTACACTTCATTATATTTAAGCCTCCTTTCCTCTCTCTTCCTTTCTTCCGCTAGGTCTTCCATCTTTCACCACACCTACTCCTTCCCCTACGCGTGGTGGTATGTTTAGCTAGCCATATGTAGGTTCTCTAAACTCAGAACCACTATCAATATTTTAATTGCCAAAGGAATAACGTGAATGTAAGATCCTCGGGGCTAGTGCAAAAATTCAAACTCAACAACTTTAGGAAAAGAATACATAGACACATCGTATTCCAGAGTATAACTGTGCACACCATCATCTCACCAATGATCTACAAAACACGTCCAAGGTTCATCTACATCAAACAAATTTTGGTAATCTTCATGTGTCCAAACCCTTGGCATGTAACTCCAACTCTTCTATGATGCATAAATGGATAACCACTCGTACAACTATATTGGAAAACAACATAAAAATGTCTTATAAAGTTCTTGATAGAAATTATCTTCCACCCACTTACGCGCATTGAAATCAGGTCCATAACCACATCTTCACAAAAATTGTTCTTGTCCATCGATTACCCAATCTTCAATGACCTCAAGAGTCAATCGGTGCATCATCATCATGAAACATCATGACAAATAGATAGAAAAGAGGTCCCGGTAATGGAACCAAAATGTAGTCTTATTTTATACTCAATTTCCTAGGTGCGCTGACACTTCAGCTAGAAATATCTGAATGCTCACTTGAAGCGTGTACAAAGCCTACTAGGTCCCTCTTTTATATTGTCTTGTCAAGATGTTAGCATGCATATTCGATAATATTCCATTATTACCAGCATCATAGTCCCATTATAATGTATCAGTTCCATAAGCAATGAATCATATGGACAACACATGTAATAAGGAAACATAATGAATCAAATAAGGATCAAGATCAGATTTACCATACAAGTACCATGAACAAAAACATCAACAACCATTATCCATCCACAATGATCCATTATATTAACACATCACAAAATAGAAGTTGAATACACAGTCATGGTGTCATGGAGTCATGCACGTGAGAATATCATAAAAACATAACTCTACAATACATATCTTCTCTAAAACTATGCAAATCTACTAACATATATAGGGGTGGGGAATTTCCCTTTTCCACCCATTCATTCTCAAAATAGGCTACACGCTCAAAATACCCATGCGCATGTATAAAAGCAACTAGGCCACATGCAAGTGAACCTAATAATAAATCAAACCTAAAGATAAGCTCTATTCTAATCCTATTATTAGTTTAACCTCTACATGTCTCTTTATCTCCTTGTGCATGTTCTCTATCCAAAATAGACATTCCTTTGTTCGCAAGTCTCCATGCCTCACTCTATTCTTGGAACACTGCTTGGATGCCACTCCATCTTGTCATTGTCTATTTTTAGCGCATGGCTCTAAAATTTGTTAATTAATGAATGTCTTCTATCTGGGAATGAACCCCTATGCGTTTCTTGTTCTAAATTCTACACACACCTTCATTTTTTTCTTGTGTGCATCCTAAATCTTGTGCACCATTCATAATTAGCACAATTATGTCATGCAACAGGACTGTGTAAAACTATAAGTGGTATGAATTTTTTTAAAGGGATGAAAACTCTTATGGTTTTGAAAATCCCTATTAAAATCCATGGTAATATAAAGAACAAGAAATTAATTCAAAATAATCACAAACATGCCTTAGGTCAGCCCTAAGGTTTGGGAAATAACAAGCGTAGTATAAAGGGATTTCCATGATGCCCAAATTAGGTGAATGGTTCGATCAAAAGAGGGTTCACCAAAATATATCATGCTAATTAAGTTTAATTAGGTTTATTGAATTACTACTACAATAACTAAGCTTATAAACACATTCACATTTATGCTACAAATAAGATAGAGAACATATACAACATGACAGTAACAATAGCTAACAAATACACATAATCTAGAATGTAAACAAGATGAAAAGATACACTTATATTATTTACAAAGTTGTTTGGGTATGATGATGGATGATATGGACATGAAAAAGTCTATTTATTGATCAATTTGATTGTTCTGGATTTGGGATTATGTGTTTGGGACCATACACAAGGGATAAGATTTAATGGTATCATCTAGACCAAAACGTATGGTCTTAGACTTGCAGGAAACATGAATATACATCTAGCACCATTTACTATGTCTCAATGTTTATCAATATTTGGTATCTCAAGTTTCACACAAAACCCTAGGTCTCACACATGAACCTAAAAAACAAATCCTATCTATACTGTAACAAAATCAAATAATCATTATATCTAAAAATAAGTAGGGATACAAACACTATATTAAATTTGCATATTCTTTCCTACTATGCCATTTAGGCATACCAATCATCTCAATCATCAACCCATTAAGCATAATAAGATTTCTCCTCCTACTCATAAGTGTCATGTCCCTATGAATACATCCAAACTTCATTTAAAATTCATCTATTTTATGTATGATCATGATTCCATTAAGGTTCCTTTGTGTACCAATGAAACACATAGTGAGTACCATTCTGATTTTGATAATGATGAGGATGACGGTGTTGACCATAATAAAGTTGAGATTATATCTTTTTTTTTTGTAACCTCATGATAATCCTCATTATATTGAAAGTGTTATCAATATTATTTTCACTACCAAGATATCTCATTATCAAACCTCTAATGAGAATAATATTTTTTGGATGCATCATACTGCATCCTCTACTATGGATACATATAATATTTCTATATCTATGATGTTTATATCTTTGAGGTAAAATAATACCCCACCTCATAGGGTTACTATTACTATTCCTAAGTATATTATTGTTTTTAAATCTCCTATACACACCTATATTGGTTTTCATTCTTCATCTTCTAGAACACGAGATATTGAAACCATTTTTCACAGTTTGTAATCTCAAATCTTAATAATGCAATCATGTACATCTATTTGTCTTCATGTCATGGAATTTAATCATTTACTTTATAACCCACTTATAACTGAAGTGGATTCTTATCCCTTTCTAATGGGGTTTTTCACTCCTAAGATTCCAATCTATGATGGAAAAGGTGATCCTATAGAGCACCTTTGTGATTTCCAAGACGCCCACTTACAATGCCATATTGTTTTCCTAATATTTTTCAATTAAACCCCAATTTTTTTCTTAATAATGGTTATATGATCTTCCCATTTGTTTAGTTCATACCTTTACCCCTTTATGTAATTAATTTATTGCACAATTTCTATTAATATTGTGGAAAAGGTTTCCTATGCTCAAATTTCTAGAATACAAAAATGATCTAACAAGAGCATCAATGATTATGTTTTATGCTATAATACTATGATGATAATGAGCTCCAAGATCTTTTCACTCAAAGTCTTATTTTCCCTCTACATGTATTAGTTATCTTTGATAAGTCTCACTCATTTGATAATTTATGTCACACATCAGAAGAGAATGAAGTTAACTTCCTCATCATGAAAAATCTCAAATATGTTACCAATTCACCTAACACATCTAATTATAAGTTTCAAGGAAAACCCACTTTCAAAGTAAAATATAATGACACCAAAAATGATGCTAAAGTTACTATTAATGTTTTATCTCAACCCAAAAATAATTAGTTGCAAGATCTTCAATGATAATTCACACTAATTCCTTGCACACCTCACCCGGTTCTTAAAAATTACTTGATTTCAACCTTGTATATATCTCTCTCTAGCTGTCAAGGTTGATAAAAACAAGGCTCATGGTAATTTGTTTTATGAAAATGTGTTTTATTATCATAGATGTGTAAATGATTCTACTAATCAAGATGAAGCTCATTAAGTGATAAAAAAATATTATATATTCTAATGCTATTGAATCAAACATTCCCATTTAATCATCCACACCTACCAACAATAATGCCAAGCTCAATATTTTGAATGATTCACTTCCCGATGACAACATTGGTAGATCTAATTTAGAAGTGCACCATGCTTATCGTGATATGCCTCCTTATCATCATCCATCAAATGTTATGATTTTTAATATTACTACTATTCCACCTCCCTATCATATCATTTACATTTAATGACACTGATATGCTTTGTGATATTGTTATAGATACATTATAGGTTCATGAAAGTTTTGGCCAATTTACTATACACATTGTTATAATTAAAAGTAGTGGAAAAAATAATATCTACACTTTAAATATATTTATCTCTCTCTTAGATATACTAAGCAACACATGAAATTTGATACTAAAACCAGTATTGGACATATTGTTATACCTATTATACTTTGTTTTACTCCTATGTCTTGTTCCTTTTCGATCACTACTTCTCTTAGCTCATGTGGCATGTGTCTCTGTTTCCCATAGCTACATTCTTTTAAAGCTATGCTATATATATTTAATCAATGTTTCAAGATCATTTATAATAAACAAGTTGATAAGGTCAAAGGTTTACCATATGAGGTCCCAATACCTAAGATCCTTAGTTAGAAATCTATAATAAGAATTTCCATCTCTATTACATCTACCCATGTTAATTATTAGTGGGTATTTCCTTCACAGGCATCCTATCACACTTTATAATTCTAGAGGGTATCTCCCTCGTAGGCCTCTTTCTAGAATTCATAATGCACATGATATTTCTACTAGGTCTCTCCCTCCTATATGATGCATTATTTTTAACAGAAACTTGAAATGGTCATAACTTGTGTTCTGGGTGTCTATTTATGTCCATTTTTTTTTAAACCACTTGTTTTGATGAGATAAACATACTGATCAACCATCCTTTCCATTTGGAGCACAATTTCGGCACATTTTTAGACCCGAAAAACTACCATTTGGGGGTTGAAAATTAGGATTTAATTTGTAATTCAATTTTTTCCTATTTTAGAGCATTAGTTAATTTTAGTCTCTTACATTCAAATTAGGTTAGAAAGTTGGAAATTCCTCTAATTTAGGATTGTAGAATATACATGGTAATTTTTGCGCCCCTACGAATAAGCATGTGAGCTTACTAAGAATAACACATTCTAGTAAACTGCTAAAAATAGTAAACTTTGCCATCTAGAGTAGAGTTAGTTAGAGTTAGTTAGATTTTGCTGGGAAACTCGAGTTGGGAGTTATTTTCCTATTTAATAAGAATTGTAATCCATGATTGAATAATGAAGAAGGAGATTTATTTTATTTTGAGTTTAATTTATTTGTAATATATTGTGTGTGTTATAGTTTGGCTTCATTATTGCTTTGATATCAGATAATGAATCCAAACTGTAGCATAAACAATATACTGCAAATAAATTAAACTCAAAAGAAAATAAACCTCCTTTATTATTCAATCATGGATTAAAATTATTCCTAAATAGGAAAACAACTCCCTACTTGAGTTTCCCAACAAACTCTAACTAACTTTGACTAAATCTACTCTAGATGGCAAAGTTTACTATTTTTAGCAATTTACTAGAACATGTTATTCTTAGTAAGTTTGCATGCTTATTCGTATGGGCACAAAAATTTCCACGCATCTTCTACAAGCCTAAATTAGAGGAATTTCCAACTTTCTAACCTAATTTGAATACAAGAGACTAAAATTAAATAATGCTCTAAAATAGGAAAAAAATAAATTACAACTTAAATCCTAAGTTTCGCCCCCTAGATGGTGGATTTTGGGTCCAAAAATGTGCTAAAATATGATTCAACTAGCAGGTTTGGTTGATCGATGCATTCATTTTGTTGAAAAAAGTGGTTTTAAAAAATTGGACTCAAATGAACACTTGGAACACACGTTATGACCATTTCAAGTTCCTGCTAAAAATAGTGCATCCCTATACCTCAATTTAGGTATTCTATCACATATACTACTTCTTGTGGGTCTATCCCTCCTAGGATTCTTTCTAGATATTTTACTATACATGTTAGTTATAGTAGGTATGCTCATCTTATTCCTACTAGTAAGTATCCTATTACACATTATTTTAATAGTGGGTATCTCTCTTCTAGATCTCTGATAATGTCTTATATGATATACACTACTTATAGTGAGTATATTCCTCTTGGGATTCATTCTAGGTATTTTGTTGTACATGGAACTTCTATTTGGTTTCTTCCTCATAGGCCTCCTACTAGGTCTCTTATTACATATCATATAGATCATCTATAGGTTATACATCCCCATTTTTCTAAGTACCATCCATATCTTATGACATTTGTGACATGTTTGAGGTTTGAGTCTTCTTTACTTTATGGGGTTATCCCTCATTATAATGAGGAATTCATCAAGTAGATCTTATGCTACATCATTCCTATATATAGGCAATTTAAAATATAAAAAAAACACTCAAATAATCACACAAACATAAAAGATTCAAATAGTTGTGGAAAATAAAAAATTAGGACCTACATGTGAATTGGTTTGCTAGCATGTTACTTTATATATGTTATTTGTCATAATATTTTGATAGATATCATATTTTTCTCTATACCCTTTACACACATAAATTCACAAGGTTTGTTGAGATTGATGTAGAACATACAAAGATTTATAATAGATGATAGATTTAACCTAGTCCCTTCTAAATTCCCTTGATCATCTGGTGACATCACTCACACTATACATGTGATTTTGTTTTATTACAATTATCTTTTTCTCTCTCATTATGCTCAATTACTTAGATTTTGTATATACTATATTATATACTAACAATACTAACACATGTGTCTTGTGTAGCACTATATTATCTTTCTATATGTGCCTCATGGCTATTGCTTTATGTTTTCTTTCACTTTCTTGATTTATTGCTTTTATGTATGTGGACTATGACCTTTTCTATGTTTGGTTAGAGACCCCTTCATGTACCTTTATTATGTATTCTATAAAATGTTGAATATGATTGTGTATATGTAACCTATGCATCCCATTTTTTCAACCTCTTGAGCCTTTTACATGATCAACATATGTGACCCTATTTATGTAGGTGTTTATTAAATTACTCATATATTTACTTTCCTCTGAATTCGTTTCCAACTATACATGATTTCTTATATGATTTTAATTTTTAAAATTTTATTGCTATCTTTATTCACCATGATATCCACCATACATAATCCCCGCGTAGAAACAAAATACTAACCGTGGCCACCATGATATCCTTCCATTTTATCCAATATAAATTATCAAAATTATATGACGTGGGTACACATAATGTATTTTGACCTACACACTTTACTACTATGTACTCTGCACCTCAAAAAAGATGGGGCATTCATTAGGGTATATTATACATATAAAAATGGAAAAAATAAATTATATTACTCAAACATAGATTTATACAAGGCACATATCCCTAGAAATAGGAACAAATATAGAACAAGGACATAATTCATAATCACATAGAACCATCCAATAGGGAAAAACCATTGTACAATATGGACCTTACCAAATGTTTTTGTCCTAGGGTAATTCACAAGTTTCTTCATCATGACCATATTATTATATGTATTTACAAAATGCTAATACATATTAAGTTATAAATGACACAATTTAGAGAAGAATACAAGGGGTATGAATAATTCACACCTTGTTCACTACATAACTTAGATAAAATTATAGATACAATATTTTGGGTCATGGAATTTATTGTCATTTGCATTATTTAACATTTACATATCTAACATAGTTATTACAACACATGGGGGCATGATCTAGTCATTCAATTTCAACTTTGTACTATCAAAAAATTGGGCCTAGATCCATCTGCAATAGTAGGGTCCACGGGGTTGGAAAATATTGAATTGGATGGTGAATTTGTAGATTGTTTTTCCTTCCCAAGGAAAATATTAAGAACCCCCCTAAAAAACCATAAATATTACTTGGAAAGTGTGTGATTATTTTTTGAAATCATGACGAATCATAAGGAAATGTTGTCATCCGATAACATCTGTTAGTTAACAACATAATACTATTGGTCAACAAAATTATGCTACCAGATGAAAACATTATGCTATCAGATGATAATATTATGCTAATGTACGACATAATCATGCTATAAATTTACACTATTATGATGTCATTTGGTAGCATAATGTTGTTGGTAGGTAGCATAATTCTATTGGCTTGTAGCATAATGCTGTCAACTGATAGCAAATTTCTCTTTCGTGATTGTGTTAAAAGCGATTTGAATATAAACAATCAACTATTAGTGTAAAAAATTGGTGAATTGACCCAAAAAGTAAATTGTACCCAAAAATTTATGTGAAATAGCAAGAGAACCAACTCCTCATAATTCACCAAATCTAAATTTCAAAAACACAAATATTCAATAATTAACAAATATTCTCCACTAAAATTTTCCCTGTTCGTTCCTTTCTCTCTTTATATGGGAAGATATCATAGTGGCTATATAATTTGTACAATAACATTCCCTCTTTTTAGGATTACCTAGGACATATGTCATATGGTACCTCTTCTTGGTATTGGGTCACATGTACTCAAATCCTCTCTTACTTTTGCTTCAATTTTGGGAAAATTAGTGAATGATCACTTGAATCCTTTTTAAGCTTAATGCAAATCATAATTTCTAAGAACACAAAAAGGGGATATCCTCCATTAATAAATTGAATATGTGTATTATTTATATGATTTTCCTCTCTTTCATTTACTATGCAAAATTCAAAATTTGAATATATATATATATATTTTTTTTCACATTTGAGTTATAGTTCAATTTCTTCTATAAAAATTGAATACACTCTATGTTGTAAGTTTTAGTATATAATCTGCCAACACCAACACAAGAAAAAATAAAAAATCAAGTAAATAGAAGGTGTGTGTGCACACAAAATTATTTTTCTTTAAGTATACAATTTTTTAATTCTACACTTAAAGGGGTGGAAAATATTGACACTCAAGTTTTGTAACTTATATTTTGATAATGACATGTTTAGATTTGTTACTATACTAAGACATATGATTTAATTATAGGATCAATTGACATATCTTGATATATCTCTCACATGGATTTATAATCTCTACACACTTCTCTTTCATTCATGTAATATTAATTATCCAAAGTAGTATGATATCATGAGGGGATTTTCTCAAAATATGACTCTATCATCAATAAATCCTTTAATAGAACAATATAGTATAAGAATATGTTGTACCATGGCTTGGTAAAATGTTTATGATTCCCCCTCTCTTCTAATAATCCTTTTCTTAGTTTTAATATTTTAAATGAATCATTTCATCTTCCCTAGATTGGATTTAATATATTATGTATTATATAGAAGCCTATATAAGGAAGTCATATGCACTTCATAACTCACCTAACATTCTCAAGTTTTCCTATTACAAAATAGTAACACTAAAATAGTAAAGGCTCTCCAAAATATTCCTAAAGTATATTAACATCCTTTATAGGAGCCACCACATAGGTTTTAATCACCCAAATTTTTTTCAAGTGTATAGCTTCCTCCATTACGTAGAATTTAAAGGTCCTAGAGCTATTTGTGAGCATGAGAAAGTCACTCCAAGAACTACCAAAGGTCTTAAGGGATATAGGGAATTATTTTTACCATATGAAGTAAAAAACACCACACTATTTCCATGGTGAGTAAATTTATATTCTATATATAGTTATGCCCGCTATTCTTTGTGTCAAGAGACCCGAGGGAAACATAGGGGGTTCATACGATTTGCACCAACACTAGAAGAATTATATGATGTTTTATCATGATTGAAGGAATGTGACATATTTCCTAGACTGGTTTAGTGGGGTTTAATTTTTAGGGTCATTAGAGGTGTTTCTAAAAGCATATTAACCATGTATACTGACAATGCTGGCCATTTTAGAACAATAACATGAAAAATTTTATAGATATAAACTATTTGTAGGTTTAAAATGGTGTGAAGAAAGACTAGACCATACTATGTCTTAACAATATTTGTAGGGTTCTATAAAGGAGTAGTGTCTAGATAAAATATAAATAAAGACACACTTATAGGTTTATATAATTAGTTTTATCTAGCCTCACACCCAGATCACTTTTGTACCTCTCTGCGAAATCAAGTATTTGTCCCTTCTTTTGTTTTACACTATCATTTCATTGTTATGTCATAATTTAATGTATTAATAACTACATTCTAAATTTATGGTTAATGTGGATTAATTTATCTAGAGTATTATATTTGTAGCATATCTTACACCATATTGTTAGGGTGTAGGAAATTACATTGCTATAACTCGTACAATGGCATTTTCCTTACAAACCCCAATCCTAGTATTTATATATATTATTTTTAGAAGTTGCATTGATCAAATATTATCTTATGGCATTAAAATAAGATTATTATTTTTATTTATTTTTATAGAATTATATTTACACATTAATTTCAATATGATAATTATATAATGTTGGTTTTTTATAATATAGTTTTTAGGCTAAATTCAACTTTTTGGGCTATTAAGACCAATTTAAATTTTGTGAGATTTGAATTAAAATTTAACTTTGTGGGTTATTGTGTCCATGTGTCAACTATGTATATGTGATACAACTACAAAAATATGTCCAAACTAAATATATCATGATTGAGAGTTTAAAATGTCATTAGTATAATTAAATACATTTACTTTAATGTGAAATATACATGAAATTATGAACAATCTTACAATATGCCACCTTTTGAGGTGGGAGATTCCCCTTACATATAAATAATCTCATTAAACAATTGTTTAAATGCATTATTTGTACATATATAAACCATATAAATATAATACTGCACATGGTCAGATAAGTATGTATAATCGTGATATAGTCATTCTAGATCAAACAAAGAATGTGTCATCCAAAGGATAAGCATATGTGAATATTTTTAGTAGTATAAAAATATGATCAATTGAAACATAATAATGGATATCATATAAGAATTTTGGCAAGACGATGTGACATGAAGGATCATTTGACACACACGATGTGACATAAAGGGTCCTTTGACACACACAACACAACATGACACAACCCATATATATTTAAAAAAAATACAACCTAAAACTGATATAACAAATGAATGGCATGATGACTCAAAGGAAATTGATATTAATTACAATCAAGGAAGAATCATAAATTATATATCCACATAGTTATAGAGTTACCAATGTCAACAATACGTAGATATGTAAGTCATACATCACAAAGATCCCTTATAAAAAGTGGCCTCCATTTTGTATCAGAAGTATGCATCAATGTCCCATATGGGTCACACCTGCAAGGTTACTATAAGACTACCACATGTCATGTACAACTAGGTAATGCAAGATGAGATTGAGAAAATGATGTTATCAAAGGTTAATTTTTAATGATTGGTATAAATGAATGCTATTATTTTTGGAAGTGGATTGACTAAATATCTATAATAAAAATTAGGTTAATAATCCCATTTGGTATACATTACAAGAATTATAATTAAAAATTAGAACAATTTATCCAAATAATCCTACATTATTTTACTCTTAAATGTGCATGTAGACACTCAAATTTGGCAATTTACTCTTTGAGACTACTTGTTTTGATAATAAAATATTTCTGAGATAAACACAACCTTTCATCTCCACCTAGTAAATTATGAGGTCTCTTGCATATATTTTTATCCTTACAAAATGATATGCCAACAAATTCTAAGATTTCAATGTATACAATACATACACTAAGTCAACCTAACATGATGCAAACCTCATTCTTCATGTTTTTCATCCATGGTCAAGGCCATAAAGTTGGTCAAAATTTTATATTCGGTCCTGACCCTTTTGTATGGTTTTGAACCAACATATCCTACATCTTTTCTTTCAATTCCAAATTATTTTATGGGTCCTTTACTCCCTTTAGGTAATCCTTTATTTGATAGTTTATATTTGAAACCCTACATAAGTAAGTTAACACTGTGTCATTTTATAACCTGGAAATACTATGGCACTACATTGATACACTCACTTCCAACACTTAAAAATGACACCATAGGGTCCCTAAATCTTGTAAAATATCATGTACAGTCATTAGGGAAGAAATAACTATAGATCTAAAGCTTTTAACTAGGTCAAGCCATTAATATCTCTCACAAACAATAACTAAAATGTCCCTTGTCCAAGTATTTTAGCAAGAGCTAAACTCAACTCAAGCATTGTCAAAGACATTTCCAAATTTAGTTGCATTCATTAAAATATCACATGTTAGGTATAGAAAAATGTGTGGTTTGAGGCTTCTTTAGAGTAGTGCCAACATCGGAAGTGCACAGGAGTGACCACAACCCATATAATGTTTATTTTGTAGGATCTCCCTCCCATGGTTAGGGTTTGAGATATCATTCAAAATATTCATAGGGAGTTGTAGCATGAATGACAACTAAGGTTTGACAGTAACAAATTTTTATAGGCAGGTGATATTCTTAGAGAGTTATAAAGCCAAAATTCAAGTAGGTAAAAGACCATACACTAAGGTTGATAATGTATAGATAGTCCTAATAGAGTTGTATGGTCCCACTCCATTTTAGTTTCTAGTCACAGTTCTAAGAATAAAGCATCATTAGTCTTATATATTCCTATTCCAACAATGTGCACTCTAAGAAATTCTAGATCAATATGTAAATAACTAAGTATACTCATCCTCTTACATTTTCATGTTCTTGTCTTGTTTCATACATTATGCACAAGTATTAATGTAGTGTTTTGATATTAGATAACTAATGTTGAAATTTAATTAATCAGAATAAACTCTTATAGCTACCCTTACATTGTACTTAATTCACTAATCTATATTTCACATAACCTAATAAGGGTGTAAACTTTTTGGTGAACCAAAATTTTGATTCAAACTAAGTATTAACCCTAGTTGCCTTAGGTTTATCTTTCCTTGGAAGTATATGTTGATATTCCTTCTTAGTTATCTCATATTATTTTATATTGAATATGCTTTCTTTTTATGCACTTTCAGCATAGTGCTTGGTTTACTAATCAACCTATTGAGGATATTGAGCTTTCTACTTCTACTTTTAAGCATTGTAGCCTCATTTCATCATCTTTGTTGCATATTTATATCAATCCATCCATGCTTGAACCTTCTAATGAGGTCCCATTACATGAAATATAAAATCATAGTGAGAATTCTTATGATTCTAATCATGACGATGATAACATCATGGATCATGAACACATGAAACTTATATATCATTTCCATGAGTAAATTTCTCATAAACCCCACCACATTGAGCCTATAATAAAAAAAATTCTTCCTACTAAAATTACTCATGATTAGAAATTAAACAAAGAATCCATTTTTGAGTAGTCTTAACCCTAATCCAGTTTACCAATATCTATTGTTCCTACATCTATGGTGCCTACATCCTTGGGGCGCCTAATATTTTAATGCACAATGCCTATATACCTCTTCCTACAACCATCGTTGTTACTACACATCCCATAACCAATCATAATGGTTCGTAAACTTCTTTTGCTAGTAAAAAAGCTCTTGAAACTATTGTTCATACATTACAATCTCAAGTATTAAAATTACAGTCAGGTGCATCCACTTACTCTCATGATATGGATTCTACCCACTTTCTTCATACCCCACTTACACCCAAAGTAGTTTTTTAAATTTTTCTTATTACTGTTGTTGCTCCT
Source organism: Taxus chinensis (assembly GCA_019776745.2). NCBI lineage: Eukaryota > Viridiplantae > Streptophyta > Pinopsida > Cupressales > Taxaceae > Taxus > Taxus chinensis. The sequence goes on along the minus strand of CM034148.1, from coordinate 334,211,100 downwards.
AAGATCCCTTTATATGATGGTAGAGGATATCTCGATGAACATATTTGATCATTTCATATGGATTTATTTGATTATACCTCTTCGAACATCTTACTCACCATGTTCCTCCCTATAAGTATTAAATAAATTTCACTAAAATGGTTCTACGATATCTCTACACACATAACATGATTTTTATATCTTTGGAAAATAATTTTTTGGCACAATTATCTATCAACATTAAGGAAAAATTTAATTATGCACAATTGTCTAAAATGTGACAAGGATCTAATGAACTTATCAATGATTATGTCTTGTGATACATGATCATCCTTACTAAGATGAGCAATATTTTAGTTGACAATGAATTACAACATCTCTTTACACAAATATTTCTTTCTCCTTTGTAAGTATAACTCATATTTGAAAAGTTTCGATATTTTGATCAGCTATGTCACACATTAAAAGAGTGTGAGGATAAGTTCTTACATATGAAAAAAATAAAGTATGTTGGTAGTATTCCCACTACATTTAATGCCAAGTTTCCAAGAAAATACACATTCAAAGGAAATAATAATGGTACTAAAGTGTTTCTAAAGACATTGTCAATGTTATTTCTCAACTAACTAAGCTACAACTCAAACCCACATGATGACAATTCACTCACTTACCCTATGCCCCACACATTATATTGAAAAATTTCTTAAGCGTAATATCATGTCTCTCCCTCCTCCATTTTAGGTTGATATGAGTAGGCCTCAAGGTAATATTTTTTATTCCAATGCTTACTGTGATTATAATCGATGTATAAAACACCTTATTGATAATCATATAAAGCTTCTTCACATTATTTAAGATATTGTTGATTCAAATTATATTGAATGGGATGATCCCATTGAATCTTCTAAGCCAAAAAATTATAATGCCAAACCAAAAATCTTCAATGATCCACTTCCTAAGCATGCCAATGATAAATATACTTTAGAAGTAAATAATACTTATCGTGTGGTGCCACCACCACCCTCCTAAGATCACCCTTTGGATGAAAATAAAACTGTCACTCATGTATCATCTTCTAAATTTTTTATCAATTTCGATGAATCTGATATAGATGACACAAATCACTGATAATCTATCCATTCTTGATTATATGGATCAAATACATATGTGCATTGTTTTTTTTTATCCACATAAAAAGGATAATGTATGCTCTCTACTTCAATATCTTGGCATTTCTACACAGAATATCACATTTGATACTAATCCCCACCATTGGTGCATTACTCCACCTATCACTATTGAATATATCACTAATCTAGTTTCATTCTTGGTTGTTGCTAATCTTAGCTCTGGTACATTATATTTAGGTCTCCCTCGGATACATGCTCTTAAGGATATTCCATTGGTCATTCACCAATGTGTTAAGTCTACTTATAATCAGCAAGTTGTCACAATTAGAGGTGTTCCCTTTGGAGCCCCTTCTCTCACTTTTCTTATTAATTAGTCGATGATTTTTATTCATACCCCTAGTGCATATACAAATAGGTCATTGGTTTTACACATAAATCCTATTATCTTGATCCTTCTAGGATATTTCCTATGCCCTTATTTCTACACACTTCCTCTCACAGATCTAGATATTCTAGGGCTCCCAATAATCATTTGCTTGTACAAACTACCTTTCATATATCTATCTTTCCTAGTCTTGTAATAGGTATTTAGTTGCACACACTACCTCTCAGGATATCACTCTCATCAGATACCACATCGGTCCCCTAGTGCACATGATCTCTCTACAAATTCTCAAAATTCTTCTAGTGCCCATGACATATCTTTGTATACTCATTCTTCCGGTCCTCCAAACATGTCTTCTACTTCATACATTAGTCATGCATCTACTTTATCTCTTAGGCCTTATTTTTCAAACATAACTACTATTGTACCACTTATATTTGAGTCTTATTCTATAGGAAAATTGAGGCTCGAGCCTCCATATCATTAGGTTGTTTCTCCATCTCTTTAGGAGGTTATCATCAGGTATCTGACTAAGTCCCATCTACTTATATATAGATAAACATTCAAAAATACTAAAACATTAAAATAGTTTCAAAATACAAAAAAAGTCATATATCTAAAAAAATAAAAAAAATAGGACTCGTACACTTAGCTTGAGTTGTTTATACTTTACATTATACATGTTTTTTGTCACTATGGCTTCGATAGATAACATATATATTTATTTTTTAAACACATGTACTCATGTGGTATATTGATCTTGATGTAGGACAAACACAGAGCAGTACAAAATGACAAGTATTAGTTGGCCCTTTACCCAAACATCCTATACATATAGGGGCATCTATCATAAACTACACATAGGTTCTATTTTTATATTATAGTTCCTTTATACTTCCTCATTACACTTGATTACATATATTATGTACATGTTATCTTTGGAGCTAGAAAGACTAACACATGTATTGTGTAAAATTGGCACCTCTTGCTTCACATGTCTCTTTCAATATCACTTGTATCATTTCATCATGTTCTGACATTATAAGTTTTCATACGTAGTTTTTTGTTATGTCTATTAGTACTTTTTTTCTTCACTGATCGTGGCCTACATGCCTTAATTTTATTATGACACCGTGTCTTATGTTTATGGCTATATGTATATATTGTATGCTTTTGTTTTCCAGCCTATAAGTTTTGATTGTATTTTAACACCGTGGGTGTCACATTTTTTCATCCATATGCCTTTTATGTGACACTCTTTGCATAATTTTGACTCTAATTTTACCCTTTATGAACTTATTTTCTTATTCATGGATCGTTACTATTGTCTCTATTATCTCTATTATTTATATTTTTTTTACTATTTCTCTTTTTGTGTGCCATGGTTTCCACCATGCAAAAAAGTCTCCTTTTTACAAGTGCATATTCTTCAAGGTAGACCCCTCTTTAGCATTATACACTCTTATGTAGCTTTTCAAACATCAAGTACATGGGCACACATCTATTATTTTGAGAAATGTTCTCAAAATGGTTTTTCACATGTTCCTCAAAGAGGGGAATTCATCCAGTATATATTCTTGACTTACAATAGATACAAGAAGAATTATGGGGTAAAATAGAAATAAAAATAACCTCTACAGTAATAAAAAACTTCAGGCATAAAAATACATAGAAAAATCGCAAGTCTAAAAATGTACAGTTTGGTCAAGATCCTATGTACGATTTTGACCTTCCCACATGGTTTTTTGTCCTAAGGAGAAGACACACATAGGATTCACACGTGAGAACAAGGTGCATTTGAAGGCACAGAAAGATAGGAAAGGAAATGCGCCCCATAACAAGTTGACTTAGGACTTAGTCCATTTTTATGGATACAAGGGCTATTTTTGGAGATAGTGTGTAGAGCACACATCAGGATGGAGACTTGCGCGACATGAAAATGATATTTTTGGAATGAGAAATTGATAATCACCATGCATGAGCTTGAGTTAATAATAGGATTACTTCTTCCAGTTAACTATAGGATGTCTATTATTAGTGCACTTGCATGTGTGCATGTTATTGTAAAGGTGCATGGCTATTATCAGCATGCGACCTATTTTGAGAAGTGCGTAGGTGGTGAAGGGAAATTCCCCACCCCTATAAGTATGTATTGAACTATGTAGTTTAGCAGTAGTGAATTATTGTAGAGTTATGTTGTTGGATCTTGATGCACACATGACTTATGGTGATACTTTATAATGTAAGAAGCTTCTATGTTTTACAGTGTTTAATGTAATGGAGTATGTTGGCTAGATAATGGTGTTAAACATGACTGTAACTGGTTCTTGTGTGGTTGATCTTATTATAGTTATTGTTTAATTCATGATTCTCTAAGATCTAGATCTGGAATATGCTTTGTGGAATGTTTATGGTTATTTATGGTTCTGAATATGCTTTATCTTCATCACACTAACATCCTGGATAAAGTAACTCTAAAGAGGGGCCTGGTACCTTTGCATGCTTTGGGTGAGCACTCAGCTCAGGCTGGGTGATGTGCCAGGGTGCTTGGGTTTTATACAGTGGATTCTAGGCTGCATCATTGGTTCCATTTCCGGGACCTCTTTTTCAGTTGTTTTCAAGATGGTTCATGATGAAGACATACCGGTTGACCTTAGCAAGTGTTGAGGAGTGGATAAAAGATCTGGAAGAAGAGTACACTCAAAGGTTCAACACTGGATCTAAGTTTGACTGCACATGCATGGGTGGAGTAGAATTTGTATGACTGTTTATATGAGAGATTCTTTGCTATCTTTCTGGTAGAGCTATACGAGTGGCTAGTTGCTTATGCATCTAAAAGGAATTGGAGGTATCACACACTTGTTTGGACATAGGAAGAATTTCAGGCCCTCTATGATGCTGATCTGATTTGGACACGTGTTATGGACACTTGGTTCCATGGTGTTCTGAATAGCTATATTTTGGAGTACTCAATTTCCACTTATTCTTTCCCAGAGGTAGCTGAGTTCTATTTTTTACGTTATCCAAGGGGAAATTATTTGCAAGGAATTCCACTAGCGATCAAAATCTTGATGGTAACCCTAAACTTGGAAGAGAAGTCGATGGCTAGCTAAACCCCACCACGCGCGGGGGCAGGAGTAGGTTTGGTGAAGGATGGCAGACCTAGCAGCAGAGAGGAAATGAGAAGAAAGGTGACTTAAGTACAATGAGGTGCATGAGAGGGAGATAGAGAAGCAACGTGATATTGTAGAGTGGATGGCATTGAGGAGAGAGATGGCTCGTGAAGGATTTGGAGCTCACAAAGAAGGCATGGAGCCAGAGCATCTAGAACTCCCCCATTTGGGAAAGCATGATAGGGAACCCTCATCAGCCTCATATGAGAGCGCGCTAGTAGAAATGAAATGGGTCGTGGGCATGCATCTGAATCTACCTGACAACCTAGCCCTTGTGCTTGGTTTTCCAGTATCTAGTACAACCAGTAGTCAACAAGCTAGTTTGGGTAGTAGAAGAGTAGGAGTAAGTCAAATAGTAAGTACATCTATGGCTGGGAAAATGTCTTCTTTGTTGTTTGGAGGTACCTTCTTAGGCACATCATCAGCATAGAACTCAAGCACACAAAATTTTGGACTCACTTCTGGGAGTAGTACCACTTCGCAGACTGTAGGAGTTCAGTTTAGTACCACTGTTAGGACACAGGGAAGTACATCCACTGGTCCACTTCTGAGCTATAGGTGGAGGATCAAGGGGGCATAGGTGGCTCTAGTTCTGGTGGATCTGGTGGTTCTAGAGGTAGAGGTAACACAAGGAGGTTCTGGATCAGGTGGGCAGGGTCCTCATCAACCCCAGAATATTTACATGGAGATGTCTCTCCATCTTCCAGAGTATAGGGGCATAGAAGATGTTGCTGAACACGTGCACATGTGTGAGATACTATGGCACACAAAAGGAATTATGGCTTCTGAGTGCAAGGAAAGTCAGTTTGCAACTACATTACAAAGGACGCACACATAGTTGGTACAAGAAGTTTGACCCTGATCAGACTTGCGTAGATTATGCAACATTAAAGGATGCTTTCCTCAAGGAGTTTCATATCCCTGAGTTTGAGTAGAAGAGTATAAGCGTGCTCAAGGATATTAAGCAGGGCACTACTAAGAGCATTTGGGAATATGATGCCCATTTCAAGACACTGTTGTCTAAACTTTCTTATGATATTCATGCAAGCCAACATGCACAGTGGTTCTTTGGGGGCTTGATCACACCTTTTAGAAGGGCGCTGTCACATAAGACATATACAGACCCACGTGAAGCACTTGAATCCACTTTACGTGCTGAAGTAGTCAGGAGTATAGACACTGGAGTGAGCCCATTCTTGGAGGCACATATTGTAGCTATGATAAAGCAGTTGGAGAAACTATCGGAAAATTCAACACATGAGACATGCACTGGGATTTGGTGTACAAATTATGAAGTGGAAGGGCACACCAAAGATAGTTGTCCTCATAGATCAATGTGTTCATTGTTTCTAGACTGTGAGATATGTCATTTGGACCATGATGCAAGCCACTTCCCATTATTACAATGCATGATAAGAAAGAATGTATCTTTTTATTGTAATATTTTCCAATCCATGACTCATAATACAGAAGATTTTCAGTTGATTGGTCAGATCCATGATGCCATAGATATTGGTGTGCAACAGACTAGAGTATCAGATAACTCTAAAGGAAAAAATTAGCACCATGATCGTGACCACGCTCAAGCGCGCTATGATCAAAATGAAGGGCGCTTTGAAGGAGGTCATGGTAGAGGTCAAGGATACCATGGTGGATTCGGGGGCCGAGGCCGTGGTGGTGGATGAGGTGAGTTCCCTTGTGGAACATGTTTTACATGTGGATCTCCTGACCACTATAGGTGTGAATGTCCTCAGAATATTACTTGTTATTTTTGTGGGAAGAATCACAGCTATGAGGAATGCCTAGACTTATATGAGCATCTTAGCAAGCAACATAAATAGGAGAACAAGGGCACAAGGATGGTTAGAATACAACGTGCTATGGAAAATCAGTGGATGCCAAAGTTGGCACAAGAAACTGAGGTATTACATGTGAAGATTACTACACATGCTGAAAGTTGTACGCACCAGGGAAGTGTTTCAGTATAATCCTATCATCACTAAGGAGGAGGTTTTACATGCAAGGTACCTAGATCCTACACATCATAAGGAGGTTTATCAGGAGACCATGGAGGTACTCAGAAATCTTGAGGGTGAAATATAATGTTTAAAGGAATAGTCCCTGAAGTTAGAACAAAAGAAGGTAGCAGAGATAATCCAATTGGATATTGATGACTTACAATAGGTATACAAGATGGTACACCAAGAGAATATCATTCCATTATTAGGGAATTGGCTAAAGGGAAACACTCTGTGCATAAGTATTGAGAATGGATGGAAGATCCTGCATGCTAATATTCCCCCTCATAGTTTGGATTATGACAAGGAGATCACTCTGAATGTTGTTATGGATGGGTGGCTCTTGAGTAATATATTGATTGATACAGGCACAGAAGTGAATGTGCTTACTTTAGATGCATGGGTACAGATGGGAAGACCTCCATTACAACCATCCTCTAATGTATTGTTTATGGCTAATCAAACTAAGGCCACTCCAATCAGAGTTTTAAAGGATGCATCCATTACTATACAAGGGGCCAAGTTCACTGGGGACTTTGAGGTCTTAGCACTTGCAGAAGTAGACAACTTCCAAGATCTACTTGGGCACCCTTGGTGTTATGAAAATAATGTTGATCTATGGTTCAACAAGGGGTATATAAGTTTTGAGAACAAGGAAGAAAGAGTGATTATCCCTTTGATAGATGGGAAATATGCACCTTATGTTGAACCTTTGAGTGAGGAAGACCTGAACATAATTTATGTACATGCCATTCAGGACCTGAAAGTACTTGAGCCATCTAAGGAAGGAATCCTCCAGTGGGAAGATGCACAATCTATTAGTGATACTACAAGTATTGCTTGTGATAACTGGGTGCATGACACCTATGAGATGGTTGGGCACAAAGTAAGAAGCACATTTGTGTGGAGAAGAAAACCTCATTGTGTTAGGAGGATAGGTAACTCTGTACCTCGGTACACTGGAGAAGGAGACCCTATGGTATTCCTACATGCCATGGAGAAGAAGTGGATGGATCAAGTGGAAAGAAGAAATATGTTAGTGTATACCCTACGCGGGACAATAGTGCACTGGTGGATGGTTCACAAGGATAATCTCATAGAATGGAATGAAGTCAGAATTTCTCTAACCACTTGGTTCTTCAGGAGAAATGCACCTACTATGATCTGCATGTATCATGGTAATCAACCTGTTCAACACCACACGTTCAGCAGTGTGAGAGACTCTGGATAGAGGGGAAGGAAGCTTTACCACCTTCACTATGGGTGCACAAGCTTTATTCCACTTTACAAGGTTGTGCACGCGCTTGGTATGTTTATGCAGAGCTGCATAGGGAGACTGGAAATTGGCAGGACTTGATTGCAGGAATGACCCAGACTTTTGACTACTTCTCTACTAAACCTCTGGTGGAAGAGGCATTAAGGGTCATAAAGTGCTTAACTATGGGAGATAGTGCAAAGGCTGAAGAACTCATTCAAGAGTTATTTGGTGAGGTAGACTTAGGAGCGTGTTTTGATGAAGTAGATGATACAAATGCCAAACTATTTATGCACGCTTGATTTGAAAAGGAGAAAGGAAAGATGGTCTACATAGTGGATGATGAGGAAGTAGAAGATCTGGATATAGCTCATTCAATAGGTACATGTGAAGTGTTAGATAGTGTGGATAAGAACAAGTTCACCTATCATGAACCTATGAAGACCAAGAAAGTGAACATTGGCACAGATGCTGAACCTAAGGAGGCAATAATCAGGGATTATTGGTCTGATTCTGAAGTGGAAAAGATAATTGAATTACTACATGATTTCCAGGATTTATTTCCTAGGGGATACCATGAGTTAAAAGGATTGCATGAGTCATTAGGTGAGATGAAGATTAAGCTAAAGGAAGGAGTGCACCCGGTTAGGAAGAGACCTTACAGGATGAACCTGAACCTGCGCATAAAAGTTAAGGAAGAAATTGACAAAATGTTGAAATCTGGCATCATTAAGCCCCTAGAGGAATCAGAGTGGGTTAGCCCAATGGTAATTAGTATCAAGAAAGATGGTCGGATTAGGATTTGTGTGGATTACAGGGAACTGAATGTTGCATGTGTGATTGATCCTTTTCCTACACCTTTCACAGAGGAAATATTAGAAGGCGTTGAAGGGTGCAAAGTTTACTCTTTTACAGATGGATTCTCTGGGTATCATCAGGTTAGAATTGCATAGGAAGATCAAGAGAAAATGACTTTCACCATTGAATGGGGAAGTTTTGCATATACTATGATGCCCTTTGGTTTGAAAAATGCACCTGTTGTATTTTCGCACATAGTTGTTCAAGCATTCTAGGATTTTATTCACAAATTCTTACAGGTTTACTTGGATGATTGGACAGTATATGGGCTTGTTAAGGATCATTGTGACAATTTGTGACTTAATGTTTGAAAGATGTAGATAGTTAAGCATCTCCTTAAACATCAAGAAGTGTGTGTTTGCTACACCTTTTGGAACTTTGTTAGGGCATATCATCTGCAAGGAAGGTTTGTTAGTAGATCCAGCTAAGGTTGCAGTTATTGTAGGCCTGGAGGAGCCTACCAGTCAGAGTGAGGTGTGTGGATTCTTGGGCCACACAGGGTATTATAGAAAATTTATCAAAGGGTATGAAAATATTTCCATTCCCCTAGAAGAATTATTAAAAGGAAAAGGGACATTCTATTGGGGAGAACTGCAACATCGCACATTTGAGGCATTGAAGGAGAGACTTACTACAACTTCTATTCTACATTTTCCCTCATGGAACCAACCATTTCATGTACATGTGGACACCTCTGATAAGGCCATTGGCATGGTGTTAGCTCATCCTAGAGAAGGTATTATAGATCATCCTATCTGTTTTGCTAGTAGAAAGTTGACTCCTACAGAACAGAATTACACAACTACAGAGCGCGAGGCCTTGTCAATGATCTACACACTACATAAATTTAGACAATATTTGCTAGCAACACCCTTTGTATTTTATACTGATCACATGGCATTAAAATACTTGGTAAATAATCCCATTCTACAGGGGCACATATGTCAATGGGTGCTCTTATTCCAAGAATTTGACTTTACAGTCATGGTAAAACTAGGTAAAATTAATTCTAGCCCAGACCACTTATCAAGGATTCAATCAGGGGAGGATGCATAGACAATTGAAGATACAATGTTGGATGCACAATTGCATAGGTTAAATCATGCACCTTCAGAATTGGAGGATATTGTTGTATTTTTACACATAGGTATGGCACAGAAGGAATGAAAGCATTAGAGAAGAAATAACTTGCAATTCGCTTGACACCCTTCATGTTGATCAGTGGTGACTTATACAAACTAGGTCGAGATGAAGTATTGTGCCAGTGTGTACTAGAACATGAGCACACATATATCATGGAAGAGGCTCATGGTGGTATTGCAGGTGGGCACTATGCAGGTGATGCCACTGTGCACAATATTCTACTCACTGGATTATGGTGGGAGACCCTGTACAAATATTGTAAAGAGTATTGTAAGGCATGTGATCACTGTCAGTGTCTTGGAAAACTTGGGCAAAGAGATGAAATGCCTTTGAGGCCTATTTCTAGTGCAGAGCCATTTGAGAAATGGGTTGTAGACTTTTTGGGTCCTATTTCCCCAGCCGCGCGTAGAACTAGATCACACTTTATCATCACTTGCACAAATTATCTTACTAGGTGGGAAGAAGCAACACCTACAAAGGATTGTACAATAGCTACATCAACCAGGTTCTTATGGGAAAATATTCTTACTAGGTATGGATGTCCATTGAGCTTGACAAGTGATAGGGGCACACACTTCTTGAATGAGACAATCAAGATATTGTTGGATGAATTTATGGTTGCACACCATAAGACTACACCTTATCATCCTCAAGAAAATGGGACTGTGGAGGCCTTCAACAAGATATTGAGCCAGAATTTGACAAAAAATTGTGATGTTGGAAGGAAATATTGGGATGATAAAGTTTCTGTTGTGCTTTGGGCATATAGAACAACCTACAAGAGGTTGAATAAGGCCACACCCTTTCAGTTGGTGTTTGGCACAGAAGTAGTTCTTCCAATGGAATTCATGTTACCATCATTGTGTATTGTGTGTGCTAGAGGTCTAGCTGATGAGAAAGCATTAGAAGAAATAATTGACAGGTTAATACAGTTGGATGAGAGGCATGCCATAGCACGTTGGAGTTAGAAGTAGGAAAAGGCCAGGTAGAAGGCATGGCATGACCAACACATCAGGGACAAGAAGCTTGAGGTTGGATAGATGGTACTACTTTATGATTCTAAGTTTTTGCACCATCCAGGAAAGCTTAAGGTGCATTGGTTGGGACCATATGTTATCACTCATATACTTGAATCAGGCACTTTCCAGTTAGAGGTGCTTGATGGAATACGGTTACCTAGTTACTTCAATGGGAGTAGGCTGAAGCCCTACTATAAATAAGTCTTCTTGGTGTTTGTAATAAGGTAGTATTTCCATTTAGTATAGGTTTCCCTTTCTGTATTTCCTTTAATGTATTTCCTTCTTCGTCGCTATGCTTTGTCAATTTAGTTTGGTGTTTTGTGTAATAAGCATGTTTGTGCATTGGAAGCTAATTACAATCTGAAGTATTTTTATGCACAGAGGACTACACATACCATTGGTGTGGGGTGGTTGTTATTTTTTATTCACAAATGGGTACACATGAGAACAAACTGTTACAGGTGTTATTCAAGTATGGAAAGGAGCTATTTGAAAGGTGATTACTTCTAAAGAAGACCATAGATGGAAATGAATGAATGAACAATATAACACGAGGTAAGCAGTGGCCATGGAAACTACCAGAAGAGGGCACAGTAGCGAGGTACTTCACGCATGGAAGCATGCGGAAGAGAAGTATGTAGCCAAAAGGTAGGAAGGCATGCTAGAAGGTTATAGCTGGGGTGCGAAGGTGTACCATGAGGAAATTGGGAAAATGGTCAATTAATGAGAGGATTGGTGGTAGGTGAAGGAGCAATAAATGCATTAAATTTTTGAAAATCTATATAAGGACGTGATGCGGGTTCATTTTTACCTTTGCGATCACAAGTATTCAAGTGAGCTAAGTGCAACCAAACCAAGTGAATCATATTGAGGTGTGAAGATCTATGAAACTAGAAGTGTAGAGTAGATTTGTGCATAGAAGTGGCTTGTGTACCCATTGGTGAAGGGTTTGAGCATAAAAAAAGCATTAAGAAGGTGCTAGGGCACACAATTTTTAGCTAGGGAACATGATTTTGAGCTAGGGTTTGAGTTTACTCGATGCAAAAGACAAAAGGTGGGATTTTTACAATGGCACCAAAGAAAGCACCTGCAACAGGCACAAAGGGAAAGAAAAAGGTGGAGGTTGAGGTCAAAGTTGTTCCTGAGAGTAACTTTTCATAAATGCAGTACCCAGAAGGAGTGATAGTTGGACGGGATTGGGATTCCCACATTCACTGATGTAAAGTAAGTGATTACAATCACCGCACCACCGACAATAGGGGAGAATTGGATGCATTGTTGAACAAGAAGACCAACAAGTGCACAATGGATGATATGCCAGTATATGATGATGTTGGGGAGAAGTTTTTAAGAAGGTAGGGGTTTATCAGTTATATGAACTCCCATACTTTGGAAAACCAGAAGCTTTATACCAATGGCTTATGAGCAGAGTCCATGAGGACTTTTTCTATTTTGTTGGATGGAGGGTAAGGATCACAACAACCCTAATTTCCACATTGACAGGACTGAAGGGCATAGGGACAAGATATTATGAGTGATCTGACTGATAAGGAAGTTGTTATAGCCACCAGCAAGGAGTTAGGATACTCCAAAGGTCCATGCGGAATGGACATAGAAAAATTGAAGAAGTTTCTTATAGTACAGGTAGCCACACATCTGCTCACCAAGTTAAATGATCAAGAGAGATGGTCATGTAAATACCATGTGGCTACACATTGCAAAGAAAATGACAGAGGGATAAATCTTCAAATTGACTGGCTACATTGAAAAGACTATTATTGAGGAAGCACGCAGGTGAGAAGATAAGTTTTGGCACTATCCTACTATCCCTTGTTTTTGTAGAAATTGGAGTGCCCGATGGGCCAAAGAACAAATTTGGGAATACCCCACTGAGAATAAGTCCCTTGCAGGAAAGGTTCAAGAAATATTTATGTGAAGGATCAATGAGTGGCCCATTCAAGAAAAGGGAGAACTATGGTATGACTAACTTCGCATGGCACATTTGAGGAGGAGTGGCACATTCCGAAGGAGCTACCCGCAGTAGTAGGCAAGGTAGTACATCTCACAGTGTATCAACATTTTTGCATTGCATGGTTTTCCATGAAGGATGGGACATGGAGTCCATGGTGAAAACTTCCCTATGCCTTCACAATGTGCTACTTCTAGGCCTCAGTTCACATATTTACTGATGCATGTCGGCTGAACTTCAATGCAGACAAGGTAGATTGTGACTACCATACCCTTAGGAAAACATATGTATATCCAGGTCGGTCTGCCTACATTGAGAGGCTCATTTTAGATGTCATAAACATAAAGCAAGTAAGCTTGGCTATTGGGAACAGTGGAAACGCACTCATATATCTTCAGCTTAAGCCTAGGATGGAGAATAATAAGTATGTGGAGAATGAGTTCATGCTCCCAGGGCCACCTAAGGGAAAACATACAATGGAGAATGTGCCAGCTCCAAATCCTTCCACGACCATATAGATAGATGAGGAAGAAGAAGAACACAAAGATAGTGGAGGCTTGGATCATAGGGGCTAGAGGCAGCCCACAGACAGAGTGGAGAGTGAGCATGCAGATACTCCACCACAGGCACAAGAAGTAGAAGAGGACTTGAACATAGATGTAGTCCTTGAAGAGCACAAGTTCAAGAAGGTATTCAGAAGAACCAGAACCCAAGGTGTAGGAACACCACAACCTGTAAGGAGATCACCTTGACTCTCCCCTCAAAAAGAAGCACCTGAGAAGAAGAGAAGGAGAAATTGATGCTTAATGAGGAGGTGGAGGAGTCCAAAGAGAGTGTGCCTGGAACCCCAGTACAACCAAAAGATGTGGAGGAGCCTAGGGATGAAGAAATGAAAGATGAAGAAGAAGGGGTGAAAGAAGCAGAAGAAACTAAGTGTGAGAAAACCAGCACGTTAGTTACAACTTAGATAGGAGAAGGGCCAACTCAAATCCTTGGCATTTAGGTTCCTAAGGGGCCAAGGATGAGGATAAGTGAAGAATATGTTGTGCTAAGTATGGGCTACGTTGAGGACACAATTAAAATTATCCTCACCTAGTTTCAGAGTACAATGGACCTTAAGGAGTTATATGGGTGGGAGCTAATGGACCTAGATATGGCCACTACATGTGTAAGGAAACAACTATCCTGGTCCATGTAGACTCACATGGATGAACCAGATTTTGATGTGTGTGAGGAGTCTTGTGTCTCAAGGAGAGTAAAGAAGGCACCTCAGAGTAGGAACATGACCATAAATCCCACACTTATGTCTGATGAGCAGGTCAGCAATGCCTTAGTCAAGGTATCTGTTGAGGTGGTGCAGAGAAATATTGATAAGGCCGCCACCATTAGAGCACTGATGGAAGATAACAAGGATAAAACAATAGAGATAGAGCACTTAAAGGCAAAGAAAGAGTGAGGATGAACAAATAATGAGGCCTTCATTAGCATGGCAGAGGATATTGGTGATTACATTCTGAAAGCAAGGCCTCATCTAGAACCAAAGGTACCTGAAAAGTTTCCTTCTGCAATGCATTATGTGCGCACTTTGGTTGATTTGGTGCTAGAAGATGGACCACTTAGAATTTCTACACCAAAAGATGTTGAACAAGAAGCAGAGAGAGCAAGGGCCTCTATGATCAGAAAAATTTCAATGTATGAGGTGTTGCTCCAGACTTTGAAGGATGAGCTGAAGAAAGAAGACCAAGCTCTGAATTTGTGTGCAGCTCCAGAGGCAGTAATAAGGACCAGAACTCTAGTTGAGGATAATGAAGTTCTGGTAGCAATGAAGGATGAGACTTTAGGGTGCGTAGAGATTGGCACTAGTGAAACAAAAGTGTGAAGCCCTTGTAGCAGCCCAAGATCCACATAAGGAGAGGATAGATGAGATTGGGAAGCTCATAACATAGAAGATGGATCTTCTGGAGGGAATGATGTCTGTTATGGCCAATGTTGTCCATGTTTTACAGAATGAGAAGGAAAATATTACTCAGGATGAGTTGGATGCCATCGCTACAGACATTCTAGAGAAGACAAGGACCACACTAGATGACTGGCAGACATTGGAGGTTGAGATTAAAAGTGAATATCTAGAGTTGATCCTTCCAGTTGAAGAAGAGGAAGTTGCAGAGTAAAGACCCATTATTTTGTACAGTGATTCTTTACATTCATTCAATTCTTATTCTTTATTATTTGGGAACATCAGAAAGAATCCCCATTGTCGAGATGGTAATGTACTTTAGTGTGGGGTAATGTTGAGCAGACATAGTATTGTCCTAAGGAGAAGACACACATAGGATTCACGTAAGGAAACAAGGTGCATTTGAAGGTGCAAAAAGATAGGAAAGGAAACACGTGCCAGAACAAATTGACTCAGGACTTAGCCATTTTTATGGATATAGGCTATTTTTGGAGATAGCATGTGGAGCACACATCAGGATGGAGACTTGCGTGACACACAAATGGTATTTTGGGAATGAGTGAATGATAAGTGCCATGCATGAGCTTGAGTTAATAATAGGATTACTTCTTCCAGTTAACTATAGGATGTCTATTATTAGCACACTTGCATGTGTGCATGTTATTGTAAAGGTGTGTGGCTATTATCAACATGCGACCTATTTTGAGAAGTGTGTAGGTGGTGAAGGGAAAGTCCCCACCCCTATAAGTATGTATTGAACTATGTAGTTTAGTAGTAGTGAATTATTGTAGAGTTATGTTGTTGGATCTAATGCGTGCATGACTTATGGTGATACTTTATAATGTAAGAAGCTTCTATGTTTTACAGTGTTTAATGTAATGGAGTATGTTGGCTGGATAATGGTGTTAAACATGACTGTAACTGGTTCTTGTGTGGTTGATCTTATTATAGTTATTGTTTAATTCATGATTCTCTAAGATCTAGATCTGGAATATGCTCTGTGGAATGTTTATGGTTATTTATGGTTCTGAATATGCTTTATCTTCATCACACTAACATCCTGCATAAACAACTCTAAATAGGGGCCTGGTACCTTAAGTATATTACAGTTTTTATTTAGTTATGTAGCACATGTGAAGGAAATGGGGGCACTCATTAGTTATTATATTATTTGTGCTAATTTACAAAATTGGACCTATATCCATCTATAGTGTTGTGGTAGATTAGGTTGCAGAAGGTATCAAAGAGGATATGTTATTCATAGGTAGTCCTTCCTTTCCTCTTACATTTAAAGGGGGAGATATCAAAGTTATTGAATGACATTGATACATAATATTCATACTTTATGGTGTACTTTATTACTTAAAATTATTCTTATCTCTCTCCTTTTTTTCTATGTTGGGTTGCATACACCTATCACTCTAGTTCTCCTCAAAACATTTGGGAATTAATCACTTGTTGGTGAAATAATTTTTCACACGGAAAATTAGGTGTTTCCACCAACTCTCACAGGGCTACTCCCCTCCGTCTTGTGCATGGGGATGCTCTTATTATTTAATGCAAACTAATCCAATCCTATCTATTATTTTGGGGTGGCCAAAAAGGCCAGGGATCACATAGGAACACTTCAATGAACATGCAGAAAAGTGATTATATGGGATATAAGGGAGGAAATTTTAGCGGTAGGGGTGAAGGAGAGGAATTACACAAAGAAATGTTATTTCTATGAGTAGGCACAAGAATAATTCACATCCAATAACTAGAATAGTTAAAAATTTGATTAGAGGAAAGCAACAAAGAAGCCATTTAATGAGACTAAAAAACCAGAGACACACAGTTCTTAATGTTCATCTATCAAGGACACCAAGTTCCTTATTGATCACCATGCTTGCTAAGTTGCGAGAGAGAGAGAGAGAGAGAGAGAGAGAGAGAGAGAGAGAGAGAGAGAGAGAGAGAGAGAGAGAGAGAGAGAGGAAAAACATGAGAAAATAAATGGAAGAGTGTAGATTTTATTCACTGTGTTGGTGATACAAAGTTCAACATCCAAACCATAATTCACAATAGCTACCAAGTTGAAAATATAAAAATATAGGATCCTTTGGAATGGATAAGCCATCCCAATTTATAGCCTTGTGAATTGACCTTTCGTCTCCCTTCACATGAATCTTTGTGTTCCTATTTCACTTATGACCTTTCAATCTCCCCTAGAAGAGACAAATTCAATATCTCTTATAATTTTGAGAGAATAATTTTACAAATTACAAATATTGCCATTAAGTGAATAGGAAAAAATACCTTGATTGCATACAACGAAGAATTATAAGAAAGGGAGAGAAGAGGAAAATGAAAGGGGATTGATTGATCTTGTTGATGATGATCACAATATCCTCCTTTTTCATTATGCACACACACCTCGGGATGTTGAATGAGTGTTTAGAAACATTGTTAAGAGATACCCTGACATGAGCTCAAGATGACCAAAAATATTACTTGTATAATCCTCTTGATGTTTGGCTGATCAAATCCCTTAGCTCACAAAGATCATTGATCCTGCTGAGCTCAATCCAACCAACTCAGTCACTCAACTCAACTCATTGCAACCATCTCACTGCAATCAACTCACCAAACTCAGCTCATTGCAGAGATGATGATGGCTTTAGGATCCTCATGGAAGGTTGAATATCTAGTTTGAGATGTAAGACAAATCTACTACCATGTGAGGATGGAAAAAATCAGCAAGATGAGTGAAGTTAGAGCCAACTGCAATTTTCTATACCTGAAAATGAGACTTTATTTTTAGCAGGTGGGCCCGCAAGCTGCTATTTTTGACAATTTTGTCTTCTTTTCATTCCTTGATAAATTTTACCTACTTGGAGGATCATGAATGTTAAGAATTCATCTTATTCAACCAATTACTATTTTTAGGCATGCCTTGCTATGCACATATGCTATTTTTAGCAAGTACATCACAGGTGTAAGATTGAAATGAAAAAGGTCTTGAAATTCTGGGTTTCATTCCAAGATTCCCTATTCTAATTTTTGGATGATTTATTCATCTAAACATGTAGGAAAATTAATTTTTATCAAAGAGGGAATAATACAGAGAAAAAACCAGTCCTCAATATCTTGAAAAATTAGCAATTTCATCGCGTAAAACTAGTTCAAAAGAAATAGATTTTTTGAAGACCCTTACCTCTGAATTTCAGATGATTTCACCTATCGGATCTTTGGGAATTTTAAGATTTATTTGAGGATGGAAGAATTTTGATGAAAAAAAAGTCCTCCATATCCCTAAAAAATAGGGACTTCATGGCACGAAAACTAGTTTACACGAAACTAGTTTATTCATGGATTGTTTCCTCCACCTTTTACATGATTCCAACTATAGGATCTCTGGGAAGTGAAGAGGTGCATGCAAACCTAAAAATTAAAACATGATTTTAGATGCACTTGAATTCCCAATCTTGTGTCGGGACATCAAAAATTTTTAGGATTGAGGGGATGTTGAAAGGTAGCTATAGGAGAATCAGGGACTAAGAATGGGTAGTGTGAATTCCTACAAGATGAGTTGGAAAAGGGGAAATTAGAGGCTATGTACGGGTAGTGTAAGTTCCCTATTTTTTTAGTGTTTGGTTTGATTTGAATGCTAAACTATGTTGAAAGTTCATTTTAAATAATTAAGAAAAGTAAATCTATCTTAAATAAAAGACAAATGTGTTTTAATCTTTTAATTAGCTAAATTCATTCACGACTAATTGACCAAAATGAAATAAAATATCTATTCTATTTGTTTGAAAATAGACAATTTAAAGAAAACTAACTAATAAACTAGCATATTTTTGTGTTTTCCATAATTTAAATAAAATAAATAAACAAGCTATTCTACAGACATAAGAAATTAATTAAAATAAAATACTACTATCTCTAATAAAATAAACTAACAACAAAGAATAGTCGGATGTGGCTATTCCTTTGTTGTAGGGTTATCTAAAAATGCTATTCTAAAAGAATGTATTTGAAATTTATTAATCTAAATAAAATAAAATAAACCTCTTTTGGACAAGCTTCTGTCTCAAATTTTCCAGAAAGGGAAAATCTTTTCAAAAGTAATTTCCTATTTTTTGTATGAACTTTCCCTCACAAAAGTAAATCTAAACTAATTATAAGAAATAAATGATCTGCAAGGATTTTTTCACTTCTTCCTCCAAATAATTTCCCGAGAAGATTTGCAAGGATAATCTGGGAAGAAGTTATCAAGGGAAGATATAAGAAATATTTTGAAAAGAAATACTAGAAATAAATACATTTGGGACATGATGAAATATTATGCTTCTATAATTCTACCAACTTAAAATAATGAATTCTTTTTATTCTAACAAATATAAATTAATTAATGCTTCAAAGAATTTAAATACAACCCCAACCTGATTACTAATGTATTGTGGTAGCTTTATAAAGGCAAGATGTGCTTGTTGTCATCTCATCTTTGTATCCTCTTCCATAGATGAAGTCCAATTGATCCAGGAATGTACAGATGCTGACTGGTAGCAAATAAAAACAAAAACCTGGTTGTGGTTGGCTTGGTGCAATAAATTACTGAAAGTAAATGGTAGGAAATAATAAATAAAAGAGATAGTTGTCTGTGTGGTTCCTCTCAAAATTATAGTAGTATAGCTATACCTCAAGAATGTGAAATATACAACCCATCAAATAGGTAAAAGTTTGGAATTTATTAAAATCTGGGAAAGAAGAAGTTAATTACATGTGTTGATCAAGAAGTAACAAATCATCAAAAGGAGAGGCATTCAACATTCTAAACATATCAAAACAAGAAGAGAAAATCAATACAATTCCAATGAGTCCAAAAATAAGTAAATCGGTTGAGAAATGAGTGATAAAATCACTCCCAAAATATAAACACGTGTTGAAAAATGTGTGTTTTAACTCTCTGATTTAAGGTGATAAGACCACCAGTGTAGAAAAACTAGTCATTACACAACCACCGGGGTGGTAATGCAACCGCTACTGTGATGATTACACTACCACTGGGGCGGTTGCGTAACTGCTGCTAAAAACAATGGCAAAAGTCATAAAAATAGTCTTGCAATAAAAATTGAAGTTTGGAGACCAAAAAAGGGGTGATTTGAGTCAAAGGAGGGATGAAAAGGAGAGAGGGAAGGATCTGGACCTCATTTTTACCTTGGAAGGAGGTTTTATCATCATTGGATACTTTTTTTTTCATGTCACACCATGTAATTTTTTAGTGCGAACATATTGGCCCCTCATAGAATTGTTTTAGCCATGAATGGGCGTAAAACATGAATTCTAAGTATGACACTCCCAAATGGGAGAGTTAGAAATTATAACTTAATCGCCAATTTGTTAAAACTATGTCAATCTAACATTCCCACCACCTGTAAAAGGGAGATGAGAATCAAGTGCAAATATAAAATATGATTAGCAAAATACTTTGAAATAACATGACAAGATTACTTACCATATCCGCGAGGGTAAGACATATACCTGATCCAGCGCGCTGACCTTGCATACACCCACTCAAAGCAACATTAGAAGACCAAACCTATATATATATATATATATATATATATATATATATATATTACTTTTTACTAGTTTTGGAAATCATTTGTGTTTTGAAAGTTTTCCGAATTTAGAACTCATAATTTCTAGCAAATGTTTCATTCGTGATTATGGTTAAATTAGATGTGATTTAGAAACGATGGTTTCAGACCCAACGAAAGTGGATGGGGCTCAGGAATAGGTTAGAAGCGAGAGATTTTGTCTTTTTTCTTTAGGATTTGGATTTCACTTTTGCTATTTGAATGCAATCAAGAATGAATTCTAGAAAATTTGTAACTGAAGTGATTGTAAGGGGTCTCAAAGATATGGATAGGAAGAGTGCCTTTATTTCTTAGTCTAATTTTTGTGTATTTATAGATTTTTGTATTTTTGGATCATAGTGAGCATTTTTACTACACTTTTCCTATGGTGTGACGGAATTGTCTATGAGACACATTGACAAACTTATATATTGGAATCTTTTTTTTTCTTTGGCATTCCTTTGCAAGAGTTGATTTCATTGTGGTTCATCTCATATGTGTACTCTTAGATGGTTTAGAATTTATGATGCTTTTGTGTTTTTGAATGCATGTTATGGATAATGATATAATATTATAGATAAAATAATATACATATGATTATGATTATGAAAAAAAACTATAATTTGGATACTTTATTTTTCAAGTACCTTTTAGCATTTCTATTTCATTGGAAAAATGTGTTGAATATGATATGATGACAAAATAATATCACTTCATTATTAACTCCACGCAACCAGTAAGATGCGAGGGCTCACCACCAAGAGCCAAGAAAAACATGAGATATACACTTTGAATAATGTGAATGAGAATGACCAAGAGACAATTTGACAAGGATTTACTGAGAAACCTACAACCCAACCCAAACCAAGATTAACTTAACCAATTCGAAGTGAATTTTTCTTCCAAGTTTTGACTAGACTTAGATCCATAGATGGAATGTTGATTGATAAGATCTGGTTTTAAAAAATAATTATCTCTCTTAACATATACATCTAAGTCATTTTCTTGGGAATTTTTAGAAGCACCTTTATTTTTTATTTATTTAGAACTTAAGACTTATTGACATGACCCCCAACATATTGCCCCATGCTACTAGTAAGAAGCATGGGCTCATCACCAAGGAAAATACATAAGTGAGTAAGGGTACTTCCCTCCTTTCATAATCTCATGCTACCAGTAAGAAGCATGAGCTCATCACCAAAGGTTGGTAGGAATGAGAAGTGTAGTTATTTGTAATGAAAGAATTTTGTGTTTATTGTTTATTTATCTTTTTTTTATTTTTGACTTGACTTTGAGTTGTGATTTTTGGGAAGAAACACTTTCCCCTAATCTCAAACCCACATGACTAGTAGGATGCGAGGGCTCAACACTGAAGATTGAGATAGGTGAACAAGAGTTCCAGGTGAAATGTTTAGAATGTTTTTGTTATAGAGAGATTTTTAGGGAAATATTTATCATCAAGAATATTCTAGTGAAAACTATGGGCAAGAAGCACCCAAATCGATAACAACCATGGAGAATATTGAGTATGTAAGTCCTTATAAAGCAATGTTAAAATTTGTCTCTTGAATGAAAGTGATGATAAAGATTATATAGTTTGAATATAGGAGAAGAATGGTGAAATAAGTATGATTAAGAGATTTTTGAATGTTTGAAAGTCAAAGAATTACTTGAACAATAAGTTTCTATTTTACAATTTTAACAAAATGATAATATAAGTGACAAGACAATATGAATGTAATGAAGGACAATGTGGAAATGTAATACTATATACAGAAATTTCTCAGGTGACGCGAGTCGATGGTTTCATCAAACTCCTCACCTTCTAAGGTACACAAATGATAAGAAGGATTCTTGAAATTATTATTTTCTTAAAAAGGGTCTAACGTTATGGGTTTAAACTTACAACCCTTGCACACTTTCTTATCCATATGAATATCTGATCTTAGCGCTAGATATTCTATTCGAATATGATGCTTATAAACCTATTTGTCGTGCTATTGAATTATTATACTTACACGAATGTGGTAATGTTGTTCAAATTCTTCCTCTAAATAGGGAGTAATGATCGCATTTGACACCATTTTTACTATAGGGTCATGTCTCTTGGACATGACAAGCTTGGTTTCTAACGTGTTTGTACTTGGACCAAGGTTAGGAGTGAAAATATCCCTAGAGATGGATTTGATGGGTATCATTTTTCTCTCAAGATCCTCTTCTTCTTATGCTATTTCTATCATATGTATATCTAGACTAAGATCATCAGCAGGAAGAGAGGCTAAACTGAGGAAATTACCAACTCCTTATGGTTCAAA
This sequence comes from Taxus chinensis, assembly GCA_019776745.2. Lineage (NCBI taxonomy): Eukaryota > Viridiplantae > Streptophyta > Pinopsida > Cupressales > Taxaceae > Taxus > Taxus chinensis. Next base: position 334,188,278 of record CM034148.1, on the reverse strand, counting down.
GGGGAGTAGAATCAGCTCATCACTTTCTAAGAGTTTCATGATCTCCATTGTGGTTTTAGTGGATATGGTTTCCACATATATGGCCTTACCCTTACTTTTTTTTCCACTTTGAATGTTTTTGGGTGATTGATATCAAATTTTGGAACATTCTTAGTGGTTACAAAAAATTCCTTTGAGGGAAGAGGTTTATTTAACTGATTCATAGGAAGCTCATATTTGGAATGAATCCCTGGTTTCTTCTGAAGACTCTCCAGATGTATATCAAAGGGTTTAGGTTCCCCTTGAGCAAAACAAACCTTTCCCAAATGGAGAAATATAACCTCTTAGAACAAAGTGGAAGGGATGACCTTCATTTGGTGAATCCATGGTCTACCAAGGATCATGTTATAATTCATTTCCTTGTCGATGATGTAAAACTCATTTAGAATAGTTTTCATCCTGAGGGAGATAGGAAGAACTATAGTTCCAATTGAGGTAGATTTAAGATTTTCATACCCTCACAATGTGTTTCTAGTAGAGGAGAAATTAGTCTCCCCATATCCTAAATTCTACAAGAAATATAAGGGAACTACATTTATAATATCCCTGTCTTCGATCATAACTCTCTTGATATAATTATTATAGATGTAGACTTGTAGGTATAAAGTAGGATCTCCTCTCCAGGCTATTTTAGCATCATATAACATCTTGCTTATATAAAAAAACAAACCTGGTATCCCTATCACTTTGTCCTAGAGGATGTAAGTCAAATTCAATATGATGTATTTGAGGCCCAGATGGAGGAATAATAAGAATTAGGTGACCAAGACCCAATGCATCTAGCAATGTAGAACGAATGCACAGGGAATTCTTCAAAAAATATAGAAATGAAATGTGAGAAAAGGTCTTGTTCAAGTCTAAAATCAAATTATAAGATCCTACAAGTTTTGAGACTATAGGAGCATCATCCTACAAGAGAGAATGAGTGGGAAGAGGTTGTGAAGTATACCCCCTTGTCTGAGTTATTGCATTAATTTATGGTTCAAACTCTAACTCAACTAATCCCAATATATTTGTATTGTTATTTGATCCGAGGTTAGGGGCAACTCGAGAGTTGTCAAAAGTTGAGGCCTCATGGTCATTTCTCCCAACAAGAATACCCTTGTTTGTGTTTTGAGGGATTACTTTAACATCATTAGGATGTTTAGGGAATAGGTCCTGATAGATGCCTAAATTTTCACTCTAAGGTGCAATGGGTCCTATATAACTCGGTTATGAGGTTTCTTCAGGACTCGCTAGAAACATTTCCACAAAGATTTACCTTTTATTTTTGGGGAGTCTTTGAATGAACTTGTTGTAATCCATACAAGTTCTAGCATCATGACCAACAACATGGTGAAAACCACAATAGGGTCATAGTATCTTGGTCTTTGATTCAAGTTTTTTTGTTGATTATAACCTCAGTTTTAGTTTTGAAATTGGTGTTTATAACCATAATTTGTTTCCCATTGGATTGGATTTTGGTATTAGTTTGGGCCTTGGGTTTGATCATGTCAAGGAGGGGGATGGTTGAAATCAAACGTGTTGACAGAGGAAACAGAATTAGGGCCTCTTTGATTTCCCATGTTGTTATTATTATTGTTAGTGTTACCATTGTTTGTAAAACCAACAATCTTTGCTTGATTGGTAACACCATTTATGGTATCCCCGCGATTGCAATTCAATACCTTAGGTCCTTGGTTGTTGGCTCCATTGTATTGATGGTATTCATTTTTTTGTTAGGGGATAATAACCTCCCATTGAGACCATAAGTCTTACGCCCGCTATAAATAGTGGCTTGGTCAATTCGAAGCGCACCTTCCAACACTTCCTCATAGCTACAGAAAGGAAACTTTTAGACTTCCTCCTTGGTCTCTTGGTTAAGCGAGTGAAGGAAGAGGTCAAAAAGTTCCATTTGGTCCATGTTAGGTGCACTTGCAGATGAATAAAGAACTTGACGCACATCTCTGAATGAAATGGGGCAGCAGATTCATTTTGTTCCTGCCTAATATGTAGAAAATCCCTAATCCCCATGTTCATAACAACTTGTTCATGTCGAAATTCTTTGATGAATTTGGAAACAAGTTGTTTAAAGGAATGTATGGAATCTTCTAGGAATCTAATAGTACCAATCTAATTTGAATTCACTTAAGAGTCTTCAGAAATATTTTAGCTACTAATAAATTCCAAGCAATTAATCCCCTAATGGCAGTAGCATAGGCCTTGATATGAGCATTTGGATCTCCTTCTCCCTTAAACTTGGGAAGATCTGGAAATGGGCGTGGAAGCATGACACCCCATATGGTGAAATAAAAGGGTTCTTTAAAATACTCAGCGTAACTACCCATTGCATAAGATTCCACCATTGACCCCCCTTGATGAGGAGGAGGAGGAGGAGATGGATAAGCCGTAGTGTAAGAATTGACCATAACGTATGGAGCTCCTTGATACGACGTATAAGGAGTAGGAAAAGTATACATGTCAATCTAAGGGAACTTTGAATACATATGGAGGTAAGGTGGAACAACACTAGGATATGGACTAGTGGGTGTAAAACTAGGGAACACTACATTGCTCTGAGGAATGGCATTTGAGATTGCACTTCTAACCATCCCTTACGTAGGATAAGTGTTAGATGGATGAGGACCCATCCCTAGTGTGTCAAATCCCATGAGAAGATCACCTGGGTTCGATTAGACTGGATAACCTTGTTGCATAGGATGTTGCATTGGTTGTGCATTGGTAGGGGTGTATCCTTTGTTATCAATGGGATACCCCATGTTCTGCCCTATTACATAAGTTGGTTGTGAAGGTTGGGCACTCTCTAGTTCTCTAATCCTCCCTACTAAAGTAGAAATAACATCATGGGTGAGGATTGAGTCCCTTGTTTGGGTGCATGTTGTGTAGGGTTTGGTTGGGAGGACACGTGATACCATTTTATAAATTGTTCATAATTGTCAATCTTATTTTCCTTAGAAATAGGATTTTAAGGGTTTATGGGTGATACATTATTGTTGAACATTTCAGAGGTATGAATCTTCATCATTTCCAAGGACTCATCAATTTTATGAAGGGGATTAGTAATTCATGTAAAAATGTCATCCTCTGCAAACTACATGCTAATGTGAGGTCTTGAAAAGACAATGGGGTAAGGAATTGTTTCATCCATAAAGGTTATGTTGTTCGAATTGGATTGACCATATTGCATGTTCAAAGGTTGATCAACTCTCCTCTTATTCTCACAGTGACTAGTGGGGTTTGAGACATAGCTGGGGGAGGCTTGCATGTTGTTTGTGTAGTTGTCATCCCATCTGGAAAGGGAAGGGGATTGTTGTGGTTGAACTTTAGTGTAATATGTATCAAAGCCAAATGGCCACAAAACTCTCTACCAGACATATTTGGGGAAGTATAAAATACCTACTGAAATAGGGGAAGAAATGGAAAAGTGAGACTAATGGAAATGAAACTAAAAGGAAATAAGAAGGAACTAGTCCTTCACGTCGGGTTCACCAATTTTGTATGCCTGAAAATAAACATGTGATTTTAGATGCACTCGACCTCTCGAGGTCATGCCGAGACACCCAGAATGTGTAGGACTGAGGGGATGTTGAAAGGTAGCTATAGGAGAATCAGGGACTAAGAATGGGTAGTGTGAGTTCCTACGAGCTGAGTTGGCAAAGGGGAAATTAGAGGCTATGTATGAATAGTGTAAGTTCCCTATTGTTTAATTGTTTGGTTTGATTTGAATGCTAAACTATGTTGAAAGTTCATTTTAAATAAATAAGAGGAAGTAAATCTAGTTTAAATAAAGATTAAGTGTGTTTTAATCTTTTAATTAGCTAAATTCATTCCCAATTAATTAACCAAAATGAAATAAACCATGTATTATATTTGTCTGAGAAAGAAATGAATTGAAATAAACTAATTAAACAACTAACATATTTTTGTATTTTTTAGAATTTAAATAAAATAAATAAATAATCTATTCTATAGACACATGAAATTAATTAAAATAAAATACTACTTCCTCTAATAAAATAAACTAAAAACAAAGAATAGTCAGATGTGGCTATTCCTCTGTTGCATGGTTTTCTAATAATTCTATTCTAAAATAATGTATTTGAAAGTTATTAATATAAATAAAATAAAATAAACCTCTTCTGGAAAAGCTTTTGCCTCAAGTTTTCTGAGAAAGGGAAATATTCTCAGAAGCAATTTCCTCATTATCGTATTAAATTTTTCCGGAATAGAAGTAAATCTAAATTAATTGAAAGAAATAAATGATGTGTAAGGATTTCTTCACTTCTTCCTCCAACTAATTTCCCGAGAAGATCCACAGGGATAATCCAAGAAGAAGTTATCAAGGGAAGATTTATGTAAGAAATATTTTGAAATTATTACTAGAAATAAAACAAACATGTTTGGGAAGTGATGAAATCTTCCGCTTCTACAATTCTACCAACTTAAAACAATGCATTCTTTCTATTCTAACAAATATAAATTAATTAAATCTTCAAAGAATTTAAGTACAACCCCAACCTGGTTACTACTGTACTGTGGTAGCTTCCCAAAGGTGAGATGTGCTTGTTGTCTCCTCATATTTTAATCCTCTTGCAAAGATTAAGTCCAATTGATCCAGGAATGTATAGATGTTGGCTAGTAACAAAGAAAAGAAAGAAATGTCTATGGTTGGCTTGGTGTAAGAAATGGGTGAAAGCAAATGGTAGGAAATAAAAGAGCAAAGAGCTAATTATCTGTGTGGCTCCTCTAAAAAATTCAGCAGCATAAATTTACCTCAATAATGTGAAAAATCCAACCCATCATACGGGTAAAAGTTTGGCTTTTATAAAAATCTGGGAAAGAAGAATTCAATTCCATGTGTTGATCAAGAAGTGACAAATCATCAAAAGGAGAGGCAGTTAACATTCTAAACATATCCAAACAAGGAGAGAAAATCAATATGATTCCAATGAGTCCAAAAATAGGCAAAATGGTTGAGAAACAAGTGATACAATCACTCCCAATATCTAAACACGTGTTGAAAAAACATGTGTCTTAAACTGTCAGTGTGATTGGTAAGGTTACAGCACCATTGGTGTAGACAAACTGATCAGGGTGGTTACATAACCACTACTGAGGATTATGCAACTGCCATTGTGAATTACACAACCTGTCAAAAGTGTGGTTGCGTAACTATCAGCTCAAAACAATGTTGCAAAATAATGCCGATAAAAAATGCGTCTTACAAGAAAAATTAAAGTTTAGAAACAAAAAATGGGTGATTTGAGTCAAAGGACGGATGCAAAGGAGAGAGGAAAGGATCTGGACCTCATCTTTACTTTGGAATAATTTTCTATCATCATTGGAGACATTGTATTTTCCATGTCACACAATGTAATTTTTGGGTGTGTATGGTTCCCCACTTCCCTTTCATTGCTATTTCATGGAAGCTATCAATGTAGGATTGAATCTTTGAAAGTGAGAAAAATTATCCATGTGTCCTCACCATTTGATTGACAAGTTTCATTGTTGTATTGGTCAACAGGAAGGGACGGAATGAGGTGAAAAGGAGATTAAAATGAATCACAGAGCTTAACCAATGTCATATGATGAACTAGATGGCATAACTAGGGAGGGGTACATTTTTTTCCCAACTATCCCAAAGGGATGGGACATATGGGACAGAAAAATATGCCATGCACCAGGAGGTGAAAATTTCTAGCAATGAAAGTATACCTCGAGAGAGAGCTTGAAGACGACGTTTCCGGAGCTCTAGGAGGTCATTTTTGATGAAACCATATATGATTTTGACTCCCAAGATCCATATTAAGACAATAAGATGGGTATAAAGATCTAATTATTCTTGAAACCCCCTCAAACTTCTCCTTATTTCTCGGGACATCAGGGTGTGCTTGTAAAAAATGAGCTGTGGAAAAAAACGCCTATATTTTGTGATGGATTTGAAAATTTCATCATGTAGAGAAATATCCAAGATTTCCAATGAGTATTTTTCCCCTCTTAATTCCTTAGGGAGCTCCCAGAATCATTTGCGAAATATTAGGTACTTGTTTTGACTGTTTTCTCCTTACACCTCAGAAACACAGGGGCTGAGACTGGGTCATATGAGAAACCGCGGGCCAAGAAAAACATGGGGAAGTTTTTTGTGTCCCAAATATCACAAAGGGATAGGAAAGATGGGGCAGAAAAAGGTGCCCTCACCCTAGGTTGACAAGTGTCAATTTTTGATTGCATGACGCGATGGGCTAAAATGAGGTGAAAATGAGCTTAACTTGCATCACAAAGCTTCATCAGGGTCATATGATGGTCCAAGGGGATTAATTGGGCTTGGAAAATATTTTGTGTCCCAAAGGGATGGGACTGATGGGATAGAAAAGTGCACCTCAACCTCATGCTAACATGTATCCACTTGTGAACATGGCTAAGTCTCGAAAGCTTACCTTGAGGAGAGCCTTGAAGATGAAGTTTTTGGAACTCCAAGAGGACGTTTTTGGAACTTATTTATATGAAATTGACACAAAAAAACCTTATGAGATGAATGGAATGGGTCCCATGATCTAATTCTATCTGCAATACCCTAAAAAATAGCCTTTTTTGCTTGGGACCATAGGGTGTGTCTGCTGAAAAATGGGTTGTGGGAAGAATCTTCTGGATCTTGTGAAAAATATGAAAGAACCTTCATTTATATCATTGAATCATCTTTCCAATGATATCTTGTTTGAACTCTAACTCTTTATGGAACTCCCAAAATCATCTTATGAATCTCAAGCACTATTTTGAACTGTAAGCTCCTTCACCTTCAAAAACCCACTTTCATTGAACTTGTTCCTAAACCTTTAAATATTCCATAAAATTTCCTAAATCAATTGCATTATGTTCTTAGTTCCTCAATAGTTTCGTCCTTCAACTCCATCTCGAAGGGTGCACACTTGTCCTGGAAAGGCTAGAAATAACCTTTCTAGGTCTACTGAAGAATCTGCCTTGAGAAGCACTGCATCAAAAGAAATTCATGAACTTGTTTTTGTATTTCAAAAACTTGGGAACGGTTATTACAATATATATGAGAAATTGTACGATCAGGATAAGCATGACACAGAGGGAGAATTGATCCAGGAGAAGTGCTTAGGAGGGTTCACATGCAAAATTTTTGACACTAGGGTATAATTGTCATGTTTCAAAATTGAATTTTGACTTTGCAAAAACACATGAAAATAGTTGTCTCTATCTTAGGAACATGTTCTGGATCGAGTGCAGAAAGGATAGGGAGAGTAGGAATCCCAGAATCTCAAGACACCACATGGACCAATGCCTTATCCATTGGGCTATACAAAGTCACCCCAGAGATACACGACATAACTTCCTTTATTGAACACACACATAAAACAAGAAACACACACATGACTGAAGCGAAACACACAACATGAGGGAAAAAAAAACAAAAAAGGAAACATCCTAAATCACCTATGTACATGTGGAGGACAACCCGCTTTCATTGAAGCACTTATTTGAATTGAGTGCCTACTCGTGAACGGTTATCACCAGATACCTTTCTTCCGCAAATTTATTGATAGGTTCACTGAAGTATGAACCTCTCCTCAACTTCTTGAGAAATATAGCATGATCACTAGTGCAATTGATGATCCATTCATTCATTCCACCGCCTTTGATGTTTTGACACACTCTTTCTGGATTATATTTGATTCTTAGGTTCGTTCCACTTGCTAACTTTTCGTCACTACCATGAAGATGTTACTTATTTATACTTGACTTATCATTTTCATACTAAAAAATTCATTCTTCATTGTGCATCTGCTTCATGACCACTGTCTTCATGAGTTGATTCTCGGTAGATGCTTTGGGAACTTTGGCATTATCACCAATCTCTTGATGTCCCACATTTCTCAATTGTACCAAGAAATCATCTTCCTCATACCTCAAATATTTTATGACATGCTTCCTTACATGGGATGTCACGTGCATTGCATCATCCTATTGGAAAGAGAATGATATCAATTTCAGGTGTGCAACAGGGAAACCATAATTTTATTCTTTTTTTCCATCTTGGGATTTGACATCAATTCTGGTGTTGATAGTGTCCTCCTCTTGAATAAAGTGAGCACTAAAAGGTTGAAGTTCATTAAAAATGTTTCCATTTTAAATAAAACCAGCCATAGGATGAAGCGACATTTCCTTTCTCCATTTTTTTTTGAGAATGTTTCCATCCTCATGAAAAGGGAATGGGCAAAATGCTGGAGCTAAATTGTTGTCATTATTGTTTTCCTGATCTTGATCACCGAGAACCAAGAAATCCATTTCTGTGAAGGAATCATCATCTCTTGAATAGATTCACATTAGAGAGGCATAAACATGTTGTCATTCCCATCTTTCTTGTCGTCTTATTCCAATGAGAATGAGAAGTCTTCATATTCACAAGCATACTTATCACGTGGAAACTCATACTGAGTATCAAGAACATGATTGGAAATATTGAACTTACCTATCGAGAAGTTGCTGAGTATCAGTCCTTTTTGATCCACATTTCTCTTCACTTCAATATTGCTTTGTTGCAAGTTGAGGCTCTCATCACCATCATCAACATCTAGTGGAGAAACTTCATTTATTCTCTCATCTCATGGGAAGTACACACTCTCAAACTCCAATTTCATCAAATCATCATGATGTTCTTAGATTGTATTTGTAGTGTTTGGAAATTATTCCACCAACATGGGCAGATCAATATCATCCTCAAAAGTCATGAAAAAGTTGCAAGAATTGGAATTTTGACATGGGATGTTTGTCATTGGGTCATCTGGTTTTTGCACAATATACTTCATTTTTTTATGGGAAGTAGTTTCTTTGTTTTACCATTGACTAGGATGGTGGCATGTGATAAATCCAACTGCATATCTCCTCTGACATATCGACATAAAATTCAGCCCAAAAACATACCATATGAGGCATGCATGCTAGTTATGAGGATTCTCATTGTGATTTTCTTGTCAGGGAAATTTTCCAATGCTACCTCGGCATCCTTGATCTGATCCATAAGGGGAAACTTTTTCATTTCCATAGAAAGGAAATGACCAGAGGAAAGGGAGAGGGCAAGAGATTTAACAAATTTTGCAGGCATGACGTTGTTCGAAGCACCAGAGTCAATGATACAATTGTTAGCTTACACCCATTGACTAACAAGGTTGTGTAGAAAGGTTCTACCTTCCTAGAGGTGGAAGGTGTGAAAGCGAGAAATTTCAAAGATGGAGTGGGTTGAGATACACGAGGTGGTTCTTTTGTGGTGGCATCTTTAGGACATGAAACATAGTTACTTCCTTTGATATGCTGAACAAGTTTCTCAAGTTTCTTGGGATGAGTTCTCAAGCACTCAAATTCAGAAATTTGGACTTTTGATTTTTTGAAATGGTCATTGATATCAAAGGATGAAGAGTTGGTAGGAATATCAGGGGTTGTGGAAACTTTTACATGAGTCTTTTTAGGATTTGCAGAAATTGATTTTTCAAGAGAAGTTGAAGGATACTTACTTGTAGATGCAGATGGATTCATGGTTGGAGTGGTATCATTCTTCTTCTCAACTAACCATACTGAAGTGGACTTCGATGATACTCCTTTCGTTGTTATTTTCCTCAGAGTCACCATTTGAGGATTCAATTTATTATCTTGGGAAGCAAAAGAAGAGCCTTCTTTCTCCTTTTGTGATCGAGTGAACACTACATATGAGTAACTACCTATAGATTCTTCATCATCAATTTTGCATTCACAAAACCCGATTCGAGCACATTCTTCTTCTCCTTCATTTTCAACTTATGTCTAAGAATTTTATTCTTCTTCATCTTCATTGATCTCACATATTTCATTGACCAACAAAGCCTCCAAGGAAAGCCTTCGGGGTGCTCCAACAATCTGGTTCTTGTTTCGGTTTGGATGAGGTGCTTGTTAATAAAATTCCTTATTTAACATCATCAAGTCATTGGTCAATATTTGCAACAATTGATCAACTATATCATCTTTAGAACCTTGGGCCTTATCCTTCATTGATGTATTTTTTTATCTTACTTGATAGGATGAGGCCAACTTCCACCTTAATAACAATTTCTTGAGCATGTTACAAAGCTCATGGTTGGACTCTCTGTAGAAAGAAACTCACTTCAGGTAATTGAGAATTAACGAAGAACATCTTCAGATTATCATCAGTGGGAAGGTAAACGACAGGATTCTTGTTGATTAGTTTGTTGAATTTTGCCACGATTTCTCTCATGGACTTGTGCACCTCTTTCTTCATCTGAGTAAGATGAGTGAGAAGGGCATGCACATCTTTGACGTTCTTGAATCTTTCTTCAAAATTATTTTTCATACTACCCCAATCAGTGATTGAGAGTGAAGGAAAATAGTAGAACCAGTCTGTCATGGCATATTTCAATATTTCCACAAACAACCACACTATAAAATCTTCATGTCACACTCCAAGGATGCCACATGTTGTGATATGATTTCCAAGATGCTGCTTGCCATCTCCATAGAATATCAGGAAGTTATTTCTTGATCCTTGTGGAAGCTCATGGAGTGGTGGAGCCAAAGCCAATGAACCAGTGTTATTCCCCAATGGTACATGTGCTTGTGCCACCTTTTATTCCTCATCTCTTTCTTTTTCTAGTTCTTCCTCTCTTTCTTCTTCTCTTGGGAATTAAAAATTCAAAGGTGGGTGAAAGATAGGAGAATTTGTAGGAGTGTCAGTAGGAGTTTGAAGAGAGTTACCAAGGGTACCACTCGATGAATCAGATGGGGATGAAGCTTGAGATAATTAGTATGGATTATATTTGACTCATTCTTGCTGATTTTTCAAAGCTTCAAAAGTAGGGTCAATGATTCCTCTCAACTCGTTAGTCTGGTATATATTCTTTTAGAAAGGTTTTCTCAAGAGGTTTCCAAAAAATATTTTTGATCTTTCAAGTACTTTTAGTTTTATTATTTTATTTTTTTGTATTTTTTAGAGATCTATAGGGGTGCATGAGGGCATATCTCTCCCTAGTAGATTCACAAAAAATGGTTATTGAAATAATTTTTCGTATGAAAATTACGTGGTTTCACTAATTATCTCAAGGATATGCCTCTCCTTTTTTTGTATGGGGAGGCTCCCATTATTGAATGTGAACTAATCTAATCATATATATTGTTGTAGGGTGGCTAAAAAGGTCGGGGATCACATAGGAACACTTCACTGAACCTACAAAAAAGTGATTATATGGGGTATAAGGGAGGAAATTGAAGTAAGGAGTGGTGTAGGAGAGGAATAAGACAAAGGAAGGTTATTACTATGAGTAGGCATAATAATAATTCAAATGCAATAACCAAACCGTAATTACTACCAAGTTGAAATTACCAAAATCTAGGATCCTTTGGAATGGAGAAGCCATCCCAATTTATAGCCTTATGAATTTAAATTTCATCCCCCTTCACATGAATATTCATGTTACTATTCATCTTATGACCTTTCAATTTATCCTAGAAGAGACAAATTCAATATCTCTTTTATAATTTTGAGAGAATAATTTTACAATTTACAAATATTGTCACTTAAGTGAATAGGAAAAAATACCATGATTGCGTATAACAAAGAACTATAAGAAAAAGAGAGAAGAGGAGAAGGGAAGGGGATTGATTGATATTGTTCAGGAAGAGCTTTTTGATGATGATCACAATCTCCTCCTTTTGTATGATTGCTAGACACCTCAATATGCCAAATGAGTATTTAGAAACACTGTGAAGAGATCCTCTGATGTGAGATCGAGATGAACATATACATTTCTCATGACAATCCTCTTGATGTTTGGTTAATAAAATACCTTAGTTCACTGATCTCATTGAGCCTGCTAATCTCACTCCAACCAACTCACTCAGTTAGCTCAACTCATTAATACCAACTAACCTAGCTTAGCTCATTGTGGAGATGATGACGGCTTTAGGATCCTCATGGAAGGTTAAATATCTAGTTTGAGCTGCAATAAAAAATCTACAACAATGTGAGGATGGAAAAAATTAGTGAGATGAGTGAATTTAGAGCCAAATGTAACTTTCTATACCTGGAAATGAGACTTTATTTTTTAGCAGGTGGATGTGCAAGCTATTATTTTTGGAAATTTTGTCTTTTTTCATCCCCTGATACATTTTTCCTATCTAGAGGATCATGAATGTTGATAAATAACCTTATTCAACCACTTACTATTTTTAGGCATGCCCCGCCATGGACGTATCTTATTTTTAACAAGTACACAACATGTGTTAGATTACAACGAAAAAGGACTTGATATTCTAGGTTTCATTCCAAGAATCCTTATTCTAATTTTTAGATGATTTAATCATCTGAACAAGAAGAAAAATTAATTTTTATCAAATTGGGAAGAATAATGAGAAAAATTCAGTCCTCAATATCTTGAAAAATCAACAACTTCATCACGTAAAAACTAGTTTAAATGAATCTAGATTGTTTGAAAACTTTTCCCTCCGAATTTTAGATGATTTCACCTGTCGAATCTTCAGGAATTTGAATATTTATTCAATGAAGGAATAATTCTAATGAAAAAAATAATCCTCCATATCCCTAAAAAATAGGTACTTCATGGCATAAAAACTAATTCACGCTAAACTAGATTTTTCAGGGATAATTTCCTCCAATTTTCACATGATTCTGAGAACCAAATCTATGAGAAGTGAAGAGGAACCTCATTTAAATTTATTTGTTATGAAATGGAAGAAATAAATGTAGGATTTAAGATTTTATAGTGATAAAAACCATCCATGTTTCCTCACCCTTGGATTGACAAGTGGCGTTGTTGCATTGGTCAATGGGAAGGGCTAGAATGAGGTGAAAAAAAGCTTAAAATGCATAATATAACTTCACCAAGGTCATATGATGGACTAGAGTGATTAATTGGGGATGGAAAATTTTTTTGAATCTCAAATTTCTCAAAGGTATGGGATAGATAAATGCACCATGCGCCAGGAGGTGAAAATTTCTAACTACGAAAGCATACCTTAAGAGAGACCATGAAGATGTCGTTTTTGGAGCTCTAGGAGGTCATGTTTGATGAAACCGTATATTATTTTGACTCCAAAGGGCCTTATGAAGAAAATGGGATGGTTATAAAGATATAATTATTCCTTAAACCCTGTTAAATTTCTCCTCCTTTCTCAAGATAATAAGGTATTCCTGTCAAAAAATGAGATATGGAAAAAAACACCTATAACTTCCGAAGGATTTTAACATTGAATCATGTAGAGAAATATCCAAGATTTATAATGAGTATTTTTTTCCTATTAAATCCTTAGGGAGATCCTATAATCATCCAAGGAATATTAGTTACCTATTTTGACTACCTTCTCCTTATACCTTAGGCACTCGGGGGCTGAGACTAGGTCACATGAAGAACCCTGACAAGAGCTACAGTGGGAATTTTTTTGTCCCAACTATACTAAATGTATAAGACATATGAGAAGAAATATTTTCCCTCGTTTGGGAGTGACAAGTGGCAGAATGTGATTTTACGAGGCAGAGAGAGGAAAGGGTTAAAAAATGGCTTGCGGAGCCTTCCCAAGGTCATGTGCAGGTCTAAGGGGATTAACTGAAGCTGGGTGCATTTTTGTGTCTCAAATTTCCCAAATGAATGAGATATATGGGGTATAAAAGTGTGTCTCAACCTCATACTGACATGTGTCCACCTATTAAAATGACTAAGTCTTATAAGCTTACCTTGAGGAGAGCCTTGAAGATGAAGTTTATGGAGCTTAATGAAGAATTTTTTTAGAACTTATTTATATGAGATTGACTCCAAACATTCTTTTGATATGTATGGGATGGGTCTCATGATCCAATTATTCCTAAAACCCCCTCAAAAATAGATTTTTTTCTCAAAACCACAAGGCGTGTCTACTAAAAAATGGGTTGTGGAAGAAAGTACCTAAGCCTTGTGAAAAAATGAAATCATAATAATTTATATAATTTAATTATATTTCTAAGTATATCTTGCTTGACCTAAAACTCTCTACAGAACTCTTGGAATCATCTTCCAAATCTCAGGCACTATTTTGAACTGTAAGCTCCTTCACCTTCAAAAATATGCTTTCACTGAACTTGTCCCTACACCTTAAAATATTCCCTAAACATTCCTAAAGCACATAAAATATGTTATTGGCTACCCAATACCACTTCTCGACGAATTTGGGCTTTCAAATCTATCTTGGAGGGTGCACACCTATCTCGGAAAGGCTAGAATAACCTTTCCAAGTCTACTAAAAAATATGCCTTCAGAAGCACTGCATCAGAAGAAATTCCTAAAAAAAATCGTATTTAAAACTGTTGGGAAATTTTATTACAACATGCATGAGTACTTATAGGATGGGGATAGGCATGACATAGAGGGAGAAATAATCCAGGAGAAGTGCTTAGGAGGGTTTACAATTAAATTTTTTGACACTAGGGTATGATTGTCATGTTTCAAAATTGATTTTTTTCCTTTACAAAAACACATGACAACACCACCCCAATCCTTTAGAAATTTTTGCAATATAAATCTTCAAGTACAAGAAAATCATGGGAGCTTCTCCCTCCACAAAATAAATAGGTGTATTCCTTCCTTTTCCATATCTGTTCATTTTATTTTTATACAAATGAAAATCTTACATGTTATAATTTACATTTGAGTTAAAGATAAATTAATTAATATAGACAAATTGACAAAAATATGTGTTGCAAGTTTCATCATGGAGCACACCAACTTTAACACAACAAGACTTTGCAAAACAAGCTCCAAGTGAAGAAAAAGTGTTTACGCACTCAAGTAACTTTTCCTGTAAGCATGTAATTTTCATTTCATACTTAAAGGGGGTCAACTATAGAAAATAAAATTTGCTAATTTACTCATGACACTGCTAGTTTTGACAATGAGATCTTACTGATATAAACATAACCTTTCTATTTCCACTTAGTACATCTTGAGGTCTCTTTTTTAGATTATTTATCTTTACACATTGATATGTCGAAAGATTCAAAGATTTTAATGCATAAAATCCATACACTAAGTCAACCTAATAGGATGCAAACATGATTTATCATTTATTTCATCCTTGTTTAAGGACATATAGTTTTTTCAAGAATTTATATCCGGTCTTGACCCATTTATATAATTTTACACTGCCATATCCTCTATCTTTGCTTTCAATTATAAATTTTTTGATGGGTCCTTTCCTCTGGGTCAACCTTTCTTTGATAGTTTATCTTTAGAATACTATATAAGAAATTTAACACTACCTCATTTTATAACTTAGAATTCCTATAGAACTAAATTGATAAAATCAATTCCAACACTTCCAAAAGGCACCACAAGCTCCCTAAATATCAAAAAATATCATCTACAATCATTAGGACAACAATCAATATAAGTTTGAATCTTCTTACAAGGTTAAGGAATAAATATATTTCATCAAAAAGTACTCAAACATCCCTTCTCCATATATTTTAGTAAGATCCAAACTCAACTCAAGAATTGTCAAAGAGGTTTCCAAATGTAGTTACATTCATTCATATATCACATGTCATGTGGAGAAAAATGTGCAAAATGAGGCCTCTTCAAAGTAGGGCCAAAAATGATAGTACATGGGGGTGCCCATAACCCAACTAATGTTTATTTTACAAGGTATCCCACTGATGGTTAGGGTTTTCATTATCATTAAAAATATTCAGAGGGATTTGTAAAATGACTAGAAACTAGGGTTTGATAGACAAAAAAATTTCTAGCAAGGTGACAATCTCAAAAAGTTACAAAGCTATAATCCAAGTAGGTCAAAGACCATAAATAGGTTCAATACTATAAAAATGGTCACAAAATATTTGTATGGTCCTATTCAAGGTCGGTTTCCTATCACATTTCTAGGAACAAAGCATCATTAGTTTGAAATCTACGTATTCCAATAGTGTGCACTCCTAGAATTTCCTAGATCCATCTGTAAATAGCTAATCACACTCATCCTCTTGTGTTTTTAATTTCCTATATTTTTTCATACATTAGTTGTAAGTATTAATGCATTGCTATGATATTAGATAACTAATTTTGGAAGTTAATTTATTATAATAATCTCCCATAGGTCCCCTTACATCCTTTAATGCACTTAATTCACTAAGCTATATTTCATATAATCTCAGGGTGTAAAAAATGCCAACATATTTTCCAAAGGTAATCAATGTCAGTAAAAATAGGGTTTATGGATTTGTTAATGTGCTTTTTCTACATGTGATCTAAAATAAAACATGGAATTGACCTTACTGAGAATATGATTCAACATACATAATAATCTAGATGTATAGCTTCAGTTGGGACAAGCTGTTTAGTAAAAACACCCATGAAACCTTTCATTTATGGATATGAATTATCCTAATCTAAATTAAGACCATTTTACTAGTATTTACAATGGTTCTAAGTGATTTATATCTCATCAAGCTACAATCTCTCTCTTAACCACTAAACACAATAAACACCTTTATCTCATCAAACAACACAAAAACTAGAGAATATAAGAAATAACTTTAAATTATTTTCACATAGACTTCTGGGAATTAATAAAAGGAAATATAAAAACCAAGAATTAAATATTTTCACAATATAAGAAAATAAGTTTTATTTATTTAGTTAAGTTCATGATAGAGTTTAATCACCCTAAAGACTATTTAAGCTAATTATATTCAATAATAAAACAAAGTAATTATCCATTTAAAAACATCTCTAAACAACTTAATAACTAAAATTATAGAGAAAATATAATAAATTTAATGAAAGAAACATAAATTCAAGAATATAGACTAGGAAAATCTCAATCTCTTACCTCGCATATTCAAATGAAGCTAGAAATGTAAATTCTACCTAATAGTTGAAATATATTTATTTTCTATGCCTCCAGACATGAATTCTTAATTGAAAACAATAATATAACTCACAACAACATTTCAAAACTCAAAAATCATTCCTTTGTATTGAATTCAAAGACAAGATTCCTTTTAAAATAAATTTGAATGCATTTATAGGAATTGGATTTAACCACCACCTTTACATGATTTCAGAGCTTCTATAAAATTAAACCATTGTAAAAAGTGGGAAATAATTAAAAAATGAAACTAAAACTAATAATTGTAAAATATATTTTGGGAACAAACTCAAAAAATATTCAATGATTCCCCCAAAATAAATCTTCTAAAAAGAATGGTAATCATTACACTCTATCTAAGCACATTTGGTGTTTTAACCATATGAGAACAATGATTCCCTAAAAGACAACTAAAAAACAACTCTTTTTTCTTTTTCATAATTGATTATCACTCATGAAACCGCTTCTCTATTTTATCTTTGTTCTAGATTGCAAAATGTGATAATTATGAGATCAAATGAAACCAAAATCAGTTTTATTAAACTCATGTCATCCTTATCCATCTTCTATACTCAAATATAGCATGAAATTTCCCTTTTAATTCTTTCTTCAACCATTCTCTATTTTCTAGTTTGCATGTTTTATTTAAATTTTTAAAATAAAACCTAAGTATTTAAATCAAATGACTCAAATTTAGCAAATTTTATTCCACATATGATTTTCATGCTAACATTAATTATAAAACCACATATTTCCTTCACTTAGTCAAAATAAAATTAGGTGTTGAATCTTCATGACTTAGCCTATGATAAACCTCCATGTATGTTAGATGTATTTGTTATTTTCTTGTGTTACTACTTGTTTTCCTCATTATATGTGGCCTAAGTGTCTTGATTTTCTTGTGATATCATGTGTGTCTAGTGTTTGTCAATATATGCCTTCTTGTGTGACATTGCTTCTCTTGTATGTGGTTTAAGTGCCTTAATTGTCTTGTGACACCATGGGTGTCCCATGTTTGTGACTTTATGCCTTGAAGTCACTCCACTTTACATCTTATTGCTTATGCTTTCTCACTTGATAACTGTCTCATCTCTATTTTAGTTCTATTACATTTTTGTTGTTGTTATTACTACTATTATTATTTCTATCACTTTTATTGTTGCTCTTATTACTATGGTTTTTTATTTATTTGCACGTCATGGTTATCACCATACAGAACCCCCTTTTTGTATGTGCATGTTCTCAAAGGTGGCTACCTCTTCAACATTCTGATTTCTACTAAAAATTCTTAGATACACAGTGCATGGGCACACATACTTTATTTTAGGCTCATGTTCAAATGGTTTTTCATGTACACCTCAAAAAGGGGTCATTCATCGAGGTATATTCTACACTTACAAGGAAAATCACATGCTTAAACATAGGTTTCCACAAGAAAAAAGTAATCAGAAAAAGCTTTAGAAATCCATTGTTGGTAGAAAATACACAGGTTCAAAACTATGCAAAAGGGTCAAGACTATATGGATGGCCTTAATTGCACCATAAATTTTTTCCATGAGGGAAAAACACTAGATTTTTCTACAATTTTGAATTTAATAGTATGTATATAAGTTTTTTTCACAATCTTAGACTTTGATGACATAGTTTAGATCAATTTACAAGGGGAAAAAATATTTCACTCCTTATACTCTTCAATACTCAATTATGGATGTAAAATACATGTGTTTTTAGGCATGGGTATCCTTCT
Source organism: Taxus chinensis (assembly GCA_019776745.2). NCBI lineage: Eukaryota > Viridiplantae > Streptophyta > Pinopsida > Cupressales > Taxaceae > Taxus > Taxus chinensis. The sequence goes on along the minus strand of CM034148.1, from coordinate 334,169,572 downwards.
CCATTAATATTTTTGCAGATTACGTACTCTTACTAAGTAGTATGACACACAGGAAGAGCATGGGGGCACTCATTATCTTTATACCTTGTGTCTATATACTCATACATTACACCTAGATTATTTTGTAATGATGTGGTCCATGGGGTTATAGAATGTATTGAAGTGGTTAAGTTCTTTGTAGGTAGTCTTTCCTCCCCCCACACTAAAGAACTCAAGATATCAAAGTCACTAAAGGATTTGATACATGATATTCTTACTTCATGGGGTGAGTTTATACCTATATCTTCCCCTCTCTCTACATTCCATCCGATGTTGGGTTGTATGCGCCTAATACTATATTATTTTATCTAGAAAAATTGGGGACTGATCACACCCAACCCTTCAACAAAGTTCAACAAAAAATGATCCAAATCTCTAAATCTCCAATTCAAAGAAAATAATATGGAGTTCTTCCCTTCAAAAAACAAACGTGTGTACTCTTTCTATGTTTTACATCTCTTTATTTCACTTTATACAAGTTCAAATCTTATAGTTACTATTGAGTTGTGGTTCAAATTCTACTATGGACATTGACTGCACTTTGCCTTGTAGGATATTCATCGTGAAGCATGCCAACACCAACACATCTGAACAACTAAAAATATGAATGAAGATTAAAGTGTGATCTACGAACTCACGTTATCTTTCTCCATTTTAAGCATGAAAAAAGTTTGAGGGGTTGGTCATACTTAAAGGGGGCCTTGATGATAGACAACTCATAATTTGGCAATTTCACCCGTTTGATCACTACTTATTGTATAATTGCGCTTCTTAAGCTAAGACAAACACTCATTTCCTGATTCCCACTTAGTGCATGTTGCCATCTCTTGTCTAAACCAGAAACTTATTTCTATGCACCTATGTGTCGATAAAATTTTAAAACCAATACAGAAGACAAGTTTCTCAAGCTATTTAAAGCTTTAAGAACACAAGGTGCAACTTTTAAATTTCATTGTAGCTTATCTCCATTTCTGGAAATTTGTACAGTTTGGTCAAGTTGTATAATCCATTCAAGAATCACTTGTTACGGTCCTGCATCCACACATTATCCAAACTAACCTATTTTTGTATGAAACTAATCATTAATTGGAAACATAAAAATATTCTATCATCCTAGGTTGGATTATCATAATAAATTACCTTCATAACCCTATATAAACAAGGGATGAAACTCACCTCATTTTAGAACCTGAGCACAACCTAGCTACTCTCATGAGTATCATCAGATTGTAAGTATTAACAGTCATCAAGGATTTCATCTACATAGGTTCCCTAAATCCTTCTTAAAGTTAGTGCACATCCATTAGGTCAACCACTATTATAGTTCTGAAGCACTCAACCAGGTTTGCAAGGATTATAGCTTCCCTCAATGATTTCTAAGCACAACAAGTTCAGCAAACACACAAATTTTAAGCAAGAGTTACAATCCAAATCAAACCATTGAGATGTATGAAGACTATTTAAGTTACCAACTAGTTGGATTCATGGGATATATGGGTTACATATTACGATGGAAAACTACATGTGGATGTTGAGGCCTCTGTTGGAGTCAGTGACTACCATGCAGGGGGTGTACTGGGGTGCAATTATAACCCATTGTATCTTCTTATCATTGGCATGGAGTATCATGGACTCCTCTACTTTTGCAATGAGGTATGCATTTTCTGAGTGATTTAACTCCATTACAAATGATCATCTAAGATTGTGCGACAAATAAGGTTCGACAACGAAGTGCATTTCATGGGCCACCGAACATATGGAAAAAGTCTATGAACTTTCCTATATCTGATTGATGTCTAAGACCATACAAAATGGGCTATGGTCTGAATTTATACATCCTGACATAGATATGTATGGTCCAACATCTGGGATGTCATTTGGAATAGTTACAATTTCAATGATATGAACAGTTTCTCCACGAGATTCCATAATAACTTCCAAATTCGCTAGTCTGTCTATCCCAAGTAATTTCCTATACAACTCTGTATTAGCTAAGATCTCTCATTATCTCTTGTGTATTTCATGAATATCGTATACATCATTCTCAGAATCAGAACTAATACATTATTTTAATTTTTTACATTTAATGTTGGAAGTTAATTTATCTAGAATAGCTCCTAGTTTGATTAACTCTTACATTCCTTTCTATTTGTTCTTGCATTCAAAAATAGGATTATGCTTAAAATTTTGATTTAAATCCATAAATATGCACAAGACTAATTATATCTGGTCCCGATACTAGAGAACTTGGGAGAATATATGATAATGGAGCATATATATGGTATATATATGGGATATATATACTATATTGTTTATATGTGACTAATTTCTACATAAGATGAAACTAATGAATACACACTAACCATTTTCAAACAACTATGGACACGAGTCTCTCTGTCAATATGGATGTAAATCCACATTTGATGTTATACATACTTGTGTGAAGGCTTTATACCAATCCTTGAAGTGACATAAGTTTAGGAGGTTCTCTGAATACCATGATATTAAAATCCATCTAAGCGACTAATGATTTTATATTTTTAAGGTGACTCATTGCTCCATCAATGTTAATGAACCTTCAATGAGCCTATCGTATACATGCGCATTTTTGAGATATTTAAGAGGCCTTCCACATAGTCGATAATTACACCTTAGACAATCATACTTTGCTTTTGTTGAGAGACCTGCATATAGAAGCGATCAATGAACTCAATGTATAATTAAAAACACACGCACATGATATTTTTATTAATTTTTAACATACGAGAAATACCTGAACAAAAAACCATCCCAGGAAAATCACGAATAGTCTGACATAAGATACTGTAATGAGGGAACTATCTCCTAACCAATGGGTTTGAAAGCTCGTGCATTATAATGTCATCCCATAATGCTTACAACTCATCAATTAAATGTTTAAGGTAGGCTTCCATTTTTTCACTTGGTTTTCTCTAGGAACTGGTAATGACAACATTGAATGCTCCTTACGAATCATTAACTATGGAGGAATATTATAGTTTATCAACAATTCCAACCAAATATAGTAGCTAGTTGAAATATTGAAAAGAGGTTAACACCATCCATTTCCAAACCAAACCATACATTGTGTGACCTCTATCTAATTTTTTAGGCCACAACTACTCAATGTACCTCATTGCATCTAAATATGAAGGAAAAAGCAAAATATTGGTACAACAGGCTTGTCATTCAGAAAAATAGTAATTTTATATTCTATTTAGTATAACATACAAGACTCATATACCAATATTTAGGGATGCAGTATCCTGTGATATAGGAACCACTTACAACAATATATCCCTAATATAGCTCATATCATATGGTTAGTGAGTTGTTAAAACAACTCACATAACCAAACACTAAATATTACAAACCATATTTGAAATATTATTTACAATGATAATCTTTCACGAGTAGATTATTAATAATCATGAGAGCACTATATGAAGAATACCTAACATTCCCCCCCTTAGTGCGAATATGGGAAAATACATCATCTTCAACCAAGCAGCATGCCACTCTGTAGCTTACACGTGGCCTCAATCCTCAACACTGACTGTGGGAACTACATCATCTAGGGGCCGTTCAACCTATAATATGAATAAATGAATTGGGACCATTCAACAAATTCACATTAACCATCAAGTCAATCTGATCAAGAACACTTCCTGTAATAGTATCAATGGTACAAATCTCCACATCATTATCATCATGAAGGAAACACAAGAATTGTACTAAATACAGGAATAGGGATGCTCATTTTTTCTTATTCATCACACAAAACACGAAGATGTTGTAGTCATTTTTATTCCCTTCTCAAAGAATCAAGGAAATCCCATGCACATCGGCCTATCACCTAGCGGGCGCTGGGCACTCACCTAAGGCACGCACGGGCGCCGAGTCCCTCCTTTATGTGAGTTGTGTGAGAATGCATTATTTACGCCAGAAACTTAAGTGAACAGATTGGAAAGGAACCATACATTCATCTTAGAGCTCAAAACGGCTTCCAGACCAATGTGTTCATTCATATAAGGAAAGCATTATAAAACATAGATATGAATCATAACAAAAAAGAAATGCATAGGGGTTTACACCCACTCATATGAAATATATATATATAACCATGTAGTAGAATTGGAACCACACATATATTCATATTAAGCATGTTGATAACCATGTTACATTAACTTAGGCAATCATAGATTCATATGATAATGCAGATCAATGTCATGCGTCAAAATTGGACTTAGGCCCTTCATAGTACAAATAAAAATGTTCAAACCCATCCCCTTAGTACAACATACTCCTTCAAATCCTCTAAACCCAACCTTTGGAGTTCTCATAGTATTCTTGCATGGCTTTGCCTCTTTCTCCTTATATCTCTTTTTCTCTATTGGGTGCTTGTATTTATAGCTTTCCTCAACATCTTCAAGCCTTCATGGGAGTTACAAATCCATTGCCAAGTGTCCAAGGTGGTCCTCTATGGGAGCATGATTCTTTAGGCTCGATCTCTCCACTCTTTGCAATGATGGACTTCTAGAATCTTCCATCGCAAATTATATTCCTTCCTAGGCCACCATGTTGTCAGGCTAACACCTTATCCACTCCGCATGCGCATTCAGGTCACACTTTTCTCATGTTCTGGCTGATACGCTAAATATGGATAAGTCCTAAAACCTTTTCTTTGCCTTGTGTGTGTGCCACTTGTTCTACTAAACCCTCATAGAACCCTGTCCTGCACACTTTCTCCTTGTGCACCCTTCTTCAAATAGGCCTTGCGTGCCCACGCGCCTTCTTGTACTTAGCCAATATTTTAGGGGCCCAACATTAGCCCACACTACACTTGTTCTACATCCATAGGAACATTTTCTCAAAGAATAAAGAATCACCGTGCTTGAATAGTTTGGAGAAAGAATAAAGGAATGAAGAATTTATGGGGAAGAAAGAAAGAATGGGGAACTATGATTATTTCTGCAAGAGGAGAGGGAAATCTTTCATTAAGTCGACCTCTAACTTATTCCAGGTATCAACTTTTCTCTGTGCCTATTGACAGAGGTTGTCGACTAAGGTGCTCACCTCCTCAAAGTTTAGCCCTTCTCCTTGGGTATCAATTGTTTCCACAATCCCCTCTAGCTTTTTTCCCATATCCTCAAGCGCGTCCATTCTTTGAGTGATCTGGGGATATAACTCTTTCGTCTGGTTTTTAATTGAGCCCCGTAAGGTCTCAATAGCCTCTGAATTTCTTCTCAACCTTGGCTAGAATTTTGTCTCTTTCAACCCTATTCTCCTTGTTCTTTCTCTTGAAACTCCTTGAGCTCTGCCTCATTGGTGGTGACCAGGATACTCGCCACTCTATCTCTATCGGTGCAGTTGTCATAGGCGGCCTCAACGACTTGGGTGGCAACTTTCAAATCCACGAGGACTTTCTTGTACTGGGCCATAATGGCCACAACCTTCATCTTGTCCTCCTTTTCTCTGCGTGTCGATGCCTCCTCTGTAGACTGCAAGGCCAGTGGTCATCTTTCCATTGTGAGGACATGCGAGTTAAGTCTTCTAGAGCATTACAGGCTTGATTCATACTTCTATGCGTGGGTGGTGTCAGAGTCTGGATGCTTCAAGATAATGGCACTCGTGATCATCTCCACCTTTCTTAGAGACTTCACGTGCACCCTCGCCTTCTCTTCCTTTAATTCATGCCTTAGCTGAGCACTGACTAGTTCCTCATGTTTTAACTCCTTAGTTATTTTCTCCAGTTCCTCTTCCTTCTTCTCCAGCTATGTCTCTAGAAACTTCACTCTATCACTCCTTCTGAAGAGCCTGACCTCTACTTCCACCGAAACTTTATTCAGTGCATTGCAGATCTATTCGTTTGATAGACGTTGAGCATTTATCAAGGGCTTGTCACCTTTTGACTCTGGTACCTTCATTATCGCCCCTTGGCTCACTTCGAATTTTGGTTCATCAATGTGGGACTCAAATGCCCAAGAAAGCATTTTCCTTGTCTGAGGGTATGCACCTTCCTCATCAAATGATGTCATAGCCAAGAGTTGCTCCATTGGCATGGTGCTTTGAAAGCGCGAGCACAACACCTTATTTGGATCATCAATATATCCCATCCTATGAACCTATAAAGTCTCTACAATTCTTCTCCCTATGCACGCAGCTTAGGAAAGCTCACAACAAAACAAGGATCCCCTCCCATGCTGTCATATTCCTTTTCTATGCTTTCCTCCTCGGTTTCCTTCATCACTAGGTCCATGTTGTGATCCATCTCATGCTCTGCTAAGTATTCAATGATTTTGGATACTTACTACTCCACAACCTCGTTTACCTACTCCTTAGTGAGGCTTAGGGTCCTTTGTTCTCTTGTAACTTCCTCACTTATCCCCCTATCCTGAGTATCTTCTCCTTCCTTGTTATCCTCCCTCCTGGCAAAGACGTATTCATTTTCTTCTTCCTCTCCTTCCTCCTCTGAGTCATGAACCTCATAGATAAGGTGGTCCTTGCCCCCTGGTTCATCCTCCTCCTCATCGTCTCTTACACCTATATAGGCCTCTAATATCTTTGTGTCCTCCGAGTCATTTTTCTCCGTCACCTTCTGCTTCTTCTTGGTAGGATATTCTACTTCCTTCTTCTCCTCTTCTGGTGACTTTTCCTGGGTGAAGGGTTCTTCGTGCTCTAGCACTTCTTCCTCTAGACTCTTTTCCTTCACTGGGGGACTTATTTCTCCATGTGTAAGTATTAGGCTTAACACTTTTCCCTGGTGCGCTTACCACTTGCGTAGCCTCTACATTTGGTGCTTTCTGCACCTGTTCTCTTTCCCTCTTCTTTCGCATGAGCTTCTTTCTACATGTGGGGTCCTTAGGGATGGATACATCATGTTATAAGTACACACCATTCTCAAATTTTAGCTTGATGCGAAGATATATTCTTGCTGTAGCCCTTCTTGCGATTGGAAAAGTTACTAGTTTCATCATCTATACCTTGTTGGAAACATATCTCTCCATGTATGCACACTTTTTAGGGTTGAATAAATTTCTGTGCAGCTCTCTGTGGTCTTGATCTACTTCACTAAGGTTGAACCTTAGTATTTTGGCCTCTTTAAACCTGTTCATCCCTGCTTAGAAATATTGTGCGATGAAGGAGAAAGGAAGCTTGCACTAGGGGCCCATGTTTTCATCTGTCAACCTAAATCTGCCAATGCTGAAGTGTTGATACATGACAAATTGTTATTCTCCTTTTACAAGCATGGGTAGCTACTCTAGAATCCTCCATTTCACCCTGAATGCATCCCTCATGTGCTTGTACCATTTCTCTAAATACACCTTGTGAGTGGATGTCATTGTCTCACAAGTATATTTTTTGAACCGTTTTACGGGTGAGGGATCCCCTTTTGGGTACTCCTAAACAAACCTTTCTAGCCCATTGGGAACTCTAACTTCTGAGAAGAAAATTGTGAGGAGAACATTGCCAAATAGTATCTTTTCACCTTCTTGCGCACTACTGACAATTTCACCCATGATGAAAGTAGACAAGATGTAGATGGTCGCCTCATATATTTTCTGGCACACATTCAGCCATGCCTTATTTACTTGAGTCCATCTCTCATGATCATTGAGCTTTGTTACCAAGCATGTGGCCATCCTCATCATGGGATATTTGATCTCAGTGATGTCAAAGTGTCGCGATCTTTTTTTATAGTCAAATGCAGTAATTGTTTCCTTGATGGCCTCCTTTCATTTAGGTCAGCATCAGTGTTGTCCCCTTTGCAGATAAGGCTCATGAACTTGGAAATAAACTGGGGGTTATGCGCATCTTACACCCCATGAAATAAAAGTGGTCTTCATGAACACGCGCCATTATCCATTGGTAGAGTTACTCAGGTTTTCCAAAGTATGGCCGTTCATAGAGTTGCAGCAGCCTTGCCTTCTCCAACTTAACCTTTACCTCGTCATAGTAAATGGGCATACCTTCTGGCATTCTCTTGTTGGTTGGGCGAACCAATTCCAAATCCATCTCCTTCTCTGTTGTGCTGGTGTAGTGATTATAATCACACACAGTCATCTTTCTTAGGTGTGATTCCCATTATTTTCCTAGCAACACCTCATCTAGGTATTACATTTCCATGTACCATTCTTCATTTGTGCTTGCATCGGCAGTCGTTTGCTTCCCCTTACCCTTGCACTTTTTCTTATTTAGTGAGATGGTTTCTTTCCTTGGTGTCATTCTTCTAGTTAGGTTATCACTTCAAGCATATTTTCCTTGCTCTACTCTACCACTGTATCTAGCCCCAAGATCAATCTTTGTGGAAAAATCCTAATTCCATGCCCTAGTCACCAAACCCTAACTGGAAAAACCCTTCCACAAGATGACACTTGCTTACTCAACTTCTCCACACCCATGTACTCCTTTCGTACCGGTTTGCGATTTTACCCTAGCTATGCACTTCAAATATCTCAAATAACTCCTTCGACGCAAAGATCTTGCTTTGGATGCACTAGTTCGTGAGAGATTTCTTTTCTTTGTAAACGAAATGCAAATAATGAATTGCTCGAGCCTTTTATTTATAATTTTTCTCTTTTCCCAACATTAAATGCTCTCTCACCTACCACCATACTTTGACCTTAAATACTACTTTTTCCACTAAGCCAGTCTTAAGCACTTTGTCTCATGCACCACCATTTGCACACAAACCCCGTTATAACCTTCTGGCATGCAAATTCAACCCAACTTAAGCCTTCTTACGTGCACATTCTTAGCACCAAAGGTACTTCTTCTGTCCTTTCCCTATTTTTTCCCTTGCCTACCTCATGTTGTTCTTGCACTCTTCCTTTTTTTTCTATACGTGGTTTCTACAAGGATTTCTTGACACCAACCATTTATGTCCATCTCTTCTTTATGCACCTATTACCCTTACGCGCCTTTAGTTCTTTAACCAGGCCATTCACCACAACTTCTACTGCTAGCTCAATTCATATTACGAGCCTATACTCCACATCGCTCTACCCCACACTAAAATAGATATGTAGTCCTCCGCACATGCACAACCTTCAAAAAGTAATGTTATTACCAACACCCAAGGCGTAGAATAAACAACAGAACAAATGACAAGAAAGGGAAACACAGAAAAGGAAATTACATAAAGGGAAACCTAAACTAACTGGCAACATGGCCTTATTTACGAACACCAAGAAGACTTATTTATAGTAGGGCTTCAGCCTAGCCCCATTGTAGTGGCTTGATAATCTTGTCCCATCCAATTCTTGTAACTGACAAGTGCCTAAATCAAGAATGTACGATATGAGGTAAGGTCCCAACCAAAGGAATTTCAACTTCCTAGGATGGCACAAATACTTGGAATCATATAATAACACCAACTACCCAAGCTCAAACTTCTTGTTCTTGATATGACAATCATGCCATGATTTTTGTCTTACTTTCTCTGTCCTTTGACTCTACCTAGCAAGTGATAGCCTTTCATCCAACTGCATTAATTTTTCAATCCTTTCCTCCAGCACTTTCTCATCGGATAAACCTCATGCGCACGCTATATGAAGTGAAGGTAACATGAATTCAACTGGTAAAACATCCTCCATGCCAAAAACCAAGTGAAATAGTGTGTCCTTGTTCAACCTTTTATAGGTTGTCCTATATGCCCGTAGGACAACTAATACCTTATCATCCCAATCATGTCTTCCGACGTCACATATATTAGTTAATGTATGACTTAGTATTTTGTTAAATGCCTCAGCAGTCACATATATACAGTCCAATCATCCAAATAGACCTGAAGAAATTTGTGGATGAAGTCCTGGAAGGCTTGCACTATAATACGTGAGAACATAACAGGTACATTCTTTAACCCAAAAGGCATGACCGTGTAGGAAAAAATTCCCCATTTAGTGGCAAAATTTGTCTTTCTTTGGTCTTCCTTTACAATTCGTACCTGGTGGTACCCTGAGAATCCATCCATGAAGGAGTAAGCTTCGTGCCTGGCCACTCCCTCTAAGATTTCTTCAATAAATGGGGTAGGGAAAGGATCAATGATACATACAGCATTCAGGTCCCTATAGTCCACATAGATCCTAATCATCCCATCCTTCTTGATGTTGATGACCATTGGGCTTATCCATTCTGACTCTTCAACTACCTCAATGATACTTGACTCTATGATTTTGTCTATCTCTTCCTTAACCCATACGTGCAAATTTGGATTCATTTGATAAGGTCTCTTCCGAATCGGGTGCACACCTTCTTTTAACTTGATCTTCATTTCTCTCAAGGAATGGTGGACACCTTTGATTTCATGGTACCCGCGAGGGAAAAAATATTGGAATTCGCACAACAGATCAATGATCTTCGTAACTTCCTTTTCTGACCAATAGTCACTAATGATAGCCTCCTTAGGTTTGACCTCCATCCCAATGTTAATCTTCTTTTTCTTCAAGGGCTCATGGTAAGCACATGCTTGCTCATCAGCGCTGTCAATGACCTTGCATGTGCCCTCCAAATGATCAACATCCAACATGTCCATCTCTTCCCTGTTTATGACATAGACCAATTTTCCTTTTTCCTTTTTCATACATGCATGCTCAAAATGTACTTCCTTTGATTCTTTCTCATAGAGGCACTTCCAATATCCTATCCTCGTCCATGGCACTATCTCCTATTGTAAGGAGCTTGATTTTTTACAACGCCTTATCCACTAATGGTTTGGTGCTTCTATACTCAAATGCTTGAATGAGGTCAACCACCAACTCTTTCTAATTACTTGTTTGACGATGCATATATGAATGAATGTACCATGCGCACGCATAACCTTGCAAGGTGGAATACAACTTGTGTACCCACAATGAAGGTGGTAATTCTTCCGCACTTTCCATCTAGGCTTCCTCGCATGCTTGGATATGAAATGAAGTAGTTTCTTTCCTATGGTAGTCTTATATAGCCATGGGCACATTGATTCTTGAAAATCTTACAGAGAGCGTGATTCTTACCTCGCACCACTCTAGGAGGTTCTCCCGATGTGTAGCCCACCAATGTGTTACAGTCCCGAGTAGATTATAACTAAGTATTATTCTTATTTCATCCCCATTTATCTACTGAGCTTCCATTTCCTATAGGAAAATATCAAGGAATTCCCCTCCAGAGTAGCTAGGTAACTTATTTCCTCCCAAGTACTTGATGGAGCATGCATTTATCACCCTTGTGACTAGTTATTTTAACTGTCACCCAATTAACTCATAGGTCCCATGTGCTCAATTGCCACATGCTATGCTAGTGGTATCACTCATGGACTGAGTATCTTTGAACTAAATGAGCCCCTCCGTGGGGTGAATTACCTCAGGATCTCTGATGGAGCGCACGTAGCTTCTATCAAGGACCTCTTCTCCCAACAGCTCGGTGTAGGGCACTGTCTTCCCATTCATCAAAGGGATAATCACCCGTTCTTCCTTGTTTTTGGAACTGATATATCCTTTGTTAAACCTTATGTCAGCATTATTCTTGTAACACTATGGGCACCCAAGTGACGCTGGAAAGTTGTCTACCTTGGTGAGCGCCAAGACTTCAAACTCTCCAGTGAACTTGGCCCCTTGAATGGTGATAACTGCATCCTTCAATATTCCAATGGGCACCACCTTAGTCTTGTTATCCATATACAACAAATTTGAAGATTGCTACAATGCGGGCCTTCCCATCTGATGACATGCATCTAAGGGAAGAAAATTCACCTCTGCTCACGTGTCGATGAGGATATTGCTCAGAAGCCATCCATCAATAATTGTATTTAGAGTAATCTATATTTCATAGTCAAGGCTATGTGGAGAAAGGTTTGCATGTAAAACCTATCTCTCACACTCTGATCTGGCACGTGGAACCTTCCCCCTCAGCCATTCTCCCATTAAGGGAATAATATTCTCTTGCCTCAACATTCTACATACTTCCTTGACCTCATCCAGGTCACTTATTGGAACGTCGTTATCCTTTTGCTTCCCTACCTACCTCAATTACTCCTTAAGACATTGTATCTCCCCATGTAAAATTTGAATCACATCCATAGTCTCCTGGTATACTTCTTTCTGATGGGTAGGGTCTGAGTACTTCCCATGTAGCACCTCCTCTCTGGAAACTAATTTCCTTGGTCTTGGCATCTCCTTGGCGTGCACTGACTCTGCACACATTGTCACTAGTACATGTTCTAGTTCTAAATCATGCACCACTCTTGGAATCCATTATGATTCAGCCTTTTTAATGCTCACCATAGCAACGCCCTTATCTTTCTGGTGTTTTTGGTTCATATGCTCATAGATTTCTGGACATTCTTCATACTTGTGCTTCTTCCTGCACCATGAGCATTATAGTAGATTAGGACACTCGCATTTATAATGCTCTGTAGATCCATAATTATAACATGTTCCCCATAGGAACTCACTTCTTCCTCTGTGAAAACCTCTTCCACGTACCCCTCCATCTCCATGCCCTTTATAACATCGGTCATCATCTTTAGAACTACCAGCAAGGCCAGTCTGGCACACACCCATATCAATAGCATCATGGATTTGATCAATCAGTCTGCAGTCCTTGGTATCATGGGTTGTAGAGGTGTATATCTTGCAATAGTAAGAAACATTCTTGTGGATTATGTGTTGGGGTAGAGGGCATCTACTTGCATCATGATCCCCATGATAGATCTCATCGTCTATTTTCAAATCATACACCGAATTCCAAGGGAAGCTATCTTTTGCATGACCCTCCACTTCGCAGTCTATACACCAAAGCTCACTACAAACCTCATGTGCTGAGTTTGCAAATAAATTATCTAATTTCTTGTCCATTATGGTGATTTGGGCCTCCAAGAATGGACTAACACCATTATCCACACTCCCAACAGCTTCAGCGTGTAAGGAAGCCTCTAAATCCTCACACGGGTCAGTGACCATTTTATGTGGCAATGCCCTCCTAAATGGAGTGATCAACCCTCCATAAGACCATTGAGAATTTTGTGAGGGGTGGATGTCATATGATAGTTTGGATAGGAGAGTTTTAAACCATGTTTCATACTCCTACACACTCACTGTCATTCCCAGTTGGATCTCCTTCAAGGCGCTGATGCTCTTCTGCTCAAACTATGGAATATGAAACTCTGCGAGGAAAGTGTTTTTCAATGATATATAATCTACCACCATTTTATGGGGGTCATACTTCCTATACCAGATATGTGCATGCCCTTGCAATGTAGTTTCAAACTGACTTGCCTTCCGCTCTGGGCTAGTGATCCCTTTTGCATGCCATAGTAACTCGCACTTCTACACATGCTTTACAGCATCTTCAATACCCCTATATTCTGGTAAGTGAAAAGACATTTTGAGGGGTGGCTGGGGTCCTTGTCATCTCGAGCCAAAGCCTTGGTTTTTGTACGTACCCAAAATTGTAGGGTACTGCACCACCGGAACAACGTAACACGTGCCCTAATGATGATACAGGTCTCCTCGCAAGGTGTTCGGGATCCGGAAAAGCTCTCCAAGTATGCGTTATCATCCCACATGCCCCTCTTAGCCCCTGCGTGCTTTGTTTTTCCCTTTTCCCCTCTTTTCTTTTCCTTTTGCTCTTCAATTACGAAACTGCCACCCTACCTGGGAAGTGGTCTTGTGACTGCCGCCCTGGAAAAGGTGGCGGTCCTATAACCGCCGCCCTGCTCAGGGCAGTGGTCCTTCATACATTTTCCAGAATGATCTTTTTAATGTGACTCACGTAAATTTCAACGTTTACCATCTTTTTTTCACTACCTTGGGCTTGCATTAATGATTCTGGTTCCCTGGAATAGTGTTTTGCCATTGTTTATAGTTTAAGAGTTCAATTTGGTTTATACCTTGGGTAAATGCAAATGCTATAAATAGTTGGCTTGTGCTCAAGCAAAGGGCCCACATAAAAATTGCCTCTCAATTTCTCTTTGCAATATTTCAATTTTTTCATTTTGTTTAGAATTCATAGTTTAGTTCATTGCATGCTTAGTTAATGTAGTTTTGCTATTAGGAAGCCACATATCCATCTTGTGCAATTATTGTTATCACTTCATTCAAATCAATTGGAATAGGATAGTTTGTTTTCAATAGGAAGCCATTAAAGTTGCAGGTTTTGTTCTTCAAATAGGATAGTTTCAAGTTCTAGACATTTTATGCTTCATTACTCGCAATAAATCCCACTAGGAATTGCATAAGCCAATCTCTGTACTCTTGCGCTATGCCTCTCCTACTCACATTGTATTCAGTATGTATCCTAAGATGCATTTATTCCAATATCTACTTCTATTGATGCTAGCGTTACACACTTTTCTGGATCCATGTGAGCACGAAGGAATGAGGAGATCACACTGAGGGGACAAAGCCACACACACTATCGGATTCACCACTGTTCTGCAGAATCCAGGTTCTAGTTTTCAAAGTTCTAGTTAGAAGCATATCAAATAGAGTAGCCAATCATTTCATTTTAGTTAATTTTACTTTCGATATTTTCGGGGAAGCTATGGGGTTTGATAGTTTCTAATAAACTATGATTCACTCCTCACTTCTGAGGTAGGATCGAGAGTATTTCAAATAAAGTAGACTAGCTATCAGGTTATTTAGAAATAGACCTACAAACTACATAGACAAGTAACTATACTCGGTTGCTCTGTTTTTTTTAAATTGCACTATTAGTTTAGCTGTCAATTTTAGATATATTAGATAATTGTTCGTTAAATTCTATTCAGTAGTTTATCAATAAATGATCATATTTAGGAATATGCATAGACATATCTCTCACAATTAGTTTATTCTATCATTAGTTAGATTTGTATAAATTCCTTTTGTATGACAATCACGGGACCTAGAGAGCCCAGAGAATACGTATTTGAGCCAATCGTGCCCCAACCCAATCTCGTCACAGTAATAACTGATATAGATCATAATATTAGGATCCAAGTCTTCCGAACTATGATAAACTTACAACAAATCAGTTCCCAGTTACACGGGTTGAACATAGAAGACGACCAAGCACATACGTTTTGGTCAAATCAACCAGACTATAGATTACCCTAGATACATATCCGCATGACTGTAGAAGGACTTGAAAGAGAGCAAACATTATGTTGTGACCCTTTGGTCCCACAGCCAGACGTAAGAGATACTCTCACAGACATAGATACTAGCCTAAGAATTCAGGTTACACGAACGCCTGTGAGGTACTCTGAAAATATTGCATAGCTGTTAATTCTTAATATATAGGTCGAGAAAGCATATGACTATTGGATACTAGGGATTAGGGAATGATTCTGCACATGACCATAGCAGGTCCACAACAACCACGAATCTATGGTTGTGACCCACAAATCCCTCAACCCAACGAATTCTATAGGTCAATCTGACATTGACGCTAGCTTATGCACATTAGTATTCAGATCTACTCCACTTCCACCTATCATTATTGAACAGTTATCCTTGTTAGACATATCAGCTAACGAAGCTAAGGAGTTTTGGACTAGACCAGATAATCACCCGTAGAATCCACTATACCCATCATCTACCCTATGACCCTATCTAGAGACATACACGAAACTATCCCAGGTCATTTTCCATGTATCCCACAACCCATAGACCGAATCACGCCAGAGCTCGATATTGATTGGAGCCTTCAAGCAGTCATCATTACCAATCGATCTATCATGCTAGTTCAGGTTAGGAGGGCCTTCTTTTCCTTAGATTCGCAAATTCCACTAGTGCGCGTCGAAGATATAAGATTGCCTAACTAGTTTTTCTGCATTCCACGCATATTCCATCCCCACCAATTGTCTTGGCATGACCTCGGGAGGTCGGGTGCAAGGAAGAATTGCTTGTAGATTCCCGCGCTCACTTGTCACTTTTCCATCGTACAAAATTGGTGAACCCAACATGAAATTCTGACTTTCTGGTTCAGAGTCAGATTTCTACTTTTCTTTCAATTAAACAACTTTTTTGTCTTTACCACCTCATCATCTTTCACCATCACCTTCACCCCTTCCCATTATTCTGTGGGTATTCATATACCCTCCAAATATGTCAAGATTCGATGCATATGGCAGGCCTCTCTTAGGTCTTGAGGCATACTATGCTCAATAGAATAGACAATCATCACCCTCGCTCTCAGTATGGGGTGAAAACTACTCAACTAACCGATTATCGACAAAAAATCCATCTCCAAGGATTAGACATAGCTCATCTTTCCAAACAGAGGAGTTGGATCAGTTCACTCAAACACAACAAAAAGAGCCTTCAAGCTCGAACAATATGACGTTCACGGGAGAATCTGGTTCATCTCCTCAGATATTGCTTCGACCAAAAATTAGTAGACAGTCAGACCCATACCTAGGTTTAGATGATGAACATTCGGTATGTTATGCTAGGAAAGAGCAACACTCTCGGAGTATGTACCCACCCATAGGGAGTTTACAAACACAACCCGAGGTCTCTTTTCAAGAAAATACCTCCATGCCATTACATATAGGAAATGCCCTCGGGGAAACTTGGCAGGGCAGCGATCAATTCATAGTAGGATATCACATGCCTATACAACATCAGGATATACAACAAACTCCACTAAGGAAAAATATCGTGACTTCACCAAATGAGGTCATTTCAACTTTAGTAGAAAAAGTTAGGGGATTAGAGCTTGCTCAAGCAAATCACCATTCTCAGTTCATGCGGGCAAGAAATCCTAATCCTCCACACCATCCTAGCCAAGTAGACCTCCTCACAGGAATATGCACGTTGGGCATGCCTCCTTAGTATTCACAACAAGCGCTAACTAGAACCGCCATTTCTAACACCGTTCTGATATCTTCCGGTCTAGTACAAAATAATCCATTCCTGGACAATACCCCATCGTACTTAAACATGTACTCTAAATTGCCACAAGGGTACATGTTCTCCTCTCCCGACATATTTTCTCAAACACAGGGGTTTCCTTATGCCCCTACCAATGCATACGCTACACCATGTCAACAACCCATTCCACCGCCACTCCCTCAGCAAGCACCATCAATGGTCGAAACCTACGTGATAGGGACTTACTCAGAATATTTGAAAGAGCCCTTAGATTTCACCATACGAAGCGTCATGCTTCCAAGACCCCTTCCTGATTTTCCCAAGTACAAAGGAGAGGGAGATCCGATTGCACATATCAAGGCTTACACCACAGCCATTCGAGAACTACTCCCTTGGGATGGGGTTGTTGCTAAAATATTCCCCAAAACCTTGGAAGGTATCGCTCTCGATTGGTATTATAGAATACTTGAGGCTTCCATCCATTCATTTAAACAACTCATTTCAGAGTTCATTAAGGCATTTGACATGAACAAACTATTAAGAACAGGAATCAAGGAATTCTTGCACATTAAGCAAGAACACAATGAATATGTTGCCCATTTCATCCAGAGGTGGCGTACAGTTCTTTATTCTTCGGCAAGTGCTCCAAATATGGATCAGATGGAACTATGAGATTTATTCCTTCATTCTCTCAGTAGGGAAGTGAAGGAAGAAGTCCAGAAGTTCCCACTAAGGACTTATGATGAAGTACTTGAGAGCGCTCTCCGAATAGATCAAGCGGCAATTGATAGTGGTCACAAGACATATGGAGTAAACGGGAGGTTAATCACCTCCAACCAGAACACTACAAATTATCCTACTACCACAAGTGTTAATCAAGGACCTGAAATCCTTAATAAAAATCGTGGAGTGACAGCAGATGGAGTAACCGATTAGGTTAAAAAGGTAAATGTTGTGAATGCTCCACCACTAATAAACAACCAACGAAACAACAAATTTACTCCAACAATCAATACAGTGGATTTTAATCATCCACAACAACAACAACAAAAAAAATAATGGTGAAATCCTACACAAGGTCCAAGCCAAAACTCAACTGGGTATCAAAACCAGAACCAAAGCCAAAAACAACAAATGCAAAACTTTAATGATAATAGGCAACGATTTGATCCGAGTTTCGGCCCACAATATACACCAAGCCAACAAACTAGGAATTACAATCCTAACTCGTATTGTGGTTTCCACAAAATTTGGGGCCATGACACCAGAACGTGTCGTGACTACAATAAATTCATGCAACGTTTGCTAGATGAACAAACAAAAATTTTCATAGATATGTTCTTGGTAGATCCTACATCACCAGAACCAAATACTTTTACAGGGGTAGTCTCCCCTAAAAATGCACCCCTCAAGATCTTCAATGATCCACTCCCAAATCACAACAATAACAAGTTAAATCCGAATGGGACAAACAAGGGTGTAATTACAGGAAACAATGATCATGAAGCCTCAACTTCACTGAATCCATTAGTTACGCCACAATTAGGAAGTCAGCCACGACCTAAGATAGTCAGTTTAGTGGAGTTAGATGCCGAACTACCCGTAGAAGCTGTAACAAGGACACAAGAGTATTCCTCTAAGCTAACTCCAAGCTACCCGCTAGAGACAGATAATATCCAAAAAGTATTAATAAAACCCATGGGTGCTTACGATTTAATTAATGATCTAACGAAAACCTTCTCGCACATCTCCTTTTTGGATTTATTGAAGAAATTCCCTACCCATAGGGTTGCTCTTTTAGAGGCATTGGGTTTAGGTCATTTAATTAACATCACTCCACCTCCCGAAACACAGGTAAACCATATAGATTTTGATATCCATCCTCCGGGACAGCCGAATAGAGATACCGAGTTTATATTTGAAATAGACCAAATGCCAACAGACATTGAGATTGCTCGCAGAGGTGATCTAGCCTTACATTTGCAAGTATGGGTTTATGAAAAGTATGTGAAATGCGCGATGGTTGACGATGGGGCAGCAGTTAACATAGTCCCCTTTTCTTTCCTTCAAAAGCTAGGGTATGGAGAAACAAATTGTTCCATAACTTGAAATACGCTAAGAGGATATGATAGCCTTAAAGCCATCTCAATTGGAACTATAATACTACCAGTCACCTTAGGACCCAAAATAGTCCTGACTGAGTTTTATATTATAGATCAGGAAACTAACTATAATATGATCCTCGGCTGACCATGGATACACCGTATGAAGGCAATCCCTTCTACGTTATTTCAGGAAGTAAGATTTTTACACTTAGGAAAGATATTCATGGAAAAAGGTGATCCAAAACCATTTGATATACACCTAGCTGACTTAAAGAGAAGACCAGGCGTGCACTCAGAGTTTGAACTCCCAACAAACCAGCTTAATAAACCGACTAACGCCAAATCAGAAGAAAAGTTGGTGCCTACAACAGATCTTAAAACTATGAGTCTAGTCAAGGTGATCCCAGCCCTCAAGGACGAGGGTAACATTGTAGAAACATTTTCATTAGGAACTACTACAAAAATTATTGAACTGTTAGAACATGATCTACCAATGTTCCTACCATTTGATTCTGTAGGCATGGGATACACCGTAGGTGTTGATTCTCTCCCAACAGTAGATTTCTGCATGGTAGAGGTACAAGATGTTAACATAACAAATATCCCAACACCCATATTCCCAGCTAAGTATTGGACTCTCCATTTCGATGGAGCTAAATGTCATTACAGAGCTGGGGTAGGTGTAATAGTTACTTCTCCCAAGGGAAAATTCCTACCATTTTCCTTTAAACTAAATTTTGAATGCATAAACAATGGCACCGAGTACGAAGCCATGCTCCTTGGCCTCATCTTAGCTAAGAGAATCAGTGTTGATAACATCAGAGTGTTAGGATACTCGTAATTGGTAGAAAATCAAGTCTCTGAGGTGTATGAAACCAGAGCCAAGCACTTACAGCTCTACAAAGTAGCTGTATTGAATTTAAGCAAGGAGTTTGACTTCATATCAATTAAGGCAATCCCGTGAGAACAAAATCTTCTCGCCAATTCAATAGCAACCTCAGTGTCATGCTTTGCTCCAAAAAATAAGTTGGAGGAAACCCGTTTAATGGTATCCCTTCGTACAGAACCATTGGTGAAAACAATGTCAAACCCTCTTCTAACGAATAGATACGAGAAAAAATCTACTATCCTAAACCACATTGATAGTGATACAACCACTCTTGACTACTTAAAAACCTATGCAGCGTTACATCTCACCCATCATGTGATAGATTTGTCTTTAACCCCACATTCATATTCATACTTCGGGAATCCCATGACAGAACTTCCCCCACAAAAGGAACTCAGCATATACATAGTCGAGAACAGAGATGATCTAGAACTACCTCCAGCCCCGCCTGAGCTTAAAGAAGGTAACACTTCTCTAATCAAAGAAACAATCGAAATTAATATCGAAACGGAAGACGAACCAAGGATATTGAAGTTAGGATCCTCATTAACATACAAACTCAAATCCTCAAGTAACATCAAAAGGAGTTTGCATTTAATTATAAATAAATTATAGGAGTTGCACCACACATTGCGGTGCATAACCTCGTCACTAAATCAGATGCAAAGCCGATTAAGCAAAAATCAAGACCAATGAAACCCAAGGTAGCTGTCATGGTGAAAGAGGAGGTAATAAAGCTCCTCCAAGTAGGATTCATCAAACCAGTCGATTACTCTCAGTGGGTATCTAATATCATTCCAGTTCTAAAAAAGAATGGAAAGATACACATCTGCATAGACTTCTGAGACATTAACAAGGCATGTCCTAAAGACAACTTCCCATTACAATCCATAGACATCATTGTTGATGTAAAAGATAGATTTGAGATTTTATCTCTCATGGATGGATTCTCGAGATACAATAAAATTAGAATATCCAAACAAGATCAAGTTAAAACCATGTTTATAACCCCTTGGGGAACCTATTGCTATGCTGTTATGCCATTCAGTCTCAAGAATGCTGGTGCTACGTACCAATGGGAAATGACATACATATTTCATGATGTTATTCACAAAATCATGGAATCCTACATAGATGACTTGTTGGCCAATGCCAAGAAGTGTTGTGACCATCCAAAAGTGCTTCATGTCATTCTCTCATGTCTAATAGAATACGAAGTCACATTAAATCTAGAAAAATGTGTCTTTGGTGTAACAGGGGGGAAGCTCCTAGGTTATATTATATCATCACGCGGGATTGATGTTGACCCAACCAAACTTTAAAGTTGTTCTCAAAATGGTGCCACCTTTGGATGAATATGGAATCAGGTCATTTCTCAAAAAACTTGGTGCAATCCAGAGATTCATCCCGGACTTAAGCTTCGCCATTGATCCAATCAACAATTTACTCAAGAAAGATTATAGTATTGATTGGACTGAAGACTGCAATGAAGCTTTCAATGCAGTTAAGTGTTTCTTGTTATCACAACCTACGCTAATGCCACCTAAGCTAGATCACCTGTTAATCTTATATTCACGAGCTACCAATGTCTCACTAGCCTGTATGCTAGCTCAAGAAGACGATAACAAGAGAGAATGCGCTATCTATTTCATTAGCCAAACATTGCTCGACTATGAAACGCGTTATACATAGGTAGAACAAGAATTCCTTGCCATAATTTTCATAACCAAATGCTTAAGACATTACATGCTAAATAAAGAAACAAGGTTCATTGTAAAGACAAAACATTTAAGAACTTTCCTCACGCAAGGGTCCTTGTCTAAAAAAGTTGGATGCTTTATAACCTTAATGGGTGAATTTGAATTAACATTCATAAATAAAAAATCCATCAAAGGAAAAATCATCGTGGATTGGTTAGCTGATAACCCATTAGATGGAGGTAATCTAGTAAATTTGGACTTTCCTGAATAGTGCATATACTACATCGAAACCCAACCTCTCACTTCTGAGTGTCCTTGGTACACTGATATCATCAATTATATCATGGACCATACATATCCAGAAGATGTTACACCACAAAAAAGAAGGTGGTTACGCATTATCGTAGCTAAATACATCATTATTAAGCAGGTGCTCTATCGAAAAGCATTCGATGGAATGCTTCTAAGATGTGTCGACACAAAATAATCCAAGAAGATTCTCCACGAATCTCACTGTAGAATGTGTGGAGGCCAGTTTGGTGGCCATGCCACCGCTTGTAAAATACATCAGATGGGCTATTTCTGGCCTACTCTAGAACACGACGCAGTAGAGTTTGTAATAAGGTGTCATAAGTGCCAAGAATTCTCCCACGAGATTCACATACCAGCACAAGCTCTACAACCAATCGCTACCCCTTGGCCCTTTTCTACGTGGGTCCTAGATTTGATAGGGAAATTATCTCCCTCATCTACAGATGGCCATAATTTTATAATCACAGCCACTGAATATTTTACCAAGTGGGTAGAGGCTATGCCTCTTACTATTGTACCAGGTTCTGTAATCGCCAAGTTCATTTTGAACCAAATCATTTACAGGTATGGTGTCCCGTAAATGAATATCTCAGACAATGGAACTTATTTTAAGAATGATGAATTTTGTGAATTGTGCAATAAATTTAAAATAAGCCATCATATGGCCTCCTTGTATTACCCTCAAGCCAATGGACAGGCTGAAGTGACAAACAAAACATTAAAATCCATTCTCCTTAAAATGGTGAAAGAAAACAAACAAGATTGACATTTGAAGTTATATACGGCCTTATGGGCCCACCAAACCTCAATAAGAACACCAAAAAGAGTGACTCCTTTCTCGTTGGTATTCAGGGTAGAAGCAGTTCTCCCACTTGAGGTTAAAATACCCAGTCTCTGTATCTCATTACAAGGGATTCTGGATGAAGATGCTTATAGAGAAGCACGTCTCTCCCAACTGGAAAGCCTAGATGAAGCTAGGTTAGATGCTGAACAATGGCACAAATTCTATGCTGACCGGACGTGCCGGGAGTATAACAAGAAGGTCTATGAACGTGACATATATTAAGGTGATGTAGTTCTAAGGCTGGACAATTAGATCGACAAAAAGACCGGTGAAGGAAGGAAGTTCAGGCCCAAATGGTTGGGCCCATACCGAGTCATGAAGGACTATGGAAATGGTGCATACCTCTTATGTACACTGGAAGGTGAGGAATTTAATGAAACAGTCAATTCCCTACACCTTAAATGATTCTATGCATAAGCAACCAGCATTACTTGTATAGCTAAATCTACATTGCATCTTCATTTAGTTAGGATCATTTTGTCTGCTTGTTTCATACAATTTTGTGATCAAGGAATTTATTCTCAAAGCAATTTAGTACAAATTCTAATGTTTTTGGCATATACACCCTAATCATACTTCATTTTCATGATATCGTCAAACTATTTTGGAATCATTTCATCAAATAAAGCTAGATATGACAAGGTCTTAACGGTAACCATACCAAGATCTGCAGGTTTGTTCTCACTCCTAGTTTCTTCTTAGGATAGGTGTCTTGCCTATGGTCTGTTCTAGAAGCTTCATTGTGTCAAATCTATCCCATATATATATCTCTTTGGAAGTAAGAACACACTGACATTTCGCTCAAGTAAACAAGTCAAATATAGATCAAACAAAAAAAATTAAATTTACACATTTCCTTTCCCCACCAACCTTTGGTGATGAGATTACGTCTCTTACTAGTGACGTAGGGTTGGGAAAGGATGGAAATGCCCTTATTTTCCTATGCCTTTCCCATGGTGATAAACCCACACTTCTTACTAGTAGCATGGGGCAAAGTGTAGGGGGTCCTCTTGACAAAAAAACGTTAAAGGTCGTGAACAAACAATTCAAATCTTAAATTCTTGAGTCAAAAATAAATGAATCAGATGTCCAAAATTCCAAGAGAGTTAAAAATCCTAAAAAACCCAGATTTTGTCTACCATGTGGCCATCTACGGATCTAAGTATAGATAAACTGCAAAGTAAGTTACATCCAAAACTATGGAGTCACTCGAGTAAAATATGCTTGTAGCATCCTAATTTGGTTCCACCAAAACTTTGTCTATCGTTCTTCACTATCATTTCAACATACTTCAAAAACTTGTGCCCTTTCTAGCTCTTGGTGACGAGCCCTCACATCTTACTAGTTATGTGGAGCTAGGAGTGGGGCAAGTTTATCTACTCATCGTACCAGCTTATCTTAATCACTTTTCCAAAACAAATACGAAGTACCAAAAATTGCTTAAAGAAACTAAAATTTCAGAATCACATTGTGTCTACATTATCATATATCAGCATCATGAAATACAAAAATAAGGTTAACACTTGTATCATTTGTTCTCCATTGCATACATTCTAAAAAACATATAAGCATAACAACATAATTTACATGAGGAAACGGAAATGGAAGCAAAGCCATAAATGTCAAGAGTCTAATCCAAAAAGAACATATATATATATATATAAATGGTAAAAATTCCTGTACAATGCCATCATGCGCTAAGTATGGTCAAAATGCTCAAAGAGCCTAGGAAGTACACAAATATCATACAAAAATATAAGAGAGACAAGTGGCTTCTCAACCCCTACGAGATCCCTCTGAAGGTGCACACCCACGCTTAGGACTCTAGCTATGCTGACACTCTGAATGCATGGGGGGCTCACGATCCCAAGGGGTAGCTGCGGTCTCACCATGATAATGACTCCTCATCAGGTGCTTTGTTGTCCTATACCCTACTAGCTCAGTATGGAGGGTAGATACCATCCTAGCCACATGCTAGATGGGGGAAAAGATGTCAGTATGTCTACCAGCTGCTGAGGGCTCCCCTACATCCATAGACAGCTCTGCACGGGTCCTCTCCATGGGGATCATCAGGGTATCGGTGCATACCCTACGAATCGGTTCTTGCCACTCATCAGTGGTCTCTGTAAACAAAGGAGAAAATGAATTAGAAATAAAATAAGAGATAAAAACAAGTGTAAACAAAAGGAGAGATGATGATTCACGCAATCCTAACTCAAAGCAAAGGAAGGATAACTTACTCGGGTCACCAGGCCTCCAGGATGGATATCTAGGGTCAGCACCTACCACAAATGCCACCACTGACTGAGGTGCTCCCCCCATGGCTGGAGTGATGTAACATCCCACAATAGACTTATCCTCCCCACCATGGCCCTGGGAGAGTGGCTCCTCTGAAACCAGAGTCACACTCTCTACACTCTGCTTTTCCCTCTCTGCCCACATAATATCCTGAGTGTCATGCCACTCAAGATCACTGTCCTCCTCAGTTTCCTCCTCTGTCTCTCCCCCTATGAACTCCTCAGACTCGGAGTCTATATCGATGGGGTCATCGATGCTATGGGTAGGACCCATGGCAATCTGAAGTAAGGGTGCCTGAGGAGCACCAGCTCTCCCTCTAGCATTTACTACCCGCTTAGCCGCAATAGGAATGCCAGGGGTAACAACTGTCCAACCCCGGTCCCTAGAACCCCCTCTGGCCTCTCGAACTGACCTATATACTGGAACTACTGGGGCAAGCATACCCATGTAAGGTAGGCCAAACTGCTGAGGAACTTGGCTAAAGGGTTGTATCTCCACTCGCCCTACTCTGTCAACGAGTTGCCTTGTAGTGGAGCAGGAGATCAATGTAAGAGCCTCCTCACCCCATAAACCTACCATGGCATGATACGGTGTGGCCTCTATGTCATCGGTGGTCAAAGAAGAAACTAGCTGATAAGGTGCTCTAAGTACTAACATGTATGTCCATCTGGCTGCCCTCACAACCCTGGGATCTATCACCTCTACACCTCTACCATAAGGGATGAAGTGCTCGTAGACCTAACTCATAATTAGGGTCGGGTGGCTCAAAGACTGCCCCTGTAAACAAACTACCCTGTACAAGTCATGGTAGGTAGTCCCAAGTATATTTTCTCCCCAGGTGTAAATCCGGCCATGTCCCTCAATTTGTGTAATGATGGGGGACCAGCAATATAATAGTGTATCTCCCTCCTTGTCCCCGATCAATCTCGAGACAAGGATCCCCATAATAGCTTGATGAATCAAGGGGATGGGAAAGCTAGGAATAGACCGAAATCTTAACCCCTTCTTCAAACCAGTGGAGATGACTTCATCTCCCATGTAAGAAGCCCACTATGCTATCTGATCCAGTGAACCTGCTGTCTCAAGAGTAAGACGTCTCCCGATGATCGGGACCCCCAATATACGATAGACATCCTCCAAAGTGATGGTCCACTCACCTCTGACCCCTGGTAATCAAAATGTGTTCTGATTAGCATCCCAATATGAGAATAAGTCACAAAGTATGTGACTAGACAGTGCAACATGTGGAACCCGTGATATACGCAGTATACCAGACCCTCTGATAGAGTGTCCTGCTCGTCCTGAGAAAGGGCATCTAGCACTACTGGGAGCCAGTCACCTCTCTCTCTCTCTCTCTCGGCTCCACTGAATGTACTCCTATCTCACTTGTATACACCCAAAAACACACAAAACAAAGCAAGTTAGCATCCAAGTGACATTAGAAAAATCATGAAAACACATAGAGATGCTAAAAATGCAAAAACAATCTCAAACAAGTGTTCTTTTGACATTATGTGAAGAACCGCCACCCTAAGCAGGGCGGCAGTTTTGCAACCGCCACTTTAAAGGATGCGAAGTATTGTAACCACCACCCTGAATAGGGCAGCTGTCATGTAACCACCGCCTTGGGCAGGGTGGCGGTCATGTCCCAAAAACCCACGTGGGTTTTATAACTTAAAAAGGCCAAAAAACATGAAAAAGGACCATTTTAACTAAAAACAAAGCCTACCCAGTAGGTTCCCCCCCCCAGTTGGACCTTTTGAACTTAACATTTTCAAAAATAAACTCCCCACAACAAAGATTTTAACATTTTAAAAATTTGGGGGTAAAAAAGATAAATTAAAGAAAACTAACTTATGTTCTCGCGGGTCAATGTTCCACTCGCGGAGGCATGATTGCTATCCTATCACGAATGTTTTGACTCTACTCTCATAAGAAACCATCACCGTGGGTCCCCGAGCTCAGAATCAATCAAATCAACGTGCACGCAAATGAATAGGAAAATTGGACCCACTTTCATATATATAGCAACCTGACTTGTCTTAAATTCCCTTTTCACAGGTTTGAAGCACCGATGGAGGTAAGTTCTTACCCCCGCACAAATGGTACATCCTCATTTCGTATCATTTTAGTACTTATTTTCCAATCTATTGTGTTTATCTATACTTGAGTTCTCTTTTCATTTTACAGGTAGCGGGAATTTTGGATGGCGTCATTCTGACACACATATGTATCAGGTATAACCTCTAACTTTCCATTTTTGGGGCCACCATACTCGGACCCACAATTTCACTCCTCTTCATGGCTAAAACGCTTCTCCAAGGGGGAAATATGTATGTACCCAAAATTGTAGGGTAATGCACCGCCGGAACAACGTAACACATGCCCCAATGATGATACAGGTCTCCTCGCAAGGTGTTTGGGATCTAGAAAATCTCTCCAAGTATGCATTATCATCACACATGCCCCGCTTAGCCCCCGCGTGCTTTGTTTTTCCCTTGTCCCCTCTTTTCTTTACCTTTTTTCTCTCCAGTTACAAAACTGCCACCTTGCCTGGGCGGCGGTCTTGTGACTGCCGCCATGGACAGGGCTGGCGGTTCTATAACTGCTGCCCTGCTCAGGGTGGCGGTCCTTCATGCACGTTTTCCAGAATGATCTTTTTAACATGAATCATGTTAATTTCAACATGTTTACCATATTTTTTTCACCACCTTGGGCTTGCATTAATGATTCTGGTTCCCTTGAATAGTGTTTTTCCATTGTTTATAGTTTAAGAGTTCAATTTGGTTTTTACCTTGGGTAAGGGCAAATGCTATAAATAGTTGGCTTGTGCTCAATCAAAGTGGCCACCTCAAATTTTCCTCTGAATTTCTCATTACAATAGATTCAGTTCTTTCATTTTGTCTTAGAATTCTTAGTTTCAGTTCATTACATGCTTAGTTAGTGTTGTTTTGTTGTTAGGAAGCCACATATCCATCTTGTGCAAGTGCTGTATCATCACTTCATCCAAATCAATTGGAAAAGGTTTGTTTGTTTTCAATAGGAAGCCATTAAAGTTGCAGGTTTTGTTATTCAAATAGGATAGTTTCAGGTTCTGGATGTTTTATGTTGCATGAATCGTAATAAATCCTGCTAGGAATTGCATAAGCCAAGCTCTGTACTCTTGCGCTATCTCATCTCCTACTCGCATTGTATTCAGTCATGTATCCTAAGCTGACCTTTGTCCCAATATCTACTTCTGTTGTTACTAGCATTACACGCTTTTGTGGATCCACGTGAGCACATGAAGGAGTGAGGAGATCAAACTGAGGGGACAAAGCCACACACACCATCAGATTCACCACTGTTCTGCAGAATCCAGGTTCTAGTCTTTCAAAGTTCTAGTTAGAAGCATATCAAATAGAGTAGCGAATCATTTCATTTCAGTTAAATTTTACTTTCAATATTGCCGGGGAAGCTGTGGGGATTGATAGTTTCTGAGAAACTATGATTCATTCCTCACTTCTAAGGTAGTATCGAGAGTCTTTCAAATAGATTAGATCAATTATTTCATTATTTAGAATAGATTTACAACTTACACAGGAGCAAGTAGCTATACTCAGTTGCTTTGTTTGTTTTAAATTCATTATTAGTTTAGTTGTCAATTTCTAGATATATTAAATAATTTCTTCTTTCAATTCATTCATATAGTTTATCAGAAAACGATACAAAAAAATAGGGAATTTATATATATGCTATAGAATATACTTTACAATTAGTTTACTTTATGCATTTAATTAGATTTACGTATTGTTTCTTTTGTATGACAATCACGGGACCTAGAGAGCCCAGAGAATACGTATTCGAGCCAATCATGCCCCAACCCAATCTCGTCATAGCAATAACTGATATAGATAAAAATCTTAGGATCCAAGTCTTTCGAGCAACAATACAACTCACAACAAATCAGCCCCTAGTTAAGCGGGTTAAACATAGAAGACGACCAAGCACACACGTTTTGGTCAAATCAACCAAACTACATATTACCCTAGATACATATCCACATGACTATAGAAGGACTTGAAAGAGAGAAAAAATTCGGTTGTGACCCTTTGGTCCCACAGCCAGACGCAGGAGATACTCTCATAGACATAGATACTAGCCTAAGAATTCAAGTTGCACGAACGCCTATGAGGTACTCTGAAAAGATCACACAGCTGTTAATTCTTAATATAGAGGCCGAGAAAGCATATGACTATTAGAAACTAGGGATTAGGGAATGAATTCCACACATGACCATAGCAGGTCCACAACAACCATGAATCTATGATTGTGACCCACAAATCCCATCAACCCAACAAATCCATAGGTCAATCAGACATAGATGCTAGTTTACGCACATTAGTATTCAGATCTACTCCACTTCCACCTATCATTATCGAACAGTTATCCTTGTTAGACATAATCAGCTAACAAAGCTAAGGAATTCTGGACTAGGCCAGAGAATCACCCAGTAGAATCCCCTATATTCCCATCATCTACCCTATGACCCTATCTGGAGACATACACGAAACTATCCCAGGTCATTTTCCACGTATTCTGCAACCCATAGATTGAATCATGCTAGAGCTCGATATTGATTGGAATCTTCGAGCAGTCATCCTCGCTAATTGATCTATCACACCAGTTTAGGTTAGGAGGGCCTTCTTTGCCTTAGATTCACAGATTCCACTAGTGTGTGTCAGAGACATAAGATTACCTAACTAGTTTGTCTATACCCCACGCATATTCCATCCCCACCGACTGTCTCGGCATGACCTCGGGAGGTTGGGTGCGAGGAAGAGTTATTTGTATATTCCCATGCTCTCTTGTCACTTTTCCATCGTATAGACACCACAATGGAAGTGTCATCTGTTGTTCCCTCCACATAATGGTTTATTTGTTGTAGGATTAGGTACTATTCCTCTTTTTTTCACTAGATCCACTATCTCCTCTAGTGTCCTGTTCATAATGACCCAAAAGATGTATCTTGATACAATAGGTCCTTTGAATACATGACTTTTTACGCCTAAGGGTTCCCAATATTCCTCTAAACTACGTGCTATCGGTATGTGAATTACTGTCTATGATTCTACCAGATAGTGTGCTCATTGACCACTCCTAAATATCAAGACCAAAGGGTTATTGGTTATCCGCAGTTTGTCTGTAACATCTAAACCCCAATACATCTTTATTATTATGCCAATTAGGGTGATGCAAAAATGAGAAATTATATCTCCTCGGCACTAGATCGGTAACATTCAATTGGTTATGGGATGAGTATGTTTTCTTAATCACCCTTCCCATGATTCTGAAAAACCAAGTGCTAGGGATGGCTTTCACAGTTCCAAAATTAAATATGCTTACTGACGGCTCTTCCTTCTAAATACAATGAACTCTAACACCCTAAATTCGATATGGGCTTCTCTTAGTGCATCTTTCCAAGATGGGATAGTTCAGACTGACTCATGGAAAAACTGCCTCCACGTGAACTACAACACCCTCTCGCAATGTCTATCTCCATTGGTTGGTTTCACTTGCAACCTCGCATTAGTAACATATAAACCCCAATATATCATGATCCTTATGCAAATATGGGTGATGTCATAATGAAAGTTTACATATTCCTAAAATTTGGATGTTTCAGTTACGAAATGTCCTCCATGTTCCTCCACCCTAGCTTCCTTAACCAGTGCTCGAAGATCATAGCTGGCCATGGGGAATGCTTCTAAACCCATAGTAATGAACAAGATCTTCATAGGCAGAGGGATAACACATAAAAATGATCCTATAGGATCCCTCAAAAACTTGAACTCAATGATCTCTGGGAAAGACATACCTAGGGATTGACGTATGTCTCAAGTATGAATTAGCTCAGTACCCTCTACCACCATTGACTCTATTATTCATCCAAGAAATATTAATAATCTAAAGTATTAATCCATCAATAAGCATCATTACCAGACTCTCTCTTTCCTCACTAATTATTTTTCCCAGATAGTCTAACATGGTATGGTTCATAGCTATGGTTGTGGCTCGACTGGGAATCAGTAAAATAATGTCTCATACATCTCATTGTATATGTTCTCTTCTACCCATCCACATATACTAAAATCAAGCCCAGTGTTGAATCTTTGAGAAAACTCATCCTCCATGCTTTTGAACCATGTTTCAATAGTTTCTAAAGTCAAGCTTTATGTCATTACACATCACAAAGACAAAAATGTATGCCATTTCTCATAATAATTTTGAAAAGAAGTCCCGACAACAAAACCAAGATGTACTCATTTTTAAGCCCTTCCCAAAGAACAAGGAAATCCCATGCACGTCGGCCTATCACCTAGTGGGTGCCAGGTGCTCACCCAAGGGACACACGGGCACCGAGTCCCTCCTTTATATGAGTTGTGTGAGAATTCATTACTTGTGACAGAAACTTAAGGGAATAGTTTGGAAATGAACCGTACATTTATCTTAGAGCTCAAAACAGCTTCTAGACCAATGTATTCATTCATATAAGGAAAGCACTACAAAACATAGATCTGAATTATAATAGAAAAGAAATGAATAGGGGTTTACACCCCACTCATATAAAATATAGCTATAACCATGTAGTAGAACTAGAACCACACATATATTCACATTAAACATGTTGATAACCATATTACAATAACTCGGGAAATCACATATTCATCTGATAATACAAATCAATATCATGCATTAGAGATGGATTTAGGCCCTTCATAGTACAAAGAAAAATGTTCAAAACCCATCCCCTTAGTACAACATATTCCTACAGATCCTCTAAACCCAACCTATGGACCTCTCACAATATTCCTGCATGGCTTCGCCTCTTTCTATTTTTTCTCTCCTTTTCCTCTAGCGGGTGCTTGTATTTATAGCCTTTCTTAACATCTTCAAGCCTTCACGGGAGTTGTACATCCATTGCCAAGTGTCCAAGGTGGTCCTCCATGGGAGCATGCTTCTCTAGGCTCAAGCTCTCCACTCTTTACAATGATGGCCTTCTAAAATCTTCCATCGCAAGGTATATTCCTTCTGTGGGAATCGAGTTATCAGGTTGGAACCTTATCCATTATGCATGCGCAGTCAGGTCACGCTTTTCTCATGTTCTACCTAATACACCAACTATGGATAAGTCCCAAAACCTTTGCTTTGTCTTGCACGCTTTTCTCCTTGTGCGCCCGTCTTTAAATAGGCCTTGCACGCCTACACGCCTTCTTATACTTGGCCAATATTTTAGGGGCCCAACAATATGAACTATCTTGATCTGAATTGAAATATCAACATATTGTTATTTACAATGGTTTTAAGTGATTCAGATCTCATAAAAAATACTAAAAAAGGAGGGAATAGTAAGGCATAAAATAAACTAGAATCTCTCTCTCATAACCACTAAGCATAACAAACACCTTAATCTCAATCAAACCACACACAAACCAAAAAATAAAATAAATAGATTTAACTCATTTCTATATAAACTCTAAGAAATCAATCAAATGAAATTTAAACACCAGGAATCACATATCTACA
This sequence comes from Taxus chinensis, assembly GCA_019776745.2. Taxonomy (NCBI): domain Eukaryota; kingdom Viridiplantae; phylum Streptophyta; class Pinopsida; order Cupressales; family Taxaceae; genus Taxus; species Taxus chinensis. The sequence continues at coordinate 334,136,963 of CM034148.1, read as the reverse complement.
CTATCCAAGATGATAATTGTTGTACAGTCACTAGGTTCATGAAAGAGTTTAGTTAGCCTAACTATTGTTCAATCCAACCAGCTTTAATAAGAAAATAGAAAATTAATCCTTTTACCAACATATCTAAAAAACTTAATAACTAAGATTACATATAACATATAAGAAACTAAATGAAAAAAAAAAACTCATGAAAAGGAGACTATAAAAAACTCAATCTTTTACCCTATAGATTCAAATGAAGACAAAAATGGAGAATCTACCTAATAGTTGAAAGAGATTTATTTTCTAGGACTCTAAAAATGAATTCACAATTGAAAAAAATAATTAAACTCACCAAAACATGCGAAAACTCAAAAATCCTTCATCTGTATTGAATTTTAAGCCAATAATCATTGCATTGAATTTACAAGATGTTTGCATATAAAAAATGAATAATAAGAACAACATGTAGAAGATACCACAACACAAGAGATGTTTGGGCTAAGATGCCTAAATATTTATTATATTTAAAGAAATAACCTTAAGATATGGCAACACCATACAATTATCCTTAAGAAAGTAATACCTCCAAGATCTCCCAATATGGGAACTCCACTTCAAGGGGGGTAGCTCTAATATATCTCTACCAAGTAGAAAACTCAACCCATACATGAATTGACATAATGATACTCATATCTTTTAGATAGCAATATATTACTCTTAATGGATGGGTAATACCTAATACCAATGTAGGACGACTCATTACCAATATAACTAATTACTGTGTGACACCATATATTATAAAAATATAACTAAGGGGATTTTTGCCACATGGTAGCATATCCATCAACCAATATACACTATAATATCATATCCCAAGGTACATAACATGCCCTCCATCCTTGACATGTTTCATATCTGAAACATGAGAATAAACCATATAATGAGTATGTTTCAAATCATTGCAAAATTTTCACCATGCTTGATCATCCAACCATCCATATGATAACTTTAAATGGCCTGACTAAAGGAGTTGAAACCTAGTTCCATAATCTGCATCTCTACATTTTAAACCGTCTCCATAGACATTTTTAATGTACTCTTTTCCATCCATGCATATCCATAGTCATTACTTCCATTCCTTCCATATCCTATAGATTGTTGCATCCATTGATTCCAAGTTTAGACATAGTTGTTTGTCTGCCCCCAAATCTCTTATATGGCCATATAGGATTCACTTAGCTGCTTCTTGAGTACTTTTATTTCCTGCAATGATTGTTTACCTACAACCAACATGATTTTAGTTTCTACATGTTGCAAACATAGGATAATCCTAAACCTTCCATCCTCAAATTTATTTTCCTCTTCCACCTTATTGTTTTCTATTTCTTTTTTCTCTTGAGTAGATTAATTATTTTGTTATTTTTCATCGTGTTCTTCATGTTCTCCTTCTGAATCATCCTTATTCCATTTTTCACCATCTTTAAAGTCATCTTCATGCTCCCTCTTGACATTATTTTTTTCCTTGCTAAGGATATCCTGCAAGTAACCTTCTTTCTCTTGTACCATATTTTAATGAATTTATTTTGAACACTAATATTTATTTTTCTCAAGGTTTATAACCTAGGATATCCAATAACAATATCCATACCATCAATATCTAAAGCATAAAAATGTGAATGAAAAAAATACTCATCCATAAAGAGCTTTAGATATTTCAAAAACTTGAATCTACTTACCATTCACTTGAGCTTCCTTGAACATGTATTTATTGAGCTACACCCATGTTAATGAAGTTAAACTTATTGCTAGGTTTTAAGGAAATAATTACCTTTTCTTAATGCATCCTTCAAACTGAAATATTGAAGCTTCCTTCTTTGGAGATGCACCATATGTACACTAAACTTGATCATGCGTAGCCTCTTCACCATTAACCTTGTCTTCTTCTTCTTCTTCTTCTTCTTCTTCTTCTTCTTCCTAATACTCTTCCTCCTCCTTATATGAAACATACTCATTATTGAAATATTCTTCATAATCATATTTTTTATTCCATCGATCTAAGAAAAATTGTTCTATTTCCTCCCAAGACCAATCTAGACTCTCTTATTTTACTTGATACCACTATTATCCAAAATGACCCCTGCTTATTTTGGCTAACTTACCTTCATTCTTTCCTTCCTTGTGATTCAAATTCAATTTTTAAACTTTCAAGCACTCAAAATATTTTAGAAATGGCTTCATAAGGTAATATTTTTCTTCCCCTTTCCAGAAAGGTAAAGAAGTCCTCCTAACTCCTTGTATTTTTTGAGTTATGGCTTAGTAGAGTTTGGAGGGGAAATTTTCCTAAGGCTGGCCCGCAGAGCTTGGGAGAGTTTTGTGCCAAAGAGGCTCAGGCCAGTGGAGTGGAGGAATAAATTGAGAACTTAGCGCTTTTTGGGCTAACAGTGTAAAATTCATTTGCGCTCCCACGAGCCCGCAAAGGAAACAAAATTGCTTAAGGCCCGCAGCCAATGAAATTATGCCACGTGTTAAGGCAGAGCAGCGGGCATTGGAGGGATTTCTAGTTTTTGGCATTTGGTCAAAATGTGTCAAAGGAAAAAATGGAAGTACATCCCTGCCGACCAATCAAAAGGCACCACGTGTCCATTCATTGGTGGGGATCGGGGCATCGGGAGGATTTTGGAATTGTTGCCAAAGTGGTGAAAAGCGCAAAGGAAAAAATGGAACCGCATCCCCAAAGACCAATTAGAAAGCACTACGTGTCATTAGAGTGGTGGGGCTATAGAAAATTTTGGGAAAATTTCCCAATTTTGTGAAAAGGGAAAAAGGTAGAGTTTTGGCCCGCCGACCCAATTTTTGCCCTAATTTTGCCATGTTTTGCCCTAAATCTTCAGAGGGCCATATCTTTCAATCTAGAGCTCGGATTTTTGCAATTTTGGTATTCATGGAAAGCTGTTGAAATCCTCTACGTGATGGACACTTTAATTTTAAATTTTGATGGATTTTTGTGGGAGATAAATGGGAAAACGTCTCTAGCATGGAAAAATTACAGAAAATGACCCCAACCACCAAAATTAATGAAGTATGGGCCTCTTTCTTGCTCTGCGAAGCAATGTGCGATGAAGTATGGGATTTTTCATGGAAAACCATCATTTTTAGGATAATTAAATGGATCTTGTCGGTGGTTAGAGTTTTAAAATTGATTTTCCTATGTTTTCTCATTTCCTTCATTTTGTTCGAGCAATAAAAGGCAGTTTTGGCTCATTTTGAAAAAGGTTGTTCATCTTTCATCTCAGCCTCTCCCTTCTTTTCTTCCCTAGGGTAAAAAATGGAGTTTGAACCTCCTCCCCTACTGTGTAATGGAATTTTTTCCTCTTACCTGTGAAATTATGCACTGTGTAAATTCTGAGTAATAAAAAATGTGTTTTTGTGATGCATTTTTCCATCCTTGGCTCGTTTTCTTTGTTGTTTTCCTTACCTCTCTTCATTACAGGGTATTTGTGCATGTTTGGATGTTCATTGCAGGTTTTGGAGCTATGTTCATGGCTTTTTGGAACATTTCTTGTGTGAAATCCATCTTTGGTATGTGATGCACTTTTCCATCCTTTCCATTTCTCACCTCTTCTTGTTCCATGGTAGTTTTGATAGATAATCAACACTTTCCTTTTCTGGTGTATCATCGTTTTAGTGCAGGCTATGTTTTTCCTTTTTTTCTTCCTCTCCTTATCTCCTTGGATGTTAGATTAGGTTAGATTACCTTGCCTGCACTGGAATAGCTTGTGACAGGTAGTTTAAGAAGAGGAACTAGCCTTCTCTAGAGAGCTTTCCCCATTTGCAAGGTCCCACACTTTGGGAAAGCTCAATGTTGTGCAATCACACCAAATAACTTTGCCTTAGAAAATCAGATCCATAACTCATTTGGCGGTGCTGTGAATTTGCACTAACAACCACCAAGTTCATGCTACACTACTAAGACAAGGTTAAAAAGAAAAACATGGACATCTATCTAAAAAATATTTTTCTAAAATTACATCCACCATTCTATAAAAAAAATATTTCCATCTCCATAGAAAATTTTGATCCCCATGATTCAAAAAAACTAGGGTTTCAAAAACAAACCCTTTTTATCAATATTTGTTCTAACCTTTTTGGTTATATATAGGCCTAAAATTAGAAAGTTTAGAAAACAAACCCTAATTATATTTTGGAGAGATTTCTGAAAATGTAAAAAAATCAGAAAATTCCAAATATTGCGGCCTATGGACAAATTTTTTGAAAACTCATAAAACTGTAATAACTCTCTAAAAAATCCAAAATTACTGAAAATTTTAGGGTTACTTTCTGAAATAGATACACCAGACCACCCAAATTTTCACTAAAAAATTCATCATAATTCTGAATATATAGACGAATCCTTAAAATTAGGTTTTCAACCCTAAAACTTACATATATTTCAGCAAAAAATATGAATTTGTTAAGGTAGATTCCTCAAATTATTTCTCCACTTCACAAAAAAAATATTGAAAAATTAATAGTTAATCTTAAGATATAGGAAAATAACTAAAATTAGGGATTTATCCCACAAATTTCCCAAATTGATGCTTTGATACCACTTAATAATATCTTTGCATCTAATAAATGAAAAAGATGAATAATATGTAGAATTATATACATACATACATACATACATACATACATACATACATACATATATATATGTATGTATGTATGTAATATATATATGTATGTATGTATATGTATGTATGTATGTATGTATGTATATACATACATATACATACATACATATACATACATACATATACATACATATATATACATATATATATATATATATATATATATATATATATATATATATATATATATATTGTGGTGGGAAAACTTGCCCAAATATTCAATATAATTAGATAAATACATTTAAAGTAGGGTAACACCATACAATACTCCTTAAGAAAGGAGTAATTCAACAATATCCCAAGATGGGAATCCAATTTGAGGGGAGACATCCAATATAATTATATGATGCAGAGCTCCTTGGAAATTTGTCGCACTCATCAAGATAAAAACAACCAATTACTTTATTCTTTCATTTACCCTGCTTTGAGGTTTCTTCAAACTAGCTTTTGAGGGATAAAAATATGTAAAACCTGATCTTTAATGAAGTTTATAGACTCCATTAATAACATAACATATTCTAAAGTCCTCATGCATTTCCAAATTAACTCATACACAAATCAAGTATCAAGAAAACTCATATGTTATCACCTTCATGATATTTGTCCTTCATTAACTCTTAAAGAACATGACCTTACAATACAAAATTTTGACCTCACAGCCTCAATTTAGCTCCTTCCGACCCTATACCCTATTCCAAAATTAAGCGTCATGTTAATCAACTAATAAAACTCTTGAAATTACGAAAGTATCTTCAATTTCTTCCCTTACCTCTCAAACTACCTTCATAAAGCTCTTAAGAACAAAGCATCTACATGATTCATGGTTAGAGAAATGTGTAATAAGCCAAAAAAAAGTAGAAAAATATCCAAATACCCTTTTGGCTCAATATGGTGAGGTGTAAATTTCATGATCTCACTCCTTCAACTTCTCTCTCAAACCCAAATTTTACCTTCCTAGCTCACTAAACCCTACTAGCCTTGCCTAGAGGGGCTTTCATGAATTAATTTAGTTCAAAGAGGCTTCTAGACACATTCTAAAAAATTTTGAATAACCATTTTGGCTTATCAAGTCTATGCAAAGTTTTGATATGATCTCCTTTGGAAAATATGCTTCAAATCCATCTATCTCAGTTTCTATTAGGTATTCCTAAACTGTAACAAACTCCTACTTCTAGAATGTCATAGATTTCAAGAATATGGACTCACATCAACCCTCCAAACTCTCAAATATGATTTTTTTAATTTTTCAAGAAGCTTTATTTAAATCTAGAGGTCTCAACTCAAAGGTAAAAATCTTCAACTAGTGTTTTCCTCCCAAACCCTCATTGTAGCTTATAACAACCCGCAAACCATAAAAAGCTTACCACTTGCAAAAGACTCAGTTTCAAATATTCTAACTCCTACTGTATGTCCTTATGCATCTTTATAACGTGTCTATGTTGACAGAGAATACATGCAATCATCACATTGTATAAAATATTCAATTCCTTAGATGTGCAATTGTATGGAGTATGCTTTACAAGATGTAAACAAAGTATACATATAAAGGATGAATTTAAACTGGTTGGATGGCATTTTCACCACTCAAACACATGATTCAAATAGGAAATATATACTTCCATGATCTTGTATGGTTTTTTAGCACTCAAAATGTATTCTTATCCCACGTTTACAGTTTGTAGTAGAGTGTTTCCAAGCAAGAACCTCAAAACAAAACTTAATATTAATTCATTATCCTGTCAAATAAATGCTTTATTAACAAATGATTCCTTCTCTTTCCTTCCTATGAATGCATTAAGTGTTCTTAAATCATGCATACAATGGCCTTAAACAATATCTTTCACCCACAACATAGTTTCTGAAGCTAACACACTCACAATTACTTGTCGAGTATTCTCACTTGAAATACAACATAGTATGAAGGTTTTCCAACATTTACATAAGATTTTAACATCTAAATCACATTAAAACAATCATCAAAATATAAATAATATAAATAACAAGGAAGAGGAAAACTTATAAAGACAAAATAACCCTCAAATGCTCACCAAAAACAAAGTTTTCATATCTTCAAACTATATATTTTATTTTAAAACTTCATATTCCTCCTTCTTCACCTCCTCATGTCTCCCTTTTCTCAAGGAATGAATGTATAACTGATTATTTCTCTATTTTAATCTCCTTCACCTTTCATTTCAATACCCTAACTAACTTTTACAACTCCACAAGCTCATCCATAGTAAGATGGATTCATTACATTATTTTGTAAACATTTCATTAACTCATTATAACCTAGGACTCATTATAACATGCATAGACTAACTTACACACACTTAAATCACATCAATACTCTTTCTCTCTCCTTGAAAATCCTTATTTTCCCCTTTTACATGCTTAGCAATTCAAATTGGAAAAATGGAGGGAAAATTTTAATTTTGAAAATTTGAATATCTTGACCAACTTGGATTCTCTTTCATGAGTCCAACACCTTGTAGCAAGCTAAATTGATCTCTTAAATATGACAAAATACAAATTTGACACTTTTATGCTTCCTTTAGTGATGTTCTTGCATCATTATACCAAGTAGAAGACTCCGTGCACATACATGACATGACATAATGATACTCATATCCTTTATATAGGAATATATTACTTTTAATGGATGCGTAATACCTAATCCCAATGTAGGTTGACTCATTACCAATATAAATAATTCTTATGTGACCCCACATATTATAAAAATATAACTAACAAAGGGGGATGTGTTCCACATGTTGGCATATCCATCAACCCATATACATTATAATATCATATCCCAAGGTACATAACATATACTAGAAAAATATCAATATTTTACCCTGTAGATTCAAATAAAGCAAAAAATGTAAAATCTACCTAATAGTTGAAAGAGCTTTATTGTCTAGGCCTCCACACATGAATTCTCAATTGAAAATAATAATTTAACTCATAACAACATGTGAAAACTACAAAATATTTCCTTTGTATTGAATTTAAATCCATTAATCCTTTAATAATAAAATTGAACGAGTTTAAAGGTATGGGACTCAACCACTTCCTCTACATGATTTTAGAGATTCTAAAAAAGTAAACCATTCTAAAAAGTTGGCAAAAAACTAAAAAAATGAAACTAAAGCTAAAATCTAGAAAATATATTTTGGGAATAGGAACGCATAATCATCAATAATTCCCCCAAAATAAACCTTTTAAAAAATAATAATAATCATCACACTTTGTCCAAGAAAAATTGTTAGTTCTAATTGCATGAACAAAAAATTCCCTTAAAGATCACTAAGAAAAAACAACTCCTTTGTCTTTAACATGATTGATTTTCACTCGTGAAACCGCCTCTTTGTTTTCCCTTTGTTCCAACTACAAAATGTGATGATTATGGGATCAAATCAAACCAAAATAAATTTTTATTTAATTCCTATCATTTTAATCCATTTTCTTTTCTCAAAGATAGATAAAAATTTCCATTTTAACTCTTTCTTTAATCATTATCTATTTTCTAGTTCATAGGTTTTGTTTAACTCTATTTATTAAAACTTAAGCTTTTAAAATAGCTAAATCCTATTTAAAAAATCAAATTACAAGTATTTTAATTCTAAAATTCTACCTCCTTATATGATTCCTTTACAGAAACCTAAATAGGCCCATTTTCCTTAAACACGCATATAAACTCTTTCTTAACATGGGGATCCATCACTAACCCAATGATTAACAAAGATTTAGCACTACCTTCAACCCTTACATTACCTCACCCTTGCACATCAAAAAATTATCCTACCATTTCTAGGATTTTAGCAAAAATAACCCAAATTCTCCACACAAACTCATGATCTTCTTAATACCTATAGAAAAGAAATGGTTAACATGTAAAAAACCCTTACAACCAAGACAATGAGGTCTTGAAAATGCACTCAAAATTTTTACCTAGTGTTTATATGTGGTTTGATGACCCCGATGATAATGGGGATCACATGTTATACTTTTCCTAACTTTGTTAGGGGTTGGTTTCCTTAAATGATGATAGGTGTATTGGATAATATGATGGAGAAAAGGGTTGTTTTTACATGGGTCCTTGCATTATTAGTGTAGAATTACAAAGACATTTGGTCGTAGAGGATCAAGAAGAGGTTCGGGATTGATGTTGGTTTTTTGTTATAGTGTTGGGCATATGAGAACATTGTAGTGCCTCAGCCTAGAGGTTCATAGTGGGAAGACAAAATAGTATTGGAGAGATCAACTGGGTTTGTCCAATGGCATTTTAATAGGGGTGATACAGGGCCAATAAGGAGTGAGGATTACTATAGATAGATCCTATCAGGTTTACACGTAGGTGATATCAGGTAGAGACCATAGATTGGGTTTCTAGTGTGGGAGGTGTTGGTATTACATGATATTGGGGCCTAGAAACATAACCAAGGTATTGGGATGCTTTGAGTATGATAGAATTTATGGTATGAGTCATTTGCAACTGGGGATATGTCTAACAAACTCTCCAGAACTAGGATTTAGGGTAATTGAGTGACACGTACAAAGGGTATGGAATTTCCCTACTACTTTTAGTCCTACCTTTAACCAGGGTGAGAGGACCCAAGAAGTAACCTTAATGTAGAAGGGGGGATGGATAATTATTTCCTCAATTTCTTCAAAATGATAGATCAATATGAGATAAGCATGGCCATAGACACAACACTTCACTTTCACAAGTTGTCACCCAAAGTGATGTATATACTTATTTCACTAGACACATGTTAATATAGACATATTAGTTCCATTGTTGTTACATTTTTTTGATGAAGGAATCTAGAATTAAAGGTTCCCTTTACTGGTATTTATAAATAAAACACATAATGAAAAAATAAAGACTTGTATTGTAAGATGAGACTAAAAATATGTTTGTATTTGTAAATATGAGGGATTTTATGATAACAAAATCTTTGGTAATATAGATTTCAACAATCACTTAGACAATATGTCATCCTAGAAAAGCAAGAACAATTCATCAAGTACTCAAAATTTTAATTTGAAGGAAGATTTGCATTCATTGATACTCAATCAGTGCAAAGGTTCCAAACAATCTATAAAATACCTATCACAAAGGGTTATGAAAGTATTCTAATGAAGTATTTCTTGCTTCTGATATCATATGCTTGATATTCACTCAAACGATTAGGAAAATCCATCAACAAAATGATTTATGTAAGGGTTTTATAATTGCATCCAATATTGTAAAGTAATTACTCACAACACAATATTGAACAAATGACCAAAGATTAAAACTAAGGACAGATATGGTGTAATTCAGAGAAGCAAGAAACACAAAATTGCAGCAGAAAATATAACTCATTAACCAGATGTTCAATATACAGAACCCAGAATACATAAATCAAGCTCATAATCAGACATATTTCATTAATATATATAAAATTATTGATAAGGGAACATGAAAACAAATGACCTCAATTCCTGATAATGGCTATACATTACAACCATCTTAACATCAGAACTTGAAAGAATAAAAACTTATATTGTATTTCTTCAAAGGAAATTATGCAGTATCACAATAAGATATCTTGTCTTTTTTCAACAATAGAAAACTTAACCCCCCTTCGTATGAGGACATGCCCTCATACTTATACATCTTTGGAAAATTCCTTTGATTTTTTTCCCCCAAATTTTTTTTAGAAAAATATCCTCCTCGCTTGCAATGAAATATTTTTGACTGAAGAAAAAATATTCTTTATCCAAATGGAAATATTTGATTTTCTTGTTAGTATCTTGTGATTGGTCACACTCTTCTGATACCATATTGAAAAAAACCACTGATTGATACTACCTAGGTGTAATTTAGTTTATATATCTTGTTGGGATGATCGAAGTACCCTGTCAACCTTGCTCACCTTTTGAACATCACCCTTCTTATTAATTTGATTTTCTTTTCTTGTGAAGGTTATACATTTATGAAGCGAGTAATTTATTAAAAAGTATTTTGGAATTAATGCTCCTAATCCATGCCACATATTTTAGTCAAATTAAATGGAGTGCCATTTAGCCATATTTAATCTTACTCTTCCCTTTAATTTACTTTGTGCTTCATATCCATCCAAATACTAAAATGAATTAAAAATTGATGGCTTACGTAGAACTTTTTCTAGCATTATCACTCCCTATAAATCCTTCCATTTGTTAATCACATACTTGTATGCATTTTCTATCAGAATTGCTTGTGAATTTCCTCTGATGAAGTATCCTCATCATTATGTCCATATCTTTGAAAAAATGGCTAATGTTGAAGTTTAAGGAAGACTTTGGAAAATTTATCTTTAGAAGTGCTCCATTCCATTTTTTCACTTTCAGGTTCAGATGAGAACTTTATTTGAATGCTATTCTCAATCGAATAACTGGGAAGATGCTCAAAGGTCCACTAACTCCCAACATTGTTAGGGTGGCTTTGATGAGAAAATATCAGTGGAGGTGAAATTCTTCTTTTCATCATTCCAATTCATACTTCCACTACCTTTTTTAGCTAGAATATGCTCATGATCCTCGATCAGCTGAAGTTGTTTTAGATTTGTTACAGACCGACCATTAGTTCTACCATGTTCCTCAATTCTCTTCACTTTTATTTAGTGATGACTTAAAAGAGAAGGAAATTCAAATTTTTATTCTAGGTATCATATAGATTTTGATTCTTCATAGGAAGTGCATGCCAACATCCCCAGTCTACTCCTGGAAAGACCAAGATTCATCCTCTCTTATCCATCTTCATCTAGAGGAGCTTAATCTATGCTGGAGTGGGTCTCATCTTTTGCTAGGAAAAACATAATTTATTAGTCTTTTAAGAGAACTGAAAAGACAAGTATGGAAGAAATTTTGAGATTTGAGCATGTCCCATGACTTGGCCAGAAGAATTCTAATTTTTGTATCAAGCTCCTAATCATGCAAATTTTGAATCTAGAAAAAAGGAGTTAACTTTCTCACGTGTTCCTGTTTTTGACGAGGAAGTTATAGTTATCAACTAGCTGCATGAATTTATTTTTCTGACATGTATATATACATCACAAATGTAAATTTTACAAGAGTAGGGGCCCCTATAGAACCCCATTTTTATTTTTTTATAAACACAAGAATTCATGGATTCTTCAATACATATTCATGTATGAACTTTGATTTTAAATAATTCACTACCAAGTTCTTTGAAATTTACATTCTAACATTTCATGCTTAATAGAACACAAAAATTTGGAAATTGCAAAATTTGAAAAGTATAAAATTTGAAACGAAAAAAAAAAAGAAGTAATTCGGTGAAGTAGAGAAATTTAAAAGAACAAGCCTATATGTGATCAAGCTCAATGTTATAAACTTTCAAGTTCAATGATATCATTCTTCTTCTGCTTTGTTTGTTCTTACTCTATATGCATCAAACCTTTGGAACATTTGGATAATGTATTCTTCATAAAGTCTAACCTGGAACATGAATATCAGTGTCTTAATATTTCAATCACTTCGATCAAATTCATGGCTTTACACCTTCACTCTTTTTTATCCTTTTTCACAACTATGGCTATCTGTCTGTTCTCAAAACTAATAACTTTTATGGATAGTATCATAGATTGACATATTGGAGCAGCAATGTCATTGGGTTCTCCGTTAATGTTTTGATCAAAGAGATTGTACCAATTTATTTGTGCCCAAATCTCCATAAGTGATCATTTAGATTGTGTTGTAACCATTTTCCCTAGCCCACTGTCATAGATTAGGTCACCAATGCATTCTCTTAATTTTGTCATCTTTCTGAGAGCGAGTCTTTCATTGATTTATATTTAGAGTTCTCATTCTTAAATTTATGGATAGCTCACCTAGTGTGGTATGCATTACTCATTTTTCCTCAGGGGGGACAATCCCTTATTTTTCCATCCAACAGATCATATATTTTACTTAATGTCCTTCAAGTTTCAGGAAGGATTCCATCCTAGTAATGAAACTCATCCTTACAGTTATCAAGTTGTTCCTATTGCATCATATGACTAATTTTGAAAGTTGGTTGTAACATCTCACTAGTGTCCTTTATGACCTTTGACTCCCTTTTTAAGAAAATTCCTCTTTCCACTCTATCCACAAGCACCGAATATTTCACCCTAGATTTATCTAGTTGTATTTAATACTTATGGTGTTATTGTAGTAGTAATCTCCTATCCTTCCATAGATGAGTTGTATCCACTTATGTACGTAAGTTGATAGCACTTACAATTTTTCTCCTTTAACCATTGTATTCTTCGTTACTTTATCTTTGTCAATATTTTGGATTAGGCCTCCAAAAACCATTTTGGAATCTTGTTTCAAATTCTCTTTGTAGTTGGGTTTCCCTAGTGGGATGCACATGATTTTATAAGCTTTCTAGTCATGGCCGTCAGTAACCTTCACCTTTGAATTGTTTCCCTGTGGGGTAGCCACATCTTCAAGTGTCCTAAAATCCTTGACTGGTAAACATGATGTCTTTGGAAAAAATCATAGCTCTCTTGGGAGCTATTAGGTGAGTTTGGAGAATATAATGTTCTTGATGTCAATGGTCTCTACTTGAACCACTTCCTTTTCTTTCCTTGGGAGGAGAGTCTCCCAACCATCCTACTATGGGATTGTGGGGGACATTTCATCCAAATTGACATTTGTAATGGTGTAGGTTATGGTGGGCTTGAAAACACCACTGTTTCTTTAGACTCTACTTGTTGAGATGTTTGTGACATCGGTATAGTTGCATGTGAGACCTCAAATTTCCATTTTTTGTTATCTTTATGGTCACCATGCAGGGACGCTTATTTTTATATGTTCTCCCCTTTTGTTCTTCTACTCCAAGTGCCCCCAGTTATTCTTAATTTTAGTAGAAAATTCTTGGGCCTTATCACTAGCTGGTATGTCTATTCCTTTCCCTTATCTTCTACTGAGCTTGACAATTGCCTCATCAACCTATCTCTAATACTATCCTTTACAGGGCTTATTTTTTCAGTTGGTTTTTCCATTACTGCAAGGACTTTCTTCCTCCTAAGGTTGCTTCTCTATGGGTTGAGTTATTTATGTCTAAAGAATTTTTCTGTAATTACATGACTTATTGGCATCTAGTTCTCAATTTTTTTTCACTGGAATTCCAAGTTATACATCCATTGGATTTCTATACCTGTCCTCATCATCTTGAAATGTTGGAATACTCTTGTAATGGAGTATCTATTAAGGTAGGATACTTATTATTTCACTTTAGTCAACTCAAACAATAAATCAGTAAATATTGGTGCATGTGTTTATTATTTTTCATCCTCATATACTAACCTTCAATTGATGTGGTTTCCTTTTCTTGATCTGTAGTGGTATACAAAAATTTATTGCCTTTCTGCGTGTGAAGATGATTGAGTTTCCATGAACCCATCTTATTTCTTCTTCTCCTGAGAACTCTCACAGATTGAATTATCCATAGGAATATTATCATCCTTCTTCACCATGGATATATTTTGACACTAGACCTATAGGACCTAGTTTTATAACAATGAATTCCTACACTATAGATGAAGTGTAAGGGGAGTAATCATTTCAAGTTGTGTCATGACTTATTTTTTTTGCCAATGTTACAATGAGATTTTTTTGAGATTCATTTAATGGGACTGTATTAACAATCTCAGGTTCCTTACTTTTGTGTTTGTGTTCCCTTTGTGACTGGAGATATCCTTTGTCTCAGAGGCTTTTGATATCTTGTTACCAAAGGAGGTATAACCTTAGCCCTTTTAAATTACTTGAGCTTAGTTTCTTCCTCTCCCCTCAAAAATCTACACCATAAGTTGTGGGTCAACATACCTGATATGATTCCTCTCATTCCCTGTTACATGTACTTGATGACCCATACAAGATTTATTATTGGAGTTATTTTTTTTTATATACCTTCCCTCTTTGATTTTTAATGGGACTGATTAAGTAATATGTGACATACTTCATGGATTTCAGTTAGCATTCCCTCAAATTTTTGGGTTAGGATTAACATAGGTGTTCATTTTCTTCTTGTAGCTGCGGTCCATATCTTCAATAATCACAATAGTTGGCCTCCTTAGATAGTAGCTAAGAGGGATCTTTGTTCCAATGTGGGTCTATTTGATCAGCTCCTTCCCTCAAAGGAGGGATATTCTCTTCTAATATACCCTGAATCCCTGATATTCCTATTAGTACCTTTGTATTTCATAGTAGAAGACATATCTAGGCCTTGTATGTTGTTAACCATGATAGTGTTCTTCTCATCACATGAGCTGTATCTAGCATGAGCATGCTAGTCAACTCTATATCATTCCAATCCAATGGTGTAATTATTTGTGTTGTTAAGCTTCATATCATAGTAATGTTGATTTACTCACTATTTTTTTTTCATCATTCATACCCTTGATGGTACAAATGCAATCTTATAGTCAATGATCTCCCTAAGGGTCATCCTGGAATAGTATCCTAACCTTGACCTCTTCCTCATATTTGTATTTCATCCAATTAAGTCTTCATAATGGGGCTCATGTTCATATGAGACTCCCTAGGATTGAAACTGTAAAGCCCATATAATATCATATTTTAGTCCTATGTTGGTAATTTTCTCAGTTCGAATCATACTCATCTCATCCTCTAATTGTCTAGCTTTTACAATAGTGGGGAAAGAGTATATTCCTATCTTGATAGGAAGACTTGGTATTTTTTTTTTATTTACTTGTAATTATCTTGTGTACTTATTCTAGTTGTCTTGAGATAAGTCCATGAGCGCCCACTTATCATCTATAGTACCTGTAGGAAACATGAGTGGTTTTCCTTCATATCCACTTACTCTTATATAGGAGAAAGAACATGTATTGAATAAAGTAGCACCCATATTCCTTTATTATTCTTTGATTCTCTATGGATATTCTATAATATTCACATTATGGCATGAAGAGGCATATGACTAGTTTAAATAATGCATCATTTACCAACCTGAAATTCCCCTTCCAATTATCGCAATTTTAATCTGTGGGTAAACATCATACACTTTATAATTCTTGAACCATCTTGTTCCTTTGGGATTCCACGTGAAATCCCTATAACATGCACTATTGTAGATAAAATATGACATCATATAGAATTCACAATTTAAATTGATGCCTGATCCGATATTTACAACCATTTCAAGGAGTTTTTCATGAATAGTTGTAGCTATAAAGGCTGCCCAACAAATGTTTTCTTTAGGGCTATCAAGGATAATCCTTATGTAATAACAAATCCACTCAAGGAAGCCATAAACTATTTTCAAAACCAGCCATCCTACTTAGAAAAGTTGTAACATCTTCATAACCTCCTCTACAAAAGTGTGATCTGAGCAACCTCTTTGGGATTCTAGTATAGGATCCTCTATCTTTTTATCAACCACTGGGTATTCATGAGCCATGGTATAGTCGACTACATCTCAACATTGTATAATTTTAATGCCTTGTGTATGTGAATTTCTACTAGCCTTTCTAACCTTAGGTAACCCAAAAATTAATTAGAAATTCTTTAGGTGTTAAGTTAAGTACTGTGTCACCACTTACATCCAAGACCTCCCTCTTTACTGCATCATAGTTCGTAGCACAAATCCATAGCAACTCAGGGAAATGTACAGAAGGTGGGAAATCTGTAGTTGTAGCAATGTTACTAGCATCAATGGTCATTATGTAATCACTTCTATTAAGGGGCATGCCTTCTTTTTAGGCAAAGCATCGAACAAGTATGACTTTACAAAATTAGTGTCTGTCACTGTGATCTAAGTTACTTATGATACATCGAAGTGACATGGGTTCTAATGCCTCCACTGTCCTCATCTTGTCTTAGAAAATTAACCATAACTCTCTCTATATTTGTTAGTTGTAAAAGGGTCCCACCTCGGGACAATCAAAGCAAACCAGAATATTAACTTAAAAATTTCAGACAATTTTTTTTAAAAAGTCACACAACAATCCAAGGACTTAATGCTCGGTTTAACCCCTTTTCAGTTAGATATTTAATTCAGTAATCAATTTACACAGGTAGACTTAGCTCCTCAAAGATGCAAAAAAACATTAGCCCATCTCTGCATATGATTTTTTAAATTTCATTGTAAGTATAAATTTAAAAAAAACATAAGGTTTCACCAAGGTTCTATACAACCCTTCGTTAACTTGATTAGTGGATCCCCTCTTTATTTACATTACCCACATCCCCTTTTTAATTTGTTTTCTACTCCCATAAAATGCTCATGACTAGAAAGTGTGCAGGGTAACTTCTGAGGAAGCTAGAAAATGCATTCAATGACTAGAAAGTGTGTAGGGTAAATTCTGGGCCCTTAGGATAAATGATATCAATCTCAGCCCTAGATCTCACTTTACCCTGGGACTTGGGGTCATAGCATATCTTTATCTTTTTTTTTTTCATTTCTCTTCTCATTTTTTTTTTGTTGTCATTTGCAGGTGTAGGTGGGAAGGGAGCTTGAATAATTTCTTCCATGGAGATCTTGATGGAGAGTCTCCATCTTTAATTCATGTATATTTATTTATACCAACAAATACACACACACACACGGCTAGGGTTTCTATTTTTTTGTTTAGAGGAATATATATTTATTTATATACTTTTTATTTGTGAAGGAGGGGACCGAGGGGATTTGAAATAAAGTTTCACCATCATGAAACCTTCCTAGGGAATTCTTCATCATTAGGAATTGGGGAAAAATCACTATTTTATACATGGGTAGAATATATGAGAAAAAAATCAGTGATAGATTTTACAAAAATGGTTTATTGGATTTAGGATCGATTTATTTCAAATTAGTACATTCATGGTCACATTGTTATATCAAGGAGATCTTACATATGAGCTATTACACAAATACATCATTTCTTAGCACAAGTTTTCTTGAATTCACGAGAAACTAGTTTCATGGACACCCCTCTAAATTAGAATTTGTACTAAGCATTTGGAAAACATTTTTTTAGGGGATCATTTACAAGTCAAGGGTGTGAGAACAAAACGAGCACTAATAGGAGGGAGAAGAGGGTGAGCTTATGACCACCTAACAAGATATATGTGTACAAGGCCAATGACTGAGAGAGTGGGAGCTGATTTGATTTAGTTGTGTCAGGTGATAGTTTGGATTGATTCAGGATGTGCCGGAGGTAGCAATGGTATATAGGCATGAGGATGGATATGTAGAGAAACCATTTCTAGTTGTTACAGTGTCTCATTCCATGCTTGACGAGGAGGGGGAGATAGGTGTGATGACTAGGGGATACCCATGTTTGTAGATGATGTTGGTGTTATAGAGGCTTTTAATGCATATTGGAAGGCTCAGACTGTGAGAGGTGATAGACGGGTGTATGCCCATATGGAGGAAGCTCACCAGAGAGGTGAGGGTGGAGGTGAGGTAGCTTGTGGTGGTGCTGACAGAGAAGATCTAGATGCCACTATTTCTCATTTGTAGGCCGAGAAGGATGCATTGTTGGCTGAGAGGGATACTCTTACTGTGGAAAGGGATGTGTTGAGAGGTGATGTCTAAGTCAGCGGCTACCAGGTGTACATGCATAGTTACCATAGGATATACCTGATCGAGATAGATATAGACCACAATGAGAGACCTTGAGAAAGGATCTTAGGATTACAGTTGCTTTAGAATTAAGGTCTGAGCTTCAGGAATCCAGAGCTTAGGCTAGTGGATAGATGGGTCCACTTTGTAGTGTTATCTTGGATAACTAATAGTCATTATGTGAGGAGCTTTGATATTACAAGTATATTGTTCAACAGAGGCTTCTTGACGAGCCTTGTTTTTCTTTTTATCAGGCTCGGAGATGAGTGGGTCCTAGTGTTAGTGCTAAGAGTGTGGGTTAGCCACCTCATGGTCTAGACAAGGGTGGTCCTAGCAAAGGACTCGATAGAGGTGTTATTAATTTTGGACTTGATGAGGTGATGGTGGCAATCGGGGGAGTAGTGCTCGAGGAGACATTCATTTTAAGAATGTCGATTTTACTGAGTAGATATGATATTTTGATGTATACGGCTCTTTATGAGGCATATTCCTTATATGTATATGTTTTTGATATACAGATCTTGTGAGACTCCAAATGATGTATAATGATGTGACATATGTTTATATGTGTGTGTGTGTGTGTGTGTGTGGGACCTTGTGAATCGGGAAAGCTCTCCGGATGAAGGCCAGTTTCTATTCCTCTGTTCAGATGCACACATAAAAATGCATAGGGTTTACTCAAATGTGCTAATCTAACTTGCCAAGGAGACAGGGTAAGAAGATGCATAAAAATAAACCTTAAATGTTTAACAAAGGTTGATGTTACCGATGGATGTTTGATAGATTGACACCTGTCTATGCCAATGTGATGTGTTTACATTTAACGCGATTAAAATGCAATTTCAAGATCATGCACAGATAACAAAATTTGTAGTGAAAGATTTCTACTACTGGATGCAAATGAATACAGAGAGGGTTGAGAATCATCCACAGTGCATGCATTTTACACTGTTTGCTCCTTATGAAGATTGATAACACATACACTACAAAATGCCAAGAGGTAAAGTTGCATGTAGGAGTTTTAGATGGGAGGTTTGAACTCCACAAAGTATCACCTGCCAAAGAGAAGAAGGGAGGGTTTGAAAAACATAGAATGTCCAACCCTGTAGAAGAGAAGATTCATCCTATACAATGGTTATACGAAGAATGAGAGAGATTCCTCCATCAATATATTCCAAATCTGACCCCAACCACCTCCAGGTTGCATTTAAGTTCATCTCATTATGGTGGTAGGTGAGAACCCTAGCAACCCCAAAAAGTGGCGATACTTTTGATATTTTGAATTTTTGAAGGTTGATCCATGTAGGAAGCCTTTTTACATGGGTATCCATCCTTCGAGGGTGTTTTCTACAATATTATTTTTTCTTTTTCTGATAGTTGTCCTTCAGGGGAGCGGTCTATGAATTTGACGGGTAGCTATCTTTCGAGGGATCAGTCTACTTTTATTTTTGGTAGTATTATTTTTTATTTTTGATAGCTATCCTTTGAGGGATTAGTCTATTTAGTTTTCATAAGATGCATCTATAGATATTTTTTACTTTCTTTTATGCTGAGAGCAAGCCTTAATATACCATTTTTAGGAGGGGAAGAGATACGTGCACAAACTATACATGTGTACCCTGTGACATGTATTTGGTTAGTATACAAGGTGCATGGATGTAATGATTATGGGTTTCCTGCTAAGGAGGAACTTTTTCATGTGAAATATGTGATAAACATATCCATGGTGCTCATTTTTAAGGTTTTTTAGGATAGTGATGGAATACCACATGCTTTCAAATAATTACAATGATGAATTGAGAGGTTGATGATGGATTAATATATTTGATGTGACTACTGTCACGACAACAATCGATCAGTTAATATTAGAATGAATACAAGTGTAAGGCATTCAAAGGTTCTTTTTTAGGTGTACCATCAAGGGAGGCTAGACGATAAGCTCCCAATCCATACTTAAGGGTGATGACATATGGACCGATCTAGTTAGGGGAAATATTTCCACGTTTATTCCTTTCTAGAGTAGTGAAAATTTTATTTTCTTTGAGAACGAGATCACCTATATTAAATTCATGTTCTATTACATGTTTTTTATATGCGCGTTTGATGTGTTCTTGATAGACATGGTGATGTTCGAGAGTTGTTAGACGTTGTTCATCTAATAATTCTAGTTGTGCTAGATGGTCTTGATGATAATCCTCATCAAGCATAAAATCTCTAATGGATATACGAAGTAATGGGATTTGAAATTCAAGGGGTAAACCCACCTTGGAGCCTAGGAGTATGGATGCTAGTGGAATAAACCTAGAGGGTAAACGGGATCTAGAGGTGTCAATTTCTACCTGTTTGATTGACAATTTTCATGAGAGTTTTGTTAGAAGCTTTGGATTCTCCATTTTCTTTTGGATAGTATGGTGATGAGAAGATTACTTTTATGTTGAATGTGTTGCATAATTTCTTAACTTATTTATTTTTGAAGGATCTTCCATTATAATTGACTAGCTTATGAGGGATACCGAAGTGACATATGATGTGTTGATAAATGAAATCAACGATTTTATTATCTTGAGTAGAGGTTAAGGGAATTCCATCTACCCATTTAGTGAAATATTCATTGGTTGTGATGATAGAGTGATCGTGTTGTGATGAACGAGGATTGATGAGACCTATAAGATCAATCCCCCATTGTGAAAAGGGCCATAGGGATTGAGAGGGATGTAAAGCTTGACTAGGAATGTTATAAGAATTTTATACACTTGTTAACATATGCACAACAATATTAATTGAGAGTAGGCAAGTATTAGCCCATCCGAAGGACACACTTAATGGTTGTTGTCTTGTTAAAGTATCCACCGCATATTTCATCATAGACTTCCTGAATGACTTTAGTTGATTCATGGTATTTTAGGAATATTAGTAAGAGACCATAAAATACAATTTTATATAAAACACCACCTACGAGGACATATTAGGTAGCGTGTTGGAGAAAATATCTTTTAGCATTTTTAGATAGGCCAAAAGGAATTTTAGATTCTGATAAATAGTCAAAAGTCTGAGTATGCCAGAGGTTTGTTGGATTGTTTTTAATGATGTTGATAGAGGGAAATTTATTGTTATGGGATAGTTGACTGAGTCTGTACACAAAAACGTATAGTTTAGAATCATTAGATGATAAAGGAATGAGGGATTCTAGAGAAGCCACGGTGTCTGTGAATTTGTTAGAGGATCATGGAACTGTTTGGATGGTGTAACACTTGAAGGCTTCTAGGAGGAATTCAACAATGGATTTATATTTTTGTATAATTTCATTTTTACATTGATAAATCTCTTTTATTTGGTTGATGACAAGCTGTGAGTCTCCGTAGATGTCCAATATTTGAAAACCAAGCATGATGGTGGTTTGGAGACCCATGATTAAAGCTTCGTACTCAGCCATGTTGTTAGTACATTAAAAATTTAGTTTGAATGATAGAGGGATAGGTGATATAGAGGATTTTATAGATTTAGTTTTTATCCAAATCTCCCTAAACCATGGCCAAGATGTAGAGCATTTCAAGAGATTTCTGATGATATAAAAAATGTAGAAAACGAATTTTGGGTGCAAAAGATATCACTTTTCAAAGCTTGGGTTTAAAAATGGTCAAAATGTGGTCAACTAACAAATCATGCATTGATGCATGGAAAAATGGTAAAAGATGAAAAAAGTGAAGTTTTGTTGTATTGACCTTTGGTCTTCGAAAAATGGTTAAAAAATTTGTGGACCCCACTTTTTTACTGGCTAGGGGCCCTCAGTAAAGTTCGACACACTATTTTGTAGGAGGGGTGCCTTTGCTACCTTTTCCATCTTTACTTCATTTTACCATTATCGAGTTTTTGATTATATATGCCATCTATCTCTCTGACATTTCCCATGTGGGATTATTGTTTTAAAGGGTTAATGTTTTTCATTGCAGGTATATCTTCAACTTGACAACCTATATTTCTAGCTCGGTGGGGTGATCAATTCCCCACCGAGTTGATTGGCTCGACCTTATCTGATTGGCTATCCAACTATCCATCAAATTTCCCATACACCAGCAAGTGGGCAGGCCTACATACTTGGCGAATCACACAACCCATGCATTGGCCTTATCTAACATAGCTCGGCATCATCCTTGTGGATTAGCTAACAAATTAATGCACAATCCAATGATAGCTGATCTATATGTAATGGTGAAACCAATCGACAGCCATATAAACTGGTGGATCCCATATATCTCAGGTTGGGCGTCCAAAAAAACCCACCATCCATTAAGTGTGGTAGTAAAAGGATCTCCAAATGTGTCCTAATCCAAGAAAAACTAAGGGGATAAAGCTTAAATAAAGTGTTTCAACATAGTTTATCCTATGAATGCAAGATAATATACCCACATAAAAACAAAAAAAGGCTTTATTTGGATAGTCAAATTGGTCAAGATCCTAATGTGGAGTGGAACCCATGACCTCCACTAAAGTAACTAAGCAACCTTACTAACCTGCCACCTTTTTTGAAGTTGTATAATATGAGCTCATTTATATTTAAAGTGACTATTTTGTAGGTCTGTGTAGGGGCAACGAGGAGCCTATTTGGAAAACAATTATTTTGAAGCAATTCCACTAAAAACTAGAGCTTGAGTTATATACGAAAGTTTCTCATAATTTTAAGACGGTCACACTTGTGTGATCATTTTCCCATTTTGGATATTTTGTGACTGAGTTTTTATCTGTTGAAGTCACACAAACGCATTGAACCTAGGGGAGACACAATTGAAAGTAAATCAGGAATGTGAGGGGTAGTTATTGGTCACTCCAGAGTCCTTTGAAGGTCTAAACCACAATTTTGTAGGTTTTTAATTCATTATTGGTTTATTATAAAGGTTAAATGTATTTAGAATTATAACATTATTAATGGATTGGTTCACAACGAACCCGGGGACGTAGGAATTATGAACCCCGTAAACAATTTTATGTCAACTCTGATTTTTATTTTCATTTTGTTTATATTTAGAATTAATTAAGTGCTTAAAAATAATTTGGGATGCAATTTCAATCAGTTTTGATAACTTTGAAAATTTGTTTAATCGGAAACAATGAAGTTTTTGGGATTTGATCAAACAGTGAAGTTTTTGAATTAAATGGGAATGAATTTCAATTTATGATCTATCCTAAATCATATTTTAATCAATATTTTGGAGTATTATGGCCTTTTAAGTTGATTAAAAATTAGTGATCCTTTGAAATGATTAAAAGTGTTGGATTAAGCACCCATTTTCAGATCAATTTTTGGTATAAGGGATGGTTTAGCTTGATATTTGCTTTAGTTGAATCTGATTAAAAGTGTGATTGCTTCAAGTTGGTGTAGTTGGTTCAGTTTTTGTGAATAGGGTACAGGTGTACTATGGGAAAAATGTCTACATGGCCGAAGCTCGAAGAAATTGAGGCTTACAATCACCAGATCCATGTATTACTCCTTAGAAGAGGAGAATGCTCAATTGAAACTGGAAATGCAAGATAAGGATGAGATCCTGGAAAGATTGTAGAATGGTGAGAAAGGGGATAAGCCCTTGACTATAGATGCTTTACTATAAGTATGACATCATTAGATTCCTCATCCTATTTAGATTCAAATTCAGGTAATATTACTTTTTGTGGTTTTGAAAGATACACTAAGGGTATAGGATCTAATTTATTAAATAAAATGGGTTTTAATGGAATCGACCTTAGTAAAAAAAACCAAGGAATGGCTAACCTAATACATGTCAAGAATCATCCTCATTATGCAAGTTTGGGTTACTCTAGTGTGGGTAAGGATATTGGAGAGACCTTCAAGAACACAAAAGTAAGATGAGCTTCCAACAGCAAAGTGAAAACCCCACTAGCATAACAACAATAGGATGGGAATGGTAAGAAGGTTCGGAGAAGAGGTAAGGAAATTCCACCTCCTATTTCTTATCATAATCATAATTCTGGGAAACAAGGAAAATTTATTAAGGATCCAATATTTCTTGTAAAATAGTATGGGTTTGATATACAAAAGATGATGAATGCTTTTCCATGTATGTTTTGTGGAGGTACTAATTATTCTATGGCCTTTTGTTGGAAGAGGAAAACCTTTTTGCAGAAGCATTTTCTAGATGAGCTGAAAAATCAATCTCGTGGAAAATAGGTGAGAGATGGTAAACATGATTCCTCACCTCAGAAGTGGAAAACAAAGGGGAATTATTGCGCTCATTGTTAGATGAGTGGACAAAAGGTTGTAAACTGTTAGAAACTTCATCTAACCAACCATCCAGAGTATGGTAAGAAAAATTTGGAGTTTAAGGTAAAAGAAGTTTTAAAACCTTCTGTTGAAATTAAATCAACCTCTAATTTATCCACAGTTGAACCATTGATGAGTTCATTCTATTTTAATACAAAGAATGTAAACTCGTGTGAATTGGATAGATTTAGTTTTGCATAGCAGTATTTTTTGAAAATCATGCAAACTTTTCAGAGTAATTTTTGGATTTTTGATGTATGTTGAAGGATAAATTCACATGTGTTTTTAATTACTTTGAAATTTGGAAAAGGGGTCACCTGTAAGAGGATCTGGGAGAAAGGTTTAAAATACTCATATTTAATTATGTTTTAAGGATGGAAATATACAATTCTCTATTTCTACCAGCAATATGCAGATTTATTGGGTGTGTGGTAATAATGTCTATTTTTGGAAATTTACATTTCAGTTACTGTTGTTAAATGTCATTGTGAAAATCTGGGACACCATTTTGGTTTTGTAGATAATATAAAAACTTATTGTGTCTATGCAGAGTAATTGCACATAAATGATGAGCCTTATTTTTAGGGAATTTATTTGTAACTACCCTATGTAGTTACACCTAGTGTGTACTAGTAGATGACAGTTCATAGTTTTGGGTAACCATACTTACAATTTGATCTATCCTTTTACAATTCAATGTGTATGGATAGAATTTGTAGAGTCACATTGATTCAATCTTGCCTATAGCTATTTTTTAGGTGTTGATAGTCTAAATTTATTATGGATACTGAATATTTCCATTGTTGTTACAGTTTTAGATGGACAATGGGCACTAGCCTTTTTGTGGGAATTTTAGTTGTCTTGAATACTAATCTATTTTGGTGGAATTGTGTTTTCAGTGATTAGTCATGTCACAGAGTATCATTTGAACACTTTCTTTCTTTTTTTGAATGGGTATTATTATCTTATCGATTATTTGTGATGGCATCACAGTGGGATTTGACATCTCACAAATGTTTTCAGAAGTTGACAGGGTTGCAACATATCAATTGAACACTAGCTTAATTGGGTGTTATTATCCAATTAGTCATGTGACTAGCTAATCTATTTTTGCATTTAATTAACCTATAATGCTATTTTTGGTTCTTGTATGTGATTGTACAATGCAAGATGAGTAGCATGTTTTGTGGGTTGATAAAACAACTTTTTGTGGAAAAAAATCCTTATCAGTTGAGAGGAGTGATGGGGAGGATTTTCTAGATTCAGTTTTTACCAAAATCTCCCTTAAACGTCACCAAGTTGTAGATCATTTCAAGATCTTTCTGACAATATAAAGAATGCAGAAAATAGAGTTTTGATGCAAAAGATATCACTTTTCAAAGCTTGGGTTTAAAAATGGTCAAAAGGTGGTCAACTGACGAGTCACACATTGACACGTGGAAAAATCGTAAAAGATGAAAACTATTAAATTTTGTTGTTTTGACCTCTGGTATTTGAAAAATGGTTAAAAATTTGGTGGGCCCCACTTTTTACTAGATGGGGGCCCTCAACCAATTTTGGCACACTATTTTGTAGGAGCGGTGCCTTTGCCACGTTTACTTCATTTTACCATTATAAAATTTTTGATTATATATGTCATCTATCTCTCTGACATTGCCCATGTGGGATTATTGTTTTGGAGGGTTGATATTTTACATTATAGGTATATCTTTAGCTCGATGAGCTATATTTCTAGCTCAGTGGGGTGATCAACTCCCCACTAATTTGATCACATTAAACTCCATATGGCTCGACGTTATCTGATTGGTTATGCAACTATCCATCGAATTTCCCATACCCGCTGTGGGCAGGCCTACATACTTGTTGAATCACATAGCCCATGCATTGGCCTTATCCAACATAACTAGGCATCATTCCTGCGGATAAGCCAACAAATCAATGCATATTCCAATGATAACAGATCCATTTATCACGGTGAAACCAATCAACAACCATATAAATTGATGGATCACATATATCTCAGGTTGGGTGTTCAAAAAAACCCACCATCCATTATATGTGGGAGTAAAAGGATCTCCAAACATGGCCTAAACCATGAAAAAATAAGGGGGATAAATCCTATTAAAAATATTTCAACATAGTTTATCCCGTGAATGTGGGATAATATCGCCACATAAAAACAAAAAAAGGTTTTATTTGGAAAGTCAAATTGGTCAAGCACCTAATGTGGAATGGAACCCATGACCTCCACTAAAGTAACCAAGTAGCCTTACCAACCTGCCACCTTTTATGAAGTTGTATAATATGAGCTCACTTATTTTTAAAGTGACTTTTTGGCAGGTTTGTGCAGGGGCAGTGAGGATCCTGTTTGGAAAACAATTATTTTGAAGCACTTCCACTCAAAACAAGAGATTGAAGGCTCAATGAGTTATTTTTGTAGTGAATGCTCGGCCTTTCCATATGCCACCATCACATCACACCACTAATATTCAGATCCAGGTGGGAATATCTGCATTAATTTTGTATTGATCACCAGTTCGCCCCTTGTGTGGTGGCTTACAAAATGACCACCTCCTCGGGACATGCATCTATTGATGGTGGTCTTATCACAGCAGTTGTGGACAATGGTGCCGAAATGAGCGAGGAATTTCATCTCGAAGGTATTCGGTGAGGTAAGGATACTGATACTCCTTCCCCAGATATTGTTCTTGATTTACCAACTTTTGACAAAGCTTGCAACTAGTTTGAATCTTTTTCTCTTGTTGCTTATTTTGTGGGCCGAGTTCCCCCTAAAGGTATCCTTCGCCAATGGATTCATAATCATTGGCAACCTCATGGAGTCAAGGTAGAGGGAGTCCAAAACATGACCGAGGGTTTCTTTTTATTTTGCTTTACCAATGTTGAACATTGCAAAGCCATTGTTAACCATGGTCCTTGGTTTATTTGCAATACCCTTGTCGTTTTCTCCCACTGGACTCAATATTTTCAAGTCTACAAGCAAGCCAAACTCAAAATCCTTTTTTGGGTCAAATTTCTAGGCATCCCTTTGCCTCTACGGGGATTTGTTGATCAACTTGTCAAACCCTTAGGTTGCCACATCTATGACGAGAAAAGTAAATTCTACTTGCCTCGACCCAAAAAATGGGTCTATGTAGAAATTGATCTCTCAAAATACCTCAAAGATACCCTCGATATCCAGGTTGGAGACATGCATTTTACGCAGAAAGTTCTATACATCAATCTACCCAACACTTGTTTTTGGTGCCAATCTGCTAACCATATGATCAAGGATTGTCCTCTCATGACTCCAAACCCACCACCGGTTTCGAAGAAAACCCTGATAGACCCTAAAGCCAACACTCCCTCCTCTGATGGATGGACTACTCTCAATGGCAGAAAACCTTTGGCCTCGACCCAAAATAAGCACCAACAGGATACTTAAAAACCGGTGGTTACCTCCACTTCTACTCCTTTGAAGTTGTCTGCTATGACCCCTCCCAAGCCCATGCCCACCATCTCTCAGTCTCCGTAAGCTGCAATTGTCATCATCCCTCACCCCTTAGCTCCTACTCTTTCACACCCCTCATTTCCCGAGACCTCAAGCTTTCTGGATCTCATGGCCAATGGTTTAGCTACTCAAACAGATAGAAAGGATGCCTTACACCATTCCTGAAGTCCTTCCCCTCCTTCCGAGGAATATTTCTCACAGAGACCCCACTGACAGTTCGAGCCCAGAAATTTTATTCATGGGAATGCACGGAAAGTCACTTTCTCTAACCGATTTGGAGCATTAGCCAGCCTCGAAGAGGAATACATGCACCTTGATAGTTCTCCATGTTATTTCATTCATGGAATGTCAGGGGGCTTACTAATATGACTCGCAGATATCTTGTTAAATATAGTTGCAATAATTTTTCAAAGTTTCAGGTGTTGTGTTTATAGGAAGTCAAAATCTTTGGCTTCCATCTTTCTACTGCTATGCATACCATCTAGCTTGGTTCTCTCTACCAGATGTCAGCTCATGATAACAGTCAAGGTGGTGTTGTCATGATTTTAAGCCCTGACCTTAGCTCCAATATCATATCTTGGGGCTCTAACCCCACTCATTGAGTGGTGTGGACCCTTTTTGATTTTGATGGCCACATTCTTGGGTTGGCCAATATTTATGCTTCCAACGATGCCTCTGAATGTTCTTCTTTTTGGCGGTGGTTGGCTGATCATTTGCCCTCTACTACCTAGATTTTTTGTGGTGATTTCAACATGGTTGAATCCCCCAAAGACAAATTGGGCTGGCTTCCTATGCGTTGGTGTACTGGAGAACGTGTAGCCTGGTTTTATTTGTGTAATAAACTTGGTCTTTTTGATCCAAACCACCGCAAGCACTCTTCTGTTGCCACTCCTTGGTTCACTTGGTCTAATTTTAGAGTTGGTGATGACAGAGTTTACAAGTGTCTTGACAGAGCTCTACTTTCATATCAGTAATGGTTTTCCTTTGAATCTTCATACAGCCTCCGGGTCTCAGTGGTGGACAATGCTTTGGTTTCTTACCATAAGCCTATTTTCTTTGAGATTCAATGGAACTTTCAATGCCCCAAGCCCAAGTCCACCCATTTCTATTTAAATACGTCCCACATTTCTCATCCTAAGACTTTGGATTATATAAGATGTATTTGGAATCTTGACCTGAGACCTATTGATGGGATTGGCTAGATTGATTGGTCCTTTGGCTCTATGGGAAACAAGCTACTCTTTTTCACAAGAATGCTCATGAAGCCTCTCATGTTGAATATTTGAGGGCTATTCACGAGCATAATATGTCTCCTTTCAACACCCACCTGTAACTGTAGGCTACTTGCTGGAAATATAAGCTTCAAATTGAGGAGCACTATAAGGCTAGAAGAGCCCAAGTTCAAGCTTGTCTGCACTGGCTTCACATTGGTGACAGAGTTACTAAGGAGTTTTTTTCTTGCCTTAAATCTAATCAAACTCTAACCAAAATCAAAGCAATCAAGGATGGAAATCAAAGGCTTACTCTCTTACCTGATATTTTGCAAGCTTTTGTGCATCACTATCATGTTGTTTTTGCTACTCAACCTGCTACTCCGGCTTGTGATGCTGCTCTTCTCCAATGCATTGAATTTGTTCCTTGCAAGCTCTCTAAAATTCAATGCTTCGCTTGTGATAGACCTCTCACTCTTGATGAATTGAATGAAGCTGTTATGCAGATGGCCTCTGATAAAGCCCCTGGTGTTGATGGTTTTCCCTGTGAGTTTTACCAGTCTCTATGGATGACTGTTGGTCTGGATCTGCATCAAGTCTATCTAGAAGCTATGTCCTCTAACACCTTGGGTGATCTGATCAACCAAGGAAACATCAAATTCATTCCCAAGTCTAGGGATCCCGAGCTTATCACTAGTTGGTGGCCAATAACTCTACTCAATGTCTCGTACAAAATTATTGCCAAAGCCCTTGCTATCAAGTTCACTAATTTACTGCCCCTATTCATCAAGAGCGAGAAAACCATATTTATCAAGAATAGATATATCTTGGACAACATTATTGCATTTTGGGAGGGCATGGAATATGCCCGTCAGACTTCTCAACCGACTTTGTTTGTTAAAATTGATTTTGAAAAAGCCTATGAAAGAGTTGAGTGGCCTTTAATTTTGGCCATGCTACAGGCTATTAGTTTTGGACCCAGATTCATCTACTCTGTCAATATGCTCTTTCAAAATGTGGGTGCCCGTATTACTATCAATGGACAATAGTCTGAGATATTCTCTCTTCATCTTTCCATCCGGTAAGGTTGCCCTCTTGCTCCTCTTTATGGCATTGCTGTTGAAGGTCTGATCTACTTGCTTGCTAATGTTGCCAATGCTAGTTTATTTAAAGGTATTCAACTACCTTCCTCTCCTAAGCAGTTGATTAATAGTCACTTTATAGATGACTCTTTTCTCACTTTGGTTGAAACTGATGCCTTTGTCACTAATGCCATGAAATGCCTTGATATTTTTGTCTTGCTTCTAGTTCTTTTATCCAATGAAATAAAACCCAATGTTACAAATAGGCAGTGGGTCCCAAACCTCCTTAGTTAGAGGGATTCCAATGGCTTTGGATTGAACCTAGTGTTCAATTCAAATTTTTAGGCATTCCTTTTTCCTTTATGGCATCCCCTACTGACCTTTGGAACTATGTGATTCATCAAGTTGAGAAACAAATATCTTTTTGGATTACCAAGCATCTATCTCTTGCTAGAAAATTCCAAGTTTGCTCCAAGGTTATGTCCACCACTCATGTCTATTACTCATCATGTTGGGCACCCTCTAAAGACGCTTACCACAAGTTGGAGAAAATTCTACGTCATTTCCTGTGGGCCAACTCTAAAGGGAACCATGGTTTTCATAGAGGTGCTTGGGACATATGTTGTACACCCAAGGACATTGGTGGTCTTGGCCTGATAAAAATTCATATGCAGGGGTTTTATCTCACTGCCAAATGGATTATTTGCAGCCTTGAAGGTGAGGAATCTTGGAAAATTCTACTCAAAAATTGTATATCTCAAGGGTCTCCGCTTAATCGAAAGGCATGACAGGGTTTGAACTACTACTCCTTACTTCTATGCCCTGCTACTGTTAAAATAGGTGGTTCTTTTGTGGCAAAAAGCATATGGAAAGCTTGGGAACTTCTCAAACCCCATCTGCTCTAGCAGGGTGATGGTTTCTAGAACGGGCTCTCTCTTAACTCTCTTAGTTTGTGGTGGAATCCGGTGCTTCAATTCATGACAAACCCCTTGCTCTTTCCTTATAGCTCAAGGGTTTGCGGCTTTTCAAAAAAGGGATTAAGTATATTCAAGACCTTTTTTGTCCCATCACCAAGGATTGGGTTCCATGGGATAGCCTAAAAGCTAATTTTTCTCTAAATGACAATGACAAACAATCCATCTCTATCAGTCAAGATCTCATACCTAGCAATTGTTTACATAAAATTGGTGTTATTAGGCAGCGTCCATGGTGGTTTGATTGGCATTGGCCCTCTACCACCCCCTTTAGAAACTATCAACCTCAATTGGGCTACAAGCTTCTCACCTAGAAGCAACTTCCTCTCAAAAATTTAAATGCTTGATGGAACCTACATTCCACTTGTTTTGGGTGGAAGCAGCGCTTCAATGTTTTTTGGGCCATTCCTATAGAGCCCAAAGTTGTGCACTTTCTTTGGAGAATTATTCATCAAGGGCTTCCTATGGGCAAGTGCCTTTTTATTCTGGGAGCTCCCCCACCACGTTTCACTTTCTGCAACCACATTAAGACTCTTCTTCATCTCTTTTCGTTCTGCCCTCATGCTCAGTCTGCCTGGTGTTGGATTCATACCCTTTTCTAACCTTTTTTTCCCCCCTTCTTCACATGGAAAATGGTTCTTCTGGGGGATATAGCCTTTATTATTGTAAAATTTTACAACATTTGGCATTCTTTAAAAGCGGCTATTTTATATCACATTTGGAAATCTAGAAATGTTGTTATTTTTAATAAAGATACAGTGGATAGAAGTTTTACTATTTCTAACAAGCTTGTTTTCATCTCCAATGTTTCGCTTCAGATCTAGGTTCAGGTGGAGAAATTCCACATACAAGTTGAGCACTTGCAAACTCATCTGGATCATTGGGGGAGTGCCCCTTGTGCTGTTAGTCACATCCCACCTAATTCCCTTCGAGACCGCTCTTGTTCGCAAGGTCACCACTCATCCCATGGCCGATGCAACTTCAGCCAGGGTCTGACTCATGGGTGGCGTAGCATCTCTCCTCACCAGCAGGTAACTCTACCTCCGTCTTGGACTTCACCTACTTCTGGGGTTTTTGGTTGGTTGGGCTCTGGCAGTGGTGGCTCCGAGCGGTATGTGCCCGACCAGTCAAAGTTCCCGTGGCTATCTTTAGCTATCTTTCCCTCCTAGCGGGGAAACGAGAAGTAGCAGTAGACTGATGAATGGGAGCAGCCTGATGATGCCCCTAATAATACTCTTGGTGGTTGGGGTGACCGTCCAAAGAGCCCTCTGCCACTGCCACCCTCCTCCATGTTTGCTGCTGCTGCCTAACTTCATGTTAGGAGTTTCTCTGGTTCTCTATTTTTCTATTTTAAGATTTTTTGATTGAAAATAATTCTATTGACATGACACTTTGCTATTCATAGCCTTTATGGCTACTTTGATCCTGCTTATGGGGTGTGATCTTTTCCACCCAATTTTGTATGATTAACATTATACTTCATCTTTAATATATGGTTATGCTTTTCAATTAAAAAAACCAGAGCTTGAGTTATATATGAAAGTTGTTCAGAATTTTGAGACAGTCACAATGGTTTGATCATTTTCCCATTTTGTGATATATATTTTATCTATTAAATTCACATGTAGGTATTGAACCTAAGGGATAGATAGCTGAAAGTGAGTCAGAAAGATGAGGGGCAGTTTCTGGACACTCCAGAGTCCCTTGAAGGTCCGAAACATAGTTTTTTAGGTTTTTGATTCATTATTGGTTTATTGTAAAGGTTAAATGTATTTATAATTATAACATTATTGATGGATCGGTTCACAACGAACCCAGGGACGTAGGAATTCCGAACCCCATAAACAATTTTGTGTAGTTTCTGATTTTAATTTTTAATTTGCTGATATTTACAATTAATTAAGTGCTTAAAAAGAATATGGCATGAAATTTTAATCAGTTTTGATAATTTTGAAAATATGTTGAATCGGAAACAGTGAAATGTTTTGGATTTGATCAAACAGTGAAGTTTTTGAATTAAATGGGAATGAATTTCAATTTATGATCAGTCCTAAATCATATTCTAATCAATATTTTGGAGTATTATGGCCTTTCAACTTGATTAAAAATTAACAATCCTTTGAAACAATTACAAGTGTTCAATTAAGCACCTATTTTTGGATCAATAGGATCCCCCTAGGGAGGTATGATAATGATACCAACACCTCCCCCTTGATGACACTTAGATCCATCATAGAAATGTGTCATTTTAAGAGGGGTGTATTTATGTTTGATGATTTTAATATATTTTTTGAGGAATTTTTCTTGAGGTGGTCGATTTTCAGGTAGAGGGGCTTCGGAGAGTAATGCGGTCACTGTGATATGGTTTAGAGTGCATGGTTTTAAGAGGATTAAAACAAGTGATGACATAATTCTTGTGATTGAGTAGATAATGAAAAAGTTTGGAATTTGAGAAGTACAAGATGAAACACAAATTTTCAACTTCAGTATAACGAGATTCATATTCATGGAGAGTTTGGCTTATGTAATAAATGGTTTATTCACAACCTTATTCATCTTGATGAGCAAGCATGAAACTCAAGGCATGATCAATAATATATATATAGAGGTAGAAGGGCTCCCCTAACTTTGAGGTATGAGCACAAGTGGTAATAAGAGGTATTGTTTCAGGTCATCAAAGGCCTTTTGACAATTGTGGTCCCATTTGAAGTTTACATCCTTTTGAAGGAGGTGGTGAAAAGGTTAACAGTGATATGAAAGTTGTGAGATAAAGTGGTGGATTGACTTAAGCTTACCTTAAAGGCTATGAATTTGTTTGAGTTTTGATAGAGGGGGCATCTTTGATCTTAACGGGGTCCACTTCAATTCCTCGAATAGACACTTTGAACCCTAAGATCTTACCAATGATTGAGACAAAGAAAGTATTGAATAAGAAAATAGAATATCATGTCAAAGAGGGAGAGATGATCTTTATGTATTTTATATTTCATAAAAGATCATTAACATAGTCTTATATGGTTTTTTTTAATGAGATTATGGAATATGTATGTCATATTGCGCTGATAAGTGGCCCCTTCATTCTTAAGATGGAAGGAAATTACCTGGTAGCATAAAGTCCCCCAAGGGATGATAAAGGATGTTTTTTGTTGATCATCAGTGGCGATGAGGATTTGGTTATAGATGGAGAATCCATCCATAAGGGAGATCATTTCATGGTTGGTGGTTAGATCGATGATTCGGTCGATATTTGGAAGGTGAAAGTAACCTTTAGGAAAAGTGAGATTGAGATCTCAGAAATAGGTGTAGATGTGTAGATTTCTTATAGCCTTGGTGACACAAAAAATATTAGAAACCCATTGTGAGTAATCAATGGGTATAATAAAATTAGTGGAAAGAAAATGTTGTAACTCTTCTTTGATGAGAAGAGCTATGTGAGGGTACATCAAACGTAGCTTCTGTTTGATAGGTTTGGCATTAGGATAGGTGATGATATTGTGGATGAATATTTTGGGGTCGATTCCTAGCATATCATTATATGACCATGAAAATTATTGACTATATTTGGACGTGAAGGTGGTGATTTCATTTAATTCTTACGAATCTAAAGATTGACTAACCTTAACTATGTGAGGTTCATGTGAAGTCCATATATTAATGTTGATAGTGGAATCATTGAGAAGTGTTGATGTGTCAGGTGGTAAGGTTTTTTAAAGGAAATGGTCTTCTTCTCCCATGTGTGAGAGGATGGATTGGTAATCTTGGCAGTGAAGGATGTCAACAGTGGATGAATCCTCTTCTATCATTTCCGGCTAGATGAGAAGAAGGGTTTCGATACCATGATTACTTTGATATGTCAATGGTCCTAACGTAATAATATTGATTAAAAAAATTAGAAGGGATGGAAATGGTGTCATCAATATTTATGGGGTTGTTGCGTGTAGATGAGGAGGATGGTTTTGATTCTAAGACGGCTTTAGAGATAGTGTTAGTTGAAGACTCGGAGGCTATTTTTTCGAAACCTAACCCATTTTTTATGCTGTTTGTGGGAGTAATCAAAGATTATATATTGGATTCCTAGGTCATAATGTCCCAGACCAATTCTTTTCCAGGCACATCGATGGAGATACATATGTGCAAATACTTGATTATACAAAAATTTAAAGTCTTATATGAATGGTTTGGCATGATGTTGATAATTAGGATGTGTAGAGGGGTAGTTGATCCCTCAAAAGAAAATATTTATTTTGAAGTGTGGTGGGTTGTAGGAGATGACATCTCTGACATTAGGTTTGTACATACATTGTTTATCGGAAATTCCGTATGTATTTGGCGTAGGAAGTGAATTGAGCGTGAGGTGACGATACTCCCCCAATTAAAGGTGTTACATAATGTCATTAAAGGAAGTGTCATCTGGTAATTTTGATGATGGAATGGATGAGATGGTAGAGGCTTCCTTATAGGATCGTGAGTTTTATTTAGGAATGAGCATTTTTTTTAAACGATATGTTATGTGAATTTTTTTAAAGGATTTGGATCTGTTGGGACCATGAAAGTTTTACCTTCATACTCATATTTAAGAAATCAATGGAGCGTAGATGGGATACAAGGTATAACATGTATCCAGGGTAGGACTAATAACATGTTATATTGGAACTTTTCTTCTAAAAGATAGAAGAGTTCAAGGATATTTTTAACACCAACATTGAGTGGTAAGATTATTGTGCCCAATGTAGGGGCGATGGTTTCATTAAATGCTCCAAGCACAACTTGTGTCTAGGTGACGATGATGTTAGGTAATTGAAGTTGATTAAAGGGATATGATGAGATTAAAAAGGGTTTTTCACATGTTTTGGTGTTAAGATATTAATTTTGGCGTTATTTTCTATAATTTTTTTATTATTGGTAAAAGGTTTTGGTGGGACCTTACCTGAGTTTACAGCAAAAGGCTCAACACCCAAAATAAACACATAGAAACATTGTGGTTTTTTTATTTATGGCATCCACATGCCAACCACAAGAGAAAAAAGTAGTAGAAAGTAAAGATAGGGGACAATTCCTACAAATATCCTAGTAACAACATATCGGCAGCAAAAATACATCATAAACAACACCACAAAAATTACAACACCGAAAACAAGGAACCGACAACATTATCCCACGGACTTGCTAAAAACTTTGACAACCACCCTAAATGCTTGATAAAGTTTCAATGCAATGGCGATGGTGGGGTCCCAATTAGAAGCTTTGAACTTCCTTTTCATCTTTTTGTTCTTCCACGCCATGTCCGGGATGCCACTAGAGTCGTAAATTTTTCAGGATGTGTACCTACATAAGTTCCATTATAGTACTATTCATAGCTATACAATTGTTGTATTTTTCCTCTAGAGCCTTAAACTTGGTTTCCAATGTAAAAATTTCATATTTGAGGCCTGCATTGGGATTCGAGGTTGTCTCTTTGATAATAGATTTGAGTGGGAAATCCACATTTTCTTCGAGGGTTTTAACCACACTAGCCTGCATGTTAAATTTATTCTCTAAATTGGTGCCAACAACAATACCAGGGAAAGCAGAGGGGGGGGCTATCATCAACCACAATTTCTTTGCCCTTTGAACCAGAATCCACCACTTCCTTACCTTTATTGCTACTACGGAGAACCTGATTAGGGGGTGGTTCGAAGATAAGGTCTCTGTACATAGAATTTTTAGAATGGATACAAGTTTTCTTGGGGAGGGGAGAAATCATAAGAGGTCTTGGGTCATTGCCAAGAACACTAGACAAGTATTTACTAATGAGATATATGACACCTTGGTGGAGGGGGATAGTCCTCTTATGGCCCTGAACTTTTAGGATTGACTTTTCTATTGATTTCAGAATGTAGTATGAGAGGATTACTTTCACCTTGCGTTTAAATTAGTTGAGTAGAATAAGATGGTACTGTGGAATGGTGGAGAACCTCCTTTCTAGAGTGACATAGCATACCATCATCCTTGTCATCTCATCATAGGGATAGAGGAAACCAGGATGCCCTCCTTCTTAATATCGAGCATTTCTCCCTCATCCAAGAACATATTTTCTTCTACTTCTTTTTCCATTTTGTTCTTGAAAAATGTATTCCCTTCCATGCTAAGACCAATAATAAAGGAAATGAATTCCTCAGTAATTTGAAAGCTGTTATCTCCAAAGGAGACATTGCAGTCTTTCCAATTCACCACAAACTGAATAGAGATATATTGGTCGTGCCCTTTTATGTGTTGGATAAAATCATTGAAGCCCTCCATATTGATGGTCTCCCATTGCTCAACTTGTTCCTGTCATTGGGGGTCAAATTTAGGTTCCACACGGTAAGGGGCACCTCCCATTCTAAAAATTACCTAAAAATTCACTTGATTAAATTGAGAATTGCGAGTGGTAAGCTTCCCAACAGCCCTTCAGAAGCGTGTAAGTTTGTGTGAGGAAGAGATAAAAGCTACTTATTTCCCCTTGAAAGACTTAGTGTGACCAATTTTTGAGCTCCTGGAAGAGTAAATTCAGGATTTCCCAAAATTCCAATGTAATCTAGCCTTAAGATTGTACATGTGTTTACACCATTGAGTGGGGTATACTAATGGGTGAGCTCGCTTCATTTGAAATGATGTTTTGGACTTTGGTAGGAGTTTCATTGATATCATGCCACTCTATGTAATCATCGTTACTAACTCCCATATTAGCAATAAAATCCACATATTTGTTACCCTCTTTATACACATGCTTTAAAATAATATTTAGACCATTGCATAAGTTATGTGATTCATTAATAAAATCCCTGATGGTCCAAATAGGAGTTAATGAATTATTGAGAATGTTGATGATATTCATAGAGTCACCTTCAATGATGATGTTTCCCATGCTAAGTTTCTTAGCAATTCGGATTCCCCATAGTGCAGCTAGATCCTCAGAG
This sequence comes from Taxus chinensis, assembly GCA_019776745.2. Lineage (NCBI taxonomy): Eukaryota > Viridiplantae > Streptophyta > Pinopsida > Cupressales > Taxaceae > Taxus > Taxus chinensis. Next base: position 334,098,688 of record CM034148.1, on the reverse strand, counting down.
AAGTGATTAGTTTGCTTGTCCATGAGACCAAAATATGTTGTAATAAGATGACCCTTGTGATTTCTGATCAAACCACATCCTATCATGACCATTTTAATAAGGTTGTCATTGATTTGGGTGGTGCTAAAGAGTGGGAGGTTGTGGTCCTCTAGTTATAACGATGATATTTATGAACTGTCAAAGGAGATAACCGTGGATGTTTTGAGTGTTCCTACTAGGTTTACAAAAGGTTGTGGATCATCTGAGGGTACTGACATGGATTGGATTGCTTTGATCATGGATTTTATATGTGAAGGTGAGGTTTGAACTAGCTCGTGAAGGGAAATATTGAAAAGATCTTTATGAATTTGTTTGATGATAATGTTTTGTACTAAAGTATTGGCTTGTGTGTGAGGAGCAAAAAGGATGTTTACCTTAGCCTTAGTAGGAGGTTCTGGAATAGATGAATCAAGAGTGAGTGGGATAGAGACCTTGTATTTTTTGATCTGTAGTGTTAAGGTCTTGGGTACATGCTCTAGTGGTGATATCCACTACGTCAATTTGATGAGGAGGGACCTTCTTAGAAAAATACCTATTTTTAGTGGTTTTGAGTGTAGATGATGATTTAGGAGTGGTGATTATAAATGATTTTAGTGTTTCTAGATCTAGAGAGAGGAGTAACTTGTATGTAAGGATTTACAATCCTCTGTATTATGTCCTGGTGTGTGATGGTAATCACAAAAGGCTTCGAAGTTATACCAGGAGGGCTTCCATCCTCATGAGATAGATTTCTTAACAGGAGGTAATGCTATGATGAATTGTTGAATAATCCTTTCAAGGATTAGTGCATAATTTCCCTTCAAGGAATATGTTGAGGGAAGTGGTGATTCTCTTGATTAGATAGGGGTTGAAAGGGGTAATTTTGGTGTGATTTATTTGGATGTATGTTGAGGAATAGTTGTTTATTGTGTGACAGTAACTGGTAACCTGGATGAAGGGTATGTTCCTAAAATGGAAGGAAAGGGTTTTGGTTTTTATGTTAAAGAATTCGTATGGTCATGTACTATGATTTTTTCCTTCTTAGATGAAGGGGTGTATGGACGTGTGACATTATTTTGAAGGTTACATAGATAATTCTGAGTGACATGGTCATCATAAGAGATTTTCATAAGTTTTAAGATGGGTTTCTTCTATGGGTGTTGTGAATATATTGTAGATGGGTTTGAAGAGGATGGAACATATGTGGATAAAAGTGCTTTCTTTTTAATAGCAAGATCATGGGATATGCATGATTCGATGGGTATGTCATTTTTTGTTTCTGTGATAGAGCTATTGATGGATGGTTCACATGCGAATTATGTGATGGGAGTCTCAGATGTTATAGTTGACTAATCTTTGACTACATTAATAGTGTAATGGGAATGTATGAGATTATATTGTGGTTGAATGGTAGATGGGTTGTGATTTGGAAATGGTTTTTTAAAAATGTCAATATTTTGATTAGGAGGTGTGCTTTGGTTTTCTAGTTGTAACACACCTTAATGGATAATATCTTGAAGGGTGCTTTAGAATGAATAACACCTTTCGATGTCATGGAATTTTCCTCTATAGTATTTACAATAGGCATTGTCTCTATACTAAGAGGAATTTGAGATGGATATATTAATAGGACAAATGGGAGGAACAATGATCATATTGGCATCTAAGAGCTTGTCAAAGACCACACTATAAGATTCACCTATAGGCATGTAAGTAAGTTGAGGATGGGTGCATTCGTAGGTTGAATGTTCCTTGGAAGCAGTATTTACAACCACTATGTTTGTTGAAGTTTTAGATTTTTCATGGCTAGAGGATGGTTTGAGTGAATATTTGGGCTTGGGATTCTTTGATCTAAGTTTAACCCTACCATCTTCGAGAGCACAAAGCTCAAGTTTACGAGCCATAGTGAAGGCTTCATCAAACATTTGGAAGGATTGGATTTGTAATGTGGACGAAATGCATTTGGCATAGGAGTGATAAAATAGATCGATTAACTCAGTCTGTGGGAGGGAAAATGATAATTGGTTAATAACCCCCCTCTAGTGGGTGATGAAGTTGGTGATAGATTCATATTTATTGTTTGATGGTGTATAATTAGGTGATAGTTATTTTACGCATGATGTTGATCAAGAAGTGTTCTAGAAACAATTGTGCAAGTTGAGAGAATGAGAAGAGTGAGTATTGAGGAATGTTATAACAATATAAGGTAGAACTAGCTAAATTCATGGGGATTTCCCTCAACATGAGGTCATGGTCATGTCCTATGAGGTAACATGCACGTTGGAAGGATCATATATGTTTTTTAGGGTCTTATTTATTGTAGAACTTGAGAAACTTAGGAATTTCCCAACGTGGGGGTACGCTTTGTAAGGTATTGATGGGTGGATGGGTTTGTTACATATTTATTCATAGGATAATGTTTTCTTAAGACCCATGAAAGAAACTTTACAACTAAATATCCTATTCATTAATTCTTATAAATGATTATTTTGTAATGGTTGTAGTTGGGGATTGGATGAGGATGAACCATGTTGATTATATGCAGATAGGTTTGAGTATTAGTATGGTTGATATTGTGAAGGAATATTATGTTGGAGGGGGACATTCATGGGAATACTATACATAGGCAGTGAAGATATGGGTTGTAAAGACTGAATAAATTGACACTGAAGGGTTATTAATGTATTCAAGAGAGGTTGTGACTATTATGGTACGTGTTGAAAGGGAATCGATATATGAATGAAAGGTTGAGATTGTTGTGATATGTTTTAGAAAGGAGTAGAGGATTGGATGGGATTGTTGAGGTATGTATTAGAAAGGAATAGAAGTATGACTGAGAGGTTGAGATTGTTGTGGTCTGTATTGAGAGGAAGTAGGGATGGTGGATGTTTTTTGTGAGGAGGGATGAACAATAGAAATTGAAATTGTGTTAATGGGTGGTGTTGATGTTGGGATAGACATAACTACATTTTGGATGGTTGATGTTGGCTATTAAGAGGAGGTAGGCTGAGATATGTTTATTGGAATAGATATTGAGCTTATAGGAGGAATTTGAATGGTGGAGGAAACTAAGGGGTTTTTTGTGGATAAAATCACATTGGTGTTGTTTTGGGATGAGGTGGAGCTAGACCAGGGATCGGATGAAGATGATGATTGTTGATTAGTGGTATCATATGAGGAGACCACATTGTGGTCGAAGGTGATGATAGGAGATGACGATATGATATTGGATGTTTTTGATTCACTGGTAGTGGGATATGGATGTACTTGCTGGATGAGTATCCCATTGTTAGGATCAATAAGCCAGGAGAAGTCATATGTGATGTTAGATACAGAGAGTCATGGTTTAGGTGTGAGTTTTTGAAGATGGAAACCCCATGTAATGAGATATGTATTGAGGGAAACAGGGTTTGAATATAAGATCTCAGAAAATATTAGATCCCCACTATCAAAGAAAAAAGGACTGGGTGGATCAGGTATTTTGGATGAGGAATATTTACTACTAGGGGAATGTGGGGGTTCTTGATTGTTTACTCGAGGTGATAGAGATGTTTGATGTCGGTCAATTAATTATGTAGCATTGTCAATGCGGGTTTAGATGTTTTCTATATATTGTTGGAAGTTTTCTGACATGTTTTTAGTGTTTTGTTGATGGGATTGTTTTCATGTTATTACCATGAAAGAAACAATTAATGGAAGGAAATTTGAGTCTATAGAGTTTATTATAAGAAATCAATCAAGTCATGCCAAAGAATTTTTTATCTTGATTAGCTGTAGAAAAAGATGAAATGTAAAAAATGGGTAACAAGGTCATAGGAAATGGTAGTCTATGGTTGGTTTTAGGTGATGTTAAAGAATGAAGTCCTCGATATATGTGAATATACATGATTCCTGAATTGTTGTTGATTTTGGTACCGAGCGTGGTATTCAGGCATACCCCCTAACTTCACAGTCCTGCTGCAGTAAGGGAGTCAGGTGATTAGCCAATATACCACCCACCAATTATTTATACTCGATTAGAGCACTGATTCAGATTATCCCCTTAGTGATGAAATCCAATTGGATCCACCTGGGTAGGAATGTTTTGATGGGAGTTTGTATTTAAAGTGGTTTGGTTGTGTGTGAGGTAAATTAACTGGATGTAATTTTTTAACTTCCTAATTAGACTAGATGATCAAGCAAAGATGAAATATTCATTTTAAGTTAAAAAAGGAAATGTGATTTTGATGAGTATAGAAAAAAATGTGATGTGATGGAAAGAAAATTATAAAGAGAACGTACTTGTAATTTTACTTTTTATTTTTTTTAGATTTTATATTTTTGGTAACTTTTTTGCAAGAAAATGCTCCCAAAGAGTGAAACCTGTAAGTGTTAGCCAAAAAAAACAAAGAAAATATAAACACAACCCCAAAGGTAGACTAAATGAGAAATCAAAGGTAATCCACAAATATCAGAGGTTATTTACAGGAATCGCAAGTGATTCTATAGAATTACCTGTGATTATACAGTAGATACCTCAGAAATAGATATAAGTTAATTTTTAATGAAAATGAAAGGGACAATGTCCCACCGGGTGTGCCAGAATGTACTAGATATTGTTTTATTTCCTATTTTAAATCAATAAAATGAAATAAAAAAATTACTGACCTCAGATGATAGAAGGGTTTACTGATACCTGCGATGGCTAATGTTGATACTGATGGATGATTGGATGAATAATTGTTCCTTTTTCTTTTGCTAACGAACAAAACTACAATCAAAGACAACTAAATAAGGAATATTAGATAGGATGGGTAGACAAGATGCTCAATAAAGGCCAATTCCAAGAATCCAAAGGGACTTCCTTGAAGGATGTCAACTCATTTTTAAACAATTAAGTTAATTAACAATGAAGATAAAGTGATGGATAATGATAACAATAAATAACGAAAAATAGGAAGCTAGAACTAAATATTAAAAGGCAAGTCTTTCTTAGATTCGAATGTGGCCCAGGCTAATGTGGAGGGTATTTGGACGAATTTGAAATAATCATACCAATATTATGTTGTTTTTTATTGGATCTCAAGGAGGAAATATAATAGATATTTGATATCCTCAATGTCAGTTGCAAATTGTATGGCACACAGTGTGATCTCATGAAGGATGTCAAATTGTTCCCAAAATAAAGGTTGTTGGACAATTAGAAGGTCGTAAAGGCTTGTGATGGGGTGTTATTGACCTAGAACAATCATCTAAAGAAAATACACACTTACAGAAGACATGTCAAATGTAGGGATATTGATAAAATATGATAAAATCTTACGATTAATTAAAAATATGTTGGAAAAATAGGAATTGTGGGAGATTTAGAGGAATCACTGTCAAAAGAGATTGATTTCTCTAAAAACGATAAGTTGATATAAATGGGAGATCAAAATGATTGATTTGGCTAAGTTAGATGTTATAAAAATAATGATGAAGTAAATATAAGTACCTTGAAGTGATAAGAAGGCACAAAAGTACTGCAAATGGTGATTTTAGGTTGATATTGTTGATTGTTGATCTCCTGGGAAGTATGTTGAGGAAAAGCTACAAAAATTGATATATGAGGGCTTCTTGAAGAAATTATTGGTGTTGTGGATGTTGTTTCTTATCTTGAGGATCTCTACAGTGACAGGGCTTCGATGTTTTATAGAAAATAAGATGTAAGAATGTGTGAACAAAATTTTAAGATTGTTGAAACAGTAATGAAATCTTGCAATTATAATTGCCAGTGATTGGTTAGAATCGTCAGTGATCTGAAAATAATGGGGAAAATGTTTATAAATGGTTGAAACCACTTCCTAAACTATATTTTGGGTAAATGGACGAGGGGAAATGGTTGTAAATAGGTTATATGAGTTGGGGAGGTTAGAAATTTAGGGTAAAAATGGGTTAGGGATAGTTTTAAAATGGTTAGGTGGTTTTAGTGGGGGTTAAGGTAATTAGATGGGTAAATAGTAAATTTTAAGGGAGTAACATGGTTAATTTTATGGGTCGAGGGGAGATGAATTAGGAATATGTTATTTTTTTTATAAAATAATGTGTGTCCAAGGAAGTAGGAGGGTGAAAAAAACCCAGTGTATACACCAACATGCCTATCTCTACCATGTGGAATACATCATTTAACATATTTCATTAAGCTTGAAACTTTGTACTCTTGACTCACTGATGAGAGACACTTGTCTCCCATAGATGCTCAACATTACTTCATTCCTTCCAAAATTTTGTCTCACCCCCAATTTTTTTCATATGCCAATTTGTGACAATTTTCATGAATTAGTGTCATTATTCCCTTCTTGGCTTTATTCCTTATTTCAATAGATGACACTTATCCTTCATCGGTGCATGAAATTCCCGCATGCCTTAAAAAATTTGGTTTCACCCAAGACTTTTCCAAATGTTGATGGTTGATGCACGTCATTAGGAACACTTGGCTTAAATTGATGAACTCCATAATTTCCAAGATTTTTATCACTGAGTTTAATTTAACGTCTTCAAATTACTGGAAATTTAAGGACTTAACCATTAAGTGAATGTTTCCAATCCATTTATCTTCCAAAAATTGTAAACTTATTGGTTTTTCTTCGTAGTTTCATCCTACACATATTATAATCATTAAAAAAAAAACATGAAAACACTCATTAATAAATAAAATAATGAAAGTAAAAAATATTTTAAACTTTAAAACATTTTTTAAAGCCATAAAGATTTTTAATTATATTGTGTTCATATGTTTATCTAGAATAAAAAGAACAAATACCTTTTAGTCATGTCATACTTATTTATTACTTATTTTGAAGCGAAAAAAATATTGTTAAACTCGATGTGACTCTCATAACTCAGTTTTATGATTTGTTAAAAAGGGGGGACTCCATTTTATTATCAAAAGGGAATGGGGGTGTGTTGGATACAATAATTTTAGAAATAAATTTATTACACCATAGTCATAAATGTGATAAAGTGCTAAGAAGGTGTACACAGTTTGATCAAGATGTTAAATATTATGATCACAAACTATGTTTAAGATAGGTTCATTAAAGGTTAGATAGGTGCATGAAAAAATATTTCATGAGGGCTACAAATGTGTCCTCTAGAATTTTGATTAACATATGGATTTTGGAATCTAGTTTACCTATCTCTGAATGTCTAATTTTAGGACTAGTTTTTATATGACCCCTTTCCTCTACTAAGTAATAGATTCTCCATGGTTGTAACCTTATAAGGAGATAATAATTCCTTGGGATTGACTAATTCATCGTACCCCTGCCAATATGATAATTGTTATTCTACATATGAATACTTTAAAGATGAATCAATTCATATGTAGTTTATCCAAACCCTATCATGAGATGCACGTGATATAGATTAAAAAATAAAATTTGAATTCCCTTATTCAACCCTTACACTTAGAAATATATACTTGATACTTTATTTTTTGGATCATAGTTGATATAGGGTGGAAATATATATGTAGTTAGACTTTGAGTAGCTTATTATTATGACATTGCTATAAGGAATAGATGCTTCAATGATTTGACCCTTATATTTCTTAGACTAGGTGAAATAGAGAAACCCTAAATTCTACTAATATATTAGGGTGGATGTATTTATATATGTTACCATTCAAATTATTTACTACTTAACCAACACAAAAGTACCACATGGGTAGAATAAGATAAGTTACATATTTGAAAATATATTACTAAGAGTGCAAGGGAATTACTTACTAGATATTGTCCTAAAGCCAAAAACCTATGTAGCGTTATCAATGGATCATTTATGAGACAAAATTTAGTCTATAAACATGTTCTAGATAGTGTGAAGTGATTCTTAATGGGTTAAGCTAGAGAATAGCTTAGGTCTAATGGACTTAGGTTATAAGAAAGAGTATGAGGGTGATTTAATTGGTCATTTGTACGTAAATAGAATTAATGTAAAGATAATTTCTAAATTTCATATTTCCAAGTGTTTAAATTAGAAAATGGGTACTATAATTACAACCTTTTAATCTAGTATTGAAAAAATTGGTTAAAAAATATGAACTTCATGTCTCAATCGTACGCAAATTGTTGTGAAAATTTGATTGATAATGACAATTCATATAAAAATTTCAATTAGATGGTAAATATGTGTATATCAATCCTTCATAATTGTGTATATAAATATGTAAATCAAATTTTAAAAATTCTATATTGGAAATGTTTGTAATAAAGTGAAACTTCTTTTAAAATGATGTTAACCAAGGGTTTTGGAGCAAAACAACAAATGAATGGGTGAGCATAGAACAAAAGTGAGGCACATATGTGAATCATGAATCAAATAAATCCATAAAATCACACTGATGGAGTATGTAGAAGCACAAGATTCAATAAATTGTAGATGATATGGGATTACATTTGTTTAAGTAGTTTGTGACAAATGTATGGCAATTGTACTCCACTTGGGAAGGTATATTTTTAAAAATCTATTGGTGATTTTGTAAACTACATATAGGAGGTTACATTGTAATTAACTAATAATATAGACTTTATATTTTAGTTGAGTGATATTTTTGGAAGTGTGTAATTTAGCAGAGTTGGATATTTGGTAGTTAGTAATACAAATACAATTTTTGGAGTTTTTGGGCATAACTCATGGTTATATTAAGGTTCTATGCACATTATTATCTAAAATAGATGTAATCTTACATCATATATGAATATAATATTGGTTTCTTATGTGCTTTGATGTGTTACTATATATTATGTAAGGATTATGTTGATTTATTATATAATTAAGGTTGTGAATAACACCCAAGCCTTAGAATTCTCTCTAAAATGAGGTCCTTTAGGGAAGCTTGACTTTTCTTTGGGAGAGAACCTATAGCCTAAGCTTGAATAAATATTATAACATAGGAAAAATATTGATTTAAACGTAAAACTACATATAAAAACTAGGTAAAAAATTTTAGTCTATTGTCAGGACCTCATTATCTTGGTTGTAGGGGTTTGTTTACATGCTAACCATTTCTTGGCCAGAGGGATTAGGAAGATCATGAGTTTTTTTGGATAATTTGGGATAATTTTTTCTAAAACCCTATAGATAGTAGTATAAATTTTTTATGTGCAAGGGTGAGGTAATTTAACGGCTGAAGGTAATGCTAAATCTTTGTTAATCATTGGGCTAGTGATAGATCTCCATGTCAAGAAAGAGTTTATATGCATGTTTAAGGGAAATGGCCCTATTTAGGTTTTTTCTAAGGAATCATAGAAGTTATAGGGAAATAATATTATGAAATCCATTGAAAACCTAGGAGGAAGGGGTTAATGTAGACAAACCCATGTTATTTAGAATGAATTTTTATGTGAAGGGATCTTTAGATAATGGAGGAGAGAAGGTAGGATTGGGAGATTTCAACCAAGATCGAAGGGAATATTTACCTTAAAATGACCAAATGTTAAAATATTTGCATTTCACTATTTTTAATTTAAATTTTATTTGATAAGATATCAGTTAAGAAGTAAAGAAGCAAGGTGGGTTTTAGTGGAATTAACTCTAACAGAGTAAATGTTAGGGTTGTAATGTTCATAGTTCTTCTAGAAGATGTTTTTATGAGTCATGCAATGAATTAATCACTAGTTTATGTAGAATACATAACTCTATAATATCATCTCCATGAATGAGAGAGTGAATGCAATTTGAGAGAATGCTTCCTACCTCTCTAGCTCTGGGTTCATGTATTATATGACACATTAATGACCTGGATGAAAGATTGGTATTTATGGAGTGATTTGACATGGGAGACTCTAGAATGGTATTTTGTGAAGGAGGAATTTATAATTTTTTTTTTAAATTATGAGATGAAGGAAAAAAACTTGGATTTGTCACTGACATGGATAGAAGACATAAAATTTAACATAGCTATCATGTAGGAAGGCATGATTCGTAAGATTTGTGATGATGAGGATTATTTATTGGACCAACCTTTTATATAATAATGAGTACATAATTTTGAGAGGGGATTCCCATGACCATAATGAAAAAATTTCCATGAGGTAGAATAAATGGAAGAGTACAAGAAAATGGTAGGGTTGAGTGATTTTGGGGGAGATGAAGAATTCACTAGAATTTTTAATCCTATTAAAGACTGTGGTGACCTATTTCTAATATTTATTGAGAGATAAAGGGATTAAATATGAGCTTAGGTAAAATGCACCTTAAGGTGCAAGAGGGAATAAAACCTATGAAGAATAATCTTGATTCAATGAACCTAAATTTTGCAAGAAAAGGTTAATGATATTGATAAGATGTTATATATAGGAGTGATATTTCCCTTTGATAGGGGAAATATTTTTTACGGAGGAAAATATTGAGTTTTATGGAGATAGAGAGTGGATATTTTTTTAGGATGAACAAGTAATTTAGTGTGGGGAGATGTTGACCAGGGGTTTAGTAGAAAACAAACACAAATGACTAGTCAATCATAAAATGTGAGTGAAAAACAAGTCTGAATTGATTAGATATATGAAAGAACACTAATGGAGTAAACAAAAACATATTGTTAAAGGACTTGTGGATGATTTAGGATCATATATGTTCAAGTAGTCCTTTCTAGTTATAACCCACCTAAGAAAGTATATTCGTAGGAATATATTGGTGAAGAATAATATAGAGATTTCAAAATTTATTGGAGTGATATTTATGTTACTGTGTAATTTAGTGGAGTTGGAATTCTAGTAGTTAGTAATACATGTGCGGTTTTATGAGCTTATGGGTGTAATTCATGGTTATATTAGGGTTTTATATGCATTATGACATACAATGTTTTTAATATTGAATTATATATAAATAAAATGGTGGTTTATTTTTTTGTTTTTATTTGTTATTGTAGATTATTTATGGATTGTGTCAATTACTTACATAATTAAGGTCATGACTAATGTCTAATCCTTACAATTTTCTATAAAATGATGTCCTTTAAGACATATAGACTGTGATTTAGGTGAGACCCTCAAGCATAAACTTAATTGAATATGTTAGCACATGCAAAAAAAATTATTTGAAAACAATTCCTAATATGAAAATAGGACAAAAAATCACTACACTTGTTTGAGTATTTGAACCATGCCCCTAGTTTACTAAATTTGGTTGGTGTCATGAGACTTGCCGCAATACAGAGAGTGATATAATTTTATAAATTAGTATCCTTTCTTGTAGCTTGATATTTTTTCCTTAACTTAATAACCTTTCCAATAACTTGTGTTCCAACTTAATAAACTTTCCTATAGCTTGTGTGCTAATATTATAGCCTTACCTAGAAATTATTTTATAAATGGAAAACATTTACTATAGATTATGTGCCAAATTAATAGCCTTACATGTAGCTTTTATGATAATTTAATAACCTTATTAGTAGCTTGAAATTTCATTCAACTTCATGGAATATTGAGACCAATTATAGTCTTAGGATACATGAGGAGCCATTTATCAGTCTTGAGATATTAAAGGACATATATCTCAAGACTATGTATGTATGTATGTATGTATGTATGTATTGAGTTACTAAATGAGCCACATGTTAGTGTTGATCTACTTAAGGAATCACATATCAGTCTTGATATTCTTAAGGTGCCTTATATTAATTTTATGTGGTGATAAGATCACTAAACCTCTATTGTAAGTAAATAAATATGATATGAATATTTGTACTAAGTTTATAAATCCAATCTAAACTCTATGTAAAATATGACCAAATATTTTCTAAAATATGAATAAACCTAATTTGACATGTATGGAATTTCCCCAATTTTTTAAACTTTTAATTTACTCTTAACTATAATTTTAATGATATTTTGAATAAATATATCATATGCATCTATTTTTAGATGAGATATGCCAATATGCATTAAATAACTCAAAATAAAAAGTGTTTAACTATAACATGTGCAAATGCATACAGAGATATAAAATATAAATCACATGTACTAAACATGGCAGTATAACATATAAAACATGTGTACTAAACATGGTAGTATAAATAAACATACATAAAATTTAATCATTATATAATAGAATGATATGTGTGATCTTAAGAGTAAGAATATAGTGAATATCATTATCAATATGTATAAATTAGTAAGATAGTGTAATAGTATAATTCAAAGATGTATGTCAATATACATATGAATTAACACCAAATGATCCTCCAGGACTCACAACCTGATATAATAAGATGCTACAAGTCTTCCACCATACCTTTGACAACACAAACAACACAACATCCAGATGACATGATGACTTAACTAACAATAATTTTAATAAAATAACATGATAAACATAGAATAATGAAGCATGTAGTAAATAATCATTGTATACATAGAATTATGGAGCTTAGATAATATAATATATATAAAATATGTGTCAAAGAATATGCATATAATAGTTATGTTAGAAAAACCATGGAATCATTCACATTGTACATAGAATCAATCATGGTATACATAAAATCAATCACACCCATCATAAAATTAGTCATTCTAGACATATAATTAGTCACACCATAGAATATACAAGTCATAAAGTACATACATGAGCCTATGACCTATAATAACTAGAAAAATGTATGCAATACATATGTGGTAAATAAGTGTAGTACATTACAATATCTAGAATAAATAACATGTCTTGAAGTACAAGTCAAAATAAAATATCTATTAAATAACTCTTTAGACAATCAAATTTGGCAATTCACTATTTGACACTACTAGTTTTGATAATGCACTATTGCTAAGATAAATATAACCTTTTCATTTCTGTTTAGCACATTCTAAGGTCTCTCGTATAGTTTTCTATCCTTTCACAATAACATGTCAAAATTTGAGATTAAAATGTATAAAATCCATAGAAAAACATTAGTTTTCAAGTTGCAAACTTTAGATTGCATGTTTTCCATCACTAGACAAGGATGTATAGTTTTGTCATGATATTATATCTAGTCTTAGCTAACTTGTACGGTCTTGGACTGACATTTTCTCTAACTTTAATTTCAAATTCATATTATTTTTTAGGTTCTATAATCCTTATATATCAGCCTTTCTTATATAAATCACATACAAAACCCTATATAAGAAAGTAAAAACTACCTCATTTTCTACCCTATAAATCCTATAACACTACATTAATACACTCACCTTTAACACTTGAAAAATTCACATGATTCTCCCCAAATATTTGAATAGTACACCTACATTCATTAGGGAAACAATCTCTACATGTATAAAGCTTCTTACTAGGTAATACATTAGTCTCTCTCATCCAAAATCACTCAAACATCCCTTCCCCAAGTATTTTTGTAAGAGACAACTCAACTCAAGAATTTTCAAAGATGGTTATCACATCTAGTTGCATTCATTTAAATATCACATGTTATATGAAGAAAAAAATGTGGTTCGAGGTCTCTTAAAAGTAGTACCAACATTAGCAGTGCACGAAGGTACCCACAACCAAAATAATTTTTTCTTTACAAGACTTATTATCAATGAATAGGACTTGAGATCATGTTTAAAATATTTAACAAACTTCGCAAAAAATTGATAACTATGCTTTAATAAAAACATATAGTTCTAGGAAGGTGACCATCTTAGGAAGTTGTAGACCCAAAATCCAAATAGGTATAAGACCATACAAAAGGCTCAAGGCCATATAATATATTTTTGGTAGATTTGTATGGTTATGTATAAGGGATTTTTTTAGCCATAGTCTCTAGAAAAAAACATCATTTGGTTAATATATTCTTGTTTTAGTCGTGCATCCTCCAAGAACTTTCTAGAATCATTTGTAATCAGTTAAGTGCACAAATTCCTTTTTGTTTTAAATTTTGTATCTTGGTTAGCATATCAGTTACATATATTGATGGATTATTATGTGTTGTCATGCTAAATGTATAGCATGAAAATTTGAAAATTTTGGCCATGATAACTAAGCCCACACTTGAAAAATTCCTCTCCCGGTCATTGTGAATCCTTCCCTAGCCATCTCGTCCTCAGTTTCACCCTCATTTTGGATCAGAGGAATGTGATAAAAATATTTTCAAGTGTGTTTAATGTGTAGATATATATGTCCAAGGTGATTGATGAAGTCACTTATATTCGAGGAAGAACATCTATCTCTAGAGGCCTCAAAAGGGCCATTAATTGTTATTTTGTAATTGGTAGACACACTCTGGAATCCTATAACGAAGAGTCAAACCATCTAAAATTTGTATAGGAGAAAATAAATTCATAAAAGGTATTTTAGGGAAATTTGGTGGAAGAAATTGAATTCACAAACTTGTGCAAGATTGGGTAATCTTGGGCACAAAGAATGAAGGCTTCAACAGTGAAATCCAACTTGTCAAGATGATTTTGGGAGTTTCAGAAGGAGTTGGGAGGAAAAAAATAATCATTAGAAATCACTTTAAACCATCTACATGATGGATGCATCACTTGATTTACAAGACCTAAATATCTTATTTGATAATTCAGGACACCACAGCTTCACCTTTGATTCAAGAATGGTATAGGCCCTAAAAAAAAAATTATAGAAATAATTAGCTCCTGATAATGGATGGAATGATCTCAAAAGGTGATTTGGAGTCAAAATAATATAATTTTTGACCCTAAAACACCCTTCCATGATATCAGGGAAAAACATTATTCTCGATGTCTTAATTTGGACTTGGTAGGTGACATCAACATCCTAAAATGGAATGAATGGGGTTTTGAGCATATTTTTCCCCTTGTATTTTACCCTAAGTGTAGAGGGGGAAAAAGGCACATACAAGTGTACTCCCCATTGATTTTGAAGTTTCGTCACATAAAAACAAAATTTGATGTGTTAGGAGGAGCATGTGAAGACCTTATAGTGCCAAAATGCACTTTTTCATGATGGAGACCCCCTTGGTGCATTTTTGAGAAATTTCTATCCCCTTGGCTTGTCCTCAATGTGCATTGGGGACAAAAAAGTGTGCCCCCCTATTATCTAGCTCTAAGACACATGTATAACCAATTTTTAGCTACCAAGTGCTAACTTCTAGCCCCCTACATCTCACCCACTTGAAACCAAAAGGGGGCACTTATTACCACTTGGTGTAAAACACACTTGGATGTCCCTTGGTTAGATGTGAGTTAAAGTGTAAAGGAGTGAGTGAAATATTTAAAATCCATACTTAGACATTTTTATGTTTCAAAGCTATCACTTGTCACCATCTGGTATAAACTATACTTGGGTGTCCCTTATTTCCCCTTTGTCCTCTTGCATCAGTGCAACTCCACTTCAATCATACACCAACCATAGTTAAGCTACCCAGTCAAAAATGAGTTAAAACTTGCAAGAAAAATGACTAAATCCTCCTCTCAAGCACTTTTTCATTTAAAAAATTCAAAGAGATGTGTTTTTCCCTCCATGAATCCATTTTTTCATGGGCATGCTACTATATTTTCCTATAACATCAACCTTGCAAACTAAGAATCACTCATAACTCACAAACTGTGCACCTGATTTCCATCAATTTTTTCCAATGCATTCCTCTCTAAGACACCCTCAATCTGATTATAAGAGAGTTAAAATTGATTCTCTATGTAATTTTCATCATCCTTTTGAAATATACATCCTAGAAAGGTTCCATTTCATATCTATGGAGTTCTAGTAGAAGAAAAACCTCAAAAACTGGAGCAGAAAGTCCTAAAATAAAACCCAATTTTTTGAGACCAATTTCATTGCAATCTAACATCTAGAAGACATGTTTCCAAAAACAATAAGTGTGTAATAATTCATGTGTCCAAATATATTAATTTTATAAAAACAAAAAAATATCATCATCCATGCAGTCCAAATGATTAAAAACCATTAGAATGTGAAAATTGGGAAAATTTACTAAAAATAACCATCCTAGTTAGGACCTGCTAAAAATAGCTAGTCTTGCAATTAATATAAAAAATTTTGTATTAACTCAAATTCAACCTATCTTGATACTTTTTTCCACAATTACAAGACCAATAATTTGTCTCTTGGTTCAACCATAGGAGAAAACCCTCAGAGGCCCCTAAAACATCACTATCGAGGAAGGTTTTGTATGACACACTTTGATGTAAGATGTTGGCTGATTTAAATAATCCCAGAAATCAATGAAAGATGATCTTCATATTTTAATCACTCAGACATTTTTCACTGAGCTAAATTGTAAAGCTACAGGAAGTCACGAGGAGGAAGGTGGTGATCTCCACATTTTAACTCTAGCCTTGTGTTCAAATATATTTCTACGAGGAGAGACATCATGTAAATCACACCATGGAAAGGAACATGTTAGAATGAACTAGTATGTGACTACCAAAGGAGATTAAAACCAAAATATTTCTACCTGATAATAGGTTAAAGGTGTAAATATTTATTTAGGGAGAAACTCTTGTATCTTGAGAAGGACCTATTTTAATGAGGAGCATATGAGAAACAAGGTGTTTAGGCATCCTAAAGTTGATTCCATTTAAAAAGGTGACATATTTTTCACAAAGGTGAATTTCAAATCCAAGGGGAGTAAGGTGATGATCTTCATATTTTGAATCCAACTTTATGTTCGAAATAATTGTTTCCGTTATTAGGAAACCATCTCAAGTATACATGGTACAATTCACTTAGTAGTGTTTTTGAACACTCATTCAGTTCCTTAGAATGTGTCCACATCTCACATGAGGAAGTATTTGTAATTATCATGTTATAGATCAATGGGTGGTCAGAGTACAAAAATTTCATTCAGAGAGAAATCCTTTTATTTGGAGGAGAATGAATTTTTCAATGAGTAATAGACAAGCAAGAAAATATTTGAGCATCATAAAGTTGATTACATTCATAAAAGAGACATCTTTGTGATTAACAAGGATCATCATATTCAGTGCATTTTTCATATTAATTTTTTTAACCACATTTTCAATACCTTGGACTGTGACCATGTATCGCAGAAGAAAGAGTTTGCAATCTCAATGTTCCAAATCAATATGTGGTCAAGGTAAAGTAATTTCATTCAAAATCCACCAGAAGTAATATTATTTTCCAACAAGATGCTTTCCCATCTCTTTATCATCAATTCTCACTCTTCTTCTCTCTCCTCCCTCTCTCTCTAACATTCTATTCATTCATTCATAATGAAATTTCACTCTTTCATCTTATTCACTTAAGTGACTTAATGTTGCATTATAACAGTACTTTTTAAAAATTAAGAAAAGGACTTAGTTTTATTCCTAGAAAATTTGAAAATTCACGTGGTGGTGAGATGAAAAGTCATATGGGGGAAGAGGAAGATTCGTTTATAATGCTATGAATTGAAATGGATTATCCATTCCAAGAGGTTGGAAAGTGTTTATTATTGTAAGTTGTTGGATTTCACAACTACTCCAAGAAATAAAAGATACATTTCCTCTATCTCCTTGTCTATGTTCCTCTATCCTCTCTACTCTCCAAATTTGCAAGCCTTGTGATCTTCTATAGCCAAGAAACAATTTTGTGCCCTTGATTAATGGATCTATATAACTTTACATATTTGATTTGTTATTCTTTTTCATTGCTTATTTTGTTGTGTTATTATAATTTAATGTAGACCTGATCTAGATAATGTATGTGAATTTTGTAAGTCTACTCACATTATTAATCCCCTCTCACTATTTCTACTACTCCCCAATATCTCTTTCCTGATAAAAATCCTCCCTTGCATAATGTACAAGGATTTTACCATATATTTAGTGGACTATTCCTGTGTAATCCCCATCCTAATGGTATATATCCCAGAATAGAGGGGGGAGGGGGGCGCCATATCTTACCAGATCGGTGACAAATTTTTAATGCACCATATAGATATGATATATAGGTTACACTACAGAACATACACCCTAGATATCTCTTTGTGGCATCCCTCATCCCTATATCCCATATCGAGAACACACCAACACATAGTTTTAGTTATTTTACATTCAATAATGGGAGAATCCCCATACCTAAGAAGGAGGGGCTTAGCCCCATGACCATTGGTGAAAACCAATAATCTGCACTACAACAAATTATTTCACCGACATTATGAAATTGATAATTAATATTGGAATTTAATCAATCAAATTAATCACTGGTTACAAACCCTTACATTGTTCACTTAATTAACTAAAATCATTAGGTTTCACATAAATCTAATTAGGTTGTAAATTTTTTGGTGAACATAACTTGTGACTCGATCAAGGAAAATTTTAAGGTTCTGTCAACACTAGAATTTTCCTCCATAATTTTTATTTCATTAATGTATCTATTATGAATAAGGTATTGCTATGTATAGTTAGTAGTAGTGTCCACTAGAACATAACGATACAGCCAGTACGACGCTACCAATAAAGTACAATACGGTAACAGTCAAAATACAATAGGAATGTTGTGGTAAAAAGTAAATATTTGTTGTAAGTGGTCCCACTAATGTTAAAATTTCAAAGTTAGGGTAAGTGGATAAGTAGGGTCTACATTTTTAATAATGACAAGGAGTGATTTCA
The DNA here is from genome assembly GCA_019776745.2 of Taxus chinensis. Classification (NCBI taxonomy): domain Eukaryota; kingdom Viridiplantae; phylum Streptophyta; class Pinopsida; order Cupressales; family Taxaceae; genus Taxus; species Taxus chinensis. Next base: position 334,080,113 of record CM034148.1, on the reverse strand, counting down.
TAAATATTTTATATATTTTATGTGTATAAAAGCTAGAAAGGTGGAACCCATGTCAAATGATAAGGTTTATCTTGTAACATCCAGTTTTTGTCACCTCATATCTATTTTTTTTGTTTTTTTAATCTTTATGCACCTTATTTAAATACCCATATATTTAAATCTACATAAACCTTAAAGTAATCCATTTCTGATAACTGTCATGAACCATGTGCAGTTGTATGAGAGAATACTGAACTTACTCGTTCTCCCTCAATGCTCTATACGAGCCATACATAAAATGTATCCCTTTGGTTATCCTTTGATAGGATGTGGTTTATAAGTGAAAACCACTAAGTGTGTACCTGGGTTCCACCTATGAAATCCACAGGCATCTCACATCTTAGATAATGGTGAAATATTGACAGTGTAATCAGCAACTTCCACCACTTTGCACAAAGTTTCTGAGTCATGTATGCCATGCTCCATTCCATGAGGACACACATGTCATTAGGAAATTTTCGTTTCACCTTAATCACTTATTCAGTTATATGGATTCACAAATGTTAATGTTGTAAATAGCTACAAGTCTTGAACAAGGCACAAATCCAATTTAACCTACACGAATGTGTTCCTCTATGTCATCCTATGATGTCTATGGGAAAGTAAGTGTCTTCATAACAATTCACCTTGTTACTTGACCACTTCCCTTCCTGTAGCCATCGTAAGTTGATATAAGGGTGCATACCCAGGAGGTCCCAACTATTTTTGTAACTCTATCAAGGTTTGCACTTAAGACAACACCATGCCACACTCCAACCTCTTGATAAGACAACTCGATACAGTTGCTAAACAACAATATCCTAATAATGACATCCATCATTATAGGGATACGACTGTGTAGCAATTTTAGCAAGTTAACCCACCAAGAAACTGGCTTGGGACATGGTATCTAATGTTTTCAAGGTAATAATAATCATTTAAGAATAGTCTAGGTTTTACGACACCTTCTCCACGAATGGGTCATACCTAATATCCGATCTGAGTTGATCCCAGGACCTCAATCTCTTATTCACTTGATTGCCTTACTAGGTTTCATGATCAAGTTACCCGTAAGTGGAGAATGATACTATTTTGGTCTAGGACCAGCATTACAGATTAAAATCTGTCCATGCTTAATCAATTAAGCCCATTTTTCCTTAATTTCATCTTAGGGATATACACCTACATAAAACTATGTTTTTAAGTATGACTCATATTTTTTATAAAGTACTATAGAGTCATAGACTATTGATGCCAATACACATTTTAAGTTTAAACACTCCACTTTTCTTAGTGACAACTTAATCAAGATCGTTCATTTGTTTTATTATATCCAGCAGGTGAGATATATCTAGAGTACGTATTACGATAGGTTGGATGAGCTACTTTCTCGTTCATCCACTCTTCTCATATCCTTCCACATAAGGTATTTGATTCTTTTAATAAGGATTATTTTCTAATCCTATTTAGATAGCATAACCAAGTTGACTAGGGTTATGATTAAGATACTATGTTCTTCCCAATTTAGTACATGTGTTCCCATTTTACCTCCATTGTAAATGGATATCATGATTGTATGCTCATACTGATGCATTATGGGACAATCCCTTTTAAATACGTTATCATTTCCTAGAGCAAATTATCACATACATCAATTCCTGAACAATGAAACTGATCTTAATACATCTTCATGTTGAAATCTTTGGCGACTGTATTTGTATGCTAATGTAAATAAGCTATAGGACCAACACTTTCTTCCTATAATTTAAAGTAGGTCTACGCCCTCCGAATTTCTTTATGGTTGTATTAAACTTATCTTTATATAATTTTGGTTCCTAAACCTTCATAGGGGTATCAATGTACCTCATTACTTGATTATTCAAATTCATGTCCTCTTTCACTTGAATACTCATCAGACCATATTGCATTCCTGATAACACAACTCAACCATAAAGGATTAGAATGCTGCCATGAGACTAGTAGTCAACCAAGTATGGTTTACTATACCAATTCAGGTATAAATTCTTAAACTATTGCTTCATCAACATGGATCATATTATCCATGAATTCCTTTTTACTATATTTACAATTTATCTTTCCCGAACACCATTCATTCTACCTAATCCATTACTGCTTCCTTGCATGACATCACATCTTAATTAAAATAAGAGTAGGTCTCCCCAATTATTGATAATAGTTAAACTTTAAGATCATAATTCATTTTGGTTGGATTATATTACGTGATCTTTCAAGGCATTTAGATATGATCCATCATTTAAGAATATTGTACTATTATCTATCTGCAGAAGCTATTGACATTTACCCTTTATCTCTTTAATAATTTACTCCATTCTTATTAATTGAATTCACAGTATTTGAGGTAAGATTGCTGCAAGGTGTCTAATCATGCTTCCAATACATATTCATATATTTTCAGTTAAGCCAATTAGTCAAGTTCATAAGATCCATACGGTGTGAAGTCACTTCACTGGTAGCAAATAGCACTTAGTTATATTCTGATAATATGCAACAATGTTGCATGCATTATTACCTATGCTGCGATGCCAACCCACTTCCAATATTACTTGAAATAACTAAGTTATTTCCTTATTTACCTCGTTGTTAAATAATAACTTAATAGTATATTTTCTCAACATTTTTATTGGGTGGACAGTCCATAAGAACTACATGTTTTGTAACTTAACGACAGTGGTTAACATAACCAATAATATTTCCCAAGTATTAAATTTATTGTAAAACATAATAAAAAAATTACTCTTGCCTTCAAATGGAAATCAAATCATCATAACTTATTTGAATAGTTGAGCTATAAAGATCTTGATTACATCTCAGCAATTAAATAATAAGATAAAAAGGTCAAGTTTCTAATCAAACTTGAACACAAATTGGAATAGGCTTATTTCCTCTGGTTAAAACAGAAATCTTTTCTACACATCATCACTTATCCAAACACTCGAACAAGATGAAGGTCATAAGTGATTCAGAATATTTACACTCAATAGCCATCCTATTCACAATAAGTAATGACTGAAAATTACGGTTTCAATACAATCCAATCACTCATGCATTCTAATGAAAATACAAATTCATCACCCAGACTTCATTTGCCACAAGTTCCTTTTTCCCTGCACTAAATTGTTAATGTACAAAAATGCACATGTCAGTCCAACATGACTGGCATGAATAACCCTTTTCCTCACTTAATTACTTATGCAATATATCATTTGATTAAATGATATGCTACAACATTAATATCATAGTAACAACACAATAATGCAAAGAATCAATCATCATATGTTTAGAATAATTTCTTTTCATCCATCTGAAACAATTTGTTGTCATAATTTTAAATGCCTTAATAAAAGGAATTCCCCAGAATATAACATATAACATCATAGGATTTTAAGCTTTCATAGAATTCATTTCACTTTCAATAACATGCTAAATTACAAGTCTAAATCAATTAATGTCAGTAGTTTCACTAGTCTGAAATAAACAAGAGTGGAAAATAAAAATCTAGCTTATAAAGTACTGAAATAGTATAATGACTTGCAGCCTCGATGAGACTGGAGATGTCAAAAGATAAGGAAGTAATAGAGGGTAAAAAACCTTAAACTGGAACTAATATTCCCCAAACCAATCGAAACGAAATTGATGAGATCCAATTATCTCATGATCTCGTTCGCCAATAAAGAGATAGGGTGTAATTGGTAGATGCTACGGACTTAATAAAATTGAGCCATGGTAGCAAAACTTCTAATAACTTGTAATTATATTATTATATCTTTATATCCTTAAGATATTATTCCAGGTATCCATATGGATTGATCTCAGTGTGTTACTCAATGCACGTAGTGGAATTTCACTAGAAAAGATATTCAGAAAAACAACCCTCAAAAACGTTCTTCCTCCTGACTTCCATCAGGCATCTATTTTTTTGGAATATATAGGGTAAAAGGAGGGTTTTAGAAGGTCCCAAAACCTTATACAAAAGAGCCCATCAGGCCAGATTTAGCAATAATAGTAGCAAAGCAAAAATACCCGAGCAGATTCCAAAAAAAGGAGGACGAAAAAAAAGTGAACAGAGATAAAGAAGAGATACATCAAATGAGCTTTTTCAGCTCAAAAACTGTGTTTTTTGCTCTAGGAGAGCCTGAGTCGTTAGCAAGATGTTCGGCCAGCTTGATGAGCTCCGAGCAGTCATCAGAAATGGCAGTCCTGGTGGATTTCGTGAAAGCCTCCCAAGATTTTAGAGCCTTGAAAGCGCGCTGGAGCTTGCTCAGAATAGAGGAAACCATGTCGGCTCTGCTATTATCTCTTTTAGTGTCAGCAGACTCAGATTCAGTAGGTTTCGACTCCATAATAGGAGGGGAATGAAGAGTGTCAGCAGCAAGAACTTTGTCGTCGATGAGAGCCTTGTTTCCAGTAGACTGGGAGATGGGCTCCACAAGTGGTTGATTGATAACAAACTGCTCCGAATCCGGGGAATCAGGATACAGCTGAGCCAGGCCCAAGAGATCAGCAGCCCGTGAGAAATCAGGGCTGGAAATAGGGGAAGAAGCGTGACCACTGGCTTCAGTGCCTTCCAAGTACAAGCAAGAGAGGGGCGTGGGGAAAGAAGGGGTGGCAGGGGGAATGGAGGCAACGTGGGGGGGACTCACAATAGCCACATCAGAGTCTGAACCACAGGAGAGAAGAAGACAATGACGATGCCTAGAGGAGCGGAGGGAGGAGGAGGGGTGAGGAGAAGGAGAGGGGGAGCGGCGGCAGTGACCCAATTTGGGGGGGAAGCGAAGAAGGTCAGAGTGAGAAGTGGCGACAGAGAAGAGTAGGTAAACCAACCCCTGGTGAAGAATGACACCTTTTCCCTCCTGAGCTAACTGAACCGAGTGTTCTAATGACTGAAACAAAAAGGCCGCCAGATTGATTTTCTTCCCCCATCGAAGATGAGAGAGGATGAAAAGGTGAGGACCAAAAACTAGCCGATATCTACCGTCGATAGTGAAATATCACATAATGACCTCCGCCACTCTGTCCCAGGGAGAAGGCAGGGAATCCCAGGTATAACTAGAGAGGTATTTCACCGGTCTATCACTAGGGGCGTTAAATTCCTAAATTTCTGCATGTAGTAGATGTCACCTGCAGCAAGAAGGCTAGTGGCGTCAGCAATGGCATTTGTGGAGATGGTAAAGTGAGTGTTGCTGATTTGGACCTGACCCTTTGCCCAGGAAGCCGTGACCGCATATGAAACCAGCGAAGAATAACCCACCATTTTTTCTAGGAAGGTGGCAATACCATTTTCCAAAAAATATTCCACACCTCCCCATCATTCTTAATCGACTCACAGTTATCGGGCTCAAGGCGCTTCAATTGACCCCCCATGGAATGAATGTTGGAATAGTTACAGAAGTGAGAGTAAAAGTGGACAAAAATAGCTTAGACAGATCGGGGAAGCCGCCGGCCAAGTTATCATTGTCCTCCCGCCACCTCCTCAGATGATTAATGTGAAGATAATGCCCATTCGTGCGGAGATCCCCCGCATCAATACAAAGCACCTTAATCAATTGTCCCTCCTTAAGATTCAAATCCATTAACTTTGTCATAATTGTCGCTACCCTTTGAGATGGCCATAGCAAGTTAGCCAAAACTCGAGTCAGCCCTCTATTCCACCAGTCAGCAATGGGGAATATCATTTTGAGCGATTTGGCAGAGATCATTCGAGAAGTTATCTGTCCAGCTTTGCTGATTCTCGATGAGGACACCAATATTAGCAAGGAGTTCTGCCGCTTTATTTCCCTCCCGGAGAACATGCTGGAACTGGATTTGAAGGAAAGATCTTTGAATAATTCTAATATCAGCAATGATGTTCCTAATCGACCAATGACCGGAGTCATTAGACTGTAGGAGTTTGATGATGTTGAGGGAGTCACTTTCAACTTGAAGGGGATCATTACCCAATTTGATGGCCATCTCAAGGCCTTTGAGGATTGCCAAAGCTTTCGCTCGATGGTTGGAACCAAAATTGAAGTTGTGAGCAGAGGCAGCAACAATATATCCCAAAGAGCAATGAAGAATGGCCCCTCCTCCAGACTTACCAGGATTGCCTTTCGAAGCTCCATCCATGTTGAGTTTTTTCCAGCCCCTAGGAGGGGGAAGCCAGCAGACTAAATTCCGAGCAGTGTGAGTGCTTTTACATTGAATGGATAATAATTTCTGCCACTCCTGGGAGTTACAGATTTGGATTTTTTCTGATATTTGGTCCACATGGTCAAGTTGATATTTTCTTGGAGAGCCAGAGCAATCTGAGTAGCCACCTGACAAGGATCAAGACTTTTTTCTTTGAAGATTCTTCTATTTCTTTCTTTCCAGATGCCCCATAATCCGTGCGGGAGGAGGAGTTTCCAAGCCAAATTCAGAATCGGGTGAGTAAAAAGAGAACTCCATTGAGAGAGGGTGTCCTGAATGGAATCCAGGAAGGTCCAATATACTCCCAACCTCGATAAAAGCCACTACCAAATAACTTATGAGAAAGAACAATGGATCAAAAGATGTGCAGAGGACTCCGCCTCTTTAGCACATAACACACATTTAGTGGGGAGAGAGAAACCCCTTCTTTTCATATTCTCCCCAGAGAGGAAAGCATTCTTAGAGGAGAGCCAAGAGAAAAAACCAATTTTGGGAGTGATCTCATTAGGCCATACATTGGAAAGGGGGGGGCCAGGGTCAGCACTATGCAATGAGAGATAATTAGCCTTAACCGAGAAGGAACCCGACGGGGAGAGGGGCCAAATAATCTCGTCCTCATTTTGGGAGAAAGGGATGTAGATGGAAGAGAGCACCACTTTGAGTGAAGACAGGAGGTTTCTCTGCAGATCACTGATATCATCCCATTCTTGAATGTCCCATGAGGGAATGGAGTTCACACTCTTCCAATATCCCGAAGCTAATCTTCCATGCTTATTGATGATACTTCTCTTAATAGGGTCCCAAGTAGGATTGAGATCAAGGGGTTCTTCCCCAATCCAGAAATCCCTCCAAAAATCAATGAGACGACCATTCCCAAATCTCCATTTAGTGCCATCTCGAATGATGGGAAGAGAGCTACTAATAGAATTCCATATGGCCGAGCCTCTAATAGGATTGGAAGTGAGCAGATCTTCGTTATTCGCCAGATATTTAGCTCTGAGCAGATGGGCCCAACAAGAATCACCTTTAGCCACTTCCCAAGCAAGTTTGGCCAATAGGGCCCCGTTCATTTCAGTCATTTTTCGAAGACCAAGCCCACCATGAGGAGTTGGCTTACACACCTCTTTCCAAGCCACAAGATGGATCCTTTTCTTATCTTCAGTTCCAGACCACAGAAAGTTCCTTTGAATTTTTTCCACAACCTCCCTCACAGAACTGGAAATCTTGAGCAGGGACATGAAATAAGTAGGTAGGTTTTGAAGAGTGGCTTTCACCAGCTGGAGCTTGCCAGCCTGACGTAGCAAAGCCCCTTTTCATGCAGCCAGCTTTATTTGATACCTTTCAATGACAGGATCCCATATATTTTTTGATTGCCTTCCCTGGAAGAGGGGGATGCCAAGATAAGAGGCGGGGAGATCAACAATAATACAACCAAAGATATCAGCAATCTTTCTCTGAGTCTTAGGGGGCGTGTTGATGAAAGAAATGTTGCTCTTGTTGAAGTTGACAGTTTGCTAAGAAGCTGATTGGTATAGAGAGAGGATATCCATAATAGCCCGGGCTTCAATTACAGAAGCTAAACTCAGGAGCAAAGTGTTATCAGCGAACTGGCTATGAGTGGCCGAAGGACAATTTGAGGTGATTTTCATACCAGAAATGATGGATTGATTTTTAGCCACTTCCAGAGCTCTGTTGAGGGAGTCCGCCATTAGGACAAAAAGAAAAGGTGACAGGGGAACTCCTTGCCTGATACCTCTGCTGCTTTTGAAGAAGCCCACAGGAATGCCATTGATAAGAATAGAGAAGCAAGGGGTCGAGATACAAGAGAAAACCCATCTACACCACTTTTTGTCAAAACCAAATTTTTCCAGGACCTTAATTAAGAAAGGCCAGCTGACTCTGTCAAAGGCTTTTTGCATATCCAATTTTAAGATCATTCCTGGGGACTTCACAAGAAAGGCCGAGTGGATGGCTTCATGAACTGTAATTATACCACCTTGGATGAGTTGACCTTTAATGAAAGCGTTCTGATTGTGAGAGATGAGGTCCTGCATAAGAGGTTTAAGTCTGGAGGCCAACATCTTAGTGATAATCTTGTAAGACGTGTTACATAAACTTATTGGCCAAAAATTGGACACATCTTTAGAGCTATGCACTTTAGGGGCAAGAGCCATGAAAGTGGTATTCCATTCCTTAAGCAGATTGTTGTTCATCTGAAATTCATTAACTGCTTGGAAGAGGTCCTGCTTGATGATTTCCCAAAAGACTTGGAAGAAGGCGGCTGGAAAGCCGTCCGGTCTCGGAGCTTTGTCCCTTTTCATTGCAAAAATAGCTTTATGAATTTACTCCATAGTAAAAGGCTTGATCAGATTGTTATTCATCTCAGGTGACACCAGATGCAGAATATGCTGGAGCATTTCATTCATTGATTGTTCCGGAGGGGGCAGATCAACATGGAGAAGATTAGAATAGAAGGAGATAAGCTCATTGGAAATATCAGTCTCTGCAGTTAGCAAGGTACCTTCGAACGACACCAACTCACGGATCTTATCCCTAGCTTTATGCTTACAAGCAGTGATGTGGAAAAATTTGGTATTACGATCTCCTTGCTTGAGCCAAAGGGCTCGAGAGCGTTGCCTCCAATAGGTCTCTTCTTCTTTAAGTGTGTTGTGATAATCACTGAGGAGAGAGATTTCATGTTGGTGAAGATGATCCAATCTTCCAACAGCCTCAATTTGTTTAGAGATTTTAGCCAAGCTCTGAGTTAGCTCCTGCTTACGAAGCTTGATGTTACCGAAGATCTTCGACTTCCATATCTTGAGTTTTTTTTTAATTTCTTTGAGTTTGCTGGAAAATCTAAACATAATAGTGCCCTCAATATTGATATTCCACCAGTTTGCAACAAGGGGGATCAGGTGGTTATTTTCAAGCCAGGAAAGTTCAAACCTGAAGGGAGGATTCTTGGCATTTATTTTGTGATTGGTGCTCAACAGAAGAGGGTTGTGGTCAGAGGTAGCCCTAGGGAGGGAGTTGAGGTAGAAGTCAGGAAAGAGAGAGATCCAGTCCAGAGAGCCTAGAGATCTATCCAATCTGCATTGAATGTGGTTCCTACCCAATCTGCGGTTTGACCATGTATAAGATGAGCCATGGAGGTCCATATCCAGAAGAGAATTCTCCCTTATGAAGTCAACCAAAGCCTCCATGCTAACCGTCATGGCAGGCATACCTCCCTGTTTCTCCGAAGGATAAAGAGGGTAGTTAAAATCACCCATTATTAGAATGGGAATTTTACCACAAGTGATGATGAAGTTAGTGATATCTTTCCAAAGTTTTCCTCGATGAGTCTCCAAGTTGGGGGCATACACATTGATAGCAATCCAAGAGGAGTCCGCTCCAACCTCTTGGAAGAGGATACATAAAAAGTTGGGGTGCTTGAATAGGCATTCCCCTTTGAGACTTCTGGGATCCCACAAGGTACAAAGCCCCCCTGAGTTCCCTGTTGAAGGTTGAGATTCAAAAGAAGCCGCTGGCCAGAGTTTAAGGAGGCGATCCTCCTTTTTTATTTTGGTTTCCTGCAACATTATGATATCAGGAGAGTTCTGGAATTTGATGTCTTTGATAACTCTTTGCTTTTGAAGAGAGTTGAGTCCTCTTATATTCCAAGAAATAATCTTCATTTCTTTGGTTTAGGCTTACTCCCCACCACCATGGGGATTGTGCTTTGCGTTCCTTGCGTAACATTTATAGCTGCTTCTTGTTGAAGCTTAATACTGCTCGGAATTCTACCCTGAGCTTTTTCCAAGCCTATATCGGGTTTCTTATTTCTGCTTCTAGTAAAACGATGATTGAAACTATCATCAGAGGAGAGACCCGAGGGGGAGGGGACAGAGTCTGAAACAGGTGGACAGAGGGGAGGCAGGGTGGGGGGATCCAGGGAAGAGGGGATCGATGGAAGGGGAGGGAAGGGAAGAGGAGCTGACAGAGGTGAAGGGGGAGGGGAGGAGGTAGCCAAGGATAGGTCCACTCCAAGAGAGGAAGAGGTGGGGAGAGCCGATGGAGGTAGAGGGGAGATGAGAGGTTGAAAGGCCAAGGAGGAGGGAACGGTCTCAGAAGCAGGATCATAAGATGTGTTGATTTCTCCATCCTCAAGGAGAGCGAAGGAATTAGAAGTGGGGATGATCGGGATCTCAATAGAAGACGATTTGGGAATAAATTTATTTTTGATTTTTGGGGATAGGGTTTGGGACTTGGGTTTTGGTTGAGGTTTAGATGGGCAGCTAGAGGCCCAATGACCAAGTTTTTTATAGAAGGAGCAAGCTTGAGGAATATATTCATAGTCAATGGGTTGTTTCCAATTCCCCAAGTCCAAAATAAGCTCAATATCTTTTGGTAAGGGATAACTACTATTAGCATTAACATAGAAACGAGCATGAATGAATCTAGTTTTTTCTTTTGCTGCTTGATCTATAGCAATTAAAGAACCTATTGAGAGAGCAATACCTTCAATAACCGCCAGGTGCCAGAACTCCAGAGGGAGCCCTGAGAGGCAAACCCAAATTGGGGCTTGGGTCATGGATTCCGTGTGTGGGTTGAAACCAGGAGACCATTTCCTGAGATAGAAACCCCGCCTGCCAAAAAACCACGGACCACCTAGCAGAGCTCTAGCAAAGTCTTCTTTCAAGCTAAAGGAAAATAGTATGAAACCATTAGGCATAGCCGCTATTTCTAGCGCTCCACATGGTTGCCATTTTAAACGAGCCCATTTTTTTATATCTTCCAATGGGGGTCTAGGGCCCATCAGAGTACCCACCAAGAACAGATCATGTGAAGCAGCAGCAGCCTCCGTGATGTGAGAGGGGATGCGCAGGGAAAAGGACCCATTGGACAGTGAAGGGGATAGCTTTTCTGAGCTATGAGCAGATGTGGAACCCTCCACAACTTTTGTCCATACGTCGGGTGGCTTTGGAGAGAGGGACCCTGACAAGAGGGGCCCCTAATCCAGACCAGAGGGGTCCGGCATCTGATCCAGCACCAGGGACAGCAGACAGACGCAGCAGGTGGTTTCAGCAGCTGGGTACAGACACAGCTCTATTCTCTCGGCAGGAGTTCCACAAAGAGTTGATTTTCTATACTATTATTACTTTAGGAATCTATTACTAGAATAGGTCGATAACTATTTTAAGCAAATAATATACAATTTTTTTTAGGCACATCTGTTATAATCTTATAAGAATAGTTGTTTATTGTTCTTTAATCATAGTTAAATATATCTTACTAGGGAATCCTTAATTTTTCCCAGATATAACAACCATTAAAACTCAACATGTGACATTATACTGACCAATTTCCAAGTTTAGAAGTTAATTAGATAATTTCTAGTTACCTTTAACTGAATCGAGAGCTTTCAAAATTACCTGCAACCTTCTTGCTTAACCAAAACTCACCCTAGCTAATTTTGACACCAATCGACAACTCAAAACTTATTACTGGCTTATTTTCATTGCCAGGATGTATCCTTATTTACATTACATTGACCGATAAGATATAGCTACCCACATATACAAAATTTAAAGATCACAAGTCAATCACTCACACTCAAGCATGCAATTCATATTTCTAGATAGATCAATGTAACTTGTATGTGGTATCTATTATTAATGCGCCCAGTCTAACTGGATGAAACTGATTGATTAGAAATGATCAAATCATAAATTCCCCTTGCGATTTTTATATAGGATTGATGTTGGGTTCTCTAGCATGTAAATGACCCCAAGTTCCAGAAGGAAATTAACCCAAAACTAAACATGTATTTAGTTATACTACGAAGCAAGTAGTAACTCCATAGTATTAAAAATTACAGTGTATCCTTTTTAAAGCCATTGAGGGTAAAGTTTCAGGCCTACAGAATTCACATTATTTTGTTTCCACTATGCCATAGCAACCCCAAAACCTCATTATTATCATAGATAGATTGTTATAGTGAAACAAATAAATTCATAAATCAAAATCTCTATGTCTATGTCTAGGTTGAAGACCAAGGACTAAGTGATTGAATCTTCAAGATTTCAACTTAGTGACTTCAAATTAGCTATCGATATTTCCATTATTATTGTTTATCATCAAACCCTCAAAAGAAAATAAATCTGAAACTAAACACGATTTTAGATATAGTGTGAAGCCACCATAAACCCAGGATACCAAAAATTATGGAGCATGAACTTAAGGTATTTTCCTTAATCTTATAAATATTTTAGGCATATGGGTAATACCTAGAGTTAATGAAGTAATAATAAAAATAGAGAATGATAGAACTCGGAAAATAAGTTTACACTTCCCAATGGTATAACAACACACAATTTTTATAGTAATAATCATGCAGTACATCAACATCCAAATGATTAGTTATTACTACAGTTCCTTGAAAGCTTAAACACAACCATTCATAATTTTTTTTGCAAGAATCATACAGTAACCAATATTAATCTTCCTCAAACACATATTCAAACCAGAGAGAATGTTGTAGAAGATTATCTATTCAAGTATTATATTGAATAAGATATTAAGAGGGGGAGACAGTGATCCATGCCTGGTCAAACCAAAATCCTTCCACCTCACAGTCCCAACAACCATTCTTCACCACTGAGACGTGATTACCAAAGCTTCTTGTGCAAGGCCGAACAATACAAAGTTCCAAAAATAAAAACTCATATCTATCTCATGTATCCCTCTTTTATACAAAAGTATTGAGCTCCTTTTAATCTCCCAAAAATTCCAGTGAGCTATCTTTCAAAAACTGCATGCGAATTTCATTCCAAAAATGGAGCTTTTGAAAGAAGAAGAAGAGTTCATAGTCAACATGCAAGAACAGAAAGAAAAACAGATTTCTAGTAGTTCTGGTAGCTTCTTCAGGAAGCTTCCCATTTTCCAAGCTCATTTAAGAGCATTTAATATATATTAAATGTTATTTAATATCCAACAAGACTTCCACTGCCAATATAAGATTTCTCCTCCACAAATGGTGTGATTTTTAGAAAACTTTATATTCTTTTTCCAAATTTAACCGCTTGCATGGATAGGCATATAACTATCTATTTGCATGGAAAACACCTTTATCAAAATCAAGGTTTGTGATTAACTATGCCTGGTAGCAAAATCATCTATTGCATTAATTTATACTTAGTGGTCTTCAATGTAGTCATTCAACTTATAGACCCTTAAGTCTCATGTATGACCTAGCTGATTAATAACGATACCAAGAAATATTTGATTTCATTGTCGAAATATATGTAATGTTAATCTAAACATTATCTCATAGCCTCATGATTATTTTAATAATTGAATGCCTCTATATGACTTAAAATGTTCTTCAATTAAGTATATAAACTTATAGAATTTTATCATAACAGATTTTGCATGGAGGACATTTGGATAGGTCGAAGGTGATGATCACAACATCTTCATAGCCAAGCTCACCGACAATTAATCAAACATTTATCCCATACTACTCAATGTAAGATTTGATCAAACTTGATATAACAGTCGTGTAAGAAACCAAACTCAATATACAATTTAGTACCTTCCGTAATATCATTATTCCCTCATAATGACTAAAGTATAGAATTTGTGTATCAGTTCAACCATATTTTTGCAACTTAAACTCATCCAGTATGCAAAAGTAAAATAATAATATAAATAGCCATGAAGGTACAGATGCCAACTATGCATCCCATAATGAAAATTCATCTTCTCTAATCAGAAGGTATTTCTCAACAAACAACATGATCACATAGCCATCCAAAATGATTACTAAAAACCATTATCTATAGAAAGGTAGCATATCAACACGTAAAATGAATTACAAAATTACACGGTTTGTTACTACGTGACATAGGAGCCATTGTGATGTCACGCATATAATTGTGCACGCGTATGCATACCCTTTCAGATATGCATACATGTCCACAGTGGTACACAAGACAACATAGCAGTATCGGCTACCGCGCTACTCAAAAATTATTTCAATGCTTCAATTCATTTTATGACAAAAAGAGAATGAGGGATTGAGAGGTGTGACATATCTTATCTTAGAAGATAAGCCTACACGTAAAGATAAGAGTTTAGGCATGGAATATGATTATTCGGAAGATATTTCCTATCTTATCTTAGAGATAGGGTGGAAAAGCTTGAAATATCTATAAATAGAGAGGCCACCCCCCCTCATTTATCATAGAATAAAGGATTCATTGTGAAGGTGTGTTAAGGAAGCCATCAAAATATGTAACTGTGAATTTTATTCCAGAGTTACTGTTGGAAGGCAAGTGGAGTTGGTAATACTTGGAGTAATTCATGGGTGAGATTTTATCAGTATCATGTTAATAATAATTTACATTTGTATTTCAAATCAGTCATCATTCCTTTATATAATAGACTATGCTATTCTTGTGTTATGTTTGTTACTGTGTTTCCATATTACTACCACCAAACCAAAAGTTATGCATTACTGAAATAATCATAACATGAGGAGTTCCTATTGAAATATTATCATAGTTTCAGATTGGTGTTGACATTTTGCTTTCGTTGCAGAGAGCATTCCTCTTTGGCAGATTTTTGAGAGAGATATTCCCACTTAGTCAGAAATCATTTATAGGGTAACCTTGTTTTAACCATTCATAATATTTACCATTCTAAAGTCATTTTCTACCGTGTATAGTATTTACCACAATAAAGTCACTTTTTACCATGAATAATATTTACCATAGTAAAGTCAATTTTTTACTGTGAATAATATTTACCGTGGTAATTCAATTTTTTACCATAGTAAATGTAATATTATTGTGGTCATTCATATTTCACTGCAGAAAGGTGTTAAGTCATTTTCTATTGTAGTGGTTCTAATTATTTGTGCACATAATTCTTACTGATTGTACTTGCAGGTTGTTATTCCACTGTGGTTAATTTTGAAAATGTGAAAGATTCCTATTTTTTATCCCAATCTAATGAAGATGTTCCCTCTTTCATTCAAGAGTTTAAACGATCTTGCATTTGTAATGGCCTCATAAGAAGGGAACAATGGACTGAATTTTTTCCTACCTTTTTGGATGGTTCAGCCCTTAGGTAGTTTGAAACACTAGGTGATGATGTTAAAAACTCATGGGATTTATTAATTGAAAGTTTTTTTGAAGAATTTGGTGAACAACAAAAGTATTCAAATGTCATGATCGAGATAAAAAAGCTAGCACAATGATAGAAGGAGAAGATAAGGTATTATCATGCTTGTGTTCTAGAGTTAAGGAGGAATCTTGATTCCAAGATCCGGAAGGAAGGATTAGCAGATGGGTTGATGAATGGAGTGGATAATCTCCTTTGTAAGCACTTCATTCTTGGAATGAATCTAGATATCAAACAATGAGTAAATTATGACCACCCGTCAACCATAAAATAAATAAAGGAGATTGCAAGAAGGCAAGAATAAATCATGGAAGAGGAGCCAAAAGAAAGTGTTGCTAAGGTGGAGCCTACACCAACACCTTTAGTCTATATTCCACAACCACTCTTGGTGAGCACAAATATTCCCTCTATTACATTGCTAAGTATGAGGCTATCCTTAAGAAAATGGGTTAATTAACTATTAATCTTCTTCAAGGAAAGGAATTTAGTTCCCAAAGTTCTCCGGGAGAAGATAGAGGTCCAAAAATAAATATATTTGAAGTTATATGTTCTGGTTATCATAAAAAGGGTCATTATAAGTATAATTGTCTAAATAGGTCCTCTACATTTGGTACAAGAGCTAATGATAAAGGAAAAGCACCTGAAAATTATTTTGATGTGGTAGATAGGAGTATAAATAATGAAGCATATGTGTTTGTGACATTAAGAAATAAATAAAGAAAAAGATAACCAAGATGGAAATGATCCTAAGAAGATAAAAAGTGAAACTAGTAAGAAACATAAGAGAATAAATTTGGGCATGCAAGATTTTATAATTTCATAGGGGTAAGGACCATACTCCATCTTAGAATATTTGTCCAAGTTTCCTAAAAATATTACATATGGACAACTTCTTGATATGTATTCTGAGAAGAGGAAAGAGCTGCGGAGTGAACTCAAAGCTCAATGAAGGAAGGAGGTTGTGGTCCTGTTTTGGCAGCAAGGGAAGATCCCTATGATCCACAAGCATAGGTATTATGTAATGGAATTTCAAGTTAATGATGTCTTAGTAGATGGAGGTGCTACAGTTAATGTAATGATCGAGTATGTAATGAATATGTTGGGTTTAAAAATTGATCGCCCCTTGACACTTATGTTAAGGTAATTAAATAAGGGAAAAACTAAATTAGAAGGTGTTGTTTCAAATGTGGAAATATTTGTCATGGGTGTTGTATGTGTGGTAGAATTTCAAGTAATTAATAATGGTACTATTATGTACCCAATGTTGCTAGGAAGGCCATGGCTAAGGAGAGTTCATGAAATAAACTAATGGAATGAAATCTTCATGACATTTGGAAGTGGCATAGAGAGAGCAAAGATAAATATGATCCCTCAACATCATATGACAGGACCTATGGATTCAAGTGATGAAATTGATGATTGCACATCCTCTAATTACTCTAGTTGCAGTGAAGTGGACATAAAAGATGAATAAAGTGAGGTGGATGTGTCATTCATGGACATCCTTCTAGTCACATTAACTCACGAACCCATAAAATTATCTAAAGAAGAAATTAATGATCATCTCCAAAAAATACAAATTGGTGATGTTGTGAAGGTAACTGAGAAGGAATCCTACCTCCAACTCTTTAGAAGGTACATGCACTTATTCACTTTTGATTATAAGGAACTCTACCAAGTAATTTGGGTAGAAAATTCTATTGAGTTGGTAGATGGTGCTAAGCTAATAAATCAAATGCCATATAGAATGAATCCTAATTTTTCCAAGACTGTGAAAGAAGAAATAAATAATTTTCTTGATGTAGGATTCATATTTTTTGTAGAGAATTCCGAATGGGTTTCTCCCCATTGTGATATCAATAAAAAATAATGGGAAGCTACACATTTTTGTTGATTACAGGAAAATCAACAAGGCAACAAAGAAGGATCATTACCCTCTTCTATTCTTAGATGACCAGATCTTAGACGAAGTAGCTGTCTAGGAGTACTATAGTTTTGCAGATGGCTATAACAGGTACAACCAAGTTCTTATAGTGGAGAAAGATTAACTCAAGACTACATTCACCACTCCTTGGGGAACGTTTTCTTATATAGTTATGTCATTTAGGTTGTGTAATGCTCTAGCAACATTTCAATGCACGTAATGAATAAGGTGTTTGAACCCTACATTAGAAGTCTTCATCAGAGTATTCCTGGATGATTTTTGCATCTACGGGAGTAAAATGGATCACCCGCACCAGATAGAGGTAGACTTTAAAAATTTATATGAAGCACAAGCCTCACTAAACCCTACAAAGTGTGTCTTTGGATGTTCTAAAGGTGTCTTGTTAGGACATGGTGTATCTAGAGATGGTATTAGTATTGATCTTGATAAAGTATCAAAAATTAATTTGTTACCATTTCCTATGAATAGAAGTAATTTGAGATCATTTCTAGGTCATGTGGGTTACTATAGAAGGTTCATCAAGAGTTTCTCAAAGATTGCACAACCATTAACCCAGCTTTTGAAGAAGGATGTTGTTTATGAGCTAGGAGAAAAGGCGCATGAAGCTTTTGAACAACTAAAGGAAGCTTTGGTGTCTTCATTTGTTTTAAAGAATCCAAACTGGAGCAATCCATTCATTATATATACGCATACTTCAGATGCAGCACTAGGGATGCTTCTGAGCCAAAACAATGAAAAGGGGAATGATCATCTAATCTAATTTGGGAGCAGAATAATGAGTGATGTTGAAGTAAATTATACTATAACTGAAAAAGAGGCTCTAGCTATCATTTTTGTTGTAAAGAAGTTTAGAATTTTTTTGCTACGGCAGAAATTTATAGTTGTAACAGATCATCAGGTTCTAAAACATATTGTGAATAAGCCTAACCCATCATAAAGGATAGAAAAGTGGATAATTTTACTACAAGAATTTGAATTTGATATTATAGATAGGCTCAGGAAATAAGCATGTCAATGCAGATGCACTCTCCTGGGACTATAATGGTTTGGGCCCATCTTGTGATGATGATGATTTCCTATATGCAACATTATTATCCCTTGACACAATATCTAGTGAATACATAGATATTTGGAATTATTTGAATGATTTCAAGTTTTTTGATGGTGATAATGCAAATACTAACAGGAAGATTACTCAAGCAAGTCATCCATGTTCTATTCTACATGGAGTATTATTTCAGAAAGGGCCTGATAAACAGTACAAGAGGGAAGTTGGACGTGATCAAGGAAAGGAGATAATTGAAGAATTACACAATAGTACATATGGAGGACACTTCTCTGGACAAACTTACAACAAGAAAGATCCTTGATGAAGATTATCATTGGCCAACTCTTTTTAGAGATTGTTATAATTATTGTAAGATATGTGACATTTTTCAATCACATGGGAATCGTAAGACTTCACCACCTCCATTATGTCTTATCCTTCCACTTGGTCCCTTTGAAAAGTGGGGAATATATTGTGGGTCCACTTCCAATTACCACATGTCAAAACAAGTATATTGTAGTTGTCACTGACTATTTAACCAAGTGGGTTTAAGCTAGACCATTTAAAACAAATTCCATGGATGAAGTGGCAAGGTTCATGTATGAACACATTGTCACCAGACTTAGTTGTCCAATAGAGATTATAACAGATCAAGGAAGCCACTTTATTAATGAGGTGGTAGAAGCCCTCGTAAACAAGTTTTCTATTAAGCATGGGAAGGAAACAACTTACAAACAAAGCACAAATGGACAGGTAGAGCGAAAAAATTATGTATTGTGTCAAATCCTAGCAAAATATACAACTTTGTAGATGTATAAGTGGGATAAAAGCATTCATGCAACATTATGGGCATATATGGAAACATCAAAGTAAGCAACAATATACTCCCCTTTTCAGTTGGCTTATGGCAATGATCCAGTTATTCCTATTGAATTTGATATCCGCACTATGAGAGTTATGAAAAATAAAAGGATGGATAAAGTGATTCGGTAAAAGAAATATTGATACATCTTCATTTGTTAGAGAAAATGAGAGAAAAAATGAAGGATATAAGTTATAAGAAGAAGATGAAGCAGGAGTACTTTGATCAAAATATCCTCTGGTCTCCATTTCAAGTGAATGACTTAGTTCTAGTATATGATTCCTAATAAAAAAAGAGAAGATGTAGAAAACTTCTTCCAAAATGGATGGGACCCTACATAATACTAGTTGTGCATATATGAAAATGGTACATATCGACTAGAGGAATTGGATGGTACTCCCATTACGAAATGGGTCAACCACAGAAAGTTAAAGATTTTCCAGACACCAACTTCAGAATGTCCATAATATTATAATTTGACGACAAGTAGAAGCTAGGGAGGGGGAAGATGTCAACACTAGAATTTATCTTCCATAATGGGGGGTGTCTCCAACTTTCATTGAGAAAATACAAGGTCATGTATCAACACATTTCAGTGTGTTGTTGCTACATATTGGAAGGACAAGCACCCCTAAATATGGAGGGAACTCAATGGGTTTTGATGAATCTCAGGAGCTAATTGCATTACAGGGCTATTTGGATGGCATCTGGTTCTTCAGCAAGGGTGGTTGACAAAACTTGTTGAAATCAGAAGAAGTTCTACTGATGATAGGCCGGAAGAGATCATCTTCCTCTGTTCACGACTGCACATGTCAGGTAAGTTCAGAGGGTTTACGAAAAAACCTTTGGACTGAAATTACTAAAATGAGGCAGTGGTTTATATCCCTTGAAGGTCGCATACATTACTGTTCCCAAACAAACACTTGGTTTTCCTTAATGCACTTCGAGGAATGAAGATCTTTTTGTTTGTTTCCCATAAACACTATCCATCTAAAATGCTTTGGAAGATCATTCTTGATTTTCAAATAACATAATAGGGTCAGTCCCCCTTCACTAGAGGATGCATCTTTCTCCTTCACAGAGCATTGCCTCATCAATTTCCCCATACATGCATTATTTCCTCCAAGTGTTCAGCCCACTCCCTCTCATAGCACTACCCACTCCCAACCCGAGGCAAAGTTCATCAAATTACAGGAATTTCAATGCTAAGAACCTAGCACTCCTTAAAGTGACCTCCACAAACCTCTAGACATGTCCAAAGAGTAACAAGGGATATGGAAATGGTTCAAGAATCTCTTGCATATCAGTAATATAGGGCAAGACAAAGCTTCCTAGCAGGAGAGGGATAATATTATCCTTGGAATAGAAATGAGAGAGAAAAGAGAGTAGATAATATCAAGAAAGAGATACATCAACAAGCTCTAGGTCGCAAAAGAAATCATCTCATGATGATGCGGGTAGGTGAGCACCCTATCAGACCCAAGAAATGGTACAAAAAATTGAATTTTGCATTTTTGAAGAACTAGTTCTCACCCAGAAATAATCCAAGCTTCCTGTGACCATAATTTATGGCCATCTTGAATAGCATGGGTCAGTGAGTTTTCTCCCTGAATAACGGGGTGTCAAAAGCATCACATTGTTGAGTGGACCCCCTGAGGATATTTGGGGCACCTGAAAAGGAGAGACCATCAGGTCATCTCGCAGCTGAATGTTAATGACCCAACACATTGTGCCATGCCACTCCTAGCACTTTTTACCTTGGGTGTAGACATCAATTCAAGAATTGAAAGGGCCTCGAAGAAATAATAACTGTGTTGTGTGCAAGCTGGAGGAGTTCAAGTTGTTTGTGAATTTCTGATAGTTTGTTGACACTTTGTTGTTGTAGTCACTGCTTTGTCCTGTTTTTATTTTTTTACGTAGTTTCTTGCTAATGTTGACACTTATGTAATATCTAGATTTAGATCCTATTTTGCGCTGTGTTTTCAAATTGATCTGGTTGTCGAGCACTTTGTTGTAACATGGTATAGCCCCTATCAAAACTGCATTTTCCTTTAATAAAAAATTTTCACATGTCGACATTTTCCTCCATAGATTTCTATTTACATTAATGGGATGATATTATGACATACAGGTGTTGTTAAGTATAGTTAGTAGTAGCATCCAGTAGAAAATAACAATGCTAAAAGTACAACACCGCCAATAAAGTACAATACAATAATAATCAAAGTACAATAGGAATGTTGTGGTTAAAAGTAAATATTTGTCGTATGTGGTCCCAGTAATGTTAAAATATTAAAATTAGGGTAAGTGGATAAGTAGGGTCTACATGATTTAGAATTAGAAATATTATATTTCTAATAATGACAAGGAGTGATGTCATAAATATTTTGTATAATATCTAGAAAGGTGGAACCCATGTGAAATGATAAGGTTTATCTTATCTTAGAAGATAAGCCTACATGTAAAGATAAGAGTTTAGGCATGGAATATGATTAGTCATAAGATATTTCCTATCCTATATTAGAGATTTTATGGATAAGCCTGAAAGATCTATAAATAGACAGGCCACCCCCCCTCATTTATCATATAATAAAGTTGTAATAATTATTATATGAATAAAGGAGTCATTGTGAAGGTGTGTTAAGGAAGCCATCAAAATGTGTAATTGTGAAGTTTCTTCCAGAGTTACTATTGGAAGGCAAGTGGAGTTGGTAACCCTTGGAGTAATTCATGGGTGGGATTGTATAAGTATCATGTTAATAATATAATTTACATTTGTATTTCAGATATTTTATCATTCCTTTATATTATAGACTGTGGTATTCTTGTGTTATGACTATTACTATGTTTCCATATTACTACCACCAAACCAAAAGTTTTGCATTACTGAAATAGTCATAGCACGAGGAGTTCCCAGTGAAATATTATCATAGTTTTTGATTGGTGTTGACAGGTCCCTCAGGAAAAAAGCCTTAGAAAATATTTGGTGAATATTAGTAAAACCACTTTCGCATGTATGGAAAATTGTAAGAAAAGTTGTTTTGTATGATAGGTGATGTTTTAACATGATTGTGGGAATAGTTGGGCCTTATCCATTGGCTTTATGATGCGGTAGAAATAATAAATGACACCGTATGGGAGTATTGTAAATGATACCAGCTGGTAGCATTCTCCATGCTACCAGCTAGTAGTTTTATGTATGTTCTCGGCCAGTAGTGTGCAGAATGCTATCAGACGGTAGCATTATATAAGCTACCAATTGGTAGCATTATACATGCTACTGGTCGGTAGCATTATGCATGCTACCAGATGGTAGCTTGTATAATGCTACCAACCAGTAGCATTTTACATGCTATCGACTAGAAGCATACAAAATGCTACCGTCTGATAGCATTCTGCATGCTACTGGTTGGTAGAATTTATAATTCTATCAGATGGTAACATTCTACGTGTTGCCGACCAGTACAATATTTCATGCTTCCAGCCGATAAAATTCTACATGCTACCAGATGGTAGCATTAAATATGCTTCCATCTGGTAGCAAATTTAATGTTGTCGGCCGATGGCATAAAGGTTGATGTCGGTCATTGTATTAAAATTGATATAATTGCGTGAAGGCAGTCATTTTCATTCCACACAACAGAGAGAAGCTAGAGCATACAAGGAAAAACCCTAAAGATGAAACTTGAATAGAAAAGGACATACAAAAAGGAAGAATCCAAAACGCCAAAGGAAAACTACAACCAGGTATTTTATAATATATTGAGAAAATGCCAAGAAGAAAGAACACTTCAAGAGAGCCTAAGAGCCCAGTTGTGTCAACAGTAAATATGAAGTTTTTTTTGTTCAAGAACCTGATATTTTCTCAACTGTACACATTTCTAGAGGATCCTAATGTGTTTTCCCAATGGATCGAAGCGGCCAGTTTCACAAGGCTAGTGTATATGACCCAATTTCAGACAGACCAGAAAATACTTAACAATATTCTACTCAACTATGACACTTCCACTTTCACCTTTCATTATCAACTCCCATCTCATACAGAGTCATTTCGAACGTCACCTAATGATATTGAGTGTCTCATAGGACTACCACATAAAGATGTGGATCCTATCACGATGAAGGTTGTTTTATTAGATGAAGAATGTGAGTATTTAGAGTCTAGTTTTCAATTATCTATTGTTGCAATTACATCTGCTACTACTCGTAAGTCTATTTTCTATTTTACAATATTAAATTTTCATTATTTTCAATTTAACAAAGTTTAATTATGTTTAAAATTCACTACTAACAAAAATTTTCTCCTTGTTGTATTGACAATTACAGCTTCCCAAAACCCTTCAAAAAGAGGGATTCAACTCAAGGATTTCAGTCACCCATTTCTACAAACCATGGTGCAGTTCTTCCAGGCAAGAATTATTTTACAAGATCAATATACAAATATTCTATGGTGGGATTTAGTATATATTGTTTGCACATTATGTGGGTAGAAATTTGACGGGTACATCTTCTTATCCTCCAGGATAAGATCTAATTTGGAAATATTCATTTGAATTATAATGTTACCATCAGCTCAAAAAAAAATTGGTTTATATTATGAATCTCTCTATAATTTACGTGGCACCTCTCCTCCGACAACAATTCATTCAAAGATAACAGCTTTGTCGTTAACACTAACAGTTGAAGAGCAAGAGGTGAGCCCCAATTTTGGATTTGATTGTTTTTAATTATTATTTTTTATTATTGTAATATTTATCTTTTAAAATTAATATTTGAAATTATTTAATAGTTTACTATTGAATTATCATAGGAGATAGCAATTGCAGATACATCACAAAGGGAAGTTGCTATTAGAGGTCATTTTCTGCGAGGTTCATGAGATTTTATTACTATTTCTGACAATCAACGAATAAAGGAGGACACCCCTCCACATTCTGATAAAAATATGAGGATTCCCATAAAACTTAAAACTCAAACATCCAAAATACCACAGGAATTAATTGCAGGTATTTTACTTTATGATGTATATAGGTTTCAAAATGTTTGAAAATAAATGTAATTAATTATTTAAAACTTGTATGTGTTTCAAAATTTCTTGCAATTTATATTGCTTTGTTGCAGAAGCCTCCAGCAGAATAGGATTATATCAACAGGCTCAAGTGCAAGACGTAGAAATATATTCAATACCTCACCCTGTTTCCCTAGGTTTGAATATCTTGTTTTTTATAATTTTTTAAATATTTTTTATATTTGTTCAAATAAAAATTCAACAAACTAATAAATATTTAACTCGTAATTATATTTTAGATCACACCTACCAATATTTTCAGTCTACTCCTTCACAACCACCACATCAATAGCAACAGGATTCATTTAAAACTCAACAACAATCCTCTCAATAAAGTAATTTTTATAATCTTGTATGAATTTATTTATTTTTCATTTCTATTTTGTTTGTCTTTTAAATTTCGTCATATTATTTACAAAATTACAATTAATTGTTTCAAGGCCTCCAGTTCCATATCAACTACAAATGCAAATGCCACCTCTGCCACCCCCACCACAAAATATGAGGACCACATTCCCTGGAAATAATATGTCATTCGTTCATTTAGCTTCAAGCAAGGGCACCCTTAATTTTGCTTATAATTTTCAAAGGTTTTCATTGGGCAACGCTTCTAGTGGATGGGGTGTTTCAGTGTTAAAAAAAATTGATTTGGATGAGGATTATCCTAGGATTGAAAGTAGAATTCAGGCCCATGGAACTTTCAACCCTCAAGATACGATTCATGGGGCAAGGAAACCTTCTCCAATAAGAGTGGATGGATCAAACACACCTTCTCCACCAAAGATTGCCTTAACCGATGACCAAAACACTTCTTTTGCACTTGGTGTTCTTTTGGCTAATAATACTAAAGACAATATGGATATTATATCGAAGAAGGTTGAACAATTAAAATTGTGGGAGTTTGGGGCTAAAGTTTTTATTAAATAAATAAATTCACGATATAAAAATCACAACCAAAGACATATAATGTATTCTTCATGTCAAAACGAGCTAGCAAATATAGATATTTTTTTGAATCATAATTTGTCTAGTTCTGTACAATTTGAAAATAATTATGATGATGAAGTGTTAGATATTATGTTGAATATAATTGAGAATATAAATGCAGAATCATAATCCTACCACAATATGTGGTTGAGAGACAAGAGACTTGTGGTTATTACAAATACGGAATGAGATAAGGCAATGATAATTCTTACTAAATTTTCAAGTATTATTTTCATTTTTTGAAATTTTACTAATAGTTTATCTCTTTTGAAATGCAGTCAAAGTACAAAAATTTGAAAAATGAGGCTAATGTGCTTGATTTGCATCTACAAAGTGCCAAAAAAAGTTTAACTACAACAGTTGAATTTAAACAAAAGCTTGTTATCTTAAATAAGAAAAATAATACCTTGAGAAAAATAATAAAGGCAAATGGAATGGATCGAGAGATACTATTGAAGAAGTAAACATAACAAGATCCAAAATTTCTATCTGTTGGTGATGTGGTAAATCCAAAAAAAGAGATTCTCTTGAATATTGAAGTTGCTACAAAGGATCTGCTTCAATCAAGTGTTGTAAAAGAAAGTTCTTGTGTGCAGGATAAAGAATCACATAGAGAAGAATCTTCTCAAGGATGAAGCTGCAAAAAATATTGTGAAATTATAATTGTTGTTATAGAATTTTTTGTAAAATTGTTTCAAATTGTATGACAATATTGAAAGTTTCAAATTTCAATCGATGTGGATTCTGACATTTTACTTTTACTTTTTTATATTGTGTATAAGTTATTCAAATTGATTCTAAATGTGATTATTATTCTCAATTGTTTTTGGTATAACTATTACATGGTACATTATTGATTATTATAATTTTCGAATACTTTTTGGATAGAACAGTGAACTACAAATAGCATTTATTTTTCAAAGAACAAACACTGAAATTATCTTTAAAATATTGGCAGCTAAATAATTGTATGGTGTTTTTATATGTACTATATTCATGCATAAGACTAAAAATTCTCTAGTAAATGGAATTATATTTTTTTCATTTTAAAGAAAAAAAACAATAAGTATGACATTTCACATTTAAAAAATCTAAACAATAAACACATTACAACATTTAAAATATTATTCGAAAATGAACATAAATATCACAAAAATAACAATATACATCATTATAATATGAATCCTGATATGAAATTTTCTTTCCAGAATAAAAATGTGCATTCATTCTTCTTTATTCAATATCAGCTAGATCATACACAAACATATCTCGAAAAATTTACAGCCCAACACTTTTAATCTAATCTTTCATTATGATTTTCACTCACAGTTTCATTGTTATCTACAGTCCATGTATTAGTATTACCAATCCCTATCTTCTCTGCATGAGAATTCAGTATTGCCATTATCCGTTCATAAGTAAAGGTATCCACATCATATCATGAAACGTACAATCTCAAGCAAGTATCAATATTTTATCTAGTTTGTTCTGATATTTTGATTTTATAAAGGTTAATGCGCTAAAAAATCTTTTGTCTTCAATTGATCTCAATATCATTATTTGACACAGTTCATACAATCATAAATATTCACTTATGCTTTCACGAAGGATGGAACTAGGATAAAAAAATTTCCATAGAAGTGTAATTTCTCCCTTCTTTTTTGGCTCACTAAGTAACTCAAATTGTTCGTTCATTACCTGGTTGAAATCGGCTGATTGCAATACAAGAGTTTCCTTTTGAATAACACCATTAATTTGAAATCCATTATATTCAACTGATTGTCCAAAATGTTTAATTAAAGTACCCATGTGTCTTTTAAATAAATCATCTAAATCTTGGCCTCCTACAGGATTCCAAAAGTTAGGATTCACCACTCCCATGGACTCAAGAATCTCTCCTTTTTTAAAACAATATCTGATCTCACTGGATAAGCATTGTGAGATTTTTTGAAAAAAAAAAAATTGTTTCAAATATAATATCATCATTTAAATTATGTGTAATAGGCACTTCCTCAAGCTCTTATCCAGCAATACCCGCTCATTTTTTGAATGTGTGCATTTGAATCTCCTTCCCGTTAACAAAGATACAAAGATGGCTAGATATATTGAATCTAAAGTAGCTATTAAGATCCTTTAAATCTGTTAGAGCTCGTCAGTGACTGAATACATGTACTTTAAAGTAATCATCGGAGTTATATAACATATTTAGAGTCTGACACACCCTTTTCCTGAACCCGATGAAGTATACTATATAAAAGGATTGTTCTTGTGCAAAATTCTTTATGCAATTCATCTCATGCAACATTGAAATAATCTTGTAAAGTGTTAACAATGTTTCCAAGTATGTAAGGGAGTAAAGCAAATATTTTTCCCTATCAACTCACCTATGATTCTTATACATGAAACCGGTTAAAGATGAATATTCCTCAAAAAATCTACATGCAGGATCTTACATAGAAATCTATCTAGTATCAACATATTTAAGAAGTTTCATACCATATTTGATCCCAAGAGAAAAATTCTGAAACTCTAGAAATATTTTCAAACTACATGACATATAGGCATGTAGTTCATGGATAATATCTTTAACTTTTTCAACATATTCAAATGTGCTTATATTATCCTATATTCAAGATTCATCTTATGATCCATACAATGAATATGATCATATAAGGAGAAACAAATGTTTGGAGATGCACACATAGACCATTTCTATTACCCTACATCACTGATGCACCATCAACACTAACACAAACCAGATTTGTAGCTATAGAATAATTATCCATTCTTGTTATGTCCTTCAAATTAGATATAACCATTTTGGAAATATTTTCAGCATTGCAATTTTCTTGCATTTTATGAACCAATAGCAGATGAGGTGTCCTGATGTGGTTCTGGAATGTATATACATACATGAAAACCCAACAAGTGTTGTCAACATCTGTAACCTCGTCAACTGAAAGGGAGATGAAACTTGCATTCTTGACATTTTCTTTCATATCTTCTTGTTTAATCATTGCAAGACATCTAGTCATCTCCCAAGCACTGCTTTCTAATCAATATGAATTTGGAAGGTTTGTAAACCCATTGAACTTGAAAAAAAAAAATATTCTGAAAAATATGATATTTTTCTGCCCATTTTCAAAATAAATAATATGGTTGAAAACTGGGTCATTTTTTCTTCAAATTTTTCGTTTACAACTTTTCCAAAATTTGCATTTATGGTTCCTCCTTTCTACTGAAGTTTTTGAGTGTGTTTCATCTTATTGTCATACTCCTTATATCTTACATGCATGAAATCTTTTGCATTTTTTCATCATTGTTAGTGAATGTGTAATATACTTTTCCATAATTTTTCTCTATAATGTCCAATTTAAGTTGCATTCTATGTTCTTTAAACAATTTCCAGGTACAAATAATATATCTACATTCTTTTGGATAATCACTACCATTATCAAGTTGTCCAAGTTTAATAAAAGGGTACTTTGTTGCCCAATCTACTTGAAATGACCTTCTAATTATCCAGAATATTTTCTTCTTTCTCACGAACTTATTATTTTGAAGGGTTTTGTCATTATCATATTTTTTTAGAATCTTTTCATTTAAACATTCATCTATTTAACACATTTAGAATTCAGGACAATCTTCTAGCTCTAGCATTTCTAGGTCAATTAAATCTTCATCTACTGAAATAATTGTTTCCTTAGGGTTTATGTTTTGGTTTACTATTTCATTCTTAATAAAATTAACATAAGCGGTTTCTATTTTATAAAATGAAACATGTTTTGACTATTACAAATATATTAAAAAAATGAAAATGAGCTAACGAAAAAGAAGAAAAAGGTTATGATAATATGTTATAACTTACCATGACCCGTGTTAATGTTTCTAGTGGAAGCAACTTGGGTTTTAATTTTTTTCATGGGGCTGAAAAAAATTTCTATGCTACCTTTTCTTTTTTGTCTTTATGCCTTTTGTTGATTGTTTAGAGAATTCATTGTACCTATCTGTGAAAATATTTAAATTAGATAAATAAAATCAATATCTAAACAATTCTAAAATTTGTAAATGCAATCAAATGCATACTGGATGTTACCAAATGGCAGCATGAAGAATTCTACCAGTCGGTAGCATAATGCAGGTTATCAGCCGACATCATACACTATGATATCAATCTGTAGAATAATGCATGTAGTCGGTCAATAGCATGTATTATGCTAGCGATCGGTATCATATTGGATGCTACCAACTAGTAGCATGCAAAATACTACCAGTTGGTAGTATGCAGTATGCTACCGACTGACAGCATGCAATATGCTACTAGCTAGCAGCATGTAGTATGCTACCAATTGGTAGCATACTGCATGATGCCAGCATGCAGTATGCTACCAGCCGGTAGCATACTACATGATGTCAGTCAATAGCATGCAATATGTTATTGGCCAGTAACATGCAGTATGATAATGATCGGTAGCATCCTTCATGTTGCCAGAAGACATCATGTAGATGCCAGACAATATGCTACCCACATGCTACTGAACAAACTAAAGTACCTTGAAATAAGAAAGGAAATATCTGCCTCTGATGACCAGTCAAATTTTTAAAGCAGAATACCTTAAGGAAATATTTGATAATAACAATTTTACGGAAGGGGAGGTTCCGAAGTTCGATGTTTAGAACTATGAATAATGAATTATAAATACTTAAATATAATATATATATATATATGAGGTGAATTTAACATATTTTAATTTCACAATAAGGGTGATTTTAATTATAGCAGTCATTTGTTAGTGAAAAATCCTTGCCTAATTGACCCCTAAAAATAGCTTGTACCTAGAAAATTTTGGCGACCGAGTACCTATTCATAACCAAAAAATTAACCAATTTGAAAATTTGAAAACCAAAATATTTGTGAATTAACGAATATTCGCCGCTAAAATTTACCTTGGACTCGATGGTAGTCATCTCCTCTAAACACCCTTAGGGTTCATTTATCCTATCCAATTGTATGTTGCTTCTTATTAGCTTGACTATTTTAATTTTAATTGTAATGGTACGGATTCCCCTCATAAACACACTATATCTCTCCTTGAGTTCATTCATATTACTCCCGCATGTAATTATATAATCCATAATATCTTTCATGATGTTCAAATTCATCCTTATACATCTCTTAATTATGCATAAGCAGTCATACAAACATCTCTTTCTTTTCAAGAGGAACCCATCTCTTGTACTTCCTCTGACGTACCCTTACAAGATTTTATCGATAATGGGATCCTTATATACAAGTGATAATTCATAGAAATTTGGTTAAGAATCTTCTCATATACAATTTATCTAGCCTTAATAATTCCAGTGTATCCTTCCTTAATGTGTTAGGAATCTCAACTCATGATCTCACTCCATTAAATATAAATATTTGTGGCTTCGATAATATACCCCAATAGGTTCTTGGGATAATCACATTACCTATTAATTTATGGCCTTACGCTCTCCACACTAATTATATTATTATTCATAATGTTTGTAGTCATATTTTATATCCTTAAAAAATAGTCTAATCCCATGCATGCCGGCCTATCACCCGAGGCACGCGCGGGTGCCAAGTCTCTCCTTTATGTGATTTTTGTGAGAATGCATCATCTTATGACAGATAATCAAATGTAGAAGGATAGAAAAGAACCATGCAACATTCTAAGAACCTAGAATGAGTTGTCATCTCATTGCATCTAGAAAAGAGAAATAACGAGCAACATATGGAAACGGTTCATACAGAAAGGAAATGCATGAGTATTATACTTCTGAACACATATATGAGTCATAACATAACCTTATATTCATATTAACAGATCCAGTAATCCACATTACATCCCTTGAGGTCATAACAGATCCTCATATAACCATGCAGAGCCAAGTCATGCATCAGAACTACACTATGTTCATCATATTGCAAAAATGAAAGCATACCCATCCCTCTAAATGTGTCATGATTCCTATATTATCCTAATCCCTAACACCTAGAATCCTCCATGGAATTTCTGTAAAGCTTCACCTCTCTCCAAATCTATCTTTTTCTTCTATCGGGAACTTGTATTTATAACCTTAGCAACCACCGCCATGCCTTCCTGGAGTTACAAATTGGTTGCCAAGTGTCAAAGTAGTCCTCCATGAGAGCACGCCTTCTCAGATCCAAGCTCTCCACTCTTTAGAATGATGTTCCTCAATAACCTTCCATCACATGCCTAGAATATTCCCTTTTTTATCCCACAGTCACCAGCCTGGCACCTTATCCACAAGGGTCATGCTTTTCTCATGTGTTGCCTAGGACATTGAATGCGGCTAAGTCAAAAACTTATCCTGCCTTGCGTGCGCACACTATGTGTTCTGCAGAACACTGCTAGAATCCTTACCTATGCACCTTCAACCTCGCGTTCCCTTCTTCAACTAGGTCACATGCGCCCACATGCCTTCTCATCCTTAGCCAATATTTTGGGGCCCAACATCACCCCACACTATGCCTGTTCTCTGTCCTCGGAAATGCTCTTCAATAAATAATGGAAGATCCTTACAAAAGGTTAGGAAGAAAGAATACAGGAATGAAGAAATGGGTAAAAGAATGAAAGAATGGGGACCTTGTTTATTTCTAGAGGAGGAGAGGGAAATCCTTCCCTAATTTTACTTCTAACTTTCCCCAAGTGTCGACCTTGCTCTGAGCTTGCTGACAGGGGTCACCCACCAGGGTGCTCACTTCTTCAAAACTCAACTCCTCTCCCTTAGCGCTCATTGTCTCCATGATCTCCTCTAGTTGTTTTCCCAAATCCTTGAGCATGTCCATCCTTTGAGTGATTTAGGGGTATATCTCTTTCAGTCGGTTCTTGATTGAGCCCCGCAAGGTCTCAATGGCCTCTGATTTATTTTCCACTTTGGCTAGGATTTTGTCTCACAAAACCCTATTCCCCTTGTTCTTTTCTTTGAACTCCTTGCTTTCCACTTCATGGGTGGAAACCAAGATACTTACCACTCTATTCCTATCCACATAATTATCATAGGAAGCCTTAGTAACTTGCAAGACAACTTTTACATCGGCGAGGATCTTGTTGTATTAAGAAACAATTTCCACAACCTTCATCTTATTTTATTTTTCATGACACGCCAACACCTCTTCTATGGATTCTAAGGCAAGTGGTTGCCTCTCCATAGTGAGTATGTGGGTCAAGTCCTCTAGGAATTGTAAGGATGATCCATATTTTTGCGTGGGCGGTGTTATGTATGGATGCTTTAAGACAATGGCATGTGTGATCATCTCTATTTTCTTGTATGCCTCGTGCACCCTGGATTTCTTGTCTTTTAACTCATGCATTAACTAAGCATTGATTAGATCCTCCTTCTTTAGGTCCTTGCTTTTCTTAAGGATCTCCTCCCCCTTTTTCTCCAATTTTGCCTCTAGGAACTTCACCTTGTCATTTCTTTCGAAGAGTCTGGCTTTAATCTCAATTGAAATTTTGTTGAGCGAATTACATATTTGTTCATCTGATAATTTTTGAGCATTCACCAAGGGGTTTATTCCTTTTGTTTCTGGCACCTTCATAAATGATCCTTGGCTTATTTCAAATTTGGGCTCATCAATGTGGGACTAAAATGCCCATGATAGCATTTTCCTCATCTGAGGGTATGCACCTTCCTCATCAAATGAAGCCATGGATAAGAGTTACTCTGTTGGCATAATGCTTTAGAAGTGTGTGCACAACAACTTTCTCAGATAATCGATGTAGCTCATTCCTTGAACTTGTGCTTCTTTTGTAATCTTACTCCCTATGAGTGTGCATTTTGGAAAGCTTACAGCCAAACTGGGATCTCCTCTCATGTTGCCATATTCTTTTCCTATGCTTTCCTCCCCAGCTTCCTTCAGCACCTCATCCAAGTTGTGTTCTACCTCTTGTTCCACCAGCTCCTTGATAATTCTTGCCACTTCTCTCTCTGCAGCATCTTCTATTTGTTCCTTTGTGAGTTTTTGGGTCCTTTGATCCTTTGTATTTACTTCTCTGATCATCCCCTTGCCTTGAGCCTCAACCTCTTATTCATCATTCTTCTCCTCATCCTCTTTGTTATACTCATCTCCTTCATCCTCAGAATCATGCACCTCATAGACTGGATGGTCTTCACCTTATTCTATCTCATCATCATCATCCTTGTCACTGATGTAAGCATCTAGACTCTCTGTCTCTTCTAAATATGCCTCATCAGTCACCTTATGCTTCTTTCTTATTGGGGATTCCAGTATAGGAGATTCTTCTTTTTATTTTTCTTTGACAGGTGATGTCTTCCTTGGCGATTCCTCATGGGTGAGGGGCTCTTCGTGTTCCGGTGCCTCTTCTTCTAGGGTATTTTCTTTTATAGGAGACTTATTTCTCTATGCGTAAGTACTAGGCTTAGCACTTGCTTCCATCGTGCTCACCATTTGTGTGGTTTGAATATTTGGTGCCTTCTTCTCCTGCACCTCTTCTCTTTCTCTCTTCCTAGGCGAGGCCTTCTTCCTTCCTATAGGGTCTTCAGGGATGGAGACATCATCATCTAAGTAAGCACCCTTTTCAAATTTTTTCCTTATCTGCAGATACACCCTTGTTGCGGTCCTCTCTGCAATCGGCAGTGTTAAAGGCTTCATCATTTGTATCTCGTGGGAGACATATCTCTCCACATACACGTGATTATTTGGGTAAACGAGCTTCCGATGCAGCTCGTGGTGGTTTATATCTACCTCACTAAGGTCAAACCTTAGTATCTTGGCCTCCTTGAATTGATTAACTCTGACTTGGAAGTATTGCACGGTGAAGGAGAAGGGTATTTTTCACCACAGACTCATATTCCCATCTATCAATGTAAATTTGCCAATGCAGCAGTGTTGGTATACTGCAAACTCTACCTCTCAACTCACGAGTAGGAGAAAATACTCTGAGATCCTCCACTCTATCATGAATTTGTCACACATTTGTTTATACCACTTCTCCAGGCACACCTTGTGAGCGGCCATTATGGTTTTAGAAGTGTACTTTACAAACCTTTTTTCGGGTGAGGGATCATCTTCTGGATAATCCCAAACAAATTTTTTTATCCCATCGGGTACTCTAATCTCTGAAAATACAATGGTGAGGTAGATGTTACCAAAGAGTATCTTCTCTCCCTCCTACACACTACTTATAATCACATCTGCAATGAAATCATATCAGTTGTAGATGGTTCCTTCTAATATCTTTTAGCATACATTTAGCCATGCCTTGTTTACTTGTGTCCGTCATTCCTTATCATTGAGCTTGGTCACCAGGCGCATGACCATCCTCATAACTGGGTCAATAATTTCAGTGATGTCAAAGTATGGCGACCCCTTCTTGTAGTCATATGCAGCTACAGTCTCCTTGATAGCCTCCTTGTCACTCAGATCATCATATATGTTATCTCCTTCACAATTGAGGCCTGTGAACTTAGATATCAATTGTGGTGTGATGTGCATCTTATACCCCGTAAAATAAAAGTGATCCTTATGCACGCATGACATCAACCATTGGTAAAGGTGCTCCAGCTTTCCAAAGTAAGGCAACTCATACAGTTGTAATAATCTAGCCTTCTCCAATTTGACCTTCACCTCATCATTGTAAATGGGCATCCCATCTGGTGTCCTTTTGTTAGTTGGTCAGACCAATTATAGTGCCATTTCATTCTTGGTTGTGCTCATGTGATGGTTATAATCGATCATGGCCATCTTTTGTAAGTGTGACTCCCACTCTTTTCCTAACAATACCCCATCTAGGTACTGCATCTCTGTATACCATTCTTCATTTGAGCTCGCGATGGCAGTGGTTTGCTTTCCCTTGCCCTTGCCCTTTGTTTTCTTCGATGAAATGGGTTATTTATTTGGTGTCATTCTTCTGGTTGAGCTGAACTTAAAAATCCTTCCTCTTCCTCTGCTCTACTCCTCTGCTCAATCCCAAAGCTCACTCCAAAGCTTCAACTCCTGGAATGAATCCTTCTTTCTCCATGCCCTAGCTGCCAAACCCTAACCTGGAAAACCTTCCACAAGATGACGCTCTTCACACAAACTTTCCTCACACCCGTGTACTCCTCCCTTCTGGTTCATAGATCTACTCTAGTTACACACTAAAATTTCACAAATTCTCCTTTCTTCGCACAAATTTCTCTCTGTATTCCCTAGTTCACAAGAGATTCTTTCACTTCGTAATCGCAAGGTATAGCTTTTCCTTTTTTCTAGTATTAAATTTTATACCACCTACCACCGTACTTGACACTAAATGCATATTTTTTGCTAAAAACCAACTTCAATCACTTTTACCCACGTGCCTAATCCTGCATGAAAAACTTGACAACCTTATGACATGTACAAATCCAAACGGACTGAAGACTCTACGTGCACGTCACCAGTGCCGATGGTACTTCTTATGTCCTTTACTAATTTTTTTCCCTCACCTACCTCATGTTGTTCCTACACTCTTCATTATTTGTACGTGGTTTCTATTATAGCCTTGACACCATACTTTATCATCCATTGTTTCCTCGCGCGCTTGCTCAACCTTACGCACTTCCTTCTTCTAGTCCATTCAGCTTGTATTATGGGATTCTAATTTTCATCACTCCACTTTGCATCACTCAACCCCACACTAAAATAGGTGTGCAGTCCTCTGCGCATACACAACCTTGAAAAAATAATGTGGTTACCTATTCACAAGGCACAAAATGAAACAAAAATAAAGGAACAAGAAAAGAGAAAAGGAAACACAAGAAAAGAAGAACATAAAGGAAAATTTAGAGCTAACTCACAATACTGCCTTATTACAAACACCAAGAAGACTTATTTATAGTAGGAATTTAGCCTACTCTCATTAAAATGACCTAGTAATCTCATCCCATCCAGCACTTGTAACTTGCAAGCGCCTGAATCAAAAATGTACGAGATGATTTAGGGTCACAACCAATGGACTTTCAACTTCCTAGGATGGCACAAATACTTGGAATCATACAACAACACCATCTTCCCAACCTTAAACTTCTTATTCTTGATATGATGATCATGTCATGCCTTTTGTCTTGCTTTTTCTATCTTCTGACTCCATTTAGCAAGTGATCGCCTTTCGTCTAACTACATCAACTTATCAATCCTTTCTTCCATCATTTTCTCATCCCCTAACCCTCCTCTGTGTGCTATACGCAGCAATGGTAACATGAATTGAGCTAGTAAAACATCCTTTGTGCCAAACACCAATTGAAATGGTGTGGCCTTGTTCAACCTCTTATAGGTTATCATGTATGCCCATAGAATGGTTGATACTTTGTCATCCCAAACTTGTCTTCCAATGTCAAAGATCTTAGTCAACGTGTGACTTAGTATCTTTTTAAGTGCCTCAGCAGTTCCATTTTCTTGAGGGTGATAAGGGGTAGTCTTGTGATGGGCCACCATAAATTCTACTAACAAAATCCTGACCGTTTCATTGAGAAAGTGTGTACCTCTATCACTTGTTAAACTTAAAGGACAAAAATACCTACTAATTATGTTCTCCCATAAAACTCTAGCACCTGTCACTGTGGTGTAATCCTTTGTAGGCACTACCTCTACCCACCGTGTCAAGTAATCATTGCAAGTGATGATATACCACGAACCAGTCCTTCACATGCCTAGGACAATTGGCCCTTCAAAGCTGATTTCCCATTTTTCAAACGGTTCAGCTCTAGCTATTGGTCGCAAGGGAATTTCATCTCTCGTTTTAGGTTTACCAAGGAGCTGGCAATTATCACAGGCCTTGCAAAAATCAATACATTCCTTGTAAATGGTTCCCCACCAAAACCCTGCTAATAAAATATTCTGTGCGGTAGAATTTCCTACATAGTGTCCTCCTGCAATCCCACCATGTGCTTCTTCCATAATTTCCACGCACTCATGCTCCAATACGCATTGGCACAAAACCTCATCATGACCTAAATTATACAGATATTCACTAATCAACATGTAAGGTGTGGCGTGTATTACTAGATCCTTCCTCTCCATAGCCTTCACCCCTTCCGGTGCCACACCTGTTTTTAAGAACATCGTGATATCTTCCAAATCTAAGGGCACGCACCACAACCTAAATAGTTGCGCATCTGGCATGGTATCCTCAATGCCTTGCACATCCTCCCCTGATTCAATCCTTGATAAGTGGTCAGGTCCTGAATTGCTTTTTCACAACTTCACAACCATTGTGAACTCAAATTCTTGGAATAAGACCCAATGGCATATGTTTCCTTGCAACATGGGCTTGTTGAATAAGTACTTTAATGTCATGTGGTATGTGTAGAATATAAATGGTGTTGTCAACAGATACTACCTAAACTTGTGCAGTGTGTAGATCATAGACAATGCTTTGTGCTCAATAGTGGTGTAATTTTGTTCTACTGGTGTCAACTTTCTACTTGCAAAGCACAAGGGATGGTAAACAATTCCCTCATCAGGTTTTGCTAGTACTACTCCCATAGTTGTCCCTGAGTCATCAAAATGCACATGGAAAGGCTTATCCCAAGAAGCAAAATGTAATATGGGTTCCATGACAAGCCTATCCTTCAAAGTGTCAAATGCATTGTGCTATGCCTCTCTCCAATGAAAGGCACTCTTATGTTTTAGAAATTCTTCCAAGGGCACGGTGATCTTGGCGTAACCCTTGATGGATTTTCTGTAATACCCTATATGCCCAAGGAATCCATGCACTACGATTTGATTAGTAGGCTCCCCTAATTCCACAATAACTCTAAATTTAGTGGGATCCACTATTAAGCATTCTTTGCATATAATGTGTCCTAACAACATTCCAAATGGAGTAGCAAAGACACATTTCTTAATGTTGAGGGATATCATTAATTGCCGACACCTCTAAAACATCAACCTAAAATTGTCACAATGGTCTTTCACCAATCCATACATAGTTCATTCATCTAGGTAAACTTGAAGAAACTTATGGATGAACTCCTGAAATTCTTGTACCATGATGTGTGAGAACACAACAGGCACATTCTTCAATCCAAAATCCATAACCATGAAGGAAAAACTTCCCCATTCAGTGGTGAAGGTTTTCTTTCTCTAGTCGTCCTTTGCAATCCTGAATTGGTGATAATCTGAGAACCCATCTGTGAAAGAGTAGACTTCACACCCGACTACTCCCTCCAAAATTTCTTCAGTAAAGGGGGTTGGAAAAGGATCAATAACATATACTGCATTCAGATCCCTGTAGTCAACACAAATTATTATCCTTCCATCCTTCTTGATACTGATGACCATTGGGCTTATCCATTCTGATTCTTCCATTCCCTCAATGATACCAGATGTTATCATCTTGCTTATTTATTTCTTGACCAGTACGTGTAAATTTGGATTCATCCAATAAGGTCTCTTCTGAATCGAGCACGTGCCTTCCTTCAACTTGATCTTCATCTCTCCTAAGGAATGGTGAATTCCTTTGATTTCATGGTACCCACAACATATCAATGACCTTCAAAACTTCTTTTTCGACCAATAGTCCCTGATGATAGCTTCCTTAGGTTATGTTTCTATTCCAATGTTAACCATCTTTGTTTTCAAGGGCTCAGGGTAGGTGCGTTCTCGATCATCAACGTTGTCTAAGAATTCACGTGTACCTTCAGAATGGCTAACATTCAAAGTTTCCATTTCTTCACTATCTACTATATAGACCATCTTTCCTTTTTTATTTTTCCATGCACGCGCGCTCAAGCTACACTTCCTCTGATTCTTCTTCATTGAGGAACATATCCAAATAAGGCTCACCTAAAAAATATAGTAACCTATCATCTGCCATAGCACTATCTCCCATCCTAAGGCACTTGATCACCTATAACGCCTTATCTACTGATGGCTTAGTACTCCTATACTTGAAAACTTGAATGAGATCAGCCACCAACTCCTGGCAATTACCTATTTGATGAAACATCTCTGAATGAACATACCAAGCACGTGCATGGCCTTGTAAGGTGGAATAAAAATTATGCACCTATAACGAAGGTGGTAACACTTTTGCGCTTCCTTTTGGTGTCCATTTTTATCCTCTGTTATTTTCCCATCTTTCCCCTTTGTTCTACGTGCTCAAAAATGTTTTTCTTCAAGTTTGGTGGTCTGCAAGTTTCCTCATCTAGATTGAATTCTTTAAATTTCTCATAAACCTATTATTTTTCCCCAACTTGAAAGAAAAATACATGTAGGCTCTATTTTATGTCCTAAATTTCCAAATCCACAGGCCTCTGTCATTTTTTCCATTTTTCCCAGCCTGTGGACCTTGAATTTGCTCGTTTTGTACTTATTCCCCATAAAAAATACTTCCCCATGGTCAAAAGTTGCTTAAAAACACTTCCCATATGTTTTTGACTAGAAAATCCTTTACCCACGATGAAAAAATTGAATTCAAGTGTCCTTAGCAAATTCTATGTTTTTTTACGGTCATACAAGTGTCATTTGACCATCAAGATTTTTTGGTAGGTTGTCAAAGATTATGTGGAAGAGTGTAGATTTGGGCCTCCATTTGGTGCACATATCCTAGTTTAAGGAGTACCTTAACCCCTTTGAAGCATTCTGTTGTTTAGTTGTTACAAATTTCTTCCAAAGGTCCTCAAAGAATTCGACAAATTCTTATTAGTCTTGTGTAAAATCTCCCACCAAAAAATTCATTCAGAATAACTAATCCTACCCCATGCTACCCATGCATTGCATTGTGTGTCAATAAATAGGATACAGTTCATTTACAAAAAATGCAGAAAGAAAATCAGGATCATACCATGTCTCTAGCATCCTCAGCCTTGTCTTGAAAGAATTTCCATCATTTAGAAGTGACATCTCTATTGAGTTTGAATAATGGAAAATTGATCATGTTTTCCCAAGGCCATCTCCATATAATATGCATTGTATAAGGATATATCCACCTCCTTCACAAAACAGAGCCTGCAATATAGGTTCTCTTACCTTGGTTGAAAGGCACAACCTAAAATAGTGAGGATTAGATCAAATTCCTTTCAAAGTGCTATCCATCTCTCCACAAATCTGAGTTCCAGTTAGATCATATCCATGGCTACAAAATTAAATACATCAAGATCTATCTACCTTCAAGCCTCATGCCATATTTCTAAGGCTTCTCAGACTGAAAATGAGAAAAAATTTGGGTACCAACACTTTCTAGTGTCGTTTCTGGGGACTGTTTTGAATTCCTAAAAATAATTTGCATTGCTGAGATTGATTTGCAGATACATTGCTAGTCCATATTTACTTAGCCCATTAACAAAACTTGTTGGCGCCATTGCCAGGGACTGTCTTGAATTCCTAGAAATAATTTACATTGTTGATATTGATTTGTTGATTCATTGCTAGTCCATATTTACTGAGCCCATCAACAACACTTTATGGCACCGTTGCCAGGGACATTATTCAGTATTTCAGATCCTTGATAATACTTCTTCTGTGATTTATGTGCAATTATAAATCTAAGTATCATTTTCTGATCATATTTTTAAGGATTGAGTGAAGATATAAGTTCTTCCTGCAAATTTTATTAGTTTCCAGTAGTTGTTGCACTTTATTTACATTTGTGGTTGATAAGTTCAAGAAAAGGAAGGTTTGGTCTATAAATTTTTGCAAGGTTCTCAGTGCTGATAGATATTTGACAAATTATTTTAGTAGTGGCAACTCCATGCTGATTTGATCTTGACAAATACCAGTGTCTTACCTTTTTGTCATTTACTTTGGTGTTTTTAATCTCTACAAAAATGGAAGGAAGAAGATATCTCTTCATTAGAAACTATGCTAAGAAGTTGTTCTCAAATTCAAGGAACGCAGAGTTGGAAGGGAGAATATTTTGGAAGGTTGTTAAATATCAGACATCAGGTAAATATATATCCATTGGTGAGAGAGATCAGTCTTTGGTAGAGGATTGTCACTCTTCTTCAAGTGATTCTAATTCAAGCAATCCTCTCATAAACTTGTTTTCCTCAACTAGTGAAGGTCCTTCTGCTGTATCGGGTAAGTTTCTTCTCCAATCTGCACCTCTGTGTTTCAATTCAAATAGAATTTTCCAAGAAAATCAGCACTAAGAGAATACCAGTCTTGTGAATCACATTCTTGATCCCCAAAGACCTTGCACTCCTCATCAGCTTGTGTCACCCCCAAGATCACCTCCACCAAACAATATGGCTCAGCCTAGACCTCCATTTTTTGTTAACACCTTTGGTCCTATAGACTTTATAAGAATGGATGGTTACCCAAATGCTGTCCCTCAAGATTTCAGAAATAGATTGCCAAAATTTCAAGGTAACAATGTAATAACTAGTGATCAGCATCTCAAACTTTTTGTTAACATGATCGAAGATTTTGAGATAGAGTTTGAAGATGTGTATATTAAATTGTTCATTCATACACTAGAAGAGAATGCTAGGGATTGGTATAAGGTTCTTCCTGATAATTCAATTGATTCTTGGACTGAGATGAAGAATGCATTTAGGTTACAATATGGTGACAAGACTGATCCTAGATTTATCTTGTCTAAGTTTGAGAATATCAATAAGAACCCCAATGAATCAGTCCATGACTTTAACACAAGGTTTAACTAAACTTGAAGAAGGTTGCATGTTAGTCTGAGGCCTTGTGATGAGTCTTGTTTAATCAAATATGCAGATGCATTTGTTAAAAAGGCAGCCTATTACCTAAGAGACAAGAACCCTACCAATCTAAGACAAGCTTTCACCACGGCACTTCAAATTGAAAACAATATCAAATCAATTGGGAAACCTTTCAAGAGAGATGGTGTAAAGCTGATAAACCCTGAAAAACCTAAAGCTAGCAAGGGTGCTGATTTAGAGGAGGTTGTGAAAACTTTGGCAGGGGCAGCCAAATAAATCTCATATAAATTGGAAAGAGCTGAGAAAGGAATTGGGAAAACTTCACAAGGTCAGCCAAGAGAACAAAACCATGACAGATTTTCCAATCATCCTAGAGGAGATCAAAGGGAAAATGATATAGGAAAAGGACCCATGGGGTCTACAAATAGACATCCTCAAGCACGTGAAGGAAGAGTGTTACCTGATCCCCTGACTGCTAGGGTTGCTGCAGTTGAGGAATTTGCCAATATTTATTGGTGTGATAGTTGTTTTATACCCCATCCTCCATGTGAAGTGGACCAGCAAGATGGTGAAGTTAATAATGATGATGGTACTGATAATGATATCTGCATGATGGGTTGTTCTTCAAGTCCACAAGGAGGAGCAACATCTACTAAAGTGATAAGTGTAAGGATAGCTGCAACCTTTTGGGATTAAATCAAACAGGCACAAGTTTTCCTTCCCCCTCATACTCTTGAAGTTAATGTAGTGCAAGCTTTTGAAATTCCTAACAATGAATTTAAATACTTAAGAGCTTTGATGATTAAGAAGTATGATGGTCGTATCCCTTCAAAGGAAGCTAGATAATTGTTGATGAATGTTGTAGTAGCACAAGAGAAAGACTATAACCCTAGAATAAAATTTGTTAAGGGAGTTTGGCCTCAAGAAAAACCTTAAATACCCTTGCTCACAAAAATACCCACAGAAGCTCCTAGAAGAGAAGCACCTCCCAAAAGCTCTTGTGTCCCAAGAAAAAATTATAGTCCTCCTCATGCCCAAGCTACCAAGAATCCCATGCCATCTGATGAATATTCTTGTCTCCCTTTGAATGTTACTTTGCCAAAGAATGTTCCCTATGACATAGCCCAAGTATTGATCCAAATCAAAGTGAGTGTTCCAATCATTGAGTTGCTTAGGATTCTTGAGCACAAGAAGAGAGCATTTAAGTACTTGGGATTGAAAGAGGAGAAGAGCTACCCCAAGTTGAAATGTAAATGTTGTTGAGATTCCTCCTCAAATCATTCTTGACCTTGAAACACCACCAACAATAGAGGATCTTGGAGAAACACCTGAGGTATACTTGGGGACATCCTTGGTTGATTCCCAATTGAATGTTGATCCATTCTTCACAACTTTGATCATAAAGGATAGACTACTTCACAATTGTATGTTTGATTCCATTGCATCATGTAATGTCATGCCTCTAGAAGTCATGAATGAGTTGGATATCAAAGTGGTACAGTAGCCTATGGAAAGTGTACGGCCATGGACTCAAGAGAAGTGCCGGTTGTTGGTTGTGTGAAGGGTTTGGTTGTGCAGCTTGCATCTTATCCCAGGAGGAATTTAAAATTAGATGTTGTGATTGTTGATTTCCCTGCCAAATGGGGTATATTACTGTCAAGAAAGTGGCCTGCAAGTGTTGGAGGGAGTGTCCAAATGGATATGTCTTTTTCCACCATTCCCATTGAGGGCAGCCTTGTCAAGCTCTATGGGGAAAAAAATGTTACATCTAATTGAGGACCCAAACAACATTTATTATGAAATATTATTTGTTGATGTTGATGTTGATAATTTTATTGGTTTTGCTGATGGAAAAGAACACAAAATGGATCAGTAAAAGTTACTTGATTAGGTATGTTCTCCTTGTACCTTTCTATTTGATGGAGCTTGCTCCAAATTTGGAAATGGTGTTGGTGTAATTCTGATTTCTCCTAGCTTGGAAGAATTTGTTTTTTCCTTCAAGCTTAATTTTGAATGTACTAACAACATTGTTGAGTATGAAGCCTTGTTGTTGGGTCTGAGAATTGTATGGAAGTATGGTGTCAAGGACATCATTGCAAAGGGAGATTCAGAGCTAGTTGTCAAACAAATAAGAAAATTGTATGCTACAAAAAATCAGCGGATGAAACAGTATAAG
Source organism: Taxus chinensis (assembly GCA_019776745.2). Lineage (NCBI taxonomy): Eukaryota > Viridiplantae > Streptophyta > Pinopsida > Cupressales > Taxaceae > Taxus > Taxus chinensis. Next base: position 334,035,981 of record CM034148.1, on the reverse strand, counting down.
CATGTAGTTTGGGATCTAATTGAGATGTTTGATTCCTTCAATATTGTGCACCATGATAGAAGTTTGAATGCTACTTCTCACAATTTGACAGATGGGGTCAAGATTTGGAGATTGCATCGTTTCACCTTATTGTGAGTACAATTTGAAGTGTTAACTAGGCCAAATGTCCCTGATAATATCAAGCATTGGAAAGTATTTAATGATGATGCTAAAGAGAAAAGGTTCTTACAAAATCAAGGTGAGTTTATAGACCATCATATTTATTGGGAATCAATGGTATGTATGACTGAAGGAAGAGAAACTTTGTTTGGAAATGATATTATCAAATTGAAAACTAACACCATTCATAGAGGTCTTGTTGCTCTTGAGTCAAATTTTAGCAATGTTGATTACATCATCAATAGAAACATATCTACCTCCAAACAAGTGTCACTTTGGGGTGTAAAAGGCCAAGCTGCTTGGTCATATTGTTTCAAAGGATGGTGTCATGATTGACCCTGAGAGAATAGAAGCAATCAACAAGGTTGTAAATTCCAAGAACGAAGAAGGGCATCCAATCTTTCTATGGGCAGATCAACTATTAGAAGGTTTCACGACCAAAATTGTGCTGAGCTTGACTCTTATATCAAAGATGAAAGCAATATCAAAGAGGATCTTATGGTTGGAGCCATGAGTAAAAATCAGGATCTTAAGGAATCAAATTTCCAGCCCTTCATGCATATCTTGAACAGCCCAATTACCAAGCACTCCTCTCAAAGCAATGTTGTAAGATGCATTTGAAGAATACTGAAGGAGGGATCTATTTAGAGTCCATAAGGATGAAGACAAAAAAGTGGGGTTGCAAAGCCTATTTGCTAGATTTAACAGCTCAAATGGAGATATTAGAAGCTGTTAAGCTAAAGTACACAAATCATTTGAAATACAAGGAAATTGCATTGGTGAAAGCAACAATTAGGGAGTCTATTGTCCAAACATGAAAAAAATGTTGTACCTTATGTTCCTAGCCACACCAAGCTGGAAGGGAAGACATGAAAAAAAAGTTATCAAAATATTTTTTTATGGTTTCTAGAAGCTAAAATCAAGTAGGATGGGGTGGAATGTTAACTGTCTCCATAGATTTAAAACATACCTATTACCACTCCTTAAGAGGAACATAGTTGTCTCATGTTCAAGCAACATGCCTGAATACGAAGCTCAGAATGCTGGAAGCTAATTGAAGCTAGAGAAGAAATAGGTATGTTTCTTACAGGGTTGGTCAAAGATCCTAGTGAGTACAATCGACTATCATTGCAGTTTACCTCAGAAAACATGCCATTAAGACCTGACCTATTTAAGAGATACAAAAGTAGAAGAGACCTCATGCCAGCTTCTCAAAAAGTACATCATCACTATTTTGACTGGCTAAGAGAAGGTTTCCTCTTGATAGTTAGGAACTGAAAATGAAAACTCCAAAGTAGTTGCTCGCATTTCAATTGGGGAGAAATTTTTTGTTGTGGTGGACAACTTTGCTAAAAGGGATTAAATGTAACCAAAGGTTTTGATGCTGGTTATTTGTGGCCAATAGGCTCATGTCAGGGATTGCAACACTAGCTGACAGGGTATAGAGTAATGATCGAAATCATCTAGCGTTTCTCAAGAAGAAAGAAAGCTTTAGGCATCCATTCCTTCTGCTAGCATGTATCAATTGAAGCTACTAGAAACAGTACGGGGGATCTAGTAGTTATCTTGGTGAAATTTCAAAGACTCTTCATAGTGTTTGGACATGCATGGAGTCCATCTGTAGCCAATATTAATTCAACAAGTTCGTAAAGGAAAAATCTAACCATACGAGAGCAACAGACCAAGCTATGACTAGGACTTTTATATAGAAAGGCAATGATCATATCCAGCATTGGCAACAGTGCACCATTCAGTAGGAGATTGTGCAGCTCCATAATTTACCAAGAAGTTTTTGGATCCAAACGCTTGGATCCTTTGAAGATTTGTAAATATTCAATATGAAGTTAGCCAATCATGCATAATATTGGATTCTAGACTGCTAATCCCCCAAGGGAATGGAAAGCAAAGACCAGCAATAACCCACACATTTATTGAGACTCTATTATGAAGAAAGAGCTTGGACAAGTTCTTGGAACAAGAGATTATATTACTGTTAAAATACTTAAAATTATTAGTTTGGGCTGATGAAATCACTAGCCAAGATGAGCTACTGATGTTTCAGAGCATTTGAATTGGTGTATGCAACCGCAAGCTTTCTGATTAGGCACTTATATCTAGCGATGTAGTCCTCCCGTTTACGCCATGCAATTTGTTCTGCGCGCACACCTTGAGTATCAAGACATCCATTAATGATAGGAAGGATCCCCTAATCTCTTCCTCTTAGATGCTAGATGGGTGAGACAAGACTGTGCCACACACCCTCGAGGCATGTGCATATTTAAACCTCAAAGTTGGTCCCTATTCGTTTGACGAGAAGGTCAACTCTAAGGGCTTCAAAATTGAGAGCAACTTGTAAACTATGGGAAACAGAAATGAAGTCGAGGAAGCAAATGGTAACATAGCTGATGCATTAAGGAACTGGTACATGTTACTACCAGTGCACTATCAAATTGGTGAGAATACATTTTACCTCAAACCTATGATACCCTGGGGATTTGCTTGAACGTGGATCTTAGCACATAATGAGGGCTCTAAAGCATTTCTTGATTAATTCTCAAAAATGAGGTATGCATCACTTGTACAGATGGGATAGTAGCTTGGAAGTAACACTCTGTTTTTGGTATCCTGTCAAATAGTGGTTTCCACATGGAGTGAAGCTCCCAACCGTCATTGATCGAAGTTCTCATGGTGGATTTTTCGAGGACACTTTTGGAAGGGTTATGACACACCAAATTTTCCCTAATGGATCTATTGGTGGCCTACTCTACTTCAAATATGGTAACCTTGCTGGTTCAGGCAGTGAAATCTGTCGAGTAGCATCTAATGCATTGGAAAAATTTTGAAAGCTCAACAGAAGCCTCCCATCCTTTCCAACTTTGTTCAATTGAGGCTCACAAAAACGGATTTTTCCCAAATGAGCGCAGGATCTCCACATGGTCAGGTCTAAGAAAGTTTCACCATTGTTGAGATTCAAGAAAAGCTTCTAAATAGAGCTAGCGATAAGCCTCCATTCTTGTCAGCCAGCAGCACTTGACTTCAAAGGTAGGGTACCCAAATGCAGACCCTAAATGATGCCCATAAATTTCCACATTCCACAGGGGTTATTGATTTTCTTGTAATCATATCCCCAGCATATTTGAGCTTGCCAGTTTCACAAATTGAAAGTATGAGTTTCATACCTAAAAAAATCCTTCCCCATGGATCGAAAATGCTGCAAAAACGTTTGGAACCAATATGCAACTTCATGATTCAAAAAATCTATAAAGGTCCCACCCAAGAAAAAATGGAATTTGAGCATCCTTAGCAATAGTGGGGCCCTTTGACGATCACCCAGGGGAATGAGCAACATGTTCATGGATTTGACCAAGAGAAAATTCGGTGAACATCTGACATTCCTACAGTTTGGACCGCTACTGATAGGAAAACTATTAAAAGAGCTACTTGAAAAACTTGGCCATTTGAGTTGCTTTGGGAACATCAATCTCTTGCATTACCCTCCACAACGCTAGAGTAGTTACACGTGTCATATTCAGATTATGTTCAAGGTCAACTCAAAGATCAAGAGGTTACGTGGAATGCTCGAACCTGAAGCATTTAGATGATCATAACTTTTGACTGAAAGCTCGGGATTTGAAGAAAGAAGAGCAAGGCACCATGGGTCATGTCAATCTCTAGAGAGAATCTGACTACTCAGGTACAGGCATATCAAGGAAGTCTCACCTACCAGAAGAATGAAGTATGGAGATTAGTTTCTTTTTGGTCAAAAAGACTTAGAGCAAAGATTAAGGGGTCCGAATGAAGCATGGTAGACATTTGATGCGATAGTAGATGGGCCCTTACTCCATTGCATATGCAAAATTGGTGAAAATTTTCCCTTTTGCTAAAGGACTTAGAATGAGGACATTTGAGGCTTGAACTTCACTATCTAATGGTAGAACATCTGAAGCATTTCTTGGATTTGATAATATTGGATATAGGCTTGGGCCCGCAATTGATCTAATTGAATAAGATTTTCTCTCCTGGTGACCAAAGAGGGTCTTAAAACTTGAAATAACCCACAGATATTGAATTGGATCGATAGAAGCCTCACGATCTCACATTACAATGGTAGAGGCATGCTTTCCATGGGGAAATGATAATAATGGTGATAGCTTAGATACCAAATGATATAATAGAATAAGATTGTAATGACCAAAGAGGGACGAAAAGCCTCAAAAATATTATTGATCATGAAATCAGATTAGACAACCTCATATGGATAGACATGACACCCTATCAGGCACCAACTACGAGATGATAAGACCCATCTCACATGCACATGTAATTACTACTAATACCAATATTGAATGTTATCCAACATAACAATATTGAATGCAAGTCACTAGACTAGAGTGCACATGTTGCACATTATTAAATAAAAGACAATGCAATAAAATGCAATAAATATGCCTATGCTAAATTATGCTAACATTCCCCCCCCTTAATTTTGCATAGTTTCCAATGAAGTGGAGAGGAACTCTCTGAACAGTGTGAATTTTTCACGTGCAAGTGACTTAGTGAAAACATCTACCTTTTGTTCAGCTGTAGGACAGAACTGGAGTTGTATGTTGTGCTTCAAGACATGCTCGCATATGAAATGAACCTATACTTCAATATGCTTGGTTCTCTCATGAAATACTGGATTGCAAACAAGCTTCAGAACTCCTTCATTATCAACATATACTGGAGTAGATTTCTGTTGTGGTAGACCAATTCCTTCCAGTATTCGGCGTAGCCATATTGCTTCACAAACAGCTTCACCTGCAGCTCGATACTCTGCTTCTGTAGAAGAGTGAGAAACAAAGTTCTGTTTCTTGCTTCCCCATGATATCGGTCCAGATCCCATAAAGAAGATGAAGCCTGATGTTGACTTCCTATCATCCATGTTTCCTGCATGATCTGAATCTGAATATCCTGTCAAGAAGAAGTTGTCGTTCTTCTTGTACTCTAGACCAAGGTCAACTGTACCCTTTAGATATCTCAGTATTCTCTTTGCTGCTTTCCAATGACATATTTTCAGTTCTTGCATGAAGCATGATAAATAGCTGACTGCAAAGTTGATATCTGGTCTAGTATATGTCAGGTAAATGAGACTCCCGATCAACTGCCGATAGAGAGTTGCATTCACCGGTGGTGATGGATCGGAACGAGATAACTGAAGTCTCGCTTCCATAGGTGTAGCAATAGGAGTGCAGTCCATCATCCTGAATTTCTCGAGCGTTGTCTTGGTGTATTTCAACTGTGACACAAAGATATGATTCTCTTTTTGCCATACTTCCAACCCAAGACAATAGTGCATGAGCCCGAGATCTGTCATGTCGAACGATCGATTAAAATCCTTCTTTGTTGCATCGATCATCTTCACAGAACTACCTGTAATGACTAGATCATCGACATAAACAACCACAATGACAATCTCCCCCCTTGCTTTTTGAGGTAGAGATTGGGGTCATAAGGATTCCTTTCGAATCCATGACTTATGAGATGCTCATCAATTTTGATGTACCATGCCCGGGGTGCCTGTTTTAGGCCATATAGAGATTTTATGAGTCTGCATACCATCATCTCTTTTCCTGGTATTACATAACCCTCTGGCTGAGTCATATAGACTTCTTCTTGCAAATCTCCATTAAGAAAGGCACTTTTCACATCCATTTGGTGGACTTTCCAACCAAATTGTGCAGCTAGAGCAAAGATCATCCTGATTGTCTTGATCTTGGCTGTGGGAGAGCAAATGTCTCCTCATAATCAATGCCTTCTTGTTGTGCATACCCCTTTGCTACAAGCCTTGCTTTATACTTGTCAATAGTCCCATCTGATTTGTACTTAGTCTTGAATATCCATCTGCATCCAATGGGTTTCTTCCCTGGTGGAAGGTCGACAAGTTGCCATGTGTTGTTCTTCATCACTGACTGATACTCTGAATCCATGGCATCTTTCCAAGCTTTTGATTGTAGGGCTTCCTGAACTGTAGATGGCTCAACTGTTTCAACAACTCTACTCATTAGGGCATAATTGACCTCTTCACGAGCTTGACTGCGAGTTCTAGGTCCAGGATTGGATGATGTGCTAGGTGCTTCATCCAAATTTGCATCTCTTATTAATTGAGTATACCATTTAGGTAACTTCTTAGCTGTTCCATTGGCTTGTGGTGGATCCAAGTTTTCACCATCATCCAATTCATCACTGTCATCTTCAGTGGGAACATCAAATTCTGTCTTCACAAGAGGTGTATTCTGCATGTTTGTTGAGTCGTTGAGTGGAGCATCTGCTTGTTTCTTCTCAAAGAACTCAACATCCCTACTTGTGTATACTTTCTTTGCTTTCGGATCCCATAATCTATACCCAAGTGCTTCTTCACTGTATCCAATGAATATCAGTTTCTCAGCTTTCATATCCAACTTGTTCCTATTCTTCTTGGGTATGTGCATGCTAGCTTTACACCCAAATACTCTTAGGTGTGCAATTGATGGTTTCCGATTTGACCATGCTTCTTGAGGTGTCACTCCTTCAAGAGCTACTGTGGGCACTCTGTTCAACAAATAGACTGCAGTTCTTGCAGCTTCTGCCCAAAATGTCTTTGTTAAACCTGAGTCATCAATCATACATCACACCATTTCCATGATAGTACGATTCCTTCTCTCAACTATACCATTCTGCTGTGGTGTGTGAGTAGGAGGCATTTGTCGACGAATCCCATGAGCTTCCAGGTAAGTCTTGAACTCATTGCTTGTGAATTCCCCCCCTCGATCTGAGCGGAGAGTTTTGATCTTGCGACCAACTTCATTCTCAACAAGTGCTTTGAACTTCTGAAATGTCTCAAAGGCTTGACTCTTGTTTCTTAGACAATATATCCACATCTTTCTTGAGTAGTCATCAACACAAAGCATGAAGTATTGACATCCAGAATGACTTGGTTGCATGGGCCCGCAAAGATCGGTGTGCACCAAATCAAGCTTTCCCTTAGCTCTATATGTGTTCTTCTGGAAGGGTACTCTGTGTTGCTTTCCAGCTAGGCAATTGTGACACTTGTCAGTGTTGTGCTTGAGTGTAGGCAATCCTTTCACCATGTTGCCCTTTTGAAGTGTTTGGAGATAGCCAAAACTGATGTGACCATATCTGCGATGCCATAGTTCTGCAGATTGTGTGTCTTTGGCCACTAGAGCTTGATCATCCTTGTGGACAAAATCAAGTTGGAACATGTGTCCCACATTGGAGGCTCTTGCTACAATCTTGGAACCTCTTGACTTATCTCTTATCAAGCACACTTTTTCTCCATTATTACTGTCAAAATCCAACTTCAAGTTGTGATCAAGGAGTTGACTAACTGATAGCAAATTCTTGGTCAACCCAGGTACATACAATACATCTGTGATTTTGTAGTCATGCTTTCCAAGAGGTAGTGAAATGTTTCCAATCCCCTTGACACTGTATGATGAGTCATCACCTAATGACACATGGTTCTTGTTAGGTGAGTCACGTAGTGTGTAGAACCAATCCTTGCATCCAGTCATGTGTCGAGTTGCACCCGAGTCAACATACCAGATATCTTGTGTGGACTTGGTTTCTTCATCAAATTGAGCAGAATACATGTGGTGTCCTTCATCTGAATCATCCTCATGTTCGGAAATGTACCCTTGTTGTTTGGGTTTTCTTTTCCAATTACCATTTTTCTGCCCTTGATTGTTGTTGTTGTTGGACTTCCCTTGATTTGAATTGTTGTTACCCTGTTGGTTATTGGGTTTTGAATTGCTTGATGAACCCTTTTTGTAGGAATTGTACCAACAATCTTTGATGTCATGTCCCCCTCTATTGCAAATGGGACACTTCTTGGTGTTGTCTCGTTGACTTTGGTCCCTTTGTTGACTTTGATTTTGTTGGGACTTCTTGTGATTGGACTGAAATTTCCCCTTTCCTTTATGATTGGAAGATAGTGCTTGCTCATCTTCATGATCTTTGTTGTTCATTGCCTCTTCTTGTTGGAGTAGATTGACCAACTTCTCAAAGGTGACTGTGTGTTCACTCATATTGATAGTTGTCACAAAGATTCTGTAGGAAGGAGGAAGTGCTCGCAACACAATTGGTACGAGGTCTTCATCACTTATCTCTTTTCCCAATGCCAATAGAGATGCCCTCAAAGTAGCAACTCGTCTCAAAAAAACTTCAACCTTCTCATTGTGCTTGAACTTGAGAGTATGCAGTTGTGATAGTAGGTTGAGGATGGCATTCTTGTTCTTTGCCTCATAGACTGTGCTCAACTTATCCCATGCATCCTTGGCCGATGTGGATCTCTAATGTGGGGTTGCACATCATCTGTTACGCCAAACAAGATGATCAACTTGGCCTTTTGATTGGCCCTGTCAAATTGAACTTGTTGTCTTCCATCATCAAGTGATCTTGTTGTTGTTCCATCTACAACTGTCCATAGGTCTTCAAACTCAAGTAACATCTTGATCTTCGGTTTCCATGTAGCATAGTTGTCTCCTCTAAGCAGTTGTGAATCTGGCAAGAAGAACTTTGGTGCTTGTGCACCCATTTCTGCAATCTAAATTTCTGAAACTCTGAATTTCTGACAAAGGGTAAGGCTCTTATCACTCCAGGTTTATGGTCTCCCTCTCAATATACCGTCAGGCCGATATACCAAACCTTTCTATATACACTCCCTTCTGATATACCCGTCAGTACGTGGAAGAAGATCACCCTTTCAATATACCCGTCAGTATGGAAAGAGGTGTTAACGCACGTGAAATAATTTAGTACGTGGTACGTAGACAGTACGGAGAGGGGTTTGTGCAAGCACAAACGGATGGGAGGGCTCAAATGTGTGTGTATTGTGTCCTTATTACTCCCCGTCGATTTTATAGGGTCGATGCCCAGACGACGTTTAGGCAGCTGTGTTAGGCATTAAGTGCAGTAGTAGTCGCGACGGCATCACCCGTAAGCGCTTCCCAGAGGCACCGTATATACCGAACGCTGCTATGAGATCAAAGATCTCGTGTGATAGAACCAAACATAAAATAAAAAATTTGCACTTTTTTTTTTTTTTTTTTTTTGCACTTTATGCACCAAGATTAGTACAAAATGCTCCAAAAGTACATCAAAATGAAGTTTTTGTGTCCCCCCTCTTTAGAAAAAAGGGTCTAGAATCACAAAATACACAATTTAGGCCAAAAATATTTTTTACCCCCCAATAGGTGTTTTTCCGCTAAATTTAGCGGTGGCTCTAAATGTGTTTGGTGAGCTTCTAAATTTGGAAATCTCCCAAAATTTAGTAATTTCTCCAAATTTTCCAAAAAAAAAATTTAATAAAAAATATGGAGAGAGTGGGAATTGAACCGCTGACCTGTTTGTTCCCAAGATCCAAACAAACAATCTGAATATTGTTTTCACCTTTTCTCACAAACCGTGATCTGGGTTTTTCTAAAATTTTGACAGAAGCATCATACAATATTTTTCTTGAAACCCACAAAATTTCAGAAGAATCAGAATCTTAGTTTTTGAGATCTTACCAATTTACCAGCTAGATCTGATTTTTTTTTTCAGAAAAAATGATCCGACTTGTACAGACTTTTCGTCACATGTAGAGGCCGAATCTGAAGATGATGTAAACTGCAAAGTTGTGCACCTCCTTCTTATCTTTCCAGAAAAAAAATGGCACATCAATCTGACATTGTATGAAAAATTTACGTCCTTTTTTCTAAGAGCTATCTGCTGGAATTTTGTTGACGGGACTGCTTCAACCTTTGCTCCCGAATTCTTCACACCTCCACTTTCAGATCTGATTTTTTTTTTTAGATCTGATTTTTTTTTTTCTTTTTTTTTAGATCTGCAATTTTTTTTCAAGATCTTTCTCCTTTTTTTTTTTAAGATCTTTTTTTTTCACAAATCTTTTTTTTTTTTTTAGATCTTTTTTTTTCAAGATCTTTTTTTTTTTTTTAAAGATCTCCAAATCTGAAATATTCCGCCAATATGTTGGATCAATTGGCTATGCCAATGACTAATAAAAAAAAAAATTACCTTCCAAATAAGTGGATAGGTCAAATTTTAGTTGAGGGATGCTTGGAAGGAATGGAGGCTGCGGGATGCTTCAATGGCTCTCCTTTGATGCAGATCTTCTTCTCCAATGGATCCTCTCCAATAGTGCTCCTCTTCAACCTTGCTTGGATAGAACCTGCTCTGATACCAAATGATAATAATGGTATAGCTTAGATACCAAATGATAGAATAGAATAAGATTGCAATGACCAAAGAGGGACGGAAGCCTCACAAATATTATTGATCATGAAATCAGATTACATAACAATGCAAGAGCTGTAATATTTATAGATATTAGACAGCCTCATATGGATAGACATGACACCCTAGCAGGCACCAACTACGAGATGATAAGAGAAAAATGTGAATTTTGCATCAATTTTGACTGAATTTTTGGAAAATTCGTGTTGGTTGTGCCTGTAAGGACCAATGCAAGTGGTTTTAGGGATTAATTTGTAGATTTGAGGTGTTTTTGAAATAATTTTTACTCAAGCCTATGCAAAACGTGAAATATCAAATTATAAAGTTGCATAATCAAATTTTGGAATAATAAGGATGAAATGATGAAATGAAATGGGTCTGCATGCTTGGAGAATGAAAAATGTGCCCCCACAATGGATAATGATGAAGGATTTACAATTTTGCACCATTTTAGAAACACCTGGCTACTCTTGTTGCAAATTTGTTAAATGTCCCTATCTGTGAATCATGTTGGAATTTTGTAACAAACTTGATGTTGGGCATATTATTTTTTTGGGAAATAAGGATCAAATGTAATCAAAAGTTATATAATGCATCTTTTGAGACATGCAAAAGGTCGAAGAAACTTAGAATTTCACGGGAAAATTTGGGAAGAAGCCCATTCTATTATAAACCGCCTGAGAACCATTTCTAATTCCTTTTTGCATTAGATTTGTATCATGTTGAGTTGGTTTCAGTTATAAATCCATCAACAAGCTTTGAGATTGTTCTTATAACATTCCCATGCTGATAGATTTGATCATTTCTGGATTATTTTGTGTTGTCTCTTGGCAAAATTTGCATGCATTTTATGTTCCAGAATGTTTTCATTTTGTGTTTCTCACTCCTGTTGCAGTCTTGTGTTTAAAATCTCTCTTGATCATACATGGTCTCATTTCTTGTTGATAGTTTAGTGGTATCTACAGTCTCACATTCAGAATATATTTCATCTGATAAAGAGATAAACAGATTTAAAATCACTTTACCTTCCTTCAATTCTGAGATTGTTTGTAAACCTTTGTGTGCACCTTAGGTCATGATAAAATAGATATTTCGAGATACTTTGTTGGTTCATCTGCTTCAAGCTTTTGTGGCAGATTGTCAAAGATTATGTGAAAGAGTGCAGATCTGGGTCTCCATTTGGTGCACATATCCTGGTTGAAGGAGTACCTTAACCCCTTTGAAGCATTTTGTTGTTTAGGTGTTACAAATTTCTTGCAAAGGTCCTCAAAGAATTTGGCAAATTCTGGTTAGTCTTGTCTAAAATATCCCACCAAAAAATTCATTCAGAATAACTAATCCTACCCCTACATTACATTGTGTGTCAACAAATAGAAGACAATCCATTTACAAAAATTACACAAAGCAAATTAGGATCATACCATGTCTCTAGCAGGCTCAGCCTTGTCTTGAAATCATTTTCATCATTTAGTAGTGACAGCTCTGTTGAGTTTGAATAATGGAAAATTGATCATGTTTTCCCAAGTCCATCTCCATATAATATGCACAGTATAAGGACATCTCCACCTCCTTCACAAAACAGAGGCTGCAATATAGGTTCTCTTACCTTGGTTGAAAGGCACAACCTTAAATAGTGAGTATTAGACCAAAATCCTTTTAAAGTGCTATCCATCTCTCCACAAATCTGAGTTCCAGTTAGATCATATCCCTGGCTACAAAATGACATACATCAAGATCTATTTGCCTTCAAGCTTCATGCCATATTTCTGAGGCTTCTAAGACTAAAAAGGAGAATAAATTTAGGTACCAACACTTCGCATCCAGGCCTTCTCACATGCTTGGATATGAAATGAAGTGGTCTCTTTACCATGGTAGTCTTTTATGACTATGGGCACGTTGCTCCTAAAGAACCTTAAAAAAAATGTGATTTTTACCTTGTGCCACTCTAGGAGGTTCTCTCAATGTGTAGCCCACTAGCGTACTGCAGTTTTGAGTAGGTTATAGTTGAGCATTCCCCTCCTCTTATCCGCATTATTCCACTAAGCCTCCATTTCCCGAAAGAAAATTTCAAGGTATGCTCCTCCAGAGTCACTTAGAAAATTCTTCCATCCTAGGTGCTTGACTGAGCATGCCTTTATTACCATTGTTATAGATCCTCTCAACTATCACCTAACCAACTCATAGGTTCAATGTGCCTAATTTTTGCATGCCACACTAGTGGTATCACTCAAGGACTAAGCATCTTGAAACTAGATGACTCCCTCCGTGGGATGAATTATCTCAGGATCTTTGATAGAATGCACATAGATTTTTTCAAGGACTTCTTCTCCCAAGGGCTTAGTATAGGGCAGTGACTTACCATCTATCAAAGGTATGATCACTCTTTCTTCCTTGTTCTCAAAGCTGATATACCCTTTGTTAAACCGCATGTCAGCATTATTCTTGTAACACCAAGGGAACCCTAGTAATGCTTGAAAGTTGTTTGACTCGGCGAGTTCCAAGAATTCAAAGTCTTCAGTGAACTTGGCCCCTTGAATGGTGATAAATACATCCTTCAGGACTCCAATGGGCATTTCTTTAGTCTTTTTTTCCATATACATCACATTCGAAGATGGTTGTGATGCGGGCCTCCCCATTTGATGCCAGTCATCTAAGGTAAGAACATTGACCTTTGCTCCTGTGTCGATGGGAATATTTCTCAGAATCCATCCATCAACAACTGCATTCAAAGTAATCTCCTTATCATATTTAAGGCTGTGAGGAAAAAAGGTTTACATACAAAACCTACCCTTCACGCTCTACTCCAGGGCGTGGTACCTTCTCTCTTAACAATTCTCCTAGCAAGGGAATAATATTCTCTTTCCTTAAAATTTTGCATACTTCCTTCACCTCATCCAAGTCATTCTTTGGAGCCTTGGTATTCTTTCTTTGCTCCAACTACCTCGATTGCTCCTTTAGACATTGGATCCTCCCTTACAAACTTTAAATCATGTCCATAGTCTCCTAGTACACTTCCTTCTCATGAACGGGGTCTAGATACTTTCCATGTACCACTTCCTTTCTTAAAACTAGTTTCCTTTGTCATGGCATCTCCCTAGCGCATGCGGCCTATGCTCACCTTGTCACCAATACAATTTCTAGTCCTAGCTCACGCACCACTCTTGACATCCATTATTAATCGACCTGCTTGATGCTCACCATTCCAGCACCTTTTTCCTTCCGGTGCTGCTGGTTCATATGCTCATAAAGCTATGGAAATTCTTCATACTTATGTTTCTTTCCACACCATGAGCATTGTAATAGATCAAGGCACTCACGTTTGTAATGCTTTGTAGATCCACACTCATAATAGGTTCCTCGTGGGAATTCACTTCGTCCTCCATTGTGGTTACTAGGACCACGAAATCCTCCACAAAAACCTCTTCCATGCACTCCTACATTTGCACACCCTTCATAACGATGGTCATCATCCTTATAAATACTTCTAAGGCTAGTTTGGCACACAGCCAGATCAATAGCATCATAGATCTGATCAATCAGCTTACAATCCTTGGTATCATGGGTTTTAGAGGTACAGATCTTATAATAGCAAGAAACATTCTTCCATATTGTGCGTTATAGTAGAGGGCACCTACTTGCATCATGATCCCCATGGAAAATCTCACAGTCTACTTCCATAGTGCATACTGATTTCCAAGGGAAACTATCCTTTGCATGTCCCTCCACTTCAGATTCTATACACCAAAGCCCACTACCAACCTCATGCACTGATTTTGCAGATAGATTTTCCAACTTCTTGGCCATGGCAGTAATTTGAGCCTCCAAGAAAGGACTAACACTAGTATTAATGCTCCCAACAAATTCAGTGCATGGGGCAGCTTCCAATGCCTTGCGCGGGTCTGTGAAAGTCTTGTGTGACAAATCCCTTCTAAATGGTGTTATTAGTCCTCCAAAATACCATTAAGCATGTTGATAAGGATGAATGTCATAGGATATTTTAGACAAGAGAGTCTTGAAATGTGCATCATATTCTCGAACACTCTCGGCCATTCCCTGTTATATTTCCTTTAGATCGTTGATGCTCTTCTTCTCAAACTCAGGGATATTTAACTATGTTAGGAAGGAGTTCTTCAATGTTGTGTAGTCTACCTCTGTCTAATGGGGTTCATACTTCCTATATTGACTATGTGTGCACCCTTGCAACGTTATTGCAAACTAACTTGCCTTCCGCTTTGGGGTAGTGATGCCCTTTGTGAGCCATAGTAACTCACACTTGTGCACATGCTCTACAGCATATTCGATACCCCTATAGTCTAGTAAGTGAAAATACATCTCAAAAAATACTTGGGGAGGTGGCTAGGGTCCTTGTCCTCCCGATCTAGAGCCTTGGTTCCCTCCAGTGTTTCCTCCTCCACCAGATCCACTAGATCCACTAGGTCATGTTCCCCCTGACCCCCCAGATCCACCTCCTGCAGTTGGCAAAGGACCTGAAGTGGTCATGCCTAGTGTTCCCAATGCCCAACTGAACTATGTGCCGCTGGTTTGTGATATTATCCCACTTCCAATTATATGTCCCATGCCACTCCCAGACACGATACCCAATCCTTGCATACTTGCACCTTCTCCAAAGATTCCTCTAAATACAAGAATGGCTTATGTAGCCATGGATGTTCCAAATGATAAATTATATCTCCTAGGTGCAAATCGGTTACTCCCACTGATACCAACTAGGTTAACAATACTTCTCCCTTGATCTAGAAAACCAAACACCATGGGTTGGTCACCATGTGGGTTCAAATGCGCACCGATGGCTCTTCTTTCTCCATGTGATGAACTCTCATCAGAAGCTGAAGGGGCCTCTCTCCCACACTTGCCAAGATGGGGTAGCACAAATTACTCAGGCTCCACATTCTTTGTGTGAACATCAACTCCTTCCCGCAACATCTACCTCTATAGATCCATCACACTTGAAATCTCGCATTGTCTAGTCATCTCCCTCCATGAGCTTCGTTATACTTAAGTCATCTTTCCTCCTTTTCCTTTTCAGCCACAATGTTCACCATATTCCTCTATCCTAGCTTCCTCTCCCAACGCTCAGAGAATCTTATCCAGCCATGAGAAATGCCTCCAAACTCAAGGTAATGACCAAAATATTCATAGCCAAAGGAATAACATTCAAAAATGATCCTTTGGGCTCCCTCAGAAACTCAAACTCATCAACTTCTGGGAAATAATATGTAGAAATGGCATATTCAATGGTATCACAGGTAAGCACTCTCTTCCACCAGTGATCAACAACACACTTCCAAGTCAGATCTGCATCTTGCAACCTCTGGTAGTCATCTTGGGTCCATACACCTGATTTGTGGTACCATCTTGATCTGGATGCATATGCTAAAATTTATTCATATAGTTCTACTGGGAAACATCAAAAGAATTTATCATACAACTCATGGTATAGGTTCTCTTCTACCCATCTATGTGCATCAAACTCAGCTCCAGCACTGAATCTTTGAGAAAACTCGTCCTTTGTGCTCTTGAACCATCCTTTAACACTTTCCAAGGTTATACACTCTATCATCATGCATCACAAGGGTAAAGATGCATGTAATTTCTCACAACTACTTCAAAAATATGTCACAACAATGAAACCAAGATGTAGTCCTATTTTATACCCTTAGACCAATATTCTAATCCCATGCACGCCGGCCTATCACCCAATGAATGCTAGGTGCTCACCTAAGGCACGCTTGGGTGCTGAGTCTCTCCTTTATGTGAGTTTTGTGAGAATTCATCATCTTATGACAGATAATCAAATGTAGAAGGAAAGAAAAGAACCATGTAACATTCTAAGAACCTATAATGAGTTGTCATCTCATTGCATCTAGAAAAGAGAAATAATGAGCAGCATATGGAAACAATTCATATAGAATGGAAATGCATACGTATTATACTTCTGAACGCATATATGAGTCATAACAGAACCTTATATTCATATTAACAGATCCAGTAATCCACATTACATCCCTTGAGGTCATAACATATCCTCATATAACCATGTAGAGCCGAGTCATGCATCGGAACTACACTATGTTCATCATATTATAAAAATGAAAGTAGACCTATCACTCTAAATGTGACATGATTCCTATATTCTTCTAATCCCTAACCCCTAGAATCCTCCATGGCATTTCCATAGAGCTCCGCCTCTCTCCAACTCTGTCTTTTTATTCTATTGGGTGCCTGTATTTATATCCTTAGTAACCACTGCCATGCCTTCCTAGAGTTACAGATCAGTTGCCAAGTGTCAAATTGGTCCTCTATGGGAACATGCCTTCTCAGATTCGAGCTCTCCACTCTTTGCAATGATGTTCCTCTGGAACCTTCCATCACATGCTTGGAATATTCCCTTTTTGATCCCACATTCACCAAGTTAGCACCTTATCCACAAGGGTCACGCTTTTCTCATGTGTTGCCTAGGACGTTGAATGCGGCTAAGTTAAAAATTTATCCTGACTTACTCATGTGCACCATGTGTTCTGTAGAACACTACTATAATCCTTCCCTGTGCACCTTCATCCCCGCGAACCCTTCTTCAACTAGGTCACACGTGCCCATGCACCTTCTCATCCTTAGCCAATATTTCAGGGCCTAAAAATGGTCTTATTTATAATTTTCTATTGGGGTGCCCTTGGTTTCATGTTATGCATACATTTCTATTTATCCTTCATAATTGTCTCAATTTTCTTACTAAGGAATCATACACACCATCAAGGCTAATCCCACCCCTTTTAAATATTGTGCCCCTACAACACCCAATGAAATATTCACTCCTTGTATCCACTTGAGTTCCCCTTCTTATCACCATTATTGGAAAGCTTACTAATATTTATTACAACATGGACTTGGCTATTATGGCCAAGGAATTCAAGATCCTATAACAATTTATTCTTAATGGTCTAAGGAAGGTGATATATATTTTCTTCAATCTTCTTATAAACCCTCACTAGCCCTGACATTCATTCTTACATCATAAAAGAATTCCCTTGATGTTTTTTCCATGCATTTAACTCCCACTTTGAATATTTTAATATCCAATCTCATAAATGAGAGTGCTTCACCTAAGATCCTATCTTTTGATGAATTTACTAATGAAGAATACATCCTTGAAAACCTATTTGTATATAAGGATCTCCCTTACTTCTTTCATAATAATAGGTTTCCTCATCATTTACAACCTCATGTGTACTTCAAAGATGGGATTTTCTCTAAAATATTACATGATTCCCTAGACACCATTCCTACTTGTATGTATAGAATATCACTCCTCCTCTCTAAATGAATAACCTATTTATTTTACATATAGTACTAGTTATGATCCTCACTTGATATTCCCAACCACTACCCTTAGTGACACATAGAGGGATGAAATACAAGTGTTGTGATATTTCCCTAACCTTTTTTCTTGAACTTATAATGATATTGTTGTAATTTATACAGCTAAAACTATGCATAACAATGTTGTGCTACATTACAATTCCTAACATGTGCAACAAAAAACATGTAAGATGCACCCTGAAGTAGCTTTACTAGTTGAAAAATAAATTTATAAAATTTTAGATGCTGAAATCATCCGAGTCGTGGATTACCCCAATGGGTATGTAATATCATTCTTATAGAAAAATCAAACGATGATATCTATTGTTGTGCTTATTTCTAAGACTTAAACAAATCCTACACTAAAGATATTTCCCCCCTTCCATATATAGATGTGATTTTTGACTCAACCATGGGCTATGGCATGTTGTATTTTAGGGATGGATTTTCTAGGTATAATAAGATTAAGATAAAGCCTAATGACAAGGAGAAAACCTCATTTACAACCCCCTTGGGTACCTTTTACTACATTTTCATACCCTTCAGTTAAAGAATGATAGTGCTACTTATCAATGCACAATGACTCACATCTTCCATGATTATATCAATAATATTATTAAGGACTATGTTGATAAATTTCTTGCAAAGTCTACACATCATCATAACCATGTGCATGATCTTTGAATTATATTTGAATGGTTATGCCTATAGAATATCCTTTTAAAACCACACAATTGTGTCCTTGACATCACTTTTAGTAAGTTACAAGAGTATATCATTTCCCATCATGGAATCGAGGTTGACCCTATAATATCTAGTC
Organism: Taxus chinensis; assembly: GCA_019776745.2. Lineage (NCBI taxonomy): Eukaryota > Viridiplantae > Streptophyta > Pinopsida > Cupressales > Taxaceae > Taxus > Taxus chinensis. The sequence goes on along the minus strand of CM034148.1, from coordinate 334,017,350 downwards.
CATTTTCAATATGTCACCCCTTGAAATCTAAAGTAATTACGTTCTCTTTAAGGAAAAATTCAAGCAATTTAGCATTTTGTAGCCTAAGTGGTTAATAAAACTTGACCATTCACATGAAACTTAAAGAAATACACTACATTGATTGTGATACCACTTAACAATAAGTATTTGAGGATAATAAGTAATATTTACTCAACCCACGAGTTATCCTTCTCCATATACTTGACACCCTGTTAGCCCAATATGATGATAAAATCTGTGAGTGTACTATTTAGTTTATTCTTCATACTTTTCTCCCTTACGAGTTTAACCACACTCTTATTGAAAAAATATTTCTATCCTTGGTATTTTTCATGGATAAAATATGATAGTATATGTTAAACACCGAATTAAATTCAATCACAAAGGTTGATCCCTTGTGTTACTTGGTAGCACACATACATTTATCCATCTAAATAACATGATGGGTGATGCTCTTAACCAAGTTTGACCTCAAATTTGTCTCCCAAAAATCAATAAAAGGACAATTCCTTGCTAATTGTCTCGATGAAGATCCATTGTTTGACCCCTCTCTTATCAATGAGTAATTTTGGGATGAATACACTACTTACAACATCAGTACCAAAGTATGGACCATGTATTTTGATGGGTCTCATTATGCTAATGATTTAGGCATTGGAATTATTTTTGGCACACCCTAAGGTGAGACCCTACCATACATGTATCAATTATGATTTTGATGCACTAAAAATCTTGTTGAGTATGAAAAATTAATCATGGGTATCTATACTACTCAAACACTACGAATCCAAAATATACAAATTTTTAGGGATTTGCAACTTTTCATTCATTAAGTAAAAGACATATACAACATAAAAGAGTAACTCTTGATCCTGCATAATTCCATCATTAAAATTCTACTTTCAAACTTTAATTCCTACTCCATTACTAATATTCCATAAAAGGAAAATTGACATGTTCATGTCATGGATAGTGTCACTTCATTAATACATTTATATATAATTGATGATTATGCTACTTTCAATATCCAACAACTACAAAATCATCTATCACTACTGACAATATTGATTCTCTTCACATATTGGTTACTACCCACATTGAAGAAAACCTTGAATGGCTCACTAATATATACAATTAGCTCTATCAGAAAAAATTTCTTGAGAATTCCTCACCCTAAGAAGGTCTTTGCATAAGCCATGAAACCACACATTATGTCCTTATAGGAGGCTCCCTATGTAAATTTTATTTTTATGGTTGGATATTATGCTGCTTAGTAAATAATGATTCACAACTTGCTTTATCCCAATTACACGATAGTGAGTGTGGTGGTCACTTTAGTTGTAAAACTATGTCCCAAAAGTTACTCTGTCAAGGATATTATTGGCTAATGATGGACCATGACAGTCATGAGTATGCCAAATGATGTGATCAATGTCAATGCCACACCATCCTTAACTATGTATCATTTCACACTTTATAACCAATTTTTGCCCCATGACATTTATCTATATGGGGTTCTGATCTTGATGGAAAAATCAATCCAGAGTTTGCACAAGGACAACAGTTTACCATCACTGCCACTGAATACTTTACCATATGGGTCATGGCTATACCCATGTTATCTACCACACGATATGATATATATAGATTCTTAGTCACACACATCATCACTCTCTTTGTAGTCCCTTAATGCAATTGTTACATATAACGAGCCAAATTTTAAAAACTATACTATTAAACAATTTTGTGTAAAAATCCAAATCAAACATAATTTTTCTATTCCTTATTACCCACAAGAAAATCACCAAGCTGAGGCCAATAATAAAACCATTGTCAAATTTTTTTAAAAAATTATTGATAAATATGGCATTGACTGACATAATTAGATAATCTATGCCATCTGGGATTACTGAACCAATCTTAGAACACCTAGAAATGCTTCCCCTTTTCTCTAGTTTATGGGAATGAATATGTTTTACCATTAGAACTAGAAATCCCCTCACTCCACATATTGATTAAAGACATCATTAAAGACAATGATTGTTGGGAGAAAATATTACATGAATTGGAAATGCTTGATTCTACATGTGTGTAAGATTTGGAACATTTGCATGTATCAAGAACACATTAAATGTGCTTAAAATAAAAATTTTCATGCCCGCCATTTCAAGTAGGAAATCTTGTCCTTAATGAAACATAAAAAAGAATAAAAAATGCAAATAAAGAATTAAAATGAAAGTTCAAGCCCAATTGGTTAGGCCCATATACAACTATCAAACACATCGGCCCTGGTCTTTATAGTTTAACCACACTTGATGGTAGGCCTATAAAAAATCCTATGAACATCATGTGTTCAAAACAATATTATACTTAATGATGCCCATATTTTATGTACATAGCTAAGCACTTTGAAAATACAAAAAACATTCACATCTTTGAAAAAATACAAAATTAGAACCCATACACTTCGCTTAAGTTATTCACACTTTACATTATACATGTTTGTCACTTTGGTTTGATAGGAATCATAATCGCTTAAGGTATTTTAAGCATGATCTAGGACATACATTGAACATTACATGATGATAGGTGTTGGTTGACCCTTTTACCCAAGCTTTCTATTCATCTAGGGGTATCTTTTTTACACTACATATATGTGATATGGCTCCATTATATTTCCTTTATACTTCCTCATTATGCTTGATTAGGTATATTGTGTACATGTTATCTTTTGAGCTAATAGGACTAACACATGTGTCTTATGAAACGTTGAAATATCTTGTGTTACATATTTTTCACCTCTATTGGCTACCATATCATGTTATCATGTTTTTACACTCTTACTTCATACATACCTTCTTGTGTGTGTATTACTGTTTGCTTGTTTTCATTTCTTGTGGCCTATGTGCCTTGATTGTCTTGTGATATTGTTGGTGTCCTATGTTTTTGGAATCATGCCTATCTTGTTTACTCTTGCTTTATCTTATTTGTAGGCCTACGAGCCTTAATAGTCTTGTGACACTATGTGTATCCCATATTTGTATCTTTACACCTTTTGTGTGACTTTGTTTGTATACTTGTGACATCTAATTTCACTAATGTTACACTTGTATTCTCATATATACATTTATATAACTCTTGTTATCAACAACGTGGTTTCTATATATTGCTATCATTACTTGTCTTACATGCCATGGTTATCACCATGCAAAAACATATTCCTTGTTGTAGGAATAAGTTATTCCAGGTGGCCACCTCTTCAACATTCTACAGTCTCCTATGGTTTCTCAAACATCTAGTACATGAGAACAAATTTTCTTTTGATCTATGTGATCAACATGGTTTTCACACATGCCTCAAAAGAGGGGACATTAATCCAAGTATAGTATACACTTACAATAGACAAATGAAGAGCTATGGTATAATATATAGGTAAAAATAGGGTATTAGTACTCAAAAATCTAGGAAAACACAAAAAATCAGACAAAATGTACATGTTTAGAACTATATAGATTGGTCAGGGCCGTATGGTATGGTCCCAAAATTCCCAAATGTTTTTTCATAAGGGTAGAAACATCATCTATCTTAGTAGTTTTAGATTTTAGCTATATTTTTAGACTCATTTTAGACCATTATTTGAGGCATGAAGCAATTCATTCCTTCTTTGACATGGCATCCAGTTTATACTACAGTTTCAAGAATAATGGTGGCATATGTCTCCTTCCTCCATCAATATTTTAGCACAATTCAGTTTCTATGTAGTTGTGTGACACATGGAAAGGGCATGGGAAAACCTATTCTCTTTTATACTATGTCATTATTTACAAAATTGGTTCTAGATCCATCTGAAACAGTGTGGTCCATGGGGTTATAGAAGGTATCGAAGTGGCTAAGTTATTCATAGGAAAAATTTCCTTTTGCATTCAAAGGGGAAAATATCAAAGTTGTTGAATAAATTTGATACTTTTTCTTCTTCCTTGACACGGTGTTTTAACACTTCATTCTTATTATTATATCCTCTTCATTTTGTGTTGGGTTGCATGCACCAAACACTCAAGTTTATCCTTAGAATAATTGGGAATTGATCACCCCCAATCCTTCAACAAAGTTCCATGGGTTTATCAAAGCAAATATTCAAGTACAAGCAAAACACATGAGTTTCTCCCCGCATAAAGAAATAGATGTATTCCTTGCTTACATCTCTTTCATTTAATATTTACAAAAAATACAAATATTTCATGTTAGACTTTATATATTGAGTTAAAGTTCAATTCTTAATCATGGACATTGACTACACTCCATGTTGCAAGTTTCATCATGGAGCATACAAACACCAAGCACAATAGGATTTTACAAAAAAAAACATTTGAGTGAAGAAAAATCATGTCTACACACTCAAGTTTCTTTTCCTTTAAGCATGTGATTTCATTTCATCTTTCAGGTGGGTAAATGTAGACACTCAAATTTGGAAATTCACCTTTTGACACAACTAGTTTTGACAATACCCTCTTGCTAAGATAAGTACAACCTTCTCATTCCTACTTAAAAAAATATGAGATCTCTTGCTTAACTTGTTTATCCTTGCACAATGACATTCCATCAAATTCTAGGATGAAAATGCATAAAATCCATAGAAAAACATTATTTGACAACCTGCAAACTTTAGATTGCATGATTTCCATCCATAAACAAGGTTGTATAATTTGGTTGCGATATTATATCCGGTCTTGGCTAACTTGTATGGTATTTGACTAACAAGTTCTCTAACTTTACATTTAATTTCATATTCTTTGTTTGGTTTTATAATCCCTCTAGGTCATCCCTTCTTAGATAAATAACCTACAAATCCCTGCATAAGAAAGTAAAAAATACCTCATTTTCTTTAACCTATAAATCCTATGACACTACATTGATACAATCGCTTATAAAAATTGCAAATGTAACACAAGGATATCTAAATCTTGAAATAACACGCCTATAATTATTATTATTACAATAATATCACTGGTTTGAAGTTTCTTAGTAGGTCAAGACATCACTATCTCACATCCAGAAGAACTCAAACATCTATTCCCTGAGTATTTTAGCAAGATCCAACTCAACTCAATAATTATCAAATATGGCTATCAAATCTAGTTTCATTCATTAAAATATCACATGTTATGTGGAGAGTGATGTGTGGTTTGAGGAATCTTCAGAGTTTTACCATCATCTAAGGTGCACGAGGGTTACCAAAACCCAGCTAATCTTTGTTTTACAGGAGTTCCCATCCACGAATAGGGTTTGAGATATGTTCAAAATATGCAGGGAGATTCACAACATGACTAACAACTAGGGTTTGACAACGATAGAAAGTTTTAGATTCAAAATCCAAGCATGTCTAGGACTATATAGAAGGTTCAAGATGGTATGGAAAAATCCTGATAGATTTATATAGTTTCATACAAGGAATATTTCTAGTTACAATCTCCAGAATGAAGCATCATCATGTTCAGATCTTCCTATTTCAGCAATACATCCTCCCATAACTTCCCATAATCATTTGTAATCAGCTAAGTGCATTGATTCCTTGGTGTTTTCAAGTTTGTATCTTATTTATCATATCATCTACAAGTATTAATGCATTACCCTGATATTGATAATTAATATTGGAATTTAATTAATCAAAATAATCACCTGTTGCTAACCCTTAAGTCCTTTATTATACTTAATTCACTAAAATCATTAGGTTTCTCAGAAATCTAATTAGGGTTTAGAAAAAATCTATATCACTAATAGACAAGGGTGATAAATTTATAAATTTACAATATCATCTATAAGATTCTCCCAATATAAGTATAGAACTAAAGGAGTTATGTAGCATATGTGTATGTGTCTACAAAAAAGATCAATTAAAATCTAGTGTGTATAAAAATAGATAATTAAATTGATATATCATGATAACATCAATGTCTAAATCCATATAATAATAAAGTAAGTCACATATAGGTCATGGTTTTGTATTTCTATAATATTTGAATGAATTTTTATTTACTTAAATATTTGGACATATAAATAAATTTGTATATGCTAAGGGTCCTAGGCCATGGGTTACCAAAAATATAAGAAGAGGGATTAGTTCCTAGATACTTATGATTTCATAAATAATCAAATTTAACACATTAAATTTGTCACGTCATTATGTCGTGCGCGCACGTGTGTGTGCGTGCGTGCGCGTGCATGCATGTGTGCGTGCGTGCATGCGTGCATGTGTGCGTGCATGTGTGTGTGTGTGAATCTTGATAGTAGGCATTAGAAGAATGAGTAGTGATAGATCAACTCAATACAATAGTAGAATAAATAATTATACGAATAAGGGGATATGTATAAGTAGTCTATATATTTTAATGCAAGTAATGGAATTATATGAGGGATATCCTTTCATCCCATCAATTGGATGATCATACATGTGTCATGTGTCAATTAGTGTAAGCACGTACTATTCTTGTAAGGGATAATAGGTATAAATGAGTCACCATCAAAGTAAAAGAAGTGATCATGTGCAATATAGTATCCAAGAATAGCATTGTTAGAAATATGTGAACACACAAGCGATGGGTCACTATTTATCTTACTAATATGTGGTATCTAATATGTATTGAGAGAGTTCATTGATGTCCCATATGCATAAAACGCATAATGGTAGTGTACTACTATGAATTACACATGATTATGTAATAAAAGGTGGTATGTAGGAGGAGATTCTATAAAATCTTGATCAAGATGTGTCTTTATTAGTGGGTGCTATGAAATATATGTAGGAATATAATCAAGTATCTATCACGGATATCACTAAATGGGTTGTGAAGGTTTTTCCTAGGTGTATAGTAATACACATTAGGACATGGTCACAATAGGTAGTATGATATGTTGAATGAGATACTCATATGAGAAACTTGATAATTTAACCACTTTTTTGTTATGTATATACTAAAAACATTTGAGTAAAGTTGAAGGTATAGATTTCATATCATGAATACATAGATATCAAACTAATAAGTTGATTTTATTATTAGAAGGTAATACTAAAATACATGTGGCAATTTCCTTGGGTCCTACCTATAGAGGTAATGTGATGCCTCATAAAATACTATGTAGTTTTCCATCATATCCCTTCACTATTTACACTATACTAAATAAGTTCTATGTGGTGAACCCAAGGGTATTTATGAGATTCAAAATTTAGTCCCATGGTACTTGATAATATCACTTTGGAATTTATCCTAGTATTATCCCATTTATATACTTATTGAATAAACTTAAAGATTCATGATTTATACCATATCCTGAGTCCACGAGGTTATAAGGTATTTCTCCATCTTAGTACTTTATGAATCATTTCACGTTATACATAATACATCTTTAGATACTATATATACTACCTCCTATCTCAGATTTAATTCCATCTTTATCATGGATAGGTTCTTGGGTTAAGGACATGTTTAGCTAATGAAATTTTCCCCCTCCCGATGAGCCTATCCCTTATAATTTTAATGGTAATATTTTCAAATGAACATGTTACCTTGGTTGTATTATGGTCATTAGGGTGAGAAATCATTTTATTTAATCATTTATACAAACATATTAACCATTACTCATTAGGAGCATGTAAGGATATTTTATAAAAGGTACACTCTAAGAAGGTCATTGAGAGAAGTCATTAAAGCACCTCTCCCTTAGAGAACACCATAAGAAATCAACTCAAATATATAAATCTTATTTTTTCCATAGGTCAAACATATTATGTAGTAAACTAAATTCATGCATTAAATTCCAAGCATTGAGGGTGAAACCAAAATACATAACTAGTTTATTTTATATAACCTCCAAATCATCATAATATTTGGATAATTATGTGTGTATCGATCCTTCTTCAGAGTATTGGTATGTAGTACAATACACATGACATTAGTGTGGGTGTGGTGAGGTCATTATAGAATAAAATATGTCTAACTTATTTTTAGGTCAATAAGAGAGGAGAAGACATTACATGTACATAAGAATCATCACAGAGATTCACATATATAAAATAAGTCCAATGACACTGGTGAAGTAGGTGTAAGAGTCATATTGTAGTTCAAATCCATAAAGGACAAATTCATAGATCCCTAGATGAATTTGGACATGAATATGTGCATTATTAAATGAACTTGTAAAACACTCAAATCCATATCCCTAAATTTTATAAATAGTGTAATGAAATTTTTTTATTAGATTCGGTAATAAGCATGGATAGGCTCCTAGGGGCCTTACATCAGAGAATGGAGAATTTTATTAATAGTGTGATGAAATTTTATAGAACTTCCTACTCTAATTTAATCTCATTGTCACCCAGTATGAGCTTAGAGAATGGTAAATTATTTCTAAACCCTAACCAAAACTATACTTTCACTATAATATTTGTTAAAAAAAAATTGAAGCACAAAATCACAAAGATTAGTTGAAAACATAATGTGAGTGATACATGGACATAAATTAACTAAATTAGTGTAATGAGATTTTGAACACATGGTAGCGTAAGATTCATTGATTGGTTTGATTATCAAGGATTGAAGATGTCGTATTTTTCATGCTAATTTTATGTTTAAGGAACATTTTAAAATAAGGTATATTTGTAGGAATATACTTGTTGATTGAAATCTATAAATATATTATCACCCTTGTAATGAAGGAATAATTTTTTGAGGATATTTGTTTAGGGACTATTCAGTTAGCACAAGTTAGATAGTTGTTGATAGTTTAGGGTTTGGTGTTCCATTTATGCGTATAATATCTAAAATATATGAAATGCATTACTAGAATGGATATTTAGTGTATATCATGAGCATTCTCTTGTTAAATTACTTTGATCTATGTGTGTGTTTTAATTTTTCATGAATATAAAATCATATAACATCTGATACTCACAATTATATATAAAATGAGGTCCTAAAGGAAATTTATTATGTTTTGGGTAATATTTTCAAGTGCGTTATTCATTCAATGTGCCAATATCGATAGAGAAGTGATCCCAGACATAGAAAATAAGATTAATTTATTTGGTTACATTTCTATTACCTCATTACCTTGGTTGTGAGGCTTTTTTTATGTTACCTATTGTTTTGCTGAAAGGATTGGGCCTAATCGTGAGTGTTTTTTTGTGAAGAATATGATGGAATTTTCATTGAAACCCTCGGTATGATAGGATAAATTTATGATGTGTAAGGTTTAGGTGATTGAAAGGTTTGAGGTGAGGGTAGATATTTATAGACTAGTGTAAATTTTATGGATTTCCATGTCAAGGATGAGTATTTTTTTAGAATTGGAGAAGATGAAATTGTTGAGGTTTCCACTGAGGACTCATATAGGACAGAGAGGAAAAATATTGAAAACTGCTATTGAAACCATAAGAGGAAGGGCGTGGCACAATAAAATCCTACATAATGGTGGAAAACCACCCTTTAAAGAGAATGTTTTTAGAAGAAACTCCCTAGAAAATTGATAGCGGAAGGATATGATATAGAAGTTGAAATGGTCGAGAGACACAAGATCAGGGAAATTCATCATCTCAAACAAACTGGATGATAAAGACTTTGTGTGTTTCTTTTACGATATGAAGTTTTTTCATTAAGTTTGAGATTTTGGTGTTTGGAATAAATACATGAATGTATTTGAAAATAAATAAGTGGATCCTATATACGCCATATTTTTTACGCTTGATAACTGTTTATTTTGTGCAGGGGTTATTGATGAATTATCCTTCTGAGAGAGTTCCTTAAGAGGCCTACTAAGAATTGGGTATGGTTAGAATTGGTCATGTGGGATAGACCAAAACATTTGAGATATGTCTCTGTTATCCTTATTCACCTTATACTTACATCGTTTTTTCCCTTTGTTCACACATTATACTCATTGTGTCTACTTATCCCATTATGTCCACTTGTTTCTTCTTATCGTATGCCAATATCCATACTTTCATCCACTTTGTACCTTCATCATTTGTATTAAATTATCTCTTGGCCTCTATTCTTGTTATCAGCTAATTTTGACTACACAAAATTATAACGTGATTTTTTTTAAAAAAAATCTGAAGTGTCCTTTCTCATGGTTTATCACCTTTATCGCGATCGTTTTGTTTGTCTGATTGTTTTTCCCTTCGTTTCATTATTTTCGATTGAGAGGTCCTCATGTTACGTCACAAACCATGTTTTAATTAATTAATAAATATTTAATTAATATCTTACTTTATTATTTAATAAAATTAAATTTATTAAATTTTAGGATTTTTAATTAATAAATATTAATTTAATCCTCATAAAAGTTGTTCGACAAATTTGGAAGAACTTTTCTCATTTCTCCTAATTTCCGTGGGCATTTAAATGCCGTGAGAAATTGTCATGGGTAATTATAATTTTGCTTCCAATTACCACGGGCAATTACAATTTTTCTTCCATCATCCAAGAAATTGGGAAGAAGATGGTTACAAGAAGTTGCAGAAGTGAGAGAAATTGGGAAGAAGAAGAAGCAAGAAAAATATTGCAGACATCCAGAACCAAAAGAAAGAAAAGATCATTCCACATGGGCTCCTCAGCTTTCACATGGAAACCTGGCGTGGGCATTGGCTAGAGATAGGAAACCTTGAGAGCTCCAGGTAGTTGTCTCCATTTTAGAATCACAAGCTTACAAGAATCCATACTTCAATTTTTGCTCAATATCATCCATGCTCTGTGCAGAGTGCCTGATCCGTATAGCATGCTAAATCTGACTCAAGCTCAAAATAAAAAAAGAAGAACCAGGTTTAAGAGTCTTTATTTTCTCTGCATGCCGTGTATTTTTATCAAAGCTATTTATTTTGTTTTATTGTGCCAAATTGGGAACATATACGGAAGCCCACGCAGGCCAAGGCAATACGCACCAGTCTGAGAAATCACATACACGCATTCAAAGAAGATCCATGCCAACATATTGAAGCTAGAAAGCCACACAGTGGTCAAGAACACATCCCACACAGGCCAAAAGAAGTTTAAAATATCGCGCATTTTCAAGGAGGAATATGGCAAAAGATAATGCAAAAGAGGATAAAAATACCATGCATTGTTCACGCATAGACAAGGAAGCACACAGTTGTCCAAGAAAAAAAAAAGGAGAGAATTTCCACGCATTGACCAAAGATCAACAGGCTAAGGTAATATTGGCCATGCATTTACAAGTAATTCATTATTTCCACACAGGTTTTAAGAGAAAAGAAAATCCCACGCGCATCCAACGTCAAAAGAAGATCCAAATACCACTGTCCACGCCTGCAAGGAAATAGACACATGTATCAGCAAATGCCATTCACAACAAAAGTCCAAATAAGCTCATGCACAGCTGTCAACAAAGGAAACAAAGATCCACGCTACGGGTAGAGGAAAATTTTCAAAGGGCAAGCATTTGGGTTTGAAGGCCACTCATTAAGAAATCAAATATATATGTCACACATTTGTAAATAAAGGAGATACTACACAGCCCATGCAAGACAATATTTTCCACGCATTGGTGGAGGAAAAATCAACAAAATAGCCCATGCCTACCTAGAGAAGAAAGAAATACCACACATTGGTACAGTTAGAGCATATCCCACGCATTGAATAGAAGATTAAAAGTCCACTTGTTGGAGGAAAGCACAAAATTACACATTCACAAGCTCAGGCCATTGGCAACGGGAAGAGGTAGAGAATTAAATATAGGCAGCCAAACCATTGGCTCAAAATCCAAATCGAGTAATTCGATCTTAATCTTAATATTGTTATATATCTCGAGTTTTTACTACCGTTTTAAAAAAAAATTAACCAGGAAATTACTTGGCTTTATTTTTAAAAAATAAATAATAATAAATAAATAGCCATATTTTTCTTGGTGATTCAGAGACTAAGACCCAGCGTCGTTTATACAATTTTGCATGATTGTTTTGTCTTTCCTTTAAAATTCATAATGGGAGAACGTTCTAACAAATCGGCCCTCAAGTATGCATATTAAGGATTAATTCCAACATCGTCCTTAAGCTCAGCATACAATAATATTTCAGATACTAATATGGGTCATGTGGATACTATCCAATTTTGCGACAAGGTTAGGAGGGAAGGAAAAATGGTTTTCTCAAAAAGACTCTATCGTTGTGGCTTACCTCAAGCGAGAGCATTTCCAATGGCAATACAATGTCCTGAGTTTGTTCCAGCTTGTGCCAAACACTGAACCTGAGCGTCAGGGAGTCTTTAATGACATAAATGAACCCCTTCTGCTCAACTCTCCCAAGCATATGAAAGATATGTTAAAATTTGCACTTTATGAAGAAATTGTTGACATAACGCAAGAATCAGCACAATAATTATGGAATGAAGATCCCTTGAGATTGATCAAAGTGTCCAACAGTGATCTAGAAGTTATTTATGCCCTTTCCAATGAAGTTGTGCCCAAAAATCCTAAGGTATTCTCCAGGGTTGTGATTAATAATAGTGGAGATAGATTTGCAGAAATTGTAGTTCTAATAATTGAAAAGGATCGTGGGGACATGACAATCACTGACTATGAAGTATCTATAATAGCCCTTGGAAAGACCACTTTTGAAAGTGATGTTGTTACAGGAAAATATTCAATGAATAATGTGCTTAAAAGGTTGGAGAGATACAAATCTCAAATTTCCCAACTCAAAGAAGAGAAGAATCAGTTGATCTCATACGTTTAACATTTGATCAGTCTAATTGTGTTTTCTTTTCCTATTCCAGAAACAGTGGCCATCCCAGATCAAGAAATTCTCAATCAATAAAAGGATGTGATCACTCTAGGGCACACTCTAAGGTCTTGGGTTTCTGAGGTAGAAAATGGTGGGTTGAGAACAATTGATGAGGTGATAAAAATATCTGAGAATATTTATACCTACCTTGATCCAACGTTTCCATTCAAGGAATGCCTCATTGCAGAATTAATAGCTATAGATGAGATATTTACAAGTCTTCAGGATCTTTCCCTTATGGAATCTATATTCCTAGCCTCGGTCTGGGAAAATGATTTTGGAAGACTTAGTAATTCAGTTTGACAGTTTGTGCGATGAATCTTATACCACACTATCCTCCATTCAAGCCTTCATCGAAGAGATTCCTTGTACCTTTATCAATGAACAAAACCAAAGGAATTTAGTACAACATCTATAGGAACAATTTATGAAATTGTTACATGACATGTACACTCCTGTTAATATTTTTTCCACTTCTTCACTGGATAAATGTTTCGGGATCAAACACATTTGTGAAGAGATCCAATCTAAAGTTACGGACCTGTATACCATACCAAGAAAGATTCTTGAACTGCGGGTACTTTGTGAGGCTTTTCTTCTTCCAATTTTTTTTCCAAAGGAAGAAAAAATGTGCCAAACATTGCATAAGCTCAAATCTTTCGAATTGGTGAAAAATCAGGATCCTTGTTTCACCAACAGAATGGTGGGATAATTTCCTATGTTATCTATTGGGTGTGTGTGTGTTCATTTCTCATACAATTGAGAATAGGCGAACCCTGCCCAATGGATAAGGAACTAGTTATTTTACTTAATTTTCATGTGTTTTTCTACATGGGGTCCACATGTACCCATTTCCATTTATTTATGTACTTTTCCTAAAGTGACTTTCAAATTGTTATAAAGTGATGTTGACTTATTCTAGTTAGGTCATTTAAAGTCAAAGTCACTTAAGGTGCCCTAATTTAATGTTCATGTAAACTCTAACTACTTTGTAACCAACTTTTGGGTTATAAAAGGAAGTTAGGGGCTCATTTGTACGGGTTCCTTTGAGAGAGGAGAAGAAAATACTTTTGTGTGCAAGCTTTGTTTCAGGGAAGAAACTTTATGTTCTTTTGTGAAGACATTATTTTAAGTTAATGAAATATGAACTTTGTGTCCCATTCGTTATCTCTTGTAGCATTTTATGTTCTTATGTTTATTAGATGTTAGTGTTTAAATCTTGTATGCATATATTATCTTTGATCTTATTTTCAACGTTATTAATATGTTGTTCTTGTTCACAGTGATCAAGCTCTGGTATTTACTTGCTCATGTGTGTTCCCTTTCATTTATTCTAGTTTATCTTATTCAAACTCTATTTTATTTGAGATAGGTATTCGTTGTTCTTCTTCTTTTTGCAATATTAGCTTTGTTTTTCCTGACTATCGTATACTCCTTCCATCCATTCCTTTCCATTTCTTTCCCTCATTCACACTACTTTCCATTTGATGTCCCAAAACACCCCCCACATACAATTTTAAATGTGTAGATGTAAATACAGTTTTGGTTTTCAATAAAGGCAACCTCACCTTCATTGAGGAGGGACTTTGTCCCCTAACTGTTGCATGTTATTTGCATGCATGCAAATCCATTTGCTAACAATTCCTCAAGTTTTACACCTTGTTATCTTAGGGTTTCCCCCATGAGGTTGATGTCATCACCCATGGGCTATGGCATTGGGTATATATACTTCAATAATTCCTTGTTATTTTTACTAACTTACCACCACTTACACTAAAACAAATAATTTATTGTCACTTATTTAATTACTCTTGCTCTCACTATTTTGAAATTATTGGATGACTTTGGAGTCTTGGAGCTTAGAACTTTTGTATTTAGGTCACCACAGTGAGTTAGGATTGTAGATATTTTTCTTGACCTTACCCCTTCTCCACCCATAACAATTATATCTTGGTGTTGTGTCTCTAAGGAGGATTATGCATCAACAGTCACACACACACTACATGTAAGTATCTCTAACTCTCTTTAGTATCTTATTTTGAATGTTCTTGTTGTATGCTAGTCATTCTTTACTATAGATTAGAGTAGATGTAGATTCTATATGATATATTTCTTTGTCTTATTATTATTACACCCCTTAGATTTATCTACCACTTTAATTATTATCCCTTATTTTTAATTGTTAGTGGGATAATTAAATCTATCTTAGTTGTAGGCTTTGGAAACCTATATCTATCCTAAGGTTAGAGATAACATCCTCTAGATTTACAACATTAGTGCTCCTTGAGAACCTTTATATCTAAACAATGTAAATAGTCTTATATTGGATCCATATAGTTGATAAACCATATAGGAACCTCTCTTTTACCCATCATACACTCTCGTGGGCCCAACATGAATCTTAATTTGAGTTAAATTAGGTGATATTCACTCCTTTTTATTTTTCCTTATTTTTCAAACACATTTGACCCCCGTTCAAAACCTACTACATGGTCAATCTTGTCTAAACTACAATAATTTTATCTCTAAGCATTTGGCACATGTGTATATTTTTATATACAACCAATCTAGTTAGACATTCATCTATATCAACCCTTATGCCATCAACCCTTTTTCACCCTTGCAAATTCTATCTTGTTTATATTATAGGCCTAACACCCCAACTTTCTAAAAGACATTTTCTTCAATATTCATCATGTATCCTATTCTGATCTTCTTATCTATCCCTTTATGATTCATTTGGGTTTATCCTTCATTCCCTCACCTTATTTTGGAAGACTCAAATCTTATGGATCTCTTTCTTTACCTTTATGGATCTATGTCACCAACCATCTCATTATAGTAGGTTTTATTCTTCTTGAAATTTATTCCCTCCCAACTAATTTCATTGGCCCTTGTGTACCAATATTATTGACCCCATAATAAAAATTACCCATATATGAATGTAATGTAGTATAAATCAGAGGGTTTAACTCTATGGAGCTTATTTAGAATATAAACAACAATGATCTCTATACACCTAGTAAATAAGGGGAGATAATTAAAGTTTCCCAAGATATGGAACCCATGGAAGAAATAACCCTAACATATCACTCAAAACCCATCAATCACAATAATAATCCTACAATTCAAGCTACCCCTAATCATTCCCCCAAAAAACTCCATACAAAACAATAACACTAAGGCTTCTTCATCCAATGGATCTAATCCACTAATTGATCCTAATCTCTTGATTATCAAATCGTTGGATCAAAGGACCATTATGCAATTGTTTACTTTTTCTATCATGTTTCAAATAAAAATTCATATCCTACAATTGGAATCTCAATTATCTCAAATATTAATAGAGACTAATCATGCTTTATCACATAGTTGACCTTTGGATGCTAATAGGAATCCCATCCCTCCTCCTCCAATATGGAATAAGGTTGTTCAAACATTGAAAAATGAACCCATAGCTCCTTACATAGCTTTTATGGATATAGGGGGATATCTCCTACCATTTCTTATGATGGCTCAATAGATCCATACATTTATCTTAAACTAATTAGAAACATATATAAACAATGGGTTAAAACCAATACTTATGCTACAACTAAGCTCCATAGGGGATGATATAGAATGATATAACCAACTCCCTTCACACTCCATTATCAATCAAGAGAGTTTAGTCCAGTATTTAGTGAAGGAGTTATAGTAGCAAGGTATTCCTTAAAATACATGCCAAAACTTCATTATCCTAAAGTAATATCCTAATGAATCAGCCCATGATTTCATCAAAATATGGAAGGATATATCTAATCAAGCTAATGATTTTCTTGACAATCAAAATCTTTGTAACGTCTACCTTAAGACCCTTGTTCCTAATATCCAATATAATATTGAATACTTCTCTCCCACCACATTAGAAGATGATCTTAAATAGGTAAAATGGTAGGAATACCTTATGTGATAATTTGAACAACCATATAAGCCCTCGAATACCCTTAAATCTACGTCTAACTCCATTAACTCTTAATCCCTTTCTAAAAGAAAATATATAACACATTCCTCTTACAATAATGATAATCAAAGTGTTATTTCTCATAATGCAAACCATCCAAATTTATCATCCGGTGTGTCGTCACAACTCCTCCCTACCCCTTATATCTTCTCTCCAACTAAACAACCAAGAGATTACTTTACTTTTGACCTCTTATAATTTTGGCATGCCACTATCAACCATTACCTTGAAGATTGTCAGAACCTCAAGACATGTAATTTTGATTTCTTCATCGGGACTTAATTTGATATCGATGGTATCATTCATGAACACTATGAGAAATACAAATCCATTCTTGAATATCACAAATAATTTTAGTCTAGGACTAATCGTAATAAATATGCAATGAACCACCACATAGGCACGATCAAAGGTTCTTATGACTCTAATTACCTTCATCACAATATATCAATGCAAATAAAGTCAATTAATGATGAATTACTACACATAAGGGAATCATTTACAAACCTAAAACACATTCCAACAATGATCAAAACATCACTAATACCTCTCTTGAGGATCCATATGATGATTCAACTCCTTCAATTAAGCCTCATCCAAAACTAGTTGTAGAAGACTCCACCATAGATCCTATCATGACACCATCATATAAGATTGCTCAAAATTATAAACCACACCAAATTTTGGGGCATCTCCATCCTTCTCACCCACTCAAATATAATTATGATGGTCCACTTATCCTAGGTTACAATACAATTTCTTGGATGAGCTTAATTCCATGACTTGCCAAATCCCCTTGATGGAACTTATACGCACTTCTCCACAACATCGAAAATTCCTCATGCAAAAAATTTATCACTTGGAAAATGTTTTTGATGAAGTAGAGGAATCTCATCCTACCCCACCTAACCCCAATATTAATAATATTGAAACAATTGTTCCTCCTTCAAACAATAAAACCTTTACCATTGAATTTACAGAGAATGATATCATTAATGCAAACATATTTTTTCACTCAGATGATTCTCCACTCTTATTAGTGTCATCATTCATGACACACAAGTAAGTATATTATTGGTGGATGAAGGATTTGGGATCAATTTCACCTCCTTTTTTGCATTCAAAACCTTATCTTATCTAATTCTGACCTAAAATGTACCCGACTCACTTGTCATGGGTTCGATAAAAATCCACTTGGTTGTATTTGGATTCCCATCATAGTAGGCCACACCAATATCCACACCAAGCTCAGGGTGCTCGATCATCTACTTTCTCATAATATCTTTCTTGGATGCCTTAGATACATTACGTGTGCATAGTTGTATCGTCAAGATACCAATGTATTAAGTTCCTCCACAATAATCAATGGATAGGCATGATGCTAACCCACATACTTTATTTAACAAGACTTTCCATATTCTTATTGTAGTTGTGGCACCTAGAATTACATATGATTAATTTTATGATTACTGGCATAACATTGAGGTAACCTTGGAAGACTCGTATGATGATGAACCTGATGAATTGTAAATGTGATTACTAAAAATCTCTTACCCAAAAATTTAATGATATGGATTCATTTAGTCCTATGACCTCGGGATTGATTTCCTCTCATCTTAAAATCCAAGGAACCCCCTTGTAAAGTTTCTTATTATATCCCATAACCCCCTCTAAAAATAAAGAACATGAGATCACACACCTTTTTGTGGATCCACTTGCTCCATGATCCTTTGACAAAATGCCATGGTATGTGACAATTGCATTAAATCTAACATGCCTAGTAATGATCCCATGATCCATGCCACTACTAAATGTATCACTTATGGAGACTATATCTTATCCCACACTAAATTATGGATACATGCCTAGTAATGCTACTCATACTACCCATGATACTCACATGATTTCTAATCTTATGACTTCTATCCTCCTTCCTATGAAACTAGAGATAGTGAGGTTGAAGAGGTGTTTCCCTATGTTCCACCAGCTAATACACCCTTACTCAATACACTTTTGGTTCTTCAAAAAAAACTCCAACCACACCACTCCCCATCTGAATTTTCCACCCACAAAAAAATTCATCACACCCATATCTGACTTTACTCATTATGGTTATGCTCTATTTGAAACAATCAATCCATCTAAACACTACATGGTTTATCTAGTGTATCATGATTCACCCTCTCCTGATGCCATAAGTTGTTGTACTACCAACATGACTAATCCCATCAATAATTATGAATCTCCTCCACCCCTCCATCCTGACATCAATATAGAATCTAAGCTATTGGATGTACGAAAAATCACTTCTCACAAAAATCATTATGGTAAGAGATATGTAGATCTTGAAATTGATGTCGATTATAATGGTTTTATTCCTAGTTTTGACAATGATGAGGCCATTATTTAATTAATCTATTCCCATGATGACATCTCTCTTCACAATAGTAAAAATCGATCATCTCCATAGCAAAACCTAACTCTTTGACAACTTCATCACTATTGATGACCCTTTTAATGATGAAATTGTTAAACTTCCCAAATCTTCATATCATTTATAGGATGACAATACCATGATCACTAAAAACAACACAAATTTCTAAATCAATGAGTATCCTTCTTATATTTTCATGTTAGGTGTTTTATTTCCCCATCTACATGATAAACATATTGAATTCATTTGTAAAAATAAGGAAGTATCTGTTTGAGGATATTTCAACATGCCTAACATTTCTAATGACATCTTCATTCACAACATTATTACTTACCCTGATGGTACACCTATGTTGAAAAAGATTCATAAATTTCCTCCTAAAATCAAAAACACATGTCATAAATAACTTGTAAATATTTTAGACACTAAATATATTCTCTTTATTTACTATTTTGAATGGGTTTCCAACATCATCCCCATTCATAAGAAAGTCACTTTCACCATTCAAATTCGTATTGACTTTTGCACCCTTAATATTAGTTGTCTAAAGGATAATTTCCCTTTTCCTTCCATTGACAACATCGTTAATGCCATAACAGGATACAATATGTTATCCCTTGTGCATGGGTTATTTGGATATAATTAGATCTAGATAGCACTCAAATATTAACATAACACCACATGCACCATTAAATGGGGCACCTATTTATATGTTGAAATGCATTTGGTATTAAAAATGTTGGAAAAACTTATCAATGAGCTATGACCCATATATTCCAAAATCTCATTAATAAGATAGTAAAAATCTATGTGGATGACATTCTCATCAAATCTCGAAATGTACAAGATCATGCCCAAGATCTCAACATCACCATTCAATGACTCCATAAATAATGGTTTTTCTTAATCCAAAAAAATGAATATTATCTGTCACATGAGGTAAATTCCTAGGATTATTAATCTCTAAAAGTGGCATAGATGTATACCCTATAAAGATCAAATCCATTATTGACATGCCTCACCCTATGTATATACCAAATATCCACACTTTCACAGTGAATATTGGGTAAATCCAAGAGTTTCCCCTGAATTTACATATCATACTCATGTCATTAATAACCTCCTTAATACAGACATTATGGTCAAGTGGAACAAATACTGTCAACAGACCTTTTGAAAATCTAAAAGAATATCTTATCAATACACCTACATTACAACATCCATCCTCCAATCAACCACTTGTTCCCTATACATCTTGTACCCCCATTTCTATTAGGAAATGTTGGCTCAAGTGGATGAAAAAGGTAAGGATCACACCATATCCTACATTAGTGATACTCTTCTTGGCTATAAGACTCACTATACCTTTATTGAATAAGCTTGCTTGACCATTTACTTCATCACCTCAAATATTTCCCATTACATGATATACTAAACCAATTATTTCATTGTTCACATTGATCCCCTCCACCATTTCATCTACCATGTTTTCCTCCCAATATAGTGCATAGGAAAATATATGATGGTCCTTATGTAATTTGATTTATACATCATCACATAGGAGGTTGTTACATTATGCATCAACACACTGCTAATCCAATACCCACAACCCAACCCATTTTATATGCCCCTCCTAATGAATTCATACTACTCTTTGAAGGTATGGATCAAGATCTTATAATCAAATATAACTACTAGAGATTCACTACTAATCTTGAGGTGCAGTACTTTGTAGCTAGTGATGTGAATCTTAAACCTAAACTTATATATACCATCTCTTAAGACAAATAAATCATGGTCAAACTCCATGAAGACACATGGACTCTATATTTTTAAGGATAAAAAATTATTTGAGGAGTTGAGGTAGCTTGAGTTCTTACCGATCCCCCAGTCAAGACACTTATTTTCTCCTTTTGAATCAAATTTGATGTCACAAATAATATGGCTGAATACGAATCTCTTATATCCTTAACATAAAAGATTCTATAACCTCTAAAATCACATATCTCCATGTCATGGGTGATTCCCAAATTTTTTTTCCAACAATTCAGTGATTATTATCAATTTCAAAGTGATAATCTCAAATCCTATCACAAAATAGTCCAAGACTTAACATGACAATTGACTTATTTCACCATTGAATCTATTCCTTAGGAACACAATTCATTGGTTGATTCTTTATCATCTTATTTTACTCAATTTCAACCCCACTTAGATCTTCCAAAATACCAATACATGATCAAGATCTGTAAAATACCTTCCACACAACCTTCTCTCCAATATCCTCTTGTTTTCCACATAGATCCCATTCCTAATTCTGAAAATTCATAATATACATACATTTACAATTCATCTAACATCAAAATTACCCCTCCAAACACCAATTCACGTAAGCATACTAAAATTAATAACAAATAATTAAAATATGTCATCAAAATTAATATCCTCTATTATTGCATATTTGACAACTCTCTACTTCATTATCTCTTTGAGAATGAATTCCATCATCTCCTCAAATAAGTGCATGAGGGAACCCATGGTGGACAATATGACCACCATGCCACATCACACAAACATGCATAAGTGGGTTATTACTAACCTACCTTAAAAGTTGATGCCCATGCTTTTGCTAATAAATGTAAACCTTGTCAATACCACAATGATCTTATACCCTCTCCACCATATGAGGTTCAAATCCTTGAATCTCCTATCCCTTCAATATGTGGGGATTAGATTACATCCATAAACTTCCTCACTCTCAATATGGACATATTTTCATCATTACAACCCTTAAAGTGGGTTGAATCCATGCCTCTTAATAATATGATAGGTCTTACTACTTCCAAATTATTGCTAAACCATAACTTCTGTCACTTTAGAATTCCTCAAATAATCATTTCCAATAATGGTGGGAATTTTAAATGTAAATAAATGAAACAAATCTATGTAAAATTAAAAATTAAGCTTAAATTATCAAATACTTATCACCATCAATGCAACAAATAAGACGAATCTTATAAAACAAACTTAATAAAATTATCCAAAAAAATATCTAAATCCCACTCTTACTTGCATAATCTCTATCCAACACTCTAATATTATCATACTAGTGTCCATATGGCCATAGAGGAAACCCCATTCTCACATGTATTTAGTTTCGAAGCATTCCTTCCAATCAAGGCGTAATTTCCTTCTCTTCGTATCTCCCTACATGGAATCATCCCCAATTAAGATATTTATGAATCTTGTTTCCAAAAACTCAATCTTATTGATGAAAACACGACAATTCTATAAATCATAACCATAGATACAATTAACATACTATTACTCAACACAACAAGCTTGTTAAGCCTATTTTTTTTTAAGTTGGTTACCTTGTCTTGAAGTTATATTATACCCACAATAAAGAAGGAAAATACACACAAAAATGTTATGATCCTTATCTCATTAAAGACATCTCGGGTCCTGGTAAATATTTTCTGCAAATATGTGAGGGCCATATCTTCGACAAAGTAACAAACACTCAATTTCTTAAAAATTTCTAAACTTAATATCTTCACTTATCCACATGTGTATATCCATGTTCCATGAAAATATATTCAAAATAAATACTTCATCAAACTACTAGTTTACTCTATATTCATCCCACATGTGTTTATATTCTCCACTTGGGTTCATCCTTCATATTCAGGTTTATACAACTATTGCATCCTACCTTGGATACTTTGTTCATTTATTTATCTCTCCCTTCAGGCCCACTAACTCCATGACATTACATCATAGTTAGCACCTTTTATCACACTATATCATCCTTATAACATCTACCCATTGGTTTTTCTCTCTCTTCATCGTTGTTATCTTCCTCTCTGCTATCGTCCTTCCTATGGCCTCCTAACTAGGTGATATACATCTTATTTTATTTATTATCTTATAGTGTTTCTTTTCAGTATTTCTTCTTTAGGGTTCCAAAAAACTATTGTTCCCACCATAAGAAATCTAAGTGATGCCGAAAGGTAAGTATGCGGTAGGTATATTTTATTTGGTGGATTTCATTATTTCTTTATAGCACATTCATTTCATATTTACTTTCAACATTTCTTTTTTTATTTTTTTTTGCATGGATATTTTTCTTAAGACCATCTCATGTTTCACTATTGTGACATGTGATGATCTCTAGTTGGGGAATATGTATACACCATATTTTTAATGTTTGATAGTATTTTCTTTTGCGTAGGGGTTGTTGATGCATTCTCATCCTAAGATGAATCTTAAGGGTCCTACTAAGATTGGGGTATTATCATACTTGCTCATGTGGATTAGACCACAATATTTGAGATATGTTTATATTAGCCTTAATCAACCCACACTTACCTCATTTCTTCCCTTTGTTCACACATTGTACTCATTATGTCTACTTTTCTAATTATGTCCACTTGTTTCTTCTTATTACATGCCATTATTCTTACATTTGGCCACTCTATACCTTATTAATTTATATCTTAGCATTCATTCCTCATGTTTTACACCTTGTGAACTTAGGTTTCCCATAATTTTAACACCATTACCCATGGGTGATGGAATCTACTCTATATTTTCTAGTGTTGATGGTATCATCTATGGGAAATAGCATTGGGGATATATATCTCTATGTGTCATTGTTATTATTACCAACATACCACCGCTTATAATATAATAAATACTTTGTTATCACTTGTTTACTTACTCTTTCTCACATTATTTCACATTTATTGGATGAATTTGGAGTCTTGGAGCTTACCTATTTTGCACTTAGGTCACCATAGCAAGTTAGGATTAGAGATATTCTTGTTAATATTTCTTGTTCTCCACCCATAGTGATTCTCTTTCAATGTTATTGTCTCTAGGAAGAATTATAAATAAATGGTAACACACACACACTACAGGTAAATATATATAACTACCTTTAGTCTCTTATTTTTCATGTGTTTGTGGTATATTGGTCATTCATTGTTATGTATTAGAGTATATGTATATTTGATTTGATTTATTTCTTTGTCTTATTATTATTACGTCCCTTGTATTTATCTACCCCTTTGGTCATTCACTTTTATTTGTGAATCCTATAAAGATACCTATATTTATCTTAGTTGTATGCCTTGGAAACCTATAGTTATCCTAGGGTTAAGGATATTATCCTTTAGATTTATGACATTAGTGCTCCTTGAGAACCTTTATATCTACATAATGTGACCATTCTTAGATTGGATTCATATATTTGAGAACCCAATTGAAAACCTCTCTTTTACTCATCATACATATACTACAAGTAGAATAATGAATTCTAGTAGACTTAGCACTACTAGAGTAAGTTATTTAGTTTATATGTCTAAATCTTCTATGAGAGGCATTTTGATTAATATTGTGATAACTTCATTGTTGATTATTATTCGGAATGTGATGTATCTGTATGTTATGTTGAAACTACAAGAGTATCATATAATCAAAGATGTGGTTTACCATGTACATAGGTGTGAAATTGAGTGGTGAGCTAAGATTTTAAATTCATTATATGCAAAGGAAAGTTATTTTTTAATGATCTAGTTTGGATGAGTGCATAATTTTTATAAGAAGTATGATTATAACTAGTCTATGGTATATTTTGAAGCATTTAAGACCTATTTTATTAACGATTTTCATATTCTCAAGTTCAAGTTAATTATATTAAATAATCATGTGGACTATGCGGAAACAAATATTTAAATAATTGACTACTAAATAAATGTTCAAAAATATTTTTCAAAATTTGAAATTTTGGGTAAATTACATCGGCACTACATCTTTCTATATTTAAGCTCTTAATAATACATGTTTTTTTATTTTATATGTTTTTGGTCAAGTTTTTTTAGTGAGTTTTTTAATGGAGGAAAAAATGGTAAAAAATGAGACACAATTATATGATATGGTAAGTTACAAGAAAAAATTTATATGTTAAAGGAAATTAAGCATGATTTAATAGAGAACATATGGATGTAGAATGCATATTTAAAGATTTTATTATCAAATATATCCTACGGAATCCACCTATTGAAACATGTAAAATGATTTGTGGGAGGATTGTGACTCCCTTTATATAGAAAACTCATGATGCATAACTTTAATGATCCATGTGAGGATCTTGAAACAACCTTACATATAGAAATTTTTGGCAGTTTGATAAAAGTGTGAGTATATTATTAGAGGTGAAAATATTCATAGTCAAATGTCAGTTGAATAAACTAGTTTCTTCCAATATAAAACCATTGTAAGAACTATATAAATACTATCATAAAGGTGATGTAGCTAGGAACACTAGGGGAAAATACATTCAATGTGAAATTCATGTCACAAAAAATCATTTTGAAGTATGTGAAGAGGATCATGATACATGATACTACCTTGTGGTATAATGCATGAAACATGTTAAGATGACCTAAAATAAAGTCTATAAGTATGCTGCATTTTATACAAAATATTATAAAGAAATTAAAGAGATGCACCTAGGAAAATATTGAGGAAATGGATTTCACCTTTGTATTCACTTATAAAATATGGGTATAAAAGTTGTTTTATTGGCTATAAAGTTCGAATAAGTGTTTTCCAATTTCAGGTTCATGTTTTAAGTATAGAACCCGTACCAATTTTATAGATATTAGCCAAAATTACTAGATTATACAAATAATGGGTAAGGTTATAAGTTAGTATAACATATAGATTTTGTGAAAAATATCAAGGAAAGTGAAAAATTTAGATTTGAAGGAGTCGTGAAGCTATAATAACAAGGGAAGATTTGGAGTAAGTTATTATCCTTGTAAGATGTTTAAGAAGAGGTGAAGGTATAAACTACTACTTGTAGAGGGGTGAACACATTGAATAAGACTACTACACATGAAATTTAATGTTATGACTTACAAGAATATGTTAAAAAAGGCTCAAGAAATGGTCAAGGGTATATAAAGGGAAGTTCAAGACACTCAATAAATAAAAGAAAATATGAGGGAACAATATTGAAAGGCCTCGACATCAAAAGATTTTTTTTTATAGAATTTGTTGTGATGATTAAACAAGAGTCAATGTCATCATTTTTGAATACTTTTCTTTAGTAAACTCTTGAGGTGTTATAGAAAAAAGGATTTACGAGATTCAAATACCTTTTTATTACAAACAATATAGGTTATGACAAGGACTCATTGTTGGAAGCATAGACCAATGGATGGTATATTAATATTGTGTTAATTTATGTATGTGATAAGGTAAACATCTTAACTAAATATGTGTGGATGTTAATAATTTCTATTTTGGAGCCTATGTTAAGTTTATTGATAATGGAAAATAAGAAAAAGTAAAGGTATATCTGTATTTTATGTGGAGTGGAGTTAGACATCATAAGAGTGAAGTTTGGCATATATTTTGAGGTAATTGATATTAAAAAAAATAACTTCCCACTCTTATTGGTTTACCGTTGTATTATTATATCCATGTAGACATGAGGTTCAATAATAGAGTGATGATTTTTAAGAAGGATGGAAAATTATTGAGACACCCTAGATGATTTGATGGGACACGTGTATATGTTGAAAGTGTAGATATGTAGGAAGAGATCAACAATGTCTATAAATTAACTATACAAGATAAGGAGTACATTGATTTGTAAGATGATGGAAAGTTAGAATGGTAAAGTAGAAAATAAATATATGAAACTACTAGAATTTATTGTGAATGTTTGGCTATGGAAGAATATAAACTCGGGTCAAAAGTGAACTATGGTAATGAAATGGTGCAAGAATATGAAGATAATAGTTAAAAGTGGAATGGTTCAAAATATTTTGAATGGTCAACAAGTTACAATGAAGTGGGCTCTAAAGGTAATACCATAGATATGAAAATTAATGAGAACTAGTAGAGGATTCCTAGAGATAACTAGATGATACACTTGTGTGAAGGCTTATATGGTGTATTTCTTTCCCAAAGAAGAAGATAAGGTTATAGAATTAATCCATACCATAAGATAAATTACTACATGATTATGGAAAATTATTAATCCACATTATTATGGATGGATGTAGGTTAAAAATCAATGAGAACACATTTTGAAAGGAATATTATCAAGAAAGACCATCCAATTTATGTGGAAGACATTAGTCTGTAGGATTACCTTGGTGAATGTGAAAGGTTGTGTATTTTAAGTGATTAATTTATACCATTTTGTCTTTGGGTTCATGAATTTTATGGAACTTTGAGTAAATGAGATAAGGATTGGTATTTTCATAGTGATACTAGGCAAGAAACTAAAGACTAAAACACCATCAAAGAAGGGTTTATTCAAATTTTTACTTTCAATGTAGAATACCAAGGGTTGGTTGTGCACCTATAACTACGATAAAGGATGAATTTTTTATAAGGGTGAATAGTAGGAATATTGGTTACATAATTTTTGGTGAGAAAATTGATCAGTTGGGAAAATTAGGTGTTTCCACCAACGTTCATAGGCTATGCCTCTCTGCATTGAATGGTGCAACTCCCATTATTTAATGTGACTAATCTAATCCTAAACTAAATGTTGTGGGTTGGCCAAATAGTTTGGCGATCACATAGGGACACTCCACTAAACCCGTGGAAAAGTGCTTATACAGGGTATAATGGAGGAAATCACAACAATGAGGGGGAAGGAGAGAAATTAGGGAAGGAAGGATATTGTCATGAGTAGGCCATTTGTAGAGTTGACACGTAGTAACCAGAGAAGTTTAAAATTCAATATAGAATAAATCAACAATGAAGTTATTTAGTGAGATAGAAAAAACCTCAGACACCAAATTCTTAGATTCAATCTATCAAAATTACAATGCTCTTTTGGGATCACTATGCTTGCAAAGTGCATAATAGAGAGAAGTAGAGGAATATAATAAAAGAAAAATGGAATAAATGTAGCTTTTATTTTATGTGTATTGGTGATACAAAGCTCAAAAACATATCACAATCCACTATTTCACAAAGAACAAAAATTTTAGGATCCCCTAGAATGGAGAAGCCATCCTAATTTATAGCAATGTGAATTTACCTCTCATCTCCCTTCATATGACTCTTTATGCTCCATATTCCACTTGTGACCTTTTATTTTCCATTAGAAAAGAAAAATTAAATATTTCTCTTATAATTTCGAGAAAATACTTTTATAATTTTAAAATATGTCACTTAAGTGAATAGGAAAAAATACAATGATTAATCTCAACAAAGAATTAGAAAGGGGGGAGAAGGAAGAGGTAGGAAGAGAGGAGGAAGGGGATGAGAAGCTCCAAACACGAATGAAGATGCCTCTGCATTCGATGAAGATCAGATCCAATGATGAACTGGTGAAATTCTCTAATGCAAAGATGAACTCCGGAACTTTAAACTCTTCTTTACCATGAGAAAACTCCTCTTGAACAAACTGTGAAAATTTACCACTCCTTTTTTACCAATCAGGCATATGAATGAAGAATTGAAACAATTTCTTGCATAATGCAACCATGATGATTTTGTCACCTTGAGGATGTTTGAAGATGACACTCTGACCAATGATGATCCTCCACACTGATGAAGGTTTCTCCTTTAAACACCTTTGAACACTTTTCCCCTTTTGAGAACTCTTTGAAATGGTGCACTTCCACATAATTCCTAGATATACCGAGAAGAGGGATGATGAATACTTGAGAAGAATACCACCAAGAATATCAGAAGATGAATCCCCTCATAAATTAACTCCTTCTAATCATTGAGACACTATCACAACTTCATGATCAATCCTTCACATGAGAGAAATTGAATTCACCTTATTTGCTTGTCATGATTTTGATTCTACCACCACAGAAAAACTGATGATGAATGAAACATGTGACAAAATCCACTTGATTCCAGAGTGATGAAAGGAGAATGGGACCAAAAAAATTCCATCCACCATTTTTTCATACACTATACGTGAAATGAACTAAAATCTTCTGGGATCAATATTGGCATTTTGTGCTCACCGCATTGGGAAGTGTGAGAATTTTCTTGAAATTTGAAAGGGAAACTTCTGTGAATAACATAATCATTGTTGGATGAGCAAAGGAATGAGATGTGACTACTCTTGGATCCTCTTACCCACTTATTATTTTTAGAATATCCACGATTATGGTCTCATTTTTCCAATTCTTTACCCTTTTTTGCAAGTTTTTCTAATTTGGAGCGTCTCGATCATGAGGTAATGAAGTAGGGAGTGTGAATGCACATTTTTATCAGACTTACTATTTATAGTAGGTTCTCCCATAAAAACTTACTAAAAATATAAAGTGGTCTTCCTAGTACTAGATTTGAACAAAACCACTTGCAGAAGTTTATATAATTCATTTTAAAGCTATGTTTAAATTTTCACATCATTCCACACATTGGAACCCTAGGAAGTGATGGGGCACCTCACCTCCCTTTCACTCCTATGCCATGACATTCATTAATGGATTCCTTGAGATTTTATCAAGTTTTCTTTCCTACCTCAGATTGCGATAAAATTGGTTTCATCGGAATAGGTTTTTCTTTTGGACTTTGTATCCACATTTTTAGCTCGATTCGTCTGTCGGAATGGTGGGAATTTGAATAAATGAAATCTAGGGCACAAATGATGGTGTTTTACCATTAAAAATCTAGGTCATAATTCAATATGCTAAAAATTTCCCCTTTAAGGTGTTTGAAAATGGAGAAGAATGAGAAAAACTCTACCTTGATCCATGCACTTGTGTGCAAGATATGAGAAATTCTCCTTCGCAGGCTACGAAGTCAATCTAGAAAAAAATGTGCCTGGAGCCTTTAAAAAATTGTACTTTTATGGAAATATTCCTGCCATGATCACAGGAACATGTAGGAATGAATGCAATCAAAAAATGAGGGTGGAGGAATTCTTGAAAAAAATTCCAGAGTTCCGGGTGAAAATGGAGCAATGTGGTAGGAGTGAAGAAAATGGCTAAATGTTGGATTTTATAGGCATGGGAGAGAGAGAGGAAGGGGGAGAAAAAAAATTTCCCCCATTGGCACCTTTGGAATGGAACATGGGGAAATCAAAAGTGTGCCTTATTCCTATGGTGAGACATGGCACACATGCACAAGTGATAAAATTTGAGGAAAGGGAAAGGAAATGAGAAAAAAGTTCCTATGGAGACCCCTCAGGGTCATATGGTGGGACTAGGAGATCCAAGGTGGGGGGAACAATTTATTGTCCCCTATGTCCCTTTGGAAAGGGAGAGAGGGAAACCGAAAGTGTTGATGAAGTCAATACCATCAATTCATCATTCTTTCAAGTTATACCAAAGGACTAATCAGATATCTTCTCAACTCTGCAATGTCAAGATCATGAACAAAATATCTTATAATGCTATAATTTGATCAAATACCACCATGATTGGTTCTCACAGTCCTTGCCCATTCTTATTAGCCTTATTCAATGTCATTTCAACAAAAAAATTGATCACATTTGTAATGTCATAAAAAAAATTGTAGATTTTAAAGAATGCTTAGCTTATAAATTTCATATTTATTTTCAAAAAAATATACATATGCCATTTCATAGATTTTTTTTTGAAAAAAAAAATTAAAAGTAAACACAACTAAATATTTCAGATTTAATGTATGATGCATAACTATATTTTGTAAATTTATAAACAAACAAGACTTTCAAATGAAGACATGTAAAATAAAAGAGCTCATGATCTCAATATTGCAATCTTTCCTTTCTTTCTTTTTTTGTTTACAAGATTCTTGCAATAATGAAGGGAAAACTTCTTTAACAAATAACTTAAGTTTACAAGTAACATCAAATACAAAATAGGTGTTTTAAAAGAAGATGAAAGCTTCACAAAGCCACATTTGCAGAGATAAAATGAAAGTAATGTCCTCAAAAGAATGAAGATGACCAAGAGGACCAAGATGATAAGGAGACTCCAACTATCTCCAACTTTGAGTGTTCTTCCAAGAATGCTAAATCAAGAGACAAGGCTTGTTTACCACCCAACCAATAGGAATCATCACATGCCTTTCCATGGTTGGAAGTCATGCTAGCCTCCCCCAAGCCCATGGGAGAGAAGAACTAACTTCCACAATGTGCACAAGTATAATAGAGATAAACACAACAAGAATACATAGAAACATTTAAACACTTAGACAAACTACACATGGTAAAACAACAACATGAGGAGAAATAAGGTCACCCTCACAAAAGGTGGAAGAGAAGAAATAGGATGCCCAAAACAAAGGTGTCCAACCATAGGATACACCAACAAAAGCATGTTTACAAACCTCCTTATTCCTCCTAATCATTCCTCCTCCTTATTCCTCCTTTATGTCAAAGAAATCCTTCTTGGGAGGATTTTCAAACCCAAAAGGGTTTCCTCACCAAGAATGGGGAAAGGTTCAAGCCATATGAACCTTTCTCCCACCTCAAACCATATGAGGGGATGAGAAGGAACCTTCATGGCTTGACCAACAACCATGAGGTTTGAGAGGGAAATCCCTCTCTCTTCCCCTACATTCTCTAAAAACCATCAAGCCATATGATGGTGGAGAGTAAAACAAAAAGAAACAACAAAAGCAACAAAACTACATTCTTCATACAACTTTACAACACATAATTTCATGACCATTTCTTAGCTAACAATATAAGCAACAACAAGGAAAGAAAAGGATTAAGAATCCTACCTCTACAATTCTTTCCAAGACTCTAAGCTCTTCCCCTTTGTCCAAGCAAACTTCCAAGCTCTCCAAAATTCTCCAAGTTCTCCAAAAAAAATGAGGAAAATTTCCCCTTCCTTCACCATGAGGAAGAATATCAAGAGGAACCCAAAAGTTTCCTCGCCAATAGAAAAGTTACAAGTGTCACCCCCTCTCCTCCCACAAGTCAAAGATTCCAAAACCAAGTAAGTAAAATTAAACTCGCATTTTAGCCCTTATCACCCAAAATACTAAAAATGAAAATAAAACAAGGTGGAGCAACTTTTAACAAATATACACAAACCAACCACCTTACATGGATGTGACCAAAGGAAGGAAAAATGGGAGGGAAAATCCCTCCAAACCTTGGAAATAATCCCCCCTACCTATTAGGTAGGGTCCAAGGGCCCATTTTCATGCTAAGTGAACCCCCAAACTAAAAAGGGGTCACTAAAAATGCCCAAAATAGCCCAATTTCGGGTTTCGCATACTTGGGCACAAGGGTAGAGGGTGTGGGGTCCACCCAAGGTTCACATGTGTCCCAAATCCCTTCTACCAACACACACACACACATACACACTTACCCAAAACCATCACTTAAATTAAGATGAGATTATTAAACCCTTAAACTAGTTTACTTAAATAAAACACACCCTAACCATAATTAATTTTACAAGACATAAAACATTACAATTGAGGGTTAACTCATGGTACCCAATTAATACACCTACTCTAAGGCCTCAAACATTTAGCATGGTTAGTACTCAGCCTGTGGGCCGCTTGTGCACAATTTTGTAGCCGCCCTGAAACCCAGGCTCTCCTATACCTATCACCTGCACACTCATTACACACATTAACTGTATCTGTCCAATACAATAAACATCATCTACTCATCACAAAATTAATCAAACCTATAATATCCTAACATCATTATTCAATTGATAGTGTAATGCAAAAAATTATACACATAGTTCACCACGAATCATCCACAGATATAATTACAATGACATACAATTATGCTAGCATGAGATTACCATTATTAATGTAACATCCCCATTTTAAAACACCAGAACAAGGGAATTTTTTTTTTTTTTTTATATATATATAACGTTCTCTGTTATGAATTATAAAATTCAAACACACGTTCAAGATTTAATAATTGTTCTCTGCCCAAACAACACAGTTTGGATCATACAATTTCTTTTAAAAATGAATGTTCCCTGTTCACATATTTACAATATGGAACACACATTCAATGCCATTCAATCTTATAACAGATTCTATATGCTGCTGTAAATGACTCGATGAACTGCCGATCCTTCCATTTTCATGGCTCGGAGTTTCAACGATCCTTCATTTCATGACTCGGCAACAACCGATCCTTCATGTACATGACTCGGCAACAACAAATCCTTCATGTTTGTTTATGCATAGTATATTTTATATACTTGTTCTCATAACCTTCCCCGGTTATCGAAGTGATCCATTTAAGAAGCCTATCTGAATATCTGTTACTGATATTCATCTGACATCCTGCATCTTAAATTAAGTGATAAGGACAACGCAACCAGCAATTGCGATACTTTGGCCAAATATTTTCACATGCTTTGCATGATCATATTCCTGGATGTGATACACATCTATGGAATACGTCCTTCACTTCACTTCACCTGTTATCTAGAATGGTCTTTCCTGGTTCCTACCAGTCCTCATCGTTTAAGTTCAGTTTTTAAATTTTCAATTCTAGCTAGTAATATGAACGGGTATAGGAAGGCACTCCTGGTAACTAAAGATACGCAGACATACGGTGTCGTTACCCCACGACTCCGTGTGTCTGATTATCTTTAGTATTCCGGAGTCACTCCGTATACCAGATCATACCCTATCTCCACCCTAGCTAAGATCTACACATTCAGCCTATGTATTCTAAATGTTTTAATTCGGGAGGGCATTGCTATATGTCAGCTGCAACATTGTGTCATCATGAAGACCCCGTCTTCATGAAGACACCTTGCTGTAGCTGGTGTATGCCAATGTCCTGCAGAATCCTCCCATCGAGAATACACATCCTGCCCAAGTGACTTAGCCACGAGTTAATAGTTTAAGCAATTTTCAGCATCCACGCTGATCCCTTGATCCTCATTTCCGTTGCAGTTGTATATAACTAAGAGGGACTAAACTGTCCATTAGTTTGCCAAGTATCGTCTCCTTTGTATCGAAGGGCTACATTTCCTTACTTGGTTCATTTCTTAATCATTGGATTAAGCAGCCTGTACCAACGGACGTAATAAGTTTAACCTATTAAACTTAGCCAAGATGTTTCCAACTGCAACTAATTTCAGAATATTAACTTATTAGACGTCATTCAAACGAGGTCTAATCTTCGAGAAATGAATTCATTTGTTCCCCTTAACATTATATAGTTAAGGATCATTAGTTATGGATATATGTATCCTATATCCTTTAATCTGAATTTTATCAAACGGGATCAATGATGGAGTTCGAAAACGAAGTTCGAATACTCCAAATTTAAATTGATATTCCTTAGCTCCTAAGCTAATCCTGAATACCCTCTGATTATGAAATCATATTCTTCTTAATCCTTTTTAATGTCAATTAAAAATTCATCTTTACCCAAGTATGAACTAATTGCATTGTTCAACTTAAAAGTTGTATTTAAGTAAGAATAGATATCAGTTTCAACTCAACATCCATCCAAGGATAATGAAACAATTCCAACTCAGGAAATAACATCATATTTCCAATTTAAACAACAATATCAACTGATATAATTATTGAAAATATCACACTTGTAACTGTATTCAATATTTCAAGTCATAATTTGTACATTTGCCAATCCAGCTGATTGGGAATAGTTTTTACAAAGCATCCATACAACTCATGGACAGAAGAATACATTTTCTTCGTTCACAATTCCTCAAAGAGGAATAAAAGCAACAGTTACATTATAATTTACATCTAAACAAGAGGCATCAGAAGACAGCCACGTCTTCATTCTAATCAAATTCCATCTGCAAAATGAATTGCATGGGTCAGTTCAATGAACTGAGCACATTAAGCACTTATCCTTAAAATAAGATGCTTCAACAAATTGTTTCAATAAAAGAACCCTGCTTTTATGAAACAACAGCAAAACATCAATCTCGAAAGGCACAAAAGAGAGATCAGCATAACCACTGAGCTATCACAAATATCATCACAATCAGCCAAGGGACTGCTGTCCCGTTTCCACATAATCAATGCAAATATCAATTTACAATATTTGTCAAGTTAGGAATACAAGTAGTTTGCTGCCTATATAGCATACAGTTATCCTTTCCACACCTTTCATTAATAACCAATGCAAAGGATGAAACTAACTAAATATAAATCCATTACTTTCCCTTCCGTTCATGAAGCATGTTAAATTTAAAGCATTCAAGTTCAAACAAGAAAGCGAACAGCAATGCATATAGTAGCTCCCATCCAAACACTATAAAATTCATCATTCACGAATTCTAGATTTCCAACTGAATGAAAGAGAAAGATCATTTTTCTAAAACATTCATTCATATCTCTATTTCCTTCCACACGAATGTCCTAACAGTGGAATCCAAACGAAAATCAATTCAGATAACAGTTCAGAGTGAAACTTACAAAATCCACTCGGAATTCACTTTCCGGCAGCAAGAATAATTTCATTTTATTCCAGTTCATATGAATACCAAACAGGTTAGTAAGACATTATATTCATCGTTGGGCAAGCCATATCAATATGCATACTATGTATTTACTGTACTAGAAGGTTCCATACTTCCTTCACTGTAGTGTTAACCAAACAAACAGTTAAGCAAGCACGTCATCATTTATTCATGTGATCTAATATATTTATGAACGCATACAGTTCATAATATAAATTTGCACATTGCTGTTACCTACAGCAAAATCAATTCTTATGCATAGTAAGGTCCAATATTACTTTCAAAGTCCAAAACAACAAAAGGAGAAGACTTTATTCTCTGTAATTTCATTGTGAAATAATCGTTTAATTTCCAATGGAATAAAAAGAAATCCAAACAACAAGACAGAGTTTCCATGCGTCACTTTTTCGCACAGTAATTCAAAGTCATGCTCTCATTCACGAACAGTTCAAAACTGAAGGTCAAACCACAACTACATGGCGCAATGGAATCATCTTTCCAACACAGCAAGAAGAAAATGTTTAATCATTCCTTGCACAGAAGACAAAGCCAATTTATAATTGCATCTACAGTCCGAACAAGAAGACCGAGAAGCATCAATGAACACAATAAAACCATCTTATTCTCACAGTCCATTAATATGTTTAAGAGGAAACAGTTAACTTTTCATATCCCACAAATAACCAATACATATCCGCTTATTTCCTATTCAAGAGAAGCACAGCAAGGGAAATATCGGAATTACTTCCTTCAATCGAAATCAGATACTCATAGGGAACCCAAATACCATTTTCATTAAAATCCATAACAGTAAAAGGGTGAGGATCCATTTATTCTTGTAAAAGGAATTTTCATTAGAGAAATGACCTCATGCAACCCGCACAGCTGTTACACTTATAACACAAGTTCAAATAACAGCAAAACAATAGTGTAGCAATAAAATACCCATACTGTCTGTACAGTTTCACCTTCCATTTCACAAGAACACCCAGTTAAAATTTCATATAATACCCATAACCAGCATCACATGGAGGTAATTCCATTCAAGAAGAGCAAAACGGTTAATCACAACAACTGGGAAACATCTTTCCTATCATTTCCAAAGGAAAAGACAGTAAGGGTCGACGAACCCAATTCATAGCAACACGACTCATATATCAAGCACAGTTTTAAGATATATATATTACGTTTTCCATTACTGTCAAACACCCAGCTTTACAGGAAGGAATTTCGTTCAATAAAATACAAGGACAGTCGAATTCAGCGACCCATAAAGATGATTCATATGATTTCCAAATAATACCAAGAGTTATCGATCCCCAGTCATAGCAATATAATCACGACTGTAATTCCATTTTTCTCTTCACATGTATTAGCAGTTCCAAGCACAACAACAAAGAGAACGATTACATTTTAAGGAAAAGATTGAACAGTCTGTCCACCTCATACCACATGTACAGAGAAAGAAAATGTTTATTCCATTCCACAATACTGTCAGCAACCACAACAGTAATTCATATTCCAATCCAATTCCAGCAACAACGAATCAAGGCCGAGCAACCAGAGCCAATTTCTTATCATTTCCCAAAGAAAGAAAGCAAGAATCAACAAATCTATATCAAAATCAACTCAACAGCAATCATGCAATCCCAACCCAAGAGCAAGGTTGTTTTAATGAAACATTTAATCAAAGCAAAGATTTTAAAGAGAAGGGCTTAACATGCCTGAAACCTCTTTTCCAGAGCTCAAAGAAAACGTTGTTTTCCGTGTTTTTCCTTCCACAGCAACAGCACAAACTCTCCAACACTTCCTTCCTTCTTCAGGCTTAACAACAACCTCCAAATCTCCACAAAAATGTCAAATGCCAAGAGCTGATTCGACCAAACCAGACCAAGAAACCAAATGCAGAGCAACTTCACAAAAGGCTCGAACCAACAAAAATGAAAATAAATTTTTCCTCATGCTGTTTCCAAGGCGAACTGGTCGTGAGGATCAAAAACCATTAATGCATTAAAGGCTTTTCCTTTTTCCTCACTTTCCGTGCCACCGCCACTTGGGTTGGCGAGTTCTAAGTTTCAAATTTTCCAAGTAAACTGAACTTAGCTCTATTTCAAAATAGATGCCTCTAAATTCCTTACCTGCCCCGCCAAAACTGGCGTCGTCCACGAAGGGACAGTTCATTTAATTCCAATGAATGCCTCCTTCCCATCCTTATCCCTTTCTTCCCAAGGGTCTGCGTACCCCTTAGTTTAGGATTAGTGTAGGTTACATAACTCATTCGACCTAGGTCTTAGTTAAACCTTAGGTTTTAGAATTTACATTTATTTTTTTCCCTCTTTTTTTTTTGTAATTTAAAAATCCACTTAGGATAGTAGTGTAGGATGTATGTTAGGTCTTAGGGTTAGTTTAGGTTTAATTCACACTAACCACTAACACTAACAACTTCCTTCCAGCCCCTTACTAACATTCACATTAACGCAGAGCAGGACGTTCCGTCCTTCAGATTACAGGCCAAGGCCACCCGTGTCCAGGCGTTTCTCGTCCCACGAGGTCCCGAATTCGACAGTACAGGGTTCAAGAATCGAACCCCTGTCGTTGGCATTTTCGTGCTAGCTATTCACACCTGTAATCAGGTGCTGCACGCTCATAATAATCCTAGTCCAGTTCAAGTGTGAATTAACATAGAAAACACAAGAGGACCTCAGCATACTTGAATCAATGGAGTTGATTCAGGGTATGCTGTCAATCAGCACAAGAGCAAGCAATTATACGACAATCTGTCGTCACATCAGCAAACACACAAGTACAATATTTGTTGTCCCATGCAATAAATCACAGTATGCAAGAATCCAAATTAGCAACACATTCTCTTAAGATCAAGACGTATCTTAACATGTTTGCTTTCATTCCAAGAGCTATAACAGTATGTAAAACATTTACCAAGTTAACATACAAAATCAGAGTGTTACAATTAAATCTAGAAAAATATATCGTTGATAAAATCAACCACAAAAAATCAACATCTAGCCAATAAATCTCACTATCATGTAACCCTGTTAGTGTCATCAACATCATAAGGAATATATCAATATACTAATCTAGTCCAATTGGCGCTACACACCCAAAATACCATAATGTCCATGAGGATAAATAACATAGCATAATGTCCAAAATATATCAGAGTCTCAGTCAAAACATGTCTATGCATAAATGA
The DNA here is from genome assembly GCA_019776745.2 of Taxus chinensis. Classification (NCBI taxonomy): domain Eukaryota; kingdom Viridiplantae; phylum Streptophyta; class Pinopsida; order Cupressales; family Taxaceae; genus Taxus; species Taxus chinensis. The sequence goes on along the minus strand of CM034148.1, from coordinate 333,978,461 downwards.
ACCAATAGATAACTGGAGCTATAAAAATGTGGGCACTATAACATTTCATTAAACTTGCCTCTTACACTTACCTTTCGTATTCACATTTTCACTAGCTTTGTTGCATTCTTGCTTCAAAACAAAAAAAAATAGAATTTTTAGTATCCACTGACCTCTTTCACTATTTTTTGGTGTTAAACAAACTATTAAATAGGTTCAGTTAGTTCCACCTTCTCAACTCTATCACTACGCACTAGTAGTGTGGGTTCTCATTAGTTAAAATGCCTCAAAGCTTTGCAATCTTGGCTTCAAGGACCAAATGGGATATTGACATCTTATCAATAGGTTCAAGAGCTTCTATACATGTTATCCATCCACCAAATTGGTTCACATTATTAGGGTTTTACCGTTAAGGTCACTTCTTGTAAAACTATCCTTTTCTTCAACGTTCTTAAGAACATGTGATTTCTTGCATTCACACATATAGACTTTCACAATTATCCAAGATCTCGTGTAAACTTCATTGGCATTATTCCATCCCTCCAAAGGTGTCTAAAAATTCTTGTGTCTCAACTCTTTCCATAATTCTTGATAGCTCCCTTTTCTACATTTTCTCTTAAACCCCAAATTAGGTTTGCTCAGATACACATTCATGCATTTTTTTTTTTGTAGATGAATTCAAGGTACAAACTATGGTTTTCTAAGTATCGTTTAATGGGTTTTGGGCATTGGAAAAGTTTCAAGACTCAATATAAAGGATAGAATACAGTTCCTTCACAAATCTCCTTTCATAACTTGGTCTTCTCTTACTGTGCATACAATTTTCTCTTAACTGATAAGAAGGTATCGAGATTAAACCAATGGAGGACAAAAATTATTCAAAAATCTTGGAACATGCCTTCCTATAGAAATCACTACCAAATATCTAGTCCAAATTTGATGGTTCAAGGCTTCTTATGTTAAGCCCTAGCTCTGAGACAACCTATAGGTATTTATCCACAATTGTCACAAAATTCAAGAAAATGAAGGCCCCTTAAGAACTGGAATTCTTAAAATATTCTTTTTTGTTTCCCAAATACGGTTACTACTAAGTTTGAATGCCTATTTACGGGTGACGTTCAAGTTATGAGAAAATATCTCAAACCCAAACAAGAGACACACAGACAACTTGAGGCTTTAATTTCCTCTACTAAATCAATTATACGTGCTTCCAAAGGATGCAGGGATTTTAAATACGATGATAGAGACATTTAGTGGAGTTCCCCTTCTCTTTATACTCAAATTAAATAAAATATCCATTGTCATCTATTTTGAAATAGGTCACCAATGGTCTTAGTCTGTCACTTGTTTGGATGCTATCAAAAGAGTGAATCCAAATTCTCTGAGGCTTTATCTACATTCATATGCATAGGTGGATTCCAAATCAAATTATTATAGACTCCTCTTACCTAAATTGTTGCTTTAACCAAGCAAGTTGATAAATTATTAACACTCTGATTTTGTATGTTAACTTGGTGAATGTTTTACATACTGTTATAGCTCTTGGAATGGAAGCAAACATGTTAAGATATGTTTTGATCTTAAGAGAATGTGTTGCTAATTTGGATTCTTGCATATTGTGATTTATTGCATGGAACAGCAAATATTGTACTTGTGTGTTTGCTGATGTGGCGACAGATTGTCGTATAATTGCTTGCTCTTGTGCTGATTGACAGCATACCCAGAATCAATTCCATTGATTCAAGTATGCTGAGGTCCTCTTGTGTTTCTATGTTGATTCACACTTGAAATGGACTAGGATTATTATGAGCGTGCAGCGCCTGATTACAGGTGTGAATAGCTAGCACGTAGATGCCAACGACAGGGGTTCGATTCTTGAACCCTGCACTGTCGAAGTCGGGACCTTGTGGGGCGAGAAACGCCTGGACACGGGTGGCCTTGGCATGTAATCGGAAGGACGGAACGCCCTGCTTTGTGTTAACATGGATGTTAGTAGGGGCGGGATGGAAATTGTTAGTGTTAGTGGTTAGTGTGGATTAAACCTAAACTAATCCTAAGTCCTAACATGCATCCTACATTATTAATCCTAAATGGATTTTTAAATAAAAAAAAAAATAAAAAAGGAAAATAAAAAATAAAAACCTAAGACTAAACTAAGGCCTAGGTTGAACACACATGCCACCTAAACTAATCCTAATCTAAAAAGGGCGCGCAGACCCTTGGAAGGAGAGGATAAGGATGGAGGGGAGTATTCATTAGCATTTATTAAACCGCCCCTACGTGGACAGCGCCATTTTTGGCGGGACAGGTAAGGAACTAGAGGCATCCATTTAGGAATGGAGCCAAGTTCAGTTTTGCTTGGAAATTTTGAAATTAGGAATTCGCCAACTCAAGTGGCGGTGGCGCAGAAAGTAAGGAAAAAGGCAAAGCCTTTAATGCATTAATGGTTTTTGGTCCTCGCGACCAGCTCGCCTTGGAAACAGCATGAGGGAATTTGATCTTTCATTGTTTCGATTTGGTTTGGCCGAAGTTGCTCTGCATTTGGTTTCTTTGGTCTGGTTCAGTCGAACCAGCTCTTGCATTTGGCATTTTCTTGGAAGTTTTGAGGCTGTGGAAAAGCCAGAAGAAGGAAGGGAGTGCTGGGAATATTGTGTTGCCGTTGTGGAAGAAAAACGCGGCAAACAACGTTTTCTTCGAGCTCTGAAAAAGATATCTCAGGCATGTTAAGCCCTTCTCTTTAAAATCTTTGCTTTGATTAAATGTTTCATTAAAACAACCCTGCTCTTGGGTTGGGATTGCATGATTGTTGTTGAGTTGATTTGGAAATGGATTTTTGTTGGTTCTTGCTTCTTTTCTTTGGAAAATGATAAGAAGGTTTGCTTCTGGTTGCTCGGCCTTGATCTGTTCTTGCTCGAATCATGTTGGAAATGATTTTCAGTATTGATGGTAGACTGTATAAATGGTTTGAAATGTGGATATTCCTTTCACTATTCGTGTTGTTCGAAAATGGAATAGACTGTGCAATCGCCCTTATGGGAAATTGTTTCTTTAATTGCAATCTTTTCTTGCTGTTATATGAGGAACTGATCTTGCATGAAAACAAAAAGAGACAAGTGGAGAAACAGCCGCATATATATTTCTATGAAATGGGTTTCATTGAATCTTGCTGTCATTTTGGAAACAATATGGAAATATTGTTTTAGCTGCTGAGTTTTATTGTCTTGTAATTCTTGAATGATGTATCTTCCCGTGTGCTGGACGTTTAACAGTAATGGAAAATTTGTTGAATATATATATGTATATATATATTGTGACTGTAAACTTTCTTTTTATGAGTTGTTTCCACTTTTGAACAACCGTTTATTGTTAACAAACGGAAAGGAAGAGAATAATGATTGACGAAGTAGTTCTTATAGAATTTTCTTTAAAGAAAGTAGCTCCTTCTTCTTGTATTGTTTGGGTTTTGGATGGAAGTGGCATTCGAGTTTACTATGAGTAATTGAACTCGAACCATAGGGAGTTTAATCAATAATATCATTTCTGTACCTTTTCTTGAGTAGGAACTAAGCGATTACGTATTGGGTATTCGTGAAATAGGGTAAAAGATAACTGTTTTCCTTCTTAAAGTTATCTCTGGAATTCGTTTCTCCTTGTTGAAAGAGTAAGGTGATTTCACTGTGATATATAAATGCTGTTTGGCCTTCTTATATGGACTGCTGACACAGTTTCCACTTGGTTGAATTTTATGCAAAGAATGGTTATATTTCTATTTACTATAATAGAAAAATGGATTTCATTGCGTTTTAAGGTTGAGGTTTGTCATTCTGGTTGAACTATCTGGAAAGTGCGAACTTGATTTGATCTTTGTGGAAATAAATGGAAAAAAATTTTGGGATCTAATTTGTTTTCTGAGTTTACTCTAGCTTTACTGAGCTCATGCAATTAACACCTGGTTCGGGTTTGCTCTTATAAAAGTATGGACAGTGAATATGAGTTGTTTGTGATATTGGATTGAACGGTACAGGTTTAGAGTTGTTTTCAATACGAACGACTGTTCTGTAATCCTTATAATAAGCTGTCTTGTTTGAGATGAACACGGATTAGGTGTTCGATTTCGTTTGAGCAAATGGTGTTTCATAGTGAAATGAAAAGAGAATGAATTCTTTGTTTTCTGCCTGCTGTTCTAACCTGATGAAATTCATCGTCATGAGAATAATGGATTGCTGTAGGTAACAGTAATGAATAAATGTTATTCTGAACGGGGTACGTTACTAAGAATTAGATCATTATGTGATTAAGTGATTGCATGATTGAAATACTGTTTCTGTTTAGTATGCAGCGAAAGAAATACGATTTTCTTTATTATGACAAATATATGGTATGTAACCTTATATTTTGATCTCGGATGTACCGAATGTTGTACTAATCTGTTTCGGATCTTTATATGAGCCTGATTCAAAAAAATATGGATATGGATGATGAATTCTTCTTGATTTCATTTTAAAGCTGTTTATAAATGAAACTATTCTCACTGCCAGAAAGTGAATTCCGAGTGGATTTTGTAAGTTTCACTCTGAACTGTTATCTGGAATTGATTTTCGTTTGGATTCCACTGTTAGGACAGTCATGTGGAAAGAAATGGAGATATGAATGAATGTTTTAGAAAAATGATCTTTCTTCTTTCATTTAGTTGGAAATCTGGAATTCGTGAATGATGAATTTTATAGTGCTTAGACGGGAGCTACTATATGCATTGCTGTTCGCTTTCTTGTTGTACTTGAATGCTTTAAATTTAACATGCTTCATGAACGGAAATGAACGTAATGGATTTATATTCAGTTAGTTTCATCCTTTGCATTTGTTATTAATGAAAGGCGTGGAAGGGATAACTGTATGCTATATAGGCAGCAAACTACTTGTATTCCTAACGTTACAAATATTGTAAATTGATACTTGCAATGATTATGTGGAAACGGGACAGCAGTCCCTTGGCTGATTGTGATGATATTTTTCTGATGGTTCAGTTGTTATGCTGATCTCTCTTTTGTGCTTTTCGAGATTGATGTTTTGCTGTTGTTTCATAAAAGCAGGGTTCTTTTATTGAAACAGTTAGTTGAAGCATCTTATTTTAAGGATAAGTGCTTAATGTGCTCAGTTCATTGAACTGACCCGTGCAATTCATTTTGCAGATGGAATTTGATTAGAATGAAGACTTGGCTGTTTTCTGATGTCTCTTGATTAAATGTAAATTAAATTGTAACTGTTGCTTTTATTCCTCTTTGAGGAATTGTGAACGAAGAAAATATATTCTTCTGTCCATGAGTTGTATGGAGGCTTTGTATAAGTTATACCCAATCAGTTGGATTGGCAAATGTACAAATTATGACTTGAAATATTGAATACAGTTACAAGTGTGATATTTTCAATAATTATATCAGTTTGATATTGTTATATAAATTGGGAATAAGGTGTTAATTCTTGATTTGGAATCGTTTCATAATCCTCGGATGGATGCTGAATTGAAACTGATATCTATTCTTACTTAAATACAACCTTTAAGTTGAACAATGCAATTAATTCATACTTGGGTAAAGATGAATTATGAATTGACATTAAAAAGGATTAAGAAGAATATGATTTTATAATCAGAGGGTATTCAGGATTAGCTTAGGAGCTAAGGAATATCAATTTAAATTGGGAGTATTCGAACTTCGTTTTCGAACCTCATTAATGATCCCGTTTGATAAAATTCAGAATAAAGGTTATTGGATGCATATGTTCATAACTAATGATCCTTAACTATATAACGTTGAAGGGAAATAAATGAATTCATTTCTCAAGGATTAGACCTCGTTTGAATGACGTCTAATAAGTTAATATTCTGAAATAAGTTGCAGTTGGAAACATCTTGGTTAAGTTTAGTAGGTAAACTTATTATGTCCGTCGGTACGGAATGCTTAATCTAATGATTAAGAAATGGACCAAGTAAGGAAATGTAACCCTTCGGTACGAAGGAGACGATACATAACGAACTAAAGGACAGTTTAGTCCTTCTTAGTTATATACAACTGCAACGGAAACGAGGATCAAGGGATCAGCGTGGATGCTGAAAATTGCTTAAACTATTAACTCGTGGCTAAGTCACTTGGGCAGGATGTGTATTCTCGTTGGGAGAATTCTGCAGGACATTGGTATACGCCAGCTACAGCAAGGTGTCTTCATGAAGACGGGGTCTTCATGACGACACATTGTTGCAGCTGACATATAGCAATGCCCTCCCGAATTAAAACATTTAGAATACATAGGCTGAATGTGTAGATCTTAGCTGGGGTGGGGATAGGGTATGATCTGGTATACGGAGTGACTCCGGAATACTAAAGGTAATCAGACACACGGAGTCGTGGGGTAACGACACCGTATGTCTGCGTATCTTTAGTTACCAGGAGTGCCTTCCTATACCCGCTCATATTACTGGCTGGTATCGAAAGTTTAAAACGGAACTTAAACAATGAGGACTGGTAGGAACCAGGAAAGACCATTCTAGATAACAGGTGAAGTGAAGTGAAGGACGTATTCCGTAGATGTGTATCACATTCAGGAATATGATCATGCAAAGCATGTGAAAATCTTTGGCCAAAGTATCGCAATTGCTGGTTGCGTTGTCCTTATCACTTAATTTAAGATGCAGGATGTCAGATGAATATCAGTAACAGATATTCAGATAGGCTTCTTAAATGGATCACTTCGATAACCGGGGAAGGTTATGAGAACAAGTATATAAAATATACTATGCATAAACAGACATGAAGGATCGGTTGTTGCCGAGTCATGTACATGAAGGATCGGTTGTTGCCGAGTCATGAAATGAAGGATCGTTGAAACTCCGAGCCATGAAAATGGAAGATCGGCAGTTCATCGAGTCATTTACAGCAGCATATAGAATCTGTTATGAGATTGAATGGCATTGAATGTGTGTTCCATATTGTAAATATGTGAACAGGGAACATTCGTTTTTGAAAGAAATTGTATGATCCAAACTGTGTGGTTTGGGCAGAGAACAATTACTAAATCTCGAACGTGTGTTTGAATTTTATAATTCATAACAGAGAACGTTATTTTTAAAAAAAAAAAAAAATTCCCTTGTTCTGGTGTTTTAAAATGGGGATGTTACATCTTGGTATCAGAGCTGAAGGTTGCAGCTCTTGGACCTAATGAGTCCACGTTATTAATAAAGTTTACATTTTCTTATTGAACAGAAAATGGTCAGGACAAGAGGGAATGCTGCGAATAACCCGTTGCAGGGTGGAGAAGCAGCAACTGCCCAAAAGCTGGATGAAATCCTTGCTGCCCTACTTGATACGAGGGATCGTTTGACTGTACTGGAACAGCAGTCAATGGGCAATGAAGAGGAGGTGAATGAAGCTGAAATAAATGATCAGCTACCTCCTGTGGACAACATCAACGGAGGGAATCCGGGTGTTGATGATAATAATATAATTGCTCCTAATCCCCCTGAAAATAAAAGGGCAAGATTAGCAGCCGAACTTACAAATGATATAAAGAGAATAAGTCCTCCAAAGTTTGATGGAACAACTCTTGGGGACGGAGCTGAAAACTGGCTCAGTGAAATGGAGAAATACTTTGCAATAAGAAACTTCTCTGAAGAGACTAAAGCGATATGGGGAGCATATCAGCTTTCTCATGAAGCATCATCCTGGTGGGACAACCGTAAGGTTGAGCTGAATATTGTCGAATCAGACATAACTTGGGATCAATTTAAGGGATATTTTAGGCAAAGATGGCTGCCTCAACTCTATTTTGATAGGAAAATGACTGAATTTCAGAACTGGTCGCAAGGAAGGCTGTCGGTGACGGAATACTGGGAAGGGTTTACTAAACTCCTTAAGTATGTGCCGCAGTACCAAGCTGACGAGAAGTTCAGAATACGGAAATTCATAATGGGACTGAATCCCATCATTGGTGGCGAAGTGGATGTCCACGGCCCAACCACCATGGATGGAGTTGTTGAAAAGGCAATCAGACAGGAACAGAAATTGAGAGCAATCTCTGCTCACAGGGAAGAGATAAGGAAGAAGATTCCCAATCCTTCTTCGTCTCTTGCACCAAAAAGGGGACCTTGGAAAAGGTTTGGTGTGAAAAATAAAATTGTTGTAGATAACAACAAGAAACCTGTGATGAACAGACCTGTAAATAGTGTGCGGAATAGCTTTCCAAAAGTTAATGGCATTGGACAGAAGTCCTATGGAAGCCAGAACGATAACTTTAAGGCTGGTAACAAATTTGAACCTAGAAAAGGGCCAGCTGGAGGATGCTTCAACTGTGGAAAGGACCACTATGCGAATCACTGTCCTCTGAAGAAGGATGATCGCGGACAGCAGCATAGGATACATGCTGCAGTGTCTAACCGACAAGCTGAAAAGCAAGTGACGCCCATAGAAGTTACTGGTAAGCTATTTGGTAAACCTGTAGTTGTACTTTTTGATACTGGAGCTACAGAATGTTTTATTTCTGCTAAACTTGCTATGAAATTAAAAAGAAAGGCTGCGAGAATGGATAAAACATGGACAGTGCATTATGGGAATAATGCTGTCCACACAGTTGAAATGTGCCTTTTTGGGGCAATTCTTGACCTGCCTGGGTTCTCCACCGAAGTTGACTTGTATGTCACTCCTCTAGGATCATATGATATCATTATTGGAGTTAACTGGTTGGCTGAACATAAGGCAAAGGTTGACTGTTATGAAAAACAAATCTGTTGCCTTGATGATCTGCGGAAAGCAGCAGTCATTCAAGGTGTAAAACGGGAAGTTGCAGTTAGGAAACTGACGGCTATGCAACTAAAGAGGGCTAAAAACAGAGGCTGCACTTTGTATGCGGTAAAAATGACAGAAAATGAAATAGAAGATAATGATTTCATGGAAAAGTATCCATTGTTGAGGGATTTCCGTGATGTGTTTCCGGAGGAATTGCCGGGTCTTCCGCCCAAACGTGAGTTTGACTTCGCTATAGAGATCAAACCAGGAACAGAACCCATATCTAAGGCACCTTATAGAATGACTACCATTGAGCTGGTAGAACTGAAGGCTCAGTTACAAGAACTTCTGACTAAGGGGCTGATCAGACCGAGCGTCTCACCTTGGGGAGCGCCGGTAATTTTTGTAAAGAAAAAAGATGGCACCTTGAGGTTGTGCATTGATTACAGAATGCTGAATAAAGCAACCATTAAAAATCGATACCCACTTCCTAGAATCGATGATCTGTTTGATCAGATGCGAGGAGCATCAGTCTATTCAAAAATAGATCTGCGGTCAGGATACCATCAGCTAAGAATAAAAGAGGAAGATATTCATAAAACAGCTTTTAGAACGAGGTATGGGCACTATGAGTTCACGGTGTTGCCTTTTGGACTGACTAATGCACCTGCCGCCTTCATGAATCTAATGAATAACATTTTTCAAGAATACTTAGACAAGTTTGTGCTTGTATTCTTAGACGACATTCTTATATACTCTAAAAATGCCGATGAGCACCAAGAACATCTCAGGATAGTGCTGGAAATCTTAAGAAAGAGGAAGTTGTATGGCAAACTGTCCAAATGTTCCTTTTATAATGCAGAGGTGCATTATTTGGGACACGTTATAAGCAAAGACGGGATAGCTGTTGACCCTTCAAAGATCACAGCTATAACTGAGTGGCCTGCACCTAAGAACGTGCACGAAGTAAGGAGCTTCATGGGCTTGGCTGGATATTATAGAAAGTTCGTTAAGGACTTTTCAAAAATTGCTGCCCCAATCACTTCGTTGCAGAAGAAAGAAAAGAAATTTGTCTGGACAGACAAATGTGAATCTGCCTTTAAAAAGTTAAAGGAGCAGTTAACTACAGCACCTATTTTGACTGTACCTGATCCAAATGGAGATTTTATGGTTGTAACGGACGCCTCAGGAGAAGGCCTTGGGGGTATTTTGTTACAGAATAACCATGTTATCGCTTATGAAAGCAGAAAGCTTAAGTTACATGAACAGAACTATGCTCCACACGATCTTGAACTCGCTGCCATAGTACATGCGCTTCAAATATGGAGGCATTACCTTCTTGGCAAGCCCTTTGAATTAAAAACAGACCACCTGGGGCTGAAGTATATTTTTACTCAGCCAAATCTGAATGCAAGGCAACGAAGATGGTTAGAATTTCTGTCTCAGTATGATTTTGATATAAGCTATATTAAGGGCAAGGAAAATAGAGTAGCAGATGCTCTGAGTCGAAGGAAGCATATCTCTGCTCTTATAACGTTAAGAACTCAGTTTAAAGATGAGGTAAAAGATGCCTTAGAATCAGATCCCTATTTTCAGCAAGTCAAATCAGCACTTGCCGCAGACCCGCAGGACAGCAGGTATAAGGGATTTCGTTTTGATAACGAAGGAGTTCTGAGATTTGAAAACCGGGTATATGTACCTGTGGCCAATGACTTAAGAGGGAAATTGCTCACTGAATTCCATAATTCACCTTTTTCTGGACACCCTGGCATCACAAAAATGCTTGCTGATCTTAAGCAGCAATATTTTTGGAAGGGAATGAAAAAGGATGTGGTAGAGTTTGTAACACACTGCTTGGAATGTCAGCGTGTTAAAGCGGAACATATGCACCCTTCTGGATTATTGTATCCCCACAGCATTCCGCAGTATAAGTGGCAAGTGATAACGATGGATTTCGTTCAAGGATTGCCTATGTCAAGAAATAAACATGACATTATCCTGGTTGTAGTCGACAAATTGACCAAAGTGGCACACTTCATTGCTGGTAATTTAAAGGACGATGCACCAGTTTTAGCAAGAAGATTTGTACATGAAATCTTCAGGTTGCATGGAATACCGGAATTAATCATATCGGACAGAGATCCGAGGATGACATCAAGGTTTTGGCAAACGCTTAATGCAGCCTTGGGAACTAAATTAAACTTCAGTTCTGCATATCATCCAGAAACGGATGGACAGACTGAGAGAGTTAATCAAGTTTTAGAGGACATGCTGAGGATGTATTGTATGGACCAGCAGTATAAATGGGAGGAATACCTTCCGCTGGTAGAATTTGCTTACAATAACACCTATCATGCCTCTTTAAAAATGGCGCCCTTTGAAGCATTGTATGGAAGAAAATGCAGAACCCCTGTCAGCTGGGACAGCGTTGAGGACAGAGAGGTAATTGGGCCAGAAATCCTTATGGAAATGGAACAGCAAATCAAAATGATTCGGGAACATCTAAAGGAGGCTGCCAATAGGCAGAAGAGCTATGCAGACTTGAAGCGGGTTGACAGGCATTATAAACTTGGAGAGAAGGTCTTTCTTCGGGTGAAGCCGAAAAAGAGCTCCATAACTTTTGGCAAGGCTGCCAAGTTGTCACCACGTTACGTGGGACCTTTTGAAATTATTGAAATAATCAACCCTGTAGCTTATCGTCTAGCATTACCTCCTGCTTTGTCTCAAATGCATGATGTTTTTCATATTTCTTTGCTTAAGAAATACGTGACAGATCTATCACATGTGCTAAATTGGAATTCCTTGCAGGTCCAAGACCCAGGAATAATCATGGTTAAGCCCATTCGAGTGTTGGGAACTCGCCAGTTGTACTTGAGAAATCGCGAAGTGAACCAATGTAAGGTCCAGTGGGACCAGTTCAGCGAGGAAAGTGCAACTTGGGAGAATCTCGAAGAAATGAGATCTACTTTTCCTCATCTGTTTAATTGAATATGAAATTCAGAGAACTGAAAATTTTACCAAATTTAGACAATTATTAGTCTATTGTACAGTTGTCTTAAAACGTTGTTTTTAAGAGAGAATCTGTTTTTGGTATGAACTTATGAATGAAAGGACAATAACTGAATTTTGTCCTATGAACTCCTTGATTTGTAAAATCTGATCATCGGGACGATGATTCTTTAAGGAGGGAAGAATGTAACACTCTGATTTTGTATGTTAACTTGGTGAATGTTTTACATACTGTTATAGCTCTTGGAATGGAAGCAAACATGTTAAGATATGTTTTGATCTTAAGAGAATGTGTTGCTAATTTGGATTCTTGCATATTGTGATTTATTGCATGGAACAGCAAATATTGTACTTGTGTGTTTGCTGATGTGGCGACAGATTGTCGTATAATTGCTTGCTCTTGTGCTGATTGACAGCATACCCAGAATCAATTCCATTGATTCAAGTATGCTGAGGTCCTCTTGTGTTTCTATGTTGATTCACACTTGAAATGGACTAGGATTATTATGAGCGTGCAGCGCCTGATTACAGGTGTGAATAGCTAGCACGTAGATGCCAACGACAGGGGTTCGATTCTTGAACCCTGCACTGTCGAAGTCGGGACCTTGTGGGGCGAGAAACGCCTGGACACGGGTGGCCTTGGCATGTAATCGGAAGGACGGAACGCCCTGCTTTGTGTTAACATGGATGTTAGTAGGGGCGGGATGGAAATTGTTAGTGTTAGTGGTTAGTGTGGATTAAACCTAAACTAATCCTAAGTCCTAACATGCATCCTACATTATTAATCCTAAATGGATTTTTAAATTGCAAAAAAAAAAAATAAAAAAAATAAATCTAAAATAAAAACCTAAGACTAAACTAAGGCCTAGGTTGAACACACATGCCACCTAAACTAATCCTAATCTAAAAAGGGCGCGCAGACCCTTGGAAGGAGAGGATAAGGATGGAAAGGGCATTCATTAGCATTTATTAAACCGCCCCTACGTGGACAGCGCCATTTTTGGCGGGACAGGTAAGGAACTAGAGGCATCCATTTAGGAATGGAGCCAAGTTCAGTTTTGCTTGGAAATTTTGAAATTAGGAATTCGCCAACTCAAGTGGCGGTGGCGCAGAAAGTAAGGAAAAAGGCAAAGCCTTTAATGCATTAATGGTTTTTGGTCCTCGCGACCAGCTCGCCTTGGAAACAGCATGAGGGAATTTGATCTTTCATTGTTTCGATTTGGTTTGGCCGAAGTTGCTCTGCATTTGGTTTCTTTGGTCTGGTTCAGTCGAACCAGCTCTTGCATTTGGCATTTTCTTGGAAGTTTTGAGGCTGTGGAAAAGCCAGAAGAAGGAAGGGAGTGCTGGGAATATTGTGTTGCCGTTGTGGAAGAAAAACGCGGCAAACAACGTTTTCTTCGAGCTCTGAAAAAGATATCTCAGGCATGTTAAGCCCTTCTCTTTAAAATCTTTGCTTTGATTAAATGTTTCATTAAAACAACCCTGCTCTTGGGTTGGGATTGCATGATTGTTGTTGAGTTGATTTGGAAATGGATTTTTGTTGGTTCTTGCTTCTTTTCTTTGGAAAATGATAAGAAGGTTTGCTTCTGGTTGCTCGGCCTTGATCTGTTCTTGCTCGAATCATGTTGGAAATGATTTTCAGTATTGATGGTAGACTGTATAAATGGTTTGAAATGTGGATATTCCTTTCACTATTCGTGTTGTTCGAAAATGGAATAGACTGTGCAATCGCCCTTATGGGAAATTGTTTCTTTAATTGCAATCTTTTCTTGCTGTTATATGAGGAACTGATCTTGCATGAAAACAAAAAGAGACAAGTGGAGAAACAGCCGCATATATATTTCTATGAAATGGGTTTCATTGAATCTTGCTGTCATTTTGGAAACAATATGGAAATATTGTTTTAGCTGCTGAGTTTTATTGTCTTGTAATTCTTGAATGATGTATCTTCCCGTGTGCTGGACGTTTAACAGTAATGGAAAATTTGTTGAATATATATATGTATATATATATTGTGACTGTAAACTTTCTTTTTATGAGTTGTTTCCACTTTTGAACAACCGTTTATTGTTAACAAACGGAAAGGAAGAGAATAATGATTGACGAAGTAGTTCTTATAGAATTTTCTTTAAAGAAAGTAGCTCCTTCTTCTTGTATTGTTTGGGTTTTGGATGGAAGTGGCATTCGAGTTTACTATGAGTAATTGAACTCGAACCATAGGGAGTTTAATCAATAATATCATTTCTGTACCTTTTCTTGAGTAGGAACTAAGCGATTACGTATTGGGTATTCGTGAAATAGGGTAAAAGATAACTGTTTTCCTTCTTAAAGTTATCTCTGGAATTCGTTTCTCCTTGTTGAAAGAGTAAGGTGATTTCACTGTGATATATAAATGCTGTTTGGCCTTCTTATATGGACTGCTGACACAGTTTCCACTTGGTTGAATTTTATGCAAAGAATGGTTATATTTCTATTTACTATAATAGAAAAATGGATTTCATTGCGTTTTAAGGTTGAGGTTTGTCATTCTGGTTGAACTATCTGGAAAGTGCGAACTTGATTTGATCTTTGTGGAAATAAATGGAAAAAAATTTTGGGATCTAATTTGTTTTCTGAGTTTACTCTAGCTTTACTGAGCTCATGCAATTAACACCTGGTTCGGGTTTGCTCTTATAAAAGTATGGACAGTGAATATGAGTTGTTTGTGATATTGGATTGAACGGTACAGGTTTAGAGTTGTTTTCAATACGAACGACTGTTCTGTAATCCTTATAATAAGCTGTCTTGTTTGAGATGAACACGGATTAGGTGTTCGATTTCGTTTGAGCAAATGGTGTTTCATAGTGAAATGAAAAGAGAATGAATTCTTTGTTTTCTGCCTGCTGTTCTAACCTGATGAAATTCATCGTCATGAGAATAATGGATTGCTGTAGGTAACAGTAATGAATAAATGTTATTCTGAACGGGGTACGTTACTAAGAATTAGATCATTATGTGATTAAGTGATTGCATGATTGAAATACTGTTTCTGTTTAGTATGCAGCGAAAGAAATACGATTTTCTTTATTATGACAAATATATGGTATGTAACCTTATATTTTGATCTCGGATGTACCGAATGTTGTACTAATCTGTTTCGGATCTTTATATGAGCCTGATTCAAAAAAATATGGATATGGATGATGAATTCTTCTTGATTTCATTTTAAAGCTGTTTATAAATGAAACTATTCTCACTGCCAGAAAGTGAATTCCGAGTGGATTTTGTAAGTTTCACTCTGAACTGTTATCTGGAATTGATTTTCGTTTGGATTCCACTGTTAGGACAGTCATGTGGAAAGAAATGGAGATATGAATGAATGTTTTAGAAAAATGATCTTTCTTCTTTCATTTAGTTGGAAATCTGGAATTCGTGAATGATGAATTTTATAGTGCTTAGACGGGAGCTACTATATGCATTGCTGTTCGCTTTCTTGTTTGTACTTGAATGCTTTAAATTTAACATGCTTCATGAACGGAAATGAACGTAATGGATTTATATTCAGTTAGTTTCATCCTTTGCATTTGTTATTAATGAAAGGCGTGGAAGGGATAACTGTATGCTATATAGGCAGCAAACTACTTGTATTCCTAACGTTACAAATATTGTAAATTGATACTTGCAATGATTATGTGGAAACGGGACAGCAGTCCCTTGGCTGATTGTGATGATATTTTTCTGATGGTTCAGTTGTTATGCTGATCTCTCTTTTGTGCTTTTCGAGATTGATGTTTTGCTGTTGTTTCATAAAAGCAGGGTTCTTTTATTGAAACAGTTAGTTGAAGCATCTTATTTTAAGGATAAGTGCTTAATGTGCTCAGTTCATTGAACTGACCCGTGCAATTCATTTTGCAGATGGAATTTGATTAGAATGAAGACTTGGCTGTTTTCTGATGTCTCTTGATTAAATGTAAATTAAATTGTAACTGTTGCTTTTATTCCTCTTTGAGGAATTGTGAACGAAGAAAATATATTCTTCTGTCCATGAGTTGTATGGAGGCTTTGTATAAGTTATACCCAATCAGTTGGATTGGCAAATGTACAAATTATGACTTGAAATATTGAATACAGTTACAAGTGTGATATTTTCAATAATTATATCAGTTTGATATTGTTATATAAATTGGGAATAAGGTGTTAATTCTTGATTTGGAATCGTTTCATAATCCTCGGATGGATGCTGAATTGAAACTGATATCTATTCTTACTTAAATACAACCTTTAAGTTGAACAATGCAATTAATTCATACTTGGGTAAAGATGAATTATGAATTGACATTAAAAAGGATTAAGAAGAATATGATTTTATAATCAGAGGGTATTCAGGATTAGCTTAGGAGCTAAGGAATATCAATTTAAATTGGGAGTATTCGAACTTCGTTTTCGAACCTCATTAATGATCCCGTTTGATAAAATTCAGAATAAAGGTTATTGGATGCATATGTTCATAACTAATGATCCTTAACTATATAACGTTGAAGGGAAATAAATGAATTCATTTCTCAAGGATTAGACCTCGTTTGAATGACGTCTAATAAGTTAATATTCTGAAATAAGTTGCAGTTGGAAACATCTTGGTTAAGTTTAGTAGGTAAACTTATTATGTCCGTCGGTACGGAATGCTTAATCTAATGATTAAGAAATGGACCAAGTAAGGAAATGTAACCCTTCGGTACGAAGGAGACGATACATAACGAACTAAAGGACAGTTTAGTCCTTCTTAGTTATATACAACTGCAACGGAAACGAGGATCAAGGGATCAGCGTGGATGCTGAAAATTGCTTAAACTATTAACTCGTGGCTAAGTCACTTGGGCAGGATGTGTATTCTCGTTGGGAGAATTCTGCAGGACATTGGTATACGCCAGCTACAGCAAGGTGTCTTCATGAAGACGGGGTCTTCATGACGACACATTGTTGCAGCTGACATATAGCAATGCCCTCCCGAATTAAAACATTTAGAATACATAGGCTGAATGTGTAGATCTTAGCTGGGGTGGGGATAGGGTATGATCTGGTATACGGAGTGACTCCGGAATACTAAAGGTAATCAGACACACGGAGTCGTGGGGTAACGACACCGTATGTCTGCGTATCTTTAGTTACCAGGAGTGCCTTCCTATACCCGCTCATATTACTGGCTGGTATCGAAAGTTTAAAACGGAACTTAAACAATGAGGACTGGTAGGAACCAGGAAAGACCATTCTAGATAACAGGTGAAGTGAAGTGAAGGACGTATTCCGTAGATGTGTATCACATTCAGGAATATGATCATGCAAAGCATGTGAAAATCTTTGGCCAAAGTATCGCAATTGCTGGTTGCGTTGTCCTTATCACTTAATTTAAGATGCAGGATGTCAGATGAATATCAGTAACAGATATTCAGATAGGCTTCTTAAATGGATCACTTCGATAACCGGGGAAGGTTATGAGAACAAGTATATAAAATATACTATGCATAAACAGACATGAAGGATCGGTTGTTGCCGAGTCATGTACATGAAGGATCGGTTGTTGCCGAGTCATGAAATGAAGGATCGTTGAAACTCCGAGCCATGAAAATGGAAGATCGGCAGTTCATCGAGTCATTTACAGCAGCATATAGAATCTGTTATGAGATTGAATGGCATTGAATGTGTGTTCCATATTGTAAATATGTGAACAGGGAACATTCGTTTTTGAAAGAAATTGTATGATCCAAACTGTGTGGTTTGGGCAGAGAACAATTACTAAATCTCGAACGTGTGTTTGAATTTTATAATTCATAACAGAGAACGTTATTTTTAAAAAAAAAAAAAAAAAAAAAAAATCCCTTGTTCTGGTGTTTTAAAATGGGTTCTTTGATTGTATCTTCACTTTTATCTTCCATTTCATCTCCATATCATGCCTTTGTTCTTTCTTTCTTTCTCTTACTTGTTTCTTTTTTCTTGGATTCTCAGTTTTTTCTTATCTTTCTTGTTTATCCTACAAATTTCTTTCTCAAGTCTCTTTGTTCTTTGAAATTCCTCCTCATATGCAACATGTAATTTCATTATATTTGACATTTTCTTATTCATTTCCTTCTTTTAATGCTCTTTGTCATGATGAAAAACAACTTTACTTTCTTTTTCTTACACTAAACCTGCACATTTAACAAACAAGTTAGAAAAATCATCATTTATAGCTTCTTGCTCTTAATCCCTGTCATTTGTATTGTCTTCATGCTTCCTTTTCACCAAAATACATATCTTTCCTTCACTATACTTCACCTTTTCATCCCTCAAGGCACATTCAATTCCATATATTTCTTCCTCCAGCTGTATTTGGATTACATACAAAAACTTGGAATTACTTACTTGATATTCTTCATCAAATTCATCCACTTTTATGCATTCATATTTTGCTATTTCTCCTTGTACCTCCTCTTCATATAATTTTGTTTACTAAACTTGATTTCTTTCTTCATTGTGTTTCCCTCTTATGACTTCTTTTCTTTTTTCACCTTCCATGAGGTCTTCAAGGGCTAAATTCCATGCCTAATGTTCCTTTTATTTCTTATTCTTATCTTTCTCATACCTACAACTAAACCTTATTCCTCCTTATTCAAAAATTTATTTCTCTCTAATCTTCTCACTCCTCATTAGCCTCACTTGGGATTCTTCCCTAGCACATTATTGTGCTTCTTGATCCTTCACATAGGACTTAAACTGGTGTATTTCTTCCACACTGTTGTACCTTCCTTCTTGTCCTTTCAAGGACTCATTCACCTTGTTCTCATTTCTATTAAGTTCATTCATGAACTATCGTACCTATTCCTTAGCTTTTCACAATAAATATTTCATACCAAACACCATACTTCTCTTCTCACTCCTTGCATCTTGATCCTTCAAAGGTAACAAAGTGTATTTTACACAATGTTTCACCAAATAACAAGTATTGGTTATTCCATCATATATAAACTTCCTGTCAAACTTCCAGGGTCTACCAAAAAGAAGATGGAAAACATCCATAGGAATTATGTCACACAATATATCATCCTTGAATCTACTAATTTGAAAAGACACTCTACATTGTTCATTCACAAGAACCTGATGATTTCTTTGTACCTAAGCTACTCTATAGGGTGTAGGATACACTAGTCTTCTTAAATTCAATTTCATAACCATTTATTTAGAAACAAGATTATGTATACTACCATTATCAATGATAACTTCACAAACCTTACCTCTTGTTTTGCATCTGGTCCTAAAAATTCTTCTCATGTGCACTGGTTCTTTTGTTTGTTGTTGAAGTAAAACTCTTCTCATAAGAAATGAGTTTCCATCACCTTTGTCACTGTGTTCTACATCCACCATCTTTATTTATGCATTTATAGCTTCTATTTGAGTCATTCTTGACCCCAAGTATCTGATCTCATCCTGCATGATTCTCTCAGCATCACCAATTTCATTTAATTTTTCCAACAATTAACCTTGTAGAAATTTCAAGATTCTTTCTTCCATCTTCATCTTGTTTTCTTTTAACTCTTACTTGTCATACAAAAAATATCAATTAAAGGATTTGTGTTCTTTGTTATACACCCACTCTGATACCAAAATTATGAAGTCAAGACCATCAACTCATCATTATTTCAAGCTATACAAAAGGACTAATCATATATCTTCTCAACTCTGCAATGTGAAGATCATGAACAAAGCCTTAAATGGCTTATAATGCTATAATTTGATCAAATATCACCATTATTGGTTCTCAAAGTCCTTGACCCTTCTTACTAGCCTTATGCAATGTCATTTCAACAACAAAATTGATCACATTTCTTTAAAATTTCCTCTTGCACTTACCTTTCATATTCACATTTTCACTATCTTTCTTGCATTCTTGCTTCAAAATAAGAAATTGGAATTTCTAGTATCCACTGACCTCTTCCACTATTTTACGGTACTAAACCAACTATTAAATAGGTTCAGTTAGTTCCACCTTCTCAACTTTGTCATTTTGCACTAGTAGTGTGGGTTCTTATTAGTTAAAATGCCTCAAAGCTTTGCAATCTTGGCTTCAAGGAAAAAATGGGATATTGACATATTATCAACAGGTTAAATAAATTTTATCCATGATATCCATCCACCAAATTGGTTCACATTATTATGGTTTTACCGTTAAGGTCACTTCTTGTAAAACTATCCTTTTCTTCAATGTTCTTGAGAACATGTGATTTCTCACATTCACACATATAGACTTTCACAGTTATCCAAGAGCTCTTGTAAATTTCATTGGTATTATTCCATCCCTCCAAAGGTGTCTACAAATTCTTGGGTCTCAACTCTTTCCACAATTCTTGATAGATCCCTTTTTCAAAATTGCTCTTAAACCCCAAATTAGGTCTACTCAGATACATAGTCATGCATTTTTTTAGTTTGCAGATGACTTTAAGGCCAAACTATGATTTTCTAAGTATCTTTTAATGGGTTCAAGGTATTGGAAAATTTTCAAGGCTCGGTACAAGGGATATAATATATTTCCTTCACAAAGCTCCTTTCATAACTTGGTCTTCTTTTACTGTGCATGCAATTCTCTCTTGACTGATAAGAATATCTCAAGATTAAACTAGTGGAGGTTAAAAATTATTCAAAAATCCTAGAACATGCCTTCCTATGGAGATTACTACCAAATATATAATCAAAATTTGATGGTTCAAGGCTTTTAATGCTAAGCCCTAGCTTTGAGACAAACTACATGTATTTAAGAAAAACTGTCACAAAATTCAAGAAAATTAAGGCCCTTCAAGAACTGAAATTGTAAAAATCTTGTTTTTTGTCTCCCAAATATGGTTACTACCAAGTTTGAAGGTTTGTTTGCAAGTGAGGTTCAAGTTGTGATCAAATCTCTCAAACCCTAGCAAGAGATACACAATCAACCCGAGGTTATAATTTCCTCTACTAAATCAATTTTAGTGCTTCCAAAGCATGTAAGGATTTAAAATAGGATGATAAAGACATTTATAAGGTTTATTTCTTACTATTGGAGTTACCCTTCTCTTGATACTCAGATTCAATCAATTATCCATTCTCTTATGTTTTGAAACAAGTCACCAATGGTCTTAGTATGTCACTTGTTTGGATGCTAGAAAAATAGTGAATCCAACTTCTCTAAGGCTTTACCCACATTCATATGCATAGGTGGATTCCAAATCAAATTATTACAGAATCCTCTTACCTAATTTGTTTCTTTAGCCAAGCAAGTTGATAAGTTACAGTTACAAATAACATGCTATAGAATTATCAGGAGGGTTTCTAATCTTGAATATCCACAGTGATCATTGAAAGAGCTTGCAAGGACAATAACATATATATATTATTTAGGTCTATAATTTTATTATCTAGATTCATAAAGATACTTCTACACCTATTCACAAAACTCTTAAACCACAACTGTCCATGTACTCAGATTCAATGAACCTTAATCAATATCTTGCAAACATGGATTACTAGATCAAACTTGCTCTAAATATATTATTGGAGAACCATTATGATCTTATGTATTCATTGATGAATGATAAAAAATAGTTACAAAATGGATTTTTAATCCTCTTCATTGAGCTGTAGTAAAAAACTAAGTATAACTAAACCCTGGCTACATGTCAGTTACCTCACATTGAGGTCATAAGGATGATTTACAAGAAGGGTTTAGATGAAGATTCCATAACTTGATTACATAATTTGCACCCTAAGAGGAGTCTTCCATTAACAAAAAATCACTAGAAACAACCTACAACATACATGAAAAACACCTAGAATTCCCTTACCCTGCCTAGAAAGCTGAAATTGGCTCCAAGAAGATTCAAATTTTCAATTAAGATAAATGGAGGGAAAAGCTCCAAACTCAAATTTATAACTTCCAAAGCCTACAAGATCATCTAATGGCAACTATAACCCTTTAATAACACTTCTAAGACCTACAAGATCCAAAATTTCTTTAGATACAGCTATACCACCTCTAAGACTGATGCTCCTACATCAAGTGCACATTAGCGTCACAGTGATAAGTGGCAATGAAAAAATCTTCTTACTATGAGAGTGTTCTTGAGAGAGAGCTTAAAAATGAAGTTACTGAAGCTTCGGGGTATTTTTGGGAACTTATTTATATTATTTTTACTGAAAAATTCATTTTTAGAAGAATGGGATGGGTCTCAAGGTCTGGTTTTCTCTGCAACCCCTTCAAAAATGACATTTTTCCTTGGATTCACAGATTGTGACCACAAAAAATGATTTCCCTTGAGAATTTAAAAGCGATTGTCAAAAATATGAATGTTTCATATTATATATGATCTTATTATATTTCCAGAGAGTGTTTATTTTCCTCTTAACTCCTTCCGTAGCTCCCGAAATCGTCTGCCTAAGATCAGGTACCTGTTTTAACTGCCTTCTCCTCCTAGGGATTGAGACTTGGTCAAATGAAAAACCATGTAGAAGCAAGCGGGAGGGAGAATTTTATTTTCCATGTTTTTCCCTTGGAAAGGGATGGAGGGACATAAAAATTGCACATATCTTGGTGATGACAAGTGTCAAGCATGCCCGACATGGAGTGGGGGCTAGAAAAATGCCAAAAAGTTCCTATCGGAGCCTCCAAGGGTCATATGAGGTGTCCATGAGGCATAAGGTGGGGAGGGTGAACTTTTATGTCCCCCTTTCCCCTTGGAAAGGGATAGAGGGACAAAAAAAGTGTACCTCAGCCTCATGCTTCCACGTGGCATTGAAAAATTTGGTTAATGATGAAGTTTGTACATTAGAGAGGAGCTTGAAAATGACGTTATCAGACCTCCCAGAGGACTTTTTAGGAACTTACTTATATTATTTTTACTGGAAACATCATTTTAATAAGGATGGGATGGTTATAAATGTCTTATTCAGCTTTAAACCTTCTCAAAAATGGAATTTTGTTATCAGGATTGCTAGTTGTGGAAAGAAATGAATGGATGTTGTAAAAACTATGATATTACCACCATGTAGGCAGTTGAATAAGATTTAAATTGATATTTTTTTACCTTTAACTCATTCCATATCTCCTAGAACCATCTCCTGAAGCTCATGTGCCTTTTTACAATACAAGCTCCTTTGACCTCAAAAACCTACTTTTGCTGAAATTTCTCTTGAATCTCTGAATATTTCCTAAATCACTTGTAAAATTATATAGGCTCATTAATACACCTCCCCAATGAATTTGGGTCTTCAAATATGCTCTAGAGAATATGCACAACCTTAGAAAGGATAAAAATAGCCCTTCATAAGCATGCTAAAAGATCCGCCTTGAAAGATACTTTCTCAAAAGGAATTTGTGAGCTTGTTATCATTTCTTCAACACATGATAAAGGGTAGGAATATATAAATCGATACTAAATGGATGTGGATAGGTCTGACACATGGGATGGACTAACCTGGAGGGGTGATGGGGAAGGTTTACAATGAAAACTTTTGACCCTAGGGTCCATTTTCATGCTTGAAAATTGGAAATTTTCATGTTGCACATTTGTATGACAACAATAATATTTATGAAGATGTAGAATATTATTTGGGAATATTATTTGTGGAAAGAAAAAGTAGCAATTTAGTGTGGAAGGGTTACCCACTAGTATTGAATTTTCCACTAAATAGGGGAGTCATAAGAAACCATAAAAGGATACATATTACTCGTATAAATCTATGTGGGGGAAAAATATAGAAGTGATGTAGAGAGATTTTGAAATATATACAAAAAACCCCTTCACCTAAAATAAGTGAATATTGGTACATATGAAGAATCTTCCTTGAATGGAAATACTTGGTGATTATTGGAGTGATATAACGTTAAATATAAATTCAAAGCTTGTAAAAGAGTACCATGTTATATTTCACAATAGTTATTAGGAAATGAAGGGTTTACACCTAGTATGGGGATGATGTACATAAAATTGTGAGAGGGAATAAAACCTATTTAAAACATATGTATAAAATGAACCCAAACTTACAAACAAAGTAAAAAGAGAAAATTAATAAGATTCTTGAAATTATTGATGTTTTAAACTGATTCAATTAGACAAGATTATATTGATAGTAATTAACATTGAGAAATATAGTAGTATGTACATTTGCATGGATTATCAAATGCTTAATGATGTATGCAATAAAGATATTTCCTAATAACATTCAGAGAATTGTTGAGGGAATCACAAGATGTGAGAGTTATGCAATTACTATTGGATAATTTAGGCACCATCATGTATAGGTTATTGAATAAAGCAAATACAAGACTATTTTTTAATAGAATAGGGGTATTTTTTCTACATCATCATCTAATTTGGATTGACTAATATGCAAGTGGTATTTTCATGTATTTTGGTTAAATAATTTAAATATTTTATTCATAATTTAGATAAAGTATACTAGGATGACTGGACAATGTATGGGTTGTTGAAGGATAATCATGAGATTCTACACTTGTTTGAAAGGTGTTAGTAGCTACATATCTCATTAAAATTGAATAAGTGCACTTTTGTGGTACCATATTATAATTTATTGAGAAATTTAATTTGTAAATAAGGCATGCTCTTAAGGGCCACAAAAGTAGTGGT
The DNA here is from genome assembly GCA_019776745.2 of Taxus chinensis. Taxonomy (NCBI): domain Eukaryota; kingdom Viridiplantae; phylum Streptophyta; class Pinopsida; order Cupressales; family Taxaceae; genus Taxus; species Taxus chinensis. The sequence goes on along the minus strand of CM034148.1, from coordinate 333,954,076 downwards.
GATTCAATAGATAGAGTTACTGTGAATACAAAATAATATCCACATGTTTTTGGGACATTTAAATTATTATAAAAGGTCATATAAAATTATGCATGCATATCTGGAACTCTATATGAGTTGTTGAAAAAAGGACCTGTTATCCAAATTCATGCCCTAGGTGAATTTGGACAACGAAGCTAAAGGCCCGCATCCAATAAAATGGCAAAGTCTGGACATAGCTCGAAAAAACTCCCTAACATTGACTTACAGTCTTGAGACACTGAGGAATCCAATAAATTTTGTGAGGATTTGAAAGGATTGAGAAGGTGAGGAATTTGAGTTGGCTCACCGAGCCAACTCAGCTAGCCAACTATGCGCCAAGAGTTCATAGAGGGAGTGTGATTCGGCTAAGTCACAAAAATTAAGCCCAAACGGGATGGACGAGGTTAGTTTGGTTATGCATAAAGGAGCCGAAATGACCAAAGAGGGTTCTGTGGAAAATGTGGAAAGATATGGCCCAAGCATCCCAAGCAAGTTAGGCCAGGAGTATGTGCAAAACCCAATGATGTCGCATGATACCTAGGTGGAGTTAGCAGAAAACAATTACCTAGACGGTCATGGGACATGAGGGTCGGTGAAGCCTGATTTCACAAATGGAGTGGGATGCAGGCGAAAGACAAGTCAACATTCCGAATTACGGGAGAGGAGGAAGTCAAAATCACAAGTGGCCCAGGTCATGGGAGGTCTTAACCTTTAGTGCAAAGTAGGGACCAATTCGTTGAGCTAGCGAGTTGGAGGTATTAGGTGGGGAAAGCTATCAGCCAGAGGGCAAGTCACTATTGGTGAGGGGAGATATTCATTCAAGGGGACAAGGAAGACAATGAATCGATATGCATACAACTTGATGCATGTGATAGGGTGGCTTGGCGTATGAGAAGAGGTCAAAATGCAAGGAGATAGCCAGCTCGGTCAAGCTGGCAGAGCTAAAAAACATTAAGACATCCCCACCCCAAATCATTATAAAACAATGAAGAAATCAATAGAGGGCCCACCATTTTAAATGATGAATAAACATTAGAGAAGGGATAAAATATATTTCCAATTGCCTAGATTTAATTCACAGTCTCGTAATAATCATTCAAGCCTGTGCAAACCAAAAATAGCTACATATTGTCTAGAAGTCATAACTTGAGCAGTTCTTAACAAAATTACATAGAATTAGTCTCATTGGAATCATGACTCCAAGACCTTTGCACAAAAATCAAGAAATCTAGAAATTTATGAGAATTTGAGGGTAAATTTTATAGAAAATGAACCCATTTAAGTTTAGTTGTTGGATGGTGGTTGAGAGTTCAATAAATGGGCATGGGTAGAAATTTTCTCTCACTGTAGGTTGCATATCAATCAGGGATGGATTTTGAAGATCTATTATCATGATTTCCACCCAATTTGGGTATCTTGTAATTTTTGCAAAGGTAAAATATGATTCTACTCCCTCTCTCCTCTTCATTCCATATATTGAGGAGTTGTCTCATTGTAAAAGGAAGATAATTTTAGTAGCAAAACTCTGTCATTTTGGTTTTGTGAAACTAATGTACTACAAGCCTTCATGTGGACTCCTTGCATTGTGATCCAAGCCTTTCCTTTGTAATATAATCATCTGTGCATATTAATGAAGCAATATATGCAAGTTTTTGGATGTTTCTTCCCTTGATGTGTTTATTTACATTCCTCTCACCTCTTCAATTCTATTGCAGGTGTATTGTGTCTACCATATGCTCTTGCAAGGTTCATTATTGATTTTCTTTATTTGGAAATGTTGTTGTTATATTGTGGATAACTTTTATCACCCTCTTCAATCTACATTCTGATTCCATTTTCACACATTGGAGAGTTATTATCACACCCTTATTTTGGTGCATCACCTATGTAGTGTAGATTTCTTTTACTTGTATGTTCTTTCTCTCTTCCTGGTCCCTTGGAAATGGTAGGATAGAGATAGTCAGTAGTTTTATTTCACTAGAGTTAGTTCGCACTAGATTAGGAAGAGGAACCAACCTTCTCTGAAGTTCTATCTCAAGTAGCAAGTCCCACAACTTGGAGATATTACCCATATTACCCAGTCACACTGTGAGCTCAAGCACACACACTTGTAAAAATTGAAGGGTGATGTCATTTGGTGATAACGGTTCTTGCATGCCTGGTGGGATAAAGAAGTCTTTATTTTTATCCCAGCATGATTGGTTTTCTCATGTTCCAAACTCTAGCCTATGAGAGGCTTTGAAATTGCACATATGGCGACTCCAAAAGGAATAATTCAGAGGTATTATAAGCCCAATCTTATTAAATTTATGAGAAGGATTCAAACAAGGTCAAGAACCAGAGGGGAAGGAATTTTTGAATACTTCCAACTATCTTTAGGTAGAGGAAGAAGGAGAAGAAGATCTCAAAGGTCTCCATTTACACCAAATAGAACACTATCAACACCTCCACATGGTAGGCCTTTTATTCAAGAAACCATAGTTCTCAGATTAATCAAAATGGATCATCAAAAACCACCACCACAACAAAATTCATATGTTAATTTCATGGGTAGAAGCCCACTTACTCTCAATGCATAAAACCCAATCCCAGTTGTAGCATTGAAAAACATTCCATATTTCACTACGGAGAACCATCCAATTCCAATTGATCACATTCAAGACATTACGAATGTCTGTGATATACATGAAGTCAATGAGATGGACATGTAAGTTAAACTATTGGCTTCTTCATTCAAAGGAAAATCCCTTTAATGGTTGAGGAGTTTAGAAGTAGGACCAATTTAAAATTGGGATCAATTGTACACAACTCTTTGTGGAAATTTGGGGAAAAATTAAACAACTTATCTATGTTGGAGCATTTAATCACAATCAAGAGAGCACCAAATGAGTATATGGTTGATTTCAACTTTAGGTTCTAAAGGACATGGGATAGGATTCCATTTTCCATCAAGGAAACGGCTGAAGCTAGTTTTCTCTACTTTCTAAAAGCTTTAAATTTTGATATTTCCATGATGATACAATCCATGGGAGGTACAACTATACCTGCATCCTATAACCTTGCTATTAGAGCTGAGAACTGTCTGATTCAAGCATGTAAACTTGCACCTAGACCACCCATGTCTCTTTATCCAAAATTAGGAAGTCTAAGCACTGGTCAAACACCTAAGTTATCTCCCATTCCTACCACCAAAAATCAAAGTTATTATCAAGTTTCTACCTCTTCTTCTAGTACCTCAAATGAGCTCTAAGAAGTCATGAAGAAGTTACAAAACTTAGGCAATGAGTAGGTGACAATTAAGAGGCAATAAGTTCAGAATTTCAGGTCATATCAGCCTCAAGCCCAACCCAAAAGACCTCCATATAAACCTAATAGGATAACTACTCAAGCTACAAATTGGAACCAAGTAAAACCTCCTACCAACAGGCCATTTCAGCCTTAAAATCCTAATATTACATCCACATCTTAGGCCTTGGTGCCAATGCAAAATAGCATGGCTCAAGAGTATGACTTGTGCTTCTCATGAAATCAACCTCATAATCAGTCATCATGCTTTAACAGATCTCTAAATCAAGCATTGATGGTGGTAACGGCTGGTGTAGAACTAGAGACAAATCAAGAAGAAAATAAACATCAGGAAGCTACTCAAGAGGCACCTACAAGCTAGACCACACTCGTCAATTGACGAGCTAAATATTTTTGTGGAATAAATCAGGCCCCTTCTCAAAGTGTGGCAACCCATACATGGTCTAATAAGAGGAATATTGAAAAAGTAAAATCATCTAATCTAAGTGATTCTCAACCCTCTAGCAATCAAAGTGCAGCTCCAAACGTGCAAAATCAACCCAAACCACCTTCTAGGCCAACACATGTGCCAGTTGTAGCAACTCATGTGCAAGAGAAGGTTGTGAAAAAAAAAAGGACAATAAAAAGATACTTCTTATCCTTTCAACATCATTGAGAAAATGAAGAAAATGAATGTAAACATATCAATGTAGGATTCATTAGCTATCCTAGGACAAAGAGATCTGTTGCAAACTTCCATGGTAAATTGGTCTACATCAAATCAGTCATCCAAATATCAAGAGAAGGTTCTCACAAATGCAGCTCCACAAGAAGGCCATCAAGGAGATCAACAAAGTAAGAACATGAAACCTCCTCCATTTTATATATCTCTGATCATCGGGAGTTACCTTGTGCAAAATTACATGATTGATTCGGGAGCAAGTAGTTTAGTCATGCCAAAACAAATAGCTGATGAGATGAGCCTTCAGTATGAGTTCATTTCTATAGGTGTGGTGCAATTAGATGGAACAACAGTGACAACTATTGGAGTAATCAAGGGTTTGACCCTTACATTACACGCATGCCTAAATGTTATAGTATTACAAGATGTCACAGTTATTGACTTGCCACCACTCTTTACATTTTGCTTATTAAGATACGTCACGGCTAAAATTGAGGGCTACTTGTCTATTAACTGGACAAACATATTATTAAAAATGAGGTATGGAGATAAAGCTACAGTAAGATCTGAACCAATTGTAAATTTCTATATTTAAGCTCATATGCCAAGTCTAATCAATACAAATTGTTTAAATTTTGATCAAGAGGATTTCCCAAGTACTTCATAGGAAAATACTAAAGTTGGAGGCATTCTAGACTTAACTCTTGATGAATGGGAAAATAAAATGCATACTTTTGATCCTTACAAGGATATGGAAGAAGCTGAATTAGGAATTTATTTCTTGCATGAAGAGAATCCACCTCTCCAGAGCATCACCAAGTTGGATCACAAAGATGATATTGAGGTATGACAACTATTCTTTGATGGCTCAAGAAGTATGCAAGGTTCTAGAGGAGAATCTATGTTGGTTTCACCTCAAGGTAAAATATATTACTCAGATTTCCATTTTCAATTCATCCGTTTAAATAACACAGTTGAATATGAGACTTTGATTCATGGACTGCATTGGGCAAGAAAGAGAGGCATTACAAACTTACAAGTCTTTGGTGATACCAAGTTAGAGGAGAAAATTTTGCTAAGAATGATTTTCTCCAGAACTACAAGAATCAGGTATGGGATCTTATTCAGGATTTTGAAGCATTTAGCATAAATTCCATCCCAAGGAAGAAAAATGAGGCAGAAAACAAAATTGCAGCAATTGGGGCAGCATTTGACTTTGTGGAAAGTATTAAAAGTGAGAAAACCTAGCCTCACATCAAACTGGTTAAAAGGACGGATATTCCAAAAAATAATACTAGTTGTCAAGTCTTGGAAATTGATCAACAAATCATCAATTTTCTAAAAGAAGAAGTTGAGTTCTCCGCTAGAAACCAAGACAAGTTGGAGCAGCAGTTTGGTGACCAAGTGGTGTAACTAAGAACTAACAAATTACCAAAGGGTCTTGTAATTTTGGAATCAATATTTAACCCAAATGATCAATTACTTAAGGATAAGGAAAACATTCATGTGAAAGGTGAGGATTCAAAGCCTATTTTAGTTAGAGAAGGTAAGATGTTGCAGATTAGCAAAGTAAGCACTCAACACGAGAAATATAATTTAATACAACTTTGTCAAAAGTTTCATGATGTATTTTCCTAGAATTATAAATATTTAAGAGGTTTCAATCCAAAATTAGCACAACATATGATTGACTTGGATCAAGAATCCAAGCCCATCAAGCAGAAACAAAGGCTGATGAATTCTCACATTGAACCTCTCATGAGAAAAGAGTTGAATAATATGATAGAGGTTATCATCATCTTCCCTATCAAACATTCAAGTTGGGTTGTAAATTTGGTTCTAGTAAGGAAGAGAAATGGAGAAATTAGATTGTATGTAGACTTACATGATTTAAATAGAGCATCGCTCAAAGATGATTATATGATCCTTTCCATGGAGAAAATCTTGCAAGTAGTGGCTGGTTTCGAAAGATTTTCATTTCTAGATGGATACTCAGGCTATAATCTGGTGAAGTAAGAAGATCATTTCGATACAACCTTCACTAAAAAATGGGACACATACGCTTATAGAAAGATTCCATTCAGACTATTAAAAATCGGAGCAACATTTCAGCGAGTAATGGATATGGAATTCAAAGGTTTAATTAACAAGATAGTGCTGGTATACCTAGATGATATCACTGCATTCTCTAAAAATATAGTATACCATCTCTTTCACCTCAGGAAACTATTTCAAATGTGTAGGAGATTGAGATTTTCTTTGAATCTAAAAAAGTGTGTATTCTTGGCACATAATGCAAGTTTCTAGGCCACATTATTTTGAAGAAAGGATTGACAATTGATCCTAAGAGAGTTGAATCCATTTGAACACTTCCATTGCCACACCACAAGAAGGCTCTCCAAATTTTATTAGGGAGAATAAATTTTTTTCCATAGATTTGTGCCTGATTTTGCCAATTTGGTGAAATAATTAACAATGATGTTGAAGAAGAATCTCCCATTAAAATAGACAACAGAAGACAAGGAGATTTTTTAAGACATCAAACATGCTATATCTCAAGATCCCACTTTGATCAACCCAGACTTTTCCAAGTATTTCATTCTATATCCTTTTGGAGGTTTGGATACAATCCTAACCATCCTCATACAACTAAACAAAGAATATTCAAAGTAACCTATAACATTCTTCAGTCAAATCTTGGAATATTATGAAGTAAGGTATTATTACATTAAAAAGCATGTTCTTTTTGTTATTACAATCTTGAATAAGTTCAGACACTTAGTCTCGAACAATAAGATTCTAACTATTAGTGTCACATGTCAGAGTAAAGGACTTCCTTCTGAATAAGGATTTGAATGATAAGAGGGAATGTTTGATCACTCAAGTAATGGAATATTACATTGAGATCAAGGTGACTAATTTGGTATGTGGTAAAGGCATATGTGAACAACTATCTTCCAAACAACACGATGGGAAAGAAAGTGAAGAATAAGTTGTTTTGGTATTGTAAAATGATCAAGAAAAACTAATTGATGATGTGCCTAGTCCTTATTGGACTCAAGACAAGGTGAATTATCTCCAAATAGGTATGTTCCCTCAAGAGTGGAGAAAAGAAAAGAGAAAATACTTCAGATTACATTCCATTTTGTATGTTCTTATTGATGGTTTTCTATTCAATAAGGATATGAATGGAGTTCTCCTAAGGTGTCCTCAACAAATCAGATTGAGAAAGTGTTCCATGAGTTCCATGATGGAGAAGTGAGAGGTCACTTTTCCCCATGAGTAATAACTCTCAAGGTCATGACAAATGGTCACTATTGGACTATGATGTTTAGTTATTGCTACTCATGGATTAAAAAGTGCAAAAAGTGTGCATTCTTCAAATGAAAAGAAAGGCTAGCAACGCTTCCACTTCACCCAATATTAGTGGATCAATAATTCATGTAATTGGGATTAGACTTCATTGGAGTTATCAATCCAAACTCAAGTTGATGCCACAAGAGGATATTAACAACAATGGATTATTTCACCAAGTGGACTAAAGTAGTGGCCCTTAAGGAAGTAAATGAATCTATCATCTTGGACTTCTACGAGGGGATAGTAACCAGATTTGGTGTACCAGATACTATCATATCAGATAATGCATTGGATTTTATTAGCACAAGGATCACTAAATGGGATGTTAGAAATGGAATATATCTTAACACTTCCTCAAATTATTACCCCCAGGGTAATGGAAAAATAGAGTCCACAAACAAGAACTTGTTTAGTATCATAAGGAGAACTCTTGATGAGAATCAAAGAACCTGGAACACGAAGCTCAAATCATCCTTTTAGGCTGATAGAATTATACCCAAAATATCAACATGTAATTCTCTATACAAGTTGGTATACGGGAAGGAAGCAGTGCTACCTATTTCACTTGAGTTGCAAGCATTAGAGATCATGAAGCAGTTGGAACTAGATGAGTTTGAACCTATAGAAGCAAGGTATGCAGAACTAATGGAATTGGAAGAAACAAGAGAGCATGCAATGTAAACCATGTAGAAAGATTAGGCACTGATCAAGAGAAGATTTGATAAGAAATATAAAGCTGGGGTATTCCAAGAAGGATATTTGGTGCTAAAGTGGGATGCAAATCGGGAAAAGCTGGGAAAACATTCCAAGTTTGATGCAATATGGAGTGGTCCCTACATGATCATGGAGTGCAAAAGTAGCAATTCCTTCTGACTGGCCAAGTTATATGTTGAAGAACGTCAAATTCTAGTCAATAGAATCTACCTCAAACATTGCTACTAGAAGGAATATTTCTCACCCTTGTACATATTAGCTTAGGATTTTCATTTCTCCAAGTTCTTGTGCACATTGCATTATTGTTAGATTAGGTTTCATTTTCCCTAACTTCCTTGTGTATATGTTCTATTGCTTCTAGTTGTTTTCATGCACAATTTATCATGCTTCTGGAAAGGTAATTGCAGTGAAGAAACTCATAGTTACAGGAAATAGTTGTTGTCCTCAAGAGAGCTCAAATGTAGAGCAACTAAAATTAAATCAAGAGGTAGATTTCAAATTTTCCCTTCTTTTTCTTCTTCAGATAAAAAGCTGAGTTTTATCATGCCCTTCACCAAATTAGAAATTAGTCTTGGGGAAGATTTGATATTATAGCATATGGTAATCGTCAGTGCTTCTCTCAGTCTTCAAGCAGTGTTTAAGCAACAAACTTTGTCCACCAAGAATTCCTCTAAGACTTGATAATAGTATTTTCAGCCTTCAAAAGAGCTCCAACCAACATGTTGGAGATGGAACTTTCACAAGAAGAAATAAAATTTAAGATTTAATAGAGTTCCATGATGTCTTAATCTAAAGAACATCTCGACTGAGGCTCTGCAATGTGCAACATATGCCAAACATCATCATATTTGTGTACTTCATACTAGCAGATTCGGGCTACATAAAGGAATTGATGAAAATTTAAGTTCTAAAATTATTTTCTACTATCAAAAAATAAATTTCAATATTTTCTTACAAGAGTTGGAAAATGCAAGCAGCAGAGGGTAGCTTCAGATCCAAACATTAGCTCTTAAGCATTCCAGAGTTAAGATTTCAAAGTTTGGATCAGCTCATAACAACCATACAGATTCCATGCCCAATGGATAACTACATGTAGTTGGTCATGCTCCATTTAGAAGGTAAATGGCACCGCGAGTTGCCAAATTGTTATCCAAATTCACGCCCTAGGTGAATTTGGAAAACATAGCTGAAGCCCCACATGCAATAAAATGGAAAAGTCTAGAAAAATGTCTGAAACACTCCCTTGCATTAACTTACAATCTTAAGACACTGCGGAATCAAAGAAATTTTGCAATGAGTTGAAAGGATTGAGAAATATTCCTTTAGGTTTGAAGTTGAGCTCATCGAGCTCATAGCTAATTTTTCCTTATGATGATCGAGCTACCCAAATTTTTGGCTTGTTTTAAAAATAAGCTCATGACCAAGCTAGAGGAGAGGGATTGTAGAATTGTTTTAGGGAGGGATGAACCCATTTTCATGCATGCCAAGCTCTACAGACAATTGTAACTAATCTGGTTTTATATTGGGTCAAGCTCTAAGGTTCACTGAGTTAGTCTTTGGATCATAAAGCCACTTGTATCATGAAGAGAGCTATATGGACGAGATAGAACAAGTGTTGGTGAGTTACATAAAGCTACACATGTTACAAAACCAGACGGAGTCATCCTACATATAAATTTGAACTCCTGGATGTTTTTCGAGAGCCATCGAGCTCTACCAAGTCTCCGATCATTAGCATCATCAAGCTGCAGAACATAGATCAAAGGATGAGTTATACAATGGCCAAATTCAAGCTCATCTAATAAAGGATCAAGCTATCTCGTATGCCAAGATAGGGTTGTAACACGGCACTACATCATGTCAGGTTGTGAAGCTAGATTGCTTCACAGTTAGTATGCAATGGAAAGTGACTAGAAATACAGTAACCGGCATTGGTTATAGTGGGACCAATGTCGGTTAAGAAAGGGAGGAATCGGCCATGGTTAGGTCTAACCGATGCCAGTTACCTATGTGAAGCACTTTATTTTTAAGTCATGGGTTTTAATATTGTTTTTGTTTTAAAGCAAATCTATTGGATGTAATTTCTTGGCTAAGTTTCCCTAAGTTTGTCTAGGCTTATGTAAGCTAGAAAACTAGGGTTAGAGAGAGAGTTAGATGAGTTGATGAGAAGAAGAGCATAATCCTTGGTTGAAAGGATGAAGAAGAAGAAGAAGAAAAATTTGATTACATGAAGACAAGAGCTTTTATGGAGAGAAGTTGAACAGAAGGAAAGTGTGGGTACATTATTGGTGAGAAGATGGTATTATCTTCTACTATATTTCCTTTGTATTGTTTAGTCTCATGTAATAGCTTGCATAATATATAAAGCACTTAGGGATTCTTCTTGTTAGATCCACATGTTGTTTTGAGATCTTGTTATTACTCATTTTTGTAGATCCACATGTTGTGAGATCTTGTATTGCAAATCCACGAGATCATGTTGTACTGTTGATCCATAGGAATATAACATGGTAGAGGAAGTTGTCTTCATGTTTTTGGTTTGTTGCAATGATGGAGGAGAGACTTACTTCTTGGTGCATGGTTAGGGTTTCACATTGGCAGATCTTTCTAGAGGTCTTGTTTGCAGATTCACAATACAGTGAGAGCTTGGCTGCACAATGGTAGATGTAGGGTAGATTTAGGTATGTGAGATCTGGTTATGTTTGAGAGGCATGGTTGTAGTGCACTCAGGTAGATCCAGTTAGATATCTGAAGGAGACACAAGTGGTGGTATGGAGAAATGGTTTAGTGTACTCAGGCAGATACGATTGGAGATCTGGGAGGAGGAGATACTCTTGTAGAGATACATGTACTCTTGTGTAGAAGAGTTAGTTTGTAATATCTTGTTATATTATATATATATATATATATGAGATCTATGTCTTTGATGGACATAGCCCACATTGGGTGAACCACGGTACATGCCTGTTATGTGTGTGTACTTTTGTGTGATTTGGATTATTCTAGTTTATACTTCCACTATTGTAGATTTTATGGGGAATTGTTTAGATCCTGTGTACATGATTTTGTTTGTTATTAAATCATAGCACTATTCTACAGTCCCGTATTCTCAACCAATGGTATCAGAGTGATGGATTTATTTTTCAGAGCAAGGGTTTGCTTCATGGTTTGTTAGTAGTTATTACTGACATGTATGAGAGTAGGGTTTATTTTACCTGATGTGAAAATCATAGGAAGAGATTGAATCTCAAGTGGGAGATGGAAGTGTAAGGTTGCTGGAGAACACAGTGACCGGCGTCGATTAAGTGGCAACCGACATCGGTAGGGTGAGACCATGGTCAGTTATTAAGGACTGTGGTCAGTTACTGAGTAGCCTGGTTATAAATGGAAAATCACATATTTGAAGAAATGAAGAGATGCAAGGAATGTATCTTGTTTGTTGAGTGTATGGTTTAATTACACATGCATGGTTTTGGATTGTAGATCTAGATAGAGAAAAGGAACAGGTATGTATTCTTGGTGCATTTAGATGCACGGGCTTCGGTAGAGAGGCAGTAGCATAGAACAAAGATGGGGCTTCCATTAGAGAAGCATGTAACTCAGTTGAAGATGTGGTTGAGTATCTTGGTGCTGGTAAGGTGATGTATTTCATCTTTTGTTGTATTGTTTTTGTACGAGATTTGGATGCTTCTTGAAATGACTGGCTCAACTCAACTATCAGCTTCAGTCGAAGTAGGCACCTGGTATGGTGTGCTATGCCAAATTGTGTGGCGTTGAGTTCATTCCAGTAGCATTGACATCGGTCTGAGAAATGAGGTTGGTCACATAGGAACTGATACTAGTCAGTTAACCATGGTTGGTTAGGGGATGACCATGGTTGGTCTTTGTGGTAACTTATCTGTACAAGGTTTTTTGTAGCAAGAGAGGGAAAATGGTTCTTTTTCATGGTTTGGAGGATCGAGTTTCTTGCACAGAGTGTACATGGCAGAGACGGTGTAGATCACTTCATGGTTTGGATCAAAAAGAGGATGGAGTTGGCTTGGTTAGTCCATTAAGACTTTGATTCAAGTATCTCTATATGGTTCATGTTTTATTTCTTTCGTTTGGAGAAACTGATATTATGTTTGGATTGTGTGCACAAATTTACACCATGGTTTCTTGGTGTTGTTTGAATTTTATTTCCCGGTTATGTGGAATCTTGAGGACAAGGTTTTTAGTCTAAGGATGAGATGTTAGACACAGTTGCAGGTAACGAGAGATGTCGAGTACATACGAATGGAAAGAAGGTGATTCACCTACTTCACAAGAAGTCCAAACTTTTGTGATGTAGAAGTATTCTCAGAGAAGAAAGGGAATCAATTTTATAGTTCTTTTATCTGGTTTTATTTCTCACTTACATATTAGATTTTGAGCTTGGTGTTAGAGGCAGTGTTGGGGATTTCATGTTCAATGGGAGCAAGCCATGGTTGTTTGCATTGCAGGATTTGATACATGATGCACATGCAGAATGAGAGGAGATCGCAACTATTCAGAGTAGCAGGAGGCACAAGTTGGTTTTTGAGGGCAGTCATGGATTTGCAGTTATTTTGAGTTTATTGCTTTGTGATGTCACTTCTAGTTTATTTTGTGGTGCCTGGATATTCCTTAGGGATGACAGTTGATGGTAGATTTAGTTGGTTTTAGATGATAGAGAAATTCTCAGAGTTTGAAGGGTGAAAAGGATAAAATATGACTGTTAGAGAGCCTGATGTCGGTTAAGGTTAACCGTGGTTGGTCATCTAGTAACCGTGGTTGGTCAGTAGTTAACCATGGTTAGTTAGGGGAAACCATGGTCAGTTTGGTCACAAGTTTGATAGCAGTGTTTATTTACCATTTTTAGATGGTGCCCTTGTTTTTTGCTTTCATCTTGGTTAGTTTGTGTTGAGTATGTTGATGACATGTTTGTTGGTATTTACACTTGGTATTAGTGGCATGGTTTAGCATGGATGTTTGTTATTGACATTGATGAGCATAGGATTCATATTTGGCTTTGGAGTTAGTCAGTGGCAAACTTGGAGCTTCTGGAGAGATGGTGATATGGATGGATGTACATGGTGAGTTTGTACAAGTTGGATAGATTCATTTTTCTAAGTCTATGATGATGAAATTTTTTGATTTGCACATGGATGCTTTGAGCATGAGTAGGGGATGTTTGTATTTCCTCTTGATTACTATATTACTCCTTAAGAGATGTTATCTATAGATGATTGTCTTGGACATGCTAGTTGTTTATGCAGGGTTGGATCTATATATTGTAGTGTTTGGATTATTTGAGTTATGTAGGTTTGTGGATTGATCACCTACTATTGTAGGTTGAACTTATTTGGGTTGTCTTTACCCAGGATCTTGTTTTTCTTTCACATATTCTAGTTTGACTTGTCTTGGTCAGTTGCATTGGTGGTTGCATGGAGACATGGATAGATGGATGAAGAACATGGTTGGTTTTACAGGTATGGCTACAGATGCGATTAAGGCTCAAAACTTCAGTTTGAGTGGGAGCTCTTACAGGTGTGTTAGTCATGATGGCTTATTGCATGAGGAGCTAGGTTGTCTTGTTTTTCTAATACCAACAATTGGTATGGTGTTACGATTCAGTCGGAGCTTGAGGCTTGGTGTCACGGATCAGTTGTAGCTTCGTGCAGGTTTGGTAAGTCATGGTTTTATCTTCTTGGTTTGAGAAGATGGTTTGATCTTCCTGGTTTTATTTTTCTTTGAGAGAATTGTTGAAGGAAAGAATAGATTGTCTTCATGGTGTTTTGAGGATAGTGATGTATAGGTACAGGTACAGGTATAAAGGTTCAGCAATTTATCTCCAAGTGGGAGATTTTTAGGTTGTGGAGCTAGATTGCTTCATAGTTAGTATGCAATGGAAAGTGACTAGAAATACAACAACCGGCATCGGTTACATTGGGACTGACGTTAGTCAGGAAAAGGAGGAACCGACCGCGGCTAGGTCTAACCGGTGTCGGTTACCTGTGTGAAGCACTTTATTTTTAAGTCACAGTTTTTAATATTGTTTTTGTTTTAAAGAAAATGTATTGGATGTAATTTCATGGCTAAGTTGCCATAAGTTTGTTTAAGCTTATTTAAGCTAAAAAACTAGGGTTAGAGAGATTTAGATGAGTTGATGAGAATAAGAGCATAATCCTTGGTTGAAAGGATGATGAAGAAGAAGGAGAAAAAGATGATTACATGAAGACAAGAGCTTTCATGGAGAGAAGTTGAACATAAGGAAAGTACAGGTACACTATTGGTGAGAAGATGGTATTATCTTCTACTGTATTTCCTTTTTATTATTTAGTCTCATGTAATGGCTTGCATAATATGCAAAGAACTTAGGGTTTCTTCTTATTAGATCCACATGTTGTGAGATCTTGTATTGCAGATCCATGAGATCATATTGTATTGTTGATCCATAGGAATCTAGCATGGTAGAGGAAGTTGTCTTCATGTTTTTGGTTTGTTGTAGTGATGGAGGAGAGACTTACTTCTTGGTGCATGGTTAGGGTTGCACATTGGTAGATCTTTCTAGAGGTATTGTTTTCATATTCACAATACAGTGAGAACTTGGTTGCACAGTGGCAGATGCAAGGTAGCTTTTGGTATGTGAGATCTGGTTATGTTTGAGAGGCATGGTTGTATTGCACTCAGGTAGATCCGGTTAAGTGGTGGTATGGAGGCACGATTTAGTGTAATCATGTAGATTCGGTTGGAGATCTAGGAGGAGGAGATACTCTTGTAGAGATACATGTACTCTTGTGTAGAAGAGTTGGTTTGTAATCTCTTGTTATATTATATATATAAGATCTTTGTCTTTGGTGGATGTATCCCACATTGGGTGAACCATGGTACATGCCTGTTATGTTTGTGTACTTTTGTGTGATTTGGATTATTCTATTTTATACTTCCACTACTGTAGATTTTGTGGGGAATTGTTTAGATCCTGTGTGCATGATTTTGTTTGCTATTAAATTATAGCATTATTCCGCAATCCCATATTCTCAACACATCCAAGACTATTCGACTTAGAGGGAGAGTTGTGCAAGTAACTGGCGAGCTATGCTAAATAAAGCGGTGGGACTGAGCCATTGTCCAAACTTAGACATTGAAATGAACCATGTTGTAAAGTGACCCCGGGTGAGTGGAGGGTCAAATTGTGCTCAGAGTGGCAAGTGGACTGAAATAGTGGCGAGCTAGTAGGTAAGGACAATCAAAGCTCGGTATTTTGGAGAGAAGATCGGGCCATTCAAATCAAGCTTGAAGTTGAGCTCGTTTAGATCACACCACCCACACACTCAAGGCAGTGATAACATGGAACATCATTAAACATGAAATCTCAGTTGTGAGTCTTACCAAACTCTACCCCAGCAGAGACTAAGAAAATTTTTGTCTTACATAAATCAGTGGTGGGTTGAGTCAAACCTATAGCAAAAACTTTGCATCAAATATCTTAGGCGTAAAGCAATGAAAACTTGGTGAATCCAACGAGTTCAAGGTTGGAGTTGAAAAATTTCTGCAATGCAAGTAATTGTGGGGCAGGCCATTTTCATTGTGTAGAGGTTGAGCTTGGTTTGAGTAGGTTTAAAACTCCAAAGGAGATCTTAGAATTAGTGGGAAGGAGAGGAATATGAGTTGTCTTGCCAAGACAACTCAGCGAGCCAACTCTGAGCCAAGAGTTCGCAAAGGTAGTGTGATGTGGCTAAGTCAGAGAAATGGAGTGCAGACGGCCCAGACAAGGTTGGGCCGGTTGAGCATGAAGGGGCCAAAATGGCCGCAGAGGGTTGTGTGAAAAATGTGGAAAGATATAACAAAATTGGCCCAAATGACTTGGGTCGAGAGTACACATAAAACCTAACAATGCCGCACAAGACCTAGGCAGAGTTAGTGGAAAAAATTGGCTCAGACAGTCATGGGACATGTCAGTCGGTGAAGCCTTATTTCACTGATGGAGTGGGATGCAGGAAAAAGACAAGTCAATGACCTGAATTATGGGTGAGGCAGAAGTCAAAATCACAAGGGGCCCCAGGCTGTGGAAAGTGGAGTTCTTTGCGGGAGGTCTTAACCTACAATGCAAAGTGGGAAGCAAGTCACTGAGATGGCGAGTTGGAGGTATTAGGTGGGGTGAGTTTTCAACCAGAGGGTGAGTCATAATTTGTGAGGGGAGCTCACCGATCAAATGACTAAGGTAGAGAATGACTCTACATGCATACAACTTGACACACATGATAGGGTGGCTCGACATATGAGAAGAGGTGGAAATTCAAGGAGATAGCCAGCTCGATTGAGCTGACAGAGTTAAAAAAGATTAAAACATCCCCACCCCAAATCATTATAAAACAATGAAGAAATCAATGGAGGGCCTACCATTTTAAATGATCATATCATTTAAATGATGAATAAACATTAGAGAATGGAGAAAATATATTTCCAACTTCCTAGATTTAATTCACAGTCTCATAACAATCAAACAAGCCTGTGCAAACCAAAAATAACTACATATACTCTAGGAGCCATAAATTGAGCATTTCTTAACAAAATTACACAAAATTGGTCTCCTTGAAATCATCAATTCTAAGACCTTCATACAATAATTAAGAAATCTAGAAATTGATGAGAATTTGAGGGTGAATTTCTTAGTAAACAAACCCAATTCAGATTTGTTTTTGGAGAGTGGTTGGAAGTGTAATTAATAGGAATGGGTAGTAATTTTCTCTCACTACAGGTTGAGTATCAATCCAAGATGGATTTTAAAGATTTACTATCATGATTTACACCCACTTTGGGTACCTTGTAATTGATGCAAAGGGCAAATCCAAGTTTTCTTATTTTTATCTCCTCCTCTTCATTCTCTATAAATTGAGGAGTTGTCTCAATCTAAAGGGGGTATAATTTGAGTAGCAAAACTCTGTCATTTTTATTTTGTGAAGCTAATGTGTTACAAGCCTTCATAGTGGACTCCTTTCATGGTGATCTCGGCCTTTCATTTGTAATATTTTGAACTGTGCATATCGATGAAGCAATTGTTGCAAGTTTCTGGATTTTTCTTCCCTTGTTGTGTTTATTTGCATTCTTCTTTCCTCTTCAATCTTATTGTAAGTGTACTATGTCTAATCTATGCTCTTTCAAGGTTCATTATTTTTGTGTTTCTTTGGAAATGTTGTTGTGAATATTGTTGTTATATTGTGGAGAACTGTTATCACCCCTTCTAACCTGCATTTTATTCCCATTTTCACACATTGGAGAGTTATTCTCATTCCCTTATCTTGGTGCATTACCTCTGTAGTGTAGATTTATTTTAATTTCATGCTCTTTCTCTCTCCCCAGTCCCTTGGAAATTATAGGATAGAGATAGTCAGTAGTTTCTTTTATTAGAGTTAGTTTGCACTAGATTAGGAAGAGGAACTAACCTTCTTTAAAGGTCTATCTTAAGTATAAATTCCCATAACTTGGAGATAGTACCCATGTTACCCAGTCACAACGTGAGCTCAGACACACGCACTTGTGTAAATTGGAGGGTGTTGTGATTCGTTGATAATGGGACCTTAAAGATGGACATATTTAAAACATGGATCTTTTTTATATACTAAAATATAAATTTTCCAATGTATTGATTTTATAGTTTTCCAATTAGAAAAATCCTTTTCGTGTGTGTGTGTGTGTGTGTGTGTGTGTGTGTGTGTGTGTGTGTGTGTGTGTGTGTGTGTGTGTGTGTGTGTGTGTGTGTGTGTGTGTGTGTGTGTGTGTGTGTGTGTGTGTGTGTGTGTGTGTGTGTGTGTGTGTGTGTGTGTGTGTGTGTTTCAAACAATGATGGGAGCAATTATTGTGAAACCATGAGATGGAACGATTCACCAGAGGCTCTAGGCATAGTATACACATTGCATTATTTTACAACATATATCTTAGACAGTCTATTTTCCTTCTATAATGACCATGAGGTTTTGAAGCATTTAGTGAATGTGTCAGTTATGCATTGTCGCATATATTCAATGATGATACTATTTCATGAATTTAAGTTTGAATTGGTGGTGAAAATAGGAATATTATAACACGAATTACTCATTTATAATTAATTGACACAATATTAGTTTCACACTAGAATTAAGAGGGGTTACTAGATGCTCACTTTTTCTAGATTTTATGCATACCAAAGGAAATGGTAGAAATTATGGAATTTCTTTCTTTATGAATGATACTTGAGGGTTTGACCATGAATTAAAAATAACAATTGGTAGTTAAATTTTCCCCAAATCATTTGACTGAAGGAGAGTTGTACAAGTTAGGAAGAGACATGTTTTTTACTAGTATAAGTGATTAAACATGAGTGAAAGGACATTATTTGGAAGTTTCATGAGGGAGTGAGTGGATAAAATTATGTGAAGGATGTCAAAAACCATAATATAATTATAGGAATTTGGTGGCTGATTTTTTTAAGAATACACAAGAATTTATGCAACAATGTGACCCTTTTGAGAGGTTTAGCAAAGTGAACCACATGGATGAGATATTATTGTTACCTATGATAATGAAAAAACCATTTTATAAATGGGAGATTAATTTGTGGGAAAATTCATCCCACCTAATCATATAATATGGGAGAGGTATACCATCCTTCCATAGACTATTTGAATTGTTAATAAAATTTGTAATGAATCAAGATTATACTATAACCACTACCATAATATTCTTATGGAAGATCGTTATCACCATGTTTTGTTTCCCTTTGATTCTTACAAGTGATTAAGGTAAGAAATTTCGGGTAGTGATAATAAATATTCTATTGGAAGAATTCATGATTGTATATAATAGGACTACTCCATATAACTTCTAAGCTTAAAAATATCACAAAAGCCTTTAAAATATTTTGGAAAAAACATCAACTAAGATTTGCAATGTGGTCCATATTTACTAGTATGATCAAGTTCATATGTTTTCATGAGACTACCAGAATATTTACAAATAGTTGAATAAGTATACCCATTTTTAGTTATTCTATAGGAAAGAGGAAGTTCTTCAATTTGAATTTCTAGCACTAACTTTGTGAATTTCTCATGTTAGCAACATGGGGAATAGAAAGTCTATTAATGAAAGGCCACAAAATATTTTATCATTATATGAGAAAACATTCTTAGGTTGATGAAGTCAGGGGATAGAAAATATTAGACAACAAGCATGACATGAAAATCATATTAAGACCAAGAGTATGCAAGAGGGGGATAAATTAATTCTGTTTGACTCCATGTACATGTACAAAATTGAGGGAAGCTACATGTTATGTGGATGGTACCATTTATCATCCATAACATTTTACAGTCTGGTATATAAAAGCTACATAATTTTGATGAAGATATTATTACTATTTGTTTTTAAAATGTAGGTTCAATCCCTATCATAATTAGCTTCATAAAAACCTAAATAACTAATCAGCCTAGTAGTCAATAAATTCCATGTGTATTTTATTGTTTTGATTATATATATTTATCAAAATATAAGTGAGATAATACTTGAATGTATATACTATATTTTGTAGTAAACTAATTGCATTGTTCCATGAGAAATGGGTATCATAATTTGAAACTTTCTATTTTACGTATTTGTATGTAGTGATAATATTTGAGGTAGAGAGAGTGTATGATAAGAAAAGATAAGTTATTGGATAAGTTATCAAATATATGGACCCAATCTAAGTCTAGACACATTATGTAGATATAAAGGTTCTCAAGGATCACTAATGTTATAATTATCGAGGATAGTGAGCCTAACCCTAGGATATCTATAGGTTTACAAGTCCTATACCTAAGATAAAGATAGGTATCCTACTATAATTCATAATAAAAGTAATAAATGGATGGATAAACCCGAGGGGAATAATATAATAAAATAATTTAATAGATCTAAGAAAACATTAATATACCCTTGTTTATATTAATGAATGGCCGATAAAAAACATACATGTGCAAGGTAGAATATGAATAAGGGTTAGAAATACTTGTAGCATGTATTTGACCATTGTTTCACAATTCTCCTAAGAGATAACAACACTGAGAGAGAATTAATATGGGTGGAGAAGGGGAAATCTCAACAAGAATATCTCCAATCATAATTCACTATGGGGACCAAAATGCAAAAGAGGTAAGCTCCGAGACTTAAAGTATAACAAATAGGTGTGAAAATGTGTGAAAATGTGTGATCTATAATTTCCTTTATGTATGATCCAAAAATATTGTTTGGTGGTGGTTTGATTAAAAAGTGGTGGGATATATATACTTGATGCCATTTATCATGGGAAATGGTGTTAGATTTGGAAAAATCAAACTTGACACCATATCACATGGGCGATGACATTGGCCTTTGGGGAAGCCTAAGGTCAAAGGGTTAAAAACATGTGAGATGGAAGCAAGAAGATAAATAGAGGTAAATGATGAAATTTCATGGTGAGAAAAAGTAGGAATAATAGCAAGTAATAACAATAAGCAAGTACAAAGAAGAGGATTAGTGGACATAATGGGTGTAATGTGTGAATAAAAATGATGAAATGAGATAAGGGTAGGATAAATATGAAATAATAGTGACAACTCTCAAATATTGTGGCCTAAAAACATTACCGAGTCTGATCACACCTCAATCCTGAAGGCCCCTTGAGGCACCTGCTCAAGAGGAGAATGTATCAAAACCCCTTACACAAAATAAATGGGTAGTAAGTGCAAAAAATTATGTGTATGCATATGCCTAAACTGAATATAAATGTGTTTCATAATAGTGGAACATGTGATGTTCTTCAAAAAAATATCTATAAAACATGTACAATAGAAAGAAAATGTTGGAAATAAAGCAATAATGAAATTGATGTAAAGAAAAAATGAACTCCACTAAATTAAATCTATCTACGTCATACTTACCTATTATCATCACGTGACATGCTTGTGGCAATCGCAATAGTTTTTTAGAACCCTGAATAAATAAAACTAAAAATAAACACTAGAATATAACTAGTAAAATAAGACATAAATCACCTACCTAAGAGGGCATAGGAGGGGCGTATTTGAGCATGGAGAGGATAGAAAATGGGGGGGATTAGTTGGATTTGGTAGAGGTACATGTAATATGTCAAAATGAGTGGATTATCGCTATGAGTGTGACATAATTTATGGAATGCTTTAGGGTTTGTCATTTGAAGGTTATGAGTGTTAAAATATTGAAAGGAAAACACATCAAAACTAGTTATAATACTTTCTATAAGTAGTGAAATAAGGAATTCATTTATCACCTTGTTAATTGAGATTACATGAAAAACTTAGTTCTGAGGTTACCTAAATTGATTTATTTTTGTGAAAATTATGAGAGTATGAGGGGGTGAATGAAGTGGTTGAGTTGGGGCACATGACGGTGTGAATCCCATAGTAGGTGTTATTTTTAAATTGGTAAGGGGTATCTAGGAGGAAAATGAAAAAAGTATGTTGAGATAAATTTAACTAGTAAAATGAACCCCAAGAATACTCAAAATGTAGATTGGGTCGAGGTCTAGTGGGTTTGAGAGGATTTTGATTTTTTGAGTCATTTGATTAGGTTTTTGAATTTAATGATAGAGATATCATGGTTCCTTGATATGGATGAGATCATACATGCAAGGATGTCTGACCTCATCATGGATGATGGAATTTCTACTTAGGAATATTTACAAGAAGGCTGATGGAATTTTACCAAGGTGGCCGATGTAATAGATAAATGATGATTTTTGCTTAATGATTGAAAATTTTAAGCCGACAAAGCCAATGTAGTTTTATATGTTTATGTTTGTTTAGTAATTTGAGATGGGATTTTGATGATTCATTTGGATTGAGATTTTATGGGTACTTATTGGATAATATTTTGTAGATGACACAAAGGATATGTCTATGGATATCAATGGATGAGGCATGGTTACTAAATTTATTGGATAGGTTATCTATACATTATATTACATAGCTACAAGGCCTTATATTTGGAGGAATTATATATATGGTGTGGGTCCCATTGAATCCAAATTTTATACAAATGTTTTCAGTCCTCTAGGAGTTTAGGTCCAACACTTTTAGGTAGAGGGATACTATATAGACTATATAAGATGAAGTGACATTGTAGAATGTACTTGAAATTATTGGGTTTCCAATTTAGAGAGCGTGTGAGTTTTTTTGTGTCATAGAGCACAATAAAGATGAGGGCCTTAATATGATGGGCCATGGGAAGTGAGGAGTATTATCTAATCTCAACAATGGTTTGATTTAGTGTCATGTTTTCAATGCACATTTTGGATATTTGGAAGGAAATTATTGGTATAGTTGTGGCATGTATCTTATTTCACAAGGCAGATGGAGAAATACCTTTGTTTGTATTAGAAAAATGCATATAGGCTAGTTTATAGTTTATTTGGGGGTTGCCACATGGGTGCAACTAGTGCAAGATTTATAAATGATTCATGTGAGGAAATAAATGGTATTGGGGTCCATCATATTATTGAAAACATGGATTTATGAGTGTTTCCTAATGTATATGCCTATAGGGACATTGTTACAGATAATAGGTGATGACTTAAGGATTCTATAGTGGGATAGAGGTCTAGTATTTAGGGAAGCCATGGGATATATGAATTTGATATAGGTTAGATAGGAGAAGGAAGTATGAGATCCTTATAAATGGACAATGGACCAATGGCCCATTGGGTTAAATATGATTGTCACGATCAGAACCTTAGAGATTATTGGGCATTATATGTGGTGGGTAAGGACACACATAACTGATATAATTATGTTTCAATATGTGATTTTGGCCCATGTGGTAGCCCTACCTCGAATAGATTATTGAATGTGACATGTTAGATAGAGGATGGAGAGAGGTACTAGTGGTATCAGTTCCACCATTACAACCAAGTGAGTTAGGTGTGCCCCATAACCAAGTGTGAGGTGAAATATTTGGAGAGGAGCAAGAGGTGCATAAGGACATAAAGTAATAGAGGTCAGGGAAATCCTTGAGAGTTGAGCTATTGAGGAGGAGGAGGAGAGAGTGGAGAGGCCCTAAGGATGGCACCACAAGTGGCATTTATAGTGGCAGGGAGGATGTTATTGTTTAGATGCAGGTGCCTAGATAACAATGTATATGATATTCATCATATATGGATCAAATATATTTGATATTTCTTTAAAGAATTTTAAATACATGATTACTAGAGTTAACATGCAGCATTGCTCCTTTTTAAAACATGGAAAGTTGGAGAAATAGGCAATAAACCTTGTATTTTTTTGTACTATCTTCTCTATTTAAACAATATAGCAATATTTTTTCTTTGTATTTCACTACCCCATATTTTCACATAAATCAAATACATTCTTGAAATGGAGATGACCGGACCTAAACCAATGCAAGATTCATTCCAAACATTGAACCCTATTGAAAAACCTTTAGCAATTATGCAACTAAAACAATATGGTTTTCCCCATTTCTTTGTTGTTTATGTTTTTACATATAATATAATATTAGAATTCTAACACATCTCTCCACATTACATTTTCCTTTTTTAAAGTTTTTTTTTAAGATTTTGACTTGGAAATTACTCTAATAAATAATCAGTAAATCCAAATTCATGCCCCTTTTGTAGATTCCCTTAGTTCCAAAATAAAATAAAAAATGTGTCTACGTAAGGTCTGTTATACATGTCACGCACTTTATTTATCTATTTGATTATATTTGTGTACTTAAAAATGTAGGTAGAAAATATCTTTCCAAATAAAACCTAAAATATTGTCTTATTCGCTCAATGTTTTTTAATTTTTGTGTTCATGATTCATCACTATGTAGAACATAAGTTCTTTAGAAACTCATATTTCAAAACAAAATTTTATTTTGTTTGTTGCAGAAAAATATTCATCATATTTATATTATAAATCATTAATCTTTAAAAAATGGTTTTGTTTGATGTTTATCCCTTCATTTTTTCATTTTATTCTATAAACTTTATTTTTGCTACAATATTAACCTTGACATAGATACTCCATGTAAAATATTTAGGAAATCTCTCCACACTTTTGAAGGTGATATTTTAGTTATTTATGGTCCATCATGAAGTAAAAGTGGTTCACCTTCTTCCAAAATAGAGATTTTACATGCAAATCTTGTCGATCAAAATGGCCAGATGACCTTAACAATTTATGGTATTAACCAGTTTATTCAAAATTTTGATTCCAAACTAGTTCCTATTATAATTGTTCACATCATTGACTTTTTTCTTAGAAATAAGATGAAGTATGAAAGAAATAATCTACAATTTTGCATTATATTTTCACCAAAAATATTATACAAACCATTCCTTGCATTGTTAAAAATACACATTAACACCCTGACATGGAAATAGATGATATAGTTGGCTCAACTTCTACATATTCAATTGGATCATTTTCTTCCATTGTTATAGGAATGCATTATAAGAGAAACAAGATAACATATATCTGAAAGATAGTGGAACCAACTAGGACATTAAAACTGTAAATATTGCTTACCTTTTCATTTCACTTTTATCCCATATTTGAATTCTTATCTCTTAACCTTCTTAAATCTTGTTCTAACCATGTTTTTTTTTCTTGCATTTAAGCAATCAGCATGTCACCCTTTATCAAAAAATACAAAAATATATACTTATTGGGACTATGCCAAAATTTCTATTCTAAAATAATCTATATGCATGTTCTAAAAGGAACACACATATTCCATGGAAGTCATTCATATTTTTATTGACTTTCTCAAAGATAAATTTTCTAAAGTGAATTTGCAAAGTATTATACAATCCCACATAAAGGAATGTTATTTAAATACAATTGATTTGTATCTGTAATATGTCCAAACCCATATTTCTAGTCCTTTGTTTTCTTTGAGCCTCTTGTATACATGTGTATCTCATTTTCAAGTTGTAGACTTACTCATTAAAATAAACACTTATGCTTCCCCATTTCAACTAGTGCATGAAATTTGTAGTATATTTACTTAGTGAAGATCCATGCAAGAAGAAAAATTATCCTTTTGTCTAATATGTTGTACTAAAACACCATTTCACCATGCTCATGTTTCATAATGCACCATTTATAAGAAATGTGGTTCATTGGCTTGTACTCTTTGGAAACCACTGCTTGGCTCGGTATTTCCATAAATGGATATGATTTTATTCCTACAATATGAAAAAAAAAAACATTTAGATATACATTTACCTCTAATGTAAATTGAAAATCATTGGTTCTTTTACTATGATGGCTAAAAACTATTGTAGTCTTTATTAAACATGCTTGAAATTCACATATATAATTGGTAGGTAATTTCACAACTTTTTGTTTTCTACTAGTTTTAAGAATTAAAAAAAATATATGTAATTTTTTTTGTTAAAACTAATTATATCAAACCATCCACAATTGTTAATAATATTGCTTCCTACAAAAATGCCCACAAAAAAAACATTATCCCAGTTTGTTTGCTGGAAAAATTGTTGTTTGTGACACTTGTAAGAGAATATATATTTGAACCAACTTTATCATTTACTAATTTATTTCTTCATAATTTTGTGTCTTTTACAAATGATAAAACCTTGAATTTGAACATGTATTATTTATGGAAAAACCAATTACTTCCTATAAATTTTGTATGGATAACCGATGATTAATGTTTTTGAATAATTAGGAAGATTAGTTGTCATTTATCTACTTATTGACACTTGCAATTTTTCATTTCAACAAGTACTTTAATTTAAGATATATATACTCTTTGTAGAATTGTTATGTTTAATATGTCTCTTTTTGGATTATGGTAAACAATGATGGTTTTGCTAGGACCTACATCCTTATTAAAAAAGGCCCCAAATGGCCAGATAGACATGGTAAAACATAAGAGAAGCTAGACTAATGTCAAAATAGTAACCATAATCCAAAAAGTACAAAAAAAGGCCCACACCCTAGGCTACATAGGTATAATATTCTTAAGTTCATTAACAACTTCCATCACAGCAAAATCCATAGATTTTCCGGCAAGAGTTTCAACAACACTTAACAAATCCTTATAACCATTTTGGAGATGGACTCAAGTTTCATCAGTAGATACTTTACATTTCTTAATGACATTGAGAGAATTGTTAATGTTACCAAAAAATCCATGAATCATCTCGACAACAGCTTTAGCACGATTGTCCAGATTAGCACAGAGGTCCAAATCAGCCTCGGGGTTGGTAACATCCTCATCAACATCTTATGTATTATCCTTGGCAACGTCCTCCTCAGCATACTCTTCAACATCTATAACAACATCCTCAACATCAAATCCAAATTCATCCTCAACTTTATCAGAGCAATCAAAATTTTCACCAATCCCAAAAGGGACCGGAGATTTCAGGTAAGCATTACTATGGTTGACCAGAATCTCAAGAATTGGACCTTCATTCACAGAACCCAAGGCACCCACAGTACCAAGTGAGGGAGAGATAGGAGTAGGATTGGGAGCCACCGTCGGGGGAAAAACAACCAAGCAGGGGGACGATGAGAGAGTAAGGGGAGAGGAAGCGGTGTCACAGTGAGCCATGATTTCAACTTCTGGATCGGAGGAAGGTAGCGAAGAAGGCGGTGAACTTCTAGATGAGGAGGCGAAGCATGGGCATGGTGGCGTTTCGAACCAAAAATAGTGGGAAAACATGTCAGAGCATGAGCATTAGTAGTATGCTTAACTAGTAGGTAAAGTAAACCTTGATGAAGTAAATTACCTTCACCATTGTGAGCCTTTTGAATGGACAAAACAAGAGATTGGTACAGAAAATTGAATAAGTTCACCTTACCGTCATTGTGGAAATGAGCCAGAATGAAGAGTTGGGGACTAAAAAAAATCTTGTATCTTCCCTCAAGCGTAAAGTAACACATAACCTACTCATCAACGTGATCCTAGGTATCCTTTAGTGAAGTTTGTTCAAAGCCCGACTTGTAAATGTTAACCTTATCTTTCTTCTTAGCTAGAAAGGACACCATTTATACTTTCAAGGACCTCTTAAAATAGATATCACCATCGTTAGGAAGCCCCTTACTGGAAGTAATATTCTCCACAGTGCTTTTAAATTTAGTTTTTCCCACTTTCACATGGCCCTGCTTCCAGGATGATAAAATGTTTCTTGACACCATGACAGAATGCCCTGAAATCCTTTCGATGAACATCGTAAACCCCTTTTCCCTAAGTAATTACCAGACAACTTCATCCTTATTAATATCTTCACAATTAGCAGGCTCCAATTGAACCAGAGCACCCCCCATTTTTTGCAGAGAAAATAACTAAGAAAAAATATGATATGAAATAAAATAATAACATGAGCATTTATGAAAATCCATGAACCCATTCTACCACATGCCCACTAGAAAAAGGCTTGCTCCCATTTATAATTAAAATTTTCCATTAATAACTCAAATTTTGATATCTCGGATTCCCACGTGCGACGTATAAAATAAAAAAAATACACATTAAAATCATCATAAATGAGATCGTCGGTGGCAGTGGAGGAAGGATACAGCCAAGTAAATCTAAAATCCAAATAATCATTAAAAGTAGTGATCAAACAATACTTGCTTAAATTAGCACTTTTTAGGATAGACATCATTAAAGGCTTTTAGTAGTAGTTCTAGAAGATTCCTGACCCAAGTTTTTGGTTTCTCCTGAGAGACTCCAATTTTAGCTAACAGATCGGCCACTTTATTTCCTTCCCTATAAACATTTTAATATTAGACATTGTTAAATTGAGATTGGAGGAGCCTGATATCATAAATGATATTGCTAATAGTCAAACTGGTGATGCCCTTATTATTAATAAGATTAATCAGATTTAGGGAGTCACTTTCCAAAATTATGTTGATCCTGCCAAAAGTAGAAGCAAGTTATAAAATTTTTAAAATGGTCAGAGCTTCAACTATATAATTAGAACTTATACCAAAATAGGAAGCAAAAGCAGCCATCGATTGACCCAATTCATCTCTAATAGCGACACCTCTACCAGATATGCCCAGGTTACCTTTAGCGGCCCCATCGGTGTTGAATTTAAGCCATCCTAAAGGAGGAGGTGCCCAAGTAGTAATAGCTCTTAAAGCTGCTGAATTAGGAGGCTGAAGGGATATCTAAAGTTGTTGCAACCACTGTCTATCCATGCTGATAACAATTTTACATTTACGTTGTTTCCAAATACAACAATTCATATTTTCTTGAAGACCGTCTGTCACCAAGATGAACACCTACTGAGGGTACTATGTTGATCTTTAAAATTTCTCTTGTTACATTCTTTCTAGATGTTCCATAGCATGTGAGGAAGAAGAATATTCCAGGAAAGATTAAAATTTTGGGGTCAAAAGAGAGGCACCCATTGACTGATAGCTTCCGAGATGGACTTAGGAAAGACCCAAGACGCTCTAAAATGTTAAGAAGGAGGCTCCATATAGTAAAGGAAAATTTGTAATGAAAGAGTAAGTGGGCAGAAGATTCAAGAGTGTCAAAACACATAACGCACCTACTAGGTAGAGAATAACCCCACCACTTGATATTCTCTCCAGATAGAAAGGCATCTCTGGAAGCAAGCCAAGTGAAAAAACCCACTTTAGGGATAACCTAAGGCAACCAAAATTGATATAGAGTAACGCCCTCCATGCGGTGAGGCAGAGAGAGATAAACAACCTTAGCAAAAAAGGAACCAGAAACAGAAAGAGGCCCGATTCTAGCATCTTCCATAGAAGAGACAGGAAAGAATTGTTGTGACAATAAAAGCTTTGGTTTTTCAATAAATTAAAGTTGGTGACAGCTCGCTCCATCCCAGTCGGGTATGAACCAACATGGGTACAAGGAGGATCAATCAATGTAGTTAGAAACATAAGGACCACAAATTTTTTGATAAGCCTTGATCTTATAGGATCCTAGGAAGGTTCAGATAGACAAATCATCATGTCTCCAATCCATTTATCCAGTCTACAAGGTGACCTTCTTATTGTTACCAATTTTCCATCTGAGTTTCTACGTAAATAAAAAAATTGGTTCTTTTGATGGATTTCAAAATAGCCAAACCATTTGGAATGTCTTCAACATAGAAATCATCCATCAAAGAAAGGTATTTTGAGATATCATCATCTATTTCCAGGAGGCCTTTCCATTAGTATCGAAATTTCCCAACCCAATTTTATGAGTATGGAAAAGTTCATATAAAAAATTCTATGCATAGGCCCAAACCACCAAGAGCAGCTGGTTTATAAACCACATTCCGTGAATCTAAGTGGAATATCTTTCTTTCTTTCTTCTGACCCTAACCAAAGGAACTTTTAAAATGGATTTTTTCAATAGTATAATCCACAGAGGAAGGGATTTTTAAGTAAAGACATAAAGTAAATAGACAGATTTTGTACAAGTGGCCTTAAGTAATTGTAGCTTTACGGGCCTGACTAAGGAGGGAACCTTTCTAGCCCAGCAAGTTTATTTTTGAATCTTTCAATAACTGGATTCCAAAGACTCTTGAGTTGTCTTCCCAATAACAGTCAGAAGACCCAAATAAGAAGAGGGGATATCCATAATAATGCAACAAAATATGTCAGCAATCTTTTTCTTGCCTATTGGAATGGGTATTAATAATAGCAATAATACTCTTATTAAAATGTAATCTTCTAACAAGAAACTGATTGATAAAAATATAAAATATGTTTTATAACTTTAGCTTCTAGAAATAAATCTATACCAAGCATCAACTTGTCATCAGTACGAATTGAATTTTGGGAAGTTACAATAGCCTTAAAGGTAGTAGTAATGCCTTTAATACTACGAACTCTTTTAGCAGCTTCTAAATCTCTATTAAGAGTATCTTCCGTGAGTATAAACGATAGGAAGGGTTAGAGGGGGGATCCCCTTTCCTAATTCCACGATTTGGATAGAAAAATAAACTATGTGGCATACCATTTATTTAGAATGGAGAATTTGGGAGTTGAAATACACTTGTAAATCTAATATCTCCATTTCTCCCCAAGACCAAATTTCTCTAGGACTCGAAGTAAGAAGGGCCATCTAACTATATCAAATGCCTTTTACATATCAAGATTGATAATAATACTAGCCAATTTTTTTATGGTAAGTAGAGTACATTTCATCGCTTCAGGAACATTAATGATGCCTAGCTTGGATCAATCTACCCCCAATGAACCCATTTTGTTGTTCTGAAATTAAGCTAGTCATAAAAGGTTTAAGCCTGGATGCTAGCATTTTGGTTATGATCTTGTAGGAGGTGTTACAAATACTAATGGGCCTATAATTATAAATCAATGTAGATTCCATTTACTTAGGCACTAGGGAAACAAAGGTATTATTCCACTCCTTTAAAAAAAGATCATTTTGTCAAAACTCCAAAATAACAGCATGTAGATCAGGTTCCACAATATGTCAGTAAATTTGAAAAAATGCCACAGGGAAACCATTAGGGCCAAGTGATTTATCACTTTTCATGTCAAAAATAGCTTTCCTTATTTAATCCACTGAGAAGGGCTGAGTGAGTTTGGAATTCATATCATTGATGATCAAACTGGGTATATGTTGTAGCATTCCCTGACAATCCGCTTCACTTGGGGGAGGGCCCTCATGAAGGAGACTAGCATAATAGTTTATTAATTCAGCAATAATCTCATCATATTTATTAAGATAAGATCCCTTCGTAGTCACCAACTCTTTTAATTTATCCTTGTTCTTGTGTTTCATAACAGTCATATGGAAGAATTGTATATTTTGATCTCCTTGTTATAGCCATATAGCTCTGGATCTTTGACGTCAATAGATTTTTTCCTTAGCAAGATTATTGTGATAATATTTGAGAAGGAAAATTTCCTAGTGATGGAGTTGAGGGGATATTCCTTTCGAGTTGATCTCCTCTGAGATAGAAGAAAGTTTTAGAGTGAGAGAATCCTTCCTTCTCCGAATATCCCCAAAAACCTAAATTTTTCAATTCTTGAGCTTATTCTTGACAAAACTAAGCTTCTTAGCAAACTTGTACATAGTCAAGCCCTAAATATCAGTCCTCCACTAGACCTTGATAAGATTTTCTAAGTTATGACTTTGCAACCAAGCAAGCTCAAAATGAAAGGGGGGATGTTTCCAGCACTGAGATTATGAAGTCATGAGTAGCAAGGGGTAGTGATCAGATACAATCTTAGGTAGAGTCTGCAGGTAGAAATCGTTATAGTGAGCGATCCAATCCATAGATACAAGGAATCTATCTAAGTTTATTTGTATATGGTTGATCTTGAGTCTTTTGTTAGACAAGGTAAAGGAAGCTCCATGAATATCAATGTCAAAAAATTCACCCAATCTGATAAAGTCAGCTAGGGCTTTTGAGTTATTAGTGTTGACACTAGTTCCATCTTGTTTCTCAGATAAATACAATGGAGTATTTAAATCTCCAGCAATAAGCCATGACACGTGTTTGCAAGAAGAACAAAAATCCAACACATCCTTCCATATTTTTTCTCTCTGATTTTCAAGGTTAGGAGTAAACAACAATCCAACCAAAATTAGAACCAATCTCTTGGAAAAACATACCCAAAAAATGGGGGTTTTAAATTATACATTCCCCAAAGATTACCTTTGGGTTCCATAAAGTGCACAAACCACCAGAATTACTAGTAGACTCCTATGAAACTACAGATTCATTAGACCACACTTTATGAATCATATCCTCCTCTTTCACTTTGGTTTCTTGTAGCATCAAGATATCAGGACAATGTTTGAGTCTAAAATCCTTGAGGATTCTTTTTTTCTAGGGTGCATTTAATCCCCTAACATTCCAAGAGAAAATATTCATTTATTTGATTTTAGATTACCTCCACTTGGGATGGCAAGCATTCCATGTGTTTCTTGAGCTATATTGAGAAATGCTTCCTCCTAACACTTTTCTTGATTTGTGTGTCTCCCTTTTGCTTTCTTAGAGCCCACATCAATTTTCAACTTAGTGTTGTTTCTAGTATTCTTAGCAGGACTATTATCCACTGAAAGTGAAGTAGAAGGAAATATGAGGGCATTTTTTTGAAGGGGGGAGTGAGCAGCAACAACAACAACAGGGGAAATAGATGGAGCAAGGGGAACACAACAAAGGACCGGTTCCAAAAACTCACAAAGATAAGGCAAAGAAGGAGGATAGGAGATAGACAGAGAGGAACCAAAGAGAGGGAAGGTGAGAGGAAATTCCAAAGAATGGGAGGAGGATGGATACAGAGCAGAAGGAGAAGGTGGAGAAGAGGAGGGAAGAGGAGGAACGCCCCATGGGGACAAGGGATGAATAGAGACACCAAAAGGGAACATGGGAACCACCAGAGGAAAGGAGGAAGTAGGGGGAAGTGGAGCAGAGACAGACGGGAGAACACTCACCTCTGAAAGGACATAAAAGGGATTTAAAGTGCAAACAAAATTTGAAACTTTGGGGATGAACTTACCTTTTTTATTCAAGGAGTGGACCTACTCTTTAGGCTTTAGAGCTAGCTTTGACATGCAAGCCTAAGCACAATGTCCAATTCTTTTCCAGGTAGAGCAAGCTTGAGGGACATATTCATATTCAATGGGCTGAACCGAGTTCCCAGCTCAAAGTGGAGGTCAATGAAGGATGTCAGAAGTGAAATAATGTCAGCATTGACACATACTATGGCATGAATAAATATAGAACCTGCCTTGGTAGATTGATCCACTACTATTAGAGAACCAATGGAGAGGGAAATTCCTTCAATGACAACAGAGTGCCAAAAATCCAAGGGGGGCTCGGGAAGATGAACCCAAATCAAATCCTGGGACATGGTTTTAGTCTTAGCATTGAACTTGGGTGTCCAACGATGGAGGTAAAATCCTCTCCACCCAAAGAAAGAACCAAGGTCCACCCAGCAAAGCACGAGAAAAATATTCTTTATGGGAAAAAGTAAAAAGCATGAAACCATTGGAAAGGGAAACAATATTAACCGGACCACAAGGATCCCATTTAATACATACCCATTTTCGAATCTCTTCTAAGGGTGGTCTGGGTCCCATATTTTTACCGATCAGTGACAGCTCCCTAGAGGCTTGTGTAGCTTCAGTGATTGAGGAAGGGATTTGTAAGGACAAAGTCCCATCAATGCACTGAGGGTGGAGTTTTCTAAGGATCGAATATTTTGAAGAGCCAACAACAGCATCCTTCAAGGAGCCAGCACAGATGTCAGTGGATTCAAGAGGGGGGTCAGGGGACAGCCCAATCAGATTCACTATCAAAGCATGAACCAGTCACAGCAGAATTTCAAAAAAAAAATAGAGCGGGAAAAAAAGTTTGTTTTCAACAACGACATGCATCCCTCTTCAAACATGAAGATAAGTTTCAATAATCATAAACATTTTAATATGTCTCTTTCAATTCTTATGTCTATTCAAAATATATCATGAACATCAATATCTTTTATAATAACCTTTAATGACTTTCGTTCATTAACTCATGTTATAATTTTTCAAAAATATATGTTTGCTTACATTTTTTATCATTATTTAATGTAATTTTGTTGTGATATTTATTTCCTTGAACTATTTGTTCTTAAAAATACTAATTATTTTATACAAATTCTATTTTCTCATTAAAAATTTGATTTTTGAGTTATTTCAAACTGATATACTTATGTCATGAGAACTTAGCTGTGTTTATTTTATTATGATCTGGTATTGAACTATTTTTTCATGTTTTACAACTTTAATATTGATTTTCTTAGATATATGTTTCACTTTGTTCATTCTCATCCTATAAAAATAGTTATTTTCATGTCATTGTATACGTTTTAGATTGTTTTAGACACTTAGACATTGTATATTTATCATAAAAACTAGATACATGTTTTGTCAAAAAACTGTTAAAAATAATCAATCATATTGATACTATAATGTACCCAAGAAAATAGAATCACATTTAAATAATGTATACTTGGTTGATAAAAATATATTAGTAAAGAATTCCACTAACGCATGTTCTACCGAATGCACACCTATTATAATATATAGTCAATTCCAACTACAAGTGTTTGGTAGGTAACAACAAGTATGCCTATGAACATTACCACCAAGTTTTTTTTCTCACACCACAAAATTTAGACAAACACTCCAACAAGATTTTGTAAAAAGGAAAGTAGTAGTTTGTTGATTGATACAATTGTTTAAAAAACATGCATTTATTGTATATACTAACTACATGCCTCATTAAGTAAAATAGAGCTCATACACAAATAAATTGAAATTATTCTTGCATGGTTAAAAAATGATTACAATTGATAAGTTGTTTAAAATACAAAAAGACTCATATTATTTGTATAGAGTTTTTTGGTTTATGTTTTAGGATGTTTCATTTTACACTCCAGTGTTTCTCTACGCCATTTTGTCTCTAAAATGGGTGGTAAAGAATATGCATTTTTCTATTTGAATGGTGATGGGTTGTATGGTTTTTTTGTATTTAGATTTAAATTATTTTGAAAAAAATGATATTCTATGTTGGTATGAACTATATTATGGCTATAGTCCATGCCAAGTATAAATATATGTGTTAGTAAGGGTCCCTAGAATCACTAACTAAGACATGCAACACGTTGTAGTATGGAAAAATCATATTATTCCATTTATTACTCTTAAAAGAGTTTTCCTTAGATAGAACGGAACATAAAAACAATAACATGATAGATACATAACAAAAACAACTTAAGGAGAGTAGTCTCCTTTTGCATCTATCTTCTCTTCAAAACGTAAGCACATTGGCATATCACCCACTCTGACTAGGAGCTCAATCGAGGCACGTGCAGGCACTGAGTCCCTCCTTTATATGAGCTTTGCAAGAATTTTTATCACCATGAAAGGAACAACACTCAGATATGACTGAATGTACTCAAAGACAGAAAACAAAGAAACTAGATCTAAGCATCAATGTACCATAAGACATATGAGAACATCACAACCACAAGGAGGAATTAGATCTAAACCATGAGTATTATCAAGAACACAAGGATTTGGATCCATAAGCATAAAATAAGATACACATATCGATATCCATAACACAGATGTTTAGAATCACTCCATTGTATTAATTCATCACATTACAGTAGCCAATAATACATTAAGGATTCCATGGATGGAGATAATACAACAAGTAGAGCCTCAACATGCTCTTGATGATAGCTTCATTACAGAGCTTACAATCACATATCACACACACACTCCATCCTCTACACACACACACACACTCTTCTCTATCTGAATATCATGCAAAACCATAAAAAAGAAAAGAATGGTAATGAATCTCCTCTAACCGCTCATCATTACAAGAAAAGGCCTGAAGGAATCTTTTATGATCACCTAACCACTACCCAAGAACATGTCAAATGTCATCATGTGTTTCCCTAATCGAGTATCCTCAGCATGCAAGTGCCAACAAGTCCTTAACAAACTAGGCTCCTTATCCTATTATGATAACCATAATGATGCCCTGGAATATGCTTTTCTTGAGCTGCAAGTCTCCATAGCTTAACGTTATCCATAACTATATCTGGTCACTTTTCCATTCATTCCCCTAACATGAATTTACTCATAGTCCAAAAATGACTAAGTCCTGAATCCATCCTGCCTGGGTGCGAGCCTTCACGCATCCCCAAAAGTTACTCTCGCGAGTGCCTTCACACCATGTTCCTATGTGCCATAACCCTTCGCACCTCGGGTACTTGGTCATTTTAGGGGCTCAACATCACCCCACACTAATGTGATTTCCACCCATGAAAATCCCTTGCGTTGCTTTGAACAAAACTTTAACGACCAAAATTCTGCAAGAATCTACTAAGGCCAAAAAGGACATCTAGGCCACTACTGCTTATACGACCAACTGGATTAACTCAGGGAATTCTACTTCTACATCTCCCTTCACATTTTCCCATGCTTCAACTCTTTCAATGATTTTCCTGGTACTTCCACTGTAATGTTGGGTAATTGATCCAACATGATTTCTTCTATCTTCTCCTTTAGCTCCTGGATCACCACTACCAGCTCCATGCAAAGACCCTCGAACTCATCCATGTGTTTGGTGATGGAGTCCCAAAGTTCACCAATCCAGAACTCTATCTTTTTGCACTTGGTCTTTGTTTTATCCTTCTATGCAGTAGTGTCAATAATTAACTACACCCACTCAGACTTGTTGGTAAGGATTTTCTCATCTAATTCCTTGAGAGTAGCCTCTTCCTCTGCTACCCACGCATCGATTATGGGCTCACACTTCCTGTAGCTGTCAAAACCCCTATTTTCCAAGATGTCTACCTCCTTGAGTTGGTTGAGCAAATCCTCCAACTCCAAAACCCTGGCCTCAACTGTGATTTTTTTATTCTCCTTCTCCTTGGTGAGGTCCATGGTAGTCGGCCCCATGCCATCCTTGATATTGGTCAGCAAAATCCCCACCAGGTCTTCTAAATATTCCATCTTGTCACCATAATCTGTCCCGGCCTATCTCACCAATGGCAGAAATTGTCCTAAAATTCCTTTAACGAGGGCGCCAACACTATCATATGCCTCCTTAGTTTACACCTACTCACCCTTCAGTCCTTGGCGCAATCTCTCTATCTCCTTTTCTTTTCCTTCTTCATCATGACTAAGGTTTGAACAGTGGCCCCTGCATCCAAGCTACATCATACCACCTCTGAGGACATCTTCTATAGAGCATTGCAAGATTACTCATTTTTGAGGTGGCTAGGATCCACCACTTGGTATATCTCTCCTCCCTAATTCTTCAAGTGAGTGGTCTCGATTGCATGATCACTGACCTCAAATTTCAGCTCTTTTACATGGCAGTGCAGGTCCTAACTTATCATCTTCCTCATTATGGGCACACCCCCTTCTTGATCCAATATATCCCATGCATGTAGTTTATCCAGGGGAAGGGTGGCCTGAAACCTCACATGCAATACCTTTTTGGGGTCATCCACAAAGTCCATATGGGGGGACACGGGTGTCCACTTTTTCCTTATCACCTTGCACTTTGAACATTGCTTCTTTGATCCTAGAGTGAACCCCTTATCCTCCTTTATGACAAAGGAGTCTCCCTTACTTTATTCCTCTGGATTGGTGGGCCATGTAGGAGAAGACTCTCGTGCTGGATCTTCTCAATTTCTTCCACAGAATGAGCCTTCTCCTTGGCACATGCATCAACTACCACCTTGGTGTCTACCTCAACTCTTCTCTTCTCTTCTGCTTTGAGCTCAGCCTCGAGTTTTTCCTTGAAGGTCATATTATCTTGCTCTAATCCTATTTCCATTTCTAATCTGGAAACCTTTTACACCTTGTGTTTCTTATTTTTTGGTTCCTCTCCTTCAGGTAACTCTCCTCCCTCACACCCTACTTCAATGTCCTCAACACTTCCCAACTATGAAGAACTTGCGCCCCCATTGCTACCTTGGTGTGTATAGTATTTCCACTTCTAAGAGGTGTCCAACTTCTCCTCACTTTCTTCTTCTTCCACTACTACCTCCTCATCTACCTGAACCACTTTCATAGGTGGGATTGACACTTCTCGTGGCTTGGGGAAGGGGGCATCTCTAACGTCCATCTCAACTCCTCCCTGCATCTTGGGGCGTAGCTACATGAACACCCTGTGGATGTATCCCTTGATGGTAACATTGATTTATGGGTGCAAATCTAAGAATTCAGGCTCCAAGGTCTCCACATATACTGGTCTCGAGTTGTATCTGTAGGTCACACACAGGGTGTGAACATCCACATCCACCTTATCTGCATCAAAGGTCAATAGTTGTGCATCCTTCAACCAGTTGATGGCACACTTCAGGTACTTAGCAGTGAATGCAAATGGGAGTTTACACCATGGCCCTTTCTCTCCTTTGGCCATCACAAACCATGTCAGACTAAAATGTTGCATGACTGCAAACTGAACTTGGTCCCCAACGATCTTTGGAAGCTCGTGCAGGATGCACCATTCATTTTCAAAAGTTACACGTAGTCTCTCATACCATTTTTTCATCTGTGCCTTGTACACATTAGATATACTCCCATCACAAGTGAATTGTTTGAACTGTATTATAGGAGATGGGTGCATGCTGGGGTAAACCCACATGTTATCATCTGGTCCATCTGGGACACCAAGTTCCTAGAATACAATTATTAATAGAATGGACCCCCAAGTTATCTTTGCTCCTAGGTCATTCTGCACTCGTGCCTCCTCGATGATACTATCCATGATAAACTATGCAAAATTGTAATGTGCTCGCTTGGACACCCTGTATGCAACGTACATGAACCTCTTGTTTATGTCCATCCACCTCTCAGATGCACCCAACTTGTAACTAATGAGTCAGGAAGTGACTCTCAATGTTGGGTCTGGTAGATCTGTAATAACTTGTTTCCTTCCCCTTTCTCATAGTTTAATTGCTTGGCTAGCTCTTCTACCTTCACAGTGGCACTTAAATCGAGGGTCATGTCTTCACCTTTGTTTTACAGGCATGTTACCCTATGGATTAAATTTCCTGTGAGTCTCATCCTTCTCCCTGCAAAGTAGAAAAAGTGTGCATGCACTTGTGACATTAACCATCTGAAAAATGGTGCGGGTTTAGTAAAAAATGACAGCTCCCAAAGCTTGAAGACCCTAGTTTTTTGTAACTCCCTCTTTATTGAATCATCTACCCTAGGGTTTCCTTATTTGTCCAACCCTGGTAGCTCTTTGTAGAGATCCAACTACATTAAATCATCATAGTCGGTGGTTCTGTGGTTGAATTCACTGATTTTGCATCTGTACAACTTTGAGCTCCACTTCTCTACCTTAATAACCCCTGGGGGATACTGCATTTCCAATAGACTTCCACGGGTTCTTCCTTTTCCACCATTGGTCTCTTTGTATGAGCTTTCTTGGGTGCCATCTCCTTTTTCTTTCATTCTTCCATGCCCTAGGTGCTTCCAACTTTTCCTTCATCTGCCCTAACTTGACGACCTCCACACTTCTCTCTCACACAACCCCCTCCTGCTCTATTGTCTTCTTCCCTACTTGCTATACTGAAAGATCACACCACAACTTTTGGTTTGTGACAAGTACCTCACTCTTTTTTGCAAAACCCTCATCACACTTGAAGTCGGGAGCACAAAAATTTGCTAAGGAAAAGTAGTCGAAATGACTACCTTTACCCTCTATTTATACTTTTTCAACACCTTAAAGTTCCTCTGACCACATGTCTTAATGTATCTTTTTAATAAAGCACTTTATTTCACTTAAATCAACTTTCATGACTCCCCTTCACACGTCACAGTTATAACCTTCTGGCACTCCAATACTACTTCACTGCCACATATCTCCTTCATGTATGTCACCATGTCAAAGTACATAACCTCTGTATATTCCACCAAGTAGTTCCCCATGGTTCCGCCTTCCTCTTGTTATACTGCATGATCGTTGTTTCTCTTCTGCGTGGTCTTTAAAATTTTCTCAACACACCTTTATAACCGCACAAATTTGAACACCTTATACACCATACCACTCATTCTTCTACCTTTGTGCTAATCATTCAGAATGAGTCTCCCAATAGTCCATCTTCTCAAAGAATTTTTCAACCATATCCAAACATATCTGCCAATCCATCCACCCCACACTAAATGTATGTGCGGTCCTCTACGCATGGAATCACTTACAATGTAATTAGCTACTGGTGCACCAATGCACAACACAACACCAAATAGAGAAAACAAAGAAAAATGATGACAAAAGGAAACACACAAAAGGGAAATGCACTAAGGGAAACCTAATCTAATTAACAATAATGCCTTATTTAAAAACACATAGAATCCTTATTTATAGTAGGGCTTCAGCCTACTCCCATTGAAATAACCTGGCAACCATGTCCCATCCAACACTTGTAACTGACATGCACCTGAATCCAGTATGAAGGATATAATATACGACCCCAACCAATGGACTTTGAGCTTCCCATGATGGTGCAAAAACTTAGAATCATAAAGTAAAACCCTCTGCCCAACCTCAAATTACTTATTCTTAATGTGACGATCATGTCATGCCTTTTGTCGTGCCTTCTCAGTCCTTTGAATCCATCTAGCAAGGGATCATCGTTCATCCAACTGCATTAACTTATCAATGCACTCTTGCAATGCATGTTCATCAGCCAATCCTCCTACACATGCAGAGAGGGTAGCATGAACTCTACCAAAAAAAAATCTTCTGAGCCAAACACCAATTGAAATGGTGTGGCTCTATTTAACCTTTTATAAGTTGTTTTATACGCCCATAACACGGCTGAGACTTTTTCATCCTAGTCTTGTTTCCCAACATCAAAAATCTTGGTCAACGTGTGACTCAAAATTTTGTTAAAGGATTATGTTGTCCCATTAGCTTGTGGGTGGTAAGGGGTAGTCTTGTGATGGGCCACCATGAATTCTGCCAATAGAATCCTGATTGTTTCATTTAGGAAATGCATACCCCTATCACTTGTTAAACTCAGTGGGCACCCATATCAGCTAATGATGTTTTCCCATAAAAATCTAGTTGTTGTGGCCATCGTGCAATCCCTCATAGGTGATGCCTCTACCCACCGTGTTAGATAATCAGTAAAAGTAATGATATAGTGTGAACTCATCCTTCACGTGGCAAGTGAAATAGGGCCTACAAAATTGATTTCCCATTTCTCGAATGGTTCAGCACTAGCTATTGGTCTCAATGGAATTTCATCCCTTTTTCCTGGCTTACCAAGGCGCTGAGAATGATCACAGGCCTTGCAATATTCAATACAATCTTGGTAAAGGGTTTCCCACCAAATTCCTTCCAATAACATCTTCCGCGCGGTGGCATTTCCTGCATAGTGTCCTCCCACAATCCCACCATGTGCTTCCTCCATGATTGCAACGTGCTCATGCTCTAGTACACACCGGCGCAAGAACTCATCTTGAAATAACTTGTATAGGTCTCCAATGATGAACATGTAAGGCACATGTGCACAACTAACTATTTCCTCTCCAAGGCCTTCATCCCTTCTGGTGCCACACCCATTCTTAAGAACACAATGATATATTCCAAATCAAAGCGTGCACACTACAATCTAAAAAAATGTGTGTCTAACATTATATCCTCAATGCTCTATGTGTACCTCTCCTGAGTCAATCCTTGATAAATGGTCAGGCCCCAGATTACTCTTACCTAGTTTTACAACAACTATAAACTCAAACTCTTGAAACAATAGGACCCACCTACATATGTGCCCTTGTAAGACGGGCTTGTTCACCAAGTAATTTAATGTCATGTGGTCCGTATAAAAGATAAAAGGCATTGCTAGAAAATACTACCTAAATTTTTGCAATGCATAGATCATCGACAATGCCTCACACTCCATGGTAGTATAATTCTATTATGATGGGGTTAGATTCCTACAAGAAAAAAGCAAGGGATGGTCAACAATTCCATCCTCAGGTTGTGTTAGGACTACTCCAATCACCATCCTAGATGCATCAGCATGCACTTGAAAAGGCTTATCCCAAGAGGGAAAGCATAATATGGGTGCAGTAATGAGTCTATTCTTCAATGTGTCAAAGGTTGTCTGCTGTGCCTCTCCCCAATAGAACTTATTCTTATGTTTTAGCAACTCCTCCAATGGCATGTGGAAATCTTGGCATAGCCCTTGATGAACTTCTTATAATACCTTGTATGTCTAAGGAATCCATGCACTGCGCTCTGGATGGTAGGCTCCTCTAATCCCGTAATAATTGCAACTTTGGCAGGATCCACCAACAAGCCTTCTTTACATATGATATGCCCCAACAAGGTGCCAAATGGAGTAGTGAAAACACATTTCTTAATGTTGAGAGATATACTCATCTGTCAACATCTCTCACACATCAACCTTAGATTTTCACAATGTTCCTTTACTAGTCCATAAACCATCCAATCATCTAGGTAGACTTGAAGAAACTTATGGATGAAGTCCTGAAACACCTGAACCATGATGCATGAAAACACAAGGCTCATTCTTCAGTCCAAAAGGCATTACCATATAGGAAAAAATTCCCCATTCAGTGGTGAAAGTTTTCTTTTCTTGGTCTTCCTTTGTAATTCTAACCTAATGATACCCCAAAAATCCATTTGTAAATGAATAGATCTCACACCCAGCTACTCCTTCCAGGATCTCCTCAGTGAATGGGGTTGGGAAAGGATCAATGACACACACCACATTCAAATCCCTGTAGTCAACACAAATCCTTATCCTCCCATCCTTCTTAATGCTGATGACCATCAAACTTATCCACTTTGATTCCTCAATAGCCTCAATGATGCCTAATGTGATCATCTTGTCAATCTCCTCCTTGACCTTGACATGCAGATTCAGATTCATGTCATAAGGTCTCTTCTGAATTAGACATGTACCCTCCTTCAGTTTGATCTGCATCTCTCCTAAAGAGTGGTGAAATCCCTTGAGTTCGTGGTACCCACGTGGGAATAAATCTTGGAATTTGTGAAACAGATCAATAATATTTGAAACCTCCCTTTCCGACCAGTAATCCCCAATAGTAGCTTCCTTGGGTTCCACCTTTGAGCCAATGTTAACCTTCTTAGTTTTCAGAGGTTCGTGGTAAGCATGCATGCTTCCTCATCAGCACTATCCATAACCTCACATGTACCCACAATATGGTTAACATCCAAGTTCTCCACCTCTTCACCATCTATAACGTAGACCAACTTTCCTTTCTCCTTTTCCATGTAGGCATGCTCAAGTTGTACCTCCTCTGATTCTTCCTCATTAAAATGCACCTCCAAACCAGGTTCACCCAACAACTCTAGTACTCTTTCCTCCGCCATGGCACTATCTCCCATAGTTAGGCACTTAACAACCTATAGCACCTCATTCACTGATGGCTTAGTACTCTGATACTCAAAAGTTTGAATGAGATTGACCGTCAATTCCTGCCATTTTCCTGGTCTGACGGTACAACTCTGAATGAATGTACCACACACGTGCACAGCCTTGTAAGGTGGAGTAAAGCTTATGCACCCATAGTGATGGAGGAAAGGCTTCCGTGCCTTCCATCTAGGCCTTCTCACATGCCTGGATGTGAAACGAGGTGGGTTCCTTCCCATGATAGTCTTGTATAGAAGCAAGTGCATTGCTTCAAAGAAATCTAACAAAGAAAGTGATTCTCACCTCATGCCACTCTAGAAGGTTATCCCGATGGGTTTCCCACCAGTGTGTTGTGGTCCCATGTAATGTATGATAAACATACTTCTTCTTTCTATCTCACATCTCCACCGGGTCTCCATTACTCATAGGAAAACATTAGGGTTGCCTTACCCAATGTAACTTGGAAATTATCTTCCTCTAAGGCACCTGACTGAGCATGCCTTTGTTACTCTCCTCACAGAAGCCTCTTAACTTCCTTCTAACTAACTCATATGTCCCATGCACCCAATTGTCACATGCCACACTAGTTGTATCACTTATAGATTGAGTGTCTTCCCACTAAATAATGCCTTCTTTTGTTGGATGCATAACCTCAGGGTCTCTGATAGTGCACACATAGATCTGGTCCAGGTCTTCTTCTCCCAAGGGCTTAGTATATGGTGTTGACTTTCCATCCATCAAAATAATGATAACACTTTCCTCCTTGTTCTCAAAAATTATATACCCCTTATTGAACTGTAAGTCAGCATTGTTCTTATAGCACCAGGGGTGCCCAAGTAATGCTAGAAAGTTTTCTGCCTCAGCAAGCACCAAGACTTCGAAGTCTCCAGTGAATTTTTCCCCTTGGATAGTTATAGCAGCATCCTTTAAGACACCAATGGGCATCACCTTTGTCTTGTTAGCCATATACAACACATTTGAAGATGACTGTAATGGAGGTCTTCCCATTTGATTCCATGCATCCAAGGTGAGAACATTAACTTCCATGCCCATGTCAATCAGAATATTACTTAGGATCCATCCATCAACAACTGCATTCAATGTAATCTCCTTATCATAGTCAATACTGTGAGGAGGAACATTAGCATGCAAAACCTGCCTCTCGCCCTCCTTCAGAGCTTGGTACTTTTTCTCTAGCTACTCTCCTAATAGAGGGATGATATTCTCTTGGCGCAGCATCTTACATACTTCCCTGACTTATGTGGCCTGAGGGACTTCAACACTTTTCTTCTACTCCAACTTCCGTGATTTCTCCTTCAAGCACTAAATCTCCCCTTGAAGACTCCTAATCACCTCCATGGTCTCTTGATAGACTTCCTTCTGATGAGACAGGTCCATGGATACTTCCCATGTATCACCTCTTCCCTTGTAACAAGTGGTCTCTACTTTGGTATCTCCCTGGTATGCACAGCCTCAGCCCACATCGTCACCAGCACAGGTTCTAATTTGATTCATGTGCCACCCAACATCCATTGTTGATCAACATGCTTTACGCTCACCATCCTAGTGCCCTTATCCTTCCATTACTTCTGGCTCATATGCTCATATAACTTTGGGCACTCTTCATACTTGTGCTTCTTCCCACACCAAGAGCACTACAAAAAATTAGGACACTCACGCTTGTAATGTTCTGTAGACCCACAGTTATAACAGGTTCCACAAGGAAATTCACTTCTCCTCCCTCCATGGTTTTCATGGCCTCAGAATCCACCTCAAAAGCCTCTTCCGTAGCTTCCTCCATCTGTTTTCCCTTCATAATGA
This sequence comes from Taxus chinensis, assembly GCA_019776745.2. Lineage (NCBI taxonomy): Eukaryota > Viridiplantae > Streptophyta > Pinopsida > Cupressales > Taxaceae > Taxus > Taxus chinensis. The sequence goes on along the minus strand of CM034148.1, from coordinate 333,909,244 downwards.
TGACCATCATCCTTGGAACTACTAGCGCACACCAGTATCAATGACATCATGGATCTGGTCTATCAACCTACAATCCTTTGTGTCATGAGTAGTAGAGGTGTAAATCTTGCAATATCAAGATACATTCTTCTGGATCACACGTTGCAACAATGGACACCTACTTACATCATGATCTCCATGGAAAATATCATATTCCACTAACATGGTGTGCACCGATATTCGTGGGAAACTATCCTTTATATGTCCCTCTACTTCGTAGTCCATGTACGATATCCCATTGCGAGTCTCATGAGACGAGTTCACATACAGTTTCTCCAGCTGCTTTTCCATGGCACAAATTATAGGCTTCAAGAAATGGACTAACATCTGATATCAATGCTTCCCATGGCCTCAGCACAAGGTAAGCCTCTAAGGCCTCACACATCTGTGAAGGTCTTATGTGAAATTTCCCTCTTGAATGGAGTGATCAACCCTCTGAAAAACCACTAAGCATGCTGAGATGGGTGAATATCATAAGACAACTTAGACATGAGAGTTTTGAAGCATGTACATCATACTCCCACACACTCTCCAAATTCCTTGCTGAATCTCCTTCAATGTGCTTATGTTCTTCTGTTCAAACTCAAGAATGTGGAACTCTGCTAAAAATGCATCATCACGCAACACTGATGTAATCCACCATTGTCTGGTGTGGATCATACTTCTTATACCAACTATGTGCATGTGCCCTTGTAACATGGTTGTACAAACTGACTCACCTTCCACTTTGGGGTAGCGATACCCTTCGCGCACCATAATAAATCACATTTATGCACATGATCTACAACATCTTCCACACCCTTGTAATCAGGAAAATGCAAAGACATCTCAAAAAATACATGTTGAGGTTATTGAGGCCCTTGCCCACCAGATCCAAAACCTTGGCCTCCTCCAATATTTCCACCACCTCCAGCACCACTAGATCCACTAGTGCCAACTCCTCTAAACCAGATCCTCCTCCAGTTCACAGGTAAGGGGCCTAACACAGTTGCGCCCTGTGATCCCATCGTCATGCTAAACTACATGCCAATAGTCTATAAATTCCACCCACTCCCAGATGTGGTGCTCAAGCTTTGTGTACCCCCACCTTGCCCAAATTTTATACTAGACATGATCCCTTCGAACATAGGAAATGATTGTGTGGCCATAGATGTACCAAATGAAAAATTATATCTCCTAGGTGTCACTCAACCACCAATACCAAGACCAACTGGGTTAACAATACTTATCTCTGGATCTTGAAAAATAAGCACTAGGGTTTGGTCACCAGATGGGATTAGATGCATGTGCCTATAACTCTCCCTTCTCCAAATGACAAGATCTCACTAGAAGATGAGGGGGTCTCTCTCCCGTGCTTGCCAAGATGGGGTAGCATAGACTACTCAGATTCCACACCCTCTACGTGAACCTCAAATCCTTCCCATAACATCTGCCTCCATAAATCCATCACTCCAGCAACCTCACATTGTCTCACCAACTCCCTCTCCCAAGCCTCATTGTACTTGAGCTGTCTTTCCTCTCTTTTTATTTCAGCTGCAGAGTCCGTCATCTTTCACCACACTAGCTTCTGTTCCCCGCGCCTAGCAGGAGCTTAGCCAACCATAGGAAAGGCTTCCAAACTCAAAGTAATAACCATAATCTTGATAGCCAGTGGAATAGCATGCAAGAACAATCCTCTAGGCTCCATCAAGAACTCAAACTCGGAAACCTCCAGGAAAGAATAAGTAGAAATAGTATATTCCAAGCTATAACTAGTTAGCACTCTACTCCATCAGTGATCAACAGCATAGGTCTAGGTCACATCACCATCATGCAGCCTCTGATACTCATCTTGGGTCCATACACGAGGTCTATAGTACCAACTTGACCTAGATGCATATGTTGATATCCATTCATACAACTCCACAGGGAAATAACAAGAAACTAGTTCTTACAAGTGGTCTTCTACCCATTTACATGCATCAAATTCAAGTCTGATGTTAAATCTCTGAGAAAACTCATCCTCCATGCTTTTAAGCCACGCTTCGACACCGTCCAAATACAAGTGCTCCGTCATTACATGTCATTCTCACAACAACTTCAAAAAGAGGTCCGGTAACAAAAAAAATGTAGTCTCCTTTTTTCTCTATCTTCTCTTCAAACCCTAAGCATGTCAGCATATCACCCAGTCTAACTAGGAGATCACCTGAGGTGCATGCAAGGATCGAATCCCTCCTTTATATGAGATTTGCAAGAATTTTTATCACCATGAAAGGAACAACACTCAGATATGACTGAATGTACTTGAAGACAGAAAACAAAGAAACTAGATATAAGCATCAATGTACCATAAGACAAGATGAGAACATCACAACCACAAGGAAATTAGATCTAAACCATGAGTATTATCAATAACACAAGGATTTGGATCCATAAGCATAATAGGAGATACACATATCGATATCCATAACAAAGATGTTTAGAATCACTCCATTGTATTAATTCATCATATTATAGTAGCCAATAATACATTAAGGATTCCATGGATGGAGATAATACAGAGGTAGAGCCTCAACATGTTCTCAATGATAACTTCATTACAGAGCTTACAATCATGTATCACACACACACACACCATCCTCTATCCATACACACTCTTCTCTATCTAAATATCATGTAAAACCATAAAAAAGAAAAGAATTGCAATGAATCTCCTCTAACCGTTCATTATTACAAGAAAAAGCTTGAAGGAATATTTTATGATCACCTAACCACTACCCAAGAACATGTGAAATGTCATCATGCATTTCCCTAATCATGTATCCTCAGCATGCAAGTGCCAGCTAATCCTTAACAAACTAGGCTCCTTATCCTGTTATGATAACCATAATGATACCCTGGAATATGCTTTTCCTGCAAGTCTCCATAGCTTAAGTTTATCCATAACTATATTTGGTCACTTTTCCATTCATTCCCCTAATGTGACTTTACTCATAGTCCAAAAACAACTAAGTCCTGAATCCATCCTTCCTGGGCATGAGCCTTCGCACATCCCCAAAATTTACCTTTGTGTGTGCCTTTGTGCCCTGTTCTTGCACGCGAAAACCCTTCGTGCCTCAGGTACTTGGTCATTTTAGGGTCTCAACACCCTTTTTCTTCCATTCTTTGATAAAAGAGGCTCTTTACATTCTCTAGTTCTTCTTGGAAAGTATTATATATTATATACTTTATTTTTTCTATAATAGGAATATACATTAGGAATTGCATAATATAAAATATATATTCAAGTCATATTTTGAATCCTTATACACTACCAAAACTTTCTCGAACTTACATAATTTTTTCATCCTGAGAAAAATTATTCTTTGATAGTCTAGGTGGTACTCTACTTGGTTATTATAGGATTTATCGAATGTTGATTGTGTTGCACACTGATATATTTTTCTCACAATCAATATAGAGGATGACATTTACCTATTTTCACCATTTATGTGCTACTTAATCACCCTCACAGGTTTTCAATTAAGTAGTCTTTCTAACAGAGAACCTTATTAGGTTTTCAGTTATGAAAACACCCTCATAGATAACTCTTTCGGGGTTTCAATCTATATGGGAATTATTACAAATATCTAATCAAAATTTATGCAAAGACTATTTTAAAAAAAAATTACTTGCCATAAAATTTTATTACATCATATCCTATTTATGTTGCTCAAACTACTCAGATGAGGTTGTTTAAATTCATACTATTCAAGTGGTGGATGGAGGTGGTAATTATTTTTCTTCCTTGATATTTTGAAATATGATGTTAAGATTAACATACTTCAGGGTATTCTTCATAGTCTTCAGAGTTGGTAGGAATATTTCTATATTTCCATTATATATGCTCCAGACTACAATTGTTTCATTTACTCTGCTAAAGTATATTTTCAACTATGAAAATGCTTGCATGGCTTCAAATAAGGCATATATTTTTTATTTTATGCAACTTTTTTGTCATGCTAAATGTCTAGCATATAAAATTGAAAATGTTGGCCATGATGAAAAATCCCCCACTTGAAAATTTTCTCTCTCGATCATTATGAACCCTTCGTCTGGCCAGTCTATCCTCAATTTCAGCCTCATTCTATATCAAATGAACTTTCTAAAAATAATTTCAAGTTTATTTAATGTGCAATGATATATGCCTAATGTGAGTGAAGAAGTCACTAATTTTTAATGAGAAACAATTATCTTTGGAGGATTAGAAAGGGCCATTTTGACCATTTTGCAATTGGCGAACACCCTCTGGAAGCTAGAAGTGAATAATTAAACCATATGAGAGTTGTATAGGAGAAATTTTAAGTCATACAAAGAATTTAAGGGGAAAATGGTGGAAGAAATTGATTTCAGGAACAACTTGAACAAGATTGGGTAGTTTTCAGCAAGGGAACGAAGGCTCCAATGGTGAAAGCCAACTTCTCGAAATGATTTGGGGAGTTTGAAAGGATTTAGGAGGTAAAATATAATAAATGTAAATATCTTAGAACCCTTTTCATGATGGATACATCACTTTTGTTCCAAAACTCAAAGATCTTCTATGAGAATCTAGGACATTGTAATTTCTCTTTAATTCAAGAATGGAATAGGCCCTAAAAACCAATTTCATGAATAATTGGCTCTTGATAAGGGCTAGAATGATCTCAAAAGGTTTTTTTGAGTCAATTAACCCTAAAACAGTATTCCATGCTCCTAGGGTGTAAAAATAACTCATGTTGTCTAGATTTACAATTGGCAGGTGATATCAAGATTCTAAAACTCCTTTATCACACTTTTTCACCATTTATGTCCCTTTGGATTGTCCTTGAGATGAAAATGGGAAAGGAGGACATCAGAGTGTGACCCCCCATAATTTTTGAAGTTTCATCACTTGAAAACATGACTTAGAGTATTATGGTGAGCAAATGAGTGAATCAAGTTGTCTGGCCCACTTTTCATGACTGCTAAACCCTTAGGTTACATTTTTTCACCCTTGATATCCCCTTGGATTGTCCCTAGATGCAAATGTGACAAGTGGGACACAAAAGTGTGACCCCCCATCATGCCAAACCTCTCGTAACTCACCCCTCACCACTTTTGCATCTACGATGCATAAACTAACATTCTTCTTTGTTCCCCTCTCATGTGCTTGAACCCAAGTCACACTTTTTTCACTCAATATGTCCTCATTTTCCCTAAGTTTCAAAGGGTATAAGGGGGACACAAAATTTCAATCCCCTTCCTTCCATGTAGCCCCTGGAAACCTAAAAACTCATATTTTTGCCCCTAGTGCACATTCCTAACCCCTACATCTCACACATAAGGAACCAAAAGCTTCCACATCTAGTGAAAGTCATACTTTTTTGTCCCTTATGTCCCCTTTTTCACTTTTTCATAGGTGAAACTCCACTTTAACCATCCACCAACCTCATTTAATCTATTGTGTCAAGTGACGAGTTAAGACTTGCAAGAAAAATGGCTAAATCCATCACCTCACATACTTAGTCATTTTCAAACTTTCCTATGTTATATTATTCCCTCAAAAACCACCATTTTTTATAGGTATTATTCTGGTTTGTTCCAAACATACATACCCCAAAATTGAAGAATGCTCATATCTCCAAAATGGTGCGCTCGATTTCCATCAAACTTTACCAGTTCACTCGTTCCAGAAATTATTTCAAGATGACTCTACGAGTACTTTCATGGATGATCTATAAAATTTAATATAGCAAGGAGAAATTTTTAGGTGTAGAAGTTTCATTTTCATATCTATGGAGTTCCAACTAATGAAAAACTTCAAAACTGGAGCAAAAGGTCTTAGAATAAAACTTGAACTTTCGAGACCAATTTCGTAGTAATATGACACCCAAAAGACATCCATCTAAAAATAGTAAGTGTGAAAGGCTTCACATTTCCAAATATAGTAAGTTTTCAAAAATGGTAAAATATCAGAATGTGTGCATACAAGACAAGCAAAAACCATCAGAAAGTGAAAATTGGGAAAACTTACTAAATATGGCCATCCTAGTCAGGACCTACTAAAACTAGAAAGTCTTACAATCAAGATCAAATCACTAGTATTGAATCACATTCCACATATCTCACTACATTTTTACATTATTTCAAGGCCATGAATTTGTTTCATGGTTCAAAAATCCCTCGCAGGCTACCAAAATATCAGTCTTGAGGTGGATTTTGTATGACACACTTTGATGCAAGAATTCAGATGAATCAACTTGTCCTAATTATTAAAAAAATGAATCATCATGGTTGAATAATTTTGGAAACCATCACAAAGGTGAAGTGTGAGGTTCAAAGGATTCATCATGTTCAAAGTGATGTAGACCATGAAAGGAAAGTAATATCAAACAAGGTCTATAAAAGTGATCCCCAATTCTCAATCATCTCCTCAGAATATGGCATGGCAATGTATTCTATAAGTATGATCATGAATGGGGAGTTTATCCTTTCCTCATTTGTAGAAAAATATATTTTCAATAAGGCATGGGTGAATGATAAGGTACTGAGGTATCCTTAGGTTAAATTCATCTAAGAAGGAAATATCTTTGTCGATAAGGTGAGTTGTGAAGCTCCAGGAAGTCATGAGTAAAGTGATGATCACCATATTCCAAATCTAACCTTTGTGTTCAATTATCTTTCCAAGAGTAGGAGCAACATGTGAATCACATCATGGAAAATAACAGGATCAGGAAGTTATTGAAGGTGCATGCAGTGTAATGTCCCGTAGCAATGTTCTTGAACACTCATTTGATACCATGTAGTGTTCTTGAATCTCACAAAAGAATGATATTGCAACCACATTATTTATGTACAACAAGATTTTAGAAGCCGATATAATTTCATTTAGGGAGTAATCCTTCCATATAGAGAAGGACTTTTCATTGAGTAATAGATAAGTAAGAGCATATTTAAGCATCTTGAGGTTGATTACATTCAAGGAGACATATTTGTCACGAAGGTTAATTTTGAGGCCGAGAGGTGTGAGGTAGTAATATCCATGTCCTAACCCTACCTTTTGATCAAATATGATCATCATGTTCCAATCTCACTGCATGTCTCATAATAGTGTTTTTAAACATGTATTCAATACCCTGGAAGGTGTTTATATATCACAGAAGAAAGAGTTTACAATCTTAGTTTTCTAATTCAATAGGTGGTCAATGGAGAGGGACTTAATTCATGGTCTATCAGAAGTAGGATTCTTCACCAACAATATGCTTTTCCATCTTCGGATCACTCCATCCTTTCTCTCTCTAACATTCTATTCCTTCATTGAGAATGTACTTTTTCACTCTTTCATCTTATTCACTTAAGTGAATTAATGTTGCATTGTACAAGTCCCTTTTCAATATGAGAAATGGACTTAGCTTCATTTCTATGGAATTTTAAAATTCACATGGTGGTGAGATGAAAATTCATATGGGGGAATAGGAAGAGTAATTTGTAATGCTATAAATTGGAATGGCTTCTTCATTTTAGGGGGTTGGTAATTATTGATTGTTGTAAGTTGTTGGATTTCACTACCACTGCAAGAAGTAAAATCTACATTTCATCTTTCTCTTTGTCTATGTTCCTCTATCCTCCATACTCTCCAGCTTTTCAAGCATTGTAATCTTATATAACCAATAAAGAACTTTGTATCCTTGATTAATGGATATGTATAACTTTTTGTCTCTGATTTATTAGTCTTACTATTGAGTGCATTGTTGAATTCTTTTAATTTAATATGGACCTTCTCTGGCTAATTTATGTGAATTTTATAATCCTACTCACAACATTAACCCTCTCTCCCTATTTATCCTACTCCTCTTTACATCCCTTCACAGTGAATTCCTCCCTTGTGCACTATACAAGCACTTTTCCACCTATTTAGTGGAGTATTCCTGTGTGATCACCAACCTAATGGTCACCCCATAGTTTTAGGTAGTTTAGATTTAATAATTAAATCCTCCCCATACCCAAGAAGAAGGGGCTTAGCCCCATGACCGTTGGTGAAAATCAATAATATGTATTGCGACAAACTATTTCACCAACAAAATGGATCATGAAAATTTATAGCATTTGGTATGTCCTAAATCAACCCATCTAGAAAATATCTCATGAGTTGTGCTTGTATCTTAGAATAATTATTATGTGGCATATTGCACTCCCATTCTCACGGTCTATCATTAGCATGTTCTCAAACCTAAAAGGATGCTTGTATTTTCTTATCCACCATATGTTCATCTATCTCCACTAGCATTGGAGCTTGTAATATTTTCTTAATATATGTTTCAGTCTCATTCTCACAATTATAATATGTAGTTGAGTGTTCCAATCTAGGAGCTTGAATGTGATATGTTTATCTTGTGCTTCATCACGTTGGATAAGATTAATGTACTCTTGATATGTAAGGACTACATCCTTCACTTTCTTCTAAGATTGTGTGACTTGCATTTTTAACTTTGTCATAATTTCATATTCTTTCCAATTGTCCACAAGTTTACCAACCAAAGTGGTTAGTTGCATTAGTTCACTCATAACCTATTCATCTATGGATTTTATGACAAGTTTATGACAATAATTTTCAATATGTGATTTTATATTGTGGAAGGTCTACTCCAGTGTTTATTTCTTTTGGGATAATTGGATTACAACTACACTAATGTTTTCTATAAGAGTATGAACTCCTTAAATTTGTGTTTATAATGTTCTCTTCTCAATATCTAACTCCATTGTGTTGACCATGGATTGTGATGTTTTGGTTTACACACCTATCTTGGAAATATTTAGAACTAATATATACACATGAGAGGATGGAAGAATAACATTAAACTTTATCATTTGCGTTGTTAATTATATTTCCTACCAAAATGTTTTTGTGTTCTTTTGTACACAATTTGTTTTTATTTTTGACTTGGATCTTCTTGTTTGTGCTTTTATTATATCTCCTCTTGTTTAGATTTTCTCTCTACCTCAACTTTCTTTTCAGCTTCTTTCTTATGTAATTTTAAATCATCTTCTTTCTCCTTTACAATGCACTCTTCTTTTGTTCATTTCTTGAGATCTTATTTGGTGACTTTCTTGGTTTGGTATTTATCTTACTACTCTTTATGTGCTTCTTCCTCATTTTCCTTACCACCTCTTTCTTCTATTTTTCTTCTTCCTTTGAGAATTGTGCAGGCTATATATTTTTACTAGAGATTTTTGTAGTCACAAAATCATGCACTTTAGTCATTATTTAGTTCCAGTCTCATACTACTATTTAGAAGGTTTTTGAGTGAAGAAAGTACTAATTAACCCCCATCTTTTAACCATCTTCCTTTATTTTCTTTCTTCATTCCCGACCTCTTGCACCCATATGCCCAGTAATATTTCATCACTTCACACTATTTTAGTCTCAACTAGGACGCCTAGGCCAATACTGGGGTGCCCTAGTCCCACCAGGGGCACCTCGATCCTTTTTGAATTTTCCCACCACTTTTTGGGCACTTTCTAGCCATTTTAGCTTCTTATATTTTTGGTGGTTGGCCATTTTGGGGTTAATTATGAAATTATATCAAGAGAGCCCTATAAATATAAAGTTATGAGACCATAATGAGGGACCAAGCACTAGTCACTACTAAAACCCACCTAGAGTTGCATCCATTTAGAGATCATTTTCATCCATTAGCTCCATCACATATGACAAAGTTGGTTCATCTGCATCACACAAGCATAAGGGGGGGGGATTATATTATATTCCATGCACACATTCTATTAAATTTTCTAAATATAGTTATTGCTCGCTACTTCACAAAGTGCAATTGGCATAATAGCACCTAGGGCACATGATGCACACATACACCACACCGAAATATAGTACAACACTCAATTAGTAAGCCCATTGTTGTGGTAGTTGAGGTCAGTTTGACCCATTCATTTGCATTCTTATTTTTTAGGGTTTTGATACTTCTTTTGGTCTTTTGCAGGTCTTTTATACATCTTGAATTATCAGCAACATTTGACGTAGTGTAGTAAATTTGATGCAACACATAGCGAGGGTTTTGGACCACCTGCCGAGCCTATGAAACTCAGTTACGGATATTTTTCACAAGCCAAGGCACCCATTTTGTAGACCAAAGTACCCACAAGCACCCTAGTCCTTCTCCAGGCACCCCTGTCCAGAGAATCAATCCAAATCTATCATTTTCAGGACCTTTGCACAGTCGTTCATGTGTCATGTTCCTCTAGTCATTTCTACGACACAATCTTGCAAGTTCATCAAATCAGCTAAGTTATTTCCATACTTCTCTTACATATTAGGGTTTCTACTTTTATTATATTAGTTACTTAGATCATTTTCCATACTTTTTTATTGCATTTATTTACTATATTTACATGTCGTTCTAGATTATATTAACTATCATATATCCCCATTTTTAGTTAATCATTTTGGTGAATTAGCCTTCTTATCGATTAACAAAATATCAAGGTTTTCCATATTGCAATTATCATCAAATCAATAGAAATAATGACAATGATTTTCATTTTGTACAATGAAGAATCAAACATCTTGCACATTAGGGATTTATCTCATTTGTTGCACAACATTCTGTTACATGCCCATCTACAAATGCTACATCTCAATGGGCTCCTAAAGCTCCTCCTTCTGCATCAACTGAGCATTATGCTACTATTTCTAGTGATCCTTCTTTGGTTAGTCAAGAGCTTCCTAAGCAACTACCTATGATATCACCAAGTCAACATACGCAACAACCTTTCAAAATTAGTCTCACTTCCGCTCCTCTCAACGCATCTACAACATTCACAAGTCAACCCAAGCAACCACATTTAAAACTCAATGAAACTTAGCCTCCTCTCTGGTATAAGCTCCAACCAATTACTTTCGTTAAAGAAACTAATCCTCCTACTATTTTTCATGACACATTGCAAATTCCACCACAATCGCATGGTCCTACTGTTATTTTCTTCAACCATACTTCCATCGCTAAACGCAAACTTGGTCTTTTATAGGTAACTCTTGTCACTCCATCACTCCTGATGACACGCTCATATTATTATGGTTCTTACATGATTGTTGAGGGGTCAACTACAATAAAGAGCTTCGTTTCACCTTACATTAGCATATCTATCTATTACTTTCATACATACATACATACATCGCTCATCACGCATACCATACAATTTCTCATTATTTATCCCATTACTCAATCAATCTTACACTCTCTAAGATATTTCACCACCTTCAAATATCACTTCTTTATTGGTTATCCAACATCATTTATCGAAAATATATGCATCATCATGCACTTGGGGGCCATTGCATCCAACACATCCTGCCTATCACATTAGCACATTTCTCATCTTTACATCACTACACATCCCTATCACAGCATTGGTACATACACACTATTCGACCATTACCCGATGACACACTCTCGTGCTTCGGTTCACACTTGACTGTTGAAGGCTTACTACACATGAACCACACATGCTACACTATAAGCATTACACATTACGTTTTATCACATCCTACATCATACATTCTACAACATTTTGATCATTGCATAGATGTACATCATACAACATACTAGTCTTTATTATACACTTCTATTAACTACGCCACTCACATTACACCCTCTACATCTTACATAGTACACATTTAGGATAGCTACACATATTGCATTGCATATTTATGCATCATACATATCATTTGGTCGTCACACATACTACATTGTATTTTACGTGCAACACTCACTACCCTATGATGCACTTTAGTTCCTCAATCCATACTCGAATGCTGAGGGTTTACAAATCAAACGGAACTTATCATACTCACATGTTTCTCATTTGACCTTCCATCATGCGACATTACTAGGTTAGTGACATACTTTTTTTTGTGAATTTTGTTGTTTTTTTTTCAATAATTTTGAATTTAACACAATATATTTTTTGACACTTTTTGTAAAAACAATCCGCACAATACATCACGAAGACACACTATTTACAAACAAATAATATATTTATTAAAAAACAAAAGGGCTGAAGGTTGAAGGTTTTTTTACTTTTAAAGATTTAATATCAATACTTGAGATGTAACTATTATATCTAGAGACAATCCATCACCATTATATAATAAATAAAGACAATAATCATATTAAATTTAGAATTAATAATACATATTAATTTGTCTACAAAATATCACATTTGTTATCGTCATATTTCAAAATATTGTTTTTTAAGTGATAATGTATATTTATTTAGAGATTTTAAAAAATTTGACTACATTATTAGTAGGGTGAGCCCTCATAACTATTAAGCAATATGTAAATCTCCCATTCTAAATATCGTAAGTCAGCTGAGGATCAGATTTTAAATAAGTACATATCTTTAATACTTTTTACATTGATGGATATTAAACTATAAACGGTCAATGGGATATTAGACAACATGTGGATACTTTATTTTCGTCATAATTATGGATTGTTAGCACAATACAATGATACACAATGGAATTGGGGTTTTTCAATTAAATTAAAATGTTAACACTTCAAAAAACACGAAGACCTAATCGTTAGTCACTGTAAACAAACATTTCCACTTATAAAACTAACATGAATTCAATTTAATATATTTATGAAAAATTGATAGTCACTCTTATTATTCATTAAATATGAATGCTTGTAAGAATGAAGGATGTCTATTAACCCATTAAGAATTTGATACTATTAATGTTGTTAGGACATTTGCAAGATGCAATCACATGACATTGAAACTTAAACTCTAAACTCTTTTTAATTGTGAATGCCCATTACGAAGTTGGTCATACATGTACTAATGTTGCAAGGACACGGCAATGGCAATCACATGATATTGATGGTTTACTCTAATACCTCCTTGTTAAGTTCTATATTATTTTAAAATTGCATCTGAGAAATTTTTTTGAGTTCATAACACCAAGGCCCACACAACATCCATTATATGTCTTTGATGGTTTTAATATTGTACAAAATAAGATACATATGGCAAAAGATGACGTATATATTCAAGTGCAACAAAGCATTGTTTTTTTTAAACAAAGCATACTTTGGCTTGTAGGAAGAAATATACATTCGTAAAGTAGAAATATTTGGACATTGTAGCTTATGATATGTGAAGGAAAAAAGTTCACGCTTTTTATTTTCACCAACAAAATATTATCATGTTATCTATGTTTATTTAAGAAATATTATGGTTTTCCATGGGGGTTAAAAATAATCCAAATTCAATATCTAATTAGAAAAATATCATGGATTTTAATGTGTTATAGAAATAAAAGTGAAATTGATCGTAAAAACAATACTTTTATTGTACATGAGAGTGTACACAAAAAGGAAATTCTCTACAAAAGAGATATATGCTTTAAACTTTGCATTCTTCATATTATACTTTCTACTTTATGGTTATATACTACAAAAATATAAAGATTATATAAAATGCCTCTAATATGAACCAAATGATCACCCCACATAGAAATGGCATCCATCCATCTTGTAAGTGGAAATGAATGGTCAAAGGATGGATAGATATCATGATTTTGGTTGATATTATTTTAGTATATTTCAGTAATGCCAACATATCTCCTAACCCATAAAATTGAAAGTTGAAACTTGGTATAGAAATGCATTAAGAAGCTCATAAGTGATAGTTTGGGTGTCCTAAATAAATTCATGTTTAAGCTATCTAACTCATATTTAGGGTTCAAATTCCACACTAATGAGTACCAAGAATGCATACTTTCAAATTTATTTATCTATATTGAATATTCGTTTTAGAATTCATATTTTTTATTTGTCATAGACTACAACAATTAATGATTACTATTTTCTCTTTAAAATTAATATCTTAGATATTTCATCTACCACACTATTTAATGACTTCATTATCTTCTTTGTAATTTGTCTAATCTAACAAATAACCTCTGAACTTCACCTCATGCTTCAGATATTATTAATTTTCTATTGAATCGTCATAATAAAAAAACTAGTGTATGAATTATACCAGTCCTAAATATCATTATAAATTATACCATAGCAACATAATAAAATACATTTATAATTATAAATTATCATTAAACGTTTAATCAAAATTCAATGTAAGAGAAATATCATAAAACTTTTGATCAAAATTGAGTGCAAAAAATTCTCATATAATTTAAAGATAAAATTTAAATTTTGTTTATATAAAAACTTCCATGCATCCATTTATGTCCATTTTCTGCCATGTATATGCGCGCCCAACAGTTAGTGATTTTTTTTTTTTTGTAAATTTTGTTGTTGAAAAACACACATTGTTTTTCAACAATTTTGAAAAACACAATGTATTTTTCGACACTTTTTGAAAAAACAATCCGCACAGTCCATTAGGAAGACACGCTATTAGGAAGACACACTATTTACAAACAAATAATATATTTATTAAAAAATAAAATGGTTGAAGGTTGAAGGTTTTTTTACTTTTAAAGATTTAATATCAATATTTGAGATGTATCTACTATATCTAGAGACAATCCGTCACCATTATATAATAAATAAAGATAATAATCATATTAATTTATCTACAAAATATCAAATTTGTTATTGTAATATTTTATGATACTGTTTTTTAAGTGATAATGTATATTGATTTAGAGATATTAAAAAATTGACGCAATTAAAAATAGACATACCATTTGGCCATAATTCAATATAGATATATATTTACTTTAATATTATTTAAATTATTTGTAACTATTTTTAAAATTGTAAATTAAATTAAGAAATATTTTGTTATTTAAAAAGTGTAATTTGAACAATTAGATGTATTATACATTGTTATTTATAGAAAAAATGACATATAATTACAAGAAAATCAGTTTAAACATTTATTTTATAAGTTTTATTTTAGGCTCCAAGGTGATAAATAACTTCTCAAACTCCATTGGGAATTGCAGACGAAGGCATCAAAAACATTTATGATATGTGTAAGTATTAGATTTAAAGAAGAAGCCTTTGCTAGTTACCTAAATAGCAAAGCAACATTCGATGTTGAATTTGATAAAGACAATTGCGTCTTATAGATGAACAATTCAAGATCGTTGTTTGAGGTGTTCAAGAAGGTAGCCTTCACTAATTTACGGCTACAAAAACAAGACAAATATTAGTGGTTAAGAATAGTTTGATAGGTGAGTTATAGAGAACCAAAGTTGTGGACATCAACAAGAAAACATGTGTACGAAGCTTTCACTTAGTGCAACCTACACACAATTTTTTTTTTGAAACAGAAGCTGAATGAAAGGTAAGCAATTGGAGTTGGCCCATGGTGACCTTTTCGGTCTTGTGGGACTCCATTTATAGGAGTAAAGGGATTCATGACATTATTGATGATTTTAGAAGGAAAAAATATCACAAGGATCACATGAGTAGGGGAAATTAGTATAGGAATAACATCATGGAGGTTTGGTTGATGTAATTAGTCCATTTAGACTCATTTGGCTTGTAATAAGTGGTTTCCCTCCAAAACCCACTAGTTTAAATTTTCAAATTTGTCCTATTAGTAGTTGATAAGCTAAAGTGGTAGTATAGGGTCATTCAAAGCTGTAAATTAGTCATGAAGAATACTCTTCACCTAAGGAGATTCCTACTTGGCCTTAACTAAGGTGTAAACCTTCCTAAGCTAGTTCAACCATAGTTAGGCCTAGTCCAAATGCACCTGTATTTAGGCATGTTTTTAATTTTACATCTCATCCCCTATCTTTGGAAGAATGATTGCTTGAAAAAAGGCTTCGAGCAGTGCAACCAATTGTATTTCATTGGTTGATATTGCTATGAAGATGATCTAGTGGTATCTGGAGTTACCTAATTCTTAGCTTCCTGGTAAAGTTTTCAATAACCACTTTTTCATTCAACAGCAGTGACAAAATCTATAGAATTGATTTCACTAAAAACATTCTAGTTATTGTTGTCTAAATTTGAAAAGAGAATTTATTTCTGAGTAGTTGCAACTCTCTCTACAATCTAACAAACTAAGCTAACAATCTCTAGGAAGTGTGTATACGGTATTGATTAATTACGTTGTTGTTGGAGAGTTACTTAACCATTTTAAGATGGCTATCTTTGGTCACTACTGAAAACAAGCACAATGAATTCCTTTCTTCATTCTAAGCTGACAATCTCTATGAGGTGTGTATAAGACATAATTATTTACGTTGTTGTTAGAGAGTTACTAAACCAATTTAAGATGGTTGTCTTTAGTCACTACTAAAAACAAGCACAATGAATGTCTTTCTTCATTCTAAGTTGATGTAATCTCAAGGAAGTGTGTATAAGACATAATTATTTACATGGTTTTTAGAGAGTTACTAAACCAATTTAAGATGGTTTTCTTTGGTCACTACTGAAAACAAACACAATGGATGTCTTTCTTCATCACATATGGCTTCTTGTTGAAGTCAAACCAAGATTGAATGTTGAAGGCCAAGGCTAGACTATGCTAGAGAATTTCATAATAATTTTGAATCAGAAAGTGAATACAAACATGAGTGGGTGATTCAAATTGAGTAAGTTAATCCATGATTTGATTAAGGGTTAGCATTATGGATAAGTGTTCTTGATATGGAAGGTTAGAGCAAAAATTATGTGTGCTCTGTAACTGGGACTTTGTTTGGATGGTTTACAAACATAAACTTGTATCTAAGAGTTTGAAAGGTTGGCATTAACATTAAAATTGACTTGAGGAAAAATTTGATCCATTAAATGAGTTCACATGCCCCATATAATGAGAAAACTTAGACTTTTCCTACACAAAACAGAGAACCCTATCCTTGAGGATTAGAAGCAGGAAAATCAATATAAAGAACGAATGAGATCTTGATAGGAGTCTTAACTATGGTGTTATTAGTTGAGGAGAAGTTTGAGGAGAACTTTGCAAGATCGACATAACCTTAAAAGAATTGAAAATGGAATCAGTATAACCTTACAAGAATTGAAAATGGAATCAGATAGTCCAAGAACTCATAAACACAATTTGGATTATGGACATACAATGTTTGAGAAGTTTGGAAAATTTAGTGGAAGTGAAAGGTTTGGTTCAAGCCTTGAAAACCTTGAGGGTTTGGGATGGTGTTAGTTAAGTCTTAGAAGGAGGAAAAATACCTATTAGGGTGTTTAAGAGATACTTAATGGGGATCAAGAAATGTATAGGTCCAATCCTAGAAGAGAGTGTGACAGTCTAGACCTAAGAATAGTCAATAGTGTCTTAGGTAGAAGTATTGGTGATCTAATAAGTTGAGAACAAGGTGTAAAAGAAACAAGGATTCATAATAATCAATGCACAAGCCAAAATTTCAAATGCTACAAAGGATATTGAAGGTATAGTATAGTCCTTAAACCCATTTTGTGACAATCTTAGGAGCACCAAGTAAATAAGTAATAAGGATTTAATGAAGTGTCCCTATAAGGAAGTGTACAAAAGGTTTAGAATGTGATAGAATGCTCAAATTCATGTACTGTGTAAGAGACTAAAAGGGAGCCATATTCAAAAAGATAAGTGACTATACTATTATAGTTAGATGAGAAATTAGAGAAAGCAAGTGGGTAGTTGTTTGAAATGTCTTGAAAGTAAGAAGTAGAGTGAATCACATAGGAGTGGAGTTATTTGTAAAGAGGTGTTGAACAATTATAAGGAAGAGTGTGAAAAGAAATCCTTAGAGAATAGCTCACAATTTGCAATTGTTAGGAGTTGGTGGTCAATACAGTTTAGAACTATGACAATCCTAGTAAGGTCCTGACATTTGAAGTGTTACTAAAGCTTGGTAATAAGGGGAAAGAAAGCATGAGAAAACATTAGAGGAATGTTTATTAATGATGAGGTTTGTTTTGTGTTTTCTTTGTTGTGCAACACGTTGAAAAACACATTGTAATTTTCAACATGTGGAAAAACACAATATGTTTTTCAACGTGTTTTCCACATGTTGAAAAACACAATATGTTGCAAAACACACATTTAAACAGGACTAGTTGCCATGGCCGGAATTTCTTAATAAACATATTCAGGTGGAAAAGGTAATTTTTAATTTTAATTTCCTCTCTAATTCAATTCATATGATTTGTTTGAGTGAGTAGAAGTTATACAATTTATGGTGGGTGTGTTTTCAGGGAGACGAAAGAAGAAGACAAGTTGTAGCAAACATAGTGGAAAAAGTGGGGAAGGTCCATTGGACGGTAGGAGGATTAGCTATTGTTGCATTTTTGTTAGACCAAATTGGTCAGGGCTCTGAAAACCCGGCTGAATGCATAGATCTATTACGTCGTATACTCAACCTTTCTGGACGTATTCGACAATTAAAATTAAATATGTGCCGGCAATATTTTCCGTCAAATCCACATGAGTAATCCGGCACATGGTATATTGTTATAGGCATAATGTTAGGTGGTGCATTCTATGAAAGAATAGCCGCTGCCCTCCCCTATAACCTGTAGTAATAATTTTAAAATTAACATAAAACAAAGTTCATAAAAATTAAATAAAAACCTACCTACCTACCTCGCACCCATATTAATAGGGAGAGGAATTGCCTTAGAACTTCTGCTCTCACGTACACTCTCGAGGCTATAGGTAGTACCTTGAAGAATCGGATTCTTCAGAAGGTAGGGCAACTTTTCCATAAAATTAAATTCCCGACTAGTACTTTCAAATACTCTTTAAATATGTTTGGTGTGGCATTTACGTAGATGTAATCACTCATACAAACTGGTACTGCCAGTGCCATGGCATATATTATTGCTTTTGACCTTCATTCCACACACATCAACAGTGGGAAGAAATTAGTGGTATTTCCAAATCTATATTCCGAGGACGAGAAAAGTATCTAGAAAAAACAGTGGGAAGAATGTTTTGTAAGCAGTGTTTCCTTCCTGCTACTTCTACCTCAAGTTCTACTAATAAGAAGGAAATTATTCTGAGGAGGAGTGAAGTGTTACTGCGCTTCGGAGTGGTGATTATGTCATTCATCTCTGCTCTCACAGTGGGGATTGCTTCTCAAACAGAGCGAGTTGTTGGACTGGAGAAGACAGCCAAGTTCATTTTCATCAAAGCTCTCATGTGAGTTCAACCATGTCCTTCTATGTCGTAGCTTTATCTTTTATTTTTTTCAAAACACTTTGCATACATGATATATGGATCCCTCGAAACGTTGATTAAAAAAAAATCACAGGCTTTTCTAGAAATTTAAGTAAAAGTTGTTAGGATTTGCTCACTTGGTTTTTGAAATCTATCATGGAGCTATAATAATTATCTAGCGTCTATGTAATTTCACCGTTGCTAAGTTAAAAAAATTCCATCATGAAGTATAGATTGGAAAAACAGATCTGACATAGGTTGAATACAGATTCCTAGTGACTACCGAGGGGATTCTGGCGGGCTACTCTCTACTCCAAGGTTTTCGGTGTGTTTCAGGCATGTACAAGGGAAGTATTTTGACGAGCAAGCCATTGGCATGGGTGATTTTTTCTTGCGATCAGGTAAAGTGTTAATTTCAACATCTTTAACACCAGAAGAGAAGAGTGCATATTATAGTATAAAATCCTAATTCTATTTCCGCAGATGATGACCTATATAAGCCTCGCTGCAGCTGCATCGGCTGCGGAATCAGCATATATTGCAGAGAGGGGAATAACTGAGCTTAATTGGATAAAAGTCTGTGTGTATTTCAAAAGGTTTTGCTTTCAGACTGGAGGTGGGGTTGTTATGGGATTTTTAGCAGGAGTGAGTATGGTGGTTTTATCTGGGATGTCTGCTTACAATCTTTTTAGGCTCTATGGGAGCAACTCCAGGAGCTCTCAACAACTAGGTATATAACCCTGATTAACAGACGTGCACTCTGTACGGCTGTACGAAAGCTATTACTTTTCTTAGAGACTGTATACGTAAAAAATAATACTTTTGCAATGTATAAGATTCGTAGGTACTTATTGATTGCTTGAATTGGGTTATGAGTTTTTGATGACATGATTCATATAATACTCAAACAGTTATTATAGTATTATTTAATTTTGTTATTAAAAAAATGTGTAGAGCACCCAATTATATCATGAATATGAAAGTCTTATAATTATTAAATACTCAATGTAATTATTATTATTGATATAGAATATTGATTTCTACCATGGTTGGTATAACTCAAATTTATTATTTTAAATCAACTCAAAATATGACTTGTTTTGCAATTAAATACTTTATATATATATATATATATATATATATATATATATATATAAAAGTTAGAAAAAAAAAAAGTTATATTTTGGTGTAAAATTTGTGTATGAACATACATTTGATTTTGTGAACCTTTTAACTTTGGGTGCACCACTAGTGGCGCATCTTCCCTAATGTCTTTATTAGACCCTTCACATTTTATGACATGGATTTGTTCATTTTATGTTTATAATGATAACATTATGATTTATGAATATGTTTCAATTAGAAAATAAAATAAAATAAACTTTGGTTAATTCAATGGTTGGTAGGAGTTATTTAACTAGCAATTGCAAATGCGTTGCAAATTACGCCGGAGAGGGTTTGAATTTTGTGTGTTCAATATGGTTTGGATGCAATCTGAAGGTGACGTACAGTATTTGTATTGCATTACAGTTGGGTGTTGTCTATATAAAGGTGGCACATCTTTTTTTAATACGAAGGTTGGAACCAAGATCTGGGAACACTATTGCAGGTATGATGTGGGAAGGAGTGTGCACATGCCTTGTACGCCGTGTGACAATTCTGTGTTACAAAGTCTTTTCTCCTCTTCCTTGTGTGCTTTTACATTATTTGTATATCTCATTCTTGTGTAGCGTTCAAACGTAAAAGCTGGTAGGATTTGTAGATATTTGATGGCACGAACTCTTGATATTGTCGTGAATGTTAGTCCTTGACGGTCAACATTTCTGATGTCTATTGTGGCCTTGTCAAGAGTTAGGCCTTGTGATTTGTGGATGGTGAGGCCCCAAGACATTTTTAGTGGGATTTGGCGACGTTTTCCACGTGTGACAGGAGGTAGGGGCAAGTGGGTTGGGTTGAGTATGTCAATTAAGTGTAAAGTAGTTATCTGACATAGTATAATACAGCACTATTGAGTCCTTTACATCATTCATTTACAATAATTTTAATTTTGTGTTGTAATTCCAAAGAGTGGTTTAATGCTTCTCATAAACTTTAATGTTATTTCTGGCTTTGGGAATTGATTGGTGTAGCATCGAATTTCATAAAAGAAGTAATGAATCTCTGAAATAAATATTCACCATTTATTTCAAACAATCTATTAACAACTATCAAGAAATTTAAAAACTATAAACTATAAACAAATGAGAAATAAACATAGAGCACTAAATGAGAAATATATACCCTATTTCCTAATAAGTAAATAACATATTCTAAGATGACCATGATTTACCCAATCGGGTAGGACCCCGTGCACTTCTATGTGTTATACACACGTCTCACGAGTTCACATGCGGACAGGGTGCAACCACAGCTGTAGCGCACAGTGGACGATGAACTATGGTGTCAACATCAGGAGTGAGGTTAGAACTCGAAGACTGCATGTTAAATATGCATTTAGAGGTTCATAACAGGAAAAAATCTTCGGAGATTTGAGCAGAGCAAATATCTAAACCCATTGTACGAGCTTCCAACAGAATAGGATCTTCTGAAGAGGAATTAGCCGATGGGTGCAGGGAAAAACTCGAGGTGAGGATCAAGGGGAGGGATCTGATGTGGATCGAACTATCGATGCCATGATTTTGGAATGGACCAAGCCCCTGGTTTTTCAAGCGGGTTACTTTGTGTTTTTGTTCGCCTTTCTTTGGTTTCGACGGTAGTTGTGGTATACACGGTGACCTGCATATAATTGGGTGAACAGAGTTTAATTGAAAATGGGTTTATGGATTCCGGGCTGAGCAGAAATGGGTTGATTGATGATTGCTTTGAATATTCCCTAATGGATATGCCTCACATTGACTCTGAGACTAACCCTGGGCTACTCTCTAAGGAGGTGATGCCTACTTTTTCACCAATAAATCAAAGCTTAGAGAATTGCACTCAAAATTCTGAGTTTGAAATCGATGTGAGCTGTGAAGAGGACGACATGGGATGAGTGAAGTGGATGATATGTTATGCTGGGATGAAGTTTTCACGATCCTTGGATAAGTTCAATTTGTTTTCACGGCTTCCTAAATTTGACGAATTCACCCCTGATTGTTTTGACAACTTCAAAAAGTTAGAGAAGGCTCAAACAGAAATTGGAAAAGCTCTAAAACAGCTACAAAAAACCAGTAGTTTAAATTTAGATTGGGTGGTTCACCATATACCAGATTCTCAACTTAGACAACTCATTTCACAAGGGAAATGGAGCCCCCCAGGTCTTGTCCCCGAGGAGGAACAAGGAACTTCCATTGCAGATTCACTTGGCGATGATTCACCATGACAGTTTCTCACAACTACTACAGGGATTGCACTTCTGAAAATTGTTGGAGATGGGAAATTGTTGCAGTTCGTCTGAGCAGGGTGAATCCATGGCGGCACTTGACAAGATCATGAAGAGCATTCCTGATAGTGTAGATCCAGTTCAGACACTCGATCCCCTCATCGAACTCATTGACAAACAGCTTGAAAGGATAAAGGTATACCACTCCATCAATTCAAATCTGTGATCTACCACCGTCGCTACTTTCTGAGGTGTTTTTTAGTGTGAAAGATCATATGTTGGTTGTTTGCAGGCCACTTCCCTACGAAAAGCATCAACGTCGGCCTCCTCTTCTTCTTCCAGGATTGCACTTGAATCTATGTCCTCCATGGCCTCTACCATGAGGTTTGCTGCTCAGGTCATAGACAAGATTAAAACTGAAGTAGGAAATTTACAGGATTCGGCGAGTGCCCAGAAATGTTGATCTCGGAAATTATTTTAATCTTTTAACAAATGGAACAGTATCATACAGAAACGAAATCATAATAGAGAATGTTTTGTTTTCTTTGAGCAATTGCTCAAGGTAATCGGAAGTGGGGCCGTGAAAGCTGCGAAATTGGCTGGAGAATCCCACTGGATATTCTTAGCATTGTCTGTGACGGCATATACTCTGGAGGAATATGTGAAGATAAAGGAGAACGATTCGTCGTTGTTGTCATCGTCTTCTTCTTTACTATCATGGTTAATAAATCCAGAGCTCTGATAACACATGGGCGAGCATCTGGATTGGTAGTCTTTGAATCATCCCCTTTGCAAGCAATTAGGGGTCAGATTGACAGTCATGGATCCCCTTGGTCAGCCTGAGCGTAGGGAGCCAGAGGCCACTACTGTGAATCTGCTTTTGCCGCCGCCTGAGCAGCTGCTCCAGAGAATTCAGGAATTAGAAGTGAGCCATGCTCACCTAAAAGAAGAGATGTCTAAATATCTAGGACTTACAAAAATATCTAGGACTTACAAAAATATCTAAAATCCGGCAACCTGTAAAGTTAACCCACCGGAATTTGACACTTTCCAGCAATGCCTTATTCAAAGTAAACGCCTCCGGCGAATTAGATAAAGTAATTTTAATAATAATATTAATTGTCTTACAATTAATTATTAAGATTTTATAATTTTTTAAATGTTTTATTGTTAAAAATATAAAAATAAATATGTAAAGGTTATCATATTTAAACATTAAAATAAATAAAGTTATTGTGACCATATAACATTATTGTCATTACCTACAATTCATAAATATTGTTGATGATTGAATTATAAGTGTAAGCTAAAGTTTAATTTTCTTTCATTATTTTATAGAGAGATAATCCATAAGTCATGATGTTATAGTATGGTTTAATTTGAAGTGAAAAAATATTGAACCACTCTTCAACAAGAGGTGTTTTAAAATGTTGTTTAAATATTAATTACAATTAGGTTTAATGTTTGAAGTCTTTAATTATAAATGTTTATTGAAGTGAGAAATTGTAATTCACAATATTAATTAAATTATAATATAATTAAGTTATAATAAAATAATTAGAACAAAATTGAGTGTGACATGCTTGATAAGTAAGAGAAAAATATTTAAACCTTCAAAAATATTAAATATAACAACATTATGTATTCTTGAATAGGTGTCATGCATTTATTAATATTTTATTTTGAAAATGAATTGAATATTTGTATGTACACTTATTAAATGTTGACGCTAAAGTTGTCATAATTGTTGACACTTGTTAATTGTAGATTTTTTCTTTCAAATATTATTAATAAGATGTACTTGAATAAGACTCAAATTTTGTCTAATCATGAAAAATTAACCAATAAAATATCAAATAAATCATTTTTTATTGTTTTTTTTAAATTATGAAATTATTTAATTTATATTTCAACATTTGAAATACAAACATTGAGAAAAAATAAATGTATGTGATTGGTGGTTATGTTGAAATTAATAAACTTGGGTGAAAGGTATAGTATCGTGTCATAAGCACGAATAATTATTATAAAAATGTGAAGTATGCTATAAATATATATATTTTAATATAAAGTATATTTTAATTTTTTTTAAAATATAATTATAAAATGTTATTATGTAAGAGAGAGTGTTGATCACCATTATGATTTATATGGATGTTCATTGTTAATATTTGACACATTTTATTTATTCATTAATTACTAGTTCTAAATCTTTCGAATTTGAACTAAATAAAAAATTGTTTGTATAATTATTAAAAAATAAAACAATATTTACATTATAATAAATACATATATTTCATTTTATGGGGAATGTTGTTGATTACAAAAAACAAAACCTTAAAGCAAGTGCAATCATTCTAATGCTCAAATAAGTTTAATTTTCAAATACTCTAGACATTGAAATAGGGTTGAGACTATCAAAATTTGACAAAACTTAACAATATTTTTTAAAATCAATAACATATAAATTTCATAAATAATTTAAAATCGTAACAATTTTTTGATAACACAAAAATTCTCAATTTATTATGTAGTTACTAATGCAGGAACATGACCTTATTTATTATCTATTAAATTAAATATATAATTTTAACTAAATAAATTGTGATCCAACAATATATATAATATAAAATATGGTACCTCCATACAAACTTTAAGTTCAATCATCAATCAATCTTTATAAAAAAGAACTTCCTACGACTAACCGTTGCCTGCCTACCATAATGAGTTATCCAAATAGACCTCAATTCAATGAATTTTACTCTCTTCAATTGGTATGGAGCATTATAAATATATAAGTAGTAATTCAAAGAATGTTTTCGCTTCATTTGTTTATAGTTTTAAGAGAAAGGCGGGGACAGAATTATAAGAGAAACAATTTTACACAGAAAAATAATTAGTTCTCTATATTCTTCCATACAATATGGTTTACATCTTTATAGGTGTTGTATCTCCGATATAATAGGGGATCTATAACACCACATATAATATAGACTAGTTGTTAAAACAACTCGTAAGATATTAAAAGCTATTCTATTACAACCTCACTAACCAAACAATTTTATATTATCATAGATAATATAATTGCTCATACTAGCACTTAATAATCCAAGGAGCACTAATATGTATTTCCTAACATTCCCCCATTTAGTGTGAATATGGGGAAAACATCCATGTTACACTGCACCTGATTTCACGATCATGTAATTTTCCTTTGGATTATCACAAACCAAAAGTTGGCTTTCCATCGGTTAACTAAAAACTAAGAGTGAAGTGGTTTTTGCAGTGGTTGACCACAAACCACAAAGGGGTGAAGGTTTTCAAATGGTTTACCTACAACTATATCATGATGTGTCAGTGCATTCTTCGGCTCTCATCATAGTTGCTCTTCCGGAGTTAACATTTCAGAATCCATGACAGTGCAAAACATATCATTCCACACATACAAACTAAAGCATTGTGTCATTCCTCCCCCACAATGTGAATTTTCCATAATACATTATTCTAAAAACACCACATTGAAATCAAATGAAATAAAAAGACACTCACACATGTCACCAAATCAGTATGTGCGGTCTCGTTGGTGGTGAGTGACGAGAGGATGCCAATTATCCTCCATCCTCCATGTATCCTTCAGCTTCTAGTCAATAACTTCTTAGTACAAGAAGTCTTCATACACGTATCCACATTCCTTTGGTTCAATTTCCTCCTCCTGATGATTCTTCATCTGCTGCTATATTGGCTTCATTGCCAATTTTTACACTCAACACCTCTCGAGCACGAGCTTTGCAAAACACAGAAGTATGCCCCTTCTTATTGCGGTAGTAGCATTCAACTTCTCCTTCATTCTTGGACAATTTATTATCCTTCTTTCTACTGTATAGAGATTTTTCTTCATCCATGTCTTCTTTTCTTCTCTTTTATTCATATAGGAGAGCTAAAATCATGTCCTCTAGAGTTTTAGAAGGCATTTTACCAAGTGTAAAAACTACATTACTGTACTTGGGAGGAAAACTATTCATTAATATGGCTTTTGCATCATCATCATCAACAAGAGCACTAACTTTTGCTAATTGTTTTGTGAGAGATCTGAAATCACTAATATGATTAGACATGGTGACTTCATCATCCATTTTGAATCTAAACAACTGAAGTTTTTAAAAAAACTTTGCATTGAACGCTTTTGCAAAAAACAGATAACTTAGATTATCTCACATTTCCTTTGATGGTTTCTCTAGATCAACATAGTGCAATTCAGTATTTGAAAGAGATAAGCCAATAATGGCTTTAGCTTTATCATCTCTTGTTTTTCATTTTAATGATTTTGTTACATTATGATGATAATGTTTCTTGCCCATTTACAATCCTCCACAAATTCTTATTCATGAGTTG
Organism: Taxus chinensis; assembly: GCA_019776745.2. NCBI lineage: Eukaryota > Viridiplantae > Streptophyta > Pinopsida > Cupressales > Taxaceae > Taxus > Taxus chinensis. Next base: position 333,882,312 of record CM034148.1, on the reverse strand, counting down.
CATTTAATTTTTCACTTTCCATGTGTGAAAATTGCCACCATTAAACTTATCAAGTGGTGCAATAGATGTCTCCATTCAAACAAATACCAAAATATTACACAATAAAGAAAACTTACTTTTTTTACTCGATCTTCCAAGGGAGCAGTCGTTTACATCGACAACATCATCAAAATGTACTCTTTTACGATAATATCCAAAATTGGAATTCTTGTGTGTAAAGGAAGACCAATGAGCCAATGTTGAGTTAGTGTAAACCATACAAGAGATGATAAATGAGACCCAAGTTGAGTAAAATCTGCATGGATGTACACAACAATGAAAGCGTCTGCAGATTTGATTTCTTTATAATGACATTTTACTTAAATTCTCATGCATATTCCTTGTTAGTTGCACTTCCCTTGTCGATTAGATCTAAACTGAAGAAAAATTAATGTTTGGTTAATGGTGCATGAAAGGTTCAATTTTACCAATAACAACATTTACAATGCAATCGAAAGATACACGTGGATGTGACTTCACACCAGATCTGCACACATGACAGTTCAAACGACCAAGCTGAGTGGCATGGAGAAATAGCTCAACAATTCAAATATATCCACGTGAATGATAAAGAAGTTGTTCGTTAGTAGGAGGATTAATGACTTTCACCAAACTCTTTACTACAACTAATAAATTTGTGCCATCAAACGCAACTCTAAATACTTCAAATGCAAAGACGTTCCAGCTAGTTGGGTGAGTTCTATGGCATATGAAATCAACAAGCTCAACCTCTATGCCGATTCAGATCTTGAACAACTTGAAGCCACTGAGAAAATATTGAAGAATACAAAACTCCTAACAGAATCTCATTGTGGATTTTACCATGCTCTGATACCAATGATAAGAGCAATAGTTTTACACAGAAAAATAATCACTTATTCTTTATATTCTTCCATACAAGATGGTTTACATCTTTATAGGTGTTGTCCCTCCGATATAATAGGGGAGCTAGAACAACACATACAATATACATGAGTTGTAAAAACAACTCGTAAGATATTAAAAGCTATTATGTTAAAACCTCACTAAGCAAACAATATTATATTATCATAGATAATATAATTACTCACACTAACACTTAATAATCCAAGGAGTACTAACACGTATCTCCTAACACAAAACAAGTAAAATTTGAGTTTATTTTGAGTCGAGGGAGTGGAGGAATGTTATGCAAGATTCAATGCTTATTATGAAACTTGGACTTATGAGGTATTATTACATGATGAATGCAAAGGTTAGTGTTTTCACATTCTTGATTTCTATGTGATTTAATGTTTTATAGGCCTAGACTCTAATTTAAACATAGGTCACCACACATTTTATCAAGTATTATATAATATGTTTTTGAAGTATGATTTTGTTTGTAGATTAGTGGTCTAGATTAATTGTTATTGGGATATTTGTCAATTTGATTTGGTTCAATTTCTTATGGTGTACTCAACTTGTTCATCTTGTCTTTTTTCTTCTAACCATTAAATATTAATTATGTTAGTAAAATCTTAATTTGAATATAATTGTCTATAAACATATAATTGTTCTGATTTATTTGACATATAATATCTATATTGATAAAAAAAATTATAGACACAGAGTGAATAAACAATTACTAGAGCATTCATTAGTTTATAAAACTATAGTAACCAAAATTCGGACCTTAGTAGTAATCATTGATATTTATCCCAATCTTTTCCATTTACACATTAATAGATTTAATCTTAAAGGCATCTCGCTCAAATCCTCTACCCCAAGTCAATTGAGTCAGCACTTGTCACTATTTTTAGCTCTGTAGGAACTAAGGCGTCATGTATTGAATACATATACAAATTAATGGCCACTAAGCTCCTTTCTTGAATCAAGTTCTAAGTTAATCATGGTCAGAATCATCTAACAAAAGGTAGAATCAATTGGCAATGATGACCCGGGCTGACATTTCTACCCTAATCATCTACAATTATCAATGTTTCACATGTACAAGCTACCCTAATCGGTTTAGGGTTAGTTATGTGGGATTTATTTTTGCACAAATCAAATATAAAAAACACGCAGCCTACTCATTAGGGGCACCTCTTGAAATCTAGGGGATCTCACTCTCAACCACTCGAAGAAGAACATTTGGGTATTACCTTTGAAGTATCCAATCTTTAAAGTATGCCATAAGCTACAAGTATGAATACATTTTATTTTGCTTCTCTTGAAAACTCTTATGCACTACAAATCAATTCAAAGATCATTGCCAAGTGTTGGGGGCATCATTAGGGTCTTACCAAAAACCATTGTTATTACACATTTGCACATATCCACGAGGAGATAGAACTATGCATGACTTGATCCCTCTTCAAAGTATTAGTATGTAGTCTAATGTTAATCAGACCATTGGGGGTGGGGTGAGGTCAAGATAGCTTGATCAAACTAACTCCTATTTTGGTCAAAGAAAGGTGAGGCCATTTGTAGGTAGAGAAGTGCGATTGTAGGGATTTGAGAAAAAATTCTAGATCTGTGGACTGATGAACCAAATGTTAAAACCCAATTTCGAATCAAAGAAAAAAGGGGGAAATTGAACATAAAAGGGGAAAAAATTAAGCAAATATGTCTTGTTTGAGTGATTCTCACTTGCACTCATTTCTAGCATTTCAAAGGATCCATAAGGATCTTGAAAAAACTAATTCATCAAGGAAACAAAAGAGGAAGAAAAATGAAACAAAATAGAGAAAAATGAGAAGACTTGAAAAATGGTTATAGGATTGCCACTTTTTATAGGTGGAAGTTATTCGGAATGTCAAGGATTTGTTGAATTGAAGAGTGCACTGGTGAGAAATGTGAGATGTGAATTGCCAAAGGAAAGACTAGGCATACACACCCAAAATTGCAAGCTATGAAGAACAATGAGATAATTGCAATACAACAAGAAATGGATCCATCTCAATACTCTTCTCCATATCAATACATTGCTCCATATATTAGCTCAATAATTAGATGTACATATATAGGAGGAGGAAAGTGAAACTACCACCTATATTAGTGGTGAATAACTCTCACTAACTGATACTAGAAATAGAGATGACTTCACACAACTAGAAATCTAACTCAACACAACGGGTACACTAACTCAACATAGTTGGTACACCTAAACAAGCTAACACAAGTGCAAAAATTATCTTAATAAACAAATAAAAGGATAACGAATAACCTACACTAACAATAGTTTGCACAACTACCTTTTACAAGCTACCATGTTGATTGTGTAAAATTCCTTCGCATTTATACAAGCCATGATGACAATTCTATAACTCCACAAACAGTTCTACAATTCTCTAGTACATGGGAGGACATCTAAAGGACATTATAAGTGGGAAGGAGAGATGAACATCACAAATTAGTAGGAGAGGATCTAGTTGTGTAGTTGTTTGTAGAAGCAAAGTATATAGTAGAAAAAGTGTACGAAGTATCAAGAGTGGAATAACATTATTGTACTTTATTTTGAATCTTTGTTGTATTTGTATTTCCTTCTTTGGCCAAAAATAATTTGTGAAAAAGAACAATTTTCCTTCCCTGAACTAGGTTTTCCCTCATTGTGGGATTTTTACAAGAACCATATTCATATTGGTGTGGGTGTGTTTAATTTTTCATTCATATTGTTAGCAAAAAATTATAGTACTATGAATCTCATTCACTAGGAGAAATTGAATTTCATTTCAAACATAGTTGTTTAGTAGGACATGAATTTGTGTGATTGTGTGAGATCAAATTAGAGTTTATAGATCATCTTGGTATCAAAGTTGGTTATATATTATTGAGGAATGTAGAAATTTGTTCTTGTTTGGTTTGTATGATAGTGAAAAGGTCACAAGGTAGAGATTTACTACCTTGTAGTATGGATATATCTATAAGAGAGTGGAATCAAAGGACAATAGAAATGGAAAGTGATTGTGAGGAAGAATTTAAACCATAGAGTTGCAGTACTAAAGACCACCATGGAAAGGATGGTGAGACATCAAAAGGACATCTCAGACCAAAAAATCTTTTAACTAATAGGAAAGAAGCCATGTATGAAGTGGTTCGATCTCTAGCTAATAATCTTAGAGTAGGAGGAAGTGAGAGCAATTATGAAAAGGACATGGAAGAGCATGAGGAATAAGAGTAACAATCTCCAAGAGACGAAGGAAAAAATAAACTAATATCTGAACACACTCATTTTAAAGTTAAAACTAAGGTTGGAATTAATAAATTTGAGGGACAAATAGATGCAAAATTACTAGATAAATAATTGAAGAAAATGTAGGTTTAATTTAGTGTGCATAATATCACAGAGTCACAAAGGATCACCTTTTCACATCTTTGATAAATTTCATATTTTAGAATGTTAATTTAGCATTTCATTTATAAACTTATGGATAATAATGCACCTCTCAAAGTCTTGTTGTAAATGTTTCTGTTATTTCTCCTTAGTTACTCTTCAATTAGTTTTTCAGTTCACTACTGTGTCCTGACTAATTCAATTTAGTTTAATGTTGTATTTCAGTGTAGTTCACTTGTCATCTCCTTTCAAGGAGTATGATCATGACTGATCTCATTTTGTAAATGAATGTAACAATGTTATTCAATGTCTATAAACATCACAACTCATTTAAATTAATTTAATGACTAGTTTTAAGTCTTGCATCTAATTTCTGATTTCTATGATCTAGTGTCAAAGTCCATTATGCAAGATTTGATATGTTTGTAGGTTGAAGAGGAGAGGAATAAGTTTCATATTTGAATATTTTCTGAAGAGGATTCCCGAAGCACTCACTCTTAGATTCAATAAGGTTGTTGTTGCTAATTTGTGTGTGTGGGTTTAAAGCTATAGAAGAGTTCTTAAAACAATTATACACCCACACTTCCCACCATCATTTACACTAATCTCTACGCACCCCTTTATATACACATCATTTATTATGATTGATAACCGTTTCTCTTATGTAGGGGTTGATGATGCATTTTCCTCTTAAGCAGGTGCCTCAAGAGGCCTACTAATTGGGGTGTTAATTGACTTGGTCATGTGGCCTAGACCACAAAATTTGAGATATGTCTCTATTACGCTATAGTTCCCCTATAAATTCCTTATGTCCTGTTGTAAGTGTTAGTGTTATTTCTCCTTAGTTACTCTTCTATTAGGTGCTCAATTCATTGTTGTGTCTTGATTAATTTAGTTTAGTTTAATGTTGTATTTCAATGTAGTTCACTTGTTACTTTTTTGTTAGGTGTTCATTTCATGACCGTGTCCTGAATAATTCATTTTAGTTTAATGTTGTGTTTCAGTGCAGCTCACTTATCAACTCCTTTCAAGGAGTATGATCACGTGTAGACACCTAAAATCGGTATCCCTACCCTTGTCTGCCCGTGTGCACATATTTTTGTAGGATCCTACCTAGGTCCCCTTTTAATTAAATACATCCCCTTAATTTAATTAAAATGCACATCCCATCACCTTTAATTAATTAAATCCTAGTAATTAATTAATTAATATCCACATCATATCATGCCCTAATCCACTTTCTATTTTGGATGCTTTTATCCTAAATCCTTATTCTACGCTTTTTCCTAGCTTTCTTCTTATTTATCTTTATGCCCTAACTACCCATGATTTATCCCTAAGCAATCTAATCCCACACACATGATTTAAAGCATCCTTCCAACTCTTAAAATCATGAAATCACGCCAAAAACACAAAAAATCTTGCCCATTGGGGAAACTTTCCCCACAATCGGCAGCGACCTAACCCAGTCGTCGTCAATCCTATAAAACTAAGTCAAATCCTTCCAAAAAGGGTTTAGAAATCATCAGATGCATGCAAACATTGGAGCTTCCTCATGACTTGTAAATTGAATCTCATGCCTGAGCATTCCTGCAACAATCACAGACCTCCCAAATCTTCTTAGATCATGCTTGCATACTCACGATCATCCTTTGTGAGACTTATCATTATCTTGGTTTTTCTTTATTCATCTTTTATGAAATTATCTTTGTATTTTTTGTGCCTAATATTTTACAGGTTCAGATAAGATTCTGTGACACCTAGAGCTCCTTCAACAACATTATTTTTCAACTTCCTTGCTTGCATGTCTCCCATTTCATCCTTTTGACCTCGGCCTTACCCAACCCTGCTACACTCATTATCGCTTCACCCTGGTCGCCATCGACCTAGGTCTTGATTCCCAATCTACCCTTTCTGATCTTTTTTTTCTGTCATTCTCTAGTTTCTACTCCTTCATATCCCTTTTCCATGTTGATTCCAACATACATAAGCCCTTGTTACATTCAAGTTGCATCCAGATCTTGTAGTGTTTTCATATTTCAGTTACATTCTAGATCCAGCTTCTCAGGTCACCGTTAACCTGTCTCTACACAATCTAGGTCACCGTCGACCCAGATCAGGTAACCTTTCATTTACAGTTCTTTCAATTAAATCATATTCTAGATCAGATCTTAATCATTCTTAGATTCAATAGTACTTATGTTTCACCATGTAATTTCTTTATCAATCCTTTACTTTAATCTTTCTTTAAAACGGGGGTTGACATCTGCCAATGAAGTTAACGCTTATTGGATCCACTTTCTCGGGAATCCCACACATATCCCATCTGATCAATCTCCTTTTCAGTCGGTATTATTTGTAGGACATCAGCTACAACAAGGATCAACTACTTGGTGCTCGTCTATCCATCATATCATGCTTTTGAGGTACTATAAACCCTCCATGTTATAAGTTGCTAGTTTCTTTCATTACTAGTTCATTCATTTGATTAGGAACGGATAAAATTGTCCAAAATCACAACTGATCTCATTTTGTAAATGAATGTAACAAGGTTGTTCAATGTATATAAACATCACAACTCATTTCAATTAATTCAATGACCAATTTTAAGTCTTGCATCTAATTTCTGGTTTCTATGATCTAGTATCAGACCCCATTATGCAAGTTTTCTATATGTTTACAGGTTGAAGAGGAGAGGAATAAGTTTCAAATTTAAATAGTTTTACAAGAGGATTCCCTACGCACCCACTCTTAGATTCAATGAGGTTGTTATTGTTAGTTTGTGTGTGTAGGTTTGAAACTACACAAGAGTTTTTACAAAAATTACAGACCTAAGCTTCACATCATCCTTCGTACTAAGCTCTATGCACCCCTTTGTATTGGTCTTCAAAATTACACCCACATCTTGGATCTGGAAGAGCCGAGCTGTTTGAGATCACAATGGAACCGTATCTAAGTTGTGGGACCTTGCACACTTGAGACAGATCTCTGGAGAAGGTCAGTTCCTTTATCTATTTCTACTACTACTATTACTCCTAGTGCTAAAAGGGGAAACTAAGCTAATAAATACCAAGGGACCAGGGATATAAGGATAACATGAAAATGAACTACACTAAAAGGTAATAGCACTATAAAAAGAGGGATGAACACTATTTGTTCTAAGTGGGAATGAAAATATGACATGTGAAAGGAGGCTAGGCACAAGGAACAGAGTTGAAAACACGTGTACCAGATCATTCTCATAGAACACACCTAAATAAGGAACTACAAGGGACATGAAGTGGCACAAAAAACACACAATGCAAAAGAAAAGGAAAGAAGAAGGAATTCAAACATGTTAGGACAAAGAATAGTCACAAAATGATGCTTCTATTACTTCCAAAAATGCACAGAGCTGTTATAATGGTGAAAGAGACCGATATCCACATGCATGAGCCAGATCTAGAGGTCAACAACTCAGAATGTAGAAAATATGAAGTGCTTAGCAAAAACACATAAGGATTTAGAGTATCCAACATTAATAATGAGCCTAGCTCTTACATTTATATATGAATCTGTGGAAGGAGAAGAGAAGAAGGGAAAACCAGAATTTGAAATACAACCACCAACAAGAAGCATTCAATGCCTACAAATCCACCTAAGATTTTTTTAAATGCAATTCCCCAGGTCTGTTTTGAGTGTTGGAGGAGGAAGGAGAGTGGATCATATAAAATCGAGTGGTTGAAGCAATTAGATCTACTTCATTAATGCTTAGAAAGACGTTTTCTCATTTCTCACCTACCAAATCTGTCATAATTTGAATTTGAATGTCTAGCACTATGGTTGATGTCAATAGCTCTCTGAAAAGTCCAGGCACATGCCAATTGGAGCTCTGTAGTAAAAGATACAGCTATCAGAGGATGTCAGATCCGTCTGCACACACAAGACACATGACGTGCACAAATTGGCTAAACTAATGGCCAAATGTGCAAAATATTTTTCATTTCTACCACGTGTCACTCACTGATTTTTTGCAATGATTCGGTGCCCTGTTGGCGCACTTTGACTAGTTTCCTGTGGCACACTCAAGCATGTCAAAAGATGACCTAACACAAAAGGGCACAAAGGAGGGCACGAGGGAAGGGCTCGCGGAAGAAAATAAAGATACACAAATAGGAAAATGAGGAAATCTAGTGAGCAGAGAATGCATGGTCAAGGCACAACCATTACAAGATGATGTGCGAGTGTGCACAAGGGTTAACGACTGACAAGAAGAAGGAGAATGTGCAGAAGATGCGCACAAGGGAAGGTAGAATAAAGAAGAAGAGGGAAAGAAGAGAAGAAGGGGAATCACACAAGGGCATGCAAGGAAAATAAAGGAATGTACCAAGGGAACTTGGGCACATGCAACCTCGTTATGAAAATCTCAGAGCCAGAAGATGTATACAAGTTATCCAAATCACTAAGAGAGTTATTTGGATAACAGTTTTGGCGACTTTCGGGGCCATCTGCCTACTAGATGAAGGAGATCAGTATCTTGAAGCATTCATTGGGCATGGAGTAAACTATGTAATCATTTAAAGAACTTCCCCTAAAGTTACTTGAAGGATCATTCTTGACTCGATTTTGAATCTTGCAACTGTTGAAAGAAGATCTACATTTTGGAAGCAAAAGAAGAACATGTGCATGAAGCATGCGAAAAGAAAGAACTATGTACAAACAAACAATGTGCACACAATGCACTTAGAGGAATTGAAACTACTCTAATATATACATAATGATGCAGTAAACTTAATGGAAGGGTTTGAGATAGATCCCATTGAATGGGATTTGCAGCACACCTCCATCAAGATGAATTAAATCAAAAGATTTATCTTCTTTGCATGGATTGATGATGTATGGGCCACTCCAAATTGCATCAAGCTTTGAATGGCGCCTTGGTTTAGCTCTGCCAGCATCCCATTTTAGAACTAAGTCCGCAACTTTACAAGCTTGGGGCCTAGCCTTTCTGTCAAACCATTTCTTTTTTGCTTATAGATGTTTTTCCAACTTGATCATGGAAGAGTTTCTTGATTCTTCAAGATTAACCATCTCTACCATTCTAATTTCTCTCTAGTCTACGCCTTCAAATTCTAGCTTTTAGGCAAGTGCCAATGAATTCAACTCTAGTGTCAAAAGAAGGGTATCCTCCTTACTGATCCAGAGGATCCTCACCAAGAAATATTGATCTAATATCTTCTCATAATAAGTTGTAATCAGTTCTAAGGCATGGAGAAAAATTATACAATTCCGTTGATATCTTGTTTTCAGGAAACAGAGCTTGTTTGCAAAAGTTATGGCCCACTGAAATTTTCAGGCAACTGGAAAAATTTGGGACTGTGTGCAAGTTGAATGGATGCATGCAAGCCATGTGGATCAATGGGATTGTGACACATGGATAGTGTAGGTGACAGAGAAAAATTTGGGTTTGGAACACCGGTCTAGGACACTCGTACATGGACGGGTGTACCTCGCTATTTATTGGTTGGGGGCCCTTAGCTAGGTTTGACACACTCAATTATGGAGGAGTGTCTTGGCCTCCTTCACTTCACATTACATTTCATCAAAGCTCTTACATATATGTATCAATAATGTGTTATACAACATACATGTGGGACTAATCAATTAGTGCAATTAAATATTGCAACTAATTCTTTTTTATTCCCATTAATATAGGTCAAATCCAACTCATTTCATTTAAACTTCCAACTTTAAACACTTATTTTCCAAAATGCCATTTATTAAAATACCCATGCATAAATACTTGCTAACTCACACCCCTTATCTCTCCAACATTCACACATTCACCCACTTTCAGTGCCCCATCCTTGGGGATACAATGACTCTTAAGCCAATGAATACATACACCACCCACCCACACACACACACACACACACACACACACACACACACACACACACACACACACACATGCCTTCCTATTTTCACGCCCAACAAATGTGGGATCTTATCCCAATATAAAATGCACCCCACAAGGAGTGGGATTTGAACCTGGGCTGATGAATACATACACCACCCACCTATATATATGCCTTCTTGTTTTCACGCCCAAAAATGTGGGATCTTATCCCAATAGAAAATGTGCCCCACAAGGAGTGGGATTTGAACCTGGGTCACTTGGGTAAAAGGATAGGTGCCCAACCATTACAACCGGAGCTGTGAAGTAGTATAAAAGGGGCTTTGTTGTATATGAAGGGACATTGGAAGGTGACTATGATATTGTTTAGCTCATAACTTGAGCTAGAGAAGGAATTTTGAGGTGATGTAAAAAGTTAATCCTATTATTTTTGGTAGAGGAACATGATGAGAATATCAGAATCTTGTAGAAATATTTGTAAAGATTTATTTTCAAGATTTTAATAGATCGGTCCCATTCAACCGGACCCGGAGACATAGGCTACAAGTGCCAAACTCCATTATCAATTCTTGTGTCAAATTGTTGGTGATTTATCATTGTAATTTCTGATTTTACAGAGTACTTTCAGTTTTAATTATTTTATTAAAAATACAAAAGGATATAATGCTCAATTTATGTCAAAAAAATCAATACAAAGAAATATCTATGGTTTATACAATTACTAGTTAAAATTGATTTTTGAATCACTAGTATCAAAGTTGGTTTTGACTAATTTTTGGTTCAGATTAACTGTTTTTAGATTGTAAGTTTTGTGTTGGATGTTAACAAGGTCTTGATCTAAGAAGGGTGAAGGAGATCCCAAAATTGGTATGAGATGGTCTCAAAGTCCTACAATGGCTGATCGAGAGGAAGAAAACTTTCGTCAATCATTCCTACATATGAAGGAAATGTTGGAGGAAATGTACCAATATAAACAAAGAGAAAAGGGAACTAGAGAAGGTAAAAAAGAAGGTAGCTCTAGTTCTAATATTCCTAAAGGGGAACCTCTGAAATCTGATTTTCCTTCATTAAAGTTAGATATTAAGTTTGAATTTCCAATGTATATTGGAGAGATAAATGTAGAGAAGTTAGATAACTGGATCAAGCAGATAGAAGTATATTGTAGGGTTTAAAGAATTGGGGATGATGAAGTAAAGATTCATTTAGCAACTCTTTGAATGGGTGGCACAACACTCATTTGGTGGGAGAGTAAGCTTCAAGAAGTGAAAGAAACCAAAGGTAAAGAAATCACTTCTTGGTATGAATTTGTTTCAAGTCTTAGGAAACAATTTTATTCTCTTGGTTATAAGCAAAAAGCTATGATGGATTGGAAAACATTAAGACAAGCTAAGGGAAAAATTGTTCAAGACTACACACATGAATTTAGGAAAAGGGCACTAATTCTAGGAATTTCCCTAAACACAGAAGAAACACTGCTTAAATATATTGGTGGATTGCATAGTTACCTAAGGCATATGATTCTTGTTTTAGGTCCTACTAATCTTGATGCAGTGTGTGTTCAAGCAACCCATTTGGAAGCACGAGGGAAAATGACAAAGGAGTCCTCTTTCTCTTGTTTTAAACAAAAGAACAAGAAATCTGAAGGAAAAGGTTTGAAAGAACAAGGAAAAGGAGAGGGTAAGCATAAGACAAACTCTACTATTAAAAAGGAAGATGAAAAACCATTTTTCATTCATTATAAAAAGAACCATGATGAGTTTAAATGTTGGAAATTACATCCTGAAATGAAACCTAAATGGATGGTTAAGAAAGGAAAGGAAAAGAAAAAAAAACACTGTTGTTCATGATCTTGGTTTAGATTCAAGTGATGAAACCAAGATCACAGCTATGATTTTTCAAGGTAAATCAACCCTTTCAATTTCCAACAATAATACTTCAAATGTTGCATCTTCTTCTAGTAAACAAACTATACATGATGATAAGAAAAGGAATGAGCTTTTCCACATTAGAGTAATTTCAAAGCATACAAAAATTGATACTCTTTTTGATAGTGGATCTCAAGATAATCTAATTTCTGAGGAGGTTGTAAAGAAATTAGGACTCAAAACTAATCCACATCCTAAGCCTTATCCATTGGGTTGGGTTTGTGATGATGTGAAACTACAAGTAGATAAAACTTGTACTTTTAGATTTGTCATTATAGACAAGTTTATAGATGAGGTTGAATTGGATGCAGTTCCTTTGGATATTTGTGGGGTGATTTTGAGAAGTCCTTCTTTGTATGATCGTAAACCAATCTTCTATAGGGAAGAAAATAAATATTTTCTTGTAAAGGATGGAATTGAGTTTATTTTTAGAGCTCACCAGGAAAAGAATACTCTATCCTTTGTGACTATAGGTCAAATGAAAAGGCTTGTAAACTCAAGAAAAAGTTTTGTACTCATGGTGGTCAAAGCCAAAGAGAAAGAACATGAGATGAATTTTGATGATTGTGATCTAAAACATAAGAATGAATTGGTAAAAATTGTTTCTAATTTTGATGATGTTTTTCAAGATCCACAAGGTCTGCCTCCTAAAAGAGGGGTTCAACATGAGATACAGTTGCTTCAGGATGCACCTCTTCCCAATATCGAAATGTATAGGTTGTCAGTAGTAGAGAATGGGGAAATTAAGAGACAGGTAATGGAACTTTTGGCTCAAGATATAATTTGTCCAATTACATCCCCATGTGGTTCACCAATTATATTGGTTCCTAAGAAGGATGGCACTTGGAGAATGTGTGTTGATTTATGTGCTTTAAACAAGATTATAGTAAAGAGTCGTTACCATCTTCCTAGAATAGAAGATTTACTAGATCAATTAAATAATGCAATTTATTTCACTAAGTTAGATTTAAAAAGCGGTTATCACCAAGTAAGAATTATAGAAGGTGATGTTTAGAAAACTACTCTTAAAATGAAACAAGGATTGTTTGAATGGTTATTGATGCCTTTTGGATTGTGCAATGCACCGACAACATTCATGAGAGTTATGAATGATATCTTTAGACCATTCATTGATAATTTCGTTATTGTCTACTTAGATGATATTCTTGTTTTCAGTAAGTCATGGGATGAACATGTTAAACACATCCAAAAATTCTTAGATGTATTCAGGAGAGAGAAATTGTATTTGAAGATGTCAAAATGTGAATTTGGAAAAACATCTTTAATTTACTTGGGTTATGTTGTAAGAAATGGAGAATTGAGAATTGATCCTACAAAAATAGAGGTTATTGTGAAATGGCCTAGACCCACGAATGTGACAGAAGTTAGGTGCAGTTCAGTATTGGAGGAAATTCATTTCTAACTTCTCATATATTGCATCTCCTTTGCATGCTTTGAAAAGTATTAAACAAGTCTTTTAGTGGGAAGGAAAACAATAGAAAGCCTTTGACACACTGAAAGAGAAGATAAGTACCGCTCTAATCTTGGCACTTCCAAATTTACAACATTCATTTGAGATTGAGATAGATGCTAGTGACTATGTAATGGGGGCAGTTTTGATGCAGAACAAACGACCGGTGTGTTACCATTCAGAAACCTTTACAAGTGCGGTAAGAAACTATCCAACTTATGATAAAGAGTTGTATAATTTGGTTCAAAGTGTTAAAAAGTGTAAGCATTATTTAATGAGAAAAGAAATAATTATACATACTAACCATCAACCACTTCATTACTTACAAACACAAACCAAATTGCAGTAGTCTAGACATTTTAGGGGGATGGGATTTTTGCAACAATTTCATCTTGTAATCATGTATAAAAAAGGTATTCAAAACAAGGTTGTTGACATGTTACCTAGACCACCAGTGGCAGTAACATCTATTATTTTACAACATAGTTCTTTGGATCATGTTAGTTACAAGGAACAATATGTTAATGATGTTGATTTTAGAGAAGTGTATGAGGATCTATTAAGTGGGAAAAAATTAGGAGAAAAAGATTATCATTTGCATGAATGATTTTTATACCATTCTATTAAACTTTGTATTCTAGAAAATGAATGTGTGCATATGATCAGGGAATCACAGACTTCTCTTATTTCGGGGCATTTTGGTGTTAGTAAGACACATTTATAGAAATATTGTTATTGTCCTAGAATATATGAACATGTAAACATGTATATTAAGGGATGTGTTCTTTGTGCCACAAGCAAGATACGTAATAGTAAACTAGGACTTAACACTCCTCTTCCTGTTCCAACAAGGCCTTGGGAAAGTGTTTCCATGGATTTTGTAGGAGGCTTTCCCATGACATGGAAGAAACAATGTGCACACAACACACTTAGAGGAATTGAAACTAATCTAATATATACAAAATGATGCAGCAAACTTAATGAAAGGGTTTGAGATAGATCCCATTGACTGGGATTTACAATTCACCTCCATCAAGATGAATTAACTCAAAAGAGTTAGCTTCTTTGCATGAATTGATGATGTATGGGCCACTCCAAAGTGCATCAAACTTTTAATGGTGCCCTGGTTTAGCTCTGCCAGCATCCCATTTTAGAAATAAGTCTACAACTTTGAAATATTTGGGCCTAGACTTTTTTTCAAACCATTTCTTTTTTGCTTGTAGATGTTGTTCCAGCATGATCATGGCAGAGTTTCTTGATTCTTCAAGATTAACCAGCTCTACCATTTTAATTTCTCTCTAGTTTGCACCTTCTTATTCCAGCTGTCAAGCAAGTGCCAATGAGTTCAACTCTAGTGTCAAAGGAATGGTAGCATCCTTACTGATCCATAGGATCCTCATTGAGAAAGATCGATCTAATATCTTCTCATAATAAGTTGCCGTCAGTTCTAAGGTGTGGAGAAAAATTAGACGATTCTGTCGATATCTTGTTTACAGGAAACAAAGCTCGTTTGCAAAAGTTATGGCTTGCTGAATTTTTTGGGCAACTGGAAAAATCTGGGACTGTGTGCAAGTTGGATGTATGCACGCTCACCAAGTGTATCAATGGGATTGTGACACGTGGAAAATTTAGGTGACGGAGAAAAATTTGGGTTTGGAACACCGGTCTTGGACACTCATACACGGACAGGTGTACCCCATTATTTACTGGCTAGGGGCCCTTAGCTAGGTTTGACACACTCAATTATGGAGGAGTGTCTTGGCCTCCTTCACTTCACATTGCATTTCATCGGAGCTCTTGCATATAGGTATCAATAATGTGCTATACACCATACATGTGGGACTAATCAATTAGTGCAATTAAATATTGCAACTAATTCTTTTTTATTCCCATTAATATAGGTCAAATCCAACTCATTTCATTTAAACTTCCAACTTTAAACACATATTTTATAAACTTACATATATTAAAATACCCATGCATAAATACTTTCCAACTCACACCCCTTATCTCTCCAACATCCATGCATTCACCCACTTTCAGTGTCCCATCCTTGGGGATAAGATGACTCTTAAGCCAATGAATACATACACCACCCACCTATATATATGCCTTCATGTTTTCATGCCCAACAAATGTGGGATCTTATCCCAATAGAAAATGCACCCCATAAGAAGTGGGATTTGAACCTGGGCTGATGAATACATACACCACCTACCTATATATATGCCTTCTTGTTTTCATGCCCAACAAAAGTGGGATCTTAACCCAATAGAAAATGTGCCCCACAAGAAGTGAGATTTGAACCTGGGCCACTTGGGTAAAAGGATAGGTGCCCAACCATTACACTCGGAGCTATGAAGTAGTATAAAAGGGGCTTTGTTGTATATGAAGGGACATTAGAAGGTGACTGTGATATTGTTCTGCTCATAACTTGAGCTAGAGAAGGAATTTTGAGGTGATGTAAAAAGTGACTCATATTATTTTTGGTAAAGGAATGTGATGAGAATATCAGAATCTTGTAGAAATATTTGTAAATATTTATTTTCAAGATTTTAATAGATCGGTCCCATTCAACCGGACCTAGAGACGTAAGCCATACGTGTCAAAATCCATTATCAATTCTTGTGTCGAATTACTGGTGATTCATCTCTGTACTTTCTAATTTTACACAATACTTTAAGTTTTAATTCTTTTATTAAAAATAAAAAAGGATATAATGCTCAATTTAAGTAAAAAAAATCAATACAAAGCAAAATACATGGTTTATATAATTACTAGTTAAAATTGTTTTTTAGATCACTTACCATAGACAAGCTTGTAAGGTGAATTTCCTATTGCCTTTTTAACTATGATTCTATCTGCCTAGAGCGCGCACAAGACATTTTTATGTAACTATCTTTGATTGATGTTCATTATGCACTTCATGATTTTGATTAGGTTCTTTTTTGTCGACTTTGCCAAACCATTGCCTTGGGGGTAATAGTTGGAAGACGTCTTCAGAAAGATTCTTAGATTCAACGCCCAATCAGGGTTTTTATTACCAAGGAAGGATTTTGCATTATTAGAGATAATGGTTTGAGGAATGTCAAACCTTGTGACTATGCCCTCAAGAAATTCAAGGATGAGTGACTCAGTTGATTCCTTGAGCGCGAAAACTTCTATCCATCTGGTGAAATAGTCCATAGCTGTCACCACCCATTTGTGTCCAACACTTGAAGGCGGATTGATCACACCTATGAAGTTAAGAACCCATTGCACAAAAGGCTGATCCACTTGGATTGGTTGGAGGGGAAGCACTACCAATTTTTTCTTTCCTACAAAGAAAGTGCATTCCTTGCATTTTGTGACCCACTTGTGTGCATTTACAAAAAGGGTAGGCCAGAAGATTCCTGCCATTATGATCTTCATTGTTATATTTTTGGTGAAAAGTGTCCACCATAGAATCCATCGTGAAATTTTGCTAACACTTTTTTCAATCTGCACGTTGTTGATACACCTTAGCAACATGCCATCAAGATTATTTTTGAAGAGAAGTCCATCAATCAAAACATAAGGGATAGATTTTAACCTCAAATGTCTTCTCTTTGGCTTGTTCAAACTAGGAGGCTATGGACCCTCAGAAAGGAATGTTACCATGTCCTTCATCCAGTCACACGCGTAAGGATATGTATTCTGCTCAAGCTTTGTGCGCGGAAGAACTTCATCAAGAAATAATGAAGTTTCAAATTCATTCTGCGCATCCTTAGCAATTTTCCTGCAAATCACGCTACCTCTTACCAATTTTTTGGCTTTAATGGTCACATCATATTCCATGATTTTGGTCACCCATCATGCTCTCTTTTCATTGATCTTTGCTCCCATGATGAAGTCTCTAACAAAAGAGTGGAAGACTAACACCTTAATATGATTTTTGGCGAGCATAATTTTGAATTTCTTGAGAGCGCGCATGATGGCGAAGACCTATTTCTCTGTGTGATTGTATCTTAATTTGTAATCCTTTAGTGTTTGGCTAAAGAAAGCACACATGTTAGAATCAACAACACTTTCCTACTTGATTTTTTTGATGAGTGTTGGCACACAAGAAATTTCCTACTTGATTTTTTTGAAGCTCTCTCTTCCTTCTGATGTCCATATGAAAGTTGTATCCTTCTTGAGCATCAGGGTGATTGGCCTTACTAGTCCTGTAAAGTTAGGAATAAAGTGTTTAACGAAGTTGATCTTGCCAAGGAAGGATTGCAAGGCCTTTTTATGCGCTAGCAGGGAAAGAGCCAAGATGGCTGAAACGTGCTCAGGATCAATTATGATGCCATCCTTTGAAACAACGTGGCCCAAGACTTTTCCATGCACCACTACAAAATTGCACTTCTTGGGGTTAAGAGACACCTCATATTTTCTGCATCTTTCAAATACTTTCTCCAGGTGTGTCATATGATCCGTGCTCTGCTTTGAGAAGATTGTTATGTCATTAAGGTAAACCAAGATGAACTCATTGATCTAACCTTTGAAGGTAATGTCCATGGCGCACTGGAAAGTTATGCCTGCATTTGACAGACCAAAGGGAATTTTCTGATATGCATATGTTCCCTACTTGGTTGTAAATGTCATTTTGAATTGATCCTCTTCCTTGACCAAGATCTTATTGAAGTCTGAATATCAGTCTAACATTGAAAATATTTGCACGTCAGCCATAGTCTGCAGAATATGCTCCATTGAAGGCAAATGATAATGATCCTTTAGAGATGCTTTATTCAAATATCTAAAAACAACACAGAGTCTGATTTCACCATTCTTATTGCGTACTTGAACTAAATTCATGACCCAAGTAGAGTACATGATGGGAAAATTGATTTTTTCCTCAATGAGTTTAGATAATTCCTTTCTCATAAGGGGCTCAATATTTGGATTGATTGGCTGCTGCCTATGTCTGACGGGCTTGATATTAGGATCAAGATCAATGGAGTGTTGAGAAATAATTGGATCAAAACCTTTGAGGTATTCATACTCCCATGAAAATATGTCACTGTATTTTTAAAAAAAGAGATGAAGGCCTACTTTTCATCATGCGCGTAAGCCTTACTGAGCAACAATTCCTTTCCACACGCAATAGTGATAGGGGAGCAGTCTTCTTGTGCAACACGCATATATTTTTCTTCACCCTTGAACTCATCATCAGTGATAAACATTTTTTCTAAGGAGACCAGCCCTTTAGGAAAAAAATTTGTCTTCAACTTTATTACTTGGTCACCATAGCTGTCATGCAATTCAGCTTACATGCTTGATGACAACTTAGCTTCATTTTGGATGAACTGGATGATTTACGTGCCACTATCAAACACCTGCTAGCTGGTATTGTTATCTGGAATGGATGGCCTGATCACCATCTTAATGTGCTGAGTGTTTCCTTTGACAAAGTCCTCAATATGAGATAACTACAAACCAATAGTGACCATTTGATCAGCTTCCTTGTTCATTTTACGTGGCACCACCTGCAGGTTTAGAGAATCAAAGCTCTCAAGGAGGTCCCAAACTCTATGTTTATAAGCTTTAAGAAGCTTATTATTTGTTAAGAACTTGTTGGTAACCTGATGGATGACCAAATCTATATCCCCAAATATTTGTAGCGCTTTAATCTTCTTCTTTTCAGCAAGCAGTAGACCATGCACCAACACCTCATATTCTACCACATTGTTGGAGCGTGCAAACTTTAGCCTATGCGCAAATAATAATTTATCATCCCTATGGGAAATGAGAACCACTCCTACTCCCATGTCGTTTCTACTTCTAGAATTGTCAAAATATAACTTCCATAGACCAGGTTCAACTTGATCTTTCCTGAGCGTGCATGAAAACACAATTTCTTCTTCAAGAATGCAGTAAGTACCAATCCCAATTTCATAAGCTTCTAGTTCTTTAGTATATGGATCAAATTTATGGTGCCTCTCTGCCCAGTCATCAAGTACTAGGTCAAGAACAAAGGGTGGAAGAGGATGATCTTCAAGAACTGAAGTTTGTTCTTGGATTAGACAATTGGCTTGGAGAGAGGATGGGACATATGGCTCTACATGATAGGAAAATATAGGCTCAACTTGTATGGTAAACCAAGTACCATACCTTGTCTTGAGTAACATATGAGACCAATCAGAAGACAAGTAACCACCTACTTGAGGTGGTGAAATCTCTTGACAGACATAGGGCAAACAAAGGAGGTAAGTCAATGATTGACACATCTTTTGTAATTGCTAAACTTGGACATGCATGAAGGGTCAAATCAAGATCCTTGATGAATTGTAAGGTAGTGAAAGTTGATCCATTGAGTTACAGGACTCCTTTAGACAAGGGGCTATACCTAAGATCTAGGACATCAACTATCTTTTTAGGTATAACAAAGGTGCTAGCACCTGAGTCTATCATGCAATTATGGACAAGATGTTCACCTAAAATCAAGGACATATAGAAAGGTGAGGTTTTGACAACCTTAATTACTTGTTTCTCTTTTTCTTGGCAGATGTTGATAGAAACATGCGGTTTCTGTATGGCTGGATCAGCACGCGGGAGTTACGTCAGAGCTTCATGTAATAAATCCCACTAAGATGGAATAGTTAGGGCATCCCACATTATGACATTTATATATGTCTTCTTCATCTGGTCAACAATGATGGAAGGAAGACCCGCTGACTTGTGCATTTGAGGTACAACATCCCTTTTTTACTGTTCAAGCACGGAAGTAAGAGTTTAAGCTAAAGCAGGAGCTTGACCTACCAAAGGAGGGGCGCGCACCACTTCAAAAGCCTTGTGCAGGGCCTCTTGTGTAGGGACTAGAGAACTCTTATTACTAGATGCCTTGGCTGCTTCTTTCTACTTTTGAGGTTTGGTTTTCGTTGCTAGGAGTGTGACCTATGCACCTGACTCAAACATTATCTTCTTATATCTTGTGTTATCCACAACTTGGGTGCGTGGTCTACTTATATCATCTGTTGCTTGGGTGATTACACAAAAGTCCTCAACGCCAAAGAAAATCAAATTTTCCTCTGGAGGAGCTTCTGGGCTTCCTTGGTTTTCTGCTTTAGAGGCACTTATTGAAGGCTCGCAAGTTGAAGCATTCTGGATCATGTAGGCTTGCGTGCACGTAGCATTAGTACAATGATATTTATAGTAAGGCATATTGTAAGGGAAGCACTATTCTGACTATTGCGCCAAATTGTTCTGAACTGGAATGAGTGTCTGACTTGTAATAGGTATTGGAAGAGAAGGTGTGAAAGGAACAACTTGCAAGGACAAATGTGCATTAGCATGCCATCTATAACTTTGTTGGTTGGGTGCGTATCTTTGGTTTCCATATTGATTCCACCAAGGTTGATTGTTTTGGCTATGCGTTTGATTAGAATATCCTCTATAGGCTTGCGCCTGTTGCTTTTCTAATGATATGAATTTCTTTGATAAATTTTTATCAGAGCCTTTAACTCTTCATCTTCCTTTTTTTACGTTGGAGAGTAGGATGTAGATGTAACTAGTTTTTCACTTTGTTCAGGAATAGGAATAAGGGCCAAAAAAGGTTGAGGCGCTTGTGACATTTCTAGGAACAAGGGCATAAGTGGTCTAGGAGCTATCTTTCCCACCTGAATAAGACTATGTTTTGCCCTCACTGGAATACTATAAGCAATTGGAAAGGTATTACCTCCCATGGATTGAATCATGAATGAGATATCAATGTTCAACGCCTTTAGATAATACAAAAAAATGTGTTATCTACTTGAAATCAGTTATCTACTTGTTGGGTGCCCTTTTTATTGTTGTCAGTTTCTCCACCAGAGATAAGTGATGTGACTTATCTTCATAGTAATTGCAAAGAGTTGTTCCTAGCTCATCCCGGGTGGTAATAGATCCAAGTCTTAAGCCTCAGTACCATTGAAGTGCTTTACCTTTGAAAGAGGCCACAAGTAGCCTTGCCGCTACATCATCATGTGTGATCAGGTAGATCGAACATAAATTTGCTATATCATGGATATGCTCCTGAGGGGTGACTTGATTCTCACCAGTAAATTATGGAATACTTTGGAGCACATTGTTTGGCATGTCATTTCGTACGGCTAGCACCAAGGGACTCCCTCTCGTGAAGTTAGAAAATTTCCTTAGTTGAGGAGGTGGCTGATGTGTCATTGCAGGGCGTGAAGGTTGTTTGTTTTGAGGAGGAGTTGAATGGGCATGACACGCTGGGGCTGGAGATGCGCACACGGGCCTTCTAGAATGAAATATTCTTAGGGATAGATGGAGGTACTTGAAATAATCTTCAGCTGCTACACTTCTTCTTATATGCACTCTTCTCATGAAAGGTGCTAAAGATTGCTAAAATAGAGATATAAAAATGTTGGGAGTCACCTGATGTGTTGAAATGAGCCTCCAAAGGCTGAAATACTAAGCCCACACACCAAAAGTTAGCAATATAAAATTCAATTTTTTGTTGTTGGTCCCACCGGGCGTGCAAGAAACTATTGGTCTTAAAACTTACACCTGCGTCTCGAATCTAGAAGAGTCGAGCTATTTGAGATCACAATGGAACCGTATCCAATTGTGATACCTTGCACGCTTGAGATGGATCTCTGGAGAAGGTTGATTTCTCTATCTATTTCTACTGCTACTATTACTCCTAGTGTTGAAAGGGGAAACTAAGCTAAAAAATTCCAAGGGACTAAGGATAGAAGGATAACATGAAAATTAACTACACTAAAAGGTGATAGTACCATAAAAAGAGGGATAAACACTATCTATTCTAAGAGGGAATGAAAAGGTGATGCGTGAAAGGAGGCTAGGTACGAGTAACACAGTTGAAAATGCATTTACCAGATCATTCTCATGGAACACAACTAAATAAGGAACTGTAAGGGACATGAAGTGGCACAACAAACACACAATGCAAAATAAAATGCAAGAAGAAGAAATACAAACATGTTAGGACAAATAATAGTCACAAAATGACGCTTCTATTACTTCTAGAAATGCACAGAGTTGTTACAATGGTGAAAGAGGCCAATATCCACATGCATGAACCATATCTAGAGGTCAGAAATTCAAAATGCAGAAAATATGTAGTGCTTAGAAAAAACATGTAAGGATTCAGAGTATCCAACATTAATAATGAGCCCAACTCTTACATTTATAGATGAATCTGTGGAAGGAGAAGAGAAGAAGGGAAAACCTGAATTTAAAATACAACCACCAACAAAAAGCATTCAATTCCTAGAAATATGCCTAAGAATCTATCAAATGCACTTCCCTAGGTCTGTTTTGTGTGTTGGAGGAGGAAGGAGGGCAGATCATATCAAATCGGGTGGTTGAAGCAATCAGATCTACTTCATTAATGTTCAGAAAGATGTTTTCCCATTTCTCACCTACCAGGTTTGCCAAAATTTGAATTCGAATATCTAGCACTATGGTTGACATCAGAAGTTCTTTAACAAGTTCAAACATGTGTCGATCAGAGCTTTATAGCAAAATATATGGCTGTCATAGGATGTTAGATCTGTTTGTGTGCGCAAGACACGTGGGGTGCGTGAATTGGTTGAAAGAATGGCCAACTGTGCAAAATGTTTTTCATTTCTGCCACATGTCACTCACTGATTTGTTACAATGATTTGGTGCCATGTTGACGCACTTTGACTGGTTGCGTGTGGCACACTCAAGCTTACCAAAAGATGACTTGACATAAAAGGGCACAAAGGAGGGCATGTGGGAAGGGCGCGTGGAAGAAAATAGAGGAATACGAAGAGGAACACGCATGGGGAAATGAGGAAAACTGATGAGAAGAGAACACATGGTCAAGGTGTAACCATTACAAGATGATGTTCAAGCATGCGCAAGGATGAATGGCTGCTAGGAAGAAGGAGAATGCACAGAAGATGCATGCAAGGGAATGTGGAACAAAGAAGAAGAGGGAAAGAAGGGAAGAAGGGGAAGTGCGTAAGGGTGTGTAAGGAAAAGAAAGGAATGTACTAAGGGAACTTGAGCGTGTGCAAGGGTGCACAAGGAAAAGAAAGGAATGTACTAAGGGAACTTGAGTGCATGCAACCTCGTAATGAAGATCTCAAAGCAAAAATATCTATACAAGTTATCCAAATCATTGGGAGAGTTATTTGGATAATAGTATACACCTCATTTTTTATGCTTGCCAACAGTTTCTCTTGCGTAGGGATTATTGATGTTTTCCTCTTAAGCGGGTGCCACAAGGGGCCTACTAATTGGGGTTTGATTGGACTTGGTCACATGGGATAGACCACAAAATTTGAGATATGTCTCTATTATGTCATAGTTCCCCTATAATTTTCTTGTGTCTTTCCTTTATTCACACATTACATCCCTTATGTCTACTTGTTTACACTTATTGTATGTTATTATCTTTGCTTTTGGTCACCCTGGACCTTCGTAATCTCCTCCAATAATATTATGGATTCCATCTCACATACGTTTATCCATTTTCCCTTAGGTTTCCCTTCAAGTTTGATACCATACCCCATGAGAGATGGTGTCGTGTATATAGACCCCACCATAATTTTGTTATTCTCACTAATTCATTATCAATTGATCATACATACAAACACTTATATCTCACACATTTTTACACTATTTCAAACCTACCTGTTGGACTTGAATATTTGGAGCTCACCATGTTTTGCATTTGGGTCACCATAGTCAATTAAGACTAGAGGTCTTCTTATTTAGATTTCCCCTTCTCCATGCATAATGATTCTCTCTCAGTGGTGTTGGATCTAGGGTGGATTATGCATCATTTTTCACACACACTCTTTATGTTAGTGTTTCTAACCCTTCTTAGTCTTTTATCTTATATTTATATATCTTTGATTGGTCATTCATTGTTATACACTAGAGCAAATGAATATTTTCTTTGATATATTGCATTGTCTTATTATATTACTCCCCTTTGCTTTATAAATCACTCAATTACTCTTATTCTAAATATTATTAGCATTCCTATTTTTTATCTCAGGTGTAGGCCTTATAAAACTATATTTATCCTAGGGTTAGGGTCATTGTCCTCTAGAATTACATACTAGTTCTCCTTGAGCACCTTTATATATACATCATGTGTTTAGAATTAGATTTCATTCCTACATTTGAGAACCTAGTTAGGAACCTATATTTTTCCATCATACACTCTAATGAACTTGAAGTGAATATTAATCTACAATAAATTAGGTTATATTCATTATAAATTTTTTTTCATACTTTGTCTACATAATTAACCCATGTATCAAACCCTTGTGCACGACATATTTTGGTTGTGTCTCTATCATCCTACCTAAATTCCATTAGCCTCTATACAAAATTCCTACATGACTATCCTATTCTAAACCTATTTTATTTTGTATTTATCCTCTCTGACACCATTGGCCCCTATGTAAACTATATGCATGACCAATCTCATCATAAAAGTATTTCCAAATATTGTCTTTTGAGTATCCTACTTCATGATGGAATACTTACTCAGTGTTTATACTATATCTCTTCCAAGCTATCTCTTAATGATATTAATAAACGTGATGTTGATGGTTTTCCTAAGTTGTATCTTCATTATGTTGAATGTTTTGGCATAGAAGTTTATAACATTAAGAAACCAAAACCTCTGGCCCATAATATACAGACTATATCCAACAGTCAAAACCTTGTCTTTGAATTTGAAGAATAAAGGGAGCATGAAGATGTCCCCGAATCTAATCATACTCCCGTTATGGAAGAATTTCTACAAAATTCCCTGAATATGTAGGGGAGTCAACTGACATGTTTCAAAAATGCATTGAAGACCATATTTCTAGAAATTTGGATTTAGATATCAATCATATTAAACCTCCTTTAAATGATGAAAATGTCAATCCAACCAATAAAACAAATCTTCCTACAAATAACGATCCTATGAAATTTATCGTGTAACTCATTTATCACCTCAATCAACAACAAGCTATGACTATGAATCAATTCTTGCAAATGCAAGTCAATCTATCTCATCTTGCAAGTCAACCTCAAATGGTCTTTAAGGGCATGAAAAACCAAGATTAGCCTCCCTCTCCCAGTTGGGATTAATGGAACACCCCTTTCCTAACCTCTTATCCATAACAAAACCCTTCAATCCATTCAAATATATCCACTCACTCCCTACATCACATTTATATCCATTGGATGCATCACTCCTTCCATCACTTATGATGGTTTTACCAACCCTACCCTTCATTTAAAGGCCTTTGAAAATATCTATAGATATTAGGTAAAAGCTAATTATTATGCTGCCACCAAAATATTATTTAATAAAATTATGGAATATAATTTGGATGGATACCACACTCTTCCAGCTAAATCTATTATCAAACTTGAAAGCTTGGTGACCACCTTAGTCAATGAAATTCAATATCATGACATTCCCAAAAACAACATCAATACTTTCGTCAATTACAAACAAGTGTAAAATGAATCTATCGATGCTTTCATCAAATATTGGAAGACATTATCCACTAATTCCAAACACAACATGTCATATGGGATTCTATTTCAACTGTTCCTTAGGGCCCGCAAACCTCACCTTCAATACAAGGTGAGATCCTTCTCTCCTACCTTGTTGGAAGAATCATTCAAGCAAGCCAAATTCCAAGATTACCTCATGAAGGAATTTCAAAATACTTACCCAAATAAACATCTTCCCAAGAACATCCAATTACTCATGCATCCTAGAAACAATAATGAAGCTAATGACAGAGTCACATACACTCTTCCTCAAGGAAATTATTCTAATAGGACATTCATAACATTAATACATATACCTCTAGATCACAAGACACTTCTCTTTCTCCCTCCTGTGTTGAATTTCACCAACCTATTTTTAATGAAGAGTTAAGATGATACCTACCTTGACAATTCACCATGGTTTTAGACCTTTCTCAACCTATTCCTCAAGGCATGATGAAAGTAATTTTACTAGGGACATTCTAACTCAGAGAATGTTTATGATAATTTTCATGCCCTTCTATCTTTTTCCTATACCTTCCTCCTTGGAAACAAATTTAATCATGAGGCCATCACTTGAGAAAGGATAAATGAGGCCATCCATGATCGGGACAAAGATCAATAATGTGATCAACATCAAGTGGTTAATTAAGCCAATTAATTCCTTATAATCAATTATTCACTTCCTGATCACTCCAAATATGAACAACATAATCCTGTTCATGTTCAGAATAACAAAGTAATTACTAACATTATTGACAACTCATATCCCTCTAATATATCACCTATGGAGAAAATGGTTCATTTGGATAGTAATAAACATATTATCACATTTATTAAACTATCACATCCTTCCTCTATTCAAACTTAATCTTACAATTTCATTTATCCATGTTCTCCAAGACAAACATCTCATAGACAAATCTCCATTCCTAAACCCACAGTTTAGGTCAACACCATTGACCCATATAAAAATGTTCCTATATGAATTATCCTATCTATGAAACCACCACCTCTCCCATATTCCATCGTACCCTGTCATCATGCACAATTGATCCTATCACTTCCCACTTTTTCCATCTCCTATGCCATCATTCCTTATAAACATAATCTTACCACAACCAATCCTATAGAAATGCCATTAAACAAAACCAAATTCTAGAATCATCTTTAAGTTTTAATTTATTTAAAACCTATTTAGAAAGACCCTACCTAGGTTCAAACTGTTGCAAAGTTTAGACTTGAAGATTTGGAACCTTTTTTGCAAAAATCTCTCACCATCCAAATAAAATTATATTGTGGAACTCATTCGTACCTCACCCAAACATCAAAAATGTATTATGTCATCACTCTTCACTATGAACATCCCTTTTCTACCCATTTTGTGTAGGAACCTTACCTACATGATTCAAAAGAGATAATCACACATCAATTCGAAGATCTCTCCATTGAAATTGACCTTTCTATAGATCATTCCTTGTGCATTTATTTTCCTCTTGATTCCATGATTCCTAATGAGATTCTCTTTCACAAATATGACCCTCCACTCTTTCTCTTAGTCCATATTTGTCACATTAAAATTAAGAGAGGCCTTATATATTAAGTTTTTAGCACCTATGTCACTTCTCTTAACTTAATTAAAGCACTTGGTTGTACTCTATTGACAACCTAAAATACACATTATATATTAAGGTTATGATCATAGAAAAATTCCTCTTATGAGTTATATTTGGCTCTATATAACTATGCCTCCTTACACCATTCACATAAAATTCATGATCTTCAAATTCATTGTGTCTTATAATATCCTCTTATGTTTACCATGGGATCATCATGTGCGCGCAATGGCATCATCTTCTTACTAATGTGTTATGTTGACATAATTAGGGGATATCTATAAAGTACAAGGCACATATAGTCCTTGGAACTTTGACCTCTTAAAATAACATGGGATATTCAATAATTCCACCCTTGAATAACTCCCTATTATCCCAGTTAGAGAATACCAATGCTTCAACTACCACATACATACCCTTTGTGGCTACAATGGCCCTCTTAAAGTCATGGGATGTAATTTTTACAAGCTTCTTGACTAAGATGATGATGAACCTTATGAAATCAACCATAGGATCAATACATCTAATTTCACCGATGTCATTATATCATAATTACCTCTCACTCTACGAACTTACTCATGCAAGAAGGATGTGAATTGAGTCCCTATCACCATTACTCTCACTAAGTTTTCTCTTGTAGAGCATCTCATTCAAACCAAGACCATTGTCAATTCATGTTCTATTTATGTCACTACACTTGATTATGATAACGGTTATTCTCTAGATGATCCCTTCTTAGTATGCTACTCACTGGATTCAAATGTGGACATTATTTTTTTATCAAGAATTAGTATGCTCTACCTTTAGTCATAACATCAACACTATCATTGTCTTTCCACAAGACACAATAACCAACTTTGATCCATAAGCTGATGACCTCATGGATTATGATGCCTATTATAACATCAAATCTAAGGAATATGTCACGAAATACACTCCTTTAATTATAAATTTGATGCCCGAGTCACAAATAATTCCCTTATGTAGACCCTCTATAACACATGTTATGACATCTCTTCCTTCTTATCCTTCTACTTCTCCAAATGTTACTACGAATTTACCTTCTACAACGTAACCTTAAACTCTTATTTCCATTATGTCTCCTTATCCACCTATGACTAAACTGTACTACACATTACATGAGGCTCCTAGGCATTATTTTTCAAATTTGAGAACATATTTATAACATAGGAAGATACTTGAATCATAAGTCTAATGATAGAAAAAAAATAAATCTACACAACCCTCTTCTACTACAACATTCTTCTGTTCTCATCCTAGATTTTACTCACACATATATGGTACTTGTTGGATTATCTCCTATAAGCAACGAGTTCAAGAATTTTATCCTCATGCTCCTAAGTGTTGATCTTGATCTCATGCATCACATCCTTCTATTCCATCATCTACTTCTCTACATACTCATTATTCCCACCCTCATCCCTCCCTCGATCATATCCATCATGACATTATCAAAAAAATATATTATTAGAAATTTTTTTATCTCTTTTCTACACAATAAAAATACCATCATGGTGTCAACATCATTCAAGACAAATTTTAGGACCTCATTATTTATAATCAATGCCAAATCCTACACAATATAACCCACATAATTAGTGAGTCATGTCAATATTTTGCATGTTTTCATTGATTCAATTTATTCTACTTTGTATATCACTATTTTATATCTTCCCACTTCGGTTTATCTCTCCCTATTGGGTCTCTACAACCATTTCTTTTTATCTTAGATACTTTGGTAATATATCTATGTCTCCCTTTTAGGCCTCTATGGCCATTGCATCCTAACTTGGATGCTTTGGTAATCACATTATGATCATCTCCCACTTGGGATAGTACTTTAATTTTTCAACATCCCATTCAATCTACCTACTTTATCCTTTTAAAAAATTTATCATTTCATTTCTCTTAGTCATAAATGTTCCTACAATTTTTCACACATAAGAAAATGGAATCATAAAAGTAAACATCCATCAAAAATCAATATCAACATCAAATACACATGATATCGCCATCAAAATTCCATCTCTCTCTATCACTCACACACACACACACACACACACACACACACACACACACACACACACACACACACACACACACACACACACACACACACACACACACACACACACACACACACACACACACACATCAAAATGACTCATTTTATACATCAAATACAACACCCATCCCTCAAGCACCCCATCCCTTAAATGGAGATCATTTGATACTTTAAGAAGATGGTGACTGAATTACAACACAAAAGGTTCATGCTAGTGATGTGGCTTTAGATTTAACACATGTAAGCTCTCCCTCTACTCTAGATACCCAAATCTCCAACTCTTTAATATGGGATACATACATTTCTTGAGATGTAGCCACTACCTATAAATTAAATACAGTATATCTTCCTTCTCTTAGGTGAATGCCACCTATTATGCCTAGAGAAGGCACACACTAAGGATGTTGTATCTCATGCACTCACCACTACATGACCATCTCTATTTCTGATTTTAGAATCCAAATATTTGTGGACTCACTCGGAGAAATTTGACAAGCTTGTCTGTTATATCAAAGGTAATAGTTCAAATCCTAACACTGCGACTCCTAGTTCCAAAGCACTACTACCAATTCTACCTACTCCTCCATCAAAAAACATGCTTTATATGAGTGCATCAAAGACTGATAATATTGATCCATTCTATCTCTCTCTTCTAATTGGAGGATACTGATTAAATAACTGCATAATAAATTCAGGAGCTTCTGATAATGTAATGCCCACAAAAGTTTCCAATGCTCTTGGACTCATATTGACACAGGCCAATGGCTCTTGTTACTCCATGGAGTCAAAATAAGTCCCACTTGTGGGTAATATCAATGATGCCAGGTGGCCCTCCCTAAGTTTCCAGATAAGAAGGTATTATTGACTATCTTGGTAGCAGATATTATGACATCATTCAATATGTTGCTAAGTAGAAGTTTTTGCTGAGACTTGGGTGGTAAAATATAAATGAATTGGTATTTTGCAATGATTCCGGTTAGGGGAGAAATGGGAAAATTTCTTCCGGAAAATAGGATGAGATACATGGTACAAAGGTTAGGATATCGAAGAGCTAACATCTTGTACCAAGACAACAGGAAGGGAATATTTTTCATAACATCCAAAGAGGAGGATGAAATTCCTATCTTGATAGGACTAAGCATTCCTTTCCGATTGGATATTGATCATGGATAATAGTGGAGAAATATTGAATCACAAAAGAACAATTCAAAATCTCCAAATACTACAGGTTATGAGGAAGACAAAGCAGCTCTTGAGGAGTTCCAAATTGAAAAAATAGCTAATTTGTTTGTTCACGATGAACATGTGTTCACATTTCCATTCAAATAAGAAAATTCTCTTGAAGATGCCATTCATAAAGAAGAGAGGCCAACTTGTAATGAGCCTTTAAATTTTTTTAAAGATGAATCTTTGGAAGAAATGTTGAGAGTTGCAGATGAAACATAAGATCCTCAAACCAGTCTTGAACTCCTAATGCAAGCCATGGAATTACAAGACATGTATGAATCTAATTTTCATTCCTTAGCCAATTCAAAAAAAATCACAATGACAGAAATCAAGATTAAAAATTTGATATCTCTCTTAAGGCAATGTTTAATAAATGTGATGATGAAAGTAAAGTTTTCTCTTTTCCATTTGAAGAGGAAGATTCTCCCTATGATGAAAAGGTTGAAACAAAGGTCTTCGAGTCTTTCAAAGATAAGGCCTCTCATGATGAAGAAGAAGTAGAATTCAATGAGCTTTGAGATGATGAATCAATTTTCCAAATAGTCTCCTAGAATTTCAAAAAGAAGATTCTCCAAATAAATGTGAAGGTGAGATTTTGACATTATTGACGGAGGAGTTAATACAAGAAATCTTAAAAGTTGAAGAAGGTACAGAAGACCCGAAGCTCGGTTTTGATATCTTAGCACATGTTATGGTTGTGCAAGATAGGTATGAATCTAATTTTGATTCTTCATTAGGTACCCAAATGTTTCATGATGAAATAGATAGACTC
This sequence comes from Taxus chinensis, assembly GCA_019776745.2. Classification (NCBI taxonomy): domain Eukaryota; kingdom Viridiplantae; phylum Streptophyta; class Pinopsida; order Cupressales; family Taxaceae; genus Taxus; species Taxus chinensis. The sequence goes on along the minus strand of CM034148.1, from coordinate 333,850,479 downwards.
AATGTGTCTCATGAATAATTTGTTAATAAACATGAATGTGGGAAAGAGAAACCCTTGAAGCATTTAAGAAGTACAATAAAAAATCAGCCTTGGGGAAATATTGAAATACAAAATGGGAAATCATCAATGCGGATGAAAATAGAAGAGAATTTGTAATCTGAGACTAATTTTCAAGATAGTAAGAATAATAGATTTTTTGGGTGAAGATTTAAGCATAAGAGTAATTATGTATCCGAAGTATATAGACATTCATGAAAGCACATGGATTTCATAAGCAGTTGAGCAAAGGAGGCTAATTCCTTGAACCAATCAATGGATTCGTAGAGCATCATCAACTGATGCTACCCACTCAGGGGTAACATGTTCCAAAAGATGAAAAGTGATTCAGCGAAAGTGGGTTGTCCCCCATATGTACTATAGGTGTTATAGTTTGTTTTTCCTTTTCCTGTTGTGTTTGTTTCTTGTTTCGTGTTTTCCCCCTTTTTCTTGTTGTGTGTGTGTTCAATAAAGGAAGATTCATCGTATATCTTCAGTGTGACTCTATAACCCAATAGATAAGGCACTGGTCCACTTAGTGTCTTAGTTTTGGAGTTATTTATTATCTTTTCCTCACTATGTTCAATCTAGGACAAGTACTTAGAAATAGCCATCTATTGTCATGCAAAATATCTAGCATGAAAAATTCAATTTTTTTGTCATGACAACCTATACCTCATTTGAAAATCCATCTCCCAGTCAATGTAAACTTGTCATTCGGCCAACTCAATTACTATGTTACCATCATAATGGAAAAGAGGAATGTGATAATGTGATTTTAAATTGTGTTTCATGTGCAAGGAAGTGATTCATGGATTCATTCAAGACCATTCAGAAGGAATTTCTCCCGAGGCCCAAAAAGGCATATTTTCAGGATTTTTCACACTTGGTGAACACCCCACAGAAGATGAATGCTTGATGAAAAACCCACATAGGAAGTTGTGAATAGAGATACAAAGATGCACTGAGGTAGTTTAGGAAATTTATGGAAGAAAAATACAGGTTTATGAACAAGTTATGTAATACCGGGTTATTTATAGGCATGGTATATAAGGAAATGAAAGTTCAGTGAAAAAGCTAGTTAGCTTGTTCAAATTTTAAGATCCTCAGAGGATTTGGTAAATAAATACTCCTAGGAACTCATGGAAAGCTTGAAGAATCCTACTTCATTTTGGAATGATTGAGGAAATATTTTGGGAATTTTACAATGCGTAAAATTGTCTGACAATGCAACTCAACAATCCTATTATAAGGTGAAACTTGATCGAAAGGTTCTCGACACTTTGGGAAGAGTTGGGAGCCTAATAAAATCTCAAATGAAGGTATTTTTAATTCTCTCCATTACCCAAATAAGTTTTTTTGGATCTTTTTCATTGAAAACCATTCTTTCCACTCGGCTCACTGATGCACAACTTGAGGCAAAATTGAAGGTATGGGTAAAAATTGTTGAATAATTAATTTTCATAAAGGATCATAAATGGTTTAATTGAATTCATTGGTGTTTTTCCATGAATATTCATATATTGGTTGGAATAAATTCATGAAGTATTGACTCTAGGGCGAAGGAAACATTCTAGCAGGCAAGTTTCAAGTCCAAACCATGCTCAGATGCAACCTTTGAGTGCTTAAGGCACAATTTTTGTGTTCCCATTGCACCCTTGGAACACTTTTTCGAGGTGAAATTTTTCACCCCAAAAGTGTGTGTCACTCTCATTGGTTGGTTTCCCAACACAAGAAACATAAGGCGATTGGCTTAAAAGTGCACTTTATGGCTTAACAAGTGTTTTTAAGTTGTGGTGGGCCCCCTTCTCTTCCTCCTAAGTGGAATTTTTCACCCCTTAATGCACCTTAGGAAAAAAAATTGAGGTGAAATTACACCCTAAAAGTGTGTCATTCTATGATTGGTCCATAAATTGTATGCATACATACCATCCTCAACTCAAAAACATAAAAAAAATGGCTTGAAAAAGTGCATGTGGGTGCCATGTTTCATTCATCCGCAATTGCATGGTGCAACCCAAACTCCACCATACACCTTGGGAACATTTTTGAGGTGCAATTGTACCCAAAAAGTGTGCCTATGTGCAATGGTGCATTCAAAATCCACTTCTCCACTTTTCCCTCCTTCCCACTCCACCATGTGCACTCATCCACTTCAAACTCCCACCTTATAAACTTATTCACTCATGCTCACCACCACTCATAACTTAAAAAAACAACCTTGAAAAAATTCATTGGAAGCCATTAAAAAATATTTTGAAGCTGGTTATAACATTTAAACACAAACAACCCCCTTTTGTGCCCTAAACTTACAAATCTTGTTTTGCTCATAACTCATGTTCCTGAACTCTGTTTGCCACCAAATTTTAACTATCGATTCCTTGTGAGAAAAAAATTTAAGAAGATTATTTACATGCCCCCATAGATGCACTCATTTATTTTTTATATCCATGTGAAATTTCTAGGAAAAAATCACCTTTTCTCAAATCTACAAAAACCTGGTGATTGGAATATCTCGAAAATTGGAGCAAAGCCTTGAAATGAAATATAGAAACTTTGTGCAATTGGTTTCATTCCAATCTGACTCCTAGAAGACCTCTTTCTATTTTTAGAAAGTATCTACCACATGACTTACTAAAAATACTAAAACCAAGGAAAATATGGTTTTCGGTACTTCAATACATTCCTTCAAAGTGCAAAACATTCAAGAATGGCAAAATTGAAAATTTTGGCAAAATTGCTAAGAATGGGTACCCATGTGAAACATGCTAAAAATAGTAAATGATCAAGATGAGATCAAAATGATCACATATGATCCTCCTCTTCATGCCTTGCTAATTCAATCTTTCACAGAGATCAAATCTTTAATTTATAAACAAATCCCCACCTTCCCAGATGCAATGAGCATAAAGTGTCACAAAGTGAAAATGTCAATTTTGGAAGCATTTGCAAACATCCACCTGTCATTGAGTGGTGACCATTCTCTGTAAAGCTATCCTCATGGGGATAGTAAGGATAAATTCTATCTTATGAAGGAGTGAAAGATGAATTGTGACTCAAGTGGAAGGGAGCCCTCTTGGTTCCTAATTTTGGTCATCAATGTCCTCGAGGTGGAAGAATCATCATAGTTGCATTATACAAGAAATTGTTTCAAGTTGTTTTCATATGCATGATTTGTCAAGAAGGCATGGTGGGTTTTCATGGTTTGTTCAAGTGAGGTGAACACATCCTTCATTTTCTACAGTGGTCAATTGATCAAGTTCTTCTCACTTCTTCATTCAGTGAACTTGACATGGGCTATAACACTTGATCATTCAAGAGGAAGTTTCTTATAGTGCAGAAGTGTTCAAGAATCAAGAGTTCATCATTCCATTGGAGCATTTACAGAGTTCATCATGATTAGGAGTAGATCATCTTCTTGGTCAATAGCTTCTTCATCCTTCTTCATTTGAGATTGGAGCTTCTCACCTCTCCCTTTCTTCTCTCTTTTTCTCTCTAAAATTATTCTATTTCTTCGTCAATTGAAGAAAGTTGTAAGAAGTAACTTAATGTCACTATAAAGTGTATTTCTCTCCATTCAAAAGGGTTAGATTTTCATTGCAATTTAAGTTGAAAATTCACATGGTGGAATATGTGAGAGTCTCCTTATAAAAGATATAAATATGGAGATCCTCCTGACATTTCTACAAGGATGGTTATTCAATTGTTTACCTAACTCCCATATTATCCTCTAGGAACAATTGATCAAATTAATCTACCTCATTTTCCTATGTAATCCTCTCCATCTCAACTACCCTCCATGAGCATGTATCTTGTGATGAATATTATGCATTGAGACTTTATGCTTCTTGTGTTTTTGTTCCTTGTTTTGCATATGTGAATAATGTCTTCTCATTGAAATCATTGATATATTCTTGTTTTAAGAAATAAACTATTATGTAATGTTTATTGTGAAAAACCTTCCTTGCTATTCTCTTCATACCTCTCTCTCTCTCAATATTTTCCCTCCCTTGTAGTTTCTACAAGCACTTTACCACAGGTGTAGGGAAGTACCCCTGTGTGATCCCCGGTCGAAAGATCACCCCCAACAAATTATAATAGTGTAGATATTTTCATGTTTTCAATAAATGGAGCTGCCACATTCAAGAAGAGGGACTTAGTCCTAGAGAATTGGTGAAAGTCCCTAATTTCTCCATGTGACAAATTAACAACCCAAAAGTTTTTGGTGCCTACCATGGGCAGATTTAACATATCTGCACCCAATATTGATTCCACAAAATCCAAAAAATAAAATATTCTAAAAAACCAAAAAAATCAGAAATTTGAAAGTCCAAAATCCCATAAAAAGAATGAACATAAATCTTCCATGAGTTGAATCCAAACTCGCAAAAAACTGGCTGAAAGAAGATATACCAGATTGGAAAGATTGAGAGGAATTGTTGACCCTTCCTTTGAAATTTTTCAAAATCAATAAGAACAAATTAAAGATAATCTATACTACTTCTCTCAAGCTTCATCCCCATTTGATTCATTAAGTGGTACTCTTGGAAATCCTATCCAAACTCCTATTGAAACTCCTCCTGTAAACCCTCTTGATTATCTCATATTTCAACCACCGTTACACATTGAATTCCCAAGTGAAGAAGAACAAGAAGAACTAGAGAAAGAATTTGCAGAAGAAAAATAACTTGACATGGAAGTACAAGGACCTCTCCCTTGGGGACAAAAAACAAACCCTCTAGCCTTAAATCAAACCTATGAACTTCTTATAGATTCAAAAAAAAGTTTTCCAAAATTTAGAGGCGATGGTAAATAACATCCAAATGAACATATCATTGCATTTATAATTACATGTGGTGTGTTGGGAATTGCTCATGAAGACGTCTATGTTTATTTGTTCGTTGAATCACTTCAAGATGTTGTTTTATAATGGTTTTATCATATACCAAGAGGTTCCATTACAGGATGGGCTCAAATGAATCTAAATTTGAATCTAGATTCAAACTGGTGGCAGATGCTCATGCCCTCCTCGCTCAATTAACTCTAATGAATAAATAATCACAAGAATCCATAAGAGACTTTGTGGAAAAATTCAACAAATTGATCAACAAGATTCCCACCATTGCTTGTCCTACTGTAGATAATATTAAAAGGTTCTTTATGAATGCCCAGTTTCCTAAAGTGAGTTTCTTTCTATGGAGAGTTCAACCAAGAGATTTGGACCAAGCTCAATAAATTGCCATTGAAGTGGAAGATGACCTCATTCTATCAGGAAAAATCTAGAATCCTTGAATAAAGGATAAGGCCCGTAATTCTAAATATGAGAGGGATGATTCACTGTTGCAGAAGTTGGCTAATGGCTTGACAATATTGAAGAGGGAGGTTATTCAACGAACATCCCATCAAAATCAGAATAGGAACTAGATTACAAGAGCACCCTGAAGGCTTGCCTTAGAAGCTCCACCAATAAATGCAATTTGTGGAACTCAAGAAGATGAAGAAGAACTTGAATAAGAAAGTGAGGACAATAATTTCATAGAGATTGAAGAAGCAAAGAATGATGCACAAATCAAATTCCTTGAATATTCAGGATTTGAAGAAGAAGAAGAAGATGATGATGATGCATCTAACTTCTCATGTGCGGTGTTTAAGTGCTCTCAATATCATAAGGGGAGCTCCTCCACCACTTCTTTGAAAAGAATAAGATTGAATATTCTCTCATGGAGACTCTACACAATAAAATAATTAGCCGAGGATCTCCCCTTCCACCCTCCATAGAGTCTGCATTGTAGAAACCATACCTCGTGGAAAGCAAGAGGCCATATGTTATTCCAAGTAAGTCTCCCAATGCTCCTAATTATAATTCTTCCTCTACAAAATCTAGTCCTTCAAGACCTTCTAATGTTCCTATAAAATCAGCCTATATTCCTCAAACATTTTCTCCCATTGCTAAGTCCACTCCAAGTTGAAAGTAGTGTTTTCATCTCCATATGCAACTTCTCTTTTTGATATCATAGAACATGTGAATAAGTCTAAAGTGTAGATATCTGAAACCGAATATTTGCATACTCGCCCGAAGTAATTTTATAAACTTTTCTATCATATCAAAGGTAGTAGTTCAAAACCTAATACTGTGCCTCCTAGTTCCAAAGGATAACTACCAATTCCACCTACTCCTCCATCGCAGAACATGCTTGTTATGAGTGCATCAAATATTAATAAGATTGATCCATTATCTCTCTCTCTCTCTCTCTCTTCTCATTGGAGGATACCGATTGAATAACTGCATAATATATTCAGGAGCTTCTGATAATGTAATGCCCGTAAAATTTGTCAATGCTCTTGGACTCACCTTGACACGAGCCAATGACTCCTCTTACTCCATGGAGTCAAAGGAAGTCCCACTTGTGGGTAAGATCAAGGATGCACAGGTTGCCCTCCCTGAGTTTCCGGACAAGAAGGTATTATTGGCTATCTTGGTAGCAGATATTCCGACATCATTTGAAATGTTGCTAAGTAGAAGTCTTTGTTGAGACTTGGGTGGTAAAATACAAATGAATTGGTCTTCTGCAACGATTCTGGTTAGGGGAGAAATGGAAAAGTTACTTTTGGAAAATAAGATGATATACATGGTACAAAGGTCGTGAGATCTAGGAGCTAACATCTTGTACCATGACAACGGGAAGGGAATTTTTTTCATAACATCTGAATAGGAGGATGAAAGTCTTATCTTGATAGGACCAAGCATTCCTTTCTGGTTGGATATTGAAGGAAAATGACATAATGACTCTTTTTTTAGATTTTCTCTCAGTTTACTCCACCAAATGTCCTGAAAATTTGTTAGTATGTTTTATAGAAAACAAATAACATGAAAACAAAGTTAGATTGACAAGAAACAAGCTAGAAATGATTAAAAAACAAGTGTGGGGGTCCCACCGGGTGTGCCAGAATGTATACAAGGAAAACTAAAACAAATGCAAGAAAACAACAGTAATAATGTAATGCAAACCTTTCAAGTTATCTTGCAACCTTAGATGAGATAACTGAAGTGTGGAATGGAGTACCACAATTGTTGGATCTCTTTGAATGATTAGATTGTGGATGCTCCAAACTTGGTTCCAAATGGAAGGAGGATTTTTTACAAGAAATGGATGATCAAATGGCAACCTCACGACGTGCAAATTCAAATGGTAAATTGACAGAGTGTTGTTGCAAATGCCCTAAGCTTACCAAAGATGAATTGTGAAGGAAAGAGCTTCATATTTATGGTTGAAGGAGAGGCCATGGATTGTGGATCAAGATTTGAATGAGTTGCAGATAAATGAATGCATTTTCTTGATTTAGCAAGTTGATTTGGTCTATGTAGTTGGCTATTTTGAATAAGAATTTGTTCCTAAGTTACCCTCACCCCATATTGCCCCCCTAAGTGCTAATATGGGGTGAGGAACAATATACCGGAGTTGTATCTAGTTATTCTTGGTCATTTGTCACCTCTATCTTTTAGGTTGGTGCTAAGGTTCACCTATTCCATATTTACACCCCTCACAGTAAAGAACTCTTAGATGTCGGTTGCAACCGAAAATGCATCCATTACAATTTAGTCGTATTTATAATTTTTCAAAAATGAGTTATATCTCTTCTCCCCTTTTCAATAAAATCCCTTTACAAAATTTTCCTTTATAGGAAAATGCATTTTCCCCTTATAATTTTTCTCCTTACACAACTTTATCCTCTTTTCAAAAAATCTACCCACTTTAAATTTTCCATATTGATAAAATGTATTTATTTTTCAATCATGAAATTTTCAATTAAAAATTCTAGCTTTAAAGTGGGTTGGGTGAACCCCTGACTTCCCCTCCACTACATTTTCTCACTAAAAGACTCATGGCCAATCGGGCTACACAGCCTATTCAAGACATGAATTTCAAGACTTTCTTTTCAAGTTTACAAACTGACATTCATTTTTTTTTTAAATAAATTTACCAAAGCTTTTTATTATGATTAATTTTTGAATGTTATTTCACGTGGAGAGTACTTCATCTAGGTATCTGCCACTGTGCTAGGGAGATGAATCACACTGATATGCCAAGCCTATGCGTCTGCTGGATGCCAAGAGACGAGTCGGGAGTCTTCCACTAGTCAAGGACGAGCTATGATGCAGATAGAATGTGACAAGCTCGAGAGGAAATCTAGCTAAGCATAGGTTGTGATCTAAAAATATCTCATAGGAGATCGATAGCTGGGTGAGTCACTTGATCTGAGCCTGAACAAACTTACAACTTAGTTGCAGGAGATGGGTGTCAAGTTGATTCAAATGGAGATGAGTTGAAGAAAGACGGGGTCGTGAGGAGCTAATGAGATATTGCAAAGTGTTGAGCCATAGCTCGATACCTGAGCTTGATGTTGGATATCTTTGAACCAATGACGATCCAAAACAAATCCATCAAAAACTAATTTTTTCTTCGTTGTTCTGTTTTTTTTTTGTATAAATTTACATAAATCCCTGATTTTTTATCTTAAACAACAATCTTGGTTGGGCTGAAATTTGGACAGGTTATTAAAAAATCATATATATTCAAACCCTTAAATCTAAACCTAGATCTTGAAAAAGGAATTATTTATGAAAACCTATTGTTTAGATGGGTTTAGTAAAAACATTATGGATTTATTTATAAAAACCTAAAAAAGTCTAAAAATGACTGAAATAGAAATATCGCTTGTTTATAATTGATTTAAATAATTTTGGACGTTCTAAATTCAACTATGAGGTTTGTTCTTCTAAAAAAATCTCCAAAAAAAGATGAATCTCACAAATTCTTATTCAAATACACTAAAACTAGGCTAAATACACATAAATCTAAGCATGAACACAATGAACAAAATGGATGAAAACTGCATATAGAGTGTACACAATGGAAAAGGTAGACGATGTAAGTGAATGATGTCTACCAAACAGGTTCACACGAGATAAAATAGGTTTGCACAAGGTCCGCTTTGCTTCCCTGCTGTCATTACCTAACTTAAAAATAAAAATGAATGGGGTGAATGTCGAAGAGGCATCTTTCGAGAACCTATTATGATACCAAATGTGGGTTTTACCCCATATTCAGAAGAGCGTAAGTTCAAAAAGATTCAATTCAACGTATCTCCACAACATAAGTATTACACATATATAGGAAAGAATCTCCTAGGAACAAGGAGTCCTATTTTGACTCCTATAACCACTCCATTAAATCTAGATAGGTTGCTCAACAACATGTATTCTCTCCCCTATAATCTCTCACCTAATTCTATTCTCACGCACAATAATATGCACATACAAATATTTTCTCATGCATATTATAATGCTCACTTGAAATAATACTAACCCGCATAATATGGTTGCCCACCACTAGCAGAAATGGGAGCACTACCAAATTTTCCTAACACTTACGCCCTTGTCTTCTTTTATATACTCCCTGTTATCCCCTATTTTGTCCATTTCATCTTAATTCTTTCCTCCGATGAAGCTCTTTCTTCATTGGTTTTCTCTCTCCTTCACACATTTTTCTACTTTTCTAAAATTTGCTATAACTATAACATTGCATAGGTTATAGTATATTAGAAATGTACCACTGTGGTTATGGATCTTACTTTTGTAGGCCCTTTTGACAAGTTCATTTTTAGTCATTTAAGGTTTTTTGTTCGTTTTTCGATCTTTCCTTCTAGTTTTTTTGTCAATGCGTGTGCTAATAGGGTTATGATTTGAATTCAACAAGTCTATAAATATGTATTGGCGCATTAATGCATTTAAGGACACCAATTGAATGCAAGCGAGATATGTTGAAATCGTAAAGCAAGGAATCTATCCTATTTATAAAGCACCCACATGCCAAAAATAGAATTCAAGCATTTAAAATAGAGCATTTAATGTTTACTACTTATTGCATACATTACACAAATAATGGTTAAAACACTTTCATTGCACTATTATTGAGCTATATTATACTTATGTGTTGCTTTCAAGGTCTGTTTCCTAAAGGAAAACGGATCAAGACAAGCCCTTGAATCTAAGCCCGTGTTTTTTGAGATTTTTGTGACACGGTGTCCAGGAAAAAGTAGGTTATAAGGAAAGAGAGTTGATTGTTACTCACTTAAGAAAAATTTGAGAAAGTGAACAACATTTTTGAAATGTAGAAGTAAATGAACATGATTATCAAATCAATTTTACATTTTTCTTATAGTTTTAAATTACTACATATTTATTGTGCCATTTAACTATGGTCTTGGTCAAAGCTCTTTATTATATTGTTTTCTCTATATTTGGTTTATCTTACTTCTCAATATATTTTCCACTATATTGCTGAGAGCTATCTTTAAATTTATGTCAAACTAAAAATCACTACTAAAACCCTAATCCTCCATTCATTTCAAATATTTTAATTATTTATGAATCATCCACGTAATACATTCGTCATGGTTAATGAATCGTCCACGTAACAACTTTTAACATAACCACGAAATCAACATTCTCGCAAAATAGATTTGCATGCCAACTCAAAAGGAGAGGGGAAGTACCTAGGTCAGTATAATAATTATTCACTTCACGCACTTGCCCCATTTAGTAATAGTGCCCGATTAAATTATTTCTTTCATCCCCATCTTATGTTTTCAGTTCAAACCTAGGTATAAGTAGAGGCTAACATTTACACGCTTAGCACACGGCCATCTTTTGAGTTAAAATAAAACGTTAGATGTAAGTTGAAAAGGGATTGTAATTAGTCAAATGCTTGAATTTTATGTACTAGGAAGTTCATCAATTAATAGTTTGGGCAAATTTATATAAACTTTTAAATTTTATTTTTATTTTTGGGTAAAATTATAAATAATAAATAATCGAGGATTTTAGAGTTGTAGAAGTTATATAGTAAGAGGTGTAGTAGGGTATGTATGATTTTATACACATATATAAGTGTTTTTAATAAATTTAGTTATTTTATTTGTAATAGAAGATAAGATAAATAAGAGTTAATTAGAGTGTTAATGCAAAGTTTTGTAAAAATAGATTTGTCTCATAAATATATCTATGATGTTGATATAGAGAGGCTACGTGTAGTATCTTTTGTGTATTGTTGTTGTAATGAATGTTGCCCTACTTATATTTCGTAGGAATATTTGATAAAAAAAAGAAGAGGTTTTCCTAAATCTAATGAGAAAAGAATTTCATATTTGTGAAGATCAGTTTCCAAAAAACGTTATTAAGATTATGAATCTAGTATTAGATATGATATAAGGGTTACAATTGACTAAGCTCATAATTATTGCAATAACAAGAAGGGAGAAAGTAATAAATGTTCAAATAGTAACCCAAATAAAGTAGAAAAGCGTTAAAATTCATGCACAAACTAGAAGTGTTGAGGGATTTAAGAAAAAGACATTCATGCTCAAAACATTGTTTGAGAACCAAATGCACACATCAAACAAGCATGATTACAGGGTTGTATTAAGGGTTTTGAATGTCATAGGCAATACTGGAGCTAACACCTTCAATAAATTAATTTTTTTTATAATAGACAAAATAATTAACCATGACCAAATATCATATTACTTGATATGTTATGCCTCTACTATTGCCTAAAATCCCCAAGTAATTCTTTAGCATATAGTCTATCATAATCCTCCTTGTCTCATATATTTCCCAACTATTTTTTCCCAGTTTCTTTACATATGCATCTTTCTTGATCTCTCCTATCAAAAAATTTCCAAGACTTCGAAACAATACAAAGTATGAAAATACATGAGTATGAATTAAATTTAGGAATCTTCCAACAAAGGCACTTGCATAAATATTTGAGGTCTCCTAAATATCATACTCTTAATATAATGTTGTAATTTATTTTTTTAAATTTTGAATGAAATAAATTGAATTGATATGTAAGATTGGCTACTAATTGCTACTAGCTTATTAAGGTTAATAAATTGATCAACTCTTCATAAATACCATAGCACAATAAAATAAATTAGCGCCCCCTAAATGTTAGCGCCCTGCACAATTACCTAGTTTGCCTAGGCCTTAAATCCCCCTCTATATGATTCACAACTAACAAAGAATTGATGAAAACAATACACTAAAATGTTGGAAAAGACATGAACAAATTTTGTACCTATATCATCTGAAAAACATTTCTGCGAGTTGAATTAAAATACTTGAAACTCATTCAAATTCTATAGAATTCACTTAAGATGGGGCGATCCTTTTTCTGTTACCGGCATCAGGGGTTAAATTTGATGGTCAACTATGTCTTTCACACATTTTTCGGGTGACGGTAATGTTTTAATACTACCCTTCAAAAAATAAAAAACAATGTTATTTATACCAATTATTTGATGTATATTTAATTATTTAAAAATATATGTATACATATCTATATAATTTACATATAAATGTATATAAAATAGGATGGTCAAATTTTAAATATGTAAGCTACATATGACGGTTATTACAAATATTTGCAAGTATTTTACGACTAAAATCACAAAAAACGTCTAAACGGCCATCAAATTTAACCCCTGACGGGTATGATCCCTGCTCCTTGAACTTTTAGTATCAAGTAAGCTTTGAGGTCTTGTTGAGTGTTCATTTCATAATCAAGTGTTTTTGAGTTGGAATTGTATTTGGGTGGATGTCTTTTGTTACTAATCAAAATTTGTAAATTGTGATGATGGTCGATGTTATTTAATGGCACACAGCAACTTTAATTCTATTTATTTTCACAAATTCCGCTAAATTGAAGCAATAGGAAATGCCCTTTGATTTATTAAGGTGCAATAATGGAAGTAGCTGCTCTAAAATTGGAACCGATCAAACTACCTAGCATCTGTCCATTTGGCCAGTTCCACTGTCAGAGATAGTAATGACCAAGAATCATTAGCAGGAGCCAGCGAATAACTAGATAATAATTAATGTTTGACATTTCACAGTAGCATTCAACCGCAGTTGCAGGAGCCATTCATAGCATTTCCCCATAATGGGGAAGTATATCTGCCATTAAATTACTCTGCCATTTGAGAATAAATTACTTTGCCATTTGTGAAAATCTGTTCGTTGCAATTTACTTTCTGTGGAGACCTCCAAGGCACCTGGAACAACAAACAGAACAACCTTCTTCCCCTTTCTTAAATCTAAGATTATTGTTGTTTGAAGCTTGTCCTCAATTTTTATTGCAAGGTGGACTTGTTAATCAACAAATGAATTGTTTACTATTTTTAAGGGGAATTCATCATTGATTTGTTGACCAATCAGTCTTATAAATATATGTGATGTTTAAATTAAATTATTGTGATAATAATTTAGAAACTGCTCATAACATTTCTATTTTCAACATTTAAGAATTTTATGCTACAGCTTAAGGGCTTATGCTTTCGACTTCGACCTTGAAGAGGCCAATAAATGAGGAGATCAAATTTACTTGTGGATTCCATGTACTTGGCATTAGCATGAGATTAAAAATGGGTACCCTAAACAGAGGTCAATTCCAGAGCAGATCTTCAGTCCCAATGCCAATGCATGACCACACCCCAATCAATCAATTCAATTGTTTACTAAATTAGACAAAAGAATTATATATAGAATTTAAAAGCAATTGAATTTAGTGTTCAATCTATATAAAGAGTGCTTTTCTTTCAATGTTTCAAATCACAATCTATGATCCATCATTACAATGAAAGATTGAAGTTAAATGAAAGAACACATTATCAGAATTGCCTGGTGTGAATCAAATAGCAGCCCACCTGCCAGTAGGCAATGCAATTGAATTATGGTGAGAAGGGTATATCAGATTGAATTTTGGTGGGTTTGTTCTTGGGTTGTAATTTCCAAAACCTGTGCCAACAATGAAGAAATTGAAGACATAAAGATGGATTGGATGGTTGTGCACAGTGAACACGTTGGTGTCCTCAGCTACCACCAAATTGTATGAAAGGTGAGTGAGTCTACTTCCCTTACAAGTCTGGCGGGTTTTTGGGTGGGGTGGCCGTGTAATTGAAATATTTTAACTGAAACGGACCTTTTGTTTAGTTTTTTTATTCATTGAAATGGGGAAAACATAGGGAAAATTTGTGGCGTGCTTGCCTTATTTGGAAACTAATAAGCACGTAACTTTTAGAAAATGGGAAAAAAGAAAGATGCATTTTTTTTAAATCAGCTGTCTTTTGTCCATCACCCCTAAATGTTTTAGGTGTAATAGGATTATTTCTGTAAGTAATATGAAATGAAATGACATATTTTAATAAGTGTACCAGACCAAACAGACTATGGAACTAAAGTCATAATTTTAAAATATTTTCAGATTTCTTTTAATATGAAACTTCTTATTTCTTATGATAGATCTTCATCAGAAAATTGGCAGTCTTGTTAAGCTTCACTCTTTCAAATAACTCACCTAAACTGTCCACTTTCAGGCTGTTTTCCTACTAGATATGAATATTCATCATAAATGTAAATAAAAAAAAGAGAAATGTGAAGATGTGAAGGGTTGTTGGGAACTTGGGACACGCGTAAACGCGTCCGTACAGTAAGTAACGATCAGCACGCGCAGACAAGCAACGTGACGTGCTGGCTTTACTGCCGTTTTTTTAACTTTAAGTTTTTTTTTCGTCGAATGAGGTTTGTTGCGTATTTGCATTTGTATTTGTTCCAACTCAATTAAAGGCAGAGCTTTGCGATATGTGATATACAACACGAGCCAATTCCCGCCTCTGGATGTGTTCTTGGTTTCAGTTCAAATCCTCAGGAGCCAAACCAGCGCTTCTGGAAAAAAGCTTACGTGGGCATTTTCTCATCCATTTTTCCCACAATATTTATGTCAGTCGCTTAGCTGTATTATGTTTTAATTTTGTTTGGGTACATTTTTTTGTAAAAGGATCGTTCGAGAGAATTAAGGTTGGTTTGGTTTGGTTTCGTTATCAATATGGTTTTAAAAATTTGCATCCATATGGAGGAGTAAATGATTGATGGATTGTTTTCAGCATCGTTGTCAGCAGAGGTGGGAAAATGGTGAAGTTTCAGAAGCAGCTAGAAGGACAGCTGGTCCCGGAGTGGAGAAACGCTTACGTGAATTACAAGCAACTCAAGAAGGACGTCAAACAAATTAGACAAGAGATTGCGACTAGAGAACACCACCCACCTGCACCACCCATCTTCATTAATAAACATCCCTCTTGTTCCTCCCTGGTAAAATCTCTAACAAAAATCTGCACATTTTAATTCATACCCATCATACTGAGCTTTCTTACATTGATATTTGGGTTTCATATGAATTAACATCGACAGATCATACATCATCATATGTCAGAAGCCAAATTACAAAACGATTGCGACGAGGTGTTGGTATATGAAACAGAGCTGGTTCCAGGGCAGGTTCCATGGCTAGAGCATGATCAAGTTTTCTTTTCCAGGCTCGATTCTCAGCTTAATATGGTCAACAAGTTTTACAGAGCCAAAGAAAAAGAATTCCTAGTTAGAGGCAAACAGCTCCAAGTGCAGCTGGAGACTCTCATTGACATCAAACGAGCACTTACTACGTGTAAAATAGATGATCGTTCAAGTGATGATCAGGACATGGATATAGGTACCCCAACAGATATCAATATTCCAGTTTTCTATTCACTCAGATTTAGCCTCTGTTGTCTTAATTCGATGTGCCTAAACATTACGTATGTTTGTACGGTTAAATTTTATACAAATTTCTTTAATCGTAATAATAGGCTCGCCTCATTTATAATCACAAATGTTTGCAGTTTAGTAGTAGGCTCGCCTCATATATAATCACAAATAATCACAAATGTTTGCAGTTTAGTAGTAGGCTCGCTTTATATATAATCACAAATGTTTGCAGTGCAGTAGTAAGTTTGCCTCTTGCAAACACTAACAGTCCAATAGTAAGCTGGCCTTATTTATAATCACAAATGTTTGCAGTGCAGTAGTAGGCTTGCCTTGTTTATAATCGCAAATGTTAACAGTCCAGTAATAAGCTGGCCTCATTTATAATCACAAATGTTTGCAGTGCAGTAGTAGGCTTGCCTCATTTATAATCATAAATGTGCCTCATTTATAATCGCAAATGTTTGCAGTACAATAGTGGGCTCGCCTCATTTATAATCACAAATGTTTGTTTCCTACTGCCAAAATATTTGTATTGAATCAAAAATATATATCATTTAATTTGTGCAATTATATGTGATATTTAAGTTTTTCCGTCCAAAATATATTCACAAATACATATATGATTCTAATTTGTACAAACATACGTGATATTTAGGCCTCTTTCATCGCACTGGAATGTTATGTTGGTGTTTGTTTTTGGCAGAATATGGCGAGAATGATGAAATGTGCAAGGGGAAAAGCAGTAAGAGCAGCGACGCATTTGGTGTGAGCAGAAACAAGGTTGGTCATGCACAAAAGATGTTACGTACAGCCTTTATCGAATATTACAAAGGCCTCACTCTCCTCCAGAATTACAGGTTTTCCTTTAACTGCTTCCTCTACATGATGCAATTTTCACGTTTCAAACAAACCAAATATAGCACATATTCCTTGGAATATCCATATTTATTTCCTTACCCTCAACTTATGTAATTGCTATGTCCAGCTCGTTAAATACCCTCGCTTTTGCAAAGATACTTAAGAAGTACGATAAGGTAATGTAACGTAATTCATGCCTTTCGTTAAATTTTATTAAATAATCACCAACCATGTTTGAATCTCTTTATAGAAAGACTGTTTTTCTATCTTTTTCCCTTTTTTGTGCACAGGTTACAGGAAAGACTGTGATGGATACTTACCTAAGAGAAGTGCAATCTTCCTATTACTCAACAAGCTCTGAGAAGGTGCTCTGGTTTCTTCTATATCTAAACCGCATTTTTTAACATTTCGATCAAGTAAATCAAATTTATTAGATATTGTATTGAAATATATTGTCACAGCTGTTAAGCATGGCAGAGAAAGTAGAGAATCTGTTCACTAAATATTTCAGCAAAAACAACCGAAGACAAGCTATGGGCTCTTTGAGACCTTCTCCTCAGGCGCAGAATTCTGATGGCAAGATTTTTTCCTTGGG
Source organism: Taxus chinensis (assembly GCA_019776745.2). Lineage (NCBI taxonomy): Eukaryota > Viridiplantae > Streptophyta > Pinopsida > Cupressales > Taxaceae > Taxus > Taxus chinensis. Next base: position 333,833,347 of record CM034148.1, on the reverse strand, counting down.
TACATTCTTCTCCTGCTTCTATATAACCATTGAGAGAATAATGTATTTTGATCAAAGAAATAACAAAAACTAAAATTCAATAGACATTATCATTGGTTCAGATGGTTTCAATGCACCATATAAATCTTAGCAACCCATAACATGTGATTAAAGAAAGAAAAAATAAGTTCAGAAACGTTGTCCCTTAAAAATGTTCAGCATGTGGGTTTGTAATAGATAAGAGTGGTTTGTTTGTTTTTTGGCAGGGCTGTTCACAGGTTGTTCATGGGGTTTGATGTTGGCACTTGTCCTTGCTGTTTCTCAAGCTCACATTGCAAGTTACTTGAAAAGCACAAGTTTTAGAATGAACATAGTTCCAATCTTCAGGTAATATGGTTTATATATATGGTTGTGTGTGCGTGCATATATGCTTTTTGGTTATGAAATACTGTGTATTGGTAAACTAACTGTAATTGGCATTTTTGCAGCACATTAATCCTCCTCCTTTTCCACATTTACATGTATGGTCTCAATGTCTACTTTTGGAAGAGAACCCGCATAAATTATGCATTTATTTTTGAGTTTGCACCCGGTACAGAAATGAGAGGCCTGGAAGTCATGATTCTCAGTACTGGTCTATTGACCATTGTTATAAGTTCTATTGTTGCACATCTTTTGTTTCCAAGAGGAGAATTAATTCCAATTTCCATTCTTTTGGTAAGTTCTTATGATTATTTTTGTCCACCTCATGTGTGTTTTTTGCACATTAATTAGTACCACTCGAATCTTTGCTTGAAATTTCTGATTTGGGTGCAGGTGATTTTGGTGTTTGGAATCCTTCCTTTTGATATTTTGTACAGATCAGCTAGATTTTATTTTATCCAGTGTTTATGGCGGATTATTTGTGCACCATTTTACAAGGTAGTTATTAATCATTACCAATTTTAATATTAAAGTTTACTATTTAGAAATTAAGGTTTTGAAAGAGATTAAACAGCTTGACTATTAATTCATTCATTGTTTAGGAATTTCTTTTCTTTTGTGGGTGTTTTTGAATGCTAAATCTCATGTGTTCAAGATTATTCAATGCCAAATGACTCATTTGTATAATCAAATAGAGAGCAGACAACAATATGTTAATTAATTTTTCACAGATCCAAAATAGGTGCTTCGAGAATGATACCTCTAAACATATTTTAGATAGAATAATCTAAGATAAATATACTAGAAAATTTTTCATTGGAAATTATTTACACTTGTTAAATTCCATAATTCATGATAACAGGTTGAATTTGCTGATTTTTTCCTTGCCGATCAGTTTACAAGCCAGGTAGACATGCTTGTACTTTGCAAAGTGACATTGTTTAGTGTTTTGTGTTGAAACTTGATAGACATTTAATTTATTAAGACTTGATAGCATTAATTGCTTGATTGTTACAAAACAATTGGTATTTGTTTTTGTAGATCACAACATTGAGATATCTTGAGCACATTTCTTGTTACTATGCAAGCCGCTTTTTATACCATAATTCAGACAATTCAGTATGCTCTGAAGGCCGGTTCATTCAGAATTTTCAGCACATTGTTGCATTGCTGCCATATTGGTGGAGACTGATGCAGGTAAGTTTGCAAAGAAAAACCCCACATGATGATTTTTCAAGGCCCCATTTCAAGATCTAGTGCAATAAACTCAACTTTATAACCAACTATATATTTATTTTGTGCATTTCATAAGGCAGTGTGTGAGGAGGTGGGCGGACGAGAAAGACCTTTCACAGATCGCAAATGGGGGAAAGTATCTATCTGCTCTTATAGCAGTGTTGATAAGGCTTACTTATGAGAGCAGTTGTACCAAGTTATGCCTGGCACTGTACATAATATCTTCTAGCATTGCAACACTCTATCAATTTTATTGGGATGTTGTCATGGATTGGGGTCTGCTTCAACGCAAGTCTGTCAACCCTTGGCTCAGGGATCAACTTATCTTGAAGAACAAAACTACCTATTTTGTTTCAATGGTGATTTTTTTAACGAAATCCCAATTTTTATAAATTTCTACCTTTACTGTCTCAAATATAAGACAAGAAGAGCATGGTAGAAATGTTGATCAATTAATAGGCTATTTACTATTTTTTAGATGGGTTTTTTCGTTGGATGGTTAACCATTCAACTTACTAATATATGCTAAAAATACAATTAACCTTTATGAAATGATTAATTTTTGGCAGGTAGTGAATGCAGTGCTTCGATTAGCATGGTTATATTCAATTATACACGAAGTCATGCGGTTTGGATCCATTGATCAGAAGTACATAGATTTCATTTTTGGAATGGCAGAAATTGCTCGTCGAGGCCTGTGGAATTTTTTCAGGTTATTTTTCCCTTGGTACTCTTCAAAAATGGCTCAGAGAATTAATAAAGTTTTTTTTTCTTTCTGATTTCTTACCGTTATGGTTTTGAGATAATGCAGGCTAGAGAACGAGCACCTCAACAACGTGGGCAAGTTCAGAGCAGTGAAAACTGTTCCTCTGCCATTTAAAAACATTGATCAAGACACGTAACTAATTCTTTTGTGGCACAGTATAAAAAACTATGGGCTGTGTTGACGCACAAAATAAAGTTTTCTTGGGATGCTCTTCCATTGAATGGAAAGTTGGAAGAGTCCCCCCGCTTCATCACACCCAAAGTTTTTTATGGGCATGTCCTCACAACGTATTTCAATGATTATCTTACACGCGGATAAATTAATTTCTTGCAAAGTTGGAGGTGCTTGTAAACGACCAAAAAATAGCAAAATGTTGCGTATACCAAAATAATATCAGTTTTTGGAAGTATTTGCCTTTTACAATTTGAATAGCCAATATATTATTATGTTAATTTCATAAAATAATTAATAAAAAGTTTAATTAAAAAATGAGTTTATTCATTTTAAATGTACTTACACATAAACACACATTAACTATTGGTTGAAAATACAATTTTGATTTTTAAAGAGTTTAATAATGTGTGCACGTTTGCGTGTGTATTAATCTAAATCTATTTAAATAGAGGGAGGAAGATTGGAATTTAAAATGTCTCTTTTATAATAATAAGTCTTTCGTTGCTAAACTCGTTCATTTTAATAATATTTGAAATGCTCTAAAAAAAGATTGACTCTAAATATACGTATAAGATACTTTATAAAATTCATGTAGGGATTTAGTCCATGCTAAGTCCCCCCACCCATCTTACAAGTCAGAAACGTCATTTAGATAAAATTGGTTGTTGATTTGGTTTGAGATAGTCATCTAGAGAAATGGAGAAGTGTTTACTTCCATTAACTCCCCTCAGTGACTCCTCACCCCTTGGTAGGCTACAAGAGTGACAAGAAGGTTAAGTACAGGTTCCAGTTTACGGCCCTATTATATTTGATTGGATGTGTCAAACTGAACTTAAGGCTTTCTTGCGCAAGCTACATTAAAATGCATTGACTTTACCCACTTCCACACTTCTCATAATGACGGCCAGGGTGGTGCCAGTATATCAATATCCCCTACGTTCGCTCCTATAATTGTTGCTTCGAGGGAAGATCCATCTTATCAGGCCTTATGGGTTTTACTAAATGCAATGATTATACTCTTGGTATTGCTAATATTTATGCATCTAATGATGGCCCAAAAAGAGCTACCCTATGGAGATGGCTAGCTAACAACTTGTCACTTGCTTTTTGGTATAGTTGCAGAGATTTTAATATGATCAAGCATCTTGATGACAAATAAGGTGGTCTCTTAGTGTGTTATTGTGTTGGAGAATGTGAAAAATCATTTTATTTCAAATAGAGGTGGAGTTTCGTGGACCCTCTGCTACATCTACAGGCATTTACTCCACATTTGTGGTTCACTTGGTCCAATTTTTGGGCCAGAGAAGACAAATTTTAAAAAGTATAGATTGTGCTTTGTTATCATAGCAGCATGTGTTCCCCTTCAATAATATGGCCCACTCTCTAATAATCGTCCATTAGGAGTGCGTTCTCTCTCACCATTGTCCCATCATGTTTCAAATCATTTGTGGGGAGCTAAATTTAATGTCCCACATAATCAATTTTATATGAACATGTCACTTTTATAACGTGAGAGGACCATCCAACTCATTACCAAAATCTAGAACCTGGTGCCTTGTCCACCCTATGCTACCAACATGACAAGGAGGTGGAATGAGGCTATCCCGTCGCATTGCCAAAATCCTTTGCCACTTTAGCAAACATTTGGCATTGGTGCCTAAGCGAGCTAATAATGCTCTTCAAATAGAATTTAAAAGAGTTTCAAACTGCCTTGAAAATAATTTGTTCAATCTTCAACTACAATATGAAGCAACTAGTTTATGGCACAAACTCAAGCTTAATGAGGTGTATTCTGCCAGAGGATCTCATATTTGGGCCAGGTTACATTGTCTCAAATTTGGATCTATTGTGTACCCAAGGATTGTTTTAAATCCCTTCAAGCCAAACAAACCAGGGAGCAAATAAAATCCATTCAAATGACTTAGGATCAACTCACCAACTTACCTGACATTTCTAATGCCTTTGTGGAGCACTATAACTTTCTCTTTCAAGCTCAATCTTGTACCGAAGAACAACATGATTCTCTTAAAAAGTGCTTGGATGTTTTCCCCTACAAGCCATCTCAAGTGGCAAAAATTCAATGTGACTCCCCCCATACTATGGAAGAATTACAATTTCCCATACAGTGCATGGAAGACGAGAATGCCCCCAAGATTAATGGGTTCCCTTGTCAATCCTATAAAGTGGCCTGACACATTGTTGGCCTGAACTTGCTTCAAGTCTGTAAAGAAGCATTTGCCAATCATTCCCTTAGAGAAATTATTAATAAAGGTAATATTAAATACATACCTAAGATGGGTGATCCATAACTTATCACAAATTGGTGACTAAACACCTTGTTTAATTTTCATACAAAAGTCTTGCCAATGTCCTGTCATTGCAAATTTTCCAAATTCTCCCAGTGATTATAAGGCCTAAATAGAATAGCTCCATTAAATGAAGATATATTCTAGCAAACATTGACGATGTTTGGGAAGGTATTAAGTGGGATCAGACCTTTCATCTAGAAACCAATTTTCTTAAATTATATCTTGACAAAACTTATGATTAAATAAAATGGCCTTTCATATTAGCTATGTTGGGTGCTCTTGGATTTGGCAATTTTTTTCTTTAAGCTGTGCAAACTATATTCTTTGATGCTTCACAAAATCCTCCAATTTTGGCCAATTTCATTTAATCCATATGGTTTCTCTATGTTGGTGTTATACACACACACATACATACAGACACACGTACATACATACATACATACATACATACATACATGTGTGTGTGTGTGTGTGTGCGTGCACCTTTTATTTTAAATTTTCCTAGTTTATTTAGCTTTATTTAATTTTAATTAACCTAGTCTAATTTGCAAACCTCTTAGACTTAGATTAGGATAAGTGGCATGCATAGCTTGAACACTTGTCTCAAGTCTTCCTATTCATGTGAAGGTTGTTGCACACATGCCTATCATATAGTTAAAAAGAAATTTGGACTACAACTCTTGTATTTTCTATATATAGACCACTTCTATTTGTAAATTAATGAAAGTGGTTGAGAAGCTTGTTGATATCAATTTCATTTGGTTGATTTATTGGCAGAAATGTGTAAAATAACCCTCCCAGGATATTTTGGCAACTTGCATTTAATTCCTAGCTTTGGCATCATGTTTTGACAAAGTAGAAGAGCTTAATGAGCTATAATTGTTTTCCTTCAAATTCAGAGAAAAAATGCATACTTTCAGGCTCTGTGATGACCACCCTAGCATTCATAAAGCCATTCCAGAATGTTTGCAAAGGTACCCATTTTAAAAAATATATAGGAATTTTATAAGGGGGACTTGTTTTATGTTTTGCAGTTATAGGTTGCACACGTACAAATCAAACCCCAAGCCTCACGATTTACCTCAAAGGGTCCTCATGCCCCTTGTGCATCTCAACATCTCTTGCAAGCTTGCAGCTCTTGCCCCAACTCCCCATCAACTTCCTTCATGCACTCGTGCGCTTCTTCTACATCGTTGTATGCTCATACAAAATTACACTCCCATCCCCAGGCCCCATTCATGTAGTCAAATTTCCCACTTCCGCACCAATCCATGCCTACCACATGTTGAGTCCTTGGGTTCAAGGGGTTAAGTGCACTTTTGCAGGCGTGCAGTTTGCTTGCAACCCGCGACCTAATCTCCGCAGTAAACCAAAAGGTGACATGTGATGGAAAATAAGAAGCCCTTATGGTAAACTTTCTTATCCCCATAACCAACTAGAAGATGCCACATGTCAGGCATTTCCTCCTTACTCGTAGAAGTTCAAACCGCCATAAATTTCTCTCTGGACCTCAAAATCATGCAAAATCTGTCTCGTTGGAAATCTCTCCCTGAGCCCTTAAATTTGGCATCATCAATTTCAGATTTTGACGAGCTTTGGTAGGTGAAATAAAGGGGAAAAAAATCAAGCATTTAATGATGAAGTTACAGACGACTCAACCACCCGAATTGATGAAGTATGGGGATCATTCCTTATCCTACAAGCAATGTACTTGGGGGAATAGTCTTGCAAGGGCGCCCATGATGGTTTTCATATATTTAATGCATAATGTTGGTGGTTGAAGGTTGAAATATGAATTTAACTCTCTTTTCCCTCCTCTCTCTCCCATTCTTTTATATATTGTAGAATGATGTTGATTTGTAAAGTTTGGACCCCCTCATAATACAAGGGCTTCATTCAAAGTGTTTCCTAAGTGTTTTTGAGTTGGAGGCCTCAGATATGGACCTATGCAAGGTGTTTTGTGCCTTTTTCCTCCAATGTAATGGACTGTGCATCTTCCTAAGAAATAAAATTCATGTTTTGTGGTTATTCTCTACCATAGCTTATGTTCTATTACTTTTTATTTCCTTTTCATGCATTTTTAGGTATGTTGTGTATGTCTTCTCACTTTGTAATGTTCATTTCTGTTGTGCATTGCGTGAAAATGGATGTTTGAATGTCATTTTGGAATGTGGTGCTCATGTCTACCCTTTCCTTGCTTATTTTCTTCCATTTTCCCTCATTGAGAGTGTTTTCCCCCATTTTCTTGGTGTTATTACATCTCTGTTATCTTAGGATCTCCCTTTTCATGAATCTCTCTCTTCCCCTGGTCCCTTGTATTACTGGAGCAAGATTAGATAGTTACATTTCCAATAGTAAGAGTAGTTTAATGTTAGGAATAAGTAGAGAAACAAAAATTCTCTGGAAGTATGTCTCAAGAGAAAGTCCCACAACTTGGAGATGATCCCATATTGCCTCAAAATCATGGGTCTCTCATGTTGATCTGCGACAAGGTGCAATTTTGAGTACCAATAGTTTTGGTACGCTAGGTGGGAAAGGTTTGAAGAGCTTTACAACTTCATACCAATAGGATTGATGTGTTCTTGATGGTAGTTAGTCCTTCGGAGGTATATTCTCAACACATCTAATAAATCTACTGTTTCAATACAACCCATTTTATAATTTTTATACCTTTCCCTTTATTCTTCTAGCAATTTCCTCTTCCATTTTCATCTTTTCATTCATCATTTTAATTTCTTTTTCCTCTTATTCATGAATTTGTGTAATCATGACTTCATTCACTCATTAGAATCCTCATTTCTAAGATTATTATCATTACCCTCCACCTCTGTGTTTCCAAATTCCTCCTCCAAATCAGTTTTATGATCCCTATCATGATGAATATACGTATAACCCAACCCTAACTGACTCATATGGTTATTATTTTCAACCAAAATGTTTTGAAAGAACAAGGTTATGTAGATGATGGTGGAATCTTCATTGAAAATGTTGATTATCCAGAGGAAAATTTCAAGGAATAGAGGCAAGCATGGTGTAATTGAGAGTTACTTGTTTGATGAAGGCAAGTTAAAGTTGGATTTAGGTAGCCCTATCCATTGGACAAACCCTATGTCAAATTGGTTCAACCCTCAAAAGAAGTTGGATTTTATGGTTGATATGGCACCTCAAATAGCAGAGTGAGTTGAGTTCATGGAGGTTCACCAATATAGTCGTAGGAAACCCTATCAATGGGGAAATCATACACTAGCATCTTATAACCCTCCCATTCCTCTTCTAGAAGTTGCACCATCCCATATTGTTTTCCATGTTCCTAGCTTTATGAATATTTCTATTAAGGATTCCTCTTCTCCATATTCCTCCCTCCCATCCACCTTCATTTTTCTCCCATCTTTCCTCCCAAATCCTCATCTCCTCCATAATAAAATGTTACACCTTCTCCGTCATGTGTGAACCTTTCTAAGCTCAGCCAATGAGTTATATCCCTTTCCCTCATTTCACAAAACCAAATTTACATGTGCCTGAGCCTCTTGGAGAATTATTTTAAAACCATAAAGTACTATGGAGATAAAATAACAAACTAAAATTGAGTGTCCATATCACTTAGTTTCCTGAGGGATCCATTCCTCACTAAACAATATCTTGAAGCTTTCATGGAAAGCAAGAATGTTATTTGTTCATTATTTTTGGATAACAAGATGCACATTCATGCTCTAGCAGGGATGCACATTAGGAAGGGGTCAAACATAGTAGATCAGATCCAGAGCTTCAAATATTGGAGCCATGATGTTTGAAGCAATAGATTTTCATTATCAATAACCTATTAGTCAACCTCCTATCTAAGTACAAAAAAATCACTTCAGGTGAGTCTCCATTCTAGAAAATCGTGAAATATGTATTGAAGAATCGACTGACTCTAAAAGTATATATGGAGATATGGACTCAATCTATTGAAGAACCTCCTCTGATGTTTTAATTGAACAATCTGAAGAAAAAGATGTTGAAACTGAAGAGAACAAGGTTTAAGAGAAGATTCCAAGTGAGCAATATGTTTCATTTGAATTTAGTGATCCCCATTTTCATGTCATGTTTAGAACTTGTTGCAAATTTTGGAGAGTCGCAATGATATTCCAATAACATCCTTAGATTTTTCGATTACTCACAAGGGGCTTCATGCCATGGAAAATGACAAATTAGATTCAGAAGCCTTGAATGAAGAAGATATCATAAGAACATTCTTTCTTTCTTTTGATAGTAAAATTTCGTATCTTTATTCCCCTTCATGCTCTAAAAGAATATAATTTTTTGGATGAGTTTGATCTTTCATACTTTGTTTTTGAGGATGAGGAGAACCATGATTAATCAAGTGCCAAATCATAAATCATCATGGAGGAGGTAGAGTTATTTTTAGATGCATAACAAAGTTTAAATCAGCTTGCAAACAACTCTATTCATAAAAGAGAATGGGTCTCAACCCGCTACATTGATGGATTTTCATGCAAAGAAGATGGGAAAATTCAAAATATCAACCCATACCCAATCAAATATATGGCTAGTTCAGAGTCAATAACAAAGTTGCAATCTATCATGTTTGCTTCATAGTATGAGAAAGAGCTTCAATGTGTTAGGAAAACTATAGTGAGAGCTCCATTTGTGTATGGGTGAATAATAATTACGAGAGTAATCATTATTTAGTAAATGGTAAGTTAGTGATTTGTTATATAGTTATATAAAACAACTAATAACAAATATACGGGTGAGTGATTTTTAACAACTCACTTAGATAGCAAGAGATGGTATAGATACCTCCTAAATTATAGGGGGTATTCCTATATAAGTGTGGTTTTTATAACTGATGATGAATGAGAATGAAATACATTTTGTAATTATTTTTTCTTTGAATCTCTGTAACTTTGAGCTGTCCTCCTCATTTGGTATCAGAGCATCCTAATCCTCTGATTCATCAGTTTTTCATAATGGAAGATTAGTTTGTTTTGTAGGGAAGCAAGTTGTCGTTTTCTCCCTGTGGATGGTTGTAATTATTTATCATGTTTTAGTTATCTTTTTGGATATCTCTGTGTGAGTGTGTCTATCTCAGCAGTCAAGGATTTTTCCACATTTTAAAACCTACAACTGTCATAAGGAAAGAAAACATTGTTTTTTAGTCGATTTTGGAATCAAACTTAGTCAAGAACAACTTTTAGATCATGTAATGAAATTTAAAAAATAGTACCATTGCAAAGCTCTAGAAACAAGATTTCTGATGCATGTAATGGTTTACAAATAGAATCTTTGGTTAACAATATATCAACAAATCATTGTCGGTCACTTCAACTCAAAATCAGTCATGAGTTACTTGCCTTCGCACAACCATTTTTGATTGGTTGATTATTATTATTATTTTTCAAGACTCTAGTTTTAAATTTTTAATTTTTCTATATTTTTTGCTTAAATAACTGCATTTTGAGGGAAATTAATGCATTTTGGCCAAATTAATACTTTTTGGGGTGAGTTCTTTGGACCATTGACTTTCTTGGAATCTTCATTTCCTCTCAGTTCTAACGAGTGGTCACATGATAAATTTTCTCTCCATCTTGAGAAAAAATTTAATCGTTCAGCCAATTTTAATTAAATTGGGCCCTTTTACAAGAAATTGAAACCTTAATAACTTTTGCATGGTAACTCGAAATCGAGTGTCATTTTATTTGCAAAAGTGTTTTTTTTCATCCTCGTCGCATTGGTTCTAATTTCATTGAAAAATACAAGTTTGAAAAATACCCTATTTTTTTGCCATCTTAAGGGCATCTCTTTGTTTTGGACTCGTGTATACTTTTGCAGATTTTTGCAGCCCATTTAATCCTTATTTAGTCGTAAATGCCAAAAAATGTAAAAGATGCATTATCTCTAGAACGCGATGTCCAATTTGTGGGGGATGCTTCTTAAGCTTCATGATCAAATCCGTCTGAGTTAGCAATGTCACATTGGAGGACAAAGGCATCAAAGGTTTGAGGTTAATCAATGACCTCTCATTATTCACCAATGACAGGGCTACATATCAATTATGGTGGCACATTTTTTTGGTGTGAGTATTTATTTTTCAGTTGTGCTTCATTTCAAATTTTTAGCTTTTCAGTGTGGTTTGTATTAGATGTTGGAAAATGATTGTATTGGAGAGAACATGATTGCATAGATCATCTAACTTCCACACTTAGATGGAAGATGATTATTCATTGCATATGTTCACTAGAAATGGTGATTATGTGCAACAAGATCCAGTCAGTAGTATACACTACGGTATGCTTTTTTCAGTGTTTATATTTTACAGTTTGAGAAATAATGGAAATTTCACATTGTGGGGAGGCATATGACACCAATGTTCCACTTCCATTCTGCACAAAATTGGCTAATGTCAAGGGTAGCTTTCAGTGGTAGTGGTAGTATCCTATTTTTTCGATATCGAGTAGCAACGATCAGCAACAGTGACTACAATTAAGCACATTGTGATTTTCATGGGATGTAATGTGAAATATTTATAGTGTGAGTTTTCTTGTTTTGTTTTGTAATAAGCGAGTTGTGATTCCTATATAATTCCCTAATGTGCAAGCATAGTGGATAACAAAAGAACTAGAGTAAGTCAGTTCATGGATCTTGAAAGGGTTTGTGGGAGGATCCAAAAAAATGCATGAGGTGGACAGTTGATGGGGCTAGTTCACGTCAATATTTTTGCTAAACCTGTTTAAAACCGTGGAAGGAGAGAGTCTTTTTTTATCAAGATCATGAGTCACATAGTATGAAATGTTTAACAGGGGTGATCATATTGTAGTTGAATGTGTGTATGTTTTTTACCATGTTCCCAGTAAGGGGGAGAATGTTAGGAAAACTATGGTCAGTGCTCCATTTGTGTATGGGTGAATAATAATTATGAGAGTAATTATTATTTAATAAATGGTAAGTTAGTGAATTTTTATATAGTTGTTATATAAAATGACTAATAACAAATATACAGGTGAGTGGTTTTTAACAACTCGCTTAGATAGTAGGAGAGGTTATAGCTACCTCCTAAATTATAGGGGAGCTATTTCTTATAAATATCGATGTATGTATTGTGAAATGTTAACAAAAAGTATTTAATGTTATTCGTAATTGTTTTTATTTATTATATGCAACACTTTGATCTGACTTTCACACAATGTGCCAAAAGTTAGATACAATACCTCCAAAAACAAAATGTAAATTAGAATGAGGAGGTATTCTTTCTGTTTTCAATTGATACTTTGAGGAATGGGGTGGGAAATTTCTTTCAAGATAGTTTTCCACTCTCATTAAAGGCCATGTCTATTGTCAAACTAATTACATGGGCAAATTTTGTAAGGAAGAGAAGTTATTTATCCCAACCAATTGTTAGTTTTGTTTAGCTTCCCTTGCCTTGATTAGAGTAGGATAGTGTAGGTTTGTTTATTGCAAAACAAGTGCATAGTGTGCACTCTGTATGTTTCAATTGAAACATGTATGATTTTCATGTTTGTTCATAGTTTTTTATGGGCCTTTATTGATTTTACACAGTCTAGTTCAAATTAGTTCTTGAAGGACTCCAGTGAAGTATGTTGTGAGAAGAGTTTCAAAGTTTCAAGGATCAACTGCAATACCTCAAAAAATCAGATGTAGAGCAACTAAAAATCAAATTTTGGAGCAGTTTGAAAAACTATATGTAAAACACCCAACAAATCATCTTCAAGAGCATATCAAGGCATTTAAGAAGGAAGGTTCCATAACATCTTGCATGTAATTAAGGGAAAGACATTGCCTATAATTTTATTCATGGTTTTCAGAGATATGGATTAGAAAATAAAATTTATTTCAGTTTTCCACTCTCATTAATTCAATTTAGAATGTTTTTCATGAATAAAATGATATTTTCAAGCACAGTAGATTAGTACTAATTCCAAACGTTGCTTCATGCAGATTTAAGGATAGGAATTTCAAGTTGAAGATTAGTTTTAAGGTATCTCATGCTTGACTCCATGTCCAACGGATGCTCAAGGCTACTGGTCTTCATATTTAGTAGGAAAATATCCCTAAAATTCACCAAATTATTATCCAAAATAGCCCTCCCAGGCTATTTTGGAAACTTGCATTTCACTTTGAATCTTTTTAGCATCATGTTCTGAATGGGAAGAATAGCTTAATGAGATGTCCCACCCTTGTTTTGGCCCATTCAAATTTAGAGAAATTTTTGTGCTTTCAAGAAATGCCAAAGTACTCCCTAAATGGCATATCATGGCTGTCTTCGTGCCCAACATATCCTTTTTGAGGTATCAATCCATGTTTCCACACAATCAATGCCCAACTTTTGCTAGGGGGACTATAGGTTTCATAAGGCAATAGCAAAGCAGAGTTACACACATGCCATCCAATTTCACTGGAGCCTCTTTCCCCATATTTACATCTTGGAGCCTCCTTAGTACCACTTACACGTAGCATCTCGGCGTCACCAGAAAGCCTAAGAAGATCTCACATGAAAAGTCCTGGTCTCCTTCAATTCATGCAAATCGCAGGCTTCCAATTCATCGTTGCATGCTCATCCCACACATGTGCTCCCATCCATGGGCCCCTTGTTTATTGATCACACTCTCCCACTACTTGCACACAATCTATGCATACCATCCATGTTGATGTCCTCACACCTTGGGTGCAAAAAACAACTTTATACAGAAGTGTATCTTTCATCCCAGACATGGTGGGATCTTAACCTAACTTTTGGACCCGCCTCCCTAATCATGCAAACCATACACAACACAACAGGTGAGCAAATGACGAAGCAACAAACATCCCCTACGGTTAACTGTGTTATCCCCATGGGGAACTAGGGGGATGTCCTAGTGACAAGAAAATCCCCCCTCCTTTGCCCTACAAAATTTTAAACCACCATAACATTTTATCTAGAGCTCCAAATCACGTAAAATGAATGCCTCTCGCTTTAATTTAAATCTATTATATAATCCCTTCAAGTGGGAATCATTGTGGGGGGGGGATATTTTGATAACGTTAACGAAGATAAAATAGATATATTTAGAAAGTTTTCTGCCGCCTCACGTCACGGTGACCGGGCTGCCCGCGGGCAGGGCTCGAAGCTGACCGTCTGTCTCTGGCGGGAAAAATGAGTCTCTTTCGTAATTTTGGCGCCAAGAGTAATGCCCGCGAAACGTGGCGGAATCTGTCTTTACGCGTTTTTACTCGGTGTCTTGAACGTTGATGCGTTTTCATATATTAAATGTATATTGTTTGTGGTTAGAGGTTGAATATGCAAATCTCCCTCTGTTGGTCCCCCCTCATATTTTTTTATATTATTCGTATGTTTTGGGGGCAATGATGCTTATCTTGTCTATGTATGTGTTTATGACCCCCTCAAAATACATAGGTATTGTTTCTAAGTGTTTCATAGAGGTCTTTAATAATTAGTTGTAGAAAATGTATTTGGATCTATGCAAGGTGGTTATGTGTCTTCTGAGGTGTACTGTAAATGAACTGAGCATTTTGTGTAAGCAGTAATGTTTATGCTATTTTAGGTTTTTTTCTACCAGGATCTATAGCAGTCCATTTTGGATATATATAAAGTTTGAATTTATTTGCAAGAAAATTAGTTATATATGTGTTCTCACTGTACACAGGTTTATTTGAATTCTGGATTGACTGACCAATGGAAGTTTGAATACTTTTTCTAAAGGACTGTGGCACTCGTTTGGCTACCCTAATTCCTATAGCTATGTTTATTCCTTACTCTTTCTCTAATATGAGAGTGTAAACATATTCCCCTTTAAAAAATAAATAGAATAAATTATTTATAAAATCTAAAAAAATAGGAATGGAAGCATATTACAAGCAGTCATAGTAAGTCTCGCTATTTTGTTCTAAGAGTAAACTTGGATTGTAAGAGAAGGACTAAACAAAGTTATATAAAAAGCAATATAAGAACACTAATTAGCAACAATAAGGTCAAAAAATAGAGAAACCATCCTTGCTCATTTAGGTTTTTTTCAAGAGCAAGTGCCACAACTTGTAGATATTCCCATGTCCCCTAAAAATCCTGGGGTCTCTCATGTTGACTATGTGGTAGGGTGTACATATTTAGTACCACTCAGTACTTTGCATAATCCTAATATCGTTGAATGTTTGCAATATGGTAGGGAGTAGGGGCACGATGAAGACCACCCAACATTTCTTTGAGAATGGTGGTGATCCACATACTTCTATGATGTTATTCTATAATATTTTAGAGTGTCATCATCTTGATGGAAAATAGGGTACAACATGAGCAACAATACAAGGAGTTTTTTATTCGTGCCATGATATAAAACTGGTCTATACTCGGACAACCCTTCTAGAATGCACCTTTTGAACTTGCAGGATAAATATAAGAAAATACAGTTCTTTTTTACGATTATTACATGGACTTATACATATAAACAATAGAAGCTCTACAATCAAATTTGGGAGTTTTGTTGCTGAAAGAAGTAAAGACTATCAATATCCTAAGAGGATACTTCTACCAAATACAAGGGCTACATTCTAAAATGGGGTTTGAAAATAATTGTAGATCCAATTCTTAGGCTAGGTTGGAGGACTTTGAAAAACCATTTTAAACAAATGTCATCTTGTGAGTTTTCAAGTATAGTCCATAGAATTTGAACAAATGGGTTTACTTTCCCCCTTAATGAATAACGCATCGACTTGAAGAGGGTAGACCCTAATAAAGGAGAACCCTTCAATACAAATAGATAAAATTTGAGGTTCTAGATAAGGCATTCCAACCTGGGTAGATGCAGGATAATGGGGGACAAAATAGGGGAATTAGTGGCCACCTTTTGTTTTGAAAAATATCAATATGTGAAATTGAAGAGACTTTGAGAGGTACACTTAGTCAAATAATTTTGTCACATAACGTAAGAAGATAAAGTGTTGACATCTAAAATCTCAGTTTTTAAATATGTAATTATTTTGCAATACCCATATGAGATAAGTTTTTAAAATTTACACATTTCTAACAATGACATAGTCAAGTTTTGTAAAGATTATAACAAAAGTGCAGGTGCGTAAGTTACACACTTTTTTGGAGAAAATGATTGACATTTTAAAATTGAATTTCATACAAGGTTTCAAAAAATGTTTAAGATTGTTGAAAATATTTTTTCTTAATTGTTCCAATTAATATTATATTTTTAAATTAATTTGGCAAGTCAAGAAAGTAGGAAAAATGAATGTACACATATATATGGACATAACTTTGTGTGCTAAACTTTGTATGTTTGATTTTTTGTAAACAATAGTCAACAATGAGTGGATTGTTGAGATATAAGTTTTGTAATCCATTGGTTGATTTCTAAACAGTTATTAAACTATTGGTAACACTAATGAATAAATCATAATGAGTAACATCATGTAGAAACTAAGTAGTAATTGGAAATAAATTTTTTTTTTTAAATTATATTTTCAAAAACTAGATTCTCCCCTCTGTAAACCCATATAATTTTTTTTAAATACACAAAGATGATGAAAATTTTGCACTTACAAAGTTGATTTTTTTTAAATCCTCAAAAAACATTCTTTGTTGATCAAATGCAGGTCCAAACCTGAGGTTCAGATTCCCAAGCCGAAATCCAAGGTTGTTGAGGAGGGAAAAACATTTTGAAATTTTGAAAAAACATGAAGGTCATATGCCCTTTAAAAGGCGTGTATACCATTTTAAAAGGGAGAACACCCTTTTGTAAATAGTAAGTGCATTTATGTTTTCTTTCTGTTAAATTGCTTTCTTTGAAACTACATCTGCAAAGGGCATACATACTTTTGTAAAGGGCGTAAACCCTTTGTAGAACTATAACAAAAAAACAAAATTCATAATTCCTTAACCATTTTCGCTACAAATTTTACAATTTATAGGTTATGTACTTGCTTTACACATAACAGACATATGAATTCTCTAATTTATCTTGTTTGAAACGTAAAAAATGATCTTTTTTGTTACAATTTGCATCCTCATCAAATTACAAAGCATAAAAATTGACCATAGGGTCTGATAGTTTCCCTCAAAGATGAATTAAATATTAAACAGACAAAGAACTTGAAGTTCAAAGAGAAAGAAAAATAAAAAAGACAACCACTTAGGAGAGCAAAGAAAAAATGTTCTAATGAAGGTTCAGGTACTTCTTATATAATAAACAATGTTTATATTGATAATAACATGTCTAATTGAATATAATTGAATTTACAAACATCTTTAATTGACAATACAAAAGAAAATATAATTCTAAATGATGAAATTGAATATGTAGGACATGTTAATGAATCTATAATGAATGATTAAACACATGGTGAACCATAATGTAATGAAACATTCATCACTAATGAAATATTAGAGTACGATGAAACAATGAATTTTTATGATGATCATATGATGACTCCAGTTCAACCCATTCAAAATGATGAACAATTTAATACTATCCTTGTAGAGTTAGATGCTAACTTAGACAAAAATTCCCCTCCTATTGTTGAAACAATAACAACATCACCTATAATAAATGATGTATTGCCTAGGCCCACCCCTACATTTAAGATAATTGGAGGAATGCCAAGATATTTGTTTGAATTAGATGAGAAAATATTTGAACCCATGGAAAGTAACATTTCAAAATGTATATCTAGACTCATGCTAATTTTTTTTGGAACTATGCATTTGAGAAGAAAACACATACAGAATGATGTCAATTATTTTTTGAAATTATAAAAATAATAAAATGAGGCATGTGATGCATAATTTATGGTTGAGAACAAGAAAAATAGAGGGAAGAAATAATGCAATCGTAAAGAATCTAAGTGAAGCATTTAATCCAATAGCTAATCGAAATAAATATAGTAATGATACAAGATGAATTTTAATTGAGTCTATTGTAAGTAAGGTAACAAGTACACATCAATTTGTAAGTGAAACTAGTACATCCCTAAAAATATTTGAAATAAATATAATAATGCTACAAGATGAATAATAACTGAGTCTAATGTGAGTAAGGTAAAAAGTACACTTCAATTTGTAAATGAAACACATACATCCATAAAATTGAATAAGAAAGCTTTATATAGAGTTGCAGGAAGAAGAACAAGATTAGATGATCCTTTAGTCATAGAGTGTTGGGAATTTAGTGCTAGACTACAAAGAAAAGACAAGGTATTAGTATAAGTAATGAGACATTTGATTGAAAATTATTGGCATGAGAACACAAGGGTCTCACATAATCTTAAAGATGTATTAAGAAGAAGAAAAGGCTTACAAATTTGTGAGTCACATCTAAAACATTTATTGGAAACAACCCAAACATGACTCCATAATAAGTTTCTTCAACAATATAAGGATCAATTGAGGATTAGCCAAAGGTCATTTGAAATGTGTAAGCCATTTTATGTCAAAATAAACCAAACATGCACCATTTGTTTTTGTAAGGTCCATATTGAATTTTCTATGCATTTTTATGTTTTTCGCTCTATACATTGTACTTTACATACTGACAATATTATGCAGAAATGTAGGGTACCTTCTTCTTCAAAATATGAAAGATAATTAGTTGCAAGTATTTTATGTGAAAGACTTATTATTTATGGGTGCCCCTTTTCCAAATGGGTGTTGGATTTTGTTAGTGTCATAAAAATAATTTATTGGATGGCCACAAGTTCACCCTCGCTATTAATGCTATTACATATGTTGGGTGGAAGTGCAACCATTCAATAATTTCACAACAAACACCTCATCAAGTTCATCGAGGACCACATCATTACCAAGTTTGGCGTGCCTTTTGCACCAATATGTGAAAAAGGCCCTAGTTTTTCTTCCACATAATTCCTTGAATGGGAATATGATGATACAATTATTCTGATATTTTCTTATAACTCCTATCCATGAGGAAATGGTCTTACAAAGTTTACTAAAAAAACTTATTGGATGTTATCAAGAAGATATTGGATAAAAATTCAGAGAGATTGACATAATCATCTCAAGTATTCCCTTTAGTTAGATAGAACCTGAATCAAGTATGTGTTAGGAACTATACCTTACCATATTTTTTATGGCCTATACCATGCCTTTCCAATGAATCCAAGAATACCCACACTCAATTTTATGTAAGAATACTTAGGGGAGAATAATAAAATAGAGGCTAGACTCATTATCCTAATGTAATTAGATAAAAAATGAGATGAATCCCTTACTTATTTTAGTAGGAACCAAGATGTCTTCAAACATTGGTTTGACAAGAAATCCAAAT
Organism: Taxus chinensis; assembly: GCA_019776745.2. Taxonomy (NCBI): domain Eukaryota; kingdom Viridiplantae; phylum Streptophyta; class Pinopsida; order Cupressales; family Taxaceae; genus Taxus; species Taxus chinensis. Next base: position 333,814,157 of record CM034148.1, on the reverse strand, counting down.
TCAAAGGCTTTAAAATATCATACCTAGTGCTACTATGGGATAAGGTGCATTAAAAGAAGGGGAAACATAACAAATTTGGAAAGCGTTGGCTTGTTCCCTTCTAGATTGTTGAGATCATAGGTGAGAACACTTTACATATTAAAAACCATAACGATGAGGATATCAAATTTCCATTCAACGGGAACTTCCTCAAACACTAATTTTATGTGTGAGCCACTTCTTATGTAGCACCTTAGTGTGCAACACTTTGGATGATATTGCACCTATTAAATAGTTTCCCTACTTTCTAGGTTATATTTCCTTTCTATTTTTCTCTTTTCTTTGCAATTTTCTTTGGTATATGTTAATAAACTTACACACTCTTACGCAAGCCTTAGTTTAGGTTGTCCCCTCTCAGCAAGCTCTTTCGTATGCACGATCATTCCAAATATTCCTATTTTAATTTATTTCTTATTAGCACCTATTGAGTTGAGTTAAATAATGGTTGACAATATTTAGTTCTAACAAGTGTATATTTTTATGAGATTTGGTGAGCCATGCAACAAAATATGGTAAGCTCACTAGGTTATTTTGCATTTTTTAGTATGAGAGATATTTAGTTTGAATTTTTTATAGAAATTCAGAAATATTGTGTTGATCTAAGAGAGTTATGTGTTGATCTCATATTAATGTTGTCTTTCAGCAATATGTGAAGCCTAAGACTCATGTGCACACCATTTTTTCTCACTCATCCTCCAACTTGGATAATTTGGTTCCCAACCCAACAAACCTCTATAATAAAGATAAATCACTAAAGTTAAAATATTTCAAAATATTTCTCAACATAATGGTTGTTCTTGGTAATCTCCATCAGGGCTATGGATGCATGTCCATCTAGTAGTGGAGTAATGCCTTGATATCAAACTAAGAGATATCTTTATCTAGGGCTATAGACATGCTCAGATGGAAATAGATCAATGCATGATCCTTTTCCTCCATTTATCTCCCATCAAAAATTCATAAAATTTAAAAATACAATAAACCTTGCATGATAGCGTGCGCCATGTGAATTCCCTACACCAAGCAGAAAAATATATAAGGCAATGTAATTTAATTCATTTACACACATCATATTATTTAAAATGTCTTAAATGTAGTGTGTCGCGTTGTAAAGTTATAAGTAATAGATTGTGCTCTTATTTTGATAACACAAAAACCTTGAGTGTGTTTGGCTATTTTGTTGCAGGAAAACTAGAAGATTCTAAAATTCAGTATGCATTCATCAAAAGAATATTCTATATCATTCTTCCGTCAGATTTTTCATTTGTTTTTGTGTCCACAACATGCCATCTAATTTTAAAAGTGAAATCAAGGAACTGCATTGGCCTGTTATCAAGGATAGTTCAGGAATTGCATACCTAAATTTTGTTTCGCTTTACATACAATCCCCCATTCATGAAGTATTCAACATGCCTTAGCCATATTTACTCGAGGCATATTCCTCTTGACTATTATCTTCTATTGCACACCTTCACAAATGTACTTGTCTTTTATTGTGTAAAGGCCCCCTACATTATTATTAAATACTTGTGTGCACTCATTAAGTTATCTAGTAAAAAGTTTATTCCATGTGTGTCATGCCATTGAATAATCTTATTTGCATGCAATGATATTTAACCTACCATCTCACTCACTCATCGCAATATTTACATCTAGTTTGAAAGCATTCTTTGAGCCCCCTTCAAATTCAAACAATCTTCCACACAATTTTATCATGTAACTATATCAAGAGTCTTGCAAGCCCCTCAATTCTTCTGTGGCACTTCCTACTTACCTAAGAGTGTGAAAAACCATTCTTAAGTTCCTTCCACATTCACATACTTAAGATAACCATATCCATTTCCATATTAACACAAATGTCTTCAACCCCCACACAATCAAAACTCTTCCATTGCATGATAATTTGACTATATTTCACACTAAGAACACTTGGACCTTAGAACTAGCATTCATGATTGTATAAATAAATTCACATGAGTCCCACATCAGAGAGAAATGTTGGGAGAAATTTTTCTAAGTGTTGATGTAAGCCTCACATAGAGTGTAATCCATTTCTCATTACCTTTTGTGCAATGAAAACATGATGGAAGATTTGATACACTAACACTTTGTGTGCGTCCTTGTAAATAATTCCTTTGTTCAGTTTAATTTATTTTGCATGAAAAATTAACTCATTGGTTCCTTTTCATTTTATGTGTGTTCATTGTGATAAAGTTCAAACTTACACAAGGATAGATATACACACATGTGTGGTAACATGCAGAAAGCTGTAAGGAGATTGTGTAGGAATCCTACTACACATAGAGACCCTAAAGAAGACCTCATCCAAGAAGGGAAATTTACCATTGCACAAAGTTCAACACACACTCAAGAAGAAATCATAAGCATCAAAATCCATTGTCATAAGATCAAAGCATGCACATCGTTACACGACATGCAAACCAAAGATTCACAAAATGACAAAATGTTCAAGTTTATCAGGAGACAAATTAGATCACCCATAAATCCATGGCAACATTGTAACCAGTTCTATTTATCATAATATTTTAGATTAATACATGTACAAACCATGTCAGATATGGGTGATAAATAAACTTAAATGAATAATTTTAATTATGCTCCCATGTACACCATCCCGCATTGGAATGTGGAAATTTGAGTGGATCATACATAGGATCATCTCTTAAGTCCTTAGTAGTAGTTAAATGAATACCTTCCTTCTTTATAGAGGATGCTCTACGACATGATATGTGCAATTTTAGATGGCCAACTTGGTATTCAAATTAATTTTTTTAAATATGCATCTACCATGTAATTAATATTACCAAATATGAGCTATAACATAGACCTACTTGCCATTAATGCCTATAAAAATTGGTCATTCCCTGTGGATTTTCCTATAAATACCCAGGATCAAACTCTATGTAAAGGTCCCTGATTTTGGAATAGAAAATATTCTGAGATAGTTTTCATGCATTTGGATTTTCTCACTTTACTTTCCCAATGTTTTGGCCTAAGTTAACTTTTGTTGAATGTTTTACTTTATTTTGAATGAATGTAATAGGACCCACTCTTTTTGATTGAATGTAATATCCTCCATTTTGAGTGACTAGAAAAACTAGAGTGCACATCATGCACGTTCATGCATCTTACACGTCTAATGACATTGCACACAACTCTTGGAATTCTAAGTCACTTTCCCTTATACTCTTGCACCTGTCATGTGTCTTGATCAAGTCCACACTAATATTAGATATGGACATAGTCTGACTATGGATGTTGGAGATCCAAGTAATATGGATTAAACCATTTTATATTTGTTATTTATCTCTCTTTATGCCCTACCCTACTCTCTTTGTACACTTCTGTTTTTAACAACTTCATGTCATTAATAGGACTAAAGCTTTGTAATTTACATGTAAAGTGCAATTTTTCATGTTACAAGTGATACTCATAGTTGAATAATTATGTCTTAATGTCTTTTGTACAATCATTAGGTTACAAATGAATGCTAATAATGGTTGTCTTTTCTTCACAACATCCTTCAAATGGATTTCCATGTGATTGATTCCCAAGTTGTTAGCTTCTTTTGGCTAGGCGCAAACCAGACAAAACACCTTATGAAAATCATACAACCACTTGTCACACCTTGAGATATTCCCAAAAAATCACATTGCCACCAAGACCTAGTAAACTAAAACTTGGGGCGATCCCTATGCACACATTCCATTTGATTAAGATAAATATGGAAATATATGCCTAATATGATTACTATTGTAGTAGTAAATAAATGAATAATTAAGCACAAAAATTAACCCAAGCAAACTAAGCAATAAAATGTGAAACCCTAGATGCAAATAGGGTAAGAAAATTCTTAGTTGGTTTGCAATGAAATCTGGACTATGTCGAAGTGTTGACCAGATGAATAGAGAGGGAGAAACATCGCATAGGGCCTCATAAAAGTGTGTGAGCTGACAATCTGCCTAGACTGGGATGTCTGCAAAGGGATATGGGTGCCTGCGGGTACCCTAGACCTGTTACTGGGTGCCTATGTCTATGGAAATTCTCTAAAAACCTCATCTAAATGGTCGTGAGGTATTTGTTGTTGTTCACCTTTAGTTGCTTTGAGGTCACACAATGATCTCCGAAGTTGCTGGAAACTTGCAATGAAGTAATGACCTATAAAACCCTCAAAGAGATATCAAATCCTAAAAAAAGATGCAGAATGAGGGTTCAGACTGTCCTCAAATTTCATAATGGTGATCTTACAACTGAGCGTTGCACTACATATCAGACCCAATATAGTTCTATGTGTGTTTTTGTGTGTGGAATCATGCCATAAGTGGCTCTTGTGTGTGTCACACTTGATAGCAAGAAAATTAGCTAGATGTAAAGAAATGTGTGCATGGAATAGAATGAACTTCCCTCCTATAAAGTGTATGCAGAATAACCAACCCTTGTGTCCTTGGATGGCACTAGATGGATGTAATGGAGCTCTTAGATGCTTAATGGATGAAACCTTCGGTGGTGATAGCTAATGCTTAGTACTTGGTCCTTTATTATGATCACATAACTTTATATTTATATGATTCCTTTTCTTTAATTTCATAATTAACCCCGAAAAGGTTGACTACCAAGAAGAAAAGATGCTCAAACAGCTAGAAAGGACCCAAAAAGTGCGAATAAATTATATTAAGCTTAGGGGCACCCAGAGGGGACAAGGGCACTTGGCGCTGGCGTCCTAACTGGGTGCTAGTGTCCTGGATGATAAATTCTGAGGTATAAAAAGGTTGACTGAGAAAATAAGGGTATAAGGAAACAAAAAGCAAAGAAAGGTGGCCAAGGACATGGGTTAATTAGTAATTTTCTTGCTTATAAATCATATAAATAGTAGTATTTAATCAGGACTAAATAGTTACCCCAAGTACGTGAATTTGTGTCTACACCATTGTGCAATCACTTTCCCACATGCGTGTTATCCTTTCAAGAGAGGTAGAGCCCCAACTATTTGCATGAAACTATATCTCTAGGTTTCCCATTTTCATGCACACACCCCTTTTAACCATGGAGACTAACATCTTTGGTGTTAGGAGGAGGTGTACAGTTAACCTAGAACAACAAAAGGAACATTACAACCTAGGAATTGAAGACCAAACAAATACTCTTTTTCCTAATGGAATTTTTGGGGAATATTTAAATATTTTGAAAACTATTTTTCAACATGGTATAAATAAAATTAATTCAGAAAAAATGTGTTATATTTGGTCAAAAATGTTACTCTAGAATAAAAATTGCGCTTGAAGACCTTATTTACTATAGATGTTGATAAGAGAAAATTCATCATTAATTTTTCGTCATAAAAAATATGGGTCTTAATCATAGTTTTCCCTTTTTACTATAGGTTTTTGTTGATTTAAGGTAATCGCTTTAAGATCCTTATTACACATTATCTCTAATACATATTTGGTGTACTTGTGTGCAAAAATCAAAACATATTAATGAACAAAAAAGCATACTGTGTTTTTCAACATAACATAGTACTATATGTTCTTTTTTCATATCTACTTTTTTTGTAGGATTTAAGCACAATAACTTGAAATAGGTAAAACAACACACATCTTAGATTATTTTGATAATATGCTTAAGTATATAACCATGACAAGTGTAAAAATTTGAGTGAATTGTGGATAAGGAGAGTGTACAAATCATAAGTAGAGTATATACCTTGGAATAAGTACATGAATAGATGGCATAGTGTCACATCCCACTTGCTCATTTTTTTATTGCAAAAATATGTTGTGAAGTAATAAATAACCCACGGACGTAAGTTGAGTGGTGTCGATGCGAGGCCATGTATACAATTATACACACGCACATATTTCCACAAGGGAATATATACATGTATGTAGGTGCATACCCAACACCTCACATACACTCATCATCTTGCGACTGTTGATTAATTATCATACCACAACTCATTTTTGTTGTACTTGTTGTATGAGGTTACTTTACCTTGCTGTCTGTGATGATTTTGATGCATTGGTATATTTTTTCGTTGTTGTACCTTTTTATGAATATTTTAGTTCGTCTTACTTTTTGGAAATAATGATTTGAAAAATATGATGGATTTACACATAAGTTGTAATGTATTATTTGGGTAATTAGAAATAACAATGAATGTTTAAAAGATAGTAACTCTTTTGACTATATATGATGGTCATTGATCGTAAAGCAATATGATGGCTTTCAGCAAGGGACGAGTAAACTTTGGGATCATCAAGGTAAAAGTTTAAGTTTTATTTAATCAGTAAGGTAAAATGTAATGTTTTGTATTGCACGAAAAGATTGATTCGGTTAATATGATCTTTGATAATATACTTAACTGTTTTAATAGCCTGACCATAATGAATATAATGTGTAATAGATGATTGGATTCATCACCATGCATTATGATTAATTTTTTTTGGGTTGATTATTGTCTTCGACTGATCGATACTCCATTGGAATTTGATACTACTTGTGCCGGTGTAAGACGTCAAGGAAAATCAAAATATTGTTTAATTATTTTAATTGAAAAAGGCCATTTAACATGGTAATTGTGCTAAGATATTAATAAAAGATAAAGGGCATGGTTTATCGTATTTATTTATTAACTTAGTATGGTTATACACCTTTGGCATGGGTAGTTAAAATGGATAAGGTTAAATGTTTGGATTATAAATTTATGATTGATATTATACCATAGAATTTTGTTTTGTTTTTACGGATAATATGGTCTTCGATTGTAGTATAGGCTTTTGATCATTTTCTTAACCATTTGGTCAACCGACCATGAAAATTGTGAGATAAAGAGTTAAGTGTGACTTGATTCTTGGATCGATCGATTTAACTTCACCGCCATTTTTAGAGGGAAGATGGTAAATTAAATTTAGCCACTATGTGGCACTATGAGAATTAAATGCATGTATAGTTGTTGGAAAGTTTGAATCTTCTCCGAGAATTTAAGTGCATGTAAGTAGTTAATTTTTCATTATTTTTCCTGATTTTTTGAAGTTATTCCTTTGACTGTGCATGGGGATTCGATGTTATTTTTGGTTTGTTTAAAACATAGCTTTTGAGCCAAAAATACATGCATGTTTAATGGGAGTATTAAACTGAATAAGTTGGGGGTTTTATTGTGTTAAAGTTCTGGATTTTTGTTGAAGTGATTTAGAGGATATTTTGTGAAAAAAAGATTTTGGTTTTGTGGGTTATTCAGTTTGAAAAGCTACAAATTCACAAGCATGGTTTTTCTACTCCCTTATTTTTTGTTTTATTTTGAATTTTTCGACAAGGATTGTTTGATTTATTATTTGATTTGTGTTCTTATTTTATGGCAAGATTATTAAAAATCATAAGGAAACAATGGAAATTGCATTCTCTTAAATGAGTGCTCATAAAAGTTTATTGTGGAAATTTATTAAAGCATAAGAGGTCTAGATTTACATTATGAAAAATTTGATTGCAGTATCAGGATATATCTTATTAACCTATAACCAGAGCGAGCCTTCGAAATGTTTCTTTAAAGAGCCATTTCTTTGTTAGAATTTGGGCAAAGTGATTGTTTAAAAATACTGCTTGTAATATGAATTTAGGTGTGCAAATATGTGATGATGATGTAGCCTAGAATTCACTGCAAATAACCCAAGGCACGTTAGCACATCACTCATCCTGAATTGAGCACTCACCAGAAGTGCGCAATGGCCCTATGTCCCTCTTTAGAGTTGTTTGTCCAAAATGTTAGCATGATTGCATATGTATATGTCCATATTTATAACAAATAGTAAATAATCCACAATGCATAAACCAAACCTATAACTAAACCATATGAAATATTGACTAAGAAATGATTATAATGATATTTTCCATGCAAGAACCATATTTAATCACATCTAACACCAATATCCAACCAATATGATCCATTATATTAAATATTGTAAAACACAAAAGCTTCATACATCAAGATCTAGTTTCTATAGTCATGCGTGCTAAAAAATCCACAGCATAAATATACAATAATCGGTCTCTTTATGCTGTTGAAATCAATACATATACATAGGGATGGACACTTTCCCATAACCCCTATGTACCTTCCAAAAATAGGCTACATGTTAATAATAGCCATGCGCCTTTACAAGGGAATACAAAAGCATGAAAGTTCTCTAATAATAGATTTCCTATAGTTAACTCTAAGTAGAAATCTTATTATTAAACCAGAAATTTGCATGGCACTCAAACTGATGCACATCCCAAAATATTCTTGCGTGAACTACAAGTTTTAACATCATCGCGTGCTCAACACCCTATCTCAAAAAATAGCCTAGATTTGTAAAAGTGGCTAAGTCATGTGTACACTTGTCCTAGGCACATGCTATTCAACTATAGTTTTGTGTCCTTCTACGCATCATGTGTCTGCACGCCCAATCCTTATGTAATTTCATACTTGAACTATCTTTATCTTCTCAACATTACCCCACACTAAATACATTACCACCCCCAACAATGGGTAATCTTAACTTATCTCTCCAAAGTAAAAAATAATGAATGAAAGAATTAAGATTTATTTAAACAAAAGAATGAGATATCATTCAACACTCTCCTCTTCAACATGCAACATTAATTCTAGATACTCATTCTTAACTTCTGCCTACAATGCTTGCCAATCGCTTAAGGCCTCACCTATTTTATCCAGGATTTCTATGACTATGGCATATAGTTCATCTTGATTCATGTTCTCTTTTTCGTTTTGACAGATTCTACAAATATTTTACATACTAGAAATCATGCCCTCCATATAATCCACCTTCCTAACAATCTGGTATCCTATCTCCATCAGCATATTTTCATGTGATTCTTTGGCACTTGTAAGCACTTTGCACTTCTCTTCCACCAAAGAAAGTCTCTCCACACACCCAAGTGTCTCATTCTTCATGGCTTTAAGGACTTCATTATCTTCTGTAATTTTTCTCATCCTAACAATTGTATCTGGTGGCATGCACATGTTCAAGGAATGATCTACCTTCTTCAATTTATCTCTCAAGGCTTGTAATAACGACACATAACTTGAATTTTTTTATGGAAACGGTGGCTTTTACCCTTGTTGCTTCCTCGACGGGGTCTTTTGGTGCAAGCATACGCATGGGCCCTTCCTCTATGACCAGTTTCACAAGTGTGCATATATAGTGCATTACAGATGGAAATTTTTCTGGAACTTGAGATTCTAGATGTGGCCTTACCTTAAGAATATAATTTCCAATCTCCTTAGCCATACCAATCAATGCTTCCGTCTTGGCCTTGGAATTTTCCTTCTCTGCTGTGAGGTGCTTTATTTTTGCATCCCTATCCTTGTTTTCATCCATCAACACCCTAATTGTTTCCGCTTTTTCTATGTTCCCATGCGTAACCTCTGCAAATAACTATACCAAGGCATTGCTCACTTGTTCATCCAACATAACAGTTGGCTTAACATTTACATTCTGTATTTGAGGTGATTTCTTCATTCTACACAAGACGCGTGATTCTTTGCACACATCAAAATCAGTCTCATCCATATGAGTCTATATTGACCATGACAATTGCTTCCATGTGCACGTGTTTTCCATATCTACATCCATCAACTCCCAACCATACAAGTCCTTAGCTTCCACAATACTCTAGAAGCACACACATATGATCTTGCCGATATCATCCACATATCCAACTGCAGGAGTCACATAGTCTTCGACTTATTTTTCCTCCCTTGATCTTTAGCCCTTAGGAACCCAAGCACCCGAATCCATAATTGGGCCTTCACCCGTTTTTACTTTTGTTTCTTTCAGCCACTTCTCATCATTTTTCATCTCCTCTTCATAAGGATCCTCTACATCCTCAGGATACACTGGTGTACTTGGCATGCTTTATCCGAACTCATCCTCCTCTCTATCATTAAACTTTAGCTTGTACCTTTTCTTCTTCTCACGATATTCTTTTTGGGTTGAAATCCTTGGTGACCTCCTCAATGGTTATGATGATCATGTTCCCTAAACCCTTTTCCTCCTAAACACTCTCTTGAATGGTGGCTCTTCGGTTGGCTATTCCACATTGATTTCCTTTTGTTTGTCTCAAACACTTCAGCCTCTTTCTCCTGTGATGGGAGCATCTCCTCGCAGTCTTTCATTTCTCCATCGGTAGGTTGTCTTTTCCCCCTATGGTCTAACCCACCACTATCATCATGCAGTTATTCTTCTTCTTCCTAAATGGGTGAAGTAGGATTTTCAGCTGCCAACATGCCAACTGTGTGCTTCCCTTTAGGCGGGCTTGGCAGTTTGAACTCATTCTCTACATATTTTTTGTTCTCCAGCCTAGGCTTAAGCTGAAGGTATACCAATGCTTCTCCACTTTCACCTATTTCCAAACTCACAGGCTTCATAGTTATGTCATCCAAAATGTATCTTTCAATATAAGAAAACTTACCTAGATAGACGTAAGTTTTCCGCAGAGTGTGGTAGTCACAGTGTACCTTATCAACATTGTAGATTAACCTACGCGTGTCTGATAGTTTGTGGATAGCTTCCTGAAAGAACCACGTTGTGAAATCATAAGCAATTTTGCACTAAAGACTCCATGTACCATCCTTCCTTTCAAAATGTGTGATGTAAAAGTGTTGATAGACTACAATCTATACTGAATTTCCTACCACAACAAGCAACTCTTTAAGTACCCTCCACTCTTCATCAAACGCATCATGGAGTCGTGTATACCACATTTCTACCCTTGGTTTGAATGGGCCACTCATGGTCCCCTCACAAATATACTTTTCGAATCTCTCTACGAGAGATTTATTTTCTGCAAGGTACTCATATATTTTGTTCTTCGTCTCATCAGGCACTCCAATCTCCATAAACACAAGGGACATTAGAATAGCACCAAAGATAATTTTCTCACATATACGTGCCTCTTCAATGATCATCTCAACAATGTATCTAGAAAAGTTGTAGGTCTCTCCTTGTGATATTTTCTTTGCAACATGTAGCTAAAAAGTTTTCACCTCTGACCATATCTCTTGGTCATTCAATTCTATCAAGAAGTGTGAGGCTTCTTATATGACAGGATACTTCCTTAGCTTGTAAATAGCCATACCCTACCCACCTTTTGTATAACCCAACTCCTTGCTAGTTTCTACAATTTTTGCTTTATCACTTAGGTCGCTACTCACCTCTGTATCTGTGCTTTTCAACCCGTGAAAGTGTCGATCAAGGGTGAGGTGATCCTCATTCGTTGCCCAGAAAAATAGAAAAACTCCTCATGGACTCTACTCATTAGCCACTGGTATAAGTTTTCTAGCTTTCCAAAATAAGGAAGTTCGTATAATAGTAAAACCCCTACCTTTCTTAGGAGTTTCTCCCTAGCATGATTGTATACGGGCATGTCATTTGATGTCTGTTTGTTTGTATTTTTATTCAACAAAGCGTCTAACTCCTCCTTGTTATCAGTTGTCATATGGTTGTAATCATTGAATTTTCTTTGACAGATATGGGAATCCCAATCACATCCCATGATCACTTCCTCTGGGTATTGCATTTATAAGAAAAAAAAATCAGGAGCATCCTTTGTCTCAATTTTGACCTCATTTTTCTTCTTCTCCTTCATGGCCGCTCTTGGTGCTCTCTTGGGTACCATTTAAATCAAAAAGATGTGTTCTCTTACCTTCCTCAAGCTTTGTAACTCGGTTCCTTGTGCCCTATCTGAAACTCAAACCCTAGCCATCAATCTCTTTCTCGAATGCCTTCGACTTGCTCAAACACTTCAAAAAATGGAGCATAACAGTTCCTCATGTGTAGATTTGACCAACCCAGACTATTTACAACTCTCCATGCTTCACAACCGTCTTAGCTAGCTCTCTCAGAAACAACTCACTCGATAATTCGTAATCACAAAGGTAACAATGGCCTCACAACCCTTCCATATATAGATTTTTAAAAGTTGCCACATTTATTATTCCTTCACCTACCACCGATCCCAGCATTAATGCATTGTTAGTCAATATTTATGTGCCACAGTTATAACCTTATGGCGCCTATTCTACTTCTTGGCCACAGATCTTATTCCACGCACCCATATGCACTGAAGTACTTTACCCTTGTGCCTTATTTTAAGTAATTCCCATTACTACAGCCTACCTCATGCTATATTGTGTGTCCATTCTTCCATCTATGGTCTTCATTTAGGAGAAAAAAAATTCTATCTGCACCCTTCCTAAAAGAACCTGCACAAAAGTTTCCTTTTGCATACCCATCTTCAAATGACAATCAACCATATTCAACTTTGTAATGAACCCTGTATGTAAAACACCCCACGCTAAGGATATACATGGTCCTCTGCACATGAATTACAATTAAATTGTAATAAGCTTCTGGTGCACAAACGCGTTTATTACACAAAACAAGGAACTGAATTGACAAAAGATAACAACGATAAAGGAAACACATAAAGGAAATGCATTAATGGAAACCTAATCTAAGTGGAAATATTTCCTTATTACAAACACCAAGATGAATTATTTATAGTAGGGCTTCACCCTACTCCCGTTGAAGTAACCGGGAAACTGTGTTCCATCCAATGCCTCTAACTGGCAAGTGCCGGAGTCAATTATATGAGTGATAACATACGGTCCCAACCAATGCACTTTTAGCTTTCTAAGACGGTACAAAAAATTTAAATCATACAAAAGTACTATTTTCCCAGGCTCAAGCTTCTTATCCTTGATGTTCTTGTCATTTCATGCCTTTTTCCTAGATTTTTCTTGCTTTTGACTCCATCTTACTATGGTGTGCCTTTCATCTAGCTGCATCAATTTTTTAATTTGTTATTCCAATGCTTGCTCATCAGCCAGATCTCCTTCATGTGTAATACACAAAGAAGGTAACACGAATTCCGTGGGGAGAATTACCTCTGTGCCAAATACCAGCTAAAATGTAGTTGCTTTATTCAACCTCTTGTAGGTTGTCCGGTATGCCCAAAGTACCGAAGAAACCTTGTCTAGTTCTCCTATGGTGTGCAACCATGAATCTATCCAATAATATTCTGATAGTCTCATTAATGAAATGAGTACCCCTATCACTTGTTAAACTTAAAGGGCAGCCATACATGCTATTAATATTTTCCCATAGAAACCTTGCTACTGTAGCTGTTGTGTAATCCTTTGTAGGCATCATTTCCGCCCACATTGTAAGATAATCTGTATAATTTATAATATAGTGTGATCATGTCCTACGCGTGGCTGGGGAAATAGGGCCCATAAATACAATTGCCCACTTCTCGAAAGGATTTACACTAGTAATAGGCCTCAAATGTATTTTGTCTCATTACCCAGGCTTTCCAAGGCACTGACAATGATCACAAGCCTTACAATATGATTTTTAATCCTTGTACAATGTTTCCCACCATAAACCAGCTAGTAGAATCTTGTGCGGGGTGACATCTCCTACATAGTGTCCACCTAGAATACCTCCATGAAGCTCTACCATAATTGTGTCGCACTCATGCTCAAGTACACACCGGCATAAAATTTCATCACGACCTAACTTATATAAGTCTCCACTGATCAACATGTAAGGTGTGTCGCGAATAGCAAGATGTTTCTTTTCTAAGGCCTTCATTCCTTCGGGTGCCACACCTGTGCCTAAAAAGACAAAAATATTCTCTAAGTTTGAGGTAAATAATTTTGCATTTGGCATTGTGTCCTCAATTCTCTGCACATCCTCTCCTAATTGAATCCTTGATAAATGGTCTAGACTGAAATTGCTCTTATTAGGCTTAATCACCACTGTGAAATTGAACTCTTGAAACAGCAGTACCCATCGGCATATGCACCTTTGAAAAACGTGATTATTCACTAAGTAATTCAATGTCATGTGGTCTTTATAAAAGATGAAAGGTGTAGCCAATAAATACTGTCGAAACTTATGGAGCACGTAGATCATATAAAAGGCCTCACGTTATCTCGTTGTATAATTATGTTCTACTGGAGTCAATTGTTTACTACCAAAGAAAATAGGATTATCAACAATCCCTTCTCCAGTCTAGCTAATATTGTACCAATGGCCATGTCAGAGGCATCTACATAAACATGAAAAAGGTTTGGACCATGAAGGAAAGTGCAAAATAGGTGCTATAGTAAGCCTTTCCTTCAGTGTATCAAACGCATGTTGTTGTGCATCACCCCAATAGAAATTTCCTTTTCCCCTAAGTAATTCTTCTAAGGGCCTGACGATCTTGGCATATCCCTTGATAATTTTTTTGTAATAACCAGTGCGCCCCAAGAATCCACACACCTCACTCTAGATAGTAGGCTCTTCTAAGCCCAAAATAACAACTACCTTAGCAAGATTCACTAACAAGCCTTCTTTATAGCTGATATGTCCCAAAAAAATTCCAAAGGGTGTGGCAAATATACACTTCTTAATGTTCAAGGAGATGCTCAACTGTTGGCACCTCTTGAACATAAACCTTATATTATCACATTGATCTTTCATAAGCCCATAAACTGTCCAATCATCCAGATACACCTGCAAGAACTTGTGAATACAATCCTAGAACGCTTGTACCACTATGTGTGAAAATACTGCATGCGCATTCTTTAATCCAAAAGGCATAATTGTGTATGCAAAACTTCCCCATTTAGTGGAAGTTGTCTTCTCTTAATCTTCTTTAGCTATCCTCACCTGATGATATCTAGAGAATCCATCAGTGAAGGAGTATATTTCACGCCTTGTAATGCCTTCCAATATTTCCTCAATAAATGGTGTGGGAAATGGATCAATCACACATGCAACATTTAACTCCCTGTAATCCACACAAATCTGGATTCCACCATCTTTCTTGATTTTGATCACCATAGGAATCACCCATTCTGACTCCTCGATTAGCACAATGATTCCATAAATTAACATTTTGTCAATTTATTATTTTACTTTGACATGCAAGTTTGGATTCATTTTGTAAGGTCTCTTCCAAAGTGGTCACACACCTTCCTTAAAATTTATCTTCATCTCTCCCAATGATTCATGTACACATTTTAGTTCATGATAGCCTAAAGGAAACAAGTCCTGAAAATCGTGGAATAGCTCAATTATGATTTTAGCAACTTTAGAGTCAGACCAGTAATCTCTGATAATGGCTTCCTTAGGTTCAACATCCCTTCCAATGTTCAATTTCTTGGTTTTCATAGGATCATGGTAGGCGCAAACCTTCTCATCTGCATTGTCCAAGACTTCATGTGTACCCTCTGTGTGCTCAATATCCAGGTTCTCTACCTCTTCGTCATCAACCATGTAGATCATCTTAACCTTTTCTCTTTCTAGGTAGGCACACCCAAGTTGTTCCTCATCTGTTTCTTCCTCTTCAAAGCACGGCACCAGGTATGATTACTCTAACAACTCTTGAAGTAACTCTTCAACCTTTGCACTATCTCCCATAGTTAAGTGCTTCATAACCTACAACACATCATTCACCGGATTTTTAGAAGAAAAGTAATCACAGGTCTGAGTCATACCTTCAGTGAGTTCCTGCTAATTTCCAGTTTCCCTATTCAATTTTGCGTAGACATACCGCGCACGCGCACATCCTCGCAAGGTGAATTAAAACTTGTTCAACCAAAAATAAGGTGGTAAAGCTTCCTACCCCGCCATCCAGAGTCTCTCACACTGCTAAACGTGGTGCTAAAGAAGATCATTACCATGAAATGCACAAATCTGAGTAGGTGCATTTCTTCTTAAAAACCGAGAAGATAAAGCAATCCTTACTTCTCTCCACTCCAAAATATTATCCCTATGAACCATCCACCAACACGCTGCCATCCCACACAAAGTATATACTAACATGTTCCTTCTTTCCACTTGACACTCCCATTGAACTTCCATAGCAAGGAGAAATACTTTTGGGTTATCTTCACATGTACACTTTGGTACCTGACTACTACCTAAAAACCTGATACTATGTGGCTTACTGATGCGTGCAGTGGCACTTTGTAATTTACACCCAACCATTTTATAAGTTTCGTACGCCCAATTATCACATGCAACACTTGTAGTATCACTCATTGATTGTGCATCATCCCACTGGATAACTCCTTATTTTGATGGCTCAAGAACTTCTGGATCTCAAATGGTGTGCACGTAAATTATGTTCAAGTCTTCTTCACTTAAAGGCTCTACATAAGGCATAGATTTCCCATCTGTTAGAGGTATGATGGCATGCTCTTCTTTGTTCTCAAAGCTAATATACCCCATATTGAAGCGCAGGTCAACGGTGTTTGCATAGCACCAAGGGTGCCCAAGTAATGTGGGAAAATTTTCTACTTCTACAAGTGATAAAAGCTCAAAGTCCCCAGCGAACTTGGCCCACTGTATAGTAATGGATGCATATTTTAAAACTCCAATGGGTGTTTCCTTAGTCTAATTTTTGTAATAGAGGTCTTCCCATCTGAACCCACGCATCCAAAGTGAGTACTTTCACTTCCATTCCTATGTCAATCAAAATGTTACTTAAAAGCCAACCATAGACAACAACATTTAGAGTAATCTCCTTATCATAATCTAAACTGTCTGGAGGAATATTAGCATGTAGAAGTTGTCTCTCATTCTCAGTCCCAGTGCACAAAGTGTTTCCCTTCAACCGGTTCCAAAAAAATGGAATAATATTTTCTTGGTGCATCATCTTAAAAATATATTTCAAATCATCAACATCTGTCTGATGGAGATCGTGTGCTTTCTTTTATTCCAAATTTTGTGACCGTTCTTTCAAACATTTTATCACACCCTGTAAATTCTGAATTACCTCTATGGTTTCTTGATAAACCTCCTTATGATGCATAGGGTCTGGATACTTAGTATGTAGGACTTCATCCTTAGTAATGGTAGGCTTCTATTATAGAGCTTCCCTAGCGTGCATAGCCTTAGTGGATGTAGTAATCTTTATAGGTACCAACTCAGTATCCGGTGGTACCTTTGGCATCCATTGGTCTTCCACGGTGCGTTGTACTCTAACCATTATTACACCCTTATTTTCCTATTTATGTTTCTTGCTTAAGTTTTCATACAAGTCCAGGCATTATTCATAACTATGATTCTTTCCACAAAAATAACATACAATATTCTGTGGACATTCGCGCCTATAGTGATCAAGGGATCCACACGTATAAAAATTTCCACGAGGGAAATCATTCCTTCCACCCCCGTGACCTTGAGCTCTAAATCCTCCTCTGTAACCTCAACTTCTACCACCACCGCCATCAAAATTCCCCTCACTGTGATCATATTCATGATGCTCACCCTTTTCCTTGGAATTATTTATAACACCAGTCTCTCGTATGCCAATATCAATGGCATCATGGATCTGATTGATCAATCTAAAATCTTTAGTATCATAAGTCGATGACCTACAAATCTTATAGTAACTGGATACATTTTTTCTTAGTGTACGTTGCAATAATTTGCATCGGATTGAATTGTGGTCTAAGTGACATATGTCACAATCCAGAAACAAGGAAAGCACTGATTTCTGAGGGAAGCTATCCTTAGTATGCCCCTCTACTTCAAAATTTGTACACCAAATTCCACTACACATCTCATGTGCTGAATTAGCAGATAATTTCTCCAACTATTTCATCATTGCTATAATTTGAGCTTCCAAGGACGGGATCACCCCTGTTTTCACACTTCCTACTGCCTTAATGCACAGGATTTCTTCAAGTGCCTCATGCGGATCTGTTTAAGTCTTGTGAGAAAGTGCTCTTCTAAAATGCATGATCATTCCTCCAACGAACCATAGTGTATGTTGGCTTGTGTGGATGTCATAAGATAACTTAGACAAGAGATTATTGAACCAGGCATCATATTCCTGAACAATTTTAGTAGTGCCCTACTTAATGTCTTTGATCACGCTTATTATTTTATGCTCAAACTCAGGCATATGAAATTCCTTAAACAAAGCATCTCTCAGCATTGTATAATCCACACAAGTCTTATCAAGATCAGACTTCCTATACCAACTATGTGCATGCCCCTGCAACATAGTTACAAACTAACTTACCTTGTGTTCTAGAGATGTAATCCCCTTTGTGTGCCAAATTATCTCACACATATGCACATGATCAGCTACATCTTCAATTCCTCTATACTTTAGAAGACAAAGAGACATCTCCATATAAATTTGTTGAGGTTGGTGCAGCCCTTGCCCACTAGATCCAAAACCTCCTTTGTTTCCTCCTGTATTTCCACCGCCTTCAAATCTTCCAGCACCTAAGCCACCTATCCTCCTAATCCACCCCTCCAGTAGGTAATGGAATGGAAGATGCACTACCTTATGTTCCAATGGTTGTGTTAAAATTAACACCCACAGTCTGTAAATTTTCACTACTTCCAGATGTGATGCCAAGGTTCTTCACGCCTATGTTCTGTGTTGACGACGCGCTAGAAAAGATACCTCTAACAGGTCCTTCAAATAAAGTAGATGACTATTGCGTCATAGATGAATAATCTCCCTAATTAACTCCTGAACTTTACTACAAATTAACTTTATCTACTACAACTCGAGTGCTCACACTAGCTTGTTGTTTACTGACTATCATAGAAACTGGAAAACCAAGTGCAAGGGATAGGTTACTAGGAAGATTTAGATGCATGCCTACGGCTCATGTCGTATCTACCAGCACACTCTCATCTAAGGCTGAAGAGGGTTCTCTATCATACTTTCCCAAATGGGGGAGATCCATATGCTCTAGCTCCACGTCTTCTACTTGAGCTCTGAAAACTTCACGAGTCATCTCTGTCCACAATGCCATCTGATCTGCAAATTCCTATTTCTTCTCTAAATCCCTCTCACATGCCTCATTGAACTTAAGCCACCTTACCTCCCTTTTTCTTTCTTCTGCTAGGTCCACCATCCTTACCAAACCTTCTCCTGCCCCCACACGTGGTGGGTTTTAGTTATCCATTAGATTCTGTTCCAAATCTAGGTTTACAATCAAGATCATGATTGTCAGTAGGATACCACGCAAATATTATCCTCTAGGTTCACGTAAAAACTAAAACTCAGCAACCTCGAGGCAAGAGTAATTCAAAACTACGTACTCAAGAATATAGTTATTCAAAACACCTCGGAACCAAACATCCACAGAGTGCATCCAAATCAGATATGCATCATACAAGGCTTGGAATTCTTCCTATGTCCAAAAAAGCATGCAAAAAATCCAATTCCTCTTGGATGTATAAGGAACCAAGCACTTGTACAACTCTATGGGAAAGATAAAAAATAACATCTCATACAGTGCATCGTACAGATTCTTCTCAACCCACGAGCGTGCATTAAAATGAGGTCCAGTGATAAATCTACAAGCATACTCTTCTTCCAAATCTACTAACCACTCCTCAATATTGGCCAAGGTCAATTGGTTTGTCTTCATCACACGACATCCTGAAAAACATATTAGAAAGAGGTCCCAACAACATAACCAATGATGTAGCCTATAATTCACTACAAATAACCCAAGGCACGTTGGCACATCACTCAACCTGAACTGAGTGCTCACCCGAAGTGCACAAGGGCACCAGGTCCCTCTTTAGAGTTACTTGTCTAGAATGTTAGCATGATTTCATATTTATATGCCCATATTTATAACAGATAGTAAATAATCCACAATGCATAGACCAGATCTAGATTTAAACCATATGAAATATTGAATAAGAAATGATTATAATGATATTTTCCATGCAAGAACCATATTTAGTCACATCTGACACCAATATCCAGCCAATATGATCCATTATATTAAATATTGTAAAACACAAAAGCTTCATATATTAAGGTCCAGTTTCCATAGTCATGTGTGCTAACAAATCCTCAACATAACTCTACAATAACCAATCTCTCTAATCCATTGAAATCAATACACATATATAGTGATGGGGACTTGTTGTTAACCCCTATGCACCTTCCAAAAATAGGCTACATGCTAATAATAGCCATGTGCATTTACAAGGGAATACAAAAGCATGCAAGTTCTCGAATAATAGATTTCCTATAGTCAATTGTAAGTAGAAATATTATTATTAAACGAAAACTCTACATGGCACTCAAACTGATGCACATCCCAAAATAGTCTTGTGTGAACTGCAAGTTTCCACGTCATCTTGTGTTCAGCACTCTATCTCAAAAAATAGCCCAAATCTACAAAAGTGGCTAATTCCTATGTACACTTGTCCTAAGCGTGTGTTGTTCTACTATATTTCTACATCCTTCTACATGCCATGTGTCTGCATGCCCAATCCTTATGCACTTTCATACTTGAACTATCTTTATCTTCTCAACAGATGACATCACTATTTATTTCTTGTTGATTGTATAGACTTACCATTGCTTGGTAAGATCGATTATGTGGTCGATTCAAATTTGGGATTATATAACTAAAGGGTTATGTTTTTCTTGTACTTGACTATGAAATAGAATGGTAGTATACATGGGGTATGGGAAAGAACTTGCATCTTCCTTTGATAAGACTTTTTTTGAAAATGATTAACTATCCCTTATACTTTGAGTATTAACAAAAATATGCAGTTGTAATTATCTTCTTAAGGGATAATTTAAGGTATGATTATTAGGAAACCTGGTTAGTCCTCCCCTAAGTTGAGGATAATGATCTCCATCATTTCACTGGTACTTGGTCAAATTTGAATCTCAGAGTTTTCATTTTAAAAAGGGAAAGAACTCCCTTCTTTTTGTAACAACTTAAGATGGGTATCTTAGTGTGTTATAGGATATTGGAAGTTCCCCTACATTATACAATCATGTACACTTTGAACTTGATTTTTTTAATGTTGAGCCTTTTGTTTAAATGTTATCTTAAATTGGTTTGGAAAATCATCAAGCTTCGATGTATTATTCAAGTAGCTAGATTATGATGATACTCTTGTCCATTGGTCATTTAATTTGGCTTAAAGGGAAGCTAGTGATTGTTAAAGCTATCTATATTAATTAAGTTATAATTAATATTGAATGTGATTATATGGAATGTTTATTGTTATAATACCACTATTATAAAGTTTTATTTTTAATCAATTAGTACCTCACGAAAAGGTCCTTTGCTTTCTTCACTCAATTGTTTAATAAGGAATAGGAAGATTTGCATGAGGAAAAGGATTCGGGCTTCAAGTAGAAAGTTTATCAGTCATAATGAAAAATGTCTATGATGTTGATTTAGTCATTCCAGTGACAATAAAATTAATTGATATATTGTTAACATAGTCATGAGATTAGTAATTGTTGATTGAAATAAGTAGTTATATACATGGTATGTTTCATTAGGCTCACCTTCTTGTTGCAGTTATTTAAACTAATGTGATAAATAGGAAGGTATGATTGTATCTTTGGTTAAACTATTTTTGTTCACTTAGTTTGTAATTAAACCACATGATTGAGATTTTTTAAACCATGTCAGTTCTATTGAACTGGCCATGCTTAACACTTTTACAGCTTGCAGGATTGGGTAGTATTCCGATCTTATTAGAGAATTGGATTATGCAACATCCATTGATTATTATTGTACCGATTTATCTGAATGTAATGAATATATTTTTACTTGATTAATGAGGATGTATTACTAACATATGTATGAGGAAAATTATCCGGATGTATTACTAACATATGTATGAGGAAAATTATCCGGATGTATTAAATGATTATCTTTGATAATCAATTCTGAATATGTATTGATATTATTAATTATTAAATTAATTATTATTGAATCAGATCATTATGTTTGTGTTAAGAGACATATTTGTATCATTGTTTATCATAACAATATTTAACGTGAATTGATATTTAATGTGATAATACAACTGTTTATGAGATGTCATTATGTACTAATAATTTAATAATAAAAATAGTAAGATGACACAAAGAGTACAATATAGTACTTAAAGAAGATAAGTATGTGGATAATTAATATTTGTTAATCAAAGATAAACATGATAAGGCATATCAATTTATAATTAGGAAACTTTTAAAAACATATTCTTGAACTTTTATGTAACGACCCAAAAAATTCACACACGCTAACAACACAGTAAAAAATACAGGATAATTTTTTTTGACTTGCTTGACACATAACATGACACAACATGTTCGCCACTAAGGTTACAACCAACTCTGTGAACAATTCAATACAGCGATGACCACAAAGGTAACACGGAAACGTTCACACCCATCAAGGATAATTCACTTTTCTTTTTTACAAGACAACATAGGAAACCACCACAAACACTCTTACAATTAGGGCAAGCCATAATGAGAAATTATTGAAGGTTCTTTATTTTAACAAAATATCCTTCAATACTTAACTCACGTTTTCAAGGACTAAGGATATGATTCATACAATTCCTCTTGCAACACTAAGTTTCTTTCTTTTACTCTGAAGAGAATTTTGATTTAAGTCTTCTCTATTATGACCTTTATTTGTTTAATTCATTTATTTAGTAAAAAGGGGGTAATTTAATTCCACAAGGCCATCTATTCACACTTACACTACTAGAACTCGTTCATACCCTTATGACAACATGGGTTCACGTTCAACACACTTAAGAGAAGAAATACAAAGCACCTTGGAAAAAGCTAGAGGAAGAAGGTTGAGTTGAATTCATTTTTAAGACCTCATTAGTTATTAGCAGGATTTAATTGAAGCTTGAGAATTTATCCAGAATTATTAAATATTTTACTTAGGCTTCACTGAGTAAGTTTTACAAAAGAAAACAATTTACCTTCCAAATGGCTAAGAGATAGATTGTGTGGTTTCTAAATTGTTTTCTCCTACTTATTAAATATTATTATCTTCCAGAACTAACCATTTATTTCCCTTAACCTTTTTTAACAATTCACCATATAAGGATAATGTTCACTCACCTAGCTAGGGATAACAAGTTATATAATTTTACTTTACAAAGGATAGTTTCATCTTTGATCACTCATGGAAATAATTGTTCTCTAGTAGGTCACCTCTACATTAATTTATTTACATATAAATTTTAGTTTACTTTCTATAAGTATTAAACAACCCATTTTATTTTACTTATAACACATTATTACTAAGTCTTAGAAAGATTTAACTCAACATTTATTCTCAAGGGTAAAGTTTAACAATACTCATTTACGAAAACAAAATAGGGTTGCATCAGTTCTTTCCAGCATGATACACAAGCCAAAGAGACATACACACTCTAAGGAACCATGAATAGGGAACAAGAGAGTAAAAAATATTGTTCGAGAAATGCTAAACACTTCTTAGGATTCTGATAATCCATTAAGATCACTTAACAAAGCAGTAATCAAATTTTATTATATTTTCCATGATAGACAAACAATCCAAGGTTTCCAAAGTTAAGATGACATAATCCACAATACATTATAATAAAACATTGATCCTCTTCTAAAATTTCCACTGGACCTTATCAATAGTTGAACGACATAAAAAGGATTCGAGAAAAATAACTTCACAACTGAGGTTGAAGCAAAAATCTACAAGTATACCCCTCATCTACTTGCATAAGCCATCTGCAACAATTTTTCCACAAGAGTCAATTCGTGAGAACTGAGCAAGATAAGGTTACACAGAGCCACAATAACTATTATCTAACAAAACCATGAAAGGAAACACTTTAATACAAGAATTTGGTCAATGCTCTAAACACTAATAACACCTCAAGTTATAATAAAGTCTCTACCATGCCAATCAAATAAGAAAGACCTTTTACTTCAGTTATGAACAAAAGCAATGAAAATATAACAATCGTATGAGAAGGGTCCTTGGCCTTATAAGAAGAAGTAAACAATCTAATGGAAATGGGATTCCCATAAAATAATTATATAATTACAATATTTAAGTTTGATATACATGTCATTCATCTTAACTAATCAAAAGATACCAAAAGCATAGGCTTTAATATTAGATTTTTAAAAAAAACAAGAGTTGATCAACCCAACAAAGAGGAACCACATAGTTTCAAATATTAACATGAAAAGAAAGGTATATTAGTATTTTAATCCAGTAATCACAAATAGTTTATGACTGAAATTAAACATATGGACACAACACAACATAAGTTTCAAAGCAAAGGAAAAGTATACTAGTATTGACCATTAACTCCCAGAGATTCCCCAATCATTCAAGAAGGGTCAATGACCTTATAGGATAGAAACATTACACGAGAGAGGAAGGGAGTTCCATCAAACAAGAGTATACAACACATCATCAAAATTTTATATCTCTAAGAATTTAAAAGCCCCCACAATAATTCTAAAGTTTGGTTAATTTAAAAGAAAATACCTTTTTCCCAAAACAACAATATTTTAAGGAAACCCTTGATAACATAATCAACCATTCCAAGATAGGTACAAACATAAATCATTAAGTGTTGTTATCAAAGCAACACCTTCTTCTATAGATCTATAAGGCTATCGATTGCAAGGTTAGTTCTCCCCAAGGATAATAACGTTCAAGGCAATTTCCATCACAAAACATGAAGGTAATTACGTGCATAGAAACCAACCAATCTTAATTAATAACATTAACATTATAAAAGAGAAAAGACACAAGTTAGGAAAATAGAAAACGCCATCAACAATATTTCTGAGAGGGAAAAAGACCAAAACAATTCTAGTATTAGCGGGGTACTGGATTGCACAATTATAACCTCAAAGTAAGGTGATCCGAAAACTAGCTATGGTTCAAGATGATGGGGATGGTCAAGGTACTTCCTGTGGATTGCTTTAAAATCCTAGGAACAAGACTAATGATAACACAAGAATCTAAATATGCGAGGTGTACAAACATGATGCACACAAACTTATTTATTCTAAAAGTTGTAATACCGAATCTCCAACTCTACTAGCCCAAGCATTGATCAATCAAATCCTACAACCTTTCTTTATCAATGTGAAAAGGTTTATCAAAGTGACTTGAGAGAGAGAGAGAGTTAATGACATATGAAAAAACATAAAGAAAACAAAATTGGGTGATAGGAAGGAGCTGCATAGTTATCACAAGCCCACTTTAACGACAACAAAATATTAGTTCGAACAACATAAATAAACTTGAAACTCAATCGCAGAGAAGAAGATATACATAAACAAAAAGAAGAAGGTTTATCACTCGAGAAAGGAAAACAAAACACCCAGAGGAGAGGACACATGCATGCTTTCAACTAACACACTGATACCGATATTAGCAAAAACAAGAATAAAACAAGCAGACAAGTGAGATCTCCCAGCAATGCATCCAAATGACAAACCAATTCAAGGAAATGGTGGTTTAATTTCACGATAATTTAAATTTAGTAACAGGAGCAGAGTTTAGAAATATCTTTCCTGTTTCTCCAGCTTACTGAGTGGTCCACACCATCTTCTCATAGCTAGATCTAACACATAAAATTTACAGCCATGGTATGTATTCCCCAAAACATAGATCTACAATACCTTGAAAGAAATGTGGTCTCTAGGATGGCTGTTATGATAGAATATGTGCACAAAACAGCTTGAACTAAGACCCTGATTCCATCATACATGACCAGCAAATCTGTGTCCAACCTACTTATCCCACCTTTCAGCTGCAGCACCTTAGATTGCAAGGAAAATGAACTTCCTTATGAAGTGCCTCAAAGGGATGTGGTCTGGAAAAGACACAACAACAGGATATGCACAACAAAACTAGCCAAAAAAAATTATCCTGCTAAACCATGAACAACCAACATCTGTTCCCCAAGGTCCATATAGCCATCCACAAGATTTTAACATGCCATCCCACTCAAGGCTCCACACCAGAAATCTCCATGCAGCCAGACAACATGACATGAGCAGGTTACGGTCAAAGCTAAGGCATATGCACCCTCTACAACCATGAAATCTTGAGCATCGAGAGAGATAACTAGTTAATATTGCAACAACATGTGCCCAAGGAGGAGGAAGAGTAAAACAAGAGAGAAGATACCAAGCAGGAGAAGGAAATAAAGAACAAATAATGTCTAGCAAATGGCCAGCATTAAGAGAACCCTTTGCAGATTGCTACCACGAGCCAGGGAGGAGGAAGGAAATAGTGATCCAAAAATACAGTGGGCAATGCATTAGCAAATTTGTTTCAGACTGCATAAAACAAGGCACCAATCCAATGTGCAACATCCTCCCAGAGGATTCCTTCACCCAAAGCACTCACGTAACTAGGGAAAAGTGTGTACCCAACCACCAAAAGAAAAATTACAAAGCAGATAGAATTTAAGTTTCTTTTTGGTGTTTCCTTCCATTAAGTCAAGAGTCCAAGCATGGCATGAGAAAGGAATAAGGAAATTAATGGGAGCAGTTCACCAACAATAGAATATGTTTCATTAATACAAGCCTTGGAAAAAGGAAAATAGTGGCTGGCTCCCCTACTAGCTAGAGTCCAACATGCATTGCCTTGAAGGAGACATGATGGAATGGCAGGTGTTCCACCTCCCAATGCATACAAACAAATACCAAGTCTTTTCAAAAATAAAAAATAAAATAAAAAAGGGTATTACGGCCAGCATGGGAAAGAATCAATGTTGGGGTGGGTGGATACCTCCACAAATTAATAAAAACATTTTTATCAGCCAAAGATAAATTTAGAAGGCATGCAACCATGCCTTAGATGGCCATGGAGGAATATTAACATTAAACACGAACACCAAGCTCTAGACCATGGTGCCACCAACAAAATGCTCCACTTGCATGAATCAAGGCTCATTTTGTGAAGTGACCAATCTAAACAGATAAAATCACTTATCGATAACTAACAACAAATTTTATAACAAATTGATGATCAGATAATAAAGTTATCGTCGATCAATAATTAAAATAATAATATTATTACAATTTTTATTACTATTAATATTACAACTTAATAGTACTTATTAATCGCATTAACAAGGACCAACATAAAATATTGACCAAAACAATAACAGCAAGAATCGACAATTCAAAAGAATAATTATTATTATGTAGATGTTCCCTCTACCTGGTCACGCCCTAACAACATTAAGTCATCATTCAAACCACCTATCGAATTTGAGAATGAGATTTTTCCTTATCAAGGTAATCGAAAAGGTGAAGCCAACAAAGATTAGCAGGAGCGCAACAACGTTAAACGCTTAGCAACACGGTCGTCTAAGAAGAAAAAGAAGAACGATGAACGGGGCATTACATTTTATATCAGAAACTTGCATGTTTACGAATAATTAAAATCTTGTAAATATCTTATTGTTTCTGCTTTATCCTAGTGGTAAAAAATTACGATAATATGGGAAAAGTACGAAAGTAAATTGCAATTCATGAGATATAGTACATATGTACTCAACCAACTTATGTGAATTAAAATACACCAAGTGTTTATTAATGATCATGAATGATATTTAATTAATGTTATGAGATGGTTTAAAAATCCTACTTGACTAAACATAACCAATGATCATAGAATGATATAGATTGAATTATGTGAGGTAAGAGGTACATACTTTATTCAGTGACTCAATGAGGTCATTGTATACCTTTATCATGGGTAGGAATAATCTAAGTAGGAATAATCTAATGACACTATGCTTATCCTTTCATCTGAATGAAAGTATAATGAATTGTAAGTTATGGACAACATCACAAGACAACCTTCGTGTCATATGTGTCATACCCATACCAGCTCGAGATGGCTACTGATGCAAGAACATCTCATGTACTCAATTCAAATGCCACTGTATCTTCAATGTAGTCCATTAGGTGTGTGAGTCATGTGAGAAAGAGAGGTAAGAGTATAAGATTTGAAATTTTGAATAAGGGATTTTCCCTCCAAAATGTAATTTATGTTGTAAAAGGCATATCTAGAGTATTAAAGGTTTGAGAAGTGTTGTAAGAGTTTATTTAAATCCTAAGGGTGTGTGTTTAGTAATAAGTGAGTGGTTAAGATTATCAAGTGTGTGTATGTGAGTAGTTATGTTGTAAAGGGGATTCAAAGAGTCACTAAGTTGGTAGGTTGAGTCATAATAGCATATGTAAGAGGAGTTACATTAGTAAGAGTTAGATGCATGAGGTTGGATTCAGATAAGGTGGTGGTAGGATGATGTTTTGGACATGATTCCTCGTAGGAGGAAGAATAGCGGGAGATGGGATTATCATAATCTTGGTATGAAGAATGTCAATATATGAATACAAGTTTAAAATGTGATGATTTTATCTTATTTGAATGAAGGTATCTTTGAGTTCTTAATCAGTGGCAATGGATCCTTAGTGATTAGATAGGTGGTTGCATGATTTTTTGATAAATGCTTGTATGCCTTTACTTTGAAATATGTGTGACATGTTAATGCTCTGGCTAGATGAAGGAACACAATCTTCTATTAGGCAGTTAAGCGCGCCAGCCCCAGAGTAGTGTTGGGATGGGTGACCTCCTAGGAAATTCCCAGTGTCACTACCTCCTAATGTTGTTAGGCCTGATTGGGTGTATACCCGGCTCCATCGTGCGGGAGGGTGTTGGTGTAGTAGCTGTTTAACACAATGAGATCCATCTCCACCATCAGTTCAAGCTTTTGGTGTGACGGAAAGTCATGCAGCTCTAATACCATGAAAGGAATGATAAGAAGATTGTTCCAAGCCGCAATCTTAGATGATAATAGCACACCACATTAGATTTGCAAAATAGAAGAGCTAAAATACCATATATGGAAATTCATCATAATCCATAATGCTCAATGCATTACAATAGAATGATTTTTTTTTAAAGGTACATGTGACACCCAAATATCCAAAGGGTAAAAGAGTGCATCCACACGATACAAGCTTGCGACCAAAATATAAAAGCCTACGCCCAAAACCTAAAATGCCCAGAGGATATATCATTGCATCCAGAGGGTACATGTCAATATCCAATGGATAAAAGAATGCACCCAGAGGGTACAAATCTGCGTCTAGTGGATAAAAGACTGCATCCAAAAAAGAAATATCTAGAGGGTAAAAGAATGCATCTGGAAGGTACACGCTTATATCCAATGAATAAAAGAATGCACCCAGAGGGTACAGATCTACGTCCAGTGGATAAAAGACTACATCCAAAACTAAAATATCTAGAGGATAAAAGAATGCATCTGGAAGGTCTCTTATATCCAATGGATAAAAGAATGCACCCAGAGGGTAGAAATCTACATCTAATGGATAAAAGACTGCATCCAAAACTGAAATATCCAGAGGGTAAAATAATACATCCAGAAGGTACACGCTTATATCCAATGGATAAAAGAATGCACCCATATTTGACCGTCTCAAAACATGGTCAAGTTTACAGTTGATTCTAGGGTTTTGACACCTTATAAATCCAATGCCACACTCTTTTTTAAATAAAACTGCATGCTGCATAAAATTGCTAACAAATTCTGAATACATAAAAAAAAAAATAAACCCTTGCTTGCAAAGAAAAACTTACAAATGGATGTCTACATCATCTATTGCTCTGATACCATGAAAGGAATGATAAGAAGATTGTTCTAAGCCATGATCTTAGATGATAATAGCACACCACATTAGATTTTCAAAACAGAAGAGCTAAAATACCATATATGGAAATCCATCATAATCCATAATGCTCAATACATTACAATAGAATGATCTTGAATTACTCAATAAGAAAGATGTACATATAGGAGTTGGGAAGTGCAACAACTACCTAAATCAGTAGTGAAGAACTCCCACTAACTAATATTGGCACTTAAGTTAACTCCAAAATACTAGTAAGCTAACTCCACATAGCTGAGAAACTAACTCAACACAACTAGTAAGCTAACTCCACACAATGAGTACACCTAAGCAAGCTAACCCAACAAGTGTAGGGATAACACAAGTGTAAGAATTATCCTGATAAATAAATAAAAGGATAAATAATAACCTACACTAACAAGGAAGAATAACAGGATATGGGATTATCATAATCTTGGTATGAAGAATGTCAATATATGAATAAGAATTTAAAATGTGATGATTTTATCTTATTTGAATTAAGGTATCTTTGAGTTCTTAATCAGTAGCAATGGATCCTTACTTAGTGATTAGATAGGTGGTTGCATGATTTTCTGATAAATGTGTGTATGCCTTTACTTTGAAATCTGTGTGACATGCTAATGCTTTGGCTCGATGAAGGAACACAATCTTCTAACTGAATATGATAGTGAAGGTGATTGTAAATGACTTTTTGGAGGTTTGACTATTGTGGTTCCTCGTGGAAAATGAATGAAGTTACTTTACATGAATGAATTGTAACATGTTTTCGGTTCAGTAAGGTAAGTAGAAATAAGAACTTCTTTGAAAAGGTTTACATTGCAGTGATTCAAGTTTGAGTGGCTGGGAATGCTCTGTTCAATCTTATGCTCATGTGAAAGAAGAATTTTGTGATGTTGTGTGCTTTCTAGTACTAGGTAGTACCAATTTGTAGTTTAAAACCTTGAGTAAGAGTTATAAAAGCTATTGTTAACGTTTAAAATTCATTCTTTGGTTGAACGCATAATTTTTATACCCTAAACCCACATGCACAACCAAGATTTTCTTGAGGAAGGAGGTGTATTCGAGTTTCTTTGATGGTGTAGAGCCTCACTATCAATATTTTCTTGTACATGATGTGTAAACAAACCTCCATAGTGAATTTCAAGATTTGAATCGATATTTTGAAGTTATAGTCAAAATACCCTTCTCAAGCTCTCAGAGAAGGTTTCAAATAGACTAAGCTAGGGCTTGACCATTGGGTGCACAAAACTAGGAGAACAAGCATGAAACTTGAAACCAATAATGAATAGTAATTCCTCTAAGAGATTATCTAGGAATTTTGGCTTTTCAGTGGTTGCTTTGAAAGTTATCTATGACATTGTAGAAGGAGGAATGTTCAAACACTGTCAAGGGCTTATTTGAAGGGTGGATTTACAAAGGAGGTAGGTAAAACCCTTGGATTTTTATAGTGAAACTTTAGGGTAATGTTAAAGATATTAATGGGGTCCAAAACCATCTTTCTTATGTATTTTAACCTCACAAAAATGAATATATGGTTGGCAGTTCCCTGTGGGAGACCTAGTAAGGGTTTGAGAGAAAATTTGCAAAAAAGAGACCTATAAGGAGATGTACAAAGCTTTGACCCATGATATTTTACAAGCATGTCTTAGGGGTCAAAATAAAACTATTAGAGGTGGTAGAAATTTTTGGGCATACATAGAAGTTGATTTGGGCTAGTGGAGCAACAATCTTGACTTGAGAAGCATATAAGGGTAGTCTTGTATAATGGATAGATGTGTGAAATTTCTAGTCGTTTGATTGCATTATTGAGTATGATTACCCATGTTTGAGGTGTCTACATGGAGAATATAACCAAGGAACCTTGGAAATGGATATAGAAGCAAGAAAAATTTAAGTGGGTCGAAATGACAAGAAGCTAGAAAGAGCTGGTAGGCAGTTTGGAACAAGGGGATACATGAGAGAATTTTATTTACCTTGAATGAAATTCATGATGGTTTAATATGTGTTTTTGGAGTTATGAAAAGGAAGAGGTATTAAGAATATAAGAAGAGGATTATGAACTAAAATTCATCCTTGAATAACCTAGTAAGAGAGCAAGAACTTGTGTAATTCAAAGAAGGAAAAGTAAGTGTTCTAATTTGTAATGCATGAGATGAGTTTAGTGGTTGAGGTTCACAGAATGATAGTGTTAAGAATGGTAAGAAATATTTTGCATTTAATGAAGTATTTTTAGTAAATAAAACTCATTGATATCTAACATTAAGCCTTTTTGGGCTTATTGAAGATCCTTCATGCAAGGCACAAGTGAAGGAAGTTGTTTAATCCTTCTTGTTGACTGAGCATATGACTGATATTTTATTTTTCTCTTCATCATGTGGTATTAGATCTTAGATATTAGTTGTTAAGTTATTATTTTGAAAGTAATTTTTTGAGTTATTTTGTCATTATAAATGCAAGTTTGGTATATGTCAAGTATTGGAGTTGTTTGGTGGTTTGAAGTAAACTAATTTATTCTTGTGAGTGGTGTATCGGAATGTTTTAGCAAGTTGCTCCTTATAAAAACCTGAATAAGAGTGAAGTAGAGAAAATATAAAGGGAAAAAACCAAAAGACCTTCTTAGGACAAGGTGAGGTGTGTAAAAAAATTGAGAAGTTTAGAGGAATATGGAGGCTAAATTGGCAAAGGAGTTGCTTAGGCGGATGAAGAATAGTGAGAGGAGAAAGAAATAAGAGATAATGAGAGAGGAAGAGAGAAGAAGGAAGTTGTGGGAATAATAAGAGGTGAGAGAGATGAGAAGAAGCTTGGAGCATCTGAATTAATTAGAGTGGAAAGTAAGAGAAATGTAAAGAAAGGTCATGGGTAAAGAAATGGGAAAAGTGAAGAAGTTAGTGTTGAGAAAGATAGTAAGGTGGTCATTGAGGTCAATCATGAAGAGAAAGAAGATATTACAGCAATAGAAGAAGACAAAATGGAAATGATAAAAGTAAAGACAACTCAGCAAGAGAGAGAAGAAATCAAAGATGAGGACAAGGAATCCTTTATTATTGAAGAAGAGTTCAAAGGAGAGCACATAAATGGTGATTTTCAGATTGTCTATATGAATCCAGAGCAGCTAGAAGCATAGATATATTCACTTGAGTGTGCTTTGAGAGGTGATGAGGTGAAATGTAGTGAAGAAGAGGTTGAAAAGATGAAAGAAAATATTGAAAATGAAAATGGAATTGAAGAAAAAATTGAGAAAGATACTCAAATGTATCTTCTTTTTAAATATAAGGTTTTGTGTTTGTGTGAATGTGTATTATAGTGGAAGAAATGGAAAGCAAATCTCCTTTGAGAGCTCAAATGAAGAGAAAAATATTTGAAAATCATTTCATAAGATGAAGACAAAAGAAATGTAATGCCCCATTCGATGTTCCCCCAGTCCCTGACATGAAGACCCTGTTTGCTAAGCATGGGAGATTTGTGTGCATGTGTTCTTGTTGACCATTGTTGACTTTTTCCTTGTCACCGTTAAGATTTTGCACCTTTCCTCTCTTTTTTACCTTTCGGGTCGTTGTCGACACCCCAAACTATGGACCTCGTAGCGTCATGGACGACTATCCGGTTAAAGGAAAATATGGTTATCGGTTCTTCAAGTTTTCCTGGTCAGCGCCATTAACAGGATTAATAATTATTATCATTATTTTAGCCATAAAATCATTAAAATAATGTTTATAATAATATTATAATTTATATTGCTGACTTACGATCAGTTGCTTTTGTGTCGAAATTTTATCACTGGTAATGGATTAACTTTAAGCTATATTTTATTTATTTATCTACTTCATTTTAGGGTCTTATGACCTTTTTAGATTAAAATAAATTAATTAATTAATAGAATTTTAAAAAAAGGGGGGGCGTGAAAATTGGGGCAGTTTTAGGGCAAAAGGGGGGCTCAGGTTACATGGGTTATGTTTTGTTTTCATCATTTTTTTTTGTTGAATGGAGAGAGGGAGAGTTTTTTGCCACCATGGAGGAAGGGGGAGAGCTCTAAGCCAGTCTACACACCACCAGGAATGAGGGAGGCCATTTTTTACTTTGTGGAGACATCCACGCATGCCATAATTCCCCCTACACCGCTTCACCTCCTTCCACGTGGTCATAGCTTAGCATGTTGGTGGATTTGTATGGTTGGCAGCTTATGTGATGATACTAATGTTTGACCAAATGAAAAAATGAGACAGCTTCTCTGGAATGTGATTATTGTAGCATATAGAAGGTGTGGGTTTCCTCAAGAGACAGTCACACTATTTCACATGTGCAACAAACAGGGTTCCAACCCCATCATTTTTCTTTTGCCAGCGTGCTCCCAGTCTATGCCAAATGGAAGCTTTGAAGCAGGGTATGCACATCTGTCAATGCATAAAAGACAGAGGAATTTTGTCAGATGTGGCAGTTGCAAACATAGGTTAAGGATGCCCATCAAAGCATATTGGAAATCTGATTTTTTATGTCACCTTGCTAGCTCCTCCCAATATGCGCCAAAATAGGGATCTTCTTACCCCTTTTTTTTGTAGTTGCCATGATATGAGTATTGGTTTCAGGGTATTCATAGATGAGCTTGTTATAAAGGCCTTCAAAACTTTGAAGGAGATGTATTTGAAAGTTGTAAAGCAACACTTAACAACCTTTTTCCAACACCCTCTCAGCTGCGTCAAAATAAGTGTTTTAGATTGGGTATGGACATCCTTCAAAGAATTATAGAAAAGGGCTTTTGACATTTTTTCAGTTGGAGAAAAACATACTCACAGGGCAGGAGAAATATTTGACAAAATGCCTCAAAGAAATGTTGTCTCAAGGAATGCCATGATTTCAGGTTATGCACAAAATGGATCTGTTCAAAAGGCTTTAGAAATTTTCAAGCAACTACACTTGCAAGTGTAGAGCCTCTTGTCCGTTGCCTACATTCTCTTAGCACGTGTGCAAGAATGGAGCCTTGTGCAGGCCCTAGAAAATTGTCAGAACATAATGGGCAACGTATTCTGTTGGAGAACTTCAAGTGATCAGGAAGTTCGTGTGACATTGTGAAGGTTAGATTGAGGCTCGTGAAATGGTTGACGAAGTGTCCAAGCAAGATGTTGAACCAAATCCTGTGGTGTGACTGACTCCGTTCCTCCCATGCATGGTTCATCTTCCCTTACCTCTCATAATTCTCGTGTTTTTAGTTCTCTTTTTCAACTTAATATAATTTTAAAATATTAGGATTTTAATACTGTTAAATGTTTTTTTTTTTTTAACTCGTTGCAAAAACAATGAAATGTCATGTCAAAACTCACTAAGTTAAAAATAACCCGTTTGCATTAAAACATGAACTTCCACCCTCATTCTGAGGTGATGTAGAAAATTTCCTACCCAACTGGATCACTACAAAATTGCTTTATCGACCAAACGAAATTGACTTCCAGTAATAACATTGATCATCACCCTGTTTAAATAGTTAATTTTTGCATTTTTCAAAGACTCATTAAGTACCCTTCGTAACTCTAAAAATGAGATGTGAAACTTCATTCGTGTACCTTGGTATGTGAGGAGTCACCTTGACCTTTGGTTTGACCCTGAATGAACATATGAGACCCTTTTGACGCTCTTATAAGAGCCCTGTTACAATGTTTTACAGTAGTAGAAAGCTGTTAAATCTAGAAAGTTGGCTTTCGTTTTGAACCGCCATTTGAAACCTGGATAGAGAAATTATTTCCCGTCTTCGCAAACCTCTAGTGTTTATACTAGAAAATTGCATGGAACATTCAATTTAGGGAAAATCACTTTTCTAAATAGTTTGGAAAATCCATTTTGTAGGCCTCCGGTCACAGTGTGACGAGGTCAAACTGGACCAATTTCGACTTGTCGCTCTAAAAAACTTGTCACCATTTGAGAATGGGTTTCTAGTTCTCTGTCCCGTCGACTCTGATGAATTATCCTTATATAGGGGAACTAGTAGGAAGTGTCTCATTGCGTGCTCATCCATCGAACATCAGTTATGGACGTGGTTTTTTGAGCCCTCGAGTTAATGTTTGTTCATTTGCAATTGGGTCAGCTATGACCAGTAGCCCCGGAAAACTAGCTGCCAAATGAAAACTGTTCACTATTTCCAAATTTCGTCAGTTGCTATGAATTCCTGGTATATAGGTGGACAGGTATAATTTAATCGTGGTGTGTGTTCTCATCAAAAGTCAACCTTTGGAAGCGGTTTCTTAGCCTCCGATCCCATTTTGAACATTTTTGTAGGTAGTAAGAAAAGTTAAAAATAGAAAGTTGTGGGACCCTCGTTGGGTTGCCAAACCACCGTGGAAACATTCGACACATGTAAATAGCTATTTAAAACTCTCTAGTGTGATTTGTTGTGTGAAGTAGAACTTTTGACAAAATGGTGCTTTCTCTCTCTTCCCTTCTCTTTCTCTCTCTTGGGTTACAAAATGAAGCGAAATGATATGCTTGAAATACATGCCTCTAAAATTTTTCTTTCGCTTGCAAATTGTAATTATTATTATATGTAAATGGGAAAACTGAAAAATGATAATTATGTTAGATTAGGGTGGATGTCATGCCAGCGATTTATCGTTGATATCAAGCTCACGTGGTCTTTGCAGGATGAAAGAATGACGACAAAAAGGTGATGTGTAATTCATTAATTATCATTGTAATTTATATAGTTCATTGTTAAAAGAATAAATGTATACTGTAGTCTCTTGATACAGAAGGTTATATTGGATAATTGTTGATATGTACGAGATGCTAGTTTCTAGGACATCTAGGAAATGTGCATTTAATCATAGGTTCAATTTTGATTCATATAACACATGGTTAAAAGGGGTTGATATTTATATAAGGTAAATAAATTTGAAGTAATATCTTGTAGTGCATATTTAGTGTTCAATAAATGATTAACAAGTCATCTTGTGCATTCTTACTTTGTAAATGTAATAAAGAGATTTAATCGAAACACACTACCCTTGTTCAATATCGGGACACAACTTGTTTTCCATGTGCGATACTCCTTACCGTAGAAGACATTGAAAACCGTAGTATGAACTTAATCTTTTCTCTCGATGGAACGTTCTAATTTAGGCAAATCAGAGCTCAAGAATGGACTTATCGTCTTAGTCAATAGGTTTAGTGACATTGTCTTAACCCGTCTGATAGGAGTGACACAGTCAAACTTTTCTTGGAGTGTGTAGAGCTAACCCCTCCTTCGTAGCCTAGCAGACTACCTTGTATTTCAAAGTTATATTTAAAATTAAAGTTCTTCATTGAGTGAAAACCTTGTTGGATCCAGATGACATGGAAGGAGGTTATGACTTAGTTGCTTTAGGTCTTAATCTCTTGTTAATGAACCCCTTCGCTCCGCTCAGCTAAATGAAGACACTTGCATGTTTATCAAAAAACTTCTGAATATCAAGATATGTGACTATATTTTGTGGTTGATCTTCCATGGAGAATAATCATGTTATGAATACTTCTACCCCCTTTTTAATAATCTTCTGCATTTGGTGAGAATTAATCAATTGTGGATATTTTGCATGTAGTTATCAATTTCAAATTGTCTTCCTTCAAAATGAAATCACATGAACAATTCCTGGAAATTTATCTCTATGGTGCCTAAAGTTGTGAGCCACTGAACATCTAAGACAATATCATCTTTTTCCATGGGAATAAAAAACATATGG
The DNA here is from genome assembly GCA_019776745.2 of Taxus chinensis. Classification (NCBI taxonomy): domain Eukaryota; kingdom Viridiplantae; phylum Streptophyta; class Pinopsida; order Cupressales; family Taxaceae; genus Taxus; species Taxus chinensis. The sequence goes on along the minus strand of CM034148.1, from coordinate 333,776,805 downwards.
GACTCCATGTTGTAGTCACCCATCATAGTTCATATTTTATGGCATTTGCTTGAACATTGAATTGTTCCACCATCTACGATCATTACTTGAAATTTAGGTGCTAGGTATATGAAATAGTTTATAATTATTTCCAACTTATTATTGATAAAATTATGTGTACTCTCAGATTCAATAAATATTTTTACCTTTTGCTTATTAAGGTAACCCACCAGCTGAAGGGTTTATGGAGTGTTAATACTAGATAGAGCATGACATGAGATAGTCAGTTGGGCCTCTTCACGTTCTTCCTTTGGTTATGCCACTTCATCACTTGATATTTCTACATATTTTTCCTCCTCACCCATCCCTTCAATGTAAAACAATTTATTCTCTGCACATTTATGTCCTCTACTCCATTTACTATCACAATTGAAACATAAACCTTTTACTCATTTCTCTTCAATTTTTTGAGGTGTCAAACGTGTTGGTTGGTGAAATTATGGTGTTGGATTCATGTGTTCCTTATGATTAGTGAGACATCTTTTTTAACATATCTCTTTCCTACACACAATGAGCAATGATCATGGATTTTGATATGGAACCTAGATTAAGAAGGAAAAAATCAAGTTCGATGTTATCATTGTGTCCACCCAAAAAGAGATCAATTATATGATACTCTAAGATGTCATTCACTTGTAAGGATAGATTTTGGAACTTTTGGATTTAATACTTGACTAAACCTATCTATCATAGCTTGCCTATCTAGCTAAAATACTTCTCTATAACACTACTACTACTATAGAGTGTTTTGAGATCATCGGTGAACATAGACCAGGTAATAAAGACACCCTTATTTTTATATTTTGCACACATCCATCCATACCAAATGATTTTTTATGTTTCTAGGTACAAGAATGCCATTACCAACATTTTCCCACTTGGGAATTGATGCAGATCAAATAAATTCTCCATTTGGCTGATCCAGGTGATCAGATCATTCCCATTGAACTTTCATGTCTCCACTTTAGGAATAATGTTAGGCCATTGGTTAGAAAATTAGGTGGTTTGTGCAAAGGATCCACCCTAATTGGTTTGGTTTGAATCAAAGTGTGCATTTCTTGAGGAACCCATGTAACTTGAATGGAAATTATTTATAGACTTTATGCATGAGCTCAATTGTAGAAACTCCTTCAATGACTCAAATTCCATCTTCATTTCACCCTAAATTATTTTCAATTTATCGTCCAATTTTGAAATCACTTCACCCTTCATTGTGTTTAATCTATGACAAAACTCTGTATCTACATTTTTCACCTAGTTTTTCACCATGTCCTCAACTTCGGAAACTATCTCTAATGCTCTAGAAGTTGAAGATTCAAAATGCACATCTTCTTTATTGGAAGTTTGATGTTTCCCTTTGCCTCTAGTTGATCTTTATGTCATGATATATGGTTTGTATCTTGGGATAATAGGGTTTGGGTACAAATTTAGGGATTGGTGTTTTGTACGTTTATCAGCCAAATAGAGAGAAACTTAGAGAACAAAACCTAGCTTATTTTTGGCAAGCTTTTCAAAAATCTAGGAAACTTGGAAACTTTTGAAAAACTATAACCTAAGGATTGAATATATGTAAAAACCTAAAATGGATATAACTAGTGAAAAAAAATTCCACATATCTTAAAATTTTTGGATAGACTTACTTGACTAATTTTGCCACTTTAGTTAAAAATTTGAAAAAAAATCGCCACTATGTTGAAGATATGTTCGAATCTTCAAAATTAGGGTTTTGACCCAAATCTAGCCAAATCGAAGCTCTAATACCAATTTAATGAAATTACTTTTATAGATTGGAATATCATAAAAATAGAACACCAAAATAAAGATAAATGATCACAATATACAAGTAGAATGACTTGGCCACTTTAAGGGGGAAACCTCCAAATCATAAAATAAGACTCAAGTGCTCAATATGATGCTTACCTACTCCCTATAACCTCTTATATATACCTTTCCTATGGTATGGATAGCACCTAGGCCAGCCTACTAAACATATGAAATCAGAAATGAATGATATATGACAAGAAAATGGATTATATAAGCCAAAGTTCATCCCTACATATCTTATATAAATTATATGACTAAGGGCATAGCGAACCCTAATAACATCTATGGTTTTCCATAGAAGGATGATTGTAGAAATAATGATTAAGCTTATTCAATCAAAATTGGGTTCACCAAACTATTATGCCCTAAATCAATTTGTTTAGGACATAATTACGATTATAATATAGAAATGATACACATTAAGATTATGAAATCCACATCCAATATTCATATTTGAACATACAATAAATGATTAAGGGATTTGATTTAATTAGGTAATGTGTTAAATATAGAAATTGACATAAGGATGAGTACACTTGTCTTTTTACCTATTTATGGGATTATTTGGATGTGAATCTAGAAGAACATGATGAAAATCTCATGTACTTGCTTCATCTTTTAAATTAGGGTTAAAACTACCATTTATAAAAAAGTAACCAACAAAACATAATTGACTTGTACAAAATTTCCAGAGTTACACAGACTTATATAGTTGATTTATGGACTTAAGTTTCAGTTTTTGTATCTTTGTCTCACTATGATATATACTTTTTCACTTTCAGTCCTTCCATATGCATGTGAATGTACATGTAATAGAAAACACTAGCTCTCAAGATGAGATAATGGAATATGGTTTTGGAATATTTGAGTTGAAACACCCCTGTGATATTTACATAGCCCCTTGTAGAACACACTCAAATGTAGTTCTCATACCTAGTGGAAGCTTAATTGTGTTCCTTTTGACTACATGTATGGAATTAGATGTTAGCTATTGATACATGATAATACTTTCTTTGACTTTTCTTGGAATGCTCTTGACCTAGCTTTGTTTGTTCTTAACCTAGTTTGGACTGCTTTAGAATTTTTAAGTGCTACTCTTGATGTATTATCTTGTTTTAGGGAAGAATAAGGTATTTTTTCTTGATGCTTGATAGACATTTCTAGATGAGATATTGAGAATCGCTAGTTGAGTAAATGATTTTGTTTTACTTGTATTTATAGAAATCCAGAGGTAATATTTCAAAATAAGGCTACCCTAAGGGGAAACAAACCACTCATAATAAGATTCCCATGTGATATTTTGGTCATTAGAGGGCCCTCAACAAGATCAACTAGAAGTATAAGATCAACTAATCGATCATATCCCTACTAGATGGTTGTGTCTAGTGGGACAAAAATCTCAAGTGATGATCTAGAAAGGTTTGCACATGATATAAGGTATGTTTCTGACAAATAGAGATGATCGTGTAGGTTTTTGAGTTGTAAAATACGATATTGTAATCCTTGGGATATTGTAGGATAATGCGTTTGAGCACACAAGTCATGTGGAAAGGATGTAAGACAAAACTAGCTTTTCAAGTGCCAAATTCCAAATTTTGGTGTCTGCAATTTGTTAATGTTTGTAAAAAACACAACATTTTTTTTCTTACCTTTGTTGCTTAAATTTCTTTATTTCATTATTTGATTAGTGGTTTGGAACTTAAACTAGATAAATTGTGCTCAAATATGCCTAGTTTCCCTCAATTCTACCTAAAACTATGCATTTTCACATACTTGGGCCAGATTCAACCGTATAAATATATTCAATCAAGAAATTATGATAAATAGTGCCCCAACATGCTTGATTTCCCCCAATGTATTCTTATGTGTCTAATTTCTTCTAATCGGGCCCAATTCAGTGAATTTTCTCAAATAAAAACATTTGATTGCAAATAATGATAATGGTGCTCATATGTGATCAATTTTGCCTAAATATATGTTTTTTTTTAATTATGGGCAAATAGTTTTTTGAAAGGGACTATACCCTTATACAAAAGTGCTCAACAGAAAGATTTTATCCCAGAAAATCCCAACAACAGAAAATAATATGTCGAGGAAAGAACCAGCAAAAGCAAACTAGCTGCTACAAAAACAACTAATAAACAACAACATAACAGCAACACAACTGCCTAGTAACTGCGTATTAGACCATATGCCTAAATGTAGCAATGATAGCACCCAAAAAATACAAGAATAAAACCTTATCCGAAACAGTGGGGGATTTTGATTTGGTGTTTCCTTTCTTTCTCCTATCCACCACTGTCCATTCATTATTTCCCACATCCACTGAAATCAGAAGAATAACTACAATGGATTTGATAGGGGTGTTACCCATAGGAAGTAGAAATGAAGAATCCTTGAACTCAGAAACAACACCCTGAAAAGAAGAGACTGGAGGCATCTCCATTTTGCTTTGCGATCCATCCCCGACGGGAGAGGTAGATTCCTCAACCAGTTATGAATCAATTGTAAAATGTTTGGGAAGAGAATCCTTCCACCATGCTATATTGATCTTACGTTTTGAGTATTCACACTCAACTTTAGCATGACCAGTTTGGAAGTAATGCCAACATCGGAAGGCAAGTCTCTCATAGTTAATCCTCTGCACCCAGAGCCTGTCACCGATTTGTAGATTGATATATGCTGGTAAGGGTTTTGAGGTATTGAGATCAACCAGGATTCCTGCATAAGTAGTATGGGTTTTAAAGGAGGTCTTATCATCAACTGCCGCACATGAGCCTAGAGTATCCCCAATAACAATGAGACAAGACCTATTTTAGAGCTGAAGCGGGAGTCCAGACAAGAAAACCCAAATCAGATAGGTATCAAAAGACTCTTTTAAGGGATCAAAAGATGGATACCATGGTTTGGACATCATCCCATGATCCCCCCAGACCCAATGTTGGCTAAATATTAAATCCCTATCTTTAGGGGATTCAAAGATAACAATAAAGAAAGGCTTTAGCACAAGGATACAACTTAATTTTACCTTGTATCTTTTCTCCCCATCTCTGAGCAATCCAGTCATGAAGTTGAGAAATATTAGGCCAAAATTTGTGAAATCTACAAATGAGACCTAGCTGGGAAAGATTTTCCTCCTCCTTAAGAACCCTTAGAAATAGATTCTCATTGATTTTCAGCATCAGGACCTCATGAGAGGGTTTTAAGAGCTCATTTTTGGCATGCTCCTTCTGTCTGGATACCGCTGAAGTATAAGATCTAAACTTATTAACCTTGTTATGTTTTCCTTGGTTTTGGCTAACCCCTGTATCTCTCATTCCATCACTAGATCCATGCTTACCCGTTTTGAAAGGAGCACTATTTTGATCCCCATCCCTTGCATAAGATACATGATCAAAGTTTTCCTTGTCTCCACTTGTAAAATCACCAGATTTCTTGTTTTCCCCAGGGGATTTGATTCCACCAGAGGTACATGTATTCTCAGATCTGATTTTATTATAACTAGATTCCACTAAAGGTTGTTGTATATTCAAGCGTCCAACACTCTAATGCTTAGCAAAAACTTTCTTTAACGGAGAGGGTAGAGAAAGCTAGTGGTTAGAGCCGCTACCACCAGTCAAACCACCACTCATAGAGGGAAGAGAACAAAAGTCATGGTTTCCCCCTTTAGTGAGAGGGACAGAAGAAGGGTTCGTTATTATTGTTGGCACACTATTCGCAGCATGAAGAGGAGGCATTCACACCTAAGGGGAGGGGTTACTCGTAAAGGAGCCCCTGGAAAAACACCACCAGCTTCGTCCCTGTCATCACCAGCCACGAACGAGCTGCAAACAACCTAGCTTATGTTTGTGGAATTCCCTTAACGAGATAATTAAATAAATTTAATATTCATTTTAATTTGCATATTAATATTCAAAGTCATGAGCCCATTTTAGAGGTAAAATGGGACCCATGACTGTGATAATTGTTTTGATTTTCCGCAAACCAATTTTTTTTAAAATGATAATAATAATATAGTGTATTAATCATTCTCAAAACAATTATTAACTTGACGTAAATAAGGATTCTAACCTCGTAATCCCTCTTTCCATGCAATAACTTATATTGTTAGTGGAGTCCCACTTTACCACCGTCACGATAGGTTTATTGTCAACTCTTAATAAAATAATCATAAATTTTTTAACTAGCTAAAGCAGAGTTAAGCCGACTTCTTGTCCCTCGTGTCATTTTCTTGACGTTGTAGTAATGACACGTAAATTATTTTAATCCTCCAAGTTGTTCGCGATTGTGGATTGGTTTCGCTTCGCCATATTTTTTGACTTAGTCACGCTATCTTTGTAATGAGCAATCTTAGTCGTCATATGATTATTTACCATTAAATATTACCATGTTATTACCTTTCCCATCTTCAATTGGGATATTTGGTTATCTATTAATGTGTTTTGGAACTCGCGTTGTGTGAGGCGTGAAAATTATTCAATGATGGATTTCATCCCATATAATTTTTTTTAGTGATGGATGCCATCCCATCGAGTGTATTCTTCATAATATTTACATATTGTAAATGGGTACCTCATCAGGCCTGATTGTCGAGACCCATTATAGAGGATTCTTATCCTTCTCATTTTATATAGGCCTTCCTAAGTTACACTTAAGGGGGTGTTGGTGCAATATTATATTTGCACTAATATTAAGTTGACTTAGGTTAGCTTAACTATACTATGTTTATTTTATGAACACATAATAGGCTTAGAATAGGATAAGTGTAATCACTAATCACTTTCCACTACTTCCCACATGTGTCCATTATGTCTCCATCACTTCATAAATGTGTGGGTTACTCAGTATAGACACTAAAATCTAGTAACTTGTCCTTATGCAATGCCAAGTTTGAATTTGTATCCTTATCAAGACAAATTCTCACATTCAAAATACAATCTCATCATCTCTCCAACCGTTCTACAACTTGCTTATCTTTACATCATGCTATGTCACCAACTTTATAAATATTATTCAATCAAATAGACATGACACATATGATATTCATTACACAAATTTTAGTTTAGGATTTTATCTCTCTTATCCAAAACCATATTGAATTCTCAATCAACGAATCTCATTTTGATGATAAATCATTCTTTGGACCATTTCATCTTCATATGGTCAGTCTTATCATACTATCTCACATACAAAAAAATAATATAAGCAAGTCATTATCAAATTATAAATCACCTGACATTATTACAAGATCCTATTGCAAATATCATTCCAAAATCATTCAAAGAGTTCCTAAGTCTACACAAATAAGTTACACGTCATCTAGCGAAATCCCTACTACAAGTCTAAAACACTCAACTAGATTAAGGAATTTAGCTTCACCCATATACAAGCATGTAAAGACCGTAGATCCATGTCCTAAGTAAGAGAAAATTCATTCCAAACATTGTAAAATGGTTTCAACCAACACAAGTGTTAGGTAATATAGCTAAATATCACAACACATTCGACTACTACCACACTAGGCATGTGCAGGGTGCATTCCATACTACATAGTTAGCCCACTATCTTGGTGTTAAGAGATAGAAGGGAACCCCCTAGGAGGTTGGTTAGCTATACACACTTATACAAACACCTTGGAGAACATAAGGCTTGATTCTGCATCGAGGATATGTAGTGTAGCACTAGGACTGGTTCAACGGCTGGGAGTCTAACCACCCAGGGTGGTCCAACCCCAAACATAGACATGTTTTTCTCTTTTTGTTATTCTCTTCAACATTGTGGACTATAAAATCCATTATTATTATTATTATTATTATTATTATTATATATCTTTTTTCCGAGAGGGCACCTAAAAGGAAGAGCTCTCTAATTTTAAAGTTTGGTTTGTTAGCTTTCTTCCTAATCCACTTGATATCATTTTCTTTCATGATGCCATGGTCCCTAGTTTTGTCTATGTATAAAAGAAAAACCCTTTCATAAAATTTTGCAGTTATGTATAACTTAGAGTAACACAATTACATAATGTTAAAATAAAATATTATACATTGAAAAAACTTACATATTTTCTAAATGAACTTAACATTATTAAATTAATATATGCTAGTTTTCAAACATAAAATCATGTTTTACATAAGTTACTCATAAAGATAGTAATGTACTTTCAAATATGAGAAAATAATTAATTTTTTATACACAATATAATATGTAAACACCTTTAAAATACTCGTTACGCATTATAAACTCTGAAAAAGTCCATATTATCCCATAATCATTGTGCAACCATCCTATGGCCATTATCAACGATATTCAACACATTCTGCGATTTTCCGCTATTTAATGACATTTTCCAACATCTCGCCATATCATTATAATCAAAGTTTTCATCCATCCTGATCATTAAAATAACCTCGTTTATCAATTCTACCATCCACACAACATACAAAAATAATATTATTCGCTTATATCCCACTTCTAGAATTAATTAATTAACTCTACAACACTCAAAACATACCATGCCCCCCTTTATCTAATTTAATTAGCTATTTAATCCAATAAAAATTAAATAAAAATGAATTATCTACTCACCTTCCACTCATCTCCACTTCACTAGTCATCCCACTCAAGTTCTAGAACGGGCTACAATCTTGGTATAATATTCCAACTAATTAAATAAATTGTCCGTACAACCAACTTTGGAATAAGTCAATTAAATCATTAAATCCACAAGACAATGCTTTTATTAAATTAAAAGCTTCATTTAATCCCCATTCATTTGTCAACTAACAATAATGGATCAACCTTGACTAAACATCAATGGCCATTGATCCAGTCAATTCCACATTATGCATTCAATAACCTTCCAGAAGCTTCTCCTTGTTCTATAAATAAGAAGCTTCTTGCCTTCCATTTTCATCATCTGAAGCGTAATAAATTGTATTGACATTCTGCCAAAATACTGCCAGAGAACCAGTATTGTTATGTTGCCCATTTGATCACCCATTCATCACTAATCCATTCATTCATTCAATAAATCAATCATTAATCCCTTTACATTGCTCGTAGTTGAGTTTACTTCCATTCGAAGTCAATTTGGAACAGTTGCATATTAGAAAAGTCAATCTCTTATCAAGATCCAACAAGAGTGTCACTCGACCCCACTCTTCAGCACCTCTTCACTTGGTCCAATCTAAGGTTGCATGAAGTTTGTTTGGGCTGATTTGCATTTCATTTCATTGTATGTTGCTTTCTGTGTTTTTATTTTCTCTTGTATACATTTTAACACACCCAGTTGAACACCCACAATTTCTTATCATTCTTTGCAAAACTAATATTTTTTTCATGTATTTTCTATTGTTTGGAGACTACTGGCCAATTTTTGGGTCATTCCATGAGTTAGATTGAGAGCAGTTTTCAAAACTTAGACATTTTGGCCATATTTTGTCATTTTTTTCTTGTAACTGGATAATTTGCATTTTCGTGGCCTTCTTTGCACTAGTGTAACCCGTGACCTACACCAACATATTATTCTAGTTTTTCTTGTAGGTATGCAATTCTGTTACAGTCTCTACGCTAGCATCTTGAGTGTGTTTCCATTCCATTCTATGTGTTAGCCTTCAAACAAGATGCGTTTGTGTTATATTTAAAGTGTGTTTATGTGCTTTTCAGGTGCATTTTCATTCAACTTATTTGTGTTTCTGTGTTTAGTCTTTGCACTAGCGTTATGTATAAAATTTTAATTTTCTGTAAATTTCCATAATTCGAATAATTTATTACCTATTTTTTGTTAATTCTATGAAAAATTCCTGCATGTTTTTCACATAAAACCGAATCTAACATGCATTTTGATCATTTTTTCTAACCAAGTTGCATTGGTTCTCTTTTTTTCTTTCATTTCTAACATTTCATTCCTACAATCAAAATTGTGTATGCTCTTCTCTCACACCCTTTTTGGGTGAAATTGAAAATCAAAAGTGATTAAGATTGTTATATTACTTTGCTTACACTTGTATCATTTCTAATCTAATGTGTTTCATTTCTAAATCCAACTTATTTTATTTTTTGCTTGCTTCATTTCTAAACTTGTTGTCTAACTTGTTTTATTTCCTAACATAGTATTTATATAGCCTAAACCATGCATGCTCTTCTCTCGTGCCCCTTGGGTGAACTTGAGAATCATAAATGGTTGAAGTTGTTTCATATCAATCTTGTATTTGGTTAATCTTGTTTTGCAGGATTTTTAAGCCAAAGATTGCCAAACTAAGAAAAATTCATTCAAAAACAAATCAATCTACTAATACATTTGCGCGTAGGACCTTCTTGCTTTAAAAAATGCTATAAATTCAAGTATAGCTTTGGTTTATGCTTGTCATTTTTCGCACTCATTTTTTATAAAAGTGGGAAAGAACTTGCATATTAAACACGCATACTTGTATTGGCACGTAGCAACGTGGATTTCATCACCACCTAGCTACATCGGTGATGTTGACCTCACTACCATGCACCACTCATATTGTATTTGCATTGCACCTACGACCTATTCTCCATCAGTGTTCAGCATTTTCCTTGCCTTTGTCCCCCGCTTACAAGTAAATTTTTCGTGACATGTTACTACGATCATATGCCTAAAATAGTTGTAACTACAAATTTTGTGGCATCATCCCTATAAATATTTGGGGAGAAATAAGGACATCATTCACTTACCATTCCACCATTACCCTATTGCTCAATCATAAAACCCATCCTTGGAGTGGTGATTCACTTCTAGAAGAGTGATATTATTGACTGGGTGAGTCTCTTTCAGTATTCCACATGTTCCCCATACCATTTTTGTCCCCGTACAGATTTCGTATATCACGTCTGGGATATATCGAAAGACGCATCTTATTAGGAGTTAAAAGAGTCTTTGCATTTTTTCATTCCATGAAATTCTGCTTGATTGCATTGTCATATTTTTACATTTCTTGATGGTATTTTTCCTTTAAGCTAAATCAAATCACATATCATTACTTGCTTGTTGTTTGTAAACATTGTTTTGAATCAAAACTTTTATTCCACAACACAATCAAAATCAAATCCAATCCAATCAAAAATTCAAAATGAAATTTTATCCTTTGTATACACACCCTTTGATCAAACTAAAATTTATTTCTTAAACACATTTAAAAGTTAGCACCAAGTAAAAAAAAATCCAATACTATCCTGTGAGCTTGAAAATAATCCAACACTTATCCAAATTTTGAGCTTGTCAAAAACCACAAATTCACCCTTCACTTTAGGTTCTTTCCTTTAGAAAAATGGTGATTACTCACAACAAAATCCATAATATCTATGATATCTTTGATAGAGTCAACCCTCTTGGAAAAGATGGTTCTGATGAAGAGAACGAAGCTAGACAACCTGAACTTACTAAAGAATAAAAATAAAAATAGACAAACTAGTGAGATAAAATAAAAACCAGTTGCTTCTTCGCATCCTATAAATGGGAGAAACACTATCATAAAATTTTGGTGAAGATAACTTTCAACATATCATAGAAAACCTGAATCAAACAAACAAAATCAAAATTCCAACAATTCAATTAAAACATCCAACGAAGCCTTGTTAGATACAACCCATGATATGACACAACAACTCTCCCATATGGATTCTAAAGTTAATGAAAACTCAAATGATGAAGAAAAAGAAAAACCTAGTCAAGAAACCATTGAAGTCATGGACACCCACACAAAATTTTCATTCACACAAGAGTGGAAGAAGATGAAAGAAATGCTAATGGGATTTCAAAAACAAACCAAACAATTTAACTTTGAAGAGATTTATCCTTATCCATTTGATAAAGACATGTTGCATATACCATTTCCTCCATCATTTGAAACTCACAAATTTGACAAATATAAAGGAAATAAGACCCAAGACAACACATAAAATAGTTCTTCATGGCATGCCAAGAAGTAGCTTACAATGGCATATACCTCTTGCATCTTTTACCTAAGATTTTAGGAGGACAAGCTTTAGATTGGTTTTTACAACTTCGTAAAGGATCCATTACTACTTTTGTCAACTTATTGGAAAAAAAATCAAACACTTTTTTTTTATCTTAGATTTTAAGGTCACTATGATGGACCTTTTCAACACAAAGAAAAGAAGTAATGAAAAATTCACGTCATTTCTCAAAAGATGACAAGAGATCACATGTCGATTCCTTTGTTTAATTCCTGAGAAACAATTAGTGAGCATTTTCATACCTAATCTCAATCTTGAATTATCATTCCAAATGCAAATGCATTGCTTAACCAAATTTGAGGAAGTAATCGAGAAAGGAAAAAATTGAGAGATCCCTCATTGCTAAGGGCCTGATCAAGACTCCTTCTAGGATCAACCTAACAAGGATAACAATCAAAATCAAGACAAGTCAAAATTCATCAATCAAAACCATAACATTTTGAACGATGGGATCATTGATTCTTTCCACATTCAAAATGTTCAAAACATTCAATCAAAATCAAACAAGTCCACCAATCAACAATCATTATTCCTAATAAAGAAACCACTCCTCTTAAATTCAAATGAATACAATTCATACCATTTTGAGAAATTATTTCTAGCAATTTTTTTCACTTAGCAAGCACAGATATGGTCATTTATGCAATCTGAAAACCCTTCAAATAGTGGAAACTGAAACTAACATGGTATAAATAAGATGAATATTATGAGTACCACCGTATTAAAGGACACCACACAAATCGTTGTATGAAACTCCGCCATTGCATCCAAAATCTAATTGGTCATGAAGATATAGAAGTCGAAAATACATCTGACACTAAAACACAAAGTGAGAAACTAAAGGTGTTCTAGGACCCCTTTCTATAACATGGTATGAATGAAAAAGTTAAATACAAGGGTCAATCCTCAAACAATGTCAAATTTGATTTCGTCATTTCATTTATAGATCATACACCTAACTTCATGGCCACCATCAAAATCCACTCGCTTAACTATGTAATAACAACGCGGCAGAAAAAGGTTTGGGTACTTGTAACAAAGTAGCCTTCTATGTCCACAATACCTCAAACATCTAATCCTAAGTCTATTTGATCCAAAACAAACGTCCAATACTAAATCTTCCTCTGATTCTTAGGATATTATCAAACAATTGTATAATACATCTTTGCAAATCTCCCTCATGGAGTTGTTTAAGACATCACATGTGCTTCAAGACATCCTTACTTTCACACTACACATTACACATGTTCCTGAGGATATCAACACCTAACAATTCCAAGCCTTGATTGCAAATATTTCACCCAATAGTCATATCCTATCATTTTTTCCTAATTTAATAAAATTTAAATCTTTATCAAAGGATTGAGATCAAATGAATATAATAGTAACAAACAAGATCTAGCATGCAATAAACAAGCAAGTGTGTGAGATAGGAGATAAGAGTGACTTATCTTGTATCGAGAGATCTAGGATGATTTGGGGCTGGAGATTGACTAGAACATGTTGAATCTATAGTTTATAGACTTTGTCTGATAAATTGGGATCTGAGACCTCTTTAGATAGGAGCACCCTCAAGATGACAAGACCGCCCGAATGCAAGTTTTTGATTTGGGTGCTATTATCCTTGCATCAAATTCACTTCTGGTCTTTTTAGGGTCTAAACTTGCTCCCTTTATTTGATTGTTATTTGCTCTAAATTTGTCATGGGGTTTCTTTATTGCACATATTCCTGTAAAATAAACCCTAGTTACCCGCATAAAGCTCAAGTAAACATTATATGGAATAAATAATGCATATGCTTTATTCGGACTGGCCTAGGAGGTCACCCTAATGTGATTGTTACTGAACGTTGCACTACATTTCAAACTCTATATAGTTCTTGTGAGTGTGTGATTTGAATTATGTCCCTCGAAGCTAAGTTTCCCTTGTTCCGGTCACACCAAGATAGTAGGCTACAACCAATTTTCCCCCAATATAAATGTGTGAGATGGAATTCATAATAATCCCTCATAAGTAATGAATGATTTAGCCCAAATGCAATCTTTAAGTAGTGATCCTTGCCTAAATAGTATATAGTAAGTATTATCTCCCAATTTCCCAACCCCTAATATTAGTGAGTAATTCATGTATATATATGATTCCCTTGTTTGAATTTCATCATGAATAACTAAAAATTTGACCCAAAGTGATAAAAGAGACTATAGAAAATAAACCAAATTATGTGGCAATTCAAAATAAAGAAAAGGATGGGAAGGGATAGAAGCACCCAAAGGGGATAGTAGCATATGGAGCACTTTTATCCCTAATGGGTGGTAGTGTACAAGATTCTCATAAGATATAATGGTCAATAGAGAGTTGGGTTACATGTCATTTAGTGTCCAAAATTAAAGTGATCATTCCAAAAAAGTAAATAATAAGAGTATGGGAAAGATAAAAGTAATGAAAGAGTAAAACAAGTGTTGCTAATGTCTAGTCTTCTCACTTTAGGAATCGTGCATATAATGGCATACCTAAAAGAGATGATGTAAGTAGAAAGTGTGCAATTTTGTGACTGCATGTCTCCACAATCTTTTCAACCCAAATAAACAAATAACAATTCCTTATATATTGAAGCATTTATTACCAATCATAAAATCAAACGAGTACTCGTAGATGATAGAATCACGCTAACTATTTTATCCATGAAACTATGTGATTCCTTGGCTATACTGAAGAAATTCTTGGTGCTGATGTCATAACTATTCGTGGGTATGATAATCATGAGAGACAATCCGCAGGAACAGTCACACTATTACTCAATATTGGACTAATAACCTTAGAAACCTTATGTAACATTGTGGACTTTGAAGTTACTTACAAAATTCTCCTTAACCGACCATGGATCCATGCCATGCAAGTCATCTCATCTACATGCCATTAATGTATTAAATTCCCCCATTAAGGTAAATAATTCACATTACATGCCAATAGTAAACCACTCGATTATTGTATAATTCTTGAGGGAAGGTATAGACAAGCAAACTATTGTGCACTTTCAGAAAAATACACTCCACCTCATATCATCCCATTTTTTGACCATTATATAATTCTTGAGGGAAGGTTTAGACAAGAAAACTATTGTGCACTTGCAGAAAAATCCACTCCACCTCATATCATCCCATTTTTTGACCGCATGTATTGATCCTGATACACTTTCAAATATTATTTAAAAAATAGGCACAAACAGTCTTAAGACTCTATACCTTCTACATCCATAATCCACCTAATACATCCACTAATCCACCTTCTACATCATCTAATACATCCACTAATTCATCTGAGCAAATGTCGACATTCAAAATCATTGATAAAGGATGCGGCGAATACAAATTTCTAATTGTTGAAAATTACTTTCACATAGGAAACATACTTTGATCTCCACACAACTATGGAAAATAAAATCCTTTACAAATAACACCCACATAAAAACTTGGAAAATATGTTTTTCAAAAATTCGGATACTTAGAACATGAGAAAATTCCAAGTTCTGAGAGCTCTTGGTTGTATTATGATCAGTTTGTTGCATGTTATCAATCACCCGAACATGTCATAGAAAAAAATCATGAAAAATACGGAATGGAATGGTAAAGGTCTTGGAAATAATGAACAAGTTTTTCTAGATCATGTTATCCCATCAAAAAAGCTTAACTCATATGGTTTAGGTTACAACCCCGATGCTTTCACGTGCAGAGTGTCTGTTGATACAACGAATAATGGTGAAGATATTGAATGTTATGTTGAGATAGGTTCCACACATGAACTCTTTGAGGACCTCACTAATAAAATATTTTTTGACTAACTTTCCATTCACATCATCACCTTTGACATTGTCTACCCTCCGCTTATCGATCAAGACCAATCAAATCACATCTCTATGGACCTCTCCCAAAATTACAAGGCCATCAAGGAGTTTCTTGGAACTCAGGCTCACATACCCCCTTCTGATTACACGAATGGACTTGATATTAATATAGATGTTATAGCCTACTTTGGTTTTTGGGGTTGTGTAGTGGACAAAGAAGACTGACTTTATGTTGCATTCATGTGTAGCTAGTAATGCCTATTCAGTGTCAAACGTTGTGAAAGAGGGTAGTAGCAAAGTTTTCCTAGTATCCAGGAAAGAGAAACCAGCATGCCTTGATGGTATTGCACTTATTCTAAGTCGTAAGATCTTTTCAACATGTATAGTTAATGTTGTTTGTATTTATAGTGTTGTTTCTTGTGGAAAAAATAAGGTTGATTTTACGTTTCATTCATGTGTAGGTGACAATGTGTATTCACATTCCAATGTTATGAATGAGTGTAGTAACCAAGATTTTCCCCTGTCCACACAACAATAGTCAACATGTTTGGATGGTATGAGGATGGTTTTCAATTGTACAAGGAGTTTGAAAAACCTAGTGTATTTTATATTCCTATTTATTCTACGTCTATTTTTTACGCGGGGTATAATTAATAACTTTCTATAGTGTGTTATATGTCACGAGTACTCCCAGAATAGTTAGGGCTGGTGGATTGACACTAGAAAGTAGTTTGAATTTTATGCTAAACACGTGCAAAGACTTCTTGAAGTCAGTGTTGTATTTTCAAATTCAAAACATTTAAAATTCATGTATGTGAGTTTCTGAATTAGATTTCCTTTTGAGGATTCTAAGCATATTTAAATTATATATTTTTGGGGTCTTAGCCAATATAGGACCATTCTTGTAGAATATGGATAGTAGAGTTTGAGAAACAATTTATTTTTATTTTAAAAATAAACTTGAAATTGTAAATAATTTATTTTAAAATATGTTCAAAACACTTTATCATACCTTTCAAAATATCTATAAAAGACCATGAAATAAAGTTAGAAGCCCATTTTAAATAAAACAAATTGACATATGCATTATATAAACTATCCAATTATTACATTTTATACATCAAATATTAAATATTAGTAATAGATTTATTGTAAATTGTCTACAATTAGAGTTGTGAAGAAGATTCTCCCCATGAATTTGTATTAATGTGTAATATAATGTGAAATATCTAATTTAATATTCACTGAAGGTTGGAGAAAGAGTACATATTTCACTTTTTATTCTAAAATAACTAATACATGAACATTGACATTTTATTACAAAGTTGTCTATTTATTTATCAGCTTTGCCTTTGGTGGGAGTGACTTGTACATTTTAAACAGTTTCCCCCTTGGCTTCCATATAAAACTTCTTCCATTCTTCCTTGTGACGTTCATGGATTTTAAGAACAGAAGTAAAGCTTTCTACCTGATTTTCAGCCATTTTCTAGTTCGATTCACACATTGTCTCCCAATTCTTAATTTTCAATTTCAACTCTTCGATATCAACTTCCAACTCCATCTTCCTCGAGGAAAGTTCTCCTACCCGATCCAACAATTCCTTATTCTTTTGCTCCAAAAGTAAATTATCCAATGTAAGTCTCTCACACTTGGTTTTATATAACTCTACCTTCTTCATCAAAAGTTTTATTTATAATTTCATGCCCAATGGTCGGGAAGTCTCATCTTCTTTTTCAACACCCCCATCTTTGTGTGTAGGCCTCCTTGCATACTTTTCAAACCCAAAAGTGGCACTATCAAATGTTTCACAGTGTTTCGTCTCCTCTACATGTGTAGCCTTACACTTTCCAATATTATTTTCTCTAGCCATCCAATTACACTTGTAATTATAGACCCAATTTATATCAGTTAGCATTCAAACATAATTGCAAAGAAAGTAATGAACCTAATTAACTATAAAAATTATTTTAAAAACTTAACTGAACATAACTAACTATAAAAATTATTAATAATATTTTTTATGAAGCTACATAAAAATTATTATTTAAATAACTATAGATTATATAACTATACTTCAATTATATAAAATTTAATATTTTTTAATCTAAGAAAAACAATACATATTACATTTTGAATTGTGATATTTTCAAAATTTTCTAGTATATGAAACTTAATAGGTACTCAACAAACAAATTTCATAGATGGAAGATATATGAAATTTTAGCATGCACGTAAAACCAAAATAAGCATACATGGAAGAAGCATATAATTATTAAACCATAACCCATAAACAATAAACCATAATCACAATACATTAACCCATTACATAGTGATAATGTCGTCATATCTACATCTTGAGTAATCACATAACATGAATAAAAGTCATTATATGCATAACGTCGTAATACACAACGTCGTAATACTTCATCTTTGCCTAACTTGTAGAGGTCAGCACTGATTAACATAAACGGTGCCGCACATATGGAAAACTATTTATTTTCTAATGCCTTCATTCCTTCTGGTGCCACACTAGTCCGTAGAAAGACAACAATGTATTCTAATTCTGATGGCATGCATTGTAACCTATATAGTTGTGCATCTGGCATGGTTTATTCATTTTTTTGTCTTCCTCTCCTTAGTGAATTATAGAAAAGTGGTCTAGTCCAGAGTTACTCTTCCCTGGCTTCACCACAACTGCGAAGTTAAACTCTTGAAATAGGAGTACCCATCTACAAATTTCCCTTGTAACACAGATTTGTTCACCAAATACTTCAATACCATGTTATATATAAAACACAAATGGTGTTGCTAACAAGTATTGTCAAAAATTGTACAATGCATAGATCGTTGACAACGCTTCGCGCTCTGTAGTTGTATAATTCCGTTCCACATGATTCAGCTTCCTACTAGTAAAACAGATTGGATGATCTATAATACCTTCACCAGGTTGAGCTAACACAATGCCAATGGCCATGCTAGAAGCGTCCACATGCACATGAAATGGTTTATCCCATGAGGGAAAGTGTAGAATGGGCACGGTAGTAAGTCTCCCTTTTAATATCTCAAGCACGCGTTGCTGCGGTTCTCCCTCATATAATGTACCGTTCCCCTTTAGTAATTCTTCCAAGGGTGCAACAGTTTTGGCATACCCTTTTATGAATTTTCTATAATACCCTGCATGACCTAAAAATTCATGCACCTCACTCTGACTGGTAGGCTCTTTCAGGCCTAAAATGACTACAACCTTGGCTGGATCAACTAGCAAACCTTACTTATAGATTATATGTCCTAACAGTATCCTAAATGATGTAGCAAATATGCACTTCTTGATGTTCAAAGATATAATAAATTATCTGCACCATTCAAACATTAAGCACAAATTGTTATAATGATCTTTCACAAGCCAATATACTGTCCAATCATCTAGGTATACATGTAAGAAGTTGTGAATAAAATCTTTGAATGCCTAAACAACTATCCGCAAGAACACAATAGGCACATTTTTCAGTCCAAAAGGCATCACAGTAAGGGAAAACTACCCCATTTAGTAGTAAAAGTTGTCTTTTCTTGATCCTCCTGAGCAATCCTAACCTGATGATACCCAGAAAACCCATCTGTGAATGAATATATTTTAGGCTCTGCAACTCCTAGTATTTCCTTAGTAAATGGCGTAGGAAATGGATCTGTTACACATGCATCATTCAGTTGCCTGTAGTCCACACATATTCTATTTTTTCCATCCTTCTTGATACTAATCACCATTGGGATAACCCATTCTTATTCATCAAGGGGCTTGATAATTCTAGATTGCAATATGTTATCAATCTCTTCTTTGACCTTTTCGCATAAATTGGGATTCATTATATAAGGTCACTTTCTAACTGGGCATGCACCGTCCTTAAGCTTTATCTTCATTTCCCCAAGTGATTCATGCACACCTTTAAGTTCATAATACCCTCAAGGGAATAAGTCCTGATAATCCCTAAGTAACTCAATGATCTTTGCCACTTTCAATTCTGACAAATACTCTCCAATTATGACCTCCTTTGGCTCAGCCTCCAAACCTATATTCACCTTCTTTATCTTCATGAGTTTGTAATAGGTGCACGTATCCTTGTCTACACTGTCCAAGACCTCACGCACCCCTTGTGAATGTTCAATGTCCAGGTTCTCAACTTCCTCATCATCCACTATGTAAACCATCTTTCCTTTTTCTTTCTCAAGGTAAGCGCGTTCAAGTAGTATGGAGTACATTTCTTCTTCCTTTTCAAAATGCACTCCGGACTCTATCTCACCAAATAATTCCTGAATATGTTCTTCTACCTTTGTACTATCTCCCATAGTTAAACGCTTAACAAATTTTAATGCTTCTTCTAATGGAGGCTTAGTCGAGAAGTAGTCAAAGTTCTGGATCATTCCTGCAATCAAATTCTACCAATTTCCAGTCTCTCGATGTAGTTCTACATACACATACCAGGCATGTACGCATCCTTGTAGAGTAGAATACAATCTATGCACCCAGAGTGAAGGTGGTATTGCTTCATGTCCCACTGCCCAGAGTCTCTCACACTGCTGAATGTGATGTTGAACAAGTTTATCACCATTATAAGTGTAGATCTACGTAGGTGCATTGCTCCTTGAAAACCTAGTAGATAGGGTATCTCCAATCTCCTCCCATTCTATAAGATTATCTCTATGGACTACCCACTAGCGTGTTGTTATCCCGCGCAAGGTATATACTAACATATCTCTTCTCTTGATTTGATTTATTCACTATGCTTTCATGGCTTTCAAAAATGCAGGAAGATCTTCCGCCCTAGTATACTAAGGTATTGTGCTACCTATCCAAAGAACAAAAGGAAGTCCATTCTATCATGCACGTATGCTTTTTACCTCACGTCATACTAGTTCATATGTACCATGAGCCCAATTGTCACAAGCAATACTCATAGTATCACTAGTAGAATGAGAATCTTCCCACTATATGATGCCCTCCTTTGATGGCTCATTGACCTTTGGGTCCTGAATAGCACGTACATAGATTATGTTTAAGTCCTCCTCACTCAGAGGCTAAACATATGGTGTAGACTTCCCATCTGTCAAAGGTATTACAACCCTTTCCTCCTTATTCTTAAAGTTGATATACCCCTTAATAAATCTCAAGTCGGCATTATTCACATAACACCAAGGGCATTCAAGCAAAACTAGAATATTGTCTTCTTCTGCAAGTGTTAATACCTCAAAATCCCTAGTGAATTTGGCCCCTTGTATGGTTATGGACACATCCTTCAAAACTCCTATGGGAGTGGCCTTAGTCTGGTTTGCCATAAACAACACATTAGATGATGGTTGTAATGGAGGCCTACCCATTTGTACCCATGCATCTAATGTAAGCACATTTACTTCTGCACCTGTACCAATCAATATGTTTCTCAACAACCATCCATCCATAACAGCATTCAGATTAATTTCCTTGCTATAGTCAACACTATCAGGGGGAAGATTTACATGTAGGATCTGTTGTCTGGTCTCAAGACTTGCACATGGAGTGTTCCCTTTTAACCAACTTCCTAATAGTGGAATAATGTTCTCCTAGTGCAACATTTTACACACTTCTCTCAGATCATCGATATCAAATTGGAATATCTCTGATGCTTTCTTCTACTCCTTTAAGTATTATATCTCACCTTGAAGATTCCTTAGCACTTCTATGTTATCCTAATAAACCTCCTTCTGATAGGCAGGATCTAGGTATTGGGCATGAAGGACATCATCCTTAGTGATGGTAAGTTTTTGTTATAATGCCTCTCTTACGCATGTCGCTTCAGCTTGTGTAGTAATCTTCACAATCAATGCCTCATGTTCTAGTACTATCTTAGACATCTGCTCATTTTCCTCTGCGCACTGGATCCTAACCATCCATGTGCCTTTGTTTTCCTACTTATGTTGTTTACTGAGATGCTCATATAAGTTTGGGCACTCCTCATAGCTATGATTCTTTTTGCAGAAAGAACATGTAACATTCTCGGGACATTCATGCCTATAGTGGTCAAGAGATCCAAATGTATAACATGTTCCATGAGGGAACTCACCTCTTCCTCCATTGCAGCCTCGTCCTCCATATCCACCATGATATCCACGCCCTCTTCCATGACCTCCTTAAAAATGCCCCTCTCTCTTGTCATAGCACATTTGATTATGATCCTAATCCTGGTGCTCATTCTTACCCTTAGAATTATCTGTTATGCTTGTTTGTCATACCCCAATGTCTATAACATCTTGGATCTAACCAATCAACAGACAATATTCAATATCATGGGTCGTGGAATAGCAATTTTTTCAAAAGAAAGATACATTCTTACTTATCGCGCGTAGTAACAAAGGAAAGTGACTAGCATCATGATTTGAATGACAAATCTCACAGTCTAGCAGTAATGAGTGTATTGTTCTATGAGGACAACTATCCTTGGTGTTACCTTCCACTTCACAATCTGTGCACCAAATTCTTGAGCACATTTCATGGGCTGACTTGGCTGATAACTTCTCTAACTATTTTTCCATAGCTGTAATATATGCCTCTAAGAATGGACTAATGCCAGTTTCAATGCTCCCAACTGCCTCAGCATGCAAAACTGCTTCCAGTGCTTCATGTGGATCAGTGTATGTCTTATGTGACAGTGCTCTTCTGAATGGTGTAATCAATCTGCCAACAAACCATTGTGCATGCTAGCTTGCATGAATATCATAATAAATCTTATATAGGAGTTTTTTAAAATGGACATCATACTCACTTACACTGTCAGTAGTTCCTTGCTTGATATCCTTGAGGGTGCTTATACTCTTCTGCTCAAATTCTGGGATATAGAACTCTTTCAAGAAAGTATCCTTCAGTGCTGGATAATCCACACAAGTTTGATCAGTGTCAAACTTCCTATACCAGTTGTGTGCACATCCTTGTAATGTAGTAGCAAATTGACTTACCTTGCGCTCAGAATTCATAATCCCTTTCGCACGCCATAATATTTCACACATGTGTACATTCTCAGTAGCATCCTCTATGCCTCTATACTTTGGAAGACAAAGAGACATCTCCATATAAATATTCTGGGGTTGGTGCGGACCTTGCCCACCTGATACAGAACCTTTTGTGTTTCCCCTGCCTCCAGAACCACCAGATCCACCAGAACTAGAACCACCTATTCCTCTTGATCCTCCACATGTAGCTGGAACATGACCTATAGATGTACTCCACTGTGCTCTAACAGTATTACTATATTGAACCCCTACAGTCTATGTTGTAGTTCCACTTCCAGAGGTGAATCCAACATTCTACGCACTTATATTCTATACATATGATGCACCTGAAAATTTTCCTCCAAATAACATTGAAGTCATCTGCTCTTCCATTGATGTACTTGCTCTCTGACTTACTTCGGTTCTCCTATTTCCCAAATTCATTTTTTGATTACTTTTCGTACTAGATACTGGAAAACCAAGCGTAAGGGCTAGGTCACCAGGTGGATTAAGATGCGCGCCCACGGCCCAAGTAATCTCTGATGGCATACTTTTGCATGAGGCCAAGGGGGATCTTTGTCATGTTTTCCAAGATGGGGGAGTTCCTGATGCTCTAGCTTCATGTCTTGTACGTGAGATTCAAATCCTTCACGAGTCATCTCTCTCCTCAATGCCATAATCTCTACAATGGTACATTGCTTCTCTATCTCCCTCTCGCCACATTATACTTCAACCGCCTTTCCTCTCTCTTCCTTTCTGCCGCTGGGTCTTCCATCTTTCACCAAACCTTTTCCTTCCCTCATGTGTGGTGAGGTTTAGTTAGCCATCGGTTTACTCTCCAAGTTCAAAGTTACCATCAAGATCTTGATCGCCAGTGGAATACCTTGCAGATGTGCTCCTCTTAAATACCGCAAAAATTGGAATTCATCTACCTCCGGAAAGAATACGTTGAAATTAAATATTCCAGAATATAACTCTTTAGAACACCATGAAACCACGTATCCACAGCATGATTCCAGATCATATCAGCATCATATAGAGCCTGAAATTCTTCATGTGTCCAGACAAGTGCGCGATACCTCCAATTCCACTTAAATGCATACGTAATCAGCCACTCATATAATTCTACTGGAAAAATAGTGAAAAAGCTCTGATATAAGTAGTCATACATATTTTTTTCTACCAAAGTGCGTGTGATAAACTTAGATCCAATGTTGAACCGCTGTGCATATTCTTTCTCCAGATCATATTTCCACTCCTCAATACTTACTAGAGATAACTGATACGTCTTCATTGTGAACCATCTTGAAAAAAACTAAAAAAAGAGATCTCGGCAACAGAACCAATGATTTAGCCTAGAATTTACCAGATAACACCCTAGACATGCTGGCACATCACTCAGTCTAGACTGAGTGCTCACCCGAAGCGCGCAAAGGTACTAGGTCCCTCTTTAGGGTTGCTGTAGCAGGATGTTAACGTGATGAAGGAAGACACATATAGTTCCATAACTAATCCATCATTCTACAATGAATGACATATTCATATCTAGGAAGGAACAACCTTAAACAATAATAATGATTGAATCAAGAACATGCAATACTCAATTACACACAGGAATGACACTTAGATTCAGATAATATGTTACATCTATTAATAAATAGAGAAGCTCCTTACAATAATGGCAATCTATACCAATGCGCGCATGGATCTGATATAGTAATCAAGTCATATGCACCTCTCTCTTTATGGTTACCTCTTACGCTCTACATATACCTATATATCTACTACTATGTGATTCACATCATTTATATAGGGTGGGGACTTGCCCTTCACTGCTTATCTATTCCAAAAAGTAGGTTGAATGCTACTAATAGCCATGCGTCGTTTACATGCATAGCCACACATGCAAGTGTGCTATCTATAAAGATCTTATAGTTAACTGAAGTAACAATCCTATTCTTAGCTCATCTCCATGCAAAATGCTTCGATATGTTCCTCTAAAGATAGACAATGCATGGCGCGCACGTCTCTGCCTCGTTTATGTGCTCTGCATGCCATCTTCTAAAAATAGGTCTTCATGCTCAAAAATGGCTAAGTCCCAAAAGATGAACTTGCCCTCCATGCGTGGGTTCTGTTAGTGCGGAATCACAACACCCCAAAATGAGTTCTAAAAATATATTTTTCTAAGGTAGACTCATCTGGTGTGATTGCATAACATTGAACTTCCCCAAGGTGTGGGACCTTGCGAATGGGAAATCTCTCTAGAGAAGGTTGGTTCCTCTTCCTAAAATACCTACCACAAGCTATTCTAGTGTAGTCAATCTAATCTAATCCTAATCTAACTTCCAAGTAGACAAGGAGAGAAAGAAAACTGAAAAAATAGAGCCTACACTAAAACGGTGATACACCAGCAAAGGAAGTGAGACATTTTATTAAGGGAGAAAGAAACAGAGAAAATGGATATGAGGGAGATCAAACAGAAGTGGCATGGCCCATATCTTCAAATTCTCCATTAAAATCCATGAAACACAACATCTTGCACCTACAAATGTAAAATACATGCACAAAAAAACAAATCTGGAAGGGAGAGGCATGGAGAAACAACAAAACGATGCAAAGGGTTGAATAACACCACAAAAATATGTTTTTATTTCTCTAGAAGGTGCACAGACCATTACATTTCTAGAATAGAGGCACAAATACATTTTCCAGACACGAGAGAAGGTTTGCTGCTCAAAAATGGCATCGAGAAACAAATTTTACAGAGTTTCTCTATGCCTAGAATGTCTCTCCTTTTCAAAATGAGAAGTGTTACAATATATAGAAAGAATAAGAGAGAGAGAGAAGAGGGAAAAAAATTGAATCCTGCTTCAACCACCTCGAGATATGCATCGAATCCTACTTTGAAAGCTCAACCATTGAATTTTCAATGCCTTCTGCAAATTCACCCACAATATGTTGCTTCTAGTTTCCCAGTGGATTAAATCAAATCAGATCTGGTAGTTAAAGAGATTGGATTCTGCATTAATGGCCTAGAATACACTTCTTCATTTTTTACCTACCAAGGCCTAAAAAATAATTTCTAATCCTTTCATGGCATAGAGGACATCGAGACACTTCCAACGGTGTCAGATTCGAAATATTTTGAGCCTTGAGTTGAAAGATATGCCCCTTCAAAGTTTGTGTCAGATTCGTAATATTTCAAGCCCTGAGTCAAAATATATGCCCATTCAAAGTTTGTATCGCATGTCAGAGGAATGAAGAAGATCTGGAGGGAATTCATGAGCATCAACACGTTTCCCTCAACCGTGGAATGATGCAATTTCAAGATCCAAGCAAGAACTCACCCATGGGAGCGATGTGCATGTATTAAGGGAAAAAAGACTCAAATTCCATACTCTATTCCATTCCACCATGTAATGCTCAAGATGAAAGGGTGTACATATAGTAGTGGGGTGTGTAACTCCCCCACAAATATAGCCGTCAAGAGGTGGGAGTTACATTCCCAGAATAGCCGGTTAAATGTAACTCCTATGATGCTCTATGATGCGTGTAAGGCCATAATGACACCCTAGGACACCTAAGCTTGGTGAATCACCTATGTGGAGGAATCCCATGTACATAAAATATGTGCATGGTAAATATCCTACACCAACCCCCCCCCCCTGAAGCATAGCTTAGGTGGACACATAGATGAAAACAAGGAGAAGTGGGTCCTGGAAACAAGCCTGATGAGGTACCCATGAACAAGAAGCTCTCGAAAAGTGGAGTAAAAGGAGAAAACCCAGTGGGAAAAACTCCCCCCTAAAAGAGAGACAAGTCCACTCTCTAATCTGAGAAAGATTCCAAAGATGGGTCCCAGCCATAGACAAACCTATAAAGGTACCCATATACAAGGACACAATCTCTCGGAAAGAAGAAGAAGAGAGAAGAAGAGGGAGACTAGAGGAATACAGAAGATGCCATGGATGAATCTGAACTCGGTAGCTCTAGGAGGTCTCCCAAGAGAATTTCGATGACGAGATCCTCTGCCTCTGGACTAAAGAAGAGCCATCCACACCAAATTGTGTATCTTCCCTTAGGAAGGACATAAATGGTGTGTTAAAATTCTGCCCACTCCATGAAGGAAACCAAAGGCAACAGCACGAAGAACTCTGAGTCTGGTCCACAAAAGTGTGACATAGGTCTAGCAAGTGAGTGTGAAGGAACCGAAGGTAATGTCACAAGTGCATAACTATCAGAGTATGAAGGGTGAACACCTGTAGAAAGGATGTCCAACTAATGTGAAGGCAACAAAACATCCCCCACAACAGAAAATAGATCCACAAGTAAGGGTGGATCAATGAAGGTATCCAGAAAAGTGGAAGTGGTAAGAGTCCCAGAAGGGGCACTCCCAAAGATGGAGATGATGAACTCCTCTGAAATACATGTAGATGGATGATAAACCTATAGTACATCACAAGTGTAATCTACAAAAAGATGACCAAGGTCAGGCAGATACTCATCCCAATGAGGGGGCTCAACAAATAGAAGAGCGATGTCAGATAAGTATGAGTCATCCAATGAAGGTAGAGGAGTGAAAGGGGCCTCACACACTAAAGGTGGAAAAGAGGTGGGTACGATGACTATATGAGGCCTAGTAGGAGATTGCTCGATATCTGATGAGATGGGAGGGGTGACAACACTCTATGGAATAGTGAGATAAGGAGGAGAAGATTCCTCTGTAGTACTCTCAACATTAGAACTGCGTGCATAATCCTCGTCATCAGAAGTAGAACCAAGCGAGTCTGTGTCAGTGTAAATTTCATCACACAAAGAAATATAGGAGACAACCGAATCAGCAGTAGCAACAATGATTGTAGTATGTGAAGGGTATCCATAGAGGGACTAAAGAATGCTCCAGACACATTGGGGTGGATCTGAGTCTACCATGTGAAACCAGAGAGATCTAGATACATGCATCATCATGTGAAAAAAAACATGGTCGCAAGTGTCAAGGCAGTTCTCCAGATGACGATGATCAGTGGGTGCAGGAACTGGCCCAAGTAAGAAGGGTGAAAGACCCTCATGAGTGAAGTAACATTCCATGGAAGCACTCCAAGCTGAATAGTTCCCTCTATCAGTGAGAAGTGGCAGAGGCTGTAAAGTGATCCTAAGACACTCATGTCTAGAAAGAGCACCCTCCATGATACGGAAGCAAGAAGTGCAAGGTGCACAAAAGCAAGACGTTGAACTCGGTCGATAATGTGTCTGCGTGTAAAAACCCAAGAGTACTAGTGAATCCCCCTAGAATGTAACACTTTATAAATTAGTGCATTTACAAAAACTAATAATTTCATCATGTAATGTGTGAGAAATCATGCAACTTTGACTAAAGAAGCGCTCAAAAACAAGCAACAAATCAAAAGTTACAGCAAGATACAATTCCCGCAACTAATGGAAAATGCCAATGAACTTTGCAAACTAATTTAAAAAGTGCCCAAAATGGGTGCAAAGGGTGTCATGTGGGTACTCATTGGAAATGGCATCAAATTTCAAGTAGGGTTTTTTTTTCTTACGAGGGGGGATTAGCCTCCTTACCAACCCCGGACCTCACCCTCTGTCTTCGACATACGTAGGAAGGGCAGAATTAACAAGCAAAATGAAGCCCAAAACTTGTTACAATGCCATAAAATAAATGTTTTCCCTCAAAACATTAAAAAAGAGGGATTGTTTTAATCTCCAGATAATGTCTAAAGGGGATGGAGGTGTCCACGTTGTCAAGCCATAGACGCACCGAGCTACGTGATTGACTGAGCTAGGGCAGTGGACCAAGGCTGGTGAGTTAATGCCACGTGCCAAGGGGTTCACTGGCTGCAAAGCTCTACATGCTGGTTGTGCAACATGTAACGATTGAAAGCATCGAAGAGTCCCAAGGCAAAGTCCACGTGTCAAATGTATGTCGATGTCATAGTCTGAGTGATAGGGTTGAGTGACCGAGTTAAATCCACGTGTAATGCCATGCAGGAGAGTGGGAAGGTCTACAGAGCTGACAACGTGCTGTGGAGATTCTAGGTGAGCAAAACTATTGAGCAGACTGAACACAATGGTAATGGCTATGTGGCAATATAACCGCAGAGCCACATGTTCATAGTGAGTTAGACATTGAAACCGGAAATGTAACGGTCGATCCACGAGTGCAAGGTGTAACCATTCGATGCATGGCAGTTTGAGCTGAATATTATGAAATCATGAACATACCTCTAAAACTCTGAGTAATGACAGAGATTCTCCTTGCAGGTGAGAGAAGTGAACCCTAAGTCAGATCCAGAGTTGAAAGTGGATGGTTATGTCGAGGAAGATAATGGGAATCAAATTAAACAGAGTTGAGTGGGAGTCTCATGCCGAGTTAGGGTAGTGGCATCCTTTGTAGGTGAATTCACGGCTGTCAAACATGAGTCAAAGATTGATCCGGTGAAAATCACATTCACGTAGAAGTACACCTCAAACATGTAGTTCAATGCAAGAATGAGCAACCCGAGTTGATCCAAGACAAAGTGCGAGAGCCTGAAAAGTCAGTGCATGAGTCGGTTAGTAATGAAAATCCCGAGAATGTTGATCCAATGAACAACCAATCCAAAACTGACCAGTGAGTTGAAATAACTGGCTAAGGAAAACTTGTGGGAAGTGTATAATGAGCTAGGGACAACTCGGTTCCCAACCAGCCCTGGATTGGCTCTTCTAACCCTTCAAAATTCAAAAGACTTTGCACCTCAAAACCGTAAATTTAGCATAAACCTAAACACTACAAAATACCAGCAAGGAAAACACACACCGACATAAAACCAAGTACATGTAACCTTAAAAATGCAAGTAGAGAAAAAATCAAGTTGAGATCTTGCACATGAAACTACAAGGCAGTGAGTAGTAAACAACCAAAGTGAGTGACACGATTCCGATCCCTGAGCTTTGATACCATGTCAGAGGAGTGACGAAGATCTGGAGGGAATTCATGAGCATCAACACATTGCACTCAACCATGGAATGATGCATTTTCAAGATCCAAGCAAGAACTCACCCATGGGAGTAATGTGCATGTATTAAGGGAAAAAAGGCTCAAATGCCATACTCTATTCCATTCCACCATGTAATGCTCAACATGAAAGGGTGTACATATAGTAGTGGGGTGTGTAACTCCCCCACAAATGTAGCCATCAAGAGGTGGGAGTTACATTCCCGGATTAGCCGGTCAAATGTAAATCCTATGATGCTCTATGACGCGTGTGAGGCCATATTGACACCCTAGGACACCTAACAATGGTAAATCACCGATGTGGAGGAATCCCATGTACATAAAATATGTGCATGGTAAATATCCTACACCAACATCGGGTCCGTACAGGAGGGCGGGAAAACATCTTGAAAAATGGGTCCCCTTTGATATGGGACATGTGGCAGTCAGATTAGAGAAAAAATTGGGCTCGTGGGTTCGTAATTTATCTTTTCCCCCTTTTCGTGAAACGTAAAACTCAGAAAACCCCCGCTGCCCCGAAGCTCCACCTTTTGACTATGCTTGACCATTTTCCCCTACCTATGTTTTGTCTTGAGATATGTGCAGATGCAGCGCTTGTTTGAGCTTCTCTTTTTTCTCACACGGGGTCATTTAAACTTTCTCAGGCCCCGCCATTCCATTGTAGAGTCTCCATGTAACCTTGTTTGGTCATCTGTGAGCTTGCAGGTCTAAGTCATTTCTTTCATAATTTCCTTATGTGCAAGAGTTGTCTTGACCAAATTTACTGGGGGGACAAATTTGGGATAACAAGTTCTTCCTGTCCCTCCGCGCCCTTGATCCTGGCCTTCTCTCCCACACAAAATTCTTGTGTGATCTCTAACAATTATTCTTTGATCCACACCAGATCACATCAATGTGACCTTCGAGGTTAATCTTACTCTCTCATATGCATTTATTATTTGGTATAATGTTCACTTTAGTCTTGTGTAGGTAGATAGTGTTTTCTTTACAATTACAGGTGTAATAAAGAAGGAGTAAAATAATCTTGTCATGACCTACAGGGAACAAGAAGTTAAAATAAGTGACACAGGAGGAACCAGGACTGAAGCTATTCCACAGACACTAGTGCCTATAATGAACGCTAGCACCCAAGCATCCATATCCCATTCCAGGAACTCTTGTCCATAATATCGTTACATTCTATAATCAGAAATAAAGATTATACAATCTAGAATCTACCTTTCTAGCATGTTCATTATCCCAAAATCAATCCATACCTATGGAGGAAAGATATTTCATTCTATAAGACATATATATCACTCTTACTTGTACTTATTTAGCTATGTATTGTATGTTATTGTTATTTTATCTAAACATCAGTGTCCTTACATTAGATTTAATTGTATTAAATTTCTCTTCCTGATACAAAGGATTCATATATGATTAAATCCTTTTGGAGATTATGAATGAGATTGTGCATCCTTGCATCTTGTTTTCATTTTACCCTTTCCTAATCTACCTAATTTACCTTCAATATAGATATGGCACATAACAATGTTTTTTGTGAACTCGTCCATCTTAGATAGTGCATCAGTGACCACATTTTATTTCCATTTCTTATAAATGATCTCAAAGTCATAACCCAACATATTTGCGACCCATTTTTTTTATTCTTGAAAATATATTCATTTCTCCAATAAGTATTGTTAGTGCAAAATCACAGCACCCCTGGTTGTTGATCAGATTTCTAGGTTGATCATACTAACATCCAGTGTGATTGCATAACATTGAATCCTTTCTCCAGGTGTGGGACCTGCAGAATGAGAAAGGAATCTCCAGAGAAGGCTAGTTCCTGCTCCTAAACTACCTGCCACAAGCTATTCCAGTGCAGGCAAGCTAATCTAATCCTAATCTAACCATGCCAAGGAGACAGAGAGAGAGAGAGAAGGGAAAAACAGCAAAAGCCTACACTAAAACGGTGATACACCAGAGAAGGAGGATGTTGAACATCTATCAAAACTGCCATGGGACAAAGAGAGGTGAGCAATGGGAAGGATGGATAGAAGCATCACAAACCCAAGGATAGATTTCACACAGAAAATGTCCCAAAACTCCATGAACACAGCTCCAAACCTGCAATGAACATTCGAACATGCACCAATACCTGCAATGAAGAGAGGCAAGAAGAGAACAAGAAAAAACGAGGAAGGATGGACAGATGCATCACAAAACACGTTTTGTTGCTCCAGAAGTTTGCACAGAACATCATTCCATTAATAAGAGGCAAAAACACCATTACAAAGCAAGGGAGGAGGTTCGAACTCCATTTTCAAACCCTAGAGAAGAAAAGAAGGGAGGGCCCAGCTGAAAGAATGAACAACCTCTTTTTTTTAAAAAAAATGAGCCAAATCTGGCTTTTACATTGCATGGGTCGAGCCCAGGGGACAGAAAACGTGGGAAAACATGCAAGCCCATTCCTCATTGACTGCAGATGCATTAAATCAGCATGGAGGATCTTACCAACCCATACCCTGTCACTTTGAGCAATTTTGGAGGAGAATGCGACCCATTTGTATTAATTTGGCCACTAAAATGTCACTTCTGGCCGTGCAGAAGAAGAATGCGACCCATTAGCATTAAAACGGGTTGTTGAAAGGTCGCTTCTGGCCATTACCACACGTCAGAGCCGTTTCTCGATTTTCTCTCTTCAGACTGCACCAAAACTCGATATTGATCCCAGAATCATGTAGAGCATCTCAACAGATTTCCGTTGATATAAAGAACGTGGAAATCCGAGCTCTGGATCAAAAGATATGGCGATCTGAAGATTTAGGGCACGGAACAGATCAAAACGAATTTTAAAATGTTTTCCCGCTCTTCGCCATCTGGATGACACGTGGCACGTGCTGATTAGACGAGAAATTCTCTCTCCTCCGTCTTTCGCGGGCTTTCCTTTTGAAATTACTTGTGGGCCCCTTAAACTTGGACACGTGGCGCCATTTCATTGGTTCGGTTCAGCGCTCGATAACTCGCCCCTTTGACCTTTTGACTTTTTCTCCTGTGAGGACACGTGGCAGTTTCTGATTGGTCCTCGGCTCCTTTGCGTACTTCGCTTCCATTTGTCCCGGATGTCCCAATTTGATTTTGGGCCCTTTGTGCTCATTTCGGCCGGTTCGGGCATTTCGCGTCCATTTGTCCCAGATGTCCCATTTGATTTTGGACCCTCTGGACTCATTTCGGCCGATTCGGCCAGTTCGGGCATTTTTGGCCCGCTTGTCCCACTTTGCTTCGGACTGACTTGACTCTTTTCGGCTGGTTCGCGCCTTTTTGGCCCGATTGTCCCATTTGCGTCCCTCTCAGCAGTTAGCCAATTTTTTCTCGGTTGAACCGGCATTTCGCGCCCGCCGCGTATCCCAGATGTCCAGTGTTGCTTTGCGATAACTGTTTGAATGCTTACTTCGGCCGAGCCGGCCGGTTCGGGACCTTTTTGTCCCAGAATGTCCCGAAAGGAATCTGCCCCTAGAGACTAGGACTTAGTTCATTTTTATGAAACTACCTGCCACAAGCTTTTCCTGTGATCAGGCAAGCTAATCTACTTGCCTAATCTGCAACCTTGCCAAGGAGACAGAGAGAGAGAGAGAGAAGGGGAAAAAACAGCAAAAGCCTACACTAAAACGGTGATCGCATTTTCTCAGAGCTTGCTCTTGTTGAACATCTATCAGACAGGGAACTGCCATAGGGACAAAGAGAGGTGAGCAATTTGAGGGGACTGGATAGCAAGCATCACAAACCCAAGGATAGATTTCACACAGAAAATGGCCCCAAACTCAATCAACACAGCTTTTCCTAGGACTGCAATGAATATTCTGATGCATGTTATCAAAATTACCTGCAATGGGGAGAGTGCAAGATTTTGACAACAAGTATTTGACGACTATCATGATGGACAGATGCATCACAAAACACGTTTTGTTGCTCCAGAAGTTTGCACAGAACATCATTCCATTAATAAGAGGCAAAAACACCATTACAAAGCAAGGGAGGAGGTTCGAACTCCATTTTCAACCTAGAGAAGAAAAGAAGGGAGGGCCCAGCTGAAAGAATGAACAACCTCTTTTTTTAAAAAAAATGAGCCAAATCTGGCTTTTACATTGCATGGGTCGAGCCCAGGGGACAGAAAACGTGGGAAAACATGCAAGCCCATTCCTCATTGACTGCAGATGCATTAAATCAGCATGGAGATCTACCAACCCATACCCTGTCACTTTGAGCAATTTTGGAGAGAATGCGACCCATTTGTATTAATTTGGCCGCTAAAAATGTCACTTCTGGCCGGTTGCAGAAGAAGAATGCGACCCATTAGCATTAAAACGGGTTGTTGTTGAAAGGTCGCTTCTGGCCATTACCACACGTCAGAGCCGTTTCTCGATTTTCTCTTTTAGACTGCACCAAAACTCGATATTGATCCCAAAATCATGTAGAGCATCTCAACAGATTTCCGTTGATATAAAGAACGTGGAAATCCGAGCTCTGGATCAAAAGATATGGCGATCTGAAGATTTAGGGCACGGAACAGATCAAAACGAATTTTAAAATGTTTTCCCGCTCTTCGCCATGTGGATGACATGTGGCACGTGCTGATTAGACGAGAAATTCTCTCTCCTCCGTCTTTCGCGGGCTTTCTTTTGAAATTACTTGTGGGCCCCTTAAACTTGACACGTGGCGCCATTTCATTGGTTGGTTCAGCGCTCGATAACTCGCCCCTTTGACCTTTTGACTTTTTCTCCTGTGAGGACACGTGGCAGTTTCTGATTGGTCCCTCGGCTCCTTTGCGTACTTCGCTTCCATTTGTCCGGATGTCCCATTTGATTTTGGGCCCTTTGTGCTCATTTTCGGCCGGTTCGGGCATTTCGCGTCCATTTGTCCCAGATGTCCCATTTGATTTTGGACCCTCTGGACTCATTTCGGCCGATTCGGCCAGTTCGGGCATTTTTGGCCCGCTTGTCCCACTTTGCTTCGGACTGACTTGACTCTTTTCGGCCGGTTCGGCTGGTTCGCGCCTTTTTGGCCCGATTGTCCCATTTGCGTCCCTCTCAGCAGTTAGCCAATTTTTTCTCGGTTGAACCGGCATTTCGCGCCCGCCGCGTACTTTTGTCCCAGATGTCCCTGTTGCTTTGCGGGCTGTTTGTGCTTACTTCGGCCGAGCCGGCCGGTTCGGGCCTTTTTGTCCCAAATGTCCCGACTGCCCTAGACTAGGACTTAGTCATTTTTATGATTTTTTCCTGGATCAACCTACTTGCCTTCTGCAACCTTTTTCGCATTTTCTCAGAGCTTGCTCTTTCCTCTCAGACAGGGAACTTAGAAAATATTGAGGGGACTCTAGCAACATGATTTTTTGGCCCCAAATCAATCAATTTTCCCTAGGACTTGAATATTCTGATCATGTTATCAAAATTACCCAGGGGGGGTGAAATTTTGACAACAAGTATTTGAGACTATCATGATGTGTATTTACCGTTTAGTGTCTACCCATCAAGTATTGTTTCCATTGTTTAACCGCATGTAAAATTACCTTCATTTCCTTCTCATATGTAGGCTTCAAAAAATTCTTCCCTTTTAGTTGATGGCTCTGAAATGCTAACGGGTTTTCTTCATTGTGAGTACTACACATATACCCTTTCCTGAAGCATCACATTTAACTAAGATGGTTTTTGAGAAATTTGAGGTTGCTAACACCAGGGTGGTACACATCACCTCCTTCAATTTTTCAAATGTCCTATAATCTTCCTCATTCCAATGAAATGATTATTTCTTCAATGATGTTGTGAGTGGTGTTTCTATACTGACATAGTTCTTTAAAAATCTATAATAGTACCTTGTGATCCTTCAAAAACCTTGTAAATTCTTGAGGGCTTTGGAAACTTCCCCTTCCACCATGGCTTTGATCTTACAATGGTCCAACTTAACACCTTCATAAGAGACGATGTGACCTAAGTATTCCAGTTCCTTCACCCCAAAATAACACTTTTAAAACTTTGCATATAGTTGATGTTTCTCCATAGCTTCCAAGAACATATTTACATTATGTAATTGTTCCTCCCATGAATTTTTTTAGATTAGGGTATCATTAAATAATACCAAGAAAAAAATTCATAGGAATGGTCAAAATATGTAATTCACCAAACTCTGAAATGTGGATGGTGTATTAGTAAGGCAAAAAGGAATCACTATAAAATCATAATGGACTTGATGAGTTCTAAATTTTGTCTTATGTATATCCTCTTCTGTTGATTTGGTGATACCTAGAACAAATATCTAGTTTTATAAAATAAATGACACCGTGCAGTTCATCTAACAAATCATCAATGACAGGAATAGGAATCTTATCTTTGATAGTGTACTTGTTAATTTCTTTTTAATTTGGACACATGCACCACATGTTATTCTTCCTATGTAGCATCGCCACTAGATTCGAATAAGCACTCTAACTTTGATGTATTTTAGTCATTTTTATACCCTTAGACCAATATTCTAATCCCATGTACATTATCCTATCACCTAGACGGGCGTTGGGAGCTTACCCGAGGCATGCATGGGCACCAAGTCTCTCCTTTATGTGAGTCTTACGAGAATGCATCATATTATACCAGATAATCAAATGCAGAAGGATAGAAAAGAACTATGTAGCATTCTAAGAACATATAATGAGTTTTCATCTCATTGCATCCAGAAAAGAGAAATAACAAGGTGCATATATGTAACCAGTCCATTCATAAAGGAAAAGCATAAGGAATATACTCATGAACACGTATATGGTTTACAATAGAGTTGTATATTCATATAAACATGTTTAAGTACCACATTACATTCCATGAAACCATTACAGTCCTTCATATCAAAATGCAGAGCCAAGTCATGCATCAAAACTGGATTATGTCCCTTGTACCCCAAGGATAATCACAGACCCATCCCCTTAAACATGCCATCACTCCCAGAGTTCTCCTAATCCCTAACCCCTAGAACCCTCCATTCTATTTCTTCAAATATTTTCCTCTCTTCTACTATTCTTTTCTTCTATTGGGCACTTGTATTTATAACCTTAGCAACCACCGTCATGCCTTTCTGAAGTTGTAGATCAATTGCCAAGTGTCCAAGTGGTCCTCCATGGGAGCATGCCTTCTTAGATCCTAGCTTTCCACTTTTTCCAATGATGTCTTTATGGATCCTTTTATCGCATGGAATACTCCTTTCGTGGCCACCAAGTTGTTAGGTTGGCACCTTATCCATTCTGTATGCACAATCCAGTAATGCTTTTCTCGTGTGCTGCCAGGAACATCGAATATGGCTAAGTCCCAGAATCCTTCCTTTGCCTTGTGCGCATGCCAAGGGTTCTGCTAAACCATTTTAAAACCCTATCTTACGTGCCTTCACCTTGCACGCCCTTCTTTAATTAGGCCTCGCACACCCACGCGTCTTCTTGTACTTAGCCAAATAATTTAGAGGTCCAACATCACCCCACACTACGCATGTTCTCCTTCCTCAGAATCACTTTCTTCAATGAATAAAGAATGAATGGGCTCTGAAAAGTTGAATAAAGAATGGAGTGAAGAATTGGGGAAAAGAATGAAAGAATGGCGGTGGATCATGATCACTATTAAAGGAGGAGAGGGAAATCCTTCCTCAAATTTTCCTCCAACTTATCCCAAGCATCAACCTCATTTTCTTCTTGTCGACAGAGGTCGTCTACTAGGGTGCTTACCTCCTCAAAGATTATCCCTTCTCCCTTGGCGTTCATTATCTCCACAACCCCCTCCAATTGTTTTCCCAAATCCTTGAGCACGTCCATCCTCTGAGTGATTTGGGGGTACAATTCTTTCATCCGGTTCTTGATTCAGCCACTCAGGGTCTTGATTGCTTCTGATTTCTTCTCCACTTTGGCTAGGATTTATTCCCCTTATTGTTTTCTTAGAACTCCTTGAGTTCTGTTTCATGGGTGGCAACCAAGATACTTGTCACTTTATCCCTATCCATGCAATTATCATAGGCAACCTCAGTAACTTGTGCGACGACTTTTACATTGGCGAGGATCATGTTGTATTGAGAAACAATTTCTACAACCTTCATCTTATCCTCTTTTTCTTGGTGTGCCAACTCCTCTTCTATGGATTCTAAGGTAAGTAACTATCAGGACATGGATATAGGATGTAAGGATCGTGTAAAATAGATGATCGTTCAAGTGATGATCAGGACATGGATATAGGTACCCCAACAGATATCAATATTCCAGTTTTCTATTCACTCAGATTTAGCCTTTGTTGTCTTAATTTGATGTGCCTAAACATTACGTATGTTTATACGGTTAAATTTTATACAAATTTCTTTAACCTTATCATAAAATTCAATCTCTCATCAAGATCCAACAAGAGTTCCACTCAACCCCACTCTTCGGTTGGTCCAATATGAGGTTGCAAGGAGATTGTTTGGGAAGGTTTGCATTTCATTTCCTTGTATGTTACTTTATTTTTTGGATTTTCTCTTGTATACACAATAACATAAATTTGAATTAGAATTTGTGTAAAAAACTATGGCTACGAACTAGCTAAATCATCAACTACTCATCACCATGATCTAAGAGCTCGTTAGCATCATGATAATTTGTGTTTTCATTGTTTGTATTATTTGAATATGGCTCCATTCCATGCAATTAATGGTTTCCATAGCCATAATTATGATCATCATCATCATCATTACCCTCTCTAAAGACAGGGCCATCAATTAAAAATAGTGGTTTGTGGAAATCTTGGGAGAAAATTAAGCCATGGATTTTATGGAATGGAGATGAATTTAGAACAAGGATTTATGGCAATTCTCACTTGGTGCGGTGGTCATTGGTCATTACCTTCCACAATCTGCCTCTTGCAGAGGATCCATGGGTGAACGGCCTCAAGATTTTCATATGAAGAATTTACACTATGCAAGACATCTATTACCGACAACTCATAAGGCTGATGTTTTGGCCATAAGCTAAGCTTAAATTTTCCTTAGCCAATGGTGACCAAGAATCTTATCAGGAAAAAATTGAAGATATCCTAGATGACATGTCACACAAGATTGTGGGTTATTCCTCTTGTCCATGGTGAAAGAACTTAAAATGGTTTCCAGATACACCTTTTCATAATTAATCACCCAACAACTATGAATTGGTTTCTCCCAAGCTTCCCATGGTGGATAAATGTAACTCATGTTGTTCATTACACTCTTTTGGATGGTGTTGGCAACATAGATTCTCTATGATCTAGTCGACCATTCTTGAACTCAAGTTTGCTCATTTTTCCCATTGGTCATATTCTTATTCAATTAGGTGTTCTGAATCCCCATTACCCATCTTGTGGGTAAATGAAAGCCCTTATGCAAATATTTTGGTTTTTCATAAAGATCAAACCATTTGGATTTGGATTCATGAATTATTTCAGCCCTTTCAGCCTAATCCATTGTTATGGAAGCATATTTTTTTAGGGGATGGGTTGGGCCTACCTATGGCCTTCACCCAATTTTGGCATAATTTCAAAGTGGAAATTTGTTTTCTTCATTTGGAAGAGAGAAATTAAGTTATGTATGACCATTTTGTTGTTGATTGCAATCTTTCACATTTTAATAAAGTAATGATTGTGTCTAATATTTTTCTTCAAATTCAAGTGCAAGTGCACAAGTTGGTGTTGGAAGTGTACCACCTACAAACCCTAGTGGATAATGGGGCAACACCCCATGCATTGTATTCATGTTTTATTTTCTATTACCACTCAAAATCCCTCACCAAGGGGAAAATTTTGTTAACACATTCTCTCACGTCAGCACTCATAACAATTCTATATGGGGCTCAAAATCATTTTTTCACGCTCCTCCATAACCTCAATGTGGGGAGTGGGGTTCGGCGTCACCTTTTTATCACAACTCATTCTTACCTCCCACGAGCAGTAAGTTCCCTCTATTGACATTGGCCATTTTTTCACCCTAGGGGCAGGAAAAATAATATGAAGAAAATAATGAGGGCACAGAAATCATTTTCATTCTAGATGGGAAGGACCTTCCAGATGGAGGGTGGGGCAAGCCCGATGATAGAAATCCTCCACCTCTTTTTTTCTTCGTGGTTACAGTCTAATTCTTGGTTCTCTTGTTTTTAATGTGGTCTCGTAATTGGTTGGTTTTCTATGGGATCACTATTTTATGGCATCCCATGCCTTTGAGAAGGTTTAAACTTGAGGCATGCTTCCATACTGCTTTCCTTTTTTGTGAATAGTTGTAATATTTCATTATTGGTAATATAGATTCTATTTCATTAAAAATGACGGTTTATTCACCTACAATGACATTATTTAATAATTATTAAAATATTTGAGATTCAATTTCTCTTAATAATATATTTGAAATTCAATTGTGTTTACCTACTTGATTTTAATAATTATTTACAAAATTAATGGTTTCTTAGCAACACAAACCCAATGAGAATGTGCTCATTTGTTGAATGCATTAGTGTTCCATCCAAGGGTTGTGATTTGTGCCCACACTTCTTCAGTGGGTTTAAAGTCATACATCTTATCATGTAAAAATAATTAAAAGTTACTAATAAAATTGAGGTATAAATTAGTAAACGTTGTGTACTATGTTATCTAAATAAACTTACAAATTTGCAAACAAAATCATCTATGCTCATTTGTCTGAAACAATGAGTCACAAGCTTCCCCTAACTCATTTCTTCTTGGTGAAATTTATCATAGATACTTTGGACCCCTATATTAATATCACTATATTAAAAACTTATAAGTAATGAATATGACAAACACACAATTTTTTGTATTTTATTTCATTGTTTTTCCAAATTACTAAAAGCTCATTTTGTGTCTCATTTGAGTCACTTTTCATGTTATATTTTCCATGAAGATGCATTCATGCTGAAAATTTGGTGTGTTAATCCCTCTTCATGCATATTACCTCTATAATTCTCCTGCACATTAATTTTTTCATAAATTAATATAAACATAAAAAATAAATATAAAACATCATTTTAGTTAATCTCCTTGTCATACCCATATATGTCGCATCATCCTCATAAGCGCCTTCGTTAAAAAATTTTCAATAATTCCCACATTATAATAGTTTCTACCAAACTCTTTTTTAGTAGTCACAAACAATCATTTTACATGTTTAATTGGTTGTTATTTGTATTTCATGTGGAAATTTTCAAAAATAATACTTTAAAACAAAATAACAAAATTAAAGTAATTTAAAAATTGACAAATTTGATAACATGCAAAAAAAATGTTTAAATTAAAACAAAATGTAAACTAACACTTAACTTGTGACAAACATCTTGTAATATTTTCATGTGATGGTTCTCACACAATTTCAGCCACAACGAAGTTGCAATCCAATGGTAACGTCAAGCTAACGCAATACGCAAGATTCGAAACAATGGAAAGAAGATTGCAAGTAAGAAGAATGGGTCTACTCATACTCATAGATCGAAAAATAGGAAGTACAAATAGGGGTGTTGTGTAACCCCCATGCCTAAACATGGAAAGAAACTCAATGACGCCACTGACACATATGACGTTGACTGACGCATATGACGCCACTAGAAGAGGAGTTACAATTCCAAATAAGGAATGTAACTCCTATGACGCATTGACGCAAATGACAATGTCAGATTCTATGACAGAATCTGACACTTTTCATTTGACTTCCCTAAGACCTATGACTCTCTCAAGGTGAGATGACTCACCTAGGTGATGTGGACGATGACTGGACAGTCACACACACCAACACCCCCCCTTCATCGAAGCCGATGGAAGAGGTCAAGGTAAGCCAGAACAGAAAAAGAAGACTCCCCTAGACAACTAAGAAAGATGTGTCAATGGGCCCCGGCAACTAAAGGCCTGATAAGGTGCCCATGTACAAACAACATCTTTCTGGAAAGAAGAAGAGGAGAAGAGGAAAAAAAAGGAGCGCTATCCAGCTCCCCCGGAAGATGATTTCTGATGGACTCCTAATGAATCTGAAGGGACCAAAGGTCTGTGATCAGAAGGAGGAGGAACATGGAGAGTGCCGAAAGGTGGCCCAATATGAGAAGGAGATAATATATCAAGAGAAGCGGTGACAATCCTGTCAATCTCCATAAGGTGAGAGTCCGCAAATATAGATATATCATCAAGAGAGCCCTGAAGGGGCAAATGAACCTGTTGCGGTGGAGAGTCAGTGGAAGCTGGTGGGATGGCAACTCTGATCTCGGAAGAGGTAGTAGGTTGAAGAAGATGCTGCACTGTGATGTCAGTATCCTCGAGCATATCATCCAAGTCTGAGTCAAGGAAATCAATGTCCTGTTGTGGAGGATTATAAGAACCCTTTGAAGAAGCAATCTTGAAGTCTCTGGAAGCAACAGGGGATGGAAGAATCTCCAGGCTAGAATCAATGAAATCAGTAGATGCTCATGATGGGGAAAACCTGAGATCCAAGGTAGCATGGTGTGCAAGGTGAGAATTCAACCGAAGAGTCCTTGTGGAGGAGAGTCACTAGAAACTATGATAGGAGCAATACTAAGTTCTGAAGGAGCATGCACAGAAATATGTGTGGGTGGCCCTTCGTAAGAAAAAGTATCAGTGAACTCACTTTCCTCCATGGATGCAAGATCATCAGAAGATCCATAACCAGATGAAGGAGGATCAAAGTCTCCATGAAAATTCTGAATGAAGATCCAAGCTCTGTGTGTAGACTCGGTGAATTCTAATCGACGTTGAAGGTCCTCCGGTATAGTAAGACAAAGAAGCCCGTATGCCATATCATTCTCGTTCAACCAATTTTGGTGATGAATGCGGTCAATAGGTTCAGGTGCCAACCCAAGAAGATGTGGTAACAAATTGTACATAATACAATGATCGAGTATCCCACTCTTCCATTGTAGGTAGTTTCCTGGTCCTAGTTGAACAACGGAGCGATGAAATTCAATGTCCATGATGAGAGGAGCCTCCAAGGAACACAAGATTAACCCCCCCTTTTTGTGGCACTTTATAATTCAGTGCGTTGATTACAACCAGATGCGACTGTGTTCTGAGAACCAGTTTGTCACTCACCTTGCAATTAGCGTAATAACGCGCAATGGTGGAGACAACAATCAAGGTTCGTAGGGCACAACAGATTGACACTACAAGCAAGCACAGAAAGAGAGAAGCAAGAGGGGGAAGAAAGAGATTTGTGAGAAACAACATCTCACGTCACACGAAAGAATCCCTTTGTCATAAGACTGTGGCGGACGCGCTCACAAGTCCACAAGAAAAAAGGGATAGGACAAAGCTCAAGAAAAAATGAGCTGAATTAAGCAATACAAAGACACCCCCCAGAATGCGGAACTTTATAAAATTAGTGCGTTTACAAAACTAATGATCCCATCATCTAGAGTGTGAAAAAACATGCAACTTTGACTAAAGAAGTGCTCAAAACCGAGCAACGAGTCAAAAGTTATAGCAAAAACCAATTCCCGCAACTGATGAGAAAAAGCCAATAAGCCTACAAACGGATTAAAAAAGCACCGTAAACGCATGCAAAAGGTGTCATATGTATGCCCATTGGAAATGGCATGGAATTTGAGATAGGGTTTGTTTGTATTGCGAGGGGGGATTAGCCACTTGCCAATCCCGGACCTCACCCTTCGTCTTCGGCACTCGACGGAAGGTTAATAAACAACAAGCCAAAAGACCAAATATTACAATGCCAATTAAAATGAAATGTTTTAACCCTATTAAACATTTAAAAGGTGAGATGAAACCAATAATGAATCCCTTAATGAAAAGGATAAGGAAAAGTTGACCGAGCTGCTGCAGTTGTTAAGCCCGTGTGGAAGGTAAAAAAAGTATTTTTGGAAAGAGATTACTTGCACAGTCAAATGAACCAGAAAGGACTGAGCCAACGTCTGGGGAAATGTGGATAGAGTGGTCAAAGCGCAGAGTGACAAGCAAAAATATATAATGCAGTGTTATTATCCACTGTAAAAAAATGCCAGCTGTAGAAGAAAATGCTCAGAACAGTGCAAAAAACACCAGCATGAAAGAGAAAATGTTCAGAACAGTGTAAAAATAACGGCTGCGCAGAGGAGAGGTCTGGCAGGCGGAGAGAAAACCACCTGCAGGACAGTCCAAAAAAATTCAGTGGAACAGGTAGAAAACGGGAGAGAAAGCTGCAGAAAAATATCCAAGGCTGGAATAGGAAAACATCCTGAGGACAGGGAACAATGCAATGGAGTGAGGGAACCAGTGCATGAGCCCAAACAAGCTTACATCAGCCATACTGTAGAGGTTAGAAACTCAGGTGAGAAACCAGTGCAAAAACGTGAGAGATTTGAGTTGAATGAAAAGCGAACCAACAGAGCCAGCAACCAAAAAACATGCAGTTTAGATTCCAGCAGGCTCGGAAAAAATGAGGATGAGTAGAGCTTTGCCCAAAAACAGTGAGAGACGCAAGGTGAAATGATGAGAGAACTAGGCCACGGTTTGAACTCAAGGTGAAAATGACCAAAAAACGAGCATGCTAACTTCGAGACAAATACAACCACAACAATGAGGAAAAAAGATCACGGGTAATAGTCTGAGTATACACCGGTGAAGAAAAAACAACGATTCCAACCAGTAATCACAGGTCCACGCCAAAAAATGAGCTCTTCTTTTACCCTGCAGGTGCTGAATCTGAACACAACCAGCAAGAAACACACAAACAACCCAGAAACAACAGCCACAAAGATCTAGAAATATCCAAATACGAACTCAGCTGATAAGCAAACCAACCAAATACCTTAACTTGCAACTGCTGAAACCTCAATATGAGGTGAGCAATAATTCCAAAATGATAATCGAAAAAAAACTTGCACACGAGGAAATGAGAAGAAACCAGAAGTAATAAACAACTGAGAAACGAAGAGTGCACGTTTACCGAAACCAAGTCTCTGATACCATGAAAGAGGGATTCGCGAGAACCGATGTCGAAAAGTGATGCACCACAACGAAGTTGCACTCCGATGGTAACATCAAGCCAACGCAATATGCAAGATTCGAAACAATGGAAAGAAGATTGCAAGTAAGAAGAATGGGTCTGCTCATGCTCATAGAT
The DNA here is from genome assembly GCA_019776745.2 of Taxus chinensis. NCBI lineage: Eukaryota > Viridiplantae > Streptophyta > Pinopsida > Cupressales > Taxaceae > Taxus > Taxus chinensis. The sequence goes on along the minus strand of CM034148.1, from coordinate 333,731,944 downwards.
CGAAAAAATAGGAAGTACAAATAGGGGTGTTGTGTAACCCCCATGCCTAAACATGGAAAGAAACTCAATGACGCCACTGACGCATATGACATTGACTAACGCATATGACGCCACTAGAAGAGGAGTTACAATTCCAAATAAGGAATGTAACTCCTATGACGCATTGACGCAAATGACAATGTCAGATTCTATGACAGAATCTGACACTTGTCATTTGACTTCCTAAGACCTATGACTCTCGCAAGGCGAGATGACTCACCTAGGTGATGTGGACGATGACTGGACAGTCACACACACCAACAGTCTCTTGTCATTTAAATTAATGAGCAATAGATTTACAAGGTTGCATCAAATACATTAACACGAAAGACAAAGATTTATGATTATACAATAAATTTGAAAATCAAATAAACTTTAAAATTAATTTATAAGTATGACTATAAATAATATAGAAAAATAACACTTTACCTCCTTGTCTCCCTTGAAATAGGTGAAACATTATATGTCACCTCGGAAATGTCACTACTTCTGGATTGGTGATCACGAGATGTACGAGGTTGCAAATACTCTGGCCCTAAAGAGGAGGATTTGTAATTATACGATAAATTAAAAAATCCAATAGATTAAAAAGATCAAATAAATTTTAAAAATAATTTATGAATATAACTACAAATAATATGGAATAAAATAACATTTTACCTCCTTACCTCCCTTGAAGTAGGTGAACATGATGAGTTGCCTCGGAAATGTCACCATTTATGGATCGTCAATCATGAGATGTAAGAGGTTACAAATACACTGGCCCTAAAGAGGAGGATTTACAATTATAGAATAAATTTAAAAATCTAATAAATTATAGAATAAATTTTTGAACGTGACTACAAATATTATAAAATAAAATAAAACATTACCTCCTTAATTATGTTGTATCATAATTTATCTAAAAATTATGTTGTATCATGTGATACAAGAGTTTTGGTCTCAAGAATCTCATCCCTTGAATATCGTCTATGCTCATCAAGAATATGATACACATTTAAAACACGATGTCCATTATATGAACATTGAGGCATGTGACTAGTGTCATATTAAGGGGTATAATACTCATCTATATCTTGTGTGACATATTCACGAACACTGGTTTCACCACACCCTAAATTATGCATCACCTGTTTTTAAAAATGACCAATAATCATGAGGTTTCTTGTTTTTACATGTCTAATATTTAAAAATAAATAAATAACAACAATTTAATAAATATTAAAAATCATAACAATTCATGTATTAAAAAAATTAGGGCTCTTTTGTTTAGGCTAGTTTTGTTATTTATTAGGAGGTTTTGTTGTTTGTGTTCGTAAGGTTTTTTTCCTTTTGCAAGGATTTGTTTTTTTACACTTTGTTTGTTTTCCTAGGTTTTTTTGTTATTTATTACTAGGGTTTTTTATTTTTTCATTGAGTTGATTTTTTTGTTTTTTTTAGAAATTGTTTGTTTGTTTTTTGGCTAAGGTTTGCTATTTTTTTAGGGTTTATTGTTTGTTTTCATAGTTTATTTGGTTAGGGTTTGTTATTGTCGGGTTAGGGTTTTCTATTTATTGGGCTAGTGCTTGTTATTTTTTCACTATGTTTTGTTATCTTTTTTCCTACTTTTTTGTTAGGTTTTGTTATATTTTGGGCTAGGGTTTACTTTTTTCGGCTAGGGTTAACTATTTTTTAGGCTATGGTTTGTTGTTTTTATTGTTTTTTTATTTCTATAGTTTTCTATTTTTCAGTAAAATTTACATATTTTCTATAAAATAAATCTATAAACCATGCAAAAAAAAATTATGTGCATACCTTTCTTCTTCTATTCATTCTCTTCCACCTCTTCATGTGAGACCCTACAAAATATTCGTTTCAAAACATAATCTATGTTCAATGTTCCTCCTCAAGAAAAAGAAATTGTTCCATAAGTTAGCGAGCTTTTTTCAAACCATGCAAAATTCATTATACCTTCCTTTCCTCATTCAAAAAAGTAAGTTGGTTCCCACCCACGTTGCTTTCCCTCTTCACTAAGTTTAATGGTCTTTGAAAAAAAATCACGTAACAAGTTTTTAGGGGCCTAGTCTTTTTTTGACCATATGGAATAGCTCATGTACCTAAAAATGATTTTAAAAAAGGACACAGATAAGCCTGGTCTTTTTATTTTTGAAGTTAGAGATTATGGAGGCGCAAAGGTGACACTAGTAGTGTCACATTTACATCAGACTTGCATCGAAAAAGACATAAAAATGAAACAAAAATTGACGTGAATTTAACCCAAATTATGACATTTTCTCTGTTATATTTAGTAGTGTAATTAATAAAAAAAAAAATATTTTATCTATTTTGCCCCTAACTTTCTTCTTACTTTGGCATATGCATTCCCAGATTCACGTTGTTTTTACCCCCGCATTTATTTTTGTAGTTTTTTCATCTAGCTTGCATATTTAGAACTATTATGTATTAGTCAAGAAAAGAATAATCTCAATAACATCTATTTATATTCTTGTGCATCACCATCATTTCCCTTTTTATGCATCCCTTTATCTCTTTTCCGAATAAGTTTCCCTTCATGCATTCAAAGTAAGTAGATTAGCATTAGAGTAGGAACATAGTATGTTGATGCGGGGGCTACCTGACAAAGTAGATCCGGGAAGAGTTAACTCCCTCGGTGGCTGTCAACCCCCGTGTGATAATAAATAATGATAAAATACAAGATAAAAAATAACATGCAAGCTGATAAACAAAGGAACCTGATGTTGCGGGTATGTAGAAGGGGCTATTGATTTGATCCGAACACAACGTGCAACAAGAACCACGCTACGTGAACTAACGAATCATGAGCAGAGTGTCGTGGGGATTACAGTGACATCATGAGGATATAAACGATAAACCAAGATAGCTAAGAATTCAAAATTGCTAAACTATTTTCACCAATTTCCTAACTTAACTTTGACGAAGGGGGGAAAGCCCATATTCATAGCCTAATGGTGAGGTTAGACTGTAGATTAAATATATAAACTCAGGGTTGGGTAAAAATAGACCCTGATTAAAAGAGGTGATGTGATTCAAGCGGAGCTCACAATGTTGACTTATGGTTAGTTTATGCCGTAAGGATGTTGGGTTATGGAGTGGGATGAGATCAGCACTTGCACATGGTAAGGTGAAATAAAAGATTATAACTCTTGAAACCTAAGAGTGGAGTTGTCAGATGGGAGTAATTATTACCCATGACATTGAATAATTTGTGAGACCATGCCAATAATTGTTGATTAACCATACAATGGTGAATTCATTCTTTAGCCTTCTATAAAATGTATATCACTCTTAGGAAGTGAGAGCTACGAAAATGTGTACGAACTTAAGTGCCTCAAGAGAACCATCAATTACTCTCTCAGGACTGTCAAGTAACATTCCTGGAAATTGTCCCACAAACGTAATCTAATTATACAACTATGTTTATCAAGTTTAAGGCTCCAGAAACCTTGCTCGTATTTTGGAAACTCTATGCAGGTCTATAGGAAATTAATCTCCTTTAAAACCTTAATAGGATATCTAAGTATACAAAATGATAAAGAGTTAATTTGTTTTGGTGCCTTCTTCACACCAAAGAAGAGCATAATTTCCTGGATATTTTACAAGCCTTTCAACTACGTAAAATATTAAAAACAATGCACTGAGCATAATGCACTATTTTATCTAGAAAATATATTACAATAAAAATGTATGCCCTATATGAATTTTTTCATGTTAGAATGAATTTTTGGTGGAGAAATCAATTATTTGAACTAACTTCTACTCTAAATGATTGAAATAGATGTTTTGGCACATTCACGTTGATGTTTTATGTATCTATTGATGGCCCCATTATGTCTTGAATGCAATAATGTACTTTTGCATTAATAGCCTTATTGTATTCAATTTTGGACCCTAGTGCACAAACATACACATGGCAAGTGGGAAAATCAATAAAGGACCCAAAAATATTGAGGGACTAAAAGGTAGATTAAAAAGGTCAATAAAAAACCCAAAATTGTACAAACATTTTTCTCGGTGGCCAAGGCCATGCATTCATGGTTCTGGTGACCCTATGATCTTATATGCACAACTCTAGGGGACTCAAAACCATTAATATATGGTTCTAAGGATACCATCATAACAAAGATGGAAACAAGGATAAGATATAAAAAGATATGAAGAGAGAGAACATTAGGGAGAACATAACAAAGAACAAACATAAAATAAGCAAATGCACCAAAAAGAGCCTAATCTACACCAATAATTGACTAAACACACAATTTCCCTAGAATAATGCAATTTTATAGATAATAAATGCTCTTGTACCAAAATTAGGTGTCTAGAATATGTTTTCCTTGTAATTATTACCAACATATGAGATAAAATATCACTAATGTAATGAATATGAGGGAGGTCATCTACATGAAAGAGAAATACCATTATTATAATGACTATCGAGGGAGGTCATCTACATGAGAGAATATCATTAGTGTAATGACTTGATAACACGTGCACAAATGTGCCAACCCACGTAACTTCCTTTGTGCACTTGTATAGGTCTATGGGACTACTACTTGACACATCACTTACCATGAACCTAACAACACTCTGTAATTCTACATATCACCTCACAATTGCAAATGACCTCTAAAACTCAACATCCACATGTCAACTCCTTTCTATCATGTAGCATGCCAATTGGAACTCTCCACATTCATACAATGTCATAGCACATGTCAGTATACCACACATTGGAAGTTTAACTGCCACACTTATAATAAGCTCAACTATCTCTTGTCTTGAAGATGAATCAATCTTATGACCATCCTCCTTTGAAACCATCCTCGGTTTTAAATGTCTTCTTGTAATGATGTATATATGTCATATGCTCAACTTACCAAGGTGTCAAACAACTAAATAGTATTAAATTTTAGCATGCCATGAGTATCTAATATCACTCATATACATTAGTAATCGTGTTTTAAGCTAGCAAAATCAGTTTAAAAGTGGTTTACCTTTCTTTATTATAGGTGTTATCATTTTTGACCTTATAAAACATTGCACATCATTGTACCATATTATTTCTCATTGAATATAGGTTGCACTATTTTGCAAATCTCTTGAGCACTAGAATGAGTTTTAGGTTCACTATTGCATTAGTTTTAGTTTGAAAATTTTATAACTTGTAGCTTTCTAGTGCAGGGTTGTCTCTTACAATGGAATTTTTATCCTTGTGAGAACATGCAAAAATAACATAAATGAAATCTACTCAAATTTGTTTTATAGTATATTGAACAACGTTGTAGCAAGAGACAGATGGTTTTGATTCCTAGAAGAAATTTGTAAGGCACCCTTAGACATCCAGAAGCTCATTTGGGATACCCTTGAGGGACAAATAAAATAAATATTGGGAAAGTTTTATGAATTCCTGATTCAACTCATCCTAGTAGTGTCTTAAAATTATATGCAGCTTACACATCAATGGTTCGACATCAAATCCCTTTTAAGGTCTAAGTAAATTTTGACACCCCGATGTTTTAAAGTAAAACTGACACTACAACATTAGATAGTTGGATATGAAAGCTTGAGGCCTAATTCTTGGTCAAACACTTAAATGGCCCAAAAATATCACCTTCATCATTTTAAATATGTGTATTCAATTTCTCACTTATGGGAAAACAACAATGCACAATGTGTGAACCACTATGAACCCATTCACACTTGGGACTCATTCATCTACACAATGAAGAAGGAATGTTACCCCTTTAAACACTATAAGGATTATTATATTAAATTATAGTTCTTGTGTCAACATAAAGAGAAACTAGTTGAAAGCTAAACTAACATGTTTCATAACTACACTATGCATTTGCATAGTGACTTGTGAGAGTAACATAAGGTTTTGAAGTACATCAACATATTCTTACCTTATATCCCCATGAATATGGGGTTTTTGAATTTTGACATGTTGGGGAAATCATATTGCAATTCCACCAAGACTAAAGCCAAGCAAAAGATAAAGGATAATTTTCCTCTTCATCTTGCGCTGCACACAAGAGTTAATCCATGCACAACCCCCCATCTACCCCTGCATAGAAGCAAAAGATTCCATGGAAGGAAGAGAATCCTCACAAGGTCGTGCAACACAGAAGGTTCATACTCCTTCATCTTCGAACAAAGGTAAGAACTAAATTTATAAATGGTGTGACCAACACCAAACATGATCATATGATAATTTTGAATGCACCTCACAACAATATGTGATTGCGATGTCTATGTTGAGTTCCACGCAAGAAGAGAACATTGATCTACATGTCACTTATATGAGCTCAAACACCATTACCAATGACACTTTGGATGAAGGAGAACCTCTCTTTCACACCAAGTGTTGTGTCATCGTTAATAATGGTAGTTGCAACAAGATCATTACACAAGATATAGTCCAGTACCTAGGTCTTAACACTGAAGCACATCCTCAACGCTCATTTGGATGGCTTTAATAGGGGAAAGATATCCAAATTTGTAGATAATGTACTTTCTAACACAAAGTGAATCCTATGAAGGACATAATCACTTGATACATCGCACCACTAGAGGCATGTGTCATTTTTCTCAAAAAGTGGTAGTTGTATAACACAAATGCTCCATATCCATGTCAAAGTTTGCATGTTTAATATTGTGGAATCACCCATAGAGACCAAACTCACTTTTTTCTATGTCAAGCAATTTTGTGTTCTCATTTAACACATTTTGATGCAGGGTCATCTAAGTTCACAAGCAATCCTATATCAACTAAAAATAGTTTGAATCAGTTATTTGAATTTTGTTTTACATTTTTTATTATTGGTGGACCCCGTCGTGAAGAATTGTGTTGTTGGTTGGCTGCATAATACTAGAGTTACATTTTTATATTTTTGGAGTTTTGTGCAATCCTACTGCGCAATGTTGATAATGTGTGAAATCTCATTGCGTGAAGTCTAGTATGTTACGTAGTGCACACAAGTCTATGGAGTCTTTTCGCAAGTTGCGCAAACTATCAAAAGTATATCTTACAAGCATGGGTAGATAAGAGGATGTCCTAGAACACTAAGGAAGCCACACAATACTCTAATTGTGAAATTTGAAGTTGTGAAGTATTATTTATATCCACGGGACACTACAAGTCTATTTGAAAGCCCCAAAGTATTAAAGGGTTATTATTTGAAGCCACGAAATCTCATAAAAATGACTAAGTATGTAATGGGTCCTTCAGACCATAATTTCATATTAGTTTTAGGAGTTAAGTGTGTCATTGGTTGCTTATATAAACAAATCCCAATTACCTTGGAGAGGTAGTTTTAGAACTTAAGCGTAGATAACTTTGTGATTTAGAGCAAAGTGTGGATACGAGCTTAAGGCTTGGAGCTGTGTAATGTAGACACCAAATTTGTGTCTTACGACCCCCTGTGCCCCGCATCTCATTTCGCAACCTAACCTCATCACCTAAACCTTACACAATTATTTATTAATTACCTTATAATTAATAAATCCACATCGCCATACCTGCCACCTCATGTCGCCACCTCATCATGACCTAGTCTTAACCCTAAACTAACCTAATTAAGACCTATAACTTGGTCCAATTCCACACCTATGACTAATTACTCCTCATCCGCACCTAAAACCAACTTCATAATGATTTGACCAAGCCCGCAGCCAATCCCTCGGAAGAAAAGGAGGGAAAGCTGGCTATTTTACCAAAAATAGCCCGCTTTGACCTAACCAATACCGGTTCCTACTCGACCGCCGTCGGTTGCGTAACCGCCATCGGTTCCCTGTAAATGACCACTTCCAACCAAAAACAAAGGATCGGATTTTCATTTGATCGGGAAAAAGAGAAATCATCGGGAGAATCCGGATTTGCTTGGCCGAGTAGAGACAAGTGAAGAAACAGGAAGAGCTTGCAGAGAAGGACCTCAAGCCCAAGACTGCAACTGCACAACCAGAGCCCTATGACACTCAGCTGATCATCGTGAGGGAAGACATCTCATCTTCTGATCATCAGGACGTCCTATCTGAGTTCTACCTTTATCATCACAGTTCTTAGACCTACATTCTCGTCAATAAACAGTAAGTAGAATCTTGTATGTTCTCTTTGATAACATTTCTTAGACTTTTTGAATCACAGTCGTCATAAGTTTATTTCTAGATCTACTACCAGTGACATACTACACTTAACCTTCACCCATACACCCTGATATTGCCCAGAAGGCCATTTTATCACACTCTGAGTCTTCCCTATCCTCCCATCATTCCCCTCAGTCATCCACCAATCCAATAACCCCCCAATCACCTTGTAACCAACCTCTACCCAGAAGCACCTAGATTACTAACCTTACCGGTATCGATTATCCCCTACCGGCAGCGGTTCTCTAACCGTGGTTGGTTATCCAGTGACCGGCATCGGTCACTGTGACTTATACCCCAAAACCTTATTCTCACCTATTTGCCACCAAACAACCTCAGATCCAGTCTGGTTTATCCCTCTAACTCAACTTGGATGTATCAACGACCAGTAACCGAACAAACAACGTGACGCTTTATGATTGATAGTTTAGCTTCTATTGCTTTATAACGAGATACCTAAATCGAGATTTTTCAATAGCTTTCTTTATTATCATTTGTGTTAAATCGTATTAAAAGGGGAACTGACCACCTTTGAAAGGAAGTTCTATATTTCCTGGGCCTAAGGCAGATCCCTCATTTATTGTCTAATTAAAATATGGTGGTCTTGTATTCTTACTTGCAGTCCTTCCAAGACAAAAAGGAGTTCTTCGCAGTCGATCTGATCTTTCTCTATGGTACGCGCACACCATCTCAACATTCAACAGGTATTCCTCCTAGCCCTAACCCTTATCTGTTTCTCAAAGGAATGATAGGATAGAAGCAAGTCTATTCTGCAGAGCCGAAACATTCCGTGCGAAACACTGTGTGTACTAACAAGAGAATATTTATATGACATTGTGACTATATTGCTATTGGTTTGTGTGTGTTATTCCTCTAAGTATATGAATAAATCTTGTTGATTTGTGTTATTTTTCTATCAAATTCAATTATGTGTTATTGCACGCATTGTTTATATTTTTTTGTGCATGATTCTGAAGGATGTTTGATCTAAGGTGGATCTTCGTTAAGCACCCTAACCATGTCTACATCACATTCTCAGTTATGTATATATTCATGATTTGTTTATAGGTACCTGCATAGCTAAGAAATCAAACATTGGAGGGGTGTTATGTCACAAAAACATCATTACAACAACATCAACTCAATAAATTACAACATGGAGACACCTTCGCAAAACAGAAAGTCCTTTAATGCATTGCATGGAAAGACATCAAATAGATTTTATCATTAGATCCCCTATTCTAAACATTTTACTATAGCATAGGTCCATTCAAGAAAACAATGAAGTTTGATAGCAAAAACAAGAGATTCTTGATCAAGGAAAGATCAAGCCTATCTCTTCTCCTTGTGGAAGCCCAATAGTTATTAGCACCAAATAATGATGGCACGTGTTTTTAATGCATCAACTATATATCATGTGCTCAACAAGATAACAATGAAGAATCGATACCCATCGTTGTGTATTAATGACGTATTAGACTAGCTTCAAGGTGAAAAATACTTCACCTAAATTGACCTGAAGTCAAGTTACCATCAAGTACTAATCCATCGCAAAGACATTAGAAAATCCAATTAAGAAGTGGTTTTCCTTCTCTAATCATGGGATTTCTCTCTCTCATATTTACTAGACATTGCACACCATTGTACTCTATCCTTTTCTTTCTCATTGAATGTAAGTTGCAGTATTTTACAAATCTCTTTTACATTGGAATGTGCTTTAGGTTTACTCTTGTGTTAGTTTTATTTTATGCATTTTATAACATGTAGCTTACCACCAAGTGCAAGGTTGTCCCTTATAATGGAATATTTATTCTCATGGTTTGGATCAATGGTATCAAATAAAGATATTTTATATGCATGTGAACACATGGAAAAAGTAACAGAAAAGACATCTACTCATATATGATTTAGAGTATCTTGAACAACGTTGTAGCAAGAGTAAGATGGATAATTCCTAAAAGAAAAAAATAGCTAGCTGCCTTTGAGCAACAAAGAAAATAAATCTTTAGAAATCTCATTCTAGTAGCATCTCAATATTTTGTGTAACCTATGCATTTGTGGTTCAACATCAAATCCCTTTTAACATCCAAGTAAATCTCAACATCCCAATGTTTAAGGTAAAATTGGCACTATAACATTGGATGGTTGGATTTGAAAACTTGAGGCATACTTCTTGTTTGATTGCTTCGGTGGTCCACAAAAGAGCATCTTCATCATGTTGAAGATGTCCATTTCAGTGTCTAATTGGTAGGAAAACTACAATCTACGATGTAAGAAACACTACAAACTCATTCATCGTCAAGACTCGTTCATCTGTGCCATAAAGAAGGAATGATACTCCCTCAAACATTATGAGAATGAGTATATGAATTTCTAGTTGTTGTGTCATCATAAGGAGCAAAAAGTTGAAATTTATACCAATGATCTTCATAAATGCACTATGCATTTGCATGACGACTTGTTAGAGAACTTTAAGGTGATGAAATACATCAACGAATTCTTACCTTATATCCTCACTAAGATGGGCTTCTTGAATCCTGACACATTGGGGAAATCATATTGCAATGCCACCAAGATCAAAGCTAAGGAAAAGATGAAGCATAAGTTTTCCTCTCTATCTTAAACCACGCATAAGAGAAACTTCACCCACAACCCCCCATATAACCCCCTAGGTAGAAGTAAAACATGTCATGCAAGGGAGAGAAGTCTTACAAGGTCATCCAATACCGTAATGTTCATATACCTTTAGTGTCATATAAATGAAAGAACCAAGTCGATAAGTGGTCCCACACAATAATTTTGAATGCACCGCACAACAGTCCCTGATTGTGTAATCTACATTAGGTCCCAAACAAGAATAGAACATTGATGTAGACACTACTTATCTTAGCACCAAGACCATTGTCACCGACACTTCGGATGAAGGAGGACCCCTCTTTCACACCAAATGTGTATTCATCAACAACAATGGGAGCCAGAAGAACATCATTGCATGAGATATATTCTAAAATTTAGATCTTAACACTTGAGCACATCCTCAACCATACTCACGTGGATGGCTACAATAGGGGAAAGAAATCTAAGTTTGGGGATATTGCACTTTCTAGTACATATTGAAACCTATGGAGGACACAATCACATGTGACATCATGACACTAGAGGTATGTTGCATTTTTATCATAAAGTGGAAGTTGTGTGGATGGGATGCTACATATCCATGTCAAAGATCACATGCTCAATATTGGGATTTTCCTCCATAGACCAAACTCACTTTGGCCTCTGTCAAACAATGCCACAATCTCATTTCACACATCCAAATTTCTTGTTACTTGTGATTTGTCTATACACACCTACACAACTGAGGAAGTGTGCATTGGAAGTGTCTCATGTCACACAAACGTTATCGCAACAACTCGAAAAGTTACATCAACATGGAGATGTCTTCGCATGACCAAAAGGCCTTCCAACACATTGTATGGGAAGACATCAAATTAATTTGATCATTGGATCCACTCTTCCAAACATTCCACTATACCATAGGTCCATTTGGGACAATGATGAAGTTTGACACCAAAAACAATAAATTTTTAATTAAGGCAAGATCATACATAGCTCTTCTCATTATGGAAGTCCAATAGTTCACACACCAAAGACTGATGGCACATGGCATTTATGCATCAACTATAGATATTGTGTGCGAGACAAGATAATATTGAAGAATCAGAACCCATTAGTGTGCATTGATGACCTTTTGGACTAGCTTCAAGGTGCACAATACTTCACCCAAATCGACATGAAATCAAATTACCATTAGGTACTAGGCCATCTTAAAGACATTTGGAAAATAATTTTAAAGGCAAAAGAAGGATTGTACGAGTGGGTTTTTATGCCTTTCAACTTGATTGATGCATCAGTAACATTCATGTGTCTGACATACGACATATTTTAGCCCTTCACCAACTCTTTAGTTAAGTGTACATTTGGCGTCGCACAAATTCGGTACTAGGCTACATTATTGACCATGTAAGCATCCATAGAAATCCAGAGAAGATCAAGTTAATCCAAGATTAGCCAACTCTGCAAAATCTCACAAACCTAGGTTTTCTTGGACCTTTTAACTACTACCACATGTTCATCCTTGGGTTCTTGCACATATCATGGCCCCTCACCCAGATCATTGTGGACCAGAGTAACATTCCATTGGACTTTTACGCAACAACATGCCTTCAAGGAGCTCAAATAATCACATCATGCAACACTTGTTTTGGAAATGTCTAACATTATCCCGCTCTTTGAAATTCAAATCGATGCATCTGACTATGCACTCAGCACAATACTCACACATCATGGACAATGGGTCACATATCACTTAGAGACGTTCAACATTGCAATTCAATGTTACTCCATCTATGGAAAAAAGAGTTGCAATCTATACGCCATAGTGCAAGAACTCCGACAATGGAAACATTATATCTTGGGTAAGGTAATGATCATTCATTCTAATCATAAATCATTTTAGTATCTGCACACTCAAAACAAGCTAGAGAACGTGTGCCACATGAAATGGACAACATAGCTACACAAGTTCCATATGTCCATCAAGCACCGAAAGGGAAAAGGCAATAAAGCAATAGATTTCCTCCTCACCTTCTAATACAAGTGCTCATCATAGTGCTTGATATGCAAGGCCACAACTTCTTTGAGTGTATATCTCTCTACTCGGTAGATAAAGACTTCATAGAATAGGGTCATGAATTCCAAACGTCTAACAAGATTCTTTATGAGCTTGGACATCTTTATATTCTTTCAGGCACAGCACACCAAAGACTCATTTGGGAGGTGCACTAAACCAAGACAAGTGGATAGTTCGGTATTACCAAGGCAATGGCATTGCTACATCAAGACTTCTAATGGATTCACATGCACACAAACATCAAGCCCCATATCAAGTCTAGTATTCCTTACACATTGCCACACCCATGAGTAGGAAGCTAGTACTTTAGATACCTTTATCAGTTCCATATAGGCCATGGGAATCTATCAACACAAAATTCATGATTAGACTACTTATGATAAAAGCGCCAAAATGAATTTGTGCTCATTGTAGTGGATCAGTTTTCAAAGATGATAATCATGGTTTCTTGCAAGAAGAGCATCAATATGCAAGAAATTGTGTTCTCATTCTTCAACCATGTTTGGGTAAATTTTGGACTCCCAATATCCATTATATATAATTGTGACCCACACTCACTATTGGCAAGTTGTATGGGAAATAATGGATAAACAATCGAATCATTCTACAACATTTCACCCACAAGTAGACAAACAAAGGGAAGTTGTCAACCGTGCACCTGTTCATTTGTTGTGCATGTACAACAACGTGCATCTACACACTTGAGATGATAATATGCTCTACATCCAACATGCCCACATCAAAGCTCTACTCAATTCTACAAAGCATTGTCCATTCCAAATGTCTTAGGTCCCACCTAGTGACATCCCTAGACATCATACTACACACCATCTGACACAAAATCATGTGCATAAGGAAACGAAATGGACAAGGCAACACATCTAGTCTATTTACTAGTGTGGTAACAAACACTCAAGCACCCTGACGCACTTTACCAACCTCAAGGTGGTGATAAAATATAATTGCATATTTAGAAGGTAGGCTTCAAGGACCCACATTAGAATATCAAAGTCTTTGTGTTATGGTCCTTACATCATAATGCCCGTAGCTAGTGAAAACACTTTTTCCTTTGATCTGCCCCCATACCCAGTGTTCAATGTGGAACTCATTAAGGAATACTTCCCACCTTTGCTAAAGCTAACAACTAAACAACCTTCTAATTTGGATCCTAAACACTAGTGGATAGGACCAAAGGGTCATATCATCAAAGTTGTAACAGAGGACATCCACTTCGGCAAACATCAATTGTTTTGAGTGATCAAGGGAAAGGCAATATAGTGATCAAGCTAAGTGTTACAACCTTCAACAACTTTAGGTTTAGTTTCCCCACTTTACCAAAGATGCAATGGAGGGCATTGCTTCTTAAGAAAGGGCAAATGATATGTACACAAACACATCAACCCACACACTTTTCCTTTACATGCTCACTCAATGTCATGGGACTATCGTACAAGACATCGGTCTTCACACACCTCATACTATCATGCAACCTCTGTAGCACCTCATAGCTACACAAACCGTCAAAGCTCAACATCTACATATTAGCTCTTTGTTGCCACTCGGCATGCCAAGTGTCACTCTCCACGTTTGCACCATGTTAGAGCATGTGTCAACATGCCATGTGCTGGAAGTTAAACCACCATACCTACAAGAAGTTCAACTGTCACTTGAGAAGCAAATGAAACATTCTTGACTATCCTCTTTTATAACCATCGTCAATTATAACTACCTACTTGTTATGATGCATATATATGTAATATGCTCAACCAATCAAGGAAAATACTTAATTGGTAGTGAATGCTACAATGGCATGAGAATCTAGTATCTTTCATGCGCATTTGTAATCACATTCAAATGTAGGCAAAGCAACAAAGAACTGCAATCCATTTTTTTATCGCGAGTTCTCACTCTCAACCTTATTGAACATTGTATAAGTATTATGATCTACTTTATTCTTTCTTATCAAATAGAAGTTGCATGATTCTATACATTTCTTCTACATTCAAATGTGTTTTTAATATTGTATTGATTTTTATTTACACATTCTATCATCCATAATTTTCCACCAAATATATGGATGTCCTCCACACTAACAAAACAATCTGGACCTCAATATTATCTTTAAAAAACTCAAAACACAAATCTTGCACAAATAAAAAAAATGCCTGTAAAAAGCTTCAATTATTTAAGAATTGTCAAGTTCAATCACCATTTGGTTTTGTTATCATGCTTTCTAATTTATAATGATAAACTATGTAAAGTGTATACAATGAAGTGATTTGATTAGGGCAATGTGCCTTATTATCAAATGGTCAAGACTATATCTATGTCACAAAAACAAATTGGTTTGGTTGTTTAAACATAATACATAAAAAATAAATTAAAATATTTGTTAGATCATTGAATGTTCCGGTAGCATGGATATGCAACATTGATTTTAAATATTTTATACCAATACAAATGGATTATGGCTCTTTAGGTAGGTACATTAAGGGAGAGGAGCCAATAGTAGAGCATGGAACAATAATGGTGAGGGTATTTGTGAAGTAAGTGACTAGTACATGTACATTTGTCATTCAATATTTTAAAAAAAAGTAGCTACTAAAATGTGTCACATCAAAAAATCACCCAATCACATGATGCCACATAAGTGTAAAAAAATGCATGACAAAATGTCCTACTAATGGTCCACCCTTTTTTCCTTTGTATGGAAAACTACTTGATTTAAATCCATTTAAAAACCACTTTCCATAAAATAAAAATGCTCAAAAAAAAATATTTAGATTAAAAAAAAAAAAATCTATTAAAGGGTTTTTTTTTTTCAAAATTTGATGTATTTATGTGTGTTCTACACCCCTCAACTTGGGTGCACAACTACTGGCTCCTCTCCCTTAATCATTGTTTGATATAAATATGTTTATTTATCATCGAAAAAACATTCAAAGCATTAGAAAAATACTTCTTGCATTTGTCATAATTGTACGTGTTACATTTCAATTTGATATGTTCAATCGCCTCTTTTAAAAAATCATTTTTTTATTAAAAAAATATTAATAAATACAGTTTCAATTTTACCTTGTGAAGGTTATCAACATGCATTCTATACAAACTGTTAACAAAAAATTATAGTTACAAACTAATATTTTATACATACTAACAACAAAAAATTATGTTTTTTTTAATGCATCTGAGTTCTACGTAGGTATCGTCATCATTACCTTTAAGTAACCGATCAGAAAATGTTGAATAAGCATACACGGAAACAAGAAATTACATTTGATATTATTTACCAATAAATTTTTATGTTGAATTTGCTTGAGGTAGATAGGCACACAGACAATTTTAGACGTGCTATGGATTAGTACGAGTTGCTCAAATTTAATAACTTGCTTCCTTTTCTTTCCTTGCTGATGAGATGTTTGTGGGTTGGTTAAATGGGTTGGCTGTGTCCAGTCCCACCTAGGGTCAAATCTTGCTGGACGTTTGAAACCAGTTGTGACCATATGTGTTTGATTTGTGATGAATTGAGCACCCCATTTGTGTCCCAGCAAGATCTGGTCTCCCGATTGTGGATTTTGGTTCATAGCTCCAATCCAAAAGAAGTTTTACCAAGCACAAAAAAAACGAAAACTTGTTTCCTTACAATATGACAGTTGTCTTTTAAATTTATGGTGTTATCTCTGCTACTAACCAAAGTTGCAGCATACAACACGTATGTTGTTCCTTATTTTGCTTTCATTGAAACAGCAGCAATCCAAAATGTAATGTTATTGACCATCTCGTGATGGTGTTCCTTATTTTGCTTACATTGAAACTAAAGTAATCCAAAATGTAATGTGTCCCACGGTTATTGATGAGAAATAATCTATAACCTATACTGCCTTTACTAAAATGACAGGATAATTGATGATATATGAGAATTGTATATATTATAAACAAGAAAATTAAATGTTTTTAAAGAGACCCAGTTATGTCAGAACTCGGACTTACGCAGTGTGCTGAATTGATGATTAAATGGAATAAACTATTTGATCCAATCATAAATAGCAAGACTACAAGCCACTCAAGCTAATATTGCTGCCTCAATGATAAATTTCGCCATTTCAAAACCAGAAACAGTGCCCCAAGAGGATTCCTAATTTATGAACTAGATGTAATTAATAAAAATTGTGGAAATCCTACTAGTACATACCCATGTCCTGCTTAGATACCAAAATGTGCGCAGCAGGAAGGAAAAACTGCTGAAGACAAAAGTAGGTGCATTTGATATATCACAGGAAACAAACCACCTTGCCTATAATTTGAGCAGATAATATCAACAAAGGTAATCTACATGCCCAGAAACAATCGTAGTGTATAAACCAATCATTCCAGAAAAATCTTAACGTGAACACCCCTGGTATGGACCTCATTTTAACAAATTGACTGAGCTACCAGAAAGCCTAAAACAGGACACCACGTATTCAAAAGCTTTGCAGTTATACAACAAATTCTATCCTGAAAGCATGCATCATCCTGCATGTGAAGCATTACCTTATCTTTTTTTAAGTTCTTCTTACTTTGAAAGCCAGTACAGCAAAATAAATATAGTGCAAGCAGATGCCACAAGAGAGAGAATTATCGTGTCCATCGATTTTCTGCGACTGATTGCTGATAGAACATGGTTCACCTATGTCATTACAGTAGGTGCCAGTCACAGATGTTATTTCTTTTAATGAATATGAATAGCAGGCCAACTAAAATAAATAAGGAAATGAATAATTTATACTAAGGCACTCCGGCAAAGCAGAAAGTGAATTGTACTTACTGAGGGTAACCGACTGCTGACATTGCTTAGTTTTGAGCCAATATTTCCGAAGGTAGACCGCTGAAACATGAGTGTGCCAAGAGTAGCTTGGGCCTGGAGGATCACATTGTCCATCTGCAAAAGACAATGAAAGTTGCGTTCATATGGTTTCCTGAGATTTAGAAACGTCGACAGTAAAGACCTTTTAAAAAACATAGCATTCAGAAATTCCACAAGAACCCGTGCAAAAGTGTTAAATAAAAACCCAAACCAAAACAATTTGAGCACCACAAAAGCAGTTTCAGACTTTCAAAAGCTCGATTTGTTTCATCTAGGGAACCCAGTAATTTATTTGAGTAATGTTAGAGATGAATGTGTGATTTTCAGTTTTCTGTAGTTCAAATTGATGATTTGGTATGAGCTTCGGAGAAAATACAATAATACAAATAAATAGAGATGTGTTTTCTTATACTATAGGAACCACTTACAACAATATATCCCTAATATATCTCTTATCATATGGTTTGTGAGTTGTTAAAACCATAGTTGGAAAACTCGCCGAGTTGGCGAGTACTCTCCAAAAAAAACCCAAACAAGTACTCTCCTGAAAAACTCGCCACCCGAGTTTTGGCAAGTATTCCCAAGTATTTTGCAATGTCAATCATCATAAATTCATATTAGTTATCAGCCGGCTGTTGTATTCGCATGATGATGCGATTTTGTATTGTATTTGTATTCAAATCTAATAGAAAACCCTTCTCCAACATTTTATGGGCTCATTTGACACATTTTGTAGCTATGTGTTGCTTAAAATTTATGTTTTTTACAGAAATTTGCGTATTTTTGAAGTTGCCGAGTATTCCCGAGTATTGGCCAAATATTGCTGAGTCAATTTTTTTTTGGTCTGCCAAGTACGAGTATGCGAACTATGGTTAAAACAATTCACATAACCAAACACTAAATATTACAAACCATATTTGTAATATTATTTATAATAATAATTTATCACGAGTAAATTATTAATGAACGTGAGAGCACTAATATAATGATTTCCTAACATTCCCCCCCTTAATCCGAACATGGGGAGAAAACACATCTCAAGAACTGGAAATAGAACCGTATGCCTCCACATACTTTTAGGTCTGCATACTGTTGCCTGGATCTTGTTGTCTAGATCTTGCTGCACATGATCACTCGCTTCACCACAGTGAATCTCTCACTGGATGATCACACTTCCACCAATGCACCTACATACGAGAACTTAACAGTTCCCGCTTTCACTTCCAGTGAATGCTCTTTCACCAGCTGATCGATGAAGAAGTACGACAGTCAGAGAATCTCAACAGTCAAAGAATCACTGCAGTCAGTTGCCCTCTTATACAACTATGCTCAACATCCACAATGCACATCCTCCTCATTTCAAACTTTAGCAGGGAATGAATACCTTGTTTTATTTTTGCACACACCACTCAAAGCAAACAACTGAAATAATATAAAAAGGTGCCACCAAATCAAAATGCGGCCCCATCGTTGGCGACTAACGAGAGGCGTCGATCATCGTCCTTCCTCTGTTGCCTCCAACCTCCAATGGACATGCTACTCACTCAGCTGAATAAATTTGTGAAGCTCAATGGTTTCCTATACATTGTTTATTATATTTTCCCTCCACAATGTGAAACACAAATTTTATTAGGACGTCAGGTTACACCGAAAATGCATCTGTGAGGCAATTTTTTTTTGACACTTTTGATGATGGCTCATGACACTTAATTTTGTTGGATTGACTCTTTTACGACACTAAACGACATAAAGGACTTTTGACATACTTATTCACTTTGCCAACAAGACACAAAAATGACTTTATTTTAATTACATGATTAAAAAAAATAACTACAAAGTAATAACTACTTTCTATGTAAAAAACTATAGACACTAGTTATTACTTTTTACAATAATATTCTTATAACTTGACTCTTGATACAATTATCGACTGGTTTCAACAAAGATCTAAATAAACAACTTTTAATGACTTCAATTAAACTTTTGATGATAACATTTGACTTAGAAGACAAAAAAAAACTATAAACCAGACTTACGGCTACGAGACTCCAAGTACCACAACCATATCCAACCAGAACTCACAGAAGCCGTGATATATCTACCGCCAAAATCTACCAAGTGGGAGCTGATCACCACGTAGATTTGAATGCAGCCCGACTGCAAAAACACGATGAGGTAGAAGTATTGGATGGATACCAGGATGGAAGCTAAATCAAATGTGAGATCCAATGCAAGCAGGCAAGTGTTGAGATAAGCAAAACTAAGCATCCACACGAGACAATGACAGATATGACGCAGGGAATATAATATCAAGACAAAAAAGTGCCTGGCGATGAATTATTTAATACGCTATATGAGATGCTTGGAAGTTAGATGTGTTGGCAAGGAGATAAGCTTTGTAAATGTTTTGATTGACTCCACATGTCGGACGTGACAGGAACTTCAAATCTTTGACGGCGCAGGGTGAGCGCAGATCCATATACCACCAATTTTTCAATGCGAGTGATGGATCATTGTTTGCAAAGATCTACGTATTATCCCACCACAATCAGACTGAGCCTTTGGAATGCAGATCACCAATTCACCAATAAGTGATGACTCCAAAACTTCGAGGCAAATATTACAAGGCTGACAGTGAGCCGACAAAGTATTAAGCATATGAAGCCAAGGAAGTTGACACCTTAATTTTCATAACAAAGCCAATTACTAATCCCTGTTCTGCGTGAAAGGGCCTCAGGTGCTAGACAGATGGAGAATGTGTACAAGGTCCAAGCAAATAGGTATGTGGATGAGAACGCAGGAATATTGTTGAGACGCCAATATGTAGAAGAAGATACATTCAAAAACAATGCATGGCACAAAACTGTTTCAGCAGAATTAAATCAGGTGAGTCGAATAGCACATGAATGAATGCCTATCAAGGATTCTTCATTGCTCTGATACCAAATGAGGATTTGGTACGAGCTTCAGAGAAAATACAATAATGAAAACTCACTCATTTCATACAGGACTAGTACACAAATAAATAGGGATGTGGTTTCCTATAATATAGGAGCCACTTACAATAATATATCCCTAATATATATCTTATCATATGGTTAGTGAGTTGTTAAAACAACTCATGTAACCACACACTAAATAATATAAAATATTATAAACCACATTATTTACAATAATAATTTATCACAAGTAAATTATTAATGATCATGAGAGTGCTAATATAATGATTTCCTAACACAAATGCATAATTAAGGTTAACAAGATAAAAATGTGAAGGCATGAGCATAAGCACCAATGCAGCTGTACTAAATGGAAGTGAATTTCAACAAAGCAGCAGCATTGGGAAATAAAAGCCAACCGTTAATTCCACTAGGTAAAACAATTGATGTGCAATATGAACTGACTAGAAAACAAAATGCATCTTTCCTTATAGGTAAAAGACACGGAGCGGGCATAGAATCAATGCACACCATTCTTGTCTGAAGAAGATGATAGATGGTAAGGAAAGGATGAAAATGAACGAGGAACGAAGGGTGATGAAAAAAGTATTTTTACCAACATGAAACCAAAAGGAGTTACAGAAAGGTTATCCAGTCAATGTTGAGATCTACATGAATTCTTCCACCATATAACAAAAAAACGATAAATTTCTTTGTTAGTGAAGCAGAGTTGGATACCAAATTTCACAAGAAATTCTTTGGTAACTTACAGATTTGAACAACTGCATCCTAGCTTAGCTTGGAGTTTGATCACCGGAACTTTTTAAAAATGATAAAACTCAATATTTAGTCTGAGAAATAGAAATAAATAAACTTTAACTTAATATTTGAAATAAAAAATAAAAACCTCTACATGCCATTTTTTCTAAAATCATTTAATAAAATTTATTTTTATCAAAGTTTTAATAAATATAATTATATGTTATTATATATATATTAGGTAGAATTATAAGTTCATGTATATTTCTAAGCTTGGACATGAGGTCAAAACCTTGGGAGTACAACATTTAAACAATATATAAAGTAGATGGAAAACAATTCCCTTATGGGCTTCCAAAAGGAGGGTCTCATACACCGAATTGGCAAATTCGTACCTCACTTGGAAGTGACCTAAAAATTTACCTTTTTCTTTATAAGCTTGTATGGCACGAATATGAGCTATCATAGCAATGAGTGTTTTATTAACTAAAAAACCCAAAAAAGTATACATCATTACAACTGAATCATTTTACATGGCATAGGACAATCTAAAACCAAGTTTACTTATAAGTAATAAACTAGACACCATATGCATATATAACCTAATATATAATTTGAAAACCAAACAAGACTGCATATGTAATCTTAAAACCATAAAAGAAATAATATAAGTTTAAAACCAAACAAGACCTGATCCGTTGACTTTTGAAAGAGAGGTGAGATGGCACCTAGGGAGATGTCATCGAGCCTGAAGGGATGTCCATGGAGATCAAAATCCAGCTGATGGAGATGGCAAAGTCGCTATTGGAGATTTAATTAAAATTAAAAAATTAAAAACCAAAGAATGCTTATAGATAATGATATATCTCTCTGAAGGGGCATTCTCAGTTTGTACAATTTACTTTGTTCGTCACACAGGAATCCATTTACATAACTGGCAGACTGAAAATAACCTAAGGCATAAAACTTTAGGTATAAATACTTAGGATTATTTTTTCTAACTTTTTTCTTTAAAGTAAATTTTGCATCAGATTTTTTCTAGACTGCACAGGCACGCACTGTACCGGCCTGTACCAGGTCCAAAACACACCTGGTACAGATACCGGTACTGGTACCCTCCTGGTATGCTGTGAGTACATACCCACACGTACCCACACATTTTTTTTAAAGTGAAAAAAAAATCTGTTGAATGTATTATGTGAAAAAGTGAAAAATAAAAAATAAATAAAGTGAAGCAAGTTGAATGTATTATGTTTTAGACTTTCATGAATTAATACAAAGTGTTTGAAATCTGTTTTCCATGAATGATGCTATTTGAAATCTGTTTTCCATGAATGATGCAATTATGAATCCATATGATTTTATGAGGTATTAAATTTTAATAAGTATGTTTTTTTATTATATATATATTTATATTTTTTTATTTTTAAAAAGTTATTGTATGAACGTACCCGCACCGTATCGTACCCAGGGGTTCTTAAAAAATTGCCATTTCAGCAAACCAAACCTGTACCCATATCCTGGCAGTCTAGGATTTTTTACAAGATAAATAAGTTCATTTTTTTAATTTCATTCAGTTGACCTATTTAATTCAACAATTTTCGATGATGTTATTTGGACCCACTTTAAATTTGTTAAAGTTTTCAATATTTCCAATAAAAAATCAGCCAATCAGGTGACTTAAAATGCATCTGTACTTCAGTAGAGTATTCTCATAATGAAATATGGAACAAAAAAGGACTAAATACAGCCATATTGAAAGCATAAATATATATTCCATGCAGCACTCAATACCTATTTCAGTTGATAAAATAACAAAATGTTTCACACCTGCCCAGTATTCCTTTGCAGAACAGCTTGCTCCTTTAAAAGTGCTTGCTCTGCTGAATCACCATTTCTTTCAAGGTCACCGTTTCCATGATCACGTGCACTAAAATTTTGTAGCAGTGCCTCATGTTCACGTCTGGCTTTGAAGCTTGAACGAAGCCTGATGAATTCCTGCAGAGAAGATGATGAGCTACATGTATACCGTAAATAAATTCCTTTGTTTTTTCCGAGATCAATACCAAGGCCATTTAATGAAGCACATGTAAAGTCTTTATCAGCTACTCAGTATAGTTTGATGTGCAAGAACATCATGGAACTTAACCTGACTAAGGTCATGCAGGATTTCCCGGTGCCGAGTCAGAGTATGAGAAAGAATGTCAGAACTTCCTGATGATACCCAAACTTGCATCTGTGCATTAACATTCTGGAGTTGCTGGAGCAGTCTCTCTATTCCAGCTTCATGCTCTTGCTCAGAACCCTCAAGTTTGGTGTTGATCAGTCTTCTATAAGATGCCAACTTTTCATCCAATTGCCCTTCTAATTTTCTTGCCTGTACGTAATATATGAATTATTAAAAGGAAAGTTATTTTAAAGTCAACATTCAAACTGTATTTGAATCCTATAATCTTGAAATACATTTACAGGATAGCATACAGTTTAACTAATTCATTGCAACTAAATCGAATTTTTACATGCTTCACAGAAAAGACACTCAAGATTGAATATCTAAGAGGCCTTCAGCTATGTTAGAGATACCTATTGTCATATTCTGGTACTGATACATTAATATTTCAGGGGCTCTTGGATGTAACACAAAATCAACATATGCGGGTTAACATAAAAACATATACTCATCTGAATCAGTGTTTGTAAACAGTGACCAAAATTAAAAAACAATCACAGGTATTTGCCAGCACAATTTGCAGAGAGGAATTTACCAGGCAAAGTGTAACACTAAGTCGCCCATTTCAAATTCTAGTTAGAATTTGATGCAATACAAAATTCAGGAAAATTTTGACAATGGAAAACCTATATTTTAAAATGAAAGTAGGTAAGTGTATTTGTATAAAAAAAAAGCTGAAAAAACTGTCACAAGGGCCCCAATAACATCAGAAATCAGAAGATATACACAGAATAAAAATAGGCAACTAGAAGCCAACAAACCACTGTAAGCAATGACATCAACACAGAAAACTAAGCAAACAAAATTGAGGTTCAAAGACCTCGTGAAACCACATGAACATTCATTTCTAAATTTGGCCACCCTTGTTGGTGGGTGCTGAGATGTTTACAATGATATCCGGGTCAAAAAGATCATCTTCTAATGGCAGCCAGAAACTCAACCCACATTTGACTACCAAGTGACTCCCCAATAGCATTAACGTCCACGGGATGGACAGTGTAAACAAATAAAGAATAAGCAAGTTTTATTATGAACTTGTATTCCTAAATATAAATTAAAGACATTGTTCTTATATTTTTCTAAAACTTGCAAAATGTGTATTATGCTCAAGTTGTATCGCCCTGCTCATTCTAAAACAAATCTTTAATTTGTTTTCATAAAAGGTTATTTCGTAACTTGAAATTATTTAAAACCCTAAATTGGAATTTGGCAAACTCTAAATAACAAAATTGAAAAATACCAAACTTTGAGGGAGTAACATCCAATTGATGAGACCACCAGAAATAGATAAAAATTTGTGCTTTGTCTAGGAAGAAAAAGGGATGGAGGAATACAGCATAGAAAATTTAGGAAGGAGTGAATGTCCCACACAAGAATTTTATTGTAAGCTAGAACAGCACCCGGTGACTCCATGCAAGAATGACATCGCTTTGGCACAATATTTTTAGGTGCTGCAATGATTAGAGGATAGGGTGGGAGTTGGCATCTACTTATAATACTTTTACAGAACTCATGCTACATTGAAATGGGGGCCTGAGAAGAACACCCGAAGATATAAGGGGTTCAATCAAGACATTGAAAATATCTCCATAAGAGATGCAGCAAGAATTGTTGGAAACTAAGGCAGTTCTTACCAACACAATTACCACTGTAGAGAAGAGGAAACTGGATGCGATCAAGGAGAAGTGTAAAAAAGAAATGAAGGCCAGAATAAGCAGAATGAACAGTTGCACCAAGTGAAGGAAATGATGAAGGAAGCAAGAATCACCTTCTATAGTGGAAACAAGTTTGTGAGTAGGAAATTGATGCCATTTTCTTAAGGGCGTCATTTTCTACACCAAGGGCAACAAAGTTGACTTCCACATAAGTTGGCTCAATGGTAGCAAGTTAGCAACAGTTGACACAGCAGTCACAGGCAATTAGCAGAAGTTACAAGCACAACAGTGGCACCACCAGTAACTGACAGCTTCTGTACTTAATTTCAGTGCAGCTTTGGTTGAAAAATCCAATGATATATCCTATGCTTCAGCAGTATGCTCAATTAAGGAGCAGATGTTACACCCAGATGAGTGTCAGTTTTATATGATTTTAAGCTTGAGACATTACAATAAATACTCAATTTTGCCTATGCACTTTAGCCTATTTTGGCATTAATCTAATGCATCTGACTGTAAATCACTGGATGTAATTAGTCTATACAATCACCAAAGGTGAAATCACCTAGTGTGTAATCATCCATAGTGTACTTTCAAAACAATAATAAAGTCGTGCAATAAAATCATGAAAAAGACGCTATTGTGAAATGTCATTTGCAATTAGTGTTTACTATTTGTTTAATTTGTTGTGTGAGGACAATTGCTCTAACATTCTAATGATAATGTTGAATGGCATTGGGACTATATCAAGCCCAAGCCCCCCTTTCAATTTTTGTTGTTTATGGTAAAGCAGTGCACAAGACGTTAAGGTAGAGTGAGACCACCTAGAGGACTCGTCCCATAAGGCCCTCAAACCAACCTGCCAATTTGTGACATGTATTCCCAGCAATGATAATTAATGCAACCTCATTGTATATTTAACTGAGACATTTTGAGCTGTGTTTGTCTGATGTGGTTGATTTATTCTTTGAATGTTCAATTCATAGTTCAAAAAATCGTTATAAGCAATTAATCGGCAATCCAAAATTTGATTCGGACATTGGGAATCGGCAAATTCTAGGCAATTAATCGGCAACTTAATGCTACTTTAAAAAACATTTAAATTCATAAAATAAACTCCAAACTCCTGGTCAAAACTCAAAACCCTAGGAAAACCGTAAAATGCTACCACTTTTCAACATGTGCATATCCTTGGTGGCTAGAGTCAGCCTACTGTCACGTCTATACGTTTTTTACCATTTCATTTACGTCGTGGGAAGAGAATGGTAAAATGACTAAAATCTATCTCCATCTCCCGTCATATTTTGAATTTAAATAAGGATCAGGTGCTCAAGTTAGAACGAAGTTTGTCATGAAAAAATGTTATATCATGTTGGTTGATTTATATCTTTGAATGTGGCTAGATTCAGCCTAGTGTCACTTAACATCGTTATAAGCAATTTATCGGCAATCCAAAATTTGACGTCGGACATTGGGGAGATCGGTTTACTGCATGGTAAAATGACTAATTAATCGGCATCTCCATGCTCCCGTCATATTTTGAAACATTTAAATTCATAGGAATCAGGTGCTCCAAACTCCTAGTCAACGTCAAGTGGGTGATGTTACAAGTTTCATAGGAAAACCGTAAAATGTTACCTATCAAGTTAGAATAGCATAAGACTTATTCATTGACATGTGCATATCACTTGTGATAGTCTAGAGTCATCCTACTATCACTTAGGTCTACACGTTGAAGGGTACACAATCTCGAAAAGCAGGACTTGATAGAGTCGTATGTTCCGAGAATGGTAAAAATGACTAAAATCTATATGACTCCATCTCCCGTCATATTTTTGAATTTTAAATAAGGATCGCATTGATTCGTGCATCCACCTCATATGTGTGCACAACACGAAGTGGGTGACAACTGTTAACAGTTTCATGGAAAGGAAATGTTTCCTATCAAAACTAGAATAGGTGCTATCATTGACATTTGAGAATCACTGGGAGCAAATGGTTATCATTGACAGAGAATCACTGTGATAGTCTTCATCCTTATAACAGGATAAGTTGAAGGGTACACAATATCGAAAAGCAGGACTTGATAGAGTATATGTTCCGATGAATCACATTGATTCGTGCATCCACCTCATATCCATCTATTATGTGCACAACACAATGGGAACAACTGTCAACATCAGAAGGAAAGGAAATCTTTCCTATTAAACTTTTGCTTATTGTTCTATTATGGGAGCAAATGCATATGATCATTATCCTATGTTTTCTCAGGTTCTCTGACAAGGTATTTTCTGATCCAAGGTCTGTAGTTAGCTTTAGATTTTAAGTGACATTACAGATTAATGACCATTATAAATCCCGGGTTAGGAAATAGCAGGATACATGTGAAATATCTCACTCTTGCAATGTCAGGATGGTTTTGCCCATGCTACTATCTTGCTTTTGTTAAGCATCAACAATCTAATGGGGCAAGATGGAATATCTGACATTTTACGCCATAATGAGGACCTTGCTGTTGGGTTATTTGGTTATTTTGATGGGTTTAGAACTCTCTATGTCGATGTATTTGTCTTAGTACATTCACTGTTTTAAATAATCTTTCTCTTTGAATTACACAAAGTGACAAAAGGAACAAGCATTCAGATCAAGAGCCAAAATTAGAAAAGGTCATCTTAATCAAACTATTTATAGCAATTGATACATTTTGGAACACCAAGTTAAGAGATATTCAAATATTCACAAACCTTTAAGAATATTATACATCCTTTTGTGACTATGCACGAAAAACAGAATTAAAACATATAAATTTAAGGTGGATATGTGTGACATATGTCCCCCAAGTAATAGGAATTCCAAATATACGGATATAGGACAAGACATCCATTTTATAAGCTAAGGAGGAAAAAGAAACGTCAAGTATGAAACATTACTACTAAGGTTAGATATTTATCACCAGGATCAGACCTGTAGCTCATGCCAAATGCATTGCTTTTCCAAGAGCATATGATAGAAAATCATTTCCAACCAATTTCTGCAACTTCAAAACTGCTTTTCCAAGACTCGGCTATCATAGTCATTGTAGACACCTAATTTCCGCTGCGCAATTTTAATACTAAAATTGCACTAATTGTCTTCTTCTTGTCAACATGCTATAATTAGTGATTTCTCGCTAATTAGCTAATATTCACCATCCTCTTGATTAATTAACAATATCTCATTAATTAATTAGTCTTTTCTCCTCATGGATGCCAATTAACATCAATTCGTTAGTTAAAATCCTCTTTCAATTAATTAATTACCTATTATTAATTAATTACCCTTTCACAATCTTGTATTTAATTAATAAACTCTCTTATTAATTTAATCCCCTCTCAAACCCCCTCTAATTCTAATAATTTCCCTCCAAATCATCTCCAAATAGTTTCTATAAGCTAAGCATGGCCTATTAATTAATCTCAATTGATTAATTAAACCTTCCTTAACTCCCATAGACCATTAATTCCTAATTAATCTCTTCTAAACATGATTATCCACTCCTAATTCTACATCTTCATTATCCCACATTCATAAGGATGTAGGCTTCTCCCAAATTGGAAAGCTATATAAGCAACCAAGTACCTTTTTACCAATCTACACCTCTGCATATTGTCCTTATAAGACATTTGATACCTATTACTCAGGAGAGCATTTTTGTTATAGGAAGGCTTGTCAAATTGAAAAACCCCCCTTGCTAAAAGTAGTAAGAGAAGATTCAAACATGGCCTTTATGCCATTTTGAGGAGACCTCTTCCTTTTATCAAGCATCATTGATCATGTGTGGCTTGCATTCGGCGTATAAGGAAAAAACTACATATCGAAAGTGCATCCAATTTCAAAAGGAGGTTTGCATTCTATATTTTTCACGTTTTGTGCAAGTTTATTAATTTTTTTTCATGTTTTATCTTGATGTACTTGATTAAAGAATTAGGCTAGGATTTATTACGTGTTAAGTCCTTCGCTAATTAGCTTAGATACTTTAGCATGCATACATATGGCACACCCAGTGGGAGCCCCCTTTGTCTCACACGCATTTTTTTTTAGTTTTACATGCATCTTTGCTCCGAGTTATTTCAATTTGTTGAAAATTTCCATGTTTTTTGCTAATGTTTGTTGCTATTTGGTAGTGTTGAGTCTTGTTTGCAGGTAGTGAAGAGGTGAAGTGTTGTCAAAATTTGATCTTGCCAAGAAAAATTCATGTGTTTTCATGTTTTTAACTCGTTTTTTTGAGTTTTGAAGCTTTCAGCGGCCTCGCCCTGGTTTTCAACAGCCTTGCCTGCGCAACCAGCGACGCCGCTTCACCTATCAGCAGCCTCAACCTACAAATTTTTCCACGTTTTGCGAGTTTCAGCGTTTTAGACAAACATATCAGCAGCCTCATGACATCTATCAACGGCCTTGCTTGTATCAGCGGCCTCGTGACATCTATCAGCGGCCTCGCTTATATCAGCAGCCTCTGACATCTATCAGCAGCCTTGCTTGGATTAGCAGCCTCGTGACATCTATTAGCAGCCTCGCTTGTATCAACATCCTCGTGACATCTATCAGCGGCCTCGCTTGTATCAACAACCTTGTGACATCTATCAACGGCCTCACGGTTTAGCGGACTTGCTCTGTTAAACAACAACCTCGCTGTTTGTGTTAGCAGCCTCACAACAGAGAGCTTAGTTTTTGACTTTCTCTCACTTTTTCGTTGCTTGGATTTCGTTTTTTGAGCTAACTGTGCTTTCAAACTACTAAGGTTGTCATACTCGCTTGCCAAAGACAAATTGCTCAAAACAAACAAACCAATTTAACAAAAAGACCAAGTTGTGTGCACATCATTTTTGTTATCTTTACTTTGCACTTTTGGTTGATTTTTGCTTACAAAATCACATTTTCCTTCATGAATTTGGCATAGTATTCTTGGATTGATCATCTTGTTAAACACCTAGGTTGTTTGACAAATGGTTAAAATATTGGGTTGATTTGTTGATTTGACCATCTAGGCTTCTTGTTAAAATGTTTTATATCGGATTGACCTTGCTTTTAACCATTTTACGAAGGGTTTTTGTTTCCCTTCGGCATATTTTGCTTCTTGATTGTACCTCATCTTAACCGCGTATTCTCTTTCCACACACCGAAAGGTGATCTTGGAAATCAGAAATAATTTAGACACTTTGTTATTTTAATAGGGTTCGATGGTTAGGACGTCACCACCTAATCATTTAGAAAAAGCCCATGTGTCTGTGGGCTATATAAATTTGTGGGAAGATCAATCATGTTTTTGGCTAAGTAGGGGTTCACTTTTACCTGGATCCTATGAAGTGAGGGTGAATTTTCCTCTAATACCCAAGCCCTAGACTAGATCCCACATGAAACAATTGTGGTTTTTAACCAAGCTCTACTAAAACAGCTAGAGTGAAGGGGAGGGGGGATTTGACCCTTTGAACCACATGTTAAACAACATTTCCTAATTTCACATGGACTTGTGCCTCACGTAATGAAAAGTATATCGAGGACGACCTAACAACTTGTTCATCCTAGTTAGATGGCCAAATCTTAGGGACGGGTTGTATTTGCTTGACTTCTCCCAAAAACTATGTTTGTAAACAATTGACCAAAAAGTGGCGCTTAGTCCAAAAGCCTTGATTCACCAAAACTCACGAAGCAAAACTCTATCCAATTAAAATATTTGTTTTGACACATCTTTGTTTTGACAAGAAAACAAAGTGAAACTCTTTCGGAGTTAGACCAAAGGTGTTTTTGTAAATCAAACTTTGACTCACAAAACCTCACAAGGCGAGACTCTATCCGAGATAAGGACCTTGTTTTGACAAGAAAATAAGGTGATGCTCTGTCCAAGTAAAACCAAGTGTGTTTTTGCTAAAATCGCAGACTTAGTCCATATTTTTGACTTCATGTATCAAAAACTGTAAAAAACATGTTACTCTACCAAACTTTGAGACTTGTTTCGTTTACACAAAAGTTCCTCTGTCTTAGTTAAAACATTGTTTTAGTGATAAAACAAGGAAAAACTCTATCCGAGTTAAACAATGTGTTTTTCATCACAAACTACATTCTTCATCCTCCTTTTGGCTTCATTTATCAAAGTTAACAACTTGAAACTCTGCCAAAATTTGACCAGCCATTTTGACCTTCACATTTAAACTTGTTTTCAAAAACTTGGTTGATCGATTAAAAGTGCATTGTCATGCTCTCAGATTTTCCCTAGCTTCCTTAGACAAATTTCAACATCTAAAACTAGTAAAATGACCATTTACAACTGTTATGCTACCGAAATTTTGTAGTTTTCCTTAGAAACATTTATAACATCCAAATTCTAGGAAAACAACCATTTGCAACCGTTATGCTATCAAAATTTCATATTTTTCCTTATAAACATTTATACATCCAAAATATTAGAAAATGACCATTTATAGTTGTTACGCTGCCAAAATTTAATATTTTCCTTACAAAAAATTAAACATCCAAAACTAGGAAAACAACCGGGTATAGTCATTACACTGTCAAAATTTACCTGGATTTCCTTATCAAAACTCATCAAACATCTTAAACTTGGAAAATATCCATTTTACAACCATTACACTGCATGTTTTTTTTCGCTAATATTCCCTTTAGAAAATCACAAAAG
Source organism: Taxus chinensis (assembly GCA_019776745.2). Lineage (NCBI taxonomy): Eukaryota > Viridiplantae > Streptophyta > Pinopsida > Cupressales > Taxaceae > Taxus > Taxus chinensis. The sequence continues at coordinate 333,699,950 of CM034148.1, read as the reverse complement.
CATCTAATATTCACAAAATGTCTAGTTTGAAGCCATTATGTTGCCCGAATTGACCTAGGACTTCCTTCAATATGAAATAGTTTAATCAAACAATCTAGCTCAAGGTTTTCAAATCAAACAATGTCATCCATGAATAGATATCTAATGCTTTCTCATGTCACCAAAAATAAGGAACCCGTTCTAGCTCTCACTTCCCAACCTTCATCACCTAAATAATCCCATCCAAAAACAAATCCTACTCAGACCCCTATGTCTCACCCAATCAAATTTCTCCTAGAAAAAAATCAATCATCAAACCTACGTCTTCCCTCATTAAAAATTCAAGTCAATCTAAACTCCTCTAATCAAACATCCAATTTGAACCCTTCATCATGATCCAATCCACAAGAATCCCTTCTTCTATCTACACTAATTTTTCTTCTAAGTAATCCAATACCAATCTATCCCAACTTCAAATCTAATCTGGTCCCCTGAGCCATCCCAATCCACCAAATCTAATTCAACTCAGACATCCCAATCCAACAATCTTCATTCATCCCTTGAGTCATCTCTATCTGCCAATCAAAATACATTATCTCTTCGTTCCTCAAGCCATCTCAACCACACCTTATTCTATCCTCACTAATCCTCTAAAGACCGATGTTTGTGTCCACACCAAACAATTAAAAAGAAAATGCATGCCAAGATATCTTTTCAAAACATTATTAAGTTCTTTCATAGAAACAAGGTCAAAACCACCTAATCCTATTTTCTCCATCATAAAACAAATTCTAAATCCCAAACAATTGTTATACCTCTTCCTTAAAATCAACCCTTTATCATCGATCAACATGGACCCCCTCTTATCCTCCTATCACCCCCTTTCTAATTACATGGCTAATAGACTAGTTCTATCCATGATCCATATCCTATCCTTTCATCACCTAATCATCCCTCACATATTATATCCCCTAAATATCAATGTACCCTTGGACCACCTCCTTATTTCCCATCATAATCTATCCTTGGGCCACATCCTACTCGCCCATCACACTTTATCCTTAGGCCACTTCCTAGTGACCCATTACCATAAATCTTGGGAATACCTCTTATATATCCATTGTATCATCCCTTCTCCTATCAGTTATGAGAATCAAGTGCCATCTTCCCAACCAATCCTCTCATCAATCCTAAACATACATTTCCTGCACACATTTCTCAAGAATAACAAAATCACACATTCACTTATATGAAGCACAAACAATTTCTTCATCAAACTAAAATAAAAAATCCAAGAACCTCTAAAGCTCAAAATAATCCAACAACCACAAATCCAAAAATCAAACGTGATTCAAAAGTAAAAAATTGCAAACGCCAAGTATGGTGAAAAGTGTAAAAATATACGAATAGGGAACTTAAGCTACACACACACAATCCACATTACAAGACAAGTATAATTCACTTATCGAGTATGATCTCAAAACGATCATCAAGATTGGAGCCAAAATCACTGTTGATAAGGAAAAACTCCAAGTCTCCCTAATCAAAGAAATCGCAAACATCGTTGTTGGGTTTTATCACAAGGAGTGACACTGTTGGTCCCAAATCTCAATCCATCCTATCCTATTCTTCACACTACATCCTGGATCTTTTTCGTCCATCCGATTTTGACTCATATCCTATCCCTATTCCCATTATCATCATCTCCCTTGATGTTAGAATGGGTCAAGTCTCCCTTTGTCTTTTCCTTTCGCACACCGTCTAAAATCAAAAAACATAAAAAAATTCAAAATAACCCAAAACATTTGTGCAAAAAATCCAAAAATATCAAAACATTCAAAATTCCAAAAAACATCACAACATCTAGAAAACTATAAACATTGTATAACTCAAAAATCCAAAAAAAAATAAAAATATCTAAAATCCCAAAAAAAATCAAAACGTAGCAAAATACAAACATCAATCATCAAAAAATTGCAATAAGGTATTGCATACACATTGATGTTCTTTCCTTTCTTTCCATATCCTTTGCAAATCACCCGTCATTTTCATCCCTTCAATGATCGTTTGGTTAGTCTATTCGCACTCATTGTGTGGCATTGATCTCTATTGTATCTGTTTGACCTTGGTTTTTCATTCCCTTGGTAAATTAAAGAACGACTGTCCTCTTAGAGATCCTATCACTATCATACATTTAATAAACTTGTTGCGAAGACGTTTGGGCATATTTATTGACACTAGCCAATGTCGTCAGCACCATCACTTCCACATCCTTCCATCAAGCCATTAGTGGTTCTTAACCCCTTATCAAAACAATCGAGAGAGCTGAAATACTTTTTAGAAAGCAAAAAATCAATCAAAAATCAAAAGAAAAAAGAAAAACAATATTAATAAAAAAACCTATCTCTAGGGGCATTTCCAGTATCTCTATCAAGGCTATGGACGCCTAGTTGGCAGTAAAGCAATGTTGCGACTAGAATTAGATACATCTCCGTGGAGGCTATAGACGTCTAGCTGGGAACAGAACAATGTACGACTCTCCTTCCACCCTCCATTCACCAATAAACTATAAAAATCAATCATTCCTACACATTGGCTAGTTTGTCTTCACTTATTGCCTATCAAATCTTCACTTCAAGAAGCAATTAATTTTCACAGCGCACACACTGGATCTCGATGAACAACAAGACCAGTATGTTACCAAGTGTTGTATGGACCTTGTTCAAACTCTTGCTTTAGTCCATATTTTGTCTCACAATTTGTGCCTTTGGCTCATCACTTTTTCATCGCCAATCGTTTGGTTACATTTTCCATATCCATCCATAGCATTCACATTTTTCTTCTTCATTCAAAACATCCATGTGCATAAATTGCCTTTTTTACCATGTTTGGGGGAAAATTTATCCCCATTTCAATAAACAATCTTGTACCTCTTTCTATCATCTATTTATTGGCCATCTTTTTTGTGTCACACATTATGTTAGGGCACCCTACTGCCAAAAACAACATGTCACTTGATACCACACAATTGTGGCACCTTGGGCATTTCCTTTAGTAAAAACCAGTTTTCAGCGCCATGGGAGGATTCTATTGTTCACAAGCATCTTGTACTTGGGGGCATGGTTGTTCCTTCTTGGCCTGGCCATTCCTTGATTTCATGGTCATGTCGTACCTGTTATTCTTGGCCTTGATCTGGCTTGTCCTGTTTTTGTGTATTTTTGCAGGAATTTGTCCTTGTATATTTTCACCTTTCGTTAGGGGCATCTTGGTGCATTGTTCTTTTGTACATAATTTATGAAGAACCTAGAAAATAAAAAAACACTAGTAAAACCTAGAAAATCCCATTGAGAAAACCTAGAAAATCCCAAAATACATATAAAAAAAATCCAAAACTTCAAAACCTAGAAAATCCAAAAACATTGGGAAAACCTAGAAAATTCCAAAACATTAAAAACCCTAGAAAATCCAAAAAGCATCACAAAATCATAGAAAAATCCAAAACCCAAAAAAAATGAAAATCTAAAAAACCATTGCAAACGCAAAAACACTAAAAAAAAATACTAGAAATCAAAAACTATATTGCAAAACATCTTACTTCAGCACTCGTTAGTTCTAGCACACGACATGTGGATCATCTTGTGATCTTCTTTCCTCAACAAGTTTGTTTGTTTGCTATGTCTGTCTTCTCAACATATATCGTTGCTCAGCGCAGTTTCATAGTGCATGTTTGTTTTTCTCGAGACTTCTACATCCTCCATTCATTCCCTTACATGTATCCTCGCTTGGGGCATCATCTTAACCCTTGTCATATAACTACAACATTTGGGTACTGAAGCTGGATAACAAAAACATAGGTACATCTTCTTAAACATTGTTTGTTTGAGTGTATTTGCTTGTACTTGTTTGTTTGTTTGGTTGCTTGTTTACTTTCTCGTATTGCATTGCTTATGTATTTTGCTTTGAGTCAATCCTGTAACATCTTACAAATATCGGTATTATAACTCATGTCATTCTACCTTTTTATTCTTGCTTACATCAAATAAAAGGTATTTCCAAATTGTAACGGTACACAAGCTACAATACGATCTTTTCATCCCATCATCACATCTCCCCATCCCAAATCCTTGTCTATCTATCTTGCATTCCTAACTAACATTCCTTCTAACTAACCTTTTCCATTTTTTTTACTCTTCCAAGACGCGGTGGTGAAAATAACTTGTTTTTACCCCTCCCTCCCTGTATGTAACACTCACCATGGTGGTTCCAACCGTTGCGATGGCCTTCTACCTTCTCATGTCATTCTACCTTTTTGGGCTTGTATGCTTACTATCACAATCATTTTTCTCTTCTTTTGGAGCTATCACATTTTCCCTTATCACATCTACCACCTACATCATTATCTACTCAAGGGGGCATCATCCATCCTACTAATTTTTCCATTCCGCTACCCATACAAAATAAAATGACTTGTCTTCTATCTTTGAAATGGTCGTCGACTCACCGTGATGGCCTACACCACATCAAAGAGATTTTTTCTTCTTTTTGGCAAATGTATCACCCCACACCTAATTTTTCCATCCTACTAATTTTTCTTCTAATACTAAAATTGCACTAATTTTTGAAATCTTCTTCTCGTCATCATGCTATCAATTAGGGGCAAATGTAGACACTAATTTCAGCCATGCAATATTAATACTAGCACCCTTCTTATCATCACACTAAAATTAGCAACCTATCTCGTTAATTAATTAATCTTCCCTCATCTTGGATGCCAATTAACGTCACTTCGTTAGTTAAAATCATCTTTTAATTAATTAATTACCTATTATTAATTAATTACCCTTTCACAATCTTGTATTTAATTAATAAACTCTCTTATTAATTAAATCTCCCTCTCAAATCCCTCTAATTCCACTCATTTCCCTCCAAATACATCTCCTCAAATAGCTTCTATAAGCTAAACATGGCCTATTAATTAATCCCAATTGATTAATTAAACCTTCGCTAACTCCCATGGGACATTAATTCCTAATTAATCTCTTCTAAACATACTTATCCACTCCTAATTCTACATCTCCATTATCCCACATTCACTAGGATGTAGGCTTCTCCCAAATTGGAAAGCTATATAAGCAACCTAGTACCTTCTTACCAATCTACACCATGTCCTTGTAAGACATTGATACCTATTACTCAAGAGAGCATTTCTATTATAAGGAAGGCTTGCCAAATTGAGAAAAACCCTTACTTGCTAAAAGTAGTAAGAGAAGATTCAAACATGGCCTTTGTGCCATTTTGAGGAGGCCTCTTCCTTTTATCAAGCATCCTTGATTGTGTGTGGCTTGCATTCGGCGTATAAGGAAATATCTACATATCAAAAACGCATCCAATTTCAAACGAGATTTGCATTCTTTGTTTTTAACGTTTTGTGCAAGTTTATTAATTTCTTTCCATGCTTTATCTTGATGTAGTTACTTCATGGAATAGATGTAGGGTCTACTTCGTGTTAGGTCCTTAGCTATAGTTTTATCTATTTTATTTTGTATGCATAAAATCATGTTTTGCACATCAATGAAGATCAGATGAGATTTGAAAAGATTTACTGTATGAACACTTGATCACACAAAAAAAGCAACATTTTCCAACCATCTTCAAACTCAAAATATTTTTCTTTTGGAATGTATAATGCTTACGCTCCTGATCTTTTTGTATTTTCTTCTTTGTTTCTTAAGAAATGTCAGTTGTCACTGGCATTTGAATAAAGTTGGAGTCACTACTGGTAATTATGTCATTCCAATGGTGTTTTGATTGTCCCCCACAAAAGGGACCTTCCACAAATGTCCTGACCCATTCCCATGTCTCTGTCCCAGGAACGTGGATATGAACACATGGCTCCCAAGGACACATCCCTGCATTACACAGCAGTCTTCTGTTTTGATTCCTCTTCTAGTGTCTATGTTTTAGGTTTTTATCTTGGCAGCACCAAAAATTAAGCTTAAGAAAATCCAAATAATTTTTTCCTCATTTAACGCATTCCATTTGTGCATAACCATTAAGTGTTTCTAAGATACAATACATGCAAGTAACCCATCTGAGGAGAAAATACCTCCCAGAGCAACTAATTTGTAAATAATGTCTATGATCTTGAATCTCTGCATACCTTCAACAGAAACTTTTTGGATACAGCTTTACTTTTGAAATGCTAGCATGCATATCTGAAAAGATCATACACATATATGGAAGAGACATGCAATGTGCCCATGAAAAGCTGTACATTTTTCCTGAAGACCAAATAATGTCTGTTTTCAATCTCAGTTGATTTCTTCAGCTATTATATATCTGTCAGATATTATCCTTAAGCTATAACCCGGCAGACACATTTTGACCCTAACGACGGTTATTATTGAAATCAAAAACACCTAAAGCAAAAAGAATTCCTAATGAAAGTCGATAGTATCATTTGCCTCCCAATAATTCCCAACAGATGACATAGTGAATTCATTGAATTTCCACAACTGAAGTGTTTCTTTTCCATAAATGACTGGCACCCAAAATCAAGAAAAAATCTTCATGTGGAAAATATGTAAAATGTATTTTAAAGAAAACAAGAAATGTTTTACATCTCGGAACAGTAATGTATATGTCTAAATATTGGTTCCACGCTTACTGCAAAAAAAGCTTTCCGTCACAAAACAAATCCATTCAAAACTACCAAGAACTCGTTATAGAAAAGAAGGAAATAGTTGATTGACATCATGGAAAACTCACAATCTGTAAATTAATGCTAAATGTTGCCTGATCCCAATAATTATGGAAATAGACTTCCAAGCAAACAGTGCATTTTGGGTTCCATCTGTCAAACATGATAATGAAATTGATAGAAAGTCATTATATAATTCCAAGGAACACAACACACCGTTCAGGGAATTGGGTTACTAAAGAGTTGAGCTTATGCAGCTTTCTTTTTGAGACAGTCCAACTCTATGTTTCAAAAAGTTTTCAGATTTAACAGCTTTTCTTGTATGTATTGCAAAAACAGTTACCAGGATGGGTACACCATTTTTCAGAAAAATAGGAGACATCTACTCTGAGACAGCTAAATATATAAGTAAGTTTTGTGTGTGTGTGTGTGTATAACTTTTGTAGAAAACAATCTTATACAGCGTAAGCAAAACATTATCAACTTTTTAAATTAAAGATATTAAATGTTGAGAAAAGATGAGAGTAATTACATAGATCTTTATTTTTAATATCTCATCATATCTATGGTCAAGACTCAAGAGTACAAAATAAATTTAAAAACAAAAAAACACTGAAATGCAAGTCTCCAAGACAAGTACCAGCGTCCAAGACGAGTACCAGTCTCCGAGATGAGTACCATTCTCTGAGACAAGTACCAATCTCTGAGATACATTTTTTTTGTAGGAAATAAGTCTCCATGCAACATTGATTGCGAGTTATCTTGAGCCAAACTGGAAGGGAATAGTTTCAGTAACCACCAAATTTATGCTAATGTGAGGATGTAGAACTCCATGATATCCATCAAATAAAATTCATTGCCTCTTCCGAAAACAAAAGCCGAACTGTCAGTCCAACAGGCAATGATTTTGTGGTGATAAGACGTGAACCTTTGCCACAATGATGACCCAAACAAAAAGCACACATGTATTGCTCTCCCACTGATTATGCAGCTAAGCTGGCCACAACCAGATGAGGCCGGAATGCAGGTATCGGGTGAATTTTGGCGATGATGCAAGTTCAAATCTTGTTTGGTTTGCTATTCCGCTAGTAATGTAGCCAGGTTATTAACCTGATAAATACGACAAGAAGCTCAGTGGAAGTCCGAGGTGAATTTTGAAGGAAGGCATTGCACTAGGATGTGACTTCTTGGCCAAATTTTGCCAGTGTGTGGAACATATAGTGTTTCCCCATTTGCTTAACAAAAAAAGTAAAAATAATCCATATCCTTTTCCAATTCACCATTTTAGAATAGCATTCGCCAGATAATATGGGATCATAACCCAGTGACAGGTGAATAAGCTTCTTAACATAGTTGCCAAGAAACTCGGGTTCAGGAACAGGGACTAAGACACCATATCCTTATCCACACCTCCTGATGACTGTATTTAAATGTACTATATCCATATATTCCATATCCTTATCCACACCTCCTGATGACTGTATTTAAATGTACCCTATCACAAAATTACATGCCCACCCCCATCCCCATCCCCAAACTGTGTATCCCATGTATCCCGGTGACTATGCTTCTAATAAATCACACATATTCGATTCCATTACAATTGCATGTGCATGGTCTACTAAACGGTGGCCTGACTGCATCGGTTGCGGAATCCCTCAATAACTTACAAAAATTGAATGTGTGCGTGTGTCAAATGTATCAATAATCTTACCCCCAACAAGTTTTCGTTAATCTAGCATGATATAGCTCCCCGCCCTAGATCCGGCCAAGGGTTCAAAATCCCACATATATATGTGTGTTACGTACGTACATATGTATATGCATGTGTGTGTCAAATGCATCAATAATTTTTCCCTGACAAGTTTCCGTTCATCTAGCATGATATAGGTCCCTGTCCTTAATCCGGCCAAAGATTCAAAACCCCACATGTGCGTGCACACGCACACACACGTGTGTGTGTCAAATGTATCAATAACACTCCCCCAACAATTTTTTTGTTAATCTAGCATGATATAGGTCCTTGCCCTAGATCCGGCCAAAGGTTCAAAATCCCACATAGATATGATTTTATTGTGGTCTAGGTAAAATTCTTCTGCGCGTTCAACTAATTGATTCAACGGGTGTCCAGATTTAAAATAAATTCACTAGGTAACCTTTGGTTTATAATTTATCTGAATCGTTTGCAATTCCTTGGACAGAAAGGAAAAAAAACACACAGCCCAGTGAGATCCAACGATGAATAAGAATTTAGATTTGTACCTGCTTACGAAGATCGTCCCAGGTGCCAGGCAAATCCATGTTATTATTTCGCAGCCAAATGTTATCTTAAAATCCTGTTTAACGCCCGCTATTTTGTCACAACCAGGCAAATTTGGATGGTTTAATTTAGCAGATGATTTAAATTCTGGAATCCTTGATTGATACAACTCCGTCTGCGGAGCGAGTAAAGTAATCCGAAATTGAATATTAACTGGAAGCCATTTAAATTTAAATAATAATTTTAAAATATATATTTTTATTCGGTTGAAGCATACCTGATTGCAAACGCGAATGGAAAGAGTTAACAATAAGTAAGCACGACATGATCAAATCAGGTTCAAAACATTCAAGAAAATTAAGGCTCACGCTAAAAAGTATGATTATACAATTAGAAAAGTGTTATTGGTACGCTTAACAACACAATCAATTACAAAAATGGAGCATTTACAAGGGTGACCAACTCGATTGAGAGAGGTGGAGGTGAGAAATGGACTATTATGTTTACCCCCAACCACCACTACCTTGAGGGTATTCGTTATAAAGTTATGGATTCCCAACCATCATTTTGTTCTTCAATTTTGTCCTCAGCTTGTATTTAAGGTGGTGACATAGTCAAACTGAGCCTTGGCATCTTGTCATGCACATCCTAGTATATAGGTTCATACCTTGTAGGATATGAACCACCAACCTAAGGTGACAACTACCCTCCACGACCTCCCAACGTTGAAAGCCTCGAACAAGGAGGAGAAGGGGAGAAGGCATAACGACTACAAGACCTTTGTCGATCTCTACCTCAATTTCTCATTGGCTAGTCTTTTCTCAGTGACTATTTCCTTGGGGGATCTAGTGGTACCTTGCTTACATTGCATGGACCATTGCCCTAATGGCTAATAAGAGTGCGGAAGTGCTCCACTTCCAAAGCCACTTTCTTCGCTTAAACTTGAATTGGAATTATAATATTATCTATAACTACTATATTAGCAACAATAAAATAATTCCTTTGATAATTGTTACATATCAAAAATTGCAACATTTACATCTTTTCAAGGTTGAAAAAGACTCTTAATGAGGAAAATGTGCCAAATTTGCTTGAAATTATTGGGAACCATGGTAGAGTCCCCAAAAAGAATATGATGCCATGAGAAAGGCTCAAATATGAAGGGTTTGAAGAATGAATGTATCTAATCCAAGCCTATTGGGGCAAGCACACATAACCAAAAAATGTGTTTGAAAAACTCCATCCTACCACAAAAAAGGCATCTAAGAGAGGGAATTCTTATGTGAACAAGTATATCCCCAACTTAGAGACTCTGGTATAAAATACACTAAACAAAATGAGTTTTTTGCTAACTAGATAGTGTGAAATACTACACTCCAACAAGAAAATGAACTATTGAGATTCGAACACTTATTGAGCATCTCCCAAGGAGTGGTGTTGAGAACAATGCATTGTTAACCAAGTTGCGGTTTGTACCCCAACAAAGGAATGTAAGTGTGTTAATTCCAATCCTTCCACCATTGGCGAGGATCTTATACGAAAACTTTATATAGGGCATCTGCATGCATAATCGTATAAATTACAATAATGGACTCAAAATCCCAATTGTTGAGTCCTAATTTAGCTTTCAAAGAGGGCTAAGACATTGAAGACCTATTTTTTGTCATAGATGTCTGCGATAGTGTGAATGTTTTTTCTAAAGAGTTTGATATCTTTGATCCTAGAGGTTTCAATAAGAGAACAAACATGTTGAGTGATAACATGAGACCGTTGGAAAGACTGTCTTGATAAACAACATGTTCTAAATTTATATTTGAGTTAGATAAGCCAAGGTTTGACTATTTCGCATACCTTCCAAATGCTCTTAGCCACAAGGTACTGGTGAGCTTGATGGTGACTAAAACAATAAGCAAAGATTATAAGTTTAACCACTTTTAGGTATCTCTTCCATCAAGACAACCAAAAGAGATGCAACGTCTAAGAAGGGTTTTCCAAGCTTCTTTCCCTTCATTGCTTTAGGAATCCATTTGGCACAAAGTTTTGCACTTTTCTCCATAATGTCAATTATACCCATACCACCAGCATCCTTAGGTCAACAACATAGCTCCAATGGAACTCAGTGAAATCCCTTTTAGCCACCCATAAATAATCCCTAAGAAGTTTTTCAAGCTTTTTATGTATTGTTTTAAAAGGGGCTCAATATGAGGAAATAGTAGATATGTGAGGCAACAATAACTTTGGAGAAAATCTATAACTTCTAAGCTAGTGAAAGGGGTTTGGTTATCCACTTCAAGAGTTTTTTCTCCACTTTCAACACCACATAACTCCATAGGCCCACCTGGGAGGCTTGGAAGGCAAAGAGAATCCCTAGAAAATTGAATAATTTCCCATGTGAGATTCATTTCTACTCATAAGAATCATACCAAGTTAGCTTAAGGGTTAGGGATTTTTTTATAATAATTGGTTTTCCCCCATTGAATACAAGACCCTATTTTAAATAAAAAATCAAAAAACACTCCATAACATTCTTTATTGTGTCCTCTTCTTCCAAAATGATGAGAAAGAAATCATCAACAAAGTGTTCATTGATTAATTGGTGTAAACACTCAAATTTGGTAACTTATCCTTTGGCAATGAGATGTTTAGCTCTATTCCCATGCCAAGACAACAAATTACATTTTAAGCTATGTTGACTTATATTTCTCGCTCTCACATGACTTGTTGATCTCAACACAATTCTTTGTCATCCATCCATGTAATATTGACTATCCAGGGTGAGTTTTGTGTTAACTAAATAGTGTGAAATACTACACTCCAACAAGAAAATGAGCTATTGAGATTCCAACACTTATTGAGCATCTCCCAAGGAGTGGTGTTGAGAGGCCATTGATAACCAAGTCGAGGTTTGTACCCCAACAAGGGAGTGTAAGTGTGTCAATTCCAGTCCTTCCACCATTAGCAGGGATCTCTTACGAAGACTTTATGTAGGGCATCTTCATACATAACCATCTAAATTTCAACACTGGACTCAGAATCCCAATTGTTGAGTCCAAATTTAGCTTTCAGAGAGGGTTAAGACATTAAAGACCTATTTTTTTTCATAGATGTCAACAATAGTGTGATTGTTTTTTCTAAAGAGTTTGAGATCTTTGGTCCTAGAGGTTTCAATAGGAGAACAAACATGTTGATAACATGAGACTGTTGGAAAGACTGTGTTGGTAGACAACATGTTCTAAATTTATATTTGGGTTGGATAAGCCAAGGTTTGATTGTTTCGTATACCTTCCAAATGCTCTTAGCCACAAGGTACCGATGAGCTTGATGGTGACTAAAAAAATAAGAAAAGATTATAAGTTTAATCCCTTTTAGGCATCTCTTCCATCAAGACCACCAAAAGAGATGCAACGTCTAAGAAGGGTTTTCTAAGCTTCTTTCCCTTCAATTGCTTTAGGAATCCATTTGGCACAAAGTTTTGCACTTTTCTCCTTAATGTCAATTATACCCATACCACCAGCATCCTTAGGTCAACAACATAGCTCCAATGGAACTCAATGAAATCCCTTTTAGCCACCCATAAATAATCCCTAAGAAAATTTTCAATCTTTTTATGTACTGTTTTAAAAGGGGCTCAATATGAGGAATAGTAGATATGTGAGGCAACAATAACTTTGGAGAAAATCTAGAACTTTTAGGCTGGTGAAAGGGGTTTGGTTATCCACTTCAAGAGTTTTTTCTCCACTTTCAACACCACATAACTCCATAGGCCCACCTGGGAGGCTTGGAAGGCAAAGAGAATCCATAGAAAATTGAATAATTTCCCATGTGAGATTCATTTCTACTCATAAGAATCATACCAAGTTAGCTTAAGGGTTAGGGATTTTTTTATAATAATTGGTTTCCCCCCGTCTAATACAAGACCCTAGAACTAAATCAAAAATCAAAAAACACTCCATAACATTCTTTATTGTGCCATCTTCTTCCAAAATGGTGAGAAAGAAATCATCAACAAAGTGTCCATTGATTAATTGGTGTAAACACTCAAATTTGGTAACTTATCCTTTAGCAATGAGATGTTTGGCTCTATTCCCATGCCAAGACAACAAATTACATTCTAAGCTATGTTGACTTATATTTCTCACTCTCACATGACTTGTTGATCTCAACACAATTCTTTGTCGTCCATCCATGTAATATTGACTATCCAGGGTCAGTTTTGTGTTGACTAAATAGTGTGAAATACTACACTCCAACAAGAAAATGAGCTATTGATATTCCAACACTTATTAAGCATCTCCCAAGGAGTGGTGTTGAGAGGCCATTAATAACCAAGTCGAGGTTTGTACCCCAACAAGGGAGTGTAAGTGTGTCAATTCCAGTCCTTCCACCATTGGCGGGGATCTCTTACGAAGACTTTATGTAGGGCATCTTCACACATAACCGTCTAAATTTCAACAGTGGACTCAAAATCCCAATTGTCGAGTCCTAATTTAGCTTTCATAGAGGGTTAAGACATTGAAGACCTATTTTTTGTCATAAATGTCAGCAATAGTGTGATTGCTTTTTCTAAAGAGTGTGAGATCTTTGATCCTAGAGGTTTCAATAGGAGAACAAACATGTTGATAACATGAGACTATTGGAAAGACTGTGTTGATAGACAACATGTTCTAAATTTATATTTGGGTTGGATAAGCCAATGTTTGATTGTTTCGTATACCTTCCAAATGCTCTTAACCACAAGGTAGTGGTGAGCTTTATGGTGACTAAAACAATAAGCGAAGAGTATAAGCTTAACCCCTTTTAGGTAGCTCTTCCATTAAGACTACTAAAAGAGATGCAACATCTAAGAAGGGTTTTCCAAGCTTCTTTCCCTTCAATTGCTTTAGGAATTCATTTGGCACAAAGTTTTGCACTTTTCTTCATAATGTCGATTAAACACATACCACCAGCATCCTTAGGTCAACAACATAGCTCCAATGAAATTCATTGAAATCCTTTTTAACCACCCATAAATAATCCCTAAGCAGTTTTTCAAGCTTTTTATGCATTGTTTTAAAAGGGGCTCAATATGAGGAATAATAGATATATGAGACAACATTAAATTTGGAGAAAATCTAGAACTTATAAGCTACTGAAAGGGGTTTGGTTATCCACTTCAAGATAATTTTCTCCACTTTCAACACCACATAACTCTATAGGCCCACCTGGGAGGCTTAGAAGGCAAAGAGAATCCGTAGAAAATTGAATAATTTTCCATGCGAGATTCATTTCTACTTATAAGCATCAAACCAAGTTAGCTTAAGGGTTAGGGATTTTTTTAGAATAATTGGTTTTCCCCCGTTGAATACAAGACCCTAGAACTAAACCAAAAATCAACAAACACTCCATAACTTTCTTTATTGTGTCCTCTTCTTCCAAAATGATGAAAAAGAAGTCATCAACAAAGTGTCCATTGATTAATTGGTGTAAACACTCAAATTTGGTAACTTATCCTTTAACAATGACATGTTTGGCTCTATTCCCATGTCAAGACAACAAATTACATGCTAAGCTATGTTGACTTATATTTCTCTCTCTCACATGACTTGTTGATCTCAACATAATTATTTGTCGTTCATCCATGTAATATTGACTATCCAGGGCAATAATCTATCTTCGTGCATCTTTCCCAGACTCTAGCTTTTTCATCACTAAATGCATGTCTGAGACCATACATAACAGGCCCAGGTTGTACTTTGTTTTGGGACAACTTGTACAGTCCCATACCCTCTTATATAATGACTATGTTTCTAATTTGAAAATCTTATATGTGTGAGTTTATGTTCCCTAGGCTATCCATATTATGAATATCTAACCTTTGGAAGCTTATATAAGCAAATCAATTGCACTTTATAATTCACATGACATTCTCAAGCACTACTATTACAGATAGCAACACTCAAGCACTCAAGGCTCCCCTAAATATTCCAAAAGCAGTTGTACATCATTTGTACCATCCACTACATAGATCTAAAGCACTCAAACCATGTTCAAGAGTCTAGCTTCCTCCATTTCCAAACATGCAAAGGTCCTAGAGCCATGTCTTAGTAAGAGCAAGTCAATCCAAGAATTTTCAAAGGTCTTAAGGGACAAAGGGGGTCAATTTTAGAATTTTCAACACACCACATCACACTACTACCATGTTAGGTGCATTCTTATTATATTTATAGTTACACATGTTATCTTTTTGTCAATAGGCGTGAGGGAAAACATGGGGGATTGGTTTAGATTGCATACATTACTTGCACCAATACTAGGAGAAATACATAAAGCTTACTCTCACTCGAGGGATGTGTTGTAGCTCCTGGATTGGTTCAGGATGGATTGACCATGAGGGTTAGTCCAACCTCACCCACACATGAATTTTTCATTTTGTTATCTAATTGCTTCATGAAGTTTGTTGCAAGTATCTAAGGTTTTTATTTGTTGTAGATCATTATAGGTGGTGTAAAAGTTGTGTGATCCCTAGTGATAGACAAAAATAACCAATTTCCATGTCAGCAAAGGACAAATGAATTTGTAGAACCCCACTTTGCATAGGTCTAAAAATGTATAAATCAAGTCCAGATCATACTACGCCCCAACATGAGCTATATGGTTTCATATAGGAGTAGTTTCCAAACATAGCTCCATAGATGAAGCATTTCTAGATTCAGATTAGCCTTTTCACATTGTCTATACACCCAGACTACTTATGTATCACTCTACGTAGCTACATATTCAACACTTCTTGCATTTTGAGCAATTGTTATATCATTTTATCATAGTGCAAAGTATTAAAAGTTATATTATGGATTGTATGATTAATGCTTATTAATTTATTCACAATATTCAACCTGTGACATATATAACACCCACACTAGTTCACATTTTTCTTCTTCTAGTACACAATCTCTCGAGACTCTTGTGCATAGTTTTCAAGCTCAAGTATAATAAATACAAAAAATGTACCTCTACCTCTTCTCATGATTATATTCAACTGTTTCATAACCCACACATACCTAGAGAGGCTTTTTATCCTTTTACCTTTGGGTTTTGTTGTTCCTAAGCTTCATATTTATGGTGAAAAAGGTGATCTTGAAGATACCTTCTTTCTTTCCATGTAAATTTCTTTGATTACACTTATAATAACACGTTACTTACCAAGATATTTCCTATAAGCCTCGAGGATTTTTCTTTATAATGGTTATATGATACTCCCATTCATTCAGTTCGATATTTTATCCCTCTAGCTAATCAATTTCTTGCACAATTCTCTATCAATATTGGAGATGATATTTCCTATGCTCAAATTTATATAATGCGACAAGGTTATAATGAACATATTAGGGCTCAAATATGTTTCGTTGTGTAAGTAGGTGAAAGGAAGGGAGTAGATAGTTTTAATTATACATTCCTTCTTAATTGGGACTGAACTTAAGGCAAAAAATGAGGAGATGGTTTACTCCTTTCTCTTTAGGCTCTATGAAACCTTAGGGAGAGATCCTCAACAACTTTAAAATATGAAAACAACAAAAGATAAGCAAGAGAGGTACAAAAAATCCAACTAACAAGCCTAACCACTATAATTTCCCACCCAATTTGTTGTCACTAGTGGGAGGAATCACAAAGTTGTTAAATATTGGGTAATGGTTACAAATAGCCATATAATTATGATTTGTAAGTGTAGTGCTCTTAGAACAAGCAAGATAGACAAGGAAAGGCTTACAAACCTGAATCCTCTATAACAACGATTATCTCAAAGGTATTTATAAAGCTAATTGGAGATCTCATTGTAGAGAAAATATACTTAGAAATATTGTAAACATATGGTCAAATTAACTTTGATCAATGCTTAGAATCCATTGGGGAAAGGATTTCTTAGAGTTTAAACAAATTGAACTAGAAACAGTCAAAAGAGGACAACAATATACATTATTATTGCACACCTTTCCATAATGTAAACATATAATAAGTTGATATTACACATACCTTATATTATTCATATGAGTAACATGTCAAAAAACATTAAGACATTGATATTGAAACACATTGTAGAATGAACAAAAAGAAAGTGATAATGCAAGGATTTTACGATTAAGTTATTACAAATGTCTACACATCATAACCAACAACTTTATTACTAAGTAATGATCTCAAGCACCACCACAACATTTTAACCAATTTAAGTCACAATTAAGTCACTTTAAAGTCGCAAGAGTAAATTTTTGAACCCTAAAGTTGAAATTAAAGTCACAAATGTTATTTAACTTTACATTGGGATGTTAGGGTGTCTCTGTGAATTGTCAACATTAGGATGACATTAGTAGGGATGTTGGGGTTGTAGACACTCAAAATTGGCAATCTATCCTTTGACATTGTTGATATTGACATTACACACTTACATATAAAAATACACTCTCCTCACTCTTGCTTAGCACACCCTAATAGCTCTTTGGTTACTTGTTTATATTTGCACACCCCTATGTCATCATTTTTTGAGGTTTAACAACATAAAACACATCTAGAAACATATATCCTCTAACCCATAAAGTCAAATTATCTATTCTCCCTCCAGTCCAAAAATATCAGTTTTAGTCGGGATGTAGATATATATCATGACCCTACCATACGGTTTTGGACCGACACATTATGCACTCAAACTTTCAATTCCATCATCTTCATATGGAATAATATTCCCTCTTGGTTGGCCTTTCATGATATTTTAACCTTCAGAAGTATAAGTAAGTAAGTAAATCATACCTCATTTGCGAACCTAGCACTTTAAGAACTCCTCATATAAAAGCAAGCACAAAAGGCACTCTAAGCTCCCAAAACTGTGAAAGAACTTGTGCACATCCATTAGGGAAAAACTCTCTACAAGTCTAAATCCTCCTTCTAGATTTAGGAGTTTCTATCTTCTCTCCAAAAGAAAAGTGTCCCTTCTCAAGTATTTGAGCAAGTGTGAAACTCAAGTTGAAGCATTATCAAAGCACGATTGTCAAGTTCTGATTACACTACGGTAAACATCACATGCTAGGAGAACGACATGTAATTTGATCCCTCTTTAGAGTAGTGGTGACATCAACAGTACACATGGGAGCCCACAACCCTCCAATGTTTGATAGTGATGGTGATGGAAGACAAGCGCACAAATCCTTTCCACAACAAGCTTGATGACCTGCACAACACAAAGGATAACTACACAAGACAAGATTAATAGATTTGTATGGTGGGATTCCTGACCAAAGCCAGTCCCAAGAAGTGATGAACTTCCTAGGAAGGATGTCAGCCCACTTGTTTAGAAAATTGATTGAAAACAAGGAATATGTAACATACAGAAGATAACCAGAACAAAAATGTTCAGAGATATGCTAAAACATAGATCAGATAATACATACAATGATAAATTGAGACAAAGAATGCAAACCAGACAGAGGTTGATAGTGACCAGAGGAATTCGAACGACAATCCACAACTATCGACGACTAGAGAAAATCAAAAGGTTGAAAACAACAGATCTTAAAATAGGCTTCTGGATTTTGAAGATGTCTTGGCAAGGCACAAGGACACATGAAGCAAGAAAACACATAGATTGCAGGTAGATGTGATAAATAGATGAAAATTACAGGTTGATGACGACCAGAGAGTCGAACAACGTGACAAAAAAGTGAGGTCTAGGATGTCTTGTCAGGAAGAACACAGAGATTGAAGTATCTGGGTGTTGCACAGACAAAGAGACTGATAATAGAAGGGACAAATGTAGGAAAATGACTGAGGTAGATTGGGTTGATGATGACCGGGGAACAATCGACGATGACTGAGGCTGACTTAGGGCTTGGTGAGGGTTGATGGGTGCCAAATGAGCTATGTGAAGCAAACAAAGCTGGTTGATGTGGTTGCAGAGCTCCAAAATGATGAATGGACCTACAAATGGTTGATGAAGAAGTGATGAAAACAAGAGAGGTCTTCCAACAATCTCCAAGCTCCAAATCTTCCAAAATGGTAGACAAAGGCTCCAAAGTGGCTTCAAGAGGTTGGTGGCAACTCACAAGAAGGTAAGAAACCTACAAAAATTCACTAGAGGTCGGATCTCAAGAGTTTCATCCTCCTGGGAAGGGGGGTGATGGTGTATATATAGGGTCATCGACGCCTGATAGGGTCGTCATCGGGGAGCCATTGATTTTACTTATGTGGATGATGTAAAACTTGAGAGATGAGGCCCAATTAGGTGGTGATTTTGGATAGAAGTTGATTTGGCGAGTTGGAAGAGATATTGAGTTGCATAGGGATGGGAAATAGTGGTTGGATGGGGTGGAAGTGCATTTAATAAAGGCAAGGGTGGTTGGAAATATTAAATGGGGGTAGGTGGTGAGTCTAGAAAGGATAAATGGGAGATTTTGGGATGTAATTAAGGTAATAAATATGTTTAGGGATGACTAATATGATTATGGGTGATAAGTGTAATTAGGGTGCATAAGGGGAGATGAAATAATGTGATAATGGAAACTATTAATGATGGGATGAGATCAAAGTGATGAGATAGAATTAAGATAGGAAAATAGAAACTAAGGGAAATAAATTTGATTTAGGAGGGAAATGGGATTTTGAATAGGGACATGGGTGTGAGTGTGCACAATGACGATGAAGGGGTGAGTGAATGTGAAATGGGGGGCTAGTGAACCAAATTTTGGTGTCTACATTTTCCCCTTTTTGTCAAGTGGTTTGTGTTAAGCAAGCCATGAGACAAAAACCAGAAGTGATAGAAGATGGTTGAGGTGTTCCCCCTCAAACTAGGGATCGATGACACAAAGAAAATTGATTACTAGGTTCACAAAGATAGATGGAGGAAGGGAGGAAAGGGTGGAAAGATGAGAAAATATGCCCCAAGTGGAGAGTGATATGACCATTACAAGAAGGATGGGATAAACTAAAATAAATATGGTAGTAATCCTAGAAACACATCGGTAGGGAACATAACATGGCCTCAATGGAGGCGACGTTAATGTCCTATGGACCTGTGAGTCAACAAAGATCATTGCAGTATGGAGGGAATCCGATGGGAATAGGCTCGTATGGATGTGCAAGCCATGAGACCAATGGGTCAAAGGAAGACATCAAAAGTATGCACAAAAATGTGAGTATGGTCAAGATAATGGTCTGACAAAATGTCGGGAACAAAGCTGGGGAAAAAGAGTATGGTGATGTCCTTCAAATATGAGGAGGACCCAAAGAACAATTATGCATCTTGGTGGGACGGAAAGGGAAAAAATGGCCATAAAGGTGGACTTAAGGTGAGATATGGTGCCCCAAGAGGGAACATAAAGATGGCCACAGAGTGGGCTTCTGGATATGAGGAAGGATGTTTTATAAGATAGGTAGATAGGCAAAAATAGAAAAATAAGATATGTAAGGCAAGGAGGCCTGTATGTGTTAAACATGGGTGATACATATAAATTATTTTTGTGTGTCTCAAATGTGTTGTGAATGTGGATGAGTAGATTAGATGTATATGTTAATTTTGTATGTTTTGATGTGAAATGGATTATGATTATGTTATGTTGATTAGTTTATGGATGTGAAAATGATTTAATGGATATAGATGTTGATTTAGGTATTGTGATTAGTTTATACAGAGATGATGTGTTGATTAATTAGACGTGGAATTGATGTGATGGATTTATATGTTAGACTAGATATGAAAATGATGTGATGGATTTACAATGTGACATATTTAGATTAGATATTGTGTTGATTTGGTCTAGACGTAGATGTGTTAATTGGATTGGATATGAGATGAGATGTTGTTATGAACTATGTTTAGATGGATGAAATAGATATGAGTAGCTTTTTTTATTTTGAATGTATAAATTAGATGTATAAATTTGATGTGATGTGTTGATGTGATATGGGCTCATGGGTAGAGTAGGTACATGGATCATGGTTAGGTTATGTTGATTAGATTATGAATGTGTATATGGAGATGATGTGATGGAGATAGGTGTAGATTTAGGATACAATGGAGATGTGGATTTCATTTAGATTTAGATATTGGATGCATTTTGGGAACATAGATGTGATAGATTAGAACATAGATCAGAATGGAAATCCATGTTCAATGTGGGTGAGTGTGATACAATGGGATAACAAAAATGGTTAGATTGAAAGGTATGAATAGAACATGACCTTGTTAGGGTGATCCAAATATAGGAAGTACACTTTCATCATAGTAAGGAGTGCACGTAGGATAGATGCTTTGGGATTGGATTGGAGGTAAAACATGATAAGGAACATGAACAAAGCAATGCACTTGCAGCCATATGGTAGGTGTTAACACATAACTAACGATAGTTAGTCACATGTAAGATCGTGAGGGGAAGATGGAAGGTGTGCTTATATACATGTTGTAGACACGACAAGGGGTTTATGTGTAGTTTGTATGGGGGAAATAGTTTCTCCTTAGGTGGTTGTCCTAGGTGTATGCCCCAACTCTTATCATTATTGCAAAAACTGATCAATGTGGGAAGTTTTATTTTGAGGGGAAAGTTGATCAATGCGGGAAGCTTTCCTAGGATGCATGCTTTTGGATTGATGCATTTTTCTTTTGATATTTTGAAGGTTGATCAATATGGGAAGCCTTTACTGCCATGATATAATAAAGTAGCCATCCTTCGAGGGAGTGGTCTACAATTATGGATTTCTGATTTGGATTTTTGGCTTTTGATTTTAGATGGCAGGATAAAATATGTGATAGTTGTCCTTTGAGGGATCAGTCTATACTTTTGATAATATTTACTTTATTTGAACAACTTTCCTTTGAGGGAGTAGTCTGTATTTTGGATAATATAGCTTTGATTTGATGGTTTTCCTTCGAGGGAAAAATCCGTATGAGCATCCATAATTTTTTTATTTTATGGTTGAGCTAAGGATAGCCTAGTAGACCACTTGGGGAGGGGAAGTAATGTGTACAAGCTACACCTATGGACCCTTATCATGGTTCTAGTAGGTAGATAAGAAGGAGATGAATGTAATGATTGTGGGGTTCCCACCTAAAAGGAGGAACTTGTCCATAAGGAATATGCTATGAGCAGAGCCATGGTGCTCATATTCAAGGTCATAGATAGGATAGTGACAGAAGACCACATGATTCCAAATCATTACGATGGGAAATGGAGAAGGTTAATGATGAAAATGAGATCGTTAATGTGACTAATGACACATTAGTAGGTGTGTTAACAATAGAAAGGTCGCAAGTGCAAGGCATTGAGAGGTTCATTTTCAGGTTTACCATCAAGGGAGGCTAAGTGGTAAGCCCAAGACCCATACTTATGAGTGATAATGTATGGTCCAATCTAGTTCGGAGAAAAATTCCCACATTGGCTCCTTTCTAGAGTAGTGACATTTTGATTCTCTTTTAAGACAAGGTCACCAATGTTAAAGTCATGTTCTTTGATATGTTTATTGTAAGCATGTTTGATACATTCTTGATAGATGTGATGATGTTGGAGGGTGATTAAGTAATGTTCATCTAACAATTCAAGTTGTGTTAGATGCTCCTGGAAATAGTCCTCATCAGAGATGAATTCATGAAGAGAAACGCGCAAAGATGGGATTTAAATTTCAAGAGGGAGGACAACTTCAGATCCGTTTACAAGAGAGAAGGGAGTAGCACCTGTAGGAGTGTGGATGATAGTCTGATAATCCCAAAGAGTGAAGGGGATATGAAGGTGCCAATCCCGACCCACCTTACTGAAATTTTTGGAAAGAATGTTGTTGAGAGTTTTGTTAGTAGATTCAGCTTGGCCGTTAGCTTGTGGATAGTATGGAGAAGAGAAGATAAGCTTGATATTGAAGGTGTCATAAAGATTCTTAAGTTATTTGTTTTTGAAGGACTTTCTGTTGTCTGTGATGATTTTGTGAGGAATGCCAAAGCAACAGATGATGTGTTGATAGACAAAATTGATGATTTTGTTAGCTTTGGTTGACGTGAGTGGAATGGATTCCACCCATTTAGTGAAATATTCGATAGTGGTGAGGATGGAATGATGACATTGAGAAGAACATGGATGAGGTCGAGTCCCCATTATGAGAAAGGCCATAGATCTTGAGCCAGTTGCAAATCCTAGCTAGGGATATGGGTGAGATTATAATGCTGCTGAAACTTGATGCACTTCTTAACATATTCACAGCAGTCTTGGTTGAGGGTGGGCCAATAGTAGCCCATCCAAAGAATGTGCGACAATGACCAAACCACTAAAGTGTCCACCATAGATGTTGTCACGGAATTCTTGTATGGCTCAGATAGATTCATGGGTTTTAAGGCATCGTAGTAAAATACCATCAAACCCACATTTATAGAGGAAGATAACATAAAGGTTAATGCATTGAAGGAATGACCTCCTACCATTTTTGGATAGGTCAGAGGGAATTTTGGATTGAGAGAGATAGTCAAAGAATTGGGTATACCAAAGATCAAATTGGTTGGTTTCGATGAGATTGATAGAAGGAAGCTCATTGGTATGGGATGGTTGATCAATGTGATGTACAACAAATGAAGAGTTTGGATTCTTTTGTTGTCAAAGGGATGAGTGATGTAAGGGATTCCATGGTGTCTATGAAGTGGTTGGATGAACGAGGAATGGTTTGGATAGTGTATTGATCGAAGGATTTGAGGAGAAAATTGACGATGTCCTTGTATTTTTGGAGGACTTCATTTTTACATTGATAAACTCCCTTGATTTGATTGATGATAAGTTGGGAATCACCATAGATGTCAAGGATTTGGACAACTAACATGATAGTGGTTTGGAGGCCTAAGATAAGGGCCTCATACTCAGCCATGTTATTGGTACATTCAAATTGAGCTTTTAGATGATGGGGATAGGAGTCCCCCAAGGAGGAATAATGATGACACTGACACATCCCCCTTTCTGACACTTAGAACCATCAAATAATAGTGTCATCTTAAGGGGAGAATACTCATGATCAATTATGTTGATGGACTTGTCAGGAAATTTCTCGTGGGGGAGTTGATTATTAGGAAGAGGGGCTTCGGCGAGTTGATCAGTGATAGCCTGGCCCTTGATTGATTTTTGGGAGATGAAATCTAGGTCAAACTCAGTCATGAGCATGATCCATCAAGTGATGTGATCGTTGTGATAAGGTTTGGAATGCATGGTTTTAAGGGGTTGAAAGCTAGTGATGACGTATGTCTTGAGATTTAGAAGGTAGTGGTGAAGCTTGGAAGTTACGAAGTAGAGAGCACAACATAACTTTTTAGCTTTGGTGTAGCCGGTTTCATAGTTATGAAGAATGTGGCTGATATAATAGACAACCTTTTCCCTGCCATGTTTATCGTAGTGTGCCAACATGGCACACCCGGAGCATGGTCGATGGTAGAGATGTAGAGATAGAATGGATCCCCCTCGCGTGGAGGTGTGAGCATAGGTGGTGATAGAAGATATTGTTTAAGGTCATCAAAATATTTTTGACAATTGTTATCCCACTTGAACTGAGTGTCTTTTCAGAGGATATGATGGAAAGGTTGGTAACGATCAAAAAGTTACAAGATGAAGTAGTGGATCGATTGAAGTCAACCTTTGAGACTATGAAGTTGCTTTATATTGATAGAAGGAGTCATCTCAAGGATGGATTTGATCTTGGTAGGGTCAACTTCAATACCCTTGATGGAAATGATGAAGCCAAGGAGTTTTCTAGTTAGAACTCCAAACACACACTTGGTGGGATTGAGGCAAAGGAAGTATCAGATAAGGCACACAAAGAGGATTTCAAGGATAGTAAGATGGTCTTGTCAATGCTTGGATTTACCCAAGAGGTCATCAACATAATCCTCTATGGTTTTGTGGATGAGATCATGGAAGATATAAGTCATGGTGCATTGATAGGTGGCCCCTACATTTTTCAAACCAAAGGGCATAATGTGGTAACAAAAGGTTCCCCAAGGGGTGATGAAGGATGTCTTATGTTGGTCTTCTGGTGCAATAAGGATTTGATTGTAACCAGAAAAACCATCCATAAGAGAAAACATTTCATGGCTGGTCATTAGGTCAATGAGTTGATCAATGTTAGGAAGGGGGAAGTCATCCTTGGGACAAGCGAGATTTAAGTCTCGAAAATTGTGCAGATACGAAGCTTCCTAGGGGGATTTAGTAATAGAGATGAGATGTTAGAAACCCATTGAGGATAATTGATGGGTTGGATGAAATTTGGACCAAAAGAAGATTTTAATTCTTCTTTAACGAGGAGGGCTATGTGAGGATACATACACCATAGCTTCTAATTAACTGGCTTGGCATTAGGGATGGTGACGATATTATGGATGACAATGATACTAGGATCAAGGCTTGACATGTTGGACCATGTGGACTATGCTTGGAGAGGAAAGCAGTGAAGGCTTTTAGCTCTTATGGATCAAGAGATTTTTTGGTTTTGAGGATGTGGGGCTCTTGCGAATTCCCTATGTTGATATCGATGGTGGCTTCATTAAGAAGGGTGGATGTGTCAAGAGGTAAGGCCTTATGAAGATGATAATCTTCTGCCCCCATATAGGAAAGGATATATTCATCATCATGGCATTGAAGAATGTCGATGGTAGGGGAATCCTCCTCTATCATGTTGGTGAATTTGAGAGGAAGGGACCTAATTTCTCCTTTAGCTTGATATGTGACCAGTCCTAGAGTGATCATGGAGATTAAAAAAAAAGTTAGGAGGAAGGGACACAGTGTCATCCGTGTCCATGGGGTCATTGGATGATGAAGGAGGTGATGGATTCGTGTTCATGAGGGATTCATAAGAAGTGTGTGCAAGATATTTGGTGGGTTCTCCTTGAATCCCAATTTATACTTCTCATGGGGTTTGCAAGATTGATCAAGGACAAGATCATGTATACCTTGTTCCTAGTGTCCCAGACCAAATACCTTCCACGAACAATCATGGAGATAGGTATAGGAAAAGAATTGTTGTAAATGAAATCAAATCCATTGGTGTATGGCTTGGTATGGGGTTTATTATCAGTGTGGGAAGAAGGGCAATCAATGCCACCCTAAATAAGATTGATTTTCAATTAAGGTGGGTCGAAGGAAATAATATCCCCGACGTTAGATTGGTACATGGGAGATTTTTTGGGTCTAACAAATTGATTGAGTGTGGGGATAACATTAAGAGTGAGGAGTTTGATACTCCCCCAGTGAGAGACACTACATCATGGTGTCAAAGGATTCATCATTGGGCAACTTAGATGCAGGTAGAGATGAACAAGTGGAATCTTCAGAAGATTAGTCTTTCTTGGGGATGATCATGTTATTTGTCTTGTAGGTCATGTGACATGCTTTGAAAGGTGGAAGATCAATGGGCATGTGTGGATTTCCCCTTCGTGTTCATACTTAAGACAAATGATGAAGGGTGGATGGGACACAATGCATAGCACAGATCCATGGTCATTTAAACAAGATGTTGTATTGGAATTCCCCTTCTACATGCAGAAGAGTTCATGAAGGAGTTTGATGTAATGTGAAGGCTTCTCAGGCAAGTCTGGCCATTTTGAATTTACATGGAACTTCCACATGGCATGGTCGATGGTTTTAGGAGATGTTAGAGGGAGAAAATCAAATTAGGAATGACATGTTGTGATGTTGGAGTGAAGGAAAATTTTAAAAATTCTCGCACTTCACAATGGTCAATAAAATGTCATTTTAAATTATAGAAGATGATCCATATTTTTGGATCCTATCTATGGATTTTTTAGGGTCACAATAGTTAAGGAGCTAACAGAAGGTTAGATGTCAAGGAAGTCTGACAGCTCCAAGTGTATGTTGGAAAGGTCTTATTGGCCCAGTTCCTTCTTGGGATGTGAATAAAGAAATGTGTAAAGGCCTTGAAGTCAAAGCCCGAGTTAGGGTTAACCATGAAAGGTCAACATGAAAAAGAATAAAGTAAGCACATGTTGGCAAATAGCTTAATTCCCTAAACCAGTTGAGGGTTGCCAGTGTCAAATTCTTGTATTCACTGAAGAACAGATAAAGTCATGATCTTGTATGAAGAGTTAGGTTGTAGGCCATTATTATCTTTTGTTATGAAGTTTTGAGCTCCAAGATGACACAAAATTTATATCGTTAAAAATCTCTCCTTGAATATCCTTAAAGGTTGTAATCATCAAAATCTAATTCTTGGTGGAGAAGTGGGTCAAAATGGAAAACAAGGTTTTGAGGTAAAGAAAAGAACCTGATTTGGTATAGAAAATTATCAAATCAAGTAGCTCAACCACTATTTTTAATGAATGTAAAATGTGTAAGAAGGTCCTTTTGCACACTCTTAGAACACAATAATGGTTAATAATGTGCCCATTGCAATTTGTCAAGAGTAGAATGCATATCTTGTTAGTGGAATTGAAACTTTGAAGTGCATGAATTTGTAGCCCTGATGGCATGCTTCCCTCTTCTATTTGGTATATTTCTGTAAGAGTTTCGTAGTAAATTTTATAAAAATGATTACCCTTAATTTTCATGAATTTGAAAGGATAAATATCTAATCTGTAAAGGAACCTTCAAAAGAAGTCTCTTGACAACCTTATGAACTCTGAGCCTTCATTTTGGTCTCTAAAAATTCTTCTTGCCTTTTTTTTCAATAGTAATGGATTAGTGCACATTTTAATGCAATGAAAATCTATACTTGTGGCATCGTTTATGGACTCCCCTAGCTCATTTTTATAACTGTAGTCTTGCCTTCTTCTTCAAAATTGTGAACATTTGACTGAGATGCCTCCATTTGTAAGATCCATTTTAGATTTTTATTTATGAAATGAGAACTTGAACCTTCTGATGACCTTAGTGTTACTTCACTAATCCTAAATGGTTAGGGTGTGAGATATTCCTCTGGACTAGGCATAAAACTTTTAACTTTGGTCCCATTGCAGGGTTTAAGTTTCAAAACCCTATTTTCACTTTTTGTATTACAGATTATTTTTAGCAGTAGAAGTAGGTAGAGGATAAATATTAGCCTTGTCTTATAAACATTTTCCCAGTTTACATAGGTCCAACAAAATTTCAGGTGGAGAATAATCCCAGTGTTGGTAAGTGAAAATACGGGCTTGTTACCTAAGTTTTCTATGACTCGGGGCAGGGTGCAATTTTGAGCTCCAACACCTTATTCGTAGTGTCCGAGACCAAATTCCTTCCACACACAGTGATGGAGATTTTATGAGAGAGTATAGGCCAAGGACTTGTTGCAATGGAGGATCAAATTTAAATTTCCATCATTGAGCTTGGTCATGGGTTTCTTTATTAGTATGGTTGTAGACTAGGTCACAATCGATGCCACCAGTAAACAGAGCTATTGTACTTTAGGAGGTAACATTTTTCGAAAGAAATAAGCCCTCAGAAATTTGAGTTGATACATGAATTTTTTAAGGATCTATCAAAACCATTTAATTTGGTTCTGGGAAGGGCATTTGAAGAGAGAGGATTTGACACTTCCAGGGCCTAGAGACTGATCTACAGTCACCTTTTCGAACAGATTATCGTTAGAAGGTGATTGAGATTCAGTACAGATTAACTAGTGGATGCATTCTGAGGGTAATAAGGATGAGTCTTGAACTTGGTAGGGATTGAGTAAAGCAGATCCATTTGAGCATTATAGCCTCCATATAGAAACACTTTGAAAGGAGGGTGCAGATCCATGGGGAATGTCTGGAGTTTCTTAGCCATCATGGTTTTATAGGGTGTATATTAGCTAACGAAATAGAAGGGAGACCTCATGTAAGACATTAGGAGTGGATCCATGGATTGTCATCCTAGATTTATAGTGGAACTCCCCTTTAGCAATATAACTACTAGAGGTGGATCATTGAGGAGGAAGTTTTTCACCAAATGGAATTACAGAGTTATATGGAAGGATGAAGTAACCCTAATGTAAGGGTACCTACAGCTGTCATGAAAACATGAAGGTGCCATGGGTGATTAGTTTTTCAACAGTATTTAGGTCAGTAAGCTTGAGTTGAAATGATCCTAAGACATGTGTTGAGAAGGTAATGTTGGATACTTATTTGCACCGTTATAATGGGATGAATCAGTGTTGTAGGTGCAATAGTTTCATTGACCAATACAGTAGAGATATTGTTCCCAATGGAGGGGTAATCATGTCATTATTTAGCTCATAGACCATGGGTTTGGGATTTGACAATATCAAGAAGCTTGAGTTCAGGAATGTGTGGGATGAAATGATTTAATGTTATCACCATTATCAATCATGGATTTATTTAGAAGGTGTCATATATACAAACAATGATTGAGAGGAAGTCATCGATTTTGGGTAGAATTGGGGATATAAGTTATCATCGAAGGAAATGGTGGAAGAAGTTGAAGAGGTCTGATGAGCACTGATGGTGAGGGTTCATTCGAGTGATTGGGATGTGTTGTACAGCTCGTAAAGAGACATTTTGATGGTGAGGGGAGGTTTGAATGCAGCTCATAAAGTTGTTAATGGGATTTACATGTATGCTTTTTTGATGTTTTTGACAACATAGGATTTTGGGTTCATGGAGAGGCTAGAATAGATATCTTTGACATTGATGAAGAAGGAGATGAGATAGGTTCTTTAGGAGGAGTGAAGAGATGATAACCCTCGGTTTTTTTTGGGTGGATGGTTGAGAATCATGGGGATGAGAGTGAGTGGTAATACAAATGACATTTATGAAAATAGAGGAGTTAATGTCTTTAGAATGTGTAAAGTTTGGTGAAGGGAATGTGACTAAAGGTGTGGATAGAGGGCCAGGTCGAAAGGCTTTAGGAAGTTGGGGATTTGGTTTTGGTGGTTCTGCTTAGGTGTAGATGAGCTGGTGGATGGAGAGGGGGTATTCCTCCTCAATGAGAATATCCATATCTATTCTATGAGGTTATTTATGAGTGTTTTGGAGAGCCTTGTAGTGCTTTACGTTGTGTCCCAATGACTTGATGATAGGTGCAGCCGGCATTGTAATCAAACCATGTGGGCTTCCACCTGCATAAGATTTAAAGGACTTGATATGGGAGAAGGGTAATCATTGATGCTTGGATAAGATGATGAATAATTTTGGTGTAAGAACCAATGTGGATTTTGGAGGGCATGAAAGTATCATGGACTTTGGGTTGATTTGATTTAGGAGAGGAGGATGAAGGAAAAGGAGATGCTTTACTCTTATGTGGTTTTATAGTGGCCTTAGATTCTGATTTAGGACTTAGGAGATAAAAATAGATGGTTTAGATTCAAATTTGGTGGTGATGGGAGATTTGGATTAAGGATATTGTCCCAAAATATATGGATTTGGTCCTAAGATGGACGATCGGATAGTGGGTTTTTTGGGTTCATGGATCTTAAGGAGGGGGAATCTATAATTTTTTATGTGTATGAGTAATGGATCTTTGGATGGGGGTTCCAAGGTTCTTAGATGTTTGTTGTGAAGTTTTACCTTTGGCAAGGATAACAATGATTTGGACAGTAGAGTTGTCTTTAGAAGTGGGATTAGATGGTTTGGATATGGGTTTTGTTGTAGATGTGATGGTTGAGGATGGGGATAATTCTTGAGTAGCACCATTGGTATAATCAGAAGGGCTTGTGGATTTTGTGGAATTTTGAGGTTGATATATGGGAGTTGTATTTATTAGAGATAAGGATGGAATTGAGACATTACTTGTGACATAATCAAGGGGAGATGTCTGTTCTGGTATAGGTTTTAAGAGATGATGTAGATGTGGATACGTGGATGTGGATTTAGATCATATGTGATATGTATGTGGATATGGGTGTAGATGTTATGGGTATAGATGTAGGTGTGGGTATGGTATTGAAGGTATAGACATGAGATATGTGGATGTAGATATAGGGTATAGATGTGGATATAAATGTTGAAGTAAATGTAGGTGAGAGATGTTGAAGCCATGACTTAAGGTGTTGATTACATGGGCGTCAGACATTTAATATGTGAGAGGATTGACATATTAGAGGGAGCATTTGGATACATCTGAAATGGATCTATTTGAATACATCCAATGGTTGATTAGAGGGAGCATTTGGATTGTCTAATTGAAGGTCCCCGCAATCGATAAGTCATTGCACTAAATCCTTAAAGGTATGAAATTTCTCGATGTAAAGACCCCTTACTTGATGATATTTGTAGTAATGATCATCATGATACCATGTGGGGTTAGGAAATGAGTCATATATAGGGTGGATGGGAGGAAGTTGGATAAGGTATGTATAGCCATGAGTTTGTCAAAGATAGAGCTGTATGATTCACCAAGAGGAGTATAATTGGGAAGTGGTTGAGATGATATTTGCAGAGGATTGGTATGAGATGTGGATTGAGATGAAGTTTTTCCAAGTAGAATTTTTTGCATTCTTGTATTTTTCATTATGGGTGAATGGTTTGGCTAATTCAATCTTGGGTTTATTAGAGAAAATTTTAACATGGCCTTGCTCAAGGGCACATGGTTATAACTTGCGAGCCATAGTAAAAGCTTCCTAAAAGGTTTGGAAGGACTAAATTTGAATGATATATGAAATGTGATTGGCCTATAAAATATAAAAGAGATAAATCAATTCAGTTTGAGGTATTCAAAAGGGTAGTTGGTTAATAATCCCATGCCACCTAGAAGAAAATTATAAATTGATTCATCCTCAAATTGTTTCATGGTGTAAAGGTCAGTGATCGTTATCTTACGCACTATATTGATGGAGAAGTGTTCTAATAAAATATGCTCAGGTTGTATGAAGAAAAAGAGGGAATGTTGAGGGATTTCATCATACTAACTTCTAGAGAGGGTCCGAATAATGACATGGGGAATGTACGAAGCATAAGGTATTGATTGTATGTGATGAGATAACATGAGTGCCTAAAGGAACAGAGATGTTATTAGGGATTTTATTTGCTATTGAATATAGAGAATTTTGGAAGCTCCCAATGTGGAGGATATGTCTTAATGGCTATAGATGGATTAATGGGTCCATTACAGGTTTTCAGTTATAATTAAATGTACTTTTGGGTCCCAAGGTAACAGCCTCTAAGTTAGCCATCCTACTCAATAAGGCTTACATAGGATCATTTGATGTATGAGGATGAGGACCTGATTGATGTTGTTATGCATTGCGGGAATTATATGGATTAGATTGTGAGTAAGATTGATAATTTTGGGTGTAATTGGGAGTTTCTAATGGTGGTTGATAGGAAGGATCAAAATTAAGGGTTTATGATTGGGTGGGTTGCGAAGTAAGATGTTGGAAAGGAGTGTAGTTAGATGGGTAAGATTGTGAAGGTTGTTGTTGAGTGATAGGGGGATTAGATTATATTTGTATTAGATCAGTTTGGGTAGGTGCATGAGGTGGTTGAGATGTTTGAAGGGGTTGATTGGAAAACATATGTCGAAAAATGCTTCGGAGTGGATGTTGGTTAGTTTAAGTCAAATCTGAAGGGGGAGGTTGTGAGATATAACAACATTAGGATGGAAATGGGATTTTAAAAGAGGCACCAAACTTTGAAAGTGGTTCCTAGGTGGTGGAGGAGGTATGTTGGATTTTTGAAGATCTTGGGAGGGAGTGTTTATGATAATGGTAGACGAGGAAGGAATATGAATGAAGGGTATAGGGATGGTCACAACGGTATTGATATGTGGTAGATTAGGTGGGATAGACACCACTAATTGTGTGGATTGATGGGTTTAAGGAACCATGATAGAGGATTCACGAGGGACATGTTCATTTTGGGCTAATGCTATCTCATTCACAACCCTAGGGAAAAAGACAGCGAGTTGAGAAGTGAGGACTTCAATAGGTTTAGATTGTGGGGTATAACCATAAATTTGTTGAAGAGGGGGTCCATCAATGGGGATGTTGATGGATTTATGAGCTAGATAGACATGTATGATGATAGGGTTAGCATCAAGGAGTTGTTGAAGTTCCAAGCATCCGTGAGGGATAGTGGGGGGTCCAAGTGCTCCTAAGGAAGTAGCAGAATGAGGTGTGGATGGTCTAAAGGGGATAAAGTTATGGTAGACAATGGGATTAGTATCAATATGGTGATTTCCTTAAACCACATGAGGCTCATGAGGAGGAACCATAGCAATAGTGGATAAGGAGACCAAGGATGAGGTCATGAAAGGTGTAGAAGAAACAAGAGTGAGTGTAGATGTTTGTTGTAAGGGGTGTGTTGAGAAGGGGATGTTATTAGAAGTGGTTGATTAATCCATTCTCTTAGCTTGGGAGTGAGTAACAACGAGCATGAAATAAACAAGAAAAATCTTATGCTAAATATTAATGCAACACACAAGTCAAGCAACAGACTTTTGTTTATCTTACTTATTTATAGAGTGTGAAGAGGGAAGAGGCTCAAAAGGAACCTAGAGAACTGGTTGCTCTATGGATGATTTCAGGTGTGTTTAAGGATGGAGTCCTCGATATACTTGAAGGTACACAAGGCTTGAATCTGTGATGAATATTAGTACATGTCCTAATTTAGGGGCCTACCCCCACACTTCATGTACCACAACGATAAAGGTGTCGAGTGTATAACCTATATACCAATAGTCAAACAAATTATTACACAACTAGAACATCGTTTCAGCTTCCTTATTGGGTGATAAAATCCCAATAGCTCCACCTGGGTAGAAATTGTTTAGATGTGTAGATTTTGTGTGTGGTTTGGTTGTGTGTGAATGTAAAGTGTTACCACATAATTAAGCTATGTGATCAAGAAAATATGAAAAAGTTCATTTTAAATCCAAACCCAAATATGACGTTTGATGAAGACAAGCAAGTGGAGGAAGGGAAGAATGATGCATGAAATGGAAAAACAAAAATCAAAAGAGGAATATCTGGATACAATTTTCCCTTTTCCAAATTACATACGCATAATTGAGCAAGCAAACAAACTCCCAAGTACACGAGTGAAGAACTCTGACTTGCAGAGTTAGTGGGAAGAGGAAAATAAAATATATAATAGGAATTGAAAATGAATGAGGAATTTACCAAAGGAGTAGGTAGGTCCCACTAGGCATGCCAAAATGTTTGATAAAATTTATGCTCTGGTTCTAAGTTAATGAAATAACACGCAAGAAAATAAGAAACTCCAAAGATGGGAGGGTTTAAGGCTACCTCCAATGTTTGATAGTGATGGTGAGGGAAGTCGAGTGCACAAATCCTTTCCGTAGCGAGCTTGATGACCTGTACAACACAAAACATAGCTACACAAGACAAGATTAGTATATTTGTATGGTGGGTTGCTTGACCAAATCCATTCTCGAGAAGTGATGAACTTCTTAGGAAGGATGTCAGCCCACTTGTCTAGAAGATTGCTTGAAAACAAGGAATAGGTAACATACATAAGATAACCGAAACAAAAATGTTCAAAGATATGCTAAATAGAGATTAGATAATGAATGTAATGATAAATTGAGACAAGGAATGCAAACTAGATAGAGGTTGACAATGACCAAGGGAATTTGATGACAACTGGAGAACAGAGAAAATAAAATGACTTAGAAGTTAGAACAATAGATCTGGAACAAGATTCTAGTGTTTGATGAGTTTTCCACTCCTATTCCAAGTCAATGAAATGGTATGCAAGAAAACAAGAAACTTCAAAATATGGGAGGGTTTAAGGCTACCTCTAATGTGTGATGATGATAAATATGAAGGAAGGGCACACAAATCCTTTCCGTGGCAAGATTGGTAACCTACACAACACAAAGGAAAACTAGATAAGAAAAATATTAGTATATTATATGGTGGGCTGCCAAACAAAATAAGTCCTGAGAAGGGATGGACTTCCTAGGGAGGATGTCAACCCAATTTTCTTAGAAAGATTGATTGAAAACGAAAGGTGGATAACATGTAGGAAGTAAACTGAGCATGAATTTAGATATATGCTAGATAAAACATTAGATAATGCAGATAATGATAAATTAAGGTAAGAGAAATCAAACCAGATAGGGTCGAGGATGAACCGAGATAGTCAACGAAGATTGTAATAGAGAAGATTAAAAAATGTGAAAAAGTAGATTTGGAACATATTGTGTGGATGTTAAAGATGTATTGGATTGACATAGAAGCACATGAAATAAGAAGGATGCAAATTGTAGGAAGATATAAGAAAATGTAATGGATATTAGATCAGGTTGACGGTGACCAAGGGCAGATCTGGGGCGGTCGGTGGTGATAAACAAGAAACTGAGTTATGGGATGTTAGACAGGTGGATCATAGAGATAGAAATATTTAGATGTTGCAGAGGCTGGGAAACTGATGGCAAAGGGGACAAAATGTAGGAAATATAACTGATGCATATCGGGTCAATGATGACCAGGGAAAAGTTGATGGTGACCAAGGCTGGATTAGGGTTTGATGAAGGCTGATGGATGGCAAACAAACTATGAAAGAGATAAGAGCGGCTAATGATATGGCTGATCTCCAAGATGACGAATGAGCCTGCAAAGTTAATGAAGAGATGATGAAACAAGATAGAGATCCAAGTAAACTCGAAGCTTTAGATCTCCAAAAATGATAAGCAAGAGCTCCAAGATGGCTCCAAGATGTTAATGGTATCTCTTAAGAAGAAAAGAAAGTAAGAAAAACTCGTAAGAATTTAGAATCTCCAATGTTTCATCCCCTTTGAGGAAGGGGAATGATGACATATGTATATGGTCACCAGAAATCTGATAGGGTCACCATCGACTATAGAGGACCATTGAT
This sequence comes from Taxus chinensis, assembly GCA_019776745.2. Classification (NCBI taxonomy): domain Eukaryota; kingdom Viridiplantae; phylum Streptophyta; class Pinopsida; order Cupressales; family Taxaceae; genus Taxus; species Taxus chinensis. The sequence goes on along the minus strand of CM034148.1, from coordinate 333,664,265 downwards.
TTAGGTGATGAGGATGATGCATAACTTGAGACAAGAGACACTATTAGGGTTACAATTTGATTTGGTGGATTAGGGTTGTATAGGGATAAGAAAGGGTGGTTATATGGTTGAAAACTTTAAATGAGGGTAGATGATGGTTCTAGAAAGGATAAATGGGATGTTTATGGATGTGATTAAGGTGATAAGCATGTTTAGGGATAATTAAATGTGATCAAGGGTGAATAATGAGAAATAAATTAATGATGGGATTAGGATAGGAAAATAAGAAATTAGGGGAAATAAATCTGATTTAGGAGGGGAAGGGGATTTCTAATACGATATGGGTGTGAGCGTGCAAAATGATGACGAAGGGGCGAGAAAACGTGGGATGTGGGACAAGTGAACCAAATTTTGGTGTCTACAGTTGCCCCTTTTTGTTAAGTGGTTTGTGTTAAGAAAACTCCGAGACAAAAACTAGAAGTGATAAAAGATGGTGAAGGTGTTCCCCCTCAAACTAGGGATCGACGACACACATACTATTGGATTACTAGGTTGACATAGATAGATGGAGGAAGAGAGGAAAGGGTGAAAAGAGGAGAAAAGAAGTGAAAATATTGCCTGAGTGGAGAGGGATATGATAGGATAAAATAAAAATAAATATGGCGGTGATCCTAGAAACACATCAGTAGGGTCAATAGCACATCCTCAATGGAAGGAGATGTTAATGTCCTATGGACCCATGATTTGGTAAAGATAACTTTTGTATGGATTTAATCCAATGGGAGACCACTCATATGGATGTGCAAGCTATGGGACTATTGGGACAAAGGAATACATGAAATTTATGCGCAAAAATGCGAGGTGGTCAAGACAATGATTTGACAGAATGTCGGGCAACAAAATGGGGCAAAAGAGTATATGACATCCTTCATATATGAGGAATCAAACAAATATGTTTCTTGATGGGGTGGAAAGGGAAAAATGGCCAAAAAAGTTTCATTATCCTAATAGTATAAAGTTCCCTTTTTTTAATTTACTAAAACATACAAAGGGAAAATAAGGACTTCACAATCCTAAGGTAAAGAAATGGCCCCATTCCCCATTTACACATACTACTAAAGTTTCCAACCACATTTTATAAAAATGACTTTCACCTAACAAAATTAGGGTGAAACCTCCACCCTTATATCAAGACAATCTCAACCACAAGATCCTAGGGTTACAAACAAGCCCTAAATTTACTTATGAGTCTTTATTAAAGTCTTTCCTTTATTATTTTCCCTCATTTGGTCTATTTGTTTTGCTAAAAATGTAGGTTGGAGAAGAGGAAGCCATGGGGGCAAGGAGGAAGAATTCATGGACTCTAGAGATTAAGTTGATAATATGTTAACCTTTGTTCTAGACCGGGTTCTTCAATAAAAAAGTTGAGTTAATGGTGTTGGTTAGTTGTTGCACCCTAGGGGGTTAACATCCTTGTAACCTGTTTTATCCTTCTACCTTGTCCTTGTAACGAAAAAAAATTAGTTGTAAATTTTAGGTTTAAGTGTTGGGAGTTAGCATGTTTTAGAACGTGATTTTGATGGGAGTTACAAAGGTAGACTTAAGATAGGGTATGGTGCCTCGACAGGGAACACAGAGATGACCACAAAGTGGGCTTATGGATATGATTAAGGATGCATGACAATATAGGTAGATATGCAAAAAATAGAAAGATAATCCATGTAAGGCAAGGAATGGTGTGTTATGGGTCACACACAAGTCTGAAGTGGAAGAAAATATAATTTAGAAAAATAGACTGGAGAAGAAAGGACAAAGGATGAAAAATAGGGTAGGGTCGACGATGACTGGGTAGGGTACACGATGATTTGGCTTGGGTCGATGGTGAAGGGTCGCCGTGCCTATATAAGTGATGGAGATGGTTGATAAGGCTCATTTGAATGATATGATTTAGACGATTGAGAGCTCTAAGTGATATAAAAGCTTGAGATTTGATTAGAATGGAGGCCAACAGAGGTGAGAGGAAGCGCTAGAGGTCTCGAAGAGTGGTAAGTGCTGAAAACTCAGCTTTGGTTTTGATTTTAGTTGATTTTTTTTTAGATTTTTAGATTTTTAGGTGTTAAAGGGCGATCAGCGGTGACCAGGCATGGTCGTCATTGACCTAGGGTGAATCGACATTGAATTGGTTAGGGTCGACGTCGACTAGATAGGTGTGAGATTTTATTGATAATTTTGGATGAAAATGATGATTTTTGATGATTTTGGGAATTGATCTATGATTTTTGGTTTATTTGTGCAGGCCAGAGACACCTCCTATTTGTGAGATAGAGTCCCAACCATGTTGGGGATGATTTGAGCTAATGTTATAGATGAGGAGTGGGATCACTTGGATGTAGTTGGATTAGGCAGGCTCCACCATTATCAGAGGGTACCTTGAGATACATGGCTTATTATAACATTGATAGAGAGATAGGACCTGAGGACTAACACCTTCTAGTTATGTACAGATGAGATGCTGATCACATTAGAGGATGTGTATTGTATTTTGAGATTTCTGATCCAGGGGGCACCTATAGTTCCGATCACACAAAAGGGTCGGGGAGATATACTGGGGTGGTTGTTCGGAGCAAAGGCCCCTCACATTAGCTTTATATCTGGGGATTTTCATATTGAGACCCATTATCATCCGCTGGTGCTAGGGAACCAACTGATATGCTTGGTGATGATGGCGATATCATGCTATGCACTACCAGGTTCAGGTGGGGTGAGATTCCCATGGGCTTTAGCAGTAATGGTGAAAAATATTATTGAGCACAAGATAATGTTTGCATTCGAGGCATCTCTCCTAGAAAAAGTGTATCATGAGCTATGGATGTACGTGACCGATAGAAGATCGGGTTTAAATGTGGGATTTCTATTGCATTGTTGGGAATATGAGCATATAGCTGTGGTGAGGCCACTACGGCTTCCATGGATGAAAAGTGACCATATAACACTGACAATTGGGTTTATGTGATGGAGAGATGATGAGGCTCATGGTGATAGGGGGAGAGGGGAGAGGATTGGTACACGGAGAGATTGGGGATCCTGATAGTGGGTGATGTTAGATAAAGGCCATACAAAGGGTTCCCCACATGACCAGGGGAAGATATACAACTCACCGGCGTGAGAAGTATGATGTGAGTTCAGGGGAGGATACCAGAGATGGTGGAGGTGATAAAATTTCCATGAGTGATGAGGTAGTTTGGATTGGTGTAAATGGTTACTGGGGTGCCAATTAGATATAGGCATGATAAAGCAGAGGGGGACTTACCTAGTCCAGTGATGATAGATCCATTATAGGAGGAGGTAGAGCCAGTGGATGTAGATGAGGATGATGTGGGGGTACTAGCGGGGTATGTGGAGTGGATGAGTCAATAGTGGGCAGCCCGTATAGCTGAGGAGGAAACACAGGGAGGAGAGGAGGAAATGCCTATAGAAGGAGAGGAGGAAACACCAGTATGAGGGGGAGGTGCAAGAGGAGCGACGGAGATAGAATGGCTACATGAAGAGATAGATATAGATCATCAAGAGCATGATGTGATGCGCTAGGAGAGAGACATGGATATCTAGCAGAGGGGTAGATATCAGAGGTAGAGAGAGGCCTTAAAAGCTAGATATAGAGATCCAGGACTCCGTTAGAGGTGATAGGTGGAGCGACCCAAAGAGCTGGACAAGGGACTGGATGGATGGCTCCTCCTGGTTCTTGTGATGGTGGAGTAGTTTCATGCTGTAAGGGAGGTGGCACGATATTATAAACACATAGTGATGATGAGATTGCTCAATGTACCATGCTATATGGCATATTTGGGGAGAGGAGATCAACAAGATAGGTGGATTCAGGGAGCATAATGAGTGTAGCATAGTCTAGGCATGATTTTGGTCTAGATGGTGGGTAGAGAGGAGGACATATGGCTCCTGCGCTAGGAGATAGAGTATCGGATTTGTATTTCACTACTTAATGGGTGAACACTATATATGTATAGATTTTGATATATATATATATATATATAGAGTGTAGTCGAGGCATATCACTGTTGTGTAAACATTCGGATGATATATATATATATATATATATATATATATATATATATATATATGTATGTATGTATGTATGTATGTATATATGGTTTTGTCGTGTCTCATATGTGTTTTGACATGGATGAGAAGATTAGATGTATGTGATGGATTATGCTTATGTTATGTTGAGTAATTTATGGTTGTGAAAATGATTTGATATATATAGATGTTATAATGTGATGTATTAATTGAATTAGATGTGATGGATTTGTAGATACAAAATTACACACATATTATTATTATTTTGTTATGTTGTTGGTGTGTTGTTTATATGCATGGATCTTAATTAAGAAAAGTATTCACTAGTGACACAATCCTTTGTCCATCTATTTACTTTGATTGTTTCTATTCTATTTCTCTCTTGCATCCATCATTTATGTACCAAGTTCTGGTTAGGTCATAGGGGTCCGTGTCTGTCAGTATTTTCACGTCTGTCATCATTTATCCCAAGACACCAGTGCCAACTCTAGACGTTAGTGCCCAGACACTTCTATCCATTCTAGGAACTTCTATCCTCTTTGTTCTTTTTACACATTTTGACATTTGTGGTCAACCTTTTTAGTTTTCTAATCCTTATCCTGTTTTCATAGTCATCCTTTTGTGTCACTAGTGTCAAAATTCAAACAAGAGATTCATATATATACACAACATACACACTATTATTTTGGATGACAATTCTAAGGGGAAATCACATCTACATACTATCACTACCATAAAAGGGACTACATTTTTGTGCTACATACACTACATAGGAAGGGGAAGTGTTGAATTCCATACCACACATTTGCATCTAATATAGCTACAACCCGCTATCTTGGCATAATTGGTGCGGGGGAAACTTTAGGAAACTATTTCACACACAAACACAAAGAACAACATGGAGTCTAGAATGCAGTACAATGCTAGGTCATGAGTTCACTCTTCAGGTGACCACCGAGGTTAGTCCAACTTCACATTTTACCTATTTTATTAAAATTTTATGTGTTTGTGAGCTTCTATAGGTAGCTAGGGTTTCTTTTTCAGGTTACATGTGTGATTGAAACCCTAACAATGAAGGTAACATAACAAAATAGAGATTGAAGTGATAGTCTTTAGACCCAGAAAAGAAGTAGATCCTGAGCATTCACGCAGTCATTAGCACCAAGAGTTGGAAACTAACATGTAAGTGCCTCTTCGCTCCTATAGGTGCCCATGTCCCAATCAGTGCAAAGTTCCATAAATCTTAACAAGCTCACGTGACATCAGTTCTTGCAAGATCCAACATATACACAGTCTCGACTAGCTACAAATCGAACAAAAATCAACTAAGTCACTTATCTTTTCCATTTACTTACAGTCTTGCATTTTTTGAGTACTTACATTTGTATTTTACTGTATTTTATTAGATTATACATTGTTAGTTACTCTAAAATATATATTTAATTTTTTTTTAAATCAAGATTTAGATTAGATATGTTGTGATGGATTTTAGATTATATATGATGTGATGGATTTTAGATTAGATGTGATGGACTTAGTGTAGATGTAGATGTGTTAATTGGATTGAATATAAGATAAGATGATGTCATTGGATTGGATTTGATGTGATAGATTAAAAGATAGATCAAAATGGAAACCCATGTTCAATGTCAATGAGTGCGACACAATTAGATAAGGAAAATGATTAGAGTGAAAGGTGTGAATAGAACGTGACTTTTTTAGGGTGACTGTACAGATGAAAATCGACACAAAACATTCAATCTGAACTCAACCCCTTGAGGTTGTGCCAAGGCAACTAGTTTTGAAAATGTGGATGACTAACTATAGGAGAATCAATTACTAAGATCTGGTAGTGTAAATTCCTAGTAGCTAAGTCAGTCAAAGGGGAAGTTTATATGCTATGAACGGGTAGAGTAGATTCCCTATGTTTTGTTTACCTAGCTGAATCTAATTTTTAAACTAGTTTGAAGTGTCCAAATTAACTAAGATGAAGATAACAATTTATTCTAATATTGAAAAGGGGAACTAATCTAAACAAATCAACAAAACTTAGACATTACAATCACAAACAACAAATTGTTTTTACTTTAAATAGCTAAATCCTATACAAGAAAAATAGTCAGATGTGGCTATTTTTGTGTGCAGTTGTGTATTAAGTCTAAACTAATCTAAAACAAGAACTTTTCCAATCAATCTATGATATGTACACAACTTCCTACAGATAACATTCCCTCCAAATCCACAGGGATAAGAAGAAGAAGATCCGTCACCAGGAGCTGTTATGAAAGATGTTAATCCTCTTGGAAATTAATTAACTACTTGAAAATGAAAGGAAATTGATTTCTACTCTATTTGATATGATGCAATAGTAATGAATTGCAGAAATTAAGGAAATGAAACAACAACTCCAACCTGGAATTCACAGAACAAAGGTAAATCCAGTTGTGTGATAATTTGTTCCCTCAGTTTATCTTTTAAGTTCCTTGTGTTCACGTGAGTCAAGAGGTTGGGAATGCAGTGGAAGCGATAGAAGGAAAGTGCTGGAGTAATGGGCACCTTGAATTGATAGTCTGGAATGCTGCAAGTGGAAGAAAGATAACATAATAGAGTTGAGATTGGCTATGAAGTTTCTAGCAGGAAATAATGCATCTTAACAATTGCAAAGATGCACAAAATAATTCTCCAACCATTTGTTTGAAAATAAGTGATCAATTCATAAAAGGTTGGTTGTAGAGCGCACAAGCACACTTAGCAGCAACAGGATGCCAAATCATCACACGTAGAGGTAATTAACTATGTAATCACTAATCATAAGTGAAAGAGGAGTTAAACATGAACAAATCAAGCCTAAATTTAGGAAATTTGACTAAGAAACACATCTAAAAACTAAATTGGAGTCGAGTTACATGCGTTTAAAAGACGAGTGAACCATTCTAGAAAATTCACACAGGATCACCACCCAATGCAGAGCGACGATTACAAGACCGCCACCCTGCCTGGGCAGTGATTACAAAACTACCACCTTGCTTGGGCGGTGGTTACAAAATCTCTGCCCAGGTAGGGTGGTGGTTTTTACACTAAAGGCCAAAAGCAAAGGAAAATGAAGCGGGGATTTGGGATGAAGCATCTAAAGGCTAAGTAAGACATACTAGGCTACAAATATAAACTACAAGTAGGTTTAGGAGCTCAAACACCTTCTAAAAAGACATGAATCATCATTGGGGACCTTTTTGTAATGATTTCCGACAATGTAGCATGCAAGAAATTAGGTGCATACATATTGCCCTCTCGGAGAAGTGTTTTAGCCATGAAGAGACATAAAACGTAGAGTTCGAGTATGGTGTTCCTGAAATGGGGAGTTAGAAGCTATACCTGACACGCCTGTGTGCTAAAACATTGTCATCTAAACTCCCACTACGTGCAAGATGAAAGAAGAACTCAAGTGCAAATAGATAAAATATCGAAAAAAATTCTAAATCAAAATGATAAGAAAACTTACCATTTGTGCGGGGGTAAGAATATACCTGTGCCAACGCTCCAGTCCTTTGGTCACACACACTCAAAACGAGGTAAAAATACAACATATATATACCAAAACAGTTCATTTTTCAAATCATTTGCACATATGCTATTGGTAATTTTTGAGCTCTGGGCCCACGGTGACCATTTTGAGTGAGAGTGCAGCCAAAATGACTTTTGTGATGAGGTGAAGATGGCTCTGAGACTGAGAAACCAAGCCATGAAGAAAAATGTTAGTTTTTATCAGTTATTCATTTTAAAACCTAAAACATAAAAAGTTGAAAATCTAAGCCTAGGGGGGAGATTTTTGAAATTTCTTGTTTTGAAGTGGTCCTTAGGGGGGCACACATGGGTAAGTCTTTAATTTCACGAAAAATGGTATTTTTTTGCATTTTTTGCATTTTTTAGGGCTTAAGGGACAATGCACAAGATTTTGACAGGACCGTCGCCCTACGTAGGGCAGCAGTTATAGGATCACCACCTCGCTAGGATAGCGGTTACAGAATCGCCACCCTAGTAAGGTGGCGGTTACAAAATGACCACTTTGCATAGGGCGGTGATTCTATCATTTTTGGGACAATGAGTAATTTTATCATGTTTAGAATATTTTTTTTGGATTTTGTTTTGTTTTTCTATGTTTTTGACAAGCTTGCCTATGTTACTAACTCGCTCTTTTGTTGTTTTATGAGTACGGGAGGAGTATGTCCATTGGAGCTGGGAGAGGGAGGAGGCAGAGGCATTCATGTAGTGAGACCATTTCTAGTGGCCATAGTCACGATCACTCACACCACTCAGTGCATTCACAACTCTATAGTCGTAGCAGGAGTCCTGGAGTCAGGTGTGCACCTTCTCAGGGATCCCACAGGGATTGATATGCTATTGAGCATTTATTGCTTCGTTGCCATTTTGTGAGACACATACAAGACTTTTTTTTTGTATTTCTAGGCTCATTGTGAGCATTTTGACCACGCCTGGTGTGTGATGGATTTGTACACAGACTTGATTTATTATGATATATATACAAATACCTCTATTTGGTTTGGTTATTCCTTGCATAGAGTTGACTTTCATTTGTGGTTTGCTTCGCATATGTACTCTAGATGTTTAGAACTTCTGATTTTGTATGCTTTTTAGAATGTATGAAATGGATGATGTATGCTAACAAAATGAACTCTTTTTTTTTGTTTTGTAATGCTAATATACGTTGATTATGTAGACACAATGTAATGCTAAACTTTAGCTTCTTAAGTAATGTTTAGTACTTCTCTTTTGTTTATTGGCAATGTTGATGAATAATGATATGATGATAAAATGAATTCACTCCACTCCTAACCCCACGCAACCAATATGATGCGAGGGAACAACATCGAGAGCTAGGAGGGACACAAATTATATGGTTTTGATAGAGACAGAAATGGTGAGAGAAAGACAAGATTTTGACATAAACACAATTTGGAACCTTCAACTTAACCCTGCATACAGTTTACTACACAACTTAAATTATGATTGATTGAAAATTTGTCTAGACTTAGATCCGAAGATGGCCTCTTCATTGACAAAATCTAGTTTTATGGTTTTGACTCTCTTTTGGAACATGCACATCTAAATCATTTTTCTTGGGATTTTAAGATTTTCAAAGCACATTTATTGAATGAAATTACCTTTAATTTATTAGTTTATTTGTAGACACCCCCTACACCTTGCCCCATGCTACCAGTATGAAGCATGGGCTCATCACCAAGGACAAGGCATATGCGAGTAAGGGCACTCCCCTCCTTTCCCAACCTCACGCAACTTGTAAGAGGCGTGGGCTTAATACCGAAGGTTGGAAGTGAAAAGAAGTGTATAAATACAATTTTTGATTCATTTTGGTTTTATATATATACTTTTTGTTTTGTAATTAAACTTTAATTGGTGCTTTTGGGAAGGAAGGCTTGCCCCTATCTTTAACTCCACAAAACCAGTAGGATGCGAGGGCTCAACACCGAAGGTTGAGATAGGTGAACAAGTGTCCCGGGTGAAAATGTTTAGAATTTTTTTGTGCAGAAGAGGTTATTCAAGGGAGAGATATGACATCACAAAGCTTCTAGAACTGACTATGGGCAAAGACCACTATGCTAGAAGAAAACCATAGATAAAACCAAGTATGCTGGCCTTGGTAGGATTAGTGTCAGAATTCCGTCTTGTCCTGTTGATTTGATGAAGTGATAAGAAATGTTGATGAATGTTTGAAGATATATGATTTGAATAATTGCCAATGTTTTGTAGAAGTTTTTGAGAGTTACTTGAAAATAAGTTCCTTGATTAAAATTTTTACAGAATGAGATGACATATGGAAATGCAATGAGAATGCATTAATATACATATGAAAATGTAGATGGACTACATGTTGAAATGTCTAAGGTGAAGAGAGTTGAAGGATGCCAAAATCCTCACCCCTAGGAGAACACAATGAAGAAACAAAACCTTTGAAGTTTTTGTTCTTTTGACAAGGACTTACTATCTGGGGTTTAAAATTACAACCCCTACCCGTGATCGTGTATATATGTTTTTCCAATTTGTCTGTCTGATGGAGGTATCTGAGAACTTCTCTATCATGTTCTCAACACATTATGCCTAAGTGAGCATGACTATGCTGCTCATCTTGGTGAAGAATAATGAATTTACGTGACCTTTGTTGCACTATGGGATCACATCCCATGGAGATGACATGCTTGATTTCTGACATGTTTGTATCTAAACCAAGGTTCAGAATAGAATAAGCCCTAGGGATGGCTTTGATGGTTACAGTATTGATTTCATCCTTCTCTTCTTCCTTTGTTAACTATATCATGTTTACACCTAGGCCAAGACCATCGGCGGGAAGAGAGGTCATGCCAAGAAGGCTACCCATTCCTTGCGGTTCAAACAAGAGGAAGATCGGTTCATCACTCTCTAAGAGTTTCATGATATCTGTCATTGTTTTAGCAGACATGGTTTCCATAGATATTGATTTTCCCTTATCAATTTTGGCCACCTCAAATGTTTTTGGATCAACAACTTTAGTCTTTGGAACGTTCGGAGTGGTCATGACCAATTAGTTTGATGGAGGCAGCTTTTCCAACTAGTTTGTAGGGAGTTCATATTCTGTATGGACTCCTCATTTCTTCTTGAGGTTCTCTAAGTGTATATCGAAGTGCTTAGGATCCCCTTGGGTGATGAAGACTTTTCCCAAATGGAGGAATCTAAATTATTGGAACAAAGTAAAAGTAATAGCCTTCATTTGATGAATCTAAGGTCTCCCAAGGATCATGTTATAATTTATTTCCCTGTCGATGATGTAAAATTCTATCAAGATGGATTTTGGCCCAAGGGTGACAAGAAGAATTATGGTTGTGATTGAAGTGGCCTTAAGATTGTCATATCCTCACAATGTGTTTCTTGTAGAGGAGTAATTAGTCTCCCTGTATCCCAACTTCTATAAGAAAGAGAAAGGAACCACATTCGCTATAGCCCCATCATCAATCATGGCTCTCTTAATGTAATTGTTATAAACCCAGACCTATAAATATAAGGCAGGATCACCTCTTTGGGATATTTCAACGTCAGATGGCATCTTTTATATTTAAAAAACAAACCCAGTATCCCTATCACTTTGTCCCGGAGGATGTATGTCAAAGTCGATATGATTTATTTCAACACTAGGAGGAGGCATAACCTAGATTAGATTACCAATACCTAGTGCATCGAGAAATGTAGAATGATGTGTGGGAAAATTCTTCAACAAATATAGGAACGAGATGTGAGAGAAGGTATTGTTCAAATACAATATTAAATCATAAGATCCTACTAGTTTTGTGATTATAGGAATGCCATCCTGTGAGGAGGAAAGAGCGGGTAGGGTTTTTGGAAAGTATTCTTTCACCCGAGTTATTGCATTAATTTCCAGTTCAAATTCTAGCTCAATTAAACCCATGATCTTTGTATTGTCATTCAAACCAAGGTTAGGGGAAACTCGAGAGTTGTCAAAAGTTGAAGCTTCATTGTTCGCAATAGGAATGCCCTTGTTTATGTTTTGAGGATTCACCTTGTCATTTTTAGGATGCGTAGCAAGTGGGTCCCGAAAGATGCTCACATTAGCATTCTAAGGAGCTATGGGTCATGTATAGTTAAACTGTAGGCTTATTTCAGGATTTTCTAAGAACATGTCTACAAAGAGTTGTCTTTGGTTTTCGAGAAGTATTTGTAGAAACTTGTTACAATCACAAAAATTTCTATCATCATGACCTCGAACCTTATGGAAACCACAATATTTGTTAGGATCGTAATTTATTGGCCTTTGTTAAACGTTTTACTATTGTTGATTATAACCTCGATTGTAGTTTTGAAATTGGTTGTTATAACCATGGTTAGCTACCCCTTGGCTAGAGTTTTGATGTTGGTTCGGGCCTTGGGTTTTACTTTGCTTATGAGGGGGATGGTTTATATCAACCATGTTGATTGAGCTAGGGCTTACATGATTGCTCGGGTTACCATTGGCATTACCATTATTTTCTTGGTTGATGTTACTAATGTTTGGCTTCTTAACCTGATCAATGACACCATCAGTTGTAACACCACGGTTCTTGCTAAATACCTTAGGCCCTTGATTGTTATTAGAACCATTGGGCTGATTACCCTGTGAAGGAGTGACCAATCTCCCATTCAAACCATAAGTCTTCTGACCACTATCAATTTCTACATGGTCAATTTGAAGTGCACCTTCCTGTACCTCTTCGTAATTACAGAAAGTAAATTTCTGGACTTCTTCCCTGGTCTCTCGATTGAGCAAATGAAGGAAGAGATCACAAAGTTCCATTTAGTCCATATTTGGTGCACTTGCAGAAGAGTATAGAACTTGATGCCACGTCTGGATAAAATGGGTGGTAGACTTGTTTTGCTCTTGTCTAATATGCAGAAACTCCCTAATCCCTATTTGCAACAACTTGTTCATGTCAAATTCTCTGATGAATTCTGACACAAGTTGTTTAAAAGAATATATATAATCTTCTAGAATCCAATAATACCAGTCTAATGTCATTCCCTCAAGAGTTTTCAGGAATATTTTAGCTACCACAACATCCCAAGGAAGTAATTCCCTGATAGTAGTAGCATAAGCCTTGATATGAGCATTCTCCCTTAAATTTAGGAAGATCAAGCAATGGGTGTGGAAGCATGACACCATGTATAGTGAAGTCAAGAGGTTCCTTTAAGTACTCAGTGTAAGTACCCATTGTGTAAGATTCTACCATCAAACATCCTTGATGAGGAGGTGAAGGAGGAGGATTCTTATAAGCTGCTGATGAGGCCAAAATATACCTGTTAAATGCATAATACATGATCTCATCTTACTCTCCTTTTGATTAAGTCTGACTACATTTTGTGACTTTTGTTTGATCTGATATGAGTTAGGATGTAATTGTCCATCTTTTGTTGATTATGATTCTAACGTTTAAAAGCTCTGTAATTCCTAACAAAGTGTTTTGGAAACTCAATTTTGTAATAAAGCAGGTCATAATTAGGTAGAAGAATGAAGTATGAAGTGGTCAACATATTTTTAAGAGCATCTGTTTCACTATAGTAGAGTTCCGGAACTTCCAAGCTAGCTCCGGAACTCCATTACACATTCACATGATTTATCACCTAGTTCCGGAACTTCCGGACTTAGTTATGGAATTATTAGAATTAGTTCTGGAACTCCCACAGAGAGCTCCAGAACTCTCTTGGTTAAACATGGAATGATTTCCTTTAGTTTCAGAACTCTTATAGAGTTTCAGAACCAATAAGAATCTATTCCAAATGACCTATGATTTGTCAAATCAATGATCCTATCAATCAGGAGCAGATTAGAAGACTTCCGACTCTCCATACTTGCAGATCTAGGATAATTATCACACAACTATACGTCCAACCATGTTCCAATTCAACATCTATTCTAGGCATGATTCAGTTCCATCATGTCAGTGGAGCATTTACGGCCATAAATGCACCCCTGGAAGAAGTATATACATATAGACATGTAGATCGATTAATATATAGGATATCGAAAAGATAGAAGATATAGAGATATAGGACAAGATAGAGATAGATTGATACACAGATCCAACAAGTTTTTGTAATGTAGAAAATTTTATCAATAAAATAGCCATTCTTGTTTTGAGAGAAAATTAAGTTGTTCAATCCTGTTTCAAGGCGGAGCAAGGGCCCACTCCTCCAAGAACCAGGATCCTCATTTTTATTGGTATTTATATTTTTAGCAAATAGTTTAGATCTGTTAATTTTGTATCACTTTCAATTCCTTAAGTTAAAATTTTTTGTAGACTTGTCCATGTAGGTGTTCTAGATTAAGTTCTTATTTCTTTGGCAATCATTTTCCAATAATTCTCAATTATGTGTTTCTTTATGTAGTGTTTATTTCTAGCAATTCATTTATGCAAAGTGTGTTTATTTCCAGCAATTCATTTCTGCAAAGTGTGTTTACTTCCAAGGAAAAGTGTGTTTATTTCTAGCAATTCATTTATGTAAAGTGTGTTTACTTCCAACATGTTTTCAATAGTTTGATTCCAATAAGGTTTTTAACCAAGAAGTCCTTAAGACATTGAAAATACCCCCCATAAAATACTAAAATACCTACAATCAATTACTAGATTGCCAAGATTCTTCTTGTTGCATATAGCTTTAGACACACCCCTGGTTTGAATATGACATCAACAAAGATTTGATTAAATGAAGGGAATAATGACACCCATCATTTTTGGCTCCGTTTCCAGGGAACCACTAGTTAGAATTTTCTAATTAGGTGTCAACAAGAGCAACAATCATACATTTAGTAATTGAATAAATCTTCCCTAAGCTATCACAAAATTTATGAGTAGACCAAGAGACTCCAAGGGTAGATTTCTCCCAAAAATATCTGAACAAGAATTACCATCATCCTCTAGTTTAAATAAGGAAGTTGATCAAGAGTTGGAGGCACCATTATCCCCTGTAAGACAAGAAGCAAAATTGCCACCTTTGGAATTCTAGGATCAGTCACTAGAGGGAAGTAAAACCTTTAAGAAAAAGTTTTTTTTCTGAAAATCCATTTATAGTGAGTTTTAATTCACAATTGAGTAGTCAACCTCCTACTCCCAAATTTTTCACCGTCCACCAAAATAGATCACATACCACATTGATTGGTAGAAAGGAATATGAGAATATTAAAGAGATGGAACGAGAATCTAAAAGATAACCTGATAGGACCTTTACCTATCCCATTTAGTTGGAGGATGATGAAAACCACTATGAAGAACATTTCACCTACACACTTTCCCACATTTAGAGGAATGTCATCTGAGGATCCTGACCAATTTATATTTGAATTTAAAATACAGTGTCATACCTATGATAACAAGGACAAATAATCAAAATCTAAATTTGTTTCCATCTACCTTGAAGGATGTAGTAATGAGGTGGTTTATGGGATTAACATCTAATTCTATTACAAATTGGGCACAAATGGAAACTCCCTTCCTAGACAAATATCAATATTACTGTAGAGGAAAAAAATAGGAAGGAAGAATTTTTTAAAATCAAATAGGAAGAGGATGAAAACATGGAATATTATTTGGATGGATTCCTCTTTGTGAGTAAAAGATGTGGATTTGTACTTTAAGAAGATTTAAACAAAACCATCTTTCTCAAAGGTTTGGAAGATGAATCTAGGTAAGCTCTTAACTTGATAGGAGGTGGAAATAGTGATCAATTAAGGATGAATGAAATTAAAGACATTTGTAGAATCTATTCTAGAACAAAGGGTTTACCTGGGAAGGGAAAATCAGTGAAAATATTGAATCCAGATATGAACAAAACTAATGGATGAATTAGCAAATTTTAAAAATAGACATTTTAGTTTAATTAACCTCTGCTATGGATGGATTACAAGCTAAAGAAAATGCTAAGAATGAACCGTTAGCCATGTATTATCCTATATATAGGAAAAAAACATGCATTAAGAGATTGTGCTTAAGATAAAACGAAAATGTGCCTTATCTGTGAATCTAAGAACCATGAGATTAATTTTTGTTCTCTTCTTCCATTTATAAAGAATCTATCTCAAACAAACCAAGCTCATTAGAAGAATTAAATTTTGTCCCTGGAGACAATCTACCCAAGGACAGTTTCAAGCCAAGGTCATCTCATAATCCTTGGATGATGCCAGGGGCTGTTCAAACACTACCACAAAGTTGGGGACAACCACCTTGGGCCCCTCATCCAACTTAGAATCCTTATGATTGGGGTAGGACAATCTTGGTATACTTAAGGACACCAACAACCATGGACTGGTCACAATAACCAATATGCTTGGTCACAACCTAGATGGGGCCCTAGTAATTATACTCAAGGGAAAACATATCCTAATCAGAATCAACAAGCCATAATGGGTGCCCTAGCACAAAATTCACAAATTAAGAATGTAGTTCAAACGTAAATTTCTAACACAACTAGTAGAAAACTAAAGAAATAAAAAAATAACTCCTATCTATGGAACAAAAACAGAATTTTTTTTTAAGATCTAAATGCACAATGGATTATAAGGATATTCAAACAAGATCCATGGAAAAATAGTTAGTAGTCCACCTATTATCATCACTGAAATGACAAAAGAAACTAAAACCCTTAGTCTAGTTGCCCCCCAAGAAATATGAAAAAGAAAGAGATAAGGAACCAAAAATAAACTCTACTGAAACTCCATTTCTAGAGAGGTTTAAAGAAGCTATAGACATTAAGGAATCTGAATTGGTGTAGGAACTAAGGAAAATAAATATTGAAATACCATTACTACAAGTAAATTAAGGACATTCCATAATTGAAAAAATCAATCAAAATTCTATGTTTGAAAAGGCCTGGAAGGAAGAAGCAGTACCCCAAGGTCTATAAAGGTAGATGGGAAACTTATTGATTTATTAGCAAGTAAGCTCCTACTTACAAAACATGGAGATCCTAGAAGCCCTATTATTTATGTCTCTATAGGGAATAAATATATACATAACGTTTTGGTTTATTTGGGAGCAGCTACAAATGTAATGATAGTGGACACTCTAAAAACATTGTCCATTAACAGGTATACAACCTATTAACATCATATTGTAGATGACAGATTAGTCTGTAGCAAAACTAGAAGGAGGTTATTGAAGATGTGGCAATTATGGTGGAGTCACGGGAATATCCAATTGACTTCCTTATATTACAACCAAAAGGTAAAACATTGGGTTATCCCATTATTTTGGGCAGACCATGGTTAGCTACAGTTGTTTCCTTAATTGATTGCAGGTCAGGTGATATGACTATTTCAAATGGTAAGAATTCTAAGAAAATTTCATTATATCCCTCTGCATGACCTTTTAATGATAATTAAGAGCAATTATGGGTTGATAATCCTGATATTAATGAGAAAAATTTGTCTTCGTTGTCCATGATCACATTGCAGGATCACGTACGAGAAATAGAAGATATGATTAACCCACCATTGAATGTACACCAATCATCCTTGGAGTAGTTGGGAATAGTTTCAAAACCTATGAAATTAGTTTTGGAACCTAAAGAATCTGTTCTGTAACCATCACAGTTAGTTTTGGAACCATCACATTTAGTTCCAGAACCACACCAACAACAACTCCTTGCAGATGAAGATAATTTCACTCTGGAGGAATGAGATTTCTCTTGGGGAGAGGGAGAATCTGTAGCTTCAACTTCACATATATCAAGAGATGATGAAGGATTTCTGGAAAGCAGCAGTGATGAAGAATTTGACCTACAACAAGATAAATATCATAATTCTTCTTACTGTCCCTTATCCAACATTTCGTCTCAAGGAACTTTTGGAGATGTTGCTACATATCATATGTTGTTGCCACATGCATGTCAACTAAATACTTTAATGGAACCCTTTCAACAAATCAGTTCATCATACACTGGAACCAAACATGTTGAAATTCAACCGAGTAAAATTTTGAATATTAATAGCTAGTTGAAGAACAATGAAGAAGCTAAACTGGTTGATGTTTTGAAAGATCATACTAAATTTTTTGTTTGGGATTACAAAGACATGAAAGGAATCCACCCAAGTATCTACACTCATCACATCTATACTGAAAACATTAAACCAGCTAAGAAACCTCAGAGAAGGATTAATCCAGCCTTAAGGGATATAGTCAAACAAGAAATTGAAAAACTATTGCAAGTAGGTTTTATCTACCCTATCTCAGACAGCCAGTGGGTGTCTCCTTTTGTAATTGTCCCTAAAAAGAATGGAAAATGGAGAATTTGTGTTGACTATAGGGAACTAAAGAAAGCCACACTGAGAGATTATTTTACCTTACCATTCATAGATCAAGTCTTAGACAACCTTTTAGGTAAACAATACTTTTCCTTCTTGGATGGCTTTAGTGGATATAATCAAACTAGAGTTGCTACTGAAGATCAAGATAAAACTACATTTACATGTCCATGGGGTACCTTTGCCTACATGGTATTATCATTTGGATTATGCGATGCTCCAACAACCTTCCAAAGAGCTGTGTTAGCAATTTTTGCAGACCTAACAAATGACTGTGTAGAGGTATATATGGTTGACTTCACTATGCATGGAGATACATTTGATGATGCCTTGAAAAATTTGGACAAAGTATTGACAAGATGTGAGCAACACAACTTGTCTCTTAGCCATGAAAAATGTTTGATGATGGTTGATGAAGGGATTGTATTAGGACACAATATTTCAAAAAGAGGAATTCAGGTTGATCAAAACGCAATTAGAATTATTTCAGACTTACTTGTTCCTCAAACCCCCACAGATATCAAGTCATTTTAGGACATGCTGGGTACTATAGATGCTTTATCAAGGATTTTAGTAAAATTGCTGCCCCCATGTTTAATTTTCTTACCAAGGACTGTGAATTTCTTTGGAATGAAAAGTGTCCACATGCTTTTGAAGAAATTAAAGATAAATTAATAATTGCCCCAATATTAAGGGGAACTAATTGGGAGAAACCTTTTTATATCCAAATAGATGCCTCAAATAATTCCATTGGTGTAGTTTTGGGACAAAAAGATGAAGAAGGGAAAATGTATGCTATCTATTACCTTAGCAAAAATCTTACTCCCACTGAAAGAAATTACACCACTACTGAAAAATAATTTCTTGCTGTGATCTATGCAATTAATAAGTTTAGACATTATATTATAGGGTATAAAATATTTGTACATAGAGATCACTCAGCCATTAAATATTTAATGAACAAACCAGTGGTTGTAGGTAGAATAATTAGATGGTTATTGATTTTACAAGAATTTGATATTACTATTGTGGACAATCCAGGTAAATCTAATGTGGTAGCTGATTTCTTGTCAAGACTAACCACTACAGGGGAGCAAGATCCAGTCAAGAATAACTTTCCAGATGAATAATTGTTTTTTATTCCAGCTGATACACCTTGATTTGCTGATATGGAAAATTATCTTACAACAAGGAAGTTTCCTCCTTTCAATAAGAAACAAATAAAGAATTTAATCAAAACTAGTGCACAATTCAAATGGTTAAATGGAATGTTATTTAAGTGTGGTCCTGATTTGGTTTTACACAGGTGTGTAAGAGAAGATGAAATCTTTGACATCCTCTAGGCATGTCATGATGAATCAAGTGGAGGACACTATTCATTGAAAAGAATAGATCACAAGATACTTAGCATTTGTTATTATTGGCCATCTCTATATAAAGATGTGAAGAGATATATCAGGCGGTGTGATCCTTGTCAAAGAATGGGATGACCAACCTTTACCAATGAAATGCCTCTACAACCTCAGGTAATAATTGAACCATTTGAGAGATGGGGGTTGGATTTTGTTGGTCCTTTAGTCCTTCTTCACAAGGGAAGGAACATATTCTTGTGTGTATTGATTATGTGACAAAGTGGGCAGAAGTGCAGGCTTTAACAAATGCCATTGAAGAAGTAGTTGTTGATTTCCTTTAGCACATAATTATGGTAAAGTTTGGAGCACCAAGGAGCATAGTTTCAGACCAGGGACCATAATTTATGTCTAATATGATCCAGGCTTTCACAATGTATTATTAGATCAATCATAGGAAGTCATCTCCCTATCATCCATAGTCAAATGGAAAAGCTGAAGTAATGAACAGAGAATTAGAAAACATCCTTACCAAAATAGTTGAAGTAGGAAGAAAAGATTGGGTAAAGAGACCACCTGAAGATGTCTGGGCTTACAATACAAATTGGAAAACTAAGACAAAGTTTTCACCATATGAGTTAGTCTATGGGAAAAATCCCTTGTTGCCTATTGAGTTTGAACTACAGACATTGAGGACATCAGTTAAGGTGGGTATTGAGTTGGATGCAACTCAAAAGGAGAGAATCCTTCAACTTAATGAGTTGGATGAATTGAGGATGGAAGCACTTCAGCAAAAAGATAATCCAAGATCAAAGGAAGCAATGACATGATACACATATCAAGAAAAGGCAATTCAAGGTAGGGGACTGGGAATTACTGTTTGATTCCAAGTACCTGCAATTCAAAGGCAAGCTAAGAACCATATGGTTAGGACCCTATCAGATTTATATGATATTTGAAAATGGTTCTATTCAACTACTTCCCATTGATGGCAGCAGAAGAACACTCTTGGTCAATGGACATAGGATAAAGATTTATAGGAAGCTTCCTACTAAGGATGAATTCTTGAAGAATATTGAAGCCAATAAAGAATTTGATCATATGGAAGAACCCAGTTCTTCCAAAATGATCAAATAATCAGATGAATAGATCCAGAATAAAGGGAAGAGAATGAAAACTAGTAAATGATGTTCTCTTCCCAAAAAAAAGAAAAAAAAAGAAAAAAAGAAAAAGAAAAAGAAACAATAAGGGAAGAGAATGAAAACCAATAAATGGCATTCTCTTCCAAAAAAAAAAGTTTCTCTCAGAGATCAATTGAAAACCAGCAATGGTGGTTGATCTTCCCAAATAAATGGCTAATTCAAAATAAAAATCTTTGGAATTCCAGCTATTTTTCTAACCGTTTTCCTTTTGTTTCACTTTTTATGAATGATGAGTCATCATGACAGAGCGATTACATCATCAAGGATGGTGATTATATATTTAACTTATTAAAGGTTAGATTAAAAGTTTGCATGTGTGATTAGATTTGATTTAAAAGTTGATATGATGAGTCATCTATTGTACATCATGATTAAAAGTGAGTAATCATGAGAAAGATATTAATGGAATAAATCAGTGGCATAGTTATAATGAGTTATCATTAGTGTGGAACCAACAAAGTGAAAGCTAAGTTGCAGAGAAAATTCAAGGAAGAAGCAACAAATTAGGTTTGCATTCTGCAGCTACAACACAAAAGTTCCGTAGCTAAGTACAGTAATTCCGTAGCTAAGTATAGTAATTCCGTAGTTAAATTCACTAGTTCCACAGCTAAGCGAAGAGTTCCTCAGCCAATCCGCACAAGATTAAAGAAGAACAAATTTGAATCACCTCTGTATTATGGGGATTAAAAAGAAGTCAGAACTAGAGGATAATACCAAGCTCATTACAAATGAAGAAGTGGTGGCTATCTTTCATTAGGAAGGATGGCTGGAATTTCTGAGAAAGTTTCCCAAGTATAACGACAAATTGGTAAGAGAATTCATTATAAATTTAGAGCAATCCAGGACAAAGGTTAGAATTTTTTTTATTCCTTTTTCTGTGAATACAATAAGTAATGTATCTGGAGTGCCAATTTTGCATGTCCCAAACTCTATCAGAGGGACATTAAAAGACCTAGTTGAAAAAGGGGGAAGTTGAACCCCAATTTATTTACAACACGAAAAAATCATAAAAGGGGTCAAAAGGGCCAACTTGCTTGAACCCTTTGACAGAGTGGCATTTTGGGTAGTCAAGTATTTAACCTGTGATGGTCACTGACAAGACTAAGGAATTGACAATAGCTAAACAACAGATAATGGAGAAAGGGGAGGAATGTCAAAATTCTAGAAAACAAACTGCTCTGTCAAAAGTCTCTACACAAATTGAATAAACTTATTGGCCACTTAGACAACTATGGTATGATACTTGTAGAGAACTTAGTGAAGCCAAGACATCCAATGAGGACTTGAAAAACAAGATAGAAGAAGAGAAGAAAGTAAGAAAAGGATGAGAAGAAAATTTTTACAAAGAAGAAAATGAAAAATTTAAATATCTTGTGAAAATACAAATGGTTTGCATGATGAGTGAGAAATTTCTTACATGCATGAGACCTCCTGCATACAATGTTTTTTTAGAGGAACAATTCATTTGCTGGTAGTTGTCAAGGATAGCATGTGGTCTTCCACATGAAATAAAAGATGAAGCTTATTTCATACCAGCCTATTCCTTAGCCAATGTAGAGCAAAAAAATCTTCTTTGCAAATTCTATCTCTGTAATTTCATGCTGGAAAAGAACTCAGGTTTTATGATCGATTTGTATGTAGGGGAGAGCCAGCTTAATGCATTTGTTTCCGTTCTTCAAAATCAGATAGCATGAAAGGAAAGGGAGTAAGAGCATCTGTTAAAGGCTAGTTCATCTGGTCTCTATATGATAATTCATCATAGTAAACCATCCACCTTTGCTACACATTTCAGATGCCATGCATTTGATAAAAGGTTCAAGGAACCTTATCTTGCCAATTTGCATAGAAGTATTAATGCCTTCACCTCTTATGAAGAGGAAAATTTTGAAGATATTTATGAGGCATGTTTGAAAAGATGGGAATTTCTCACAGTGGCATTGAGAAGAAGGGAAGTAATATCTCCCACAAACTTAATCTGGAGTTTGCATAGAGAAAAATCCTTATGTACGCTAATTCCTCAGATCAATGAAAAGCACAGAGGCATATGGATAGGAATGAGAAAAAGACCTCCACTCCTTCTCACCCCCATGTCACCATGGCAGAACAGAGAACCATAAGATCCCACTGAATTTGATGCATGACAGAGGAAAGTAGAAGCAGGAGCAGGGTATAGTACATATGAATTAAAGCATTGGGATATTCAGTATCAGCCATTTGACCTAAGAAATCAAATGGAATGCAGAATATATAACCCCAAATTTGAAGAGTAAAGTTTGTAAAGGGACTTACAAACAAGTAAGTATGGGGGAAATGATGAGGCCAGAATATGCCCGTTAAATGTACAATAAATGATCTCATCTTACTCTTCTTTTGATTAAGCGTGACTGCATTTTGTGACTTTTGTTTGATCTGATATGAGTTAGGATGTAATCATCCATCTTTTGTTGATTTTGATTCTAACATTTAAAAGATCTGTAATTCCTAACAAAGTGTTTTGGAAACTCAGTTTTGTAATAAAGCAGGTCACAATTAGGTGGAAGAATGAAGTATGAAGTGGTCAACATGTTTTTAAGAGCACCTGTTTCATTACAACAGAGTTCCGAAACTTCCAAGCTAGCTCCAAAACTCCATTACATAGTCACAGGTTTTATCACCTAGTTCCAGAACTTCTGGACTTAGTTCTAGAACTCTAGTACTTAGTTTTGGAATTATCAGAATTAGTTCAGGAACTCCTGTAGATAGCTCTAGAACTCTCTTGATTAAACCTAAAATGATTTCCTTTAGTTTCGAAACTCTTCTAGAGTTTTGAAACCAAGAAGAATCTATTCCAAACGGCCTAAGATTTTTCAAATCAATGATCCTATCAATCAGGATCATATTAAAAGAATTCTGACTCTCCATACTTGCAGATATAGGATAATTATCACATAGCTGTACGTCCAGCCATGTTCCAATTCAACATCTATTCTGGGCCCGATTCAGTTCCATCATGTCAGTGGAACAATTATGGCCATAAATGCACCCCTGGAAGAAGTATATACATATATACATGCAGATAGATTGATATATAGGATATCGAAAAGATATAAGATATAGAGATATATGACGAGATAGAGATAGATTGATACATAGATCCAACAAGTTTTTGTAATGCAGAACATTTTATCAATAAAATAGCCATTCCTGTTTTGAGAGAAAATTAAGTTGTTCAATCCTGTTTCAAGGCGGAGCAAGGGCCCACTCCTCCAAGAACCAGGATCCTCATTTTTGTTGGTATTTATATTTTTAGCAAATAGTTTAGATCTATTAATTTTATACCACTTTCAATTCCTTAAGTTAAAATTTATTGTAAACTTGTCCATGTAGGTGTTCTAGATTAAGTTCTTATTTCTTTGCAATCATTTTCCAAGAATTATCAATTATGTTTTTATTTATGTAGTGTTTATTTCCAGCAATTCATTTATGCAAAGTGTGTTTACTTCCAAGGCAACGTGTGTTTATTTCTAGCAATTCATTTATGTAAAGTGTGTTTACTTCCAAAATGTTTTCAATAGTTTGATTCCAATAAGGTTTTTAACCAAGAAGTCCTTAAGACATTAAAAATACCCCCCATAAAATATAAAATACCTACAATCAATTACTAGATTGCCAAGATTCTTCTTGTTGCATATAGCTTTAGACACACCCCTGGTTTGAATATGACATCAACAAAGAGTTGATTAAATGAAGGGAATAATGACACCCATCAACTGCATTATAAGCATTGATTGTGACATATGGAGCTTCTTGTTATGGTGCATAAGGAGTAGGGAAAACATATGGGTCCATCTGGGGTGACTTTGAATACATATGCAAGTAAG
This sequence comes from Taxus chinensis, assembly GCA_019776745.2. Classification (NCBI taxonomy): domain Eukaryota; kingdom Viridiplantae; phylum Streptophyta; class Pinopsida; order Cupressales; family Taxaceae; genus Taxus; species Taxus chinensis. The sequence goes on along the minus strand of CM034148.1, from coordinate 333,639,925 downwards.
GTGGGATGATATCGGGATATGGACTAGCAGGTGTAAAACTAGGGAACATCGCATTTCCTAATGGAGCGGCATTCGAGAAAGAACTTCCAGCTAGCCGTTGTGTAGGATAATTTTGAGAAGGATGATGGACCATCCCTAGTGTGTTATATCTTGTAAGAAGATCACTCGAATTCATCTGAACCAGATAACCTTATTGTATAGGATGTTGCATTGGTTGTTCATTAGTAGGAATGTATCCCTTGTTATCTACTGGATATCCCATGTTCTGCCCTACTGCATGAGTTGGTTGTGATGGTTGGTGTTGGACCCCTAGAATATTGACCAAGTATGAAGGTGCGTAGGCACACAAGATCCCAGTTATGGAATGGCGTGCAAGGAAAAAGTGTGCAAGAGAAGGGTTTAAGGAAGCCCGTGGCACGCGATGTGCGAAGACAGAACTGAGGGTTTGGGACTTAGTCAATTTGGACGTCTGGAGCATAACACATGAAAAGCATGACCCGATTATGCGTGGATGAGATGCTAGCCTGGTGACAGGTTGGCCCAAGAAGGAGCATGCCTGCGATAGAATCTTCTAGAAGAACATCATGGGATAAAGTGGAAAGCTCAAGCCTGGAGAAGCATGCTCACATGGAGGACCACATTCAGACACTTGGCACCAGATTTGAGGGTTCTGGAGGGTGAGTTGGTAGTCCAGGAAAGCTATAAATACAAGAGCCTATAGAGACAAAAAGATATACATAGAGAGTGGGCGGAGCTCTGCAGAAATACTACGAGGACTTTGTCAAGTGGATAGTTGTATTCGGGAGAGGATGCATTAGGCTTGGGGGTTGTAAATTTTCTTTTTGGTAGCTTAGTTACATAAGTCCAGTGCAATGCATGACTGCGGTCTACTTCTCTAGGACCCTCTGTAATGGTTCCATGGATGTAATAAGGTTTCCTGTTATAATATATACATGAATATCAATGATTCTGATGCATACTTCTCTCTTATGAGTTCTCTTTCCTTTCATGCTAAGTATGGATGCTTGTATGTTTCTTTCTGTCATAATACATGTTATGGATTCTGTTAAGTACTCGGTCTGAAATGACTGCAAGGATCTAGAGGCCATTCTGAGCCCTATGGTTCTTGTATGTTCTAACTTCCCTTCTGGAATCTCTTACAGAAGATCATAGATGATGTTTCCCACTAAACTCACATAAAAGAGAGACTCAGTACCTGTGCGTGCCTCAGGTGAGCACCTAGCTTTCACTGGGTGATAGGCCAATGCACATGGGGTTCCTTTCTTTTGTGATAGGAGTAAAAATGACTACATCTTGGTTTCGTTTCCAGGACCTCTTTTCAAAGTTGTAGTGGGATTTAGCATACATCATGATCTGTGTAATGAGTAATGACAGAGCGGTTAACGTTGGAAAGTGTTGAATCATGGTTCAAGAGCACGGAGGATGAATTTTCTCAGAGATTCAGCACTGGACCTAAGTTTGATGCACGTAGATGGGTAGAAGAGAATCTCTACCATGATCTGTATGAGACCTTTTTCTGTTGCTTCCCAGTGGAGATGTATGAATGGCTCACAACCTATGCATCTAGATCTAGTTGGCATTATGGATCACATGTGTGGACCCAAGAAGAATACCAAAGGCTGTAGGATGCAGATCTGACATGGACCCGTGCTATGGATCATTGGTGGAAAGGAGTATTGGCTAGCTACACTCTGGAGTATGCCATTTCCACATATTCCTGTCTGGAGGTTGCTGAGTTTGAGTTTTTGAGGGAGCCCAGAGGATCATTTCTATGTGTTATCCCTCTGGCTCTGAAGATCTTGATGATTACCATGAGTTTAGAGGCATTCCCAATGGCCGTCTAAACCATTCCGAGGCTGGACGAGGAAGCTAGGGTGGAGGAAGATGGCAGATGTTGCGGCGGAAAATGAAAGGGAGGAGAGATGACTCAAGTATGGTGAAGCACGTGAAAGGGAGATTGTTAGATGACACGAGGTTGTAGTTGTGATGGATGTATGGCAGCAGACATTGCGGGAAGGATTTGAAGTTCACGCAGAGGATGTGGAACCTGAGCATTTTGTGTGACCCCATATTGGCAAGTGCATGAGAGAAACCCCTTCGGCTTCTGATGAGAGTTCGTCACGCGGAGAAAGAAGAACCGTTGGCATGCATCTGAGCCCACCTAGTGACCGAACCCTAGCGCTTGGTTTTCCAAATCAAGGGGATAATATTACTAGTCCAGTTGGTTACATTTGAGGTGATCGATCTACGCCCAGGAGGTATAATTTCTCGTTTGGGACTTCTATGGCTGCAAACACCAGCCTAGTGTTAGGACTTTTCAGGCAAGGTATAGGCACACAAGCATTTGGTCTTACATCTAGGAGTGGTGTGGGGTATACTATTAGAAGTGGGGCATTGTCGTAGACCATAGGCACACAGCTTAGTGGAATTTTGGGGACCCTTGTCACGACCACTTCAGGACCTGGTGGATCTAGTGGTTCGGGAGGAGTAGCTGGTGGGTCTGGTGGATCTAGTGGTTCAGGACCTAGTGGGCCTAGTGGATCTGGTGGTTCAGGACCTGGTGGATTAGGCGGTGGAGGAAACACAAGCAGAAACCAAGGCTCTGGCTCAGGAGGATTCGGGCCCCAACCACCCCCACAAGTTTTCTTTGAAATGTCTCTACATTTTCCTGATTATAGAGGTATTGAGGATGTTGCGGAACATGTTCACAAATGTGAACTACTATGGCGCGTGAAGGGTATCAAAACCCCAGAAAAGAAAGCTAGTCAGTTTGCAACCACGTTGCAAGGGCACATGCATAGCTGGTATAGGAAGTATGACCCTCATCAAACAGTGGTGGACTATACCTCTTTAAAGAATGCATTCTTGGTAGTTTTCCACATTCCTGAGTTTATGCAAAAGAGCATCAACACTCTGAAGGAGATTCAACAAGGAATGGTAGAGAGTGTATGGGAGTATGATGCGCACTTTAAAACTCTCTTGTATAAATTATCATATGATATTCACCCTTCACATCATGCTCAATGGTTTGTTGGAGGGTTGATCACCCCTTTTAGAAGGGTAGGTTATCTCATAAAACTTTTACAGACCTGTGCGTGGCATCGGAAGCTACCTTACGCACCGAAGCTGTCGGTAGTGTTGATACTAGTGTTAGCCCGTTCTTAGAGGCTCAAATTGCTGCCATGGCCAAATAGTTGGAAGAATTGTCTGTGAACTCAGCCCATGAGACTCGCAGTGGTTTGTGGTGCACAAATTGTGAGATAGAGGGGCACGTTAAGGATAATTGCCCCCGGAGGACGGTACATGCTGTGGTGGTAGATTATGAGATTTGTCATGGGGACCATGATGCGAGTAGGTGCCCCTTGCTGTAGTGTGTAATCATGAAGAATGTATCTTGTTACTGCAAGATTTACACTTCTACAACCCATGATACTAAGAACTGTAGGCTCATTGATAACATTCATGAGGCCATTGATCATGGGGTGCGCCAAGCCAGCGTTTCCAGTAGTTCCAAAGGTGATGATCACCGTTATGAGGAGCGTGCAGATGAAGGTGTGTGTAGAAGAGGTTTTTGAGGAGGATTCCATGGTCATGGTAACCACGGGGGAGGAAGGAGCGAGTTCCCATTCGGAACCTGTTTCAATTGTGGATCTACAGAGCATTACAAATGTGAATGCCTGGACTTGTTACTGTGCTCATGGTGTGGAAAGAAGCATAAGTATGAGGAGTGCCCAGAATTGTTTGAGCACATGAATCAATAACATCAGAAGGACAAGGGTGCTGCAATGGTCAATATTAAGAAGGTAGACATACAATGGATGCCTCGGATAACACGGGATATAGGTTTGGATCCTGTCTTGGTAACAACAAGGGTATAAGCTGCACGCGTAAGAGAGATACTAAGATAGAAGAACCTAGTTTCTAGGGAGGATGTTGTTCATGGAAAGTATCCAGATCCCGCGCATCAAAAGGAGATATATCAGGACACCATGGATGTCATTCAAAGCCTACAAGGGGAAATCCAGTGTCTAAAGGAGAAATCCAGGAGGGAGGAACAAGGAAGGAGAGTCGAGGCGCCAAAGGATGACCTGGATGAGGTCAAGGAGGTGTGTAAAATGCTAAGGCGGTAGAATATCATTCCCTTGCTAGGATCATGGTTGAGGGAGAAGGTACCACGCGTAAGAGGAGAGCATGAGAGGAAGGTCTTGCACGCAAACCTTCCCCCTCATAGCCTTGACTATGACAAGGAGATCATGTTGAATGTAGTTGTAGATGGATGGCTCCTCAATAATATCCTCATTGACACAGGTGTGAAGGTTAATGTTCTAACTTTGGATGCATGGCATCAGATGGGAAGACCTATGTTACAACCATCTTTGAATGTGCTGTATATGGCAAATAAAACTAAGGCAATGCCTATCAGTGTTTTAAAGGATGTAACTATCACTATCCAGGGAGTTAAGTTTACTAGGGACTTCGAAGTCTTGGCACTCGCGAGGCAGACAATTTCCCAGCACTACTTGGGTGCCCTTGGTGTTACAAGAACAATTCGGAGCTTTGGTTCAACAAAGGGTACATCAGCTTCGAGAACAAGGAGGAATGGGTCATTATACCCCTAGATGATGGGAAGTTGACACCCTATATTGAACTGTTGGGGGAAGAAGTTCCTGATAGGATATATGTGCGCCCGATTAGAGACCCAAAGATGATACACCCTATTAACGAGGTTATCTAGTTTGAAGATACTCAGTCAGTGAGTGATACCACTAGTCTAGCATATGACAATTGGGCACATGGAACTTATGAATTGATGGGATGACAATTGAGAGGGGTAGTGACCAAGGTGACAAAGGCGTGCACGGTTCAATGCCTTGGAGGAAAAGAACTTCCCAAGTATTCAGGAGGAGCCTTCCCTAAGATCTTTTTGCATGAGGTGGAAGCTCAATGGAGGGATGGGAAGGAATGGAGAGGTATGTTAAGTTATGTCCTACTCGACACAATGGCTCAGTGGTGGGCTACATATCAGGAGAGCCTTTTAGAGTGGCACGAGGTAAGAATCACTCTCTCTATCATCAAGGATGTTCTAGGAGCAATGTGCCCACCATCATCAAGGAATACCATGGGAAGGAGCCCGCCTCTTTCCATATCCAGGAGTGTGAATGGGTCTGGAGAGAAGGTGTGGAAGCTTTTCCACCATCCCTCTGGGTGCACAAGTTGTATTCTACACTGCAGGGTTGCGCGCATGTATGGTACATTCATTCGAAGACACGCCGCCAGACAAGGAATTGGCAAGAGCTCATGGATGACCTTATTCAAACCTTTGAGTATCGAAGTACCAATCCATTAGTTGATAAGGCCTTGCAGGGTATCAAGTGACTTACCATGGGGGATAGTGTCAAGATAGAGGATAGGTTGTTGGAATTACTAGGTGAACCTAGATTGGGAGTGTACTTTGAAGAAGAAGTAGAGGAAACAGAAGAGTTACAGCTTGAGTGCACGTGTTTGGAAAAAGAAAAAGGAAAGTTTGTGTACGTGGTTGATGGAGAGGAATTGGAAAGCTTGGATGTTAACCATTCTATAGGGATGTGCGAGGTAGTGGATAGTGTTGATACTTGCACGTGCGCCTACCATGAGCCCTTAAAGACAAATAAGGTTAACATCGATTCAAGAGAAGAACCTAAGGAAGCTATTATTGGAGATTATTGGTCAGAGAAGGAAGTTTCTAAAATCATTGATCTGTTGTGTGAATTTGAGGATTTATTCCCACGTGAGTACTATGAGCTCAAAGGCGTTCACCATTCCTTGGGGGAGATGAAGATAAAACTGAAGGAAGGTGCGCACTCGATTAGAAAAAGGCCCTACCAGATGAATCCCAATTTGTGCATGAAGGTTAAGGAGGAAATAGACAAAATGATATCTTCTGGGATCATTGAGGCAATGGAAGAATCAGAGTGGATAAGTCCGATGGTAATCAACATCAAGAAGGATGGGCGGATTAGGATCTGTGTGGATTATAGGGAATTGAACGCAATTTGTGTCATTGATCCCTTTTCGACCCCCTTCACTGAAGAAATTTTGGAAGGAGTCGCTGGGCATGAAATCTATTCCTTTACGGATGGATTTTTAGGGTACCACCAAGTCTGGATTGCAAAGGAGGACAAGAAAAGATGACTTTCGCCACTGAGTGGGGAAGTTTTGCATACATGGTCATTCCCTTTGGGTTGAAGAATGCACCTGCTGTTTTCTCATGCATAATGGTGCACGCATTTTAGGACTTCATCCATAAGTTTCTTCAGGTCTATTTGGATGATTAGACAGTGTATGGTCTGGTTAAAGATCATTGTGACAATTTAAGGTTAATGTTTGAGAGATGTAGGCAGTTGAGGATATCCCTCAACATTAAGAAGTGTGTGTTTGCTACACCCTTTAGGAATTTATTGGGGCATATCATATGTAAGGAGGGCTTGCTGGTAGATCCCGCTAAAGTTGCAGTTATTGTGGGGTTAGGGGAGCCTACTAGCCAGAGCACAGTGTGTGGATTCCTTGGGCATATGGGCTATTACAGGAAATTCATCAAAGGATATGCCAAGATTGTCGTGCCTTTAGAGGAGCTTCTTAGACATATAAGTGTATTCCATTGGGGAGAGGTGCAACAGAGGGCATTTGATACATTAAAAGATAGACTTGTCACCGCACCTATATTACGTTTTCCCTCTTGGGACAAGCCCTTTCATGTCCATGTAGATGCCTCAGGGACTGCCATTAGAGCATTGCTTACATAGCCTGGTGAAGGGATTGTTGATCATCCTCTGTGTTTGTAAGAAGGAAGCTGACACCAGCAGAGCAGAATTATACCACAAATGAGCATGAGGCATTTTCGATGATCTATGTGCTTTTCAAGTTTAGGTAGTATCTGCTGGAAACACCCTTTGTGTTTCACACCGACCACATGACATTAAAATATTTGGTGAACAAGCCTGTTCTACAAGGACGCATATGTCGGTGGGTGTTGTTGTTTCAAGAATTTGAATTCACCGTTATAGTGAAGCCTAGGAAAAGCAATTGTGGGCCTGATCATCTGTCAAGAATTGATTCAGGGGAGGATGCACAGAGTATTGAGGAAACAATTCCAAATGCGCAATGTTTAGGTTGTGGCGCGCGCCCTCGGATTTGGAAGAGATTACAATTTTTTTAAAGGAAGGTGTGGTGCCGGAAGGAATGAAGACATTGGAGAAAAAGGAGTTGCCCATACGTGTTGCGCCCTACATGTTAATTAGTGGAGACTTATACACGTTGGGACATGATGAAGTTTTGCATAGGTGTGTATTAGAGCATGAGCGCCTGGCCATCATGGAGGAAGCACATAGAGGAAGTGCTGGTGGGCATTATGAAGGTGATGCCACCATGCGTAAGATATTAATGACATGTTTGTGGTGGGAAACTATACTATGGAAAAGTGATGTGCAAGCATGGGAATCTACAAGTACCTCTTCCTCGTACCCGACCTCCCGAGGTCGTGTCAAGACAGTCGGTGAATGTTTGAATATGAATGGATACAGAAAAACTAATAGGGTAATCTTATATCCTCAATACACAATAATGGAATCTGTGAATCTAAGGCAAAGAAGGCCCTCCTAACCTGAATTTGTGTAATGGTTCATTCAGATATAATGGCTGTTCGGAGGCTCCAATCAATGTCAAGCTCTGCCGAGATCCTGTTTCTTGGCTATTGGATGTGTGGGAAGTGACCTGTGGGAGCTTCATATATATCTCTAGACAAGGTCATGAAAATGGTGGTGGGTGATTTAGTAGATTTGTAGTTAATTATGGGTGATTTTCTGGTCTAGCCCAGAAAGTATTAGATTGATTGGCTTCTATGTTTAATACGGAGAACTATACTATAATATCTGGCGGGAGTTGTGAGGATCTAAATACCAGCGTTCGCAAGCCGGTGTCAATACTTAACTGATTTGTAGGCCCGTTGGGTTGTGGGAATTGGGGATCACAACCATGAGTTCATGGTTTTTGTGGACCTATTATGGTCATGTGAAGAATCAATCCCTTCTCCCAACTATCTAGTAATCGTATGCCTTTTCAGCCTCTATGTTTAGAACTAGAAGGTGAATAATTTTCTCAGAGTACCTAACAGGTGTTCTGGCAACTTGAATGTGCAAGCTAGTATCTATGTCAATGAGGATGTCTCCTGCATCAGGCTATGGAACTAAAGGATCGCAACCAAATGCCTATTATCTTTTGAATCCTTGTACGATCATTCAGGTATTTTATCAAGGCAGTCTATAGTTAGGATGATTTGACCAAAATGTGTAAGCTTTGTCGTCTTCGATGTTTAATCCTCTTAGTTGCTCACTAATTGCTTGTAAGTTTGTTGTTGCTTGAAAGACCTGTATCCTAAGGTCCTGATCTATATCGGCTAATGTCGTGGGTAGATTCGGCTGAGGCACTATTGGTTCAAATATATATTCTCTAGGCTCTCTAGGTCGTGTGATTGTCATACAAAGTGTTTCAACTTTTAACTAGAATTAATAAACTAATTACGAAAGAAGTATTTTACACTATGCAAGCATTATTCTATTTTTGTATTTTCAATGACGTATTTGAATGAAATTGAAGAGCAGCTACTCTAGTATATTTATAAAATGGACAACTAATCTAGTAACAGAATAAAAACAAGCAAAGTAGCCTGGTATGGCTATTTTCCTGTGCAGTTGTGATTTTATCCTAAATATCTAAGCAACTATATATTTTGAATTGAAAAGACTCTCGATGCTACCTCAGAAGTGAGGAATGAATCACAGTTTCTTAGAAACTATCAATCCCCACAGCTTCCCTGGTGATATCGAGAGCAAACTTTGGACTGAAATAAAATAATTCACTACTCTATTTGATATATCGTAACTAGAACTTTGATAGCTCAAACCTGGCATTTACAGAACAATGGTAAATCCAGTTGTGTGTGATTTCATCCCCTCAGTGTGATCTCCTCATTCCTTTATGTCCTCGTGAATCCAGAAAATCATGTATATGATAGTATCAATAGAAGATGGTATTTGAACAATGGCAACTTTGTATATAGACTGAATATAATGCGAGTAGGAGAGGGATATCGCAAGTGAACAGAGCTTGAATATGCAATTCTTAGCGGGATTTATTATGGGAATAAAACACAAGTGCACCGAGAGTTTTAGAATCTATCTTTGTGACAAAACAAAACCTACAACTTTAATGGATTCTAGTCTAGAAATGAAGCTATTCTATGCTAAACTTGATTGTATGGAGCAACAATGGAACAAGATTGAAACAAGAAGATTGAATGACTTCTAAACAACAAAGGAAAACCTATAACTGATGCAAAACATGAAGCTAGTAGAATTCTAAGCAAGAAATTGAAAGATTGAATAAGAAAATTGAGAAGATGAGGGGCCATTTGCTTGAAAACAAGCTGGATATTCATAACCATTGCACTTACCAGAGGATAACTCCCATTTGAACTCTTTTACTATAAACAAAGGAAAAACACTATTACCAGGGAACCAAAAACATTAATGCAAGCCAAAGTGGTTGAAGAAAGGATGTAAAACTCAAGATTTACATTTGACATGATCATCGGAAGGATCTAAAAAATGTGTATAGGACCGCCGCCCTATGCAGGGCGGCGGTTACAGGACCGCCGCCCTATCCTGGGCAACAGTCATGGGACCGCCGCCCAGGCAGGGCGGTGGTTTCATCACGGAAGACAAAAATGCAAGACGAAGGGGGGAAAAGGGCAAAACAAAGCATGCGAAGGTTGAGCGGGGCATGCAGGATACAAGCGTATACTTGGAAAGCCTTTCTGGATTCTGAACACCTTGCAAGGAGACCTGTATCATCATTGGGGCATGTGTAACATTGTTTCGGCGGTGTAGTACCCTACAATTTTGGGTACGTACAGAAACCCTGTACAAGGATTGTAGAAACTATTGTAAAGTGTGTGACCATTTTTAGTGCATTGGAAAACCAGGGAGGAGAGATGAAATGCCTTTGCGCCCTATACCTAACACAAAGCCTTTTGAAAAGTGGGCAATATACTTTGTAGGACCTATTGCACCAGCGACGCGTAGGACTTGGTCATGTTATGTCATCACTTGCACAGATTATGTGACAAGGTGGGCAGAGTGCTATGCACGCAGGGAAAGGATGTTATGATGTATATGTATTGATGGAGATGCCGACATGTGGCACACATCCCCTTATCTTATTATATCATTCATTTATGATTTATTATGCTTAGGAGGTCGGCCTTAGTATTGGACATAGGTTAGAATGGTATATATAGGGGTTAGAAGGTTGTAGTTAATCATCATATTGAGTATTGGAGTGTTATTGTATTGTTTGGAGGTTACCCCCTCAAAGTGGCAAGGCTATTATATGAGCATATTGTCATCATTTATCTATATTTTGGTGTTCTCTCATGTTATTCTACTGTATATGTTCTGATTTATACAAGTAATATCCTTACTGGGTCATGTTATGTTATCACTTGCATAGATTATCTGACAATGTGGGCAGAGGCAACTCCGACTAAAGATTGCACATCAACAATAGCGGAAAGGTTCTTGTGGGAGAACATTATCACAAGGTATGGATGCCCGTTGAGTTTGACCAACGATAGGGGTACGCATTTCTTGAATGAGACTGTGAGGATCCTGTTATCAGAGTTCATGGTGGCTCATCACAAGACTACACCCTATCACCCACAAGTGAATGGAACCGTGAAAGCGTTCAATAAAATATTGAGTCATACGTTGACCAAAATTTGTGATGTCAGAAGACAAGATTGGGATGAAAAAGTATCGGCAGTACTGTGGGCTTACGACAATGTATAAAAGGTTGAACAAAGCCACACCATTTTGGTTGGTGTTTGGCGCAGAAGCTATTTTTTCAGTTGAATTTATGTTGCCTTCTCTCCGAATAGCGTGCGTAGGAGGGTTAGCCGATGAACAAATACTGGAAGAAAGGATTGATGAGTTAATGAAGCTGGATGAGATACGATCACTCGCCAGGTGAAGCCAAACAATAGAAAAAGCAAAGTAAAAGGCTTGGTATGATTGCCACATTAGAAACAAGAAGTTTGAGGTTGGGCATATGGTTTTACTATATGATTCTAAGTTTCTGCGCCACCTTGGGAAGTTAAAAGTCCATTGGTTGGGTCCTTACACAATCTTGTACATCCTTGATTTAGGTGCATGCTAGTTACAAGCGCTAGATGGGACAAAGTTTCCTAGACACTTCAATGGGAGTAGGCTAAAGCCCTACTATAAATAAGTCTTCTGGGTGTTTGTAAATAAGGTAGTTTTTCCAGTTAGTTTAGAAATTTACTTTATGCTTTCCCTTTCTTGTGTTTCCCTTTCGTGTTTTTGTTTTGTTTTGCGCCTTGGGCACCGGTAACCTTATTGCCATTTTGGAGAATTTGTGAGTGCATAGAGGACCACACATCGTTTTAAGTGTGGGGTGGAGTAATGTGAAGGAGTGCATGGTTGGAGTACCAAGGAAGTGCATGTTAAAAATCCCTGTTGATTGGCCTAGTTGAAAGAAGTGTGTGGAGAATTTTTTTTGGAAGAATGGTGCCAGGATAAAGCTACTTTTAGATCCCACATATTAAGGAGGAGAAAGCACATTTAAGCAACACGGGGTAGGTGAGAGAAAAAATCAAGATAGAAGAAGTACCATTGGTGCTGGTTACGCGCGTGTAAGAGTCTCCTGTTGGGTTGGATTGGTTGCGCGCCAGAAGGTTGGAGGAGTTTTTGCGTAGGTTAGGCACATGAGTGAAAGCGCTGAAGATGAGCTTTGTTTGAAAAAGTGACATTAAATGAAAAAAAGTATGGTGGTAGGTGAAGTAACATTTAATGCTCAAAAAGAGAAAAGCTATAAGTAAAGGGTCGAGGCACTTTCATTTTCACCTTTTGAATAGAGAGAGAAGTGATTTGTTTTTACATCTAGTACAAACTAGGGTTTCTAGATTTAATTGTGTGAAGAAAGATATGTGATATTGAAGCGCGAGTAGCCAGTTTTGATTTGAAAACCAGAAGGAAGGGGTTACACGGGCGTGAGAAAAGTTGTGAGGAGGTGCTGTCTTATGGAAGTTTTATCCCAGTTAGGGTTTGACAAACTAGGGCACGGGTTTGAGAGGTTTTTCATCACAGATTTGAGATCTAAGGCTGGAAGAAGTGGAAGAACAGAGTAACAAGGAGGGAGTGAAGTGATAGGAGGACCTCGATAATGGTACCCAAGAGAGGAAAGGGCAAGGGAAAGGCCAAGCAACAAGAACCTAGCATGAGTAATACAGATGAAGAGTGGTATGTAGAGATACAGTACCCAGATGGGGTAATGATGGGTATGGAGTGGGAGTCCCACCTGAGGAACGTGCCTCTAAGTGAATATAACCATTGAATAAACACAATCGAGAAGGAAATGACATTGGAGTTAGTGTGCCCCACGAGTAAATGGACACCAGAGGGCTTGCCCATCTACAATGATGATGTTAAGGTCAAATTGGAGAAGGCAGGGTTGTTGCAACTCTATAAGTTGCCCTATTTTGGAAAACTAGAATGCCTATACCAATGGCTAATGTTGTGAGTACATGAAGATTACTTTCATTTTGCAGTGCGCAAGATGCACATTACCCCTCAACTCATCTCTCAGTTCACAGGCCTCATATGTGAAGGAGACAGCTTGGAAGATGACCTAAGCGACAAGGAGGCAATTCAAGAAACCATCATCGAATATGCCTGCAAGAAGGGGTCGAGGTACTATGACATCTCAGACATCAAGGACTTAGTGATGAAGATGGCTGCACATCTGGTAACAAAGTTGAATGGCTAGGAGAGATGGAACCAGGTCAATAAACCCTGGTTACATGTCTGCAGGAAAATTACAGAGGGCACCATATATAACTTTTTTGCATACATCGCAGAGGAGATTGTTAGTTGTACAAAGGAGGGGGATAGAATCCTCTTTGTCAACGTCTTACTAATCATCGTGTTTTCAGATTTTGGAGTGCTTGACGCACCAGAAAAATTTGTATGGGAGTACCCTGTCGAGGATCCTTCACCCGTGAAGAGATTTGAGACGTATGCATGCGACACAATGAAAACACCCCACAAGGCGCGACTGGAGAAGTGGTATACGTGCCTGAGGAACGCATTCGGGGTAGAGTGGAGGATTCCTGAACAACTACCAACAGTCACTAAAGGAGAAGATGAATTTGCAGTATACCAACATTTCTACCTGGGCAGGTTCAGGCTAGTGGATGGGTCATGGAGCCCATGGTGCAAGCTTCCCTTCGCTTTCACAGCTCAATACTTCCAAGCGAGAGTAAATAGATTCAAGGAATCCAAGAAGCTAAAGTTGGAATTAGGTAGTCTGGACTGGGAGCATAGAGAGATGCAAAAAAGGTTGAACTACCATGGCGGCAAGCACACGTACGTGGAAAGGTACGTGTCACATAAGGTCCAGATGACAAGGCCAATGATGCTAACCATTGCAAGAGGATACACAACGTGCGTATACCTCTGTATAAGGCCCAAGTTTGAGAAGGGCATGTACCTAGAAAATGATTTCTCTATACCTAAAGATCCCATGGGTAGGAAGAGGCCCACGCCTAAGAAGAGGGGAAGAGAAGAAGAAGCACCAAGTATGTAGACTACTCAGACAGTGAGTATGCCGATAATGAGCACCAAGCCCAGTACTTACACGCAGAGAAAGAACTCCCTAACGAAGGAGAAGACACCAAAAGTGGAGGCACCTAGGTAACCCCTCACCAAGGAAAAGTTTTCAGAGAATGAGGAAGAGGCCGAATCCCTTGTCAAGGAGCCACCTCTCAAGAAAAAGTAGAGGATGGAAGAGGAAGCTGACTCGGAGGAGACCGAAAGCTTAGAGAAGTACATGGGTGGAAGAGAGGATGAGAGTGAAGAAGATGATAGTAAGGAGGATGAGCCTGAGAGGGATTAGGAGCCACATGTTTTTAGTGTGTATGACTCAGGAGAAGAGAGCGAAGAAGAGAAATAAGAGTTCGTATTCACGTGGTGTAAGAGTACCTAGGATGAGGAAGGCGCCCAAGACATGGGAAAGAGTGAGGAGGTTGGCGCGGAAAAGTAGGAAGCCATAAGCTTCACAAAGGAGAAGATCACTGAGGTAGCAGAGAGAGAGGAAAAGAAAATGCTCGAGGCCTTAGTAGACCAAGAGTTGGAGGGCAGCACTGACATAGTGCTGGAGGAAGGAAAAGAGGAAAACATTGAAAAGGAGCATGACAACATGGGAGGAGGTCCCACTCTAATGGTAAGTTTTCCCAAAGGCGCGTGCTTGGGTAGGAGGACCCTTGATACAGAACACAGACTTGTGATGGGCTATATTAATTATTCAAAGAAGGTGTTACATGTGTGGTTCCAAAGAACTGTACCCACAGAAAGGATTTTATCCGTGGGATAATTTGAAAAGGAGGGCACATACCCCATAATGAAGAAGATGCTCTCTTGGGCGTTTAAATCCCACATTGACAAACCAGACTTCAAAGTCTGCCAAGGAGAAATCATAATAGTACCAGAGTCTAAGGGATCTAATCCTTTGGTAAATTCCTAAGAACTCTTAGAAGAGAAGGTTTGTAACGCACTTAACAAGTTCGTGGTCGAGAAAGAGGCTAGGCTCTTTGCGTGTAATGATAGAATAAGAGTGCTAGATGAAAATCTAGGGAAGAAAGAAGAGGAGCTGGTGGAGAAGGCTCAAGAGCTTGAAGCATAGGAAGAACTGATCAGTGTGCAAAGCTAAGGCACAAGTTAAAGGATGAGAAGACAAAGGTGCAAGAATTATACAAGAAGGTGGAGTCTATCAAGAGCACCATCCTTTTGAAACACCTAGACCTAGTGCCACCCGCACAGAAGTACGCATCCATTCTGGAATGCTTAGAAGATATAATGTGTGTCCTCACCATGGAGAGATGATATTTTTCCCTAAAGTCTGTAGAGGAAGTGGTCACACGTGCTTAAAGGAAGAGTACAGGTTGAGGGTGGTAGCACTCTTTGCTGAGTATAGCAAGGTTCTTGCAAAGGTTAAATTCATTGCCCAATCTGCTGAGCGCGGCATATGATACTTGCATAGACATGGATAAGGTAGCAAGCACCTTGGTCACCACACTTGAAGTAGAGTTAAAGGAGTTATAAGAAAAGAATAAAGGAAACAGGGCAGAGAGGGACAAGGTTCTTGCCGAAGTGGAAAGCAAACTATGAGGCAATTGAAACATTAAGGGGTTCGATCAAGTCCTAGACTGAAAGAACTATACCCTCAAATTACCAGGAGGATGGACATGCTCAAATACCTGGGAAAGGAGATGGAGAAGATCATTGACACTTTGGGTGCCCAAGGAATTGGCCTAAGTTTTGACGAGGTGAGCATCCTGATCGGTGACCTCTGTCAGAAGGCACAGAGCGAGGTTGACATTTGGAACAAGCTGGAGTTAGACTTGTGAGAAGGATTTTTCCTAGGTTGTTGATTTAATTCCCCCCCATTCTTCCTTCTTCCTCAATTCTTTCATTCCTTTATTCTTTTACAGAAAATGTAAGACTACACCTTGGTTCCTTAAGGCAGCATACATCTTGGTTAAGTGGATTATTTCTGTGGATGGAGAACAGGCATAGTGTGGGGTGATGTTGGACCCCTGGAATATTGACCAAGTATGAAGGTGTGTAGGTGTGCAAGATCCCAGTTATGGACTGACGAATTCAAGGTAAAATAACACGCAAGAGAAGGGTTTTAAGGAAGCCCGTGGCGTAGCGACGCGTGATGCACGAACTGAGGATTTAGGACTTAGTCATTTTGGACATCTAGAAGTAGAAACACGTGAAAAGCATGACTTGTTTACGCATGGATAAGATGCCATCCTGAGTGACAAGATGGCCCCAGGAAGGAGCGTGCCTACGATAGAATCTTCTAGAATAAACATCATGGGATAAAGTGGAAAGCTCAGGCCTGGAGAAGCATGCTTGCATGGAGGGCCACATTCAAACACTTCGCACTGGATCTGAGAGTGCTGGAGGGTGAGTTGGCAGTCCAAGACAAGCTATAAATAAAATTGCCTACAGACACAAAAAAGAAATCCATAGAGAGTGAATGGATCTTTGCAGAAATAATACTGCGAGGACTATGTCAAGTGAATTGTTATATTCGGGGAGAGGATGCAATAGGCTTGGGGGTTGTAAATTTTATTTTTGGCAGCTTAGTTACATTAAGTCCAGTACAATGCATGACTATGTTTTGCTTCTCTAGCGACCCTCCGTAAAGGTTCCATGGATGTAATAAGGTTGCCTATTATAATATATACATGAATATCAATGATTCTGATGCATACTTCCCTCTTATGAGTTCTCTTTCCTTTCATGCTAAGTATGGATGCTTGTATATTTCTTTCTGTCATAATAAATGTTATGGATTCTGCTAAGTACTTTAGTCTAAAATGACTGCAAGGATCTAGAGGCCATTCCGAGCCCTACAATTCTTTTATGTTCTAAATTCCCTTCTGAAATCTCTTACACAAATCATAGATTATATTTCCCACTAAACTCACTTAAAAGAGAGACTCGGTACCAGCACGTGCCTCGGGTGAGCGCCTAGCTTTCGTTGGGTGATAGGCCGGCGTGCATGGGGTTCCTTTATTTTGTGATAGGAGTAAAAATGAGTACAGTTGGGCACTCTCTATTTCTCTAATCCTTCCTACTAAAGTAGAAATGACATCGGTGGGAGAGGATTGAGTCCCTTGTTGGGGTGTTTATGGCGTAGGGTTTGATTGAGCAGGCTCGTGATACCCTATCATGAATTGCTCGCTATTATAATTCTTGTCTTCCTCAAAAGTAAGAATCTTAGGATAGACATTCAAAATCTCAGAGGTTGTAGCCTTCATTTTATCCAGAGACTCATCTATTTGACGAAGAGGATTAGATATTCATGCAAATATGTCATCTTCTATTGATTGCATGGAAATGTGAGGTCTTGACAAGAATCTATGGTAAGAACCTATTTCGTTTGTGATAAAAATGTGGTTTGCATTGGGTTGAAAATATTGAATGTTTTAACATTTGATCAACCTCCTCCATCCTTACATAGCTAATGGGGTTTGAAATGTAACTAGGGGAGGTTTACATGTTGCTTGTGTAATTGTCAGCCCATCCAGAAAGGGAAGGGGACTGTTGTGGTTGAACATTGGTGTAATAACTATCAGAGCCAAATGGCCCACCAAGCTCTCTACCAAACATATTTTAGAAAGTATAAAATACCTACCAAAATAGGGGAAGAGATAAAGAGGTGAGGTAACAACAATGAAAGAAAAGGAAACAAGAAAGAATTAATCTTCATGTTGGGTTCACCAATTTGTACAGATGAAAATTTACATGTGTCCTTCAATCTGCACTTGACCCCTCGAGGTCATGCCGAGGCAGCCAATATTGAAAATTTGGATGACTAACTATAGGAGAATTAGTGACTAAGATCTAGTAGTGTAAATTCCTAGTAGCTGAGTAAATCAAAGGGAAAGTTTAGAGGCTATGAACGGGTAGCGTATAATCCCTATGTTTTGTTTACTTAACTGAATATAAATATTAAAATAGTTTGAAGTGTCCAAATTAACTAAGACGAAGATAAAAATCTATTCTAATATTGAAAAGGGGAACTAATCTAAACAAATTAACAAAACTTAGACATTACAATCACAAACAAGATATTGCTTTTACTTTAAATAACTAAATCCTAAACAAGCAAAATAGCCGGATGTGGCTATTTTCCTGTGCAGTTGTGTATTAAGTCTAAACACATTTAAAACAAGAATTTTTCCATTTAATCTATGATATGTAGACAACTTCCTATAGATATTCATCCCTCCAAATCTACAGGGATAAGAAGAAGAAGATCCGTCACCAAGAGCTACTATGAAAGATGTTATTCCTCTTGGAAATTAATTAACTACTTGTAGATGAAAGGAAATTGATTTTTACTCTAGTTGATATGATGCAACAGTAATGAATTGTAGAAATGAAGGAAATCAAATGACAACTCCAACCTAGAATTCACAGAACAAAGGTAAATCCAATTGTGTGATAATTTTTCCCCTCGGTTTATCTTTTTAGTTCCTTGTGTCTATGTGAATCTAGAGCTTGGGAATGCAGTGGAAACGATATTAGGAAAGCACTGGAGCAATAGGTAGCTTGAATTGGTAGTTTGGAAAGATGCAAGTGGAAGAAAGATATCACAATAGAGCTGAGATTGGCTATGCAGTTTCCAGAAAGAAAGAAGGTAACTTAATAATTGCAAGGATGCACAAAATAATTCTCTGGCCATTTGCTTGAAAACAAGTGATCAATTTATAGAAGGTTGGCTATAGAGTGCAAAAGCACACTTGGCAGTAATGGGATGCCAAATCATCACATGTAGAGGCAGTTAAATATGTAATCAACAATCATAAGTGAAAGAGGTCTTAAACATGAATAAATCAAGCCTAAATTTAGGAAATATGATTGAGAAACGCATCCAAAAACTGAACTAGAGTTGAGTTATATGTGTTCAAAGGACGAGTGAACCATTTTGGAAAATTCACACAGGATTACTGCCTAATGCAGAGTGGTGATTACAGGACCGCTGCTCTACCTAGGTAGCGATTACAAAACCACCACCTTACCTAGGCGGGGGTTACAAAACCGCTACCCTGCCTGGGCGGCATTTACAAAATCGTTGCCTAGGAAAGGTGACATTTTTGGCACTAAAGGCCAAAAACAAAGGAAAATGAAGTGGGGAGCTAGGATGACACATCCAAAGGCTAAGTAAGACATACTAGGCTAAAAATATAAATTACAAGTAGGTTTAGGAGCTCGAACACCTTCTAAAAAGACATGAATCATCATCGGGGACCTTTTTGTAACCGTTTTTAACAATGTAGCAAGTGCAAAATTGGGTGCGTATAGTGACCCAAATATAGGAAGTACATTTACACCATAATAATGAGTGTACATGGGATAGATGCTTTGGGACTGGATTGAAGGTAAAATGTGAGAGGGAACACAAACCAAGCAATGCACTTGCATCCATATGGTAGGTGTTAACACATAACTAACATTAGTTAGTCGCATGTAAGATCACATGGGAAAGATGGAAGGTGTGATTATATACCCACTGCAAACATGACAAGAGTTGAGATGTAACTTGTATGGGGAATAATTTCTCCTTAGGTGGTTGTCTTAGGTGTATGCCCCAACTTGTATTAGGATTGCACAAACTAATCAATGCAGGAAGTTTGCTTTTGATGGGAAAGTTGATCAATGAGGGAAGCTTTCTTAGGATTCTTACTTTTGTATAGATGTATTTTGTCTTGTGATATTTTAAACGATTATCAATACAAGAAATCCATTTAATATGCCATGGTAGAATAGAGGTAGCCATACTTCAACAGAGTGGTCTATAGTTATGGATTTTTTGTTGCTTGGATTTCTTGACTTTCTATTTTACAAGGTACGAGATTAAACATGTCGATAGTTTTCCTTTGAGGGATCAATCTATATTATTTGATATTATTTTCATCATATGAATAGTATTTTCCATCGAGGGAGTAATTCCTGTATTCTAGATAAGTATAGATTCGCTTATGAACATCCATAACTTTTGGACTATTAGGATAGTGCAGCTTAGGATTTCCTAGAAGACCACTTGAGGGAGGGGAAATAATTTGTCAGAAAGCTAAACACTGTGGAACGTTAACATGTTTATAATAGGTAGATAAGAAAGAGATGAATGTAATGATTACTAGTTTTCCCACCTAAAAGGAGGAACTTTTTCAATAACATAATATGCTATAGAGAAGGGCTGTGGTGCCCATATACAATGTCATAGAAAGGATAGTGATGGAAGACCACATGATTCAAAATAATTGTGATGAGAGATGGAGAAGGTTAACAATGGAAACATTTGAGATCATTTAATGTGACTAGAGGTCACACTAGGTAGGTGTGTTAATAATATTAATGATACAAGTGCAAGGTGTTAAGAGGTTCTAATTCAGGTTTACCATTAAGAGAGGATAAACGACTAAGCTTGAGACCCATACTTATGTGTCATAATGTATCACTCAAGATCCAGTTTGGGGTAGAACTTTCCAACATTGGCTCCTTTCCAGAGTAGTCACATTGTTGTTTTATTTTAAGACAAGGTCACCGATGTTAAAGTCAAGTTATTTAATGTGCTTGTTATAGGTGTGTTTGATACAATCTTGATATATGTGATGATGTTTGGGGGGAATTAAAATACATTTATCTAATAGTTCAAGTTGTGTTAAACATTCTTCAAAATAGTCCTTGTTAGAGATAAAGTCACATAGATAAACATGTAAAGATATGGGATTTGAAATTCAAGAGTGAAGATGAACTTCAAAGCCATATCCAAGAGAGAAAATAGTTACATCCATAAGAGAGAGAAAGGAGTAGCACCTATAGAGCTTCAGATGCTTTTTTGATAAGCCCAAAGAGCGAAGGAGGAAATAAATTTGCCAATCTCAACTTGCCTTATAGACAGTTTTGGAAAAAATGTTGCAAAAAATCTTATTAGTAGATTTGGATCTTGGCCATTAGCTTGTGGATAGTATGGAGAAGGAAAAGATAAGATTGATATTAAAAGTGTCACAAATATTCTTAAAATATTATTTTTGGAAGGACTTTCCATTATCCATGATGATTTTATGATGAATGCCGGAAGAGACATATGATGTGCTGATAGACAAAGTTGATGATATTTTATGGATTTAATTGACACATGAGTGGAATGGTTTCCACCCATTTGGTGAAATATTTAGTATGCGGTGAAGATGGAATGATGATGTAAAGAAGTAATGTGGATTGATGAGACCATTGACGTTGATTCCCCATTGTGAGAAAGGCCATAGATCTTAAACAACCTGTAAATCATGGCTACATGGATAAAGATGAGATTACAAATATTGTTGGCACTTGATGCACTTTTTAAAATACTCACATAAAAGTATTGGTTGACGGAGGGAAAAATAGTATCCCATTTGAAGGATGTGTTTGGTGATGGTCTAAACCGTTCCAAAATGTCCACCATACTATGTTGATCGTGTACTTCCTTGTATGGCTTAGAGTAGATTCATGGCATTTATAGTCATAATAGAAAAATATCGTCAATAAACCCATTTTTGTAGAGGATGCCATGAAGGATAACATAGTAGTTGGTGCAATTTAAGGAATGACCTCCTACTATTCTGTGGATAGTTTAGTAGGAAATTTTAGATTGTGAAATAGACAATCGAAGAATTATGAGTATAGAAGAGATCAGATTGATTGGTTTCAATGAGGTTGATATGTGGAAGCTCATTATTATGGGATGATTGATAAATGCTAATGGACAACATCATTGATTTTATATTCTTCCATTGTTCCAAGGGATGAGTGATGCAAGGGATACCACTAGTGTCTGTGCAAAGTGGTTAGCATGATCGACGGATTGATGTAAATAGTGTATTGATCATAAGGATTTCAAGGAGAAAATTGATGATGTCCTTGTATTTGTAGGATGGATTCATTTTTCCATATGATAAAAATCTATTGACTTTGATTGAATGATAAGTTGGAAATCATCAAAGATGTCGAGAATTTTGACAGCCTATCATGATAGGTGGTTTCAAGGCCCAAGAAAAGGGATTCATACTCAGTCATGTTATTGGCACACTTCAAATTTAAGCTTATAAGATGACATGGATAGGAGTCTCCCAATGAGGAATAACGATGTCATTGCCGACACCTCCTGCTTAATGAAAACTAGAAACCGTCTTGGATAGTAGTGTCACTTTTAAGGGGAGAATACTCATGATTGATTGTGTTGATGGATTCATTAGGAAATTGCTCGTGAGGGAGTTGTTTATCAGGAAGAGGGGCTTAGATGAGTTGATCAATGATAGCCTGACCCTTGATTGATTTTGGTGAGATAAACTCTAGGTCAAACTCAGTGATGAGCATGAGGCATTAAGTGATGTGATCATTGTGGTATGATTTGGAATGCATTGTCTTAAGAGGATTAAAGCTAGTGACGACATATGTCTTGTGATTGATTAGGTAGTGACAAATATTGGAAGTGGTGAAGTAGAGAGCGCAACATAACTTTTGGCTTCAGTGTAGCGGGTTTCATAGTCATGAAGAGTGTGGCTGATATAATAGAAAACTTTTTCCCTTCCCTGCTCATTGCGGTGCACCAACATGACACCTAGAGCATGGTTGGTGGCAGAAATGTAGAGATATAATGGCTCCCCCTTGCATGGAGGCATGAGCACATGTGGCGATAGAATATTTTTCTTGAGTTCATCAAAATATTTTTGACAGTTGGTATCCCATTTGAAGTGGGTGTCTTTTTGGAGGAGATGATCGAAAGGTTGGAAATGATCAAAAAGTTGCGAGATAAAGCGGAAGACTAATTAAAGTAGGCCTTGGAGACTATGAAGTTACTTTAGATTGATAAGAGGAGGCATCTCAAGGATTGCCTTGATATTGGAAGGGTCAACATCAATACCTCTAATGGAAATGATCAAGCTAAGGATTTTTCCAGTTACAACTCCAAACACACACTTGGCAGTATTGAGGTGAATAAAGTATTGGATAAGGCACACAAAGGGGATTTCAAGGACATCAAGATGGTCTTTTTGACGTTTTTATTTACCCAAGAGATCATCAACATAATCCTCCATGGTTTTGTGGATGAGATCGTGGAAGACATAAGTCATGGCACATTGATAGTTGGCCCCTGCATTTTTAAAACCAAAAGGCATGGTGCGATAACAGAAGGTTCCCCAAGGGGTGATGAATGATGTTTTATGTTGGTCTTTTGATGTGATAAGGATTGGATGGTGATGATATTATGGATGATGATAATAGGATCGAGACCTGATGTGTTGGTATACGACCATGTAAAGTCCTAACTATTGTTGGAGAGGAATGTAGTGAAGGCTTCTACATCTCATGGATCAAGATATTGGCCAACTTTGAGGATGTGTCAGGAGGTAAGGCCTTATGAAGATGAGAATCTTCTTCCCTCATTTAGGAAAGAATGGAGTCATCATCTCTGCATTGGAGAATTTTTATGGTAGGGGAATCCTCCTCTACCATGTTATGGAATTTAAGAGGAAGGGACCTAGTTTCACCTTTAGCTTGATAGGTGATATGTCCTAGAGCGATCGTGGAGATTAAATAAATTTTTAGGAGGAACGGACACAATTTCATCCATGTCCATGGGGTTATTAGATTTGGAAAGGGATGGTGGATTTGTGTGTATGGGAGATGAAGAAGAAGTGTGTGTGAGAGAGTCAGTGGGGTGCGAGAGAGTTGGTGGGGTGTTCTTTGAATCCAAATCCATAATTCTCATGGGGTTTTTTAGATTGATGTAGACACCAAATTTGTGTCTTACGACACCCTGTGCCCCGCATCTCATTTCACAACCTAACCTCACCACCTAAACCTTGCACAATTATTTATTAATTACCTTATAATTAATAAATCCACATTTTCAAACCTGCCACCTCATTTCACCACCTCATCATGACCTAGCCCTAACCCTAAACTAACCTAATTAAGACCTATAACTTGGTCTACATCCACACCCATGACTAATTACCCCTCACCCGCACCAAAACCAACCTAATAATGACTTGACCAAGCCCACAACTAATCTCTCAGGAGAAAAGGACGGAAAGTTGGCTATTTTACTAAAAATAGCCCACTTTGACTTAACCGACATCGGTTCCTACTCGACCGCCGTCGGTTACGTAACCGCCATCGGTTCCCTGTAAATGACCTCCCCCAACCAAAAAGAAAGGACCTGGAACTCATTTGGAAAAAGGATCTGAAATTCACTTGGCAGAGCAGAGACAAGTGAAGAAAAGAGAAGAGCATCGAGCCGAAGACTGCAACTGAGCCACTGGATTGCTGTCACCCCCGTTCAAGCATTGGAAAAGACTGAGGATAGCTTCATCAGCTCATTTTCCAATACCAGATCATCCCAACTGAGCCTTACTGTCACTACCACATTCCTTGGACCTGAATCTTCATCAAGAACGAGTAAGTAGTGTCTTGTATGTTTCTAAGCACCATTTCTTGAGCCTTTTGATTGATAGTAATTATAAGCTCACTCCTAGATCTACCACCTGCCAGCACCCTGCACTTAACCTTCATCCATACATCCTTGTATTGCCCAGAAGATAGTTTTATCACACTCTAAGTCTTCCCTGTCATCTCACTATTCCCCTCAGCCATCCACCAGTCTTAATAACCCCACAATCACCCTGCAACCAACCTCTATCCAGAAGTTCCTAGATTACTGACCCTACCGGTGTCGATTATCCCCTACCGGCAGCGGTTCTCTAACCGCAGTCGGTTATCCAGTGACCGGCATCGGTCACTGTGACTTATACCCAAAACCTTCCTCTCACCTATTTGTCTCCTAACAACCTCAGATCCAGTCTGGTTTATCCCTGTAACTCGAGCTGAACGTATCAACGACCATTGACCAAACAAACAACGTGACGTTTTATTATTGGTAGTTTAGTCTCTATTGCTTTGTAACGAGGTACCTAAATCATGATTTCGCAATAGCTTCTTTATTATCATTTGTGTTAATTCGTATTAAAAGGGGAATTGACCACCTTCGAAAGGAAGTCTAATATTTCCTGGGCCCAAGGCAGTTCCCTCATTTATTGTCTAACTAAAATCTGGTGGTCTTGTATTCTTACTTGCAGGTAGTCCTTCCCAGACAAAAAGGAGTTCTTCGCAATCGATCTGATCTCTCTCTACGGTACGCGCACACCCTCTCAACATTCAACAGGTATTCCTCCTAGCCCTAACCCTTATCTGTTTCTCAAAAGAATGAAAGGATAGAAGCAACTCTATTCCAGGAACGGAAACATTCTGTGCAAAACATTTTGGCATGCCCGGTGGGACCCATTTTGGGTTTCTTTCTTTCTTGCTTGCTTTCATATAGGGAGCACACTTGCTATTTTCTTCTTCTAAAATATTCACAAGATATTTTGTTATTTTTGGTAAAAGAATTTGTCTTGCTTTCACATCTTTGCATTAGTGAAAGTCATCTTCTTTGCTTCATCGAATATCATTTTCGATTTGGGTTTAAAACACGTGCATCACATTCTTGCTTGCTGTTTTCAATTCTAGTGAACGTAGATTAAGTAACAGGTCATACACGTGGGGGTGATATCCATGGTATTGACAAGAAATTAATCTTACTTTCACTGCACAACACATACCGAATCACATCATAATTAACACAACAGCTCAAACATCCCCCCTTTTCCGCGGTATTCCTCCGCCCGATTGAGGTAACCTTATAAGCCAAAACAAACTTGACATTTCCCCTAGGTATTTTGTTTAGGATTGACATCATTTTGCATCTAAGGCATAAGCCCAAAGTGATTAAAACTAATCCTAGGGTTAGTCTGTTAATTTGCTTGTGCATCTTGCTTGTTTTTAGTTCTGTTTCTCTGTCATACACTGTTTCTGTGATCACTTCAGAATAGTTTGGTAGGTATACTAAGCATTGTTAACCCCAAATCAGCAACTTCTTACAGCTTCTTACACCGGTCCTATTCTACCGACATCGGTTAACTTACCGACGCTGGCTACAGTCTGACCGACATCAGTTACCTGACCGATATCGGTTACTGTCTTTCACAGTTCCCAAAACCAGCAACCTACCAATTCCAACATTTTGTTGCTGCTTCTGTTCCTGATAGATTGCATCCCTACTGTGTACCCTTGTCCATGGTTGTTGTCACTCGGAAACAAGCTGCAGCCATGGTTTCACATGCCTGCTCCGTGCCTTTTCCTGAATCACCCCCTTCACATCCTGTGGGGAATCCTACGGACACCAGCGAGGTTCCCAAAATCCCTGTAGGAGATAAGGAATTTGCGAAATTTTTGGACGCTAATCCTAGCGTTATACAGTACTATTTGTCTCATGCCCCTGACCGTACACCCGACAGTCAACTCCTTGTTGGCATGCCTATTAGTATAGCTGCTCACTTAGCTCCTTCCCCACCTGATAACTCCGCCTTGCCTTCTTCATCCTTAGCCCCGTCTCCCAACTCAGCGGCTTCAGGGGTTCATACGGCACAAATTGGCTTTCCTTTGGTTAATCTGGGGCCCAACATATCATTACCGCCGACTGCTCCTACCTCGTCTCTCTCGCAGACTGCTCCTTTCATAACTTGCTCTCTACCACCTATCCACACAAGCTTTCCTTCTCAAGCTCCGCCCACCTTTTCATTTCCACACACGTATCCGGTGACTTCAACATCTTATATAGGACATCCCTATTCGGTCACCTCAACATATTCATCCTCAATACCTTATCAACATTTAACCCCACCATTGTCTAGTGGTGGCCCTTGGCCCAATCCTCCTCCGTTTACGGCAACCGCACCATCATCTCATCCAACCACTGATTTAATCAAACAAATGATGGACAAGATGCAAAATCTGGAGGCTTCTGTTTCAGGAAGCCGTAGCACCCTGACATACGAGCAAGTTTGTCGGGAGCCTATTCATCCTTCTGTCCCCCTTCATTCATATCCTCCTCAATGGGAATTACCAAAATTTACTCGTTTTAATAGTAAGGAGGATCCTCAACAACACTTGTGATCATTTAGACATGCTTGCTATCTGATTGCTCATGACGATGCCTTACTACTCCGCACCTTTCCCATGTCCTTATCAGGACCTGCCTTGGAGTGGTACAGTGCTTTAACCCAGCACTCAATCTTCTCTTTTAACCAATTAGCCCAATCTTTCTTGGATCATTTCTCCATTAACATTGCCAAGAAAGTATCTATCACCGACCTCTATGCCATCCGACAATTTGAAGACGAATCTATCGCAGATTTCATTGGACGATGGCGGGGCCTTATCAACCAACTTACTTATGCCTTGCCTCAGGCCAAACTTATCGAACTCTTTACGCGGGCCTGCGCTAAGCACATTTCTCCTACCCTCCAAATTCAAACTTTCTACACCTTTGATGAGGCCTTTACTATGGCTCGAAAACTAGAGATTCGAGCCTTAGAGGAAGAGAAATTGCGGTTGCGCAACAAAAACCCTAATTTCCGAACCCAAGACTCCACCAACAAACCTAACACCACCAATTCTCACGCATCGACTGCTTCGAAATCAAAAGGAGCTGTACACGCGGTGATGGTCAAATCCCAAGCACCATCTAATACCCCACCAAAAACCACCTATAAGTATAAAGCCGAGCCCATCAATTACACTCCCTTGGGAGAAACTTATGGTGTCATTTTGGAAAAATTGCTCAAAGCAGGAGCTATCACCTTACCTCCTGTTAAACCTCACTCCGGGTTTGATTCCACCCATGCTATACCTTCTTGGTACAAAGAAAATGACTTCTGTAACTTCCACCGCGTGAAGGGACACAGTCATGAAAACTGCAAGATGTTGAAAAACATAGTGCAGGAAATGGTTGATGCAGGGGATATAACCCTCGATAATCCTAACGCCCCTGCTAACCGAAATTTGAAAATCTTCAACAAACCATTCCCAAACCACTCTTCTAACAGTAACATAAACCAAGATATCTTAGCTGAGGAGAGTGTTCATGAAATCCATGCAGTCTTCGACTCCCAACCAAAAGCTTCTATCGAGGAAATTCTGAATCAAGCCTCTTCACTAACGCAGGGATCCGAACCCCCTTCACCACCATCAAGACAAGATGAAATCCTTGCCATTCCTTTACCCATAAAGGAATTAACCGCCCAGAGTTCTCTTCTCACAGATGAGCCTTCTTACACCACATCCTCTGCAAGACTGTGAGCGGATGTTATCTAACTTATCTATTTCCCAAACATCTCCTTCTACCACTCTTGCTGTACAAGAGGAAGGCTCGCCACTTTTTCTCGTCATCCTTAGACGAGAAACCCCTTGAACCAACATCACCAAATTCTTTAATCATGATGGATCCTCTCAAACATGCCCTCCTACCTATTAGTTCTTCATCGCCTAAATCTTTTCAGCGACCGGTTGACCTCTTAACGCCCATTGATACAGTGCCTCATTTACCCCCTGTATCACACCCACAGTGGACCGGAATCACAACCCACCTTTCTTCCATACAAAAGTTCCTATTCACACGTGACGATTGTCACCCCTCAGAAGATAGACGAGTCCTATGGGAACGTTTGAGTACACCATGCTCTACTCAAATGCAGATGACCGATCCAGACACCTCTACCATATACCCGAGGTGTTTACAAAAGCTCAAAATGCCTATGTCCTCATCTTCACCCCCCTCATCTCTACCAAATACCTCATCCACCTCTACTAACCTAACCAAACCTTCCCTACACTTGGGACTCTACCAATACCCAGCCTAACACACCCACCTAAACGGTTAGATTTATCCAAAAATAAAGCCGTCCATCCACCTAAGAGACAAACCCAATCCCCTAAAGCCCAAGTCCAATCTATGCCTCTGTCACAACTAAAACCCTCGCTGTCACACCTACCTTCTATATTAGGACCTCACCCCTCCACCTTGCCTCAATACATCATACCTCCTGCGTTTTCTTTAAAACGACCTACATCTTCTACACCCATACAGAGATCCATGGGTGTATCAACACCGTCACCCCAAGTATCCTGTCCACCTATCAACCCTAAACAAACTCCATCATCAAAGGATTTGTTTACTGTCACTCCTCTTTCTCCGTGGTTGTTTTCTGCTACCACGTCATCTGACCAGCTAAACATAACTTCTGCGCCGAAGAAGCCACGTTTAGTTAAATCCAATTATCAAAACCCCTTGTCTAAGCCACCACCCATACGAATCAACCATACCTAATCATTACGAAACCCACCCAGTCAATAGCCTCATCTTCCTCTGACTTTGACCCGCTCAAAGGGTCTTACGCCAAAATCCTTGATATGTTGGTGGAGAATGCGACCATTTCCCTACCCCCACTTAGACCCTATGATCCATCTAAGCCTCGACCTATAGGTTATGATGAGTCTAAAATCTGCGCTTACCACCGCACACCAGGACATGATGTAGAGAGATGCAAAGCTTTGAAAGCCATACTTCGTCAGTCACCTCTCTCAGATAGAAAGGTTAAGAAAGACAACTTACGAAGGGAGAAACCTTTAGCTTCAATCCCCTCTCCTATACCACCTATCCCCTCCTCACCAAGATCTATCATCATTGCAACCCCACCTCTCGAAAATAATGACTTATCCCTACCATCTTCCTCCTCTCGTGTTCATGAGATCAACATGATTAGTGTTGCTACTCGAGGGGCAGAAAAACAATGGGAAAGCTAAATAAAGCACACCTGCGGCCTCTCTTTCTCCGTCCACCATCCCGATCGCACCACCACCTAAAGTGGTTATTCGTGGACCTGCCTACCCCGTCTCTGATGGAGTTTCCCACCAAACCATGATCAAACAACTTCACCAATCACCTGTAAAAATGACACTATATGATCTCATTCAAACCTCTAAATCTCATCGCCAAGCTCTCGTTGAAATCCTTCAAGGGATAGAGGTCTTACCTAACGAAACCTTGCCCGTTACCACCATCTTAACACCCAACCACGTTGCTTCTCTCACCAAACAATCTACCACTTCTGTCCCTGTGCAGCAAACCGCTGCTGTTAGTTTCTCCGAAGACGAAATTGTTGACTTTGGTGCAGAAGATCCTGACCCCGCTCTTTTCATCTCAGCTTACGTCCGGGACATCCGGGTACGGCGTGTTATGATTGACAGAGGTGCTAGCTTAAACATCATCTCTTCCAAAGCCTTCCAACAAATGAATATCCCTTCTAGCTGCATGTGTGCCAACCCCACCATGTTGCGGTCATTCAATGATGCTATTACTTCTACCTTAGGAACCGTGATCCTTAACATTCATGTAGGGCCACGTAATTTACCTGAACTCTTCTATGTCCTTGAGGGAGAATTCCAATACAACATGTTGTTAGGCCGCCCTTGGATCCGGGCTATGGGATGCGTTCCCTCCACCTTACATAGATGCATAAAATTTGAGTATGAGGGGAAGTCCTACACCGTAAAAGCTGACCCTCCCCCCTTCAAAACCTACAATATGTTATATCGCCCTAATGATGTGCTTGTACCAGTCAAGACACCCATTCATCCAACCCAACCATCTACTTCGAACCACACCTCAACCATCCACCTCAACCGCACCTACACCTTCAACTAATGAAACCGCCGCTACAAATATCGCTTCCTTCCCCGCAGACAACATCCCAACCTCAGATCCCTTAGTAGATGTTTTTCAACGCCTTACACTGGGGGAGTATCACCTATATAATGTTAGCACTTTCCATACCCCACAGGAGTATGGACAGTTACATGCGCATCCTACCTACGACCGTCGTGTGGGGGAAGTAATCTCCTACGGACCACCTAATTGCCGCACCAACCTAACGTATGGGGGTGTCGACACATCCTCCGTTACCCCTGAACCTCCCCTTGGTGTGGTTCCCTTCCAATCTGATTTTCAATATCTAACTAATCGTCGTTTCGCCCTCACCTTCTTGACTCGCTGTGCTTGGAAAGGTTTTGGTTTTGGTCTTTATGAACAAGGCCGACATACAATCATTCCCGTGACTACACGCAAACACAAAGATCGTAGTGGTCTTGGATTTTCTGAAACACTTACACCAAAGAAACCTCATGTCAGTTGTATCCGAGGAAGATGACAACGTCACCCCTTCTGAACCATCATCACCCATTTTGCCATCGTCACCCACAGAGTCGATAGACCCTGAATCTATCCCTCCTAACTTTTTTTTTTCATAAACGCTATCTTCCTGGGTCCTCTCACTTATCAACGTGATAATGAGGACCCATCTTCTCTTCCCCTTCTGTATCCAGACATGATCGAAGAGGATTCACCTTCAATTAATGTTGTTGAGTGCCAGGATGACGACTCCATCCTCACTTACCTTGGTGCGGACGACTCTTATATTCAACGCGCCTTACCATCTGAAACTCAAACCATGTTGAATGAGTCGACTATAGAAATCAACATCCACACAGAGGATGATCCTCACATTGTGAAGATCAGACAATCTCTTAACGCATCAGAAAAAACTGCCTTTACTACCTTTCTCCGTGCCTGCAACCAAGCTTTCGCTTGGTCCTACGCTGACATGCCAGGAATTGATCCTGACATTGCTGTCCATAACATTACCCTGAAACCCGATTCCAAACCAGTTAAACAGAAACTGAGAAAAATGCATCCACGCATTGCCCTCTTGGTCAAAGAAGAGCTTCAACGACTCCTTTCTGTTTCCTTCATCTTACCTATTGACTATCCTCAATGGATTTCTAACATCGTACCTGTTACTAAAGCAACGGGGGGACTTCAGATATGTACGGATTTCCAGGACCTTAACCTCGCTTGCCCAAAGGATGACTTCCCCCTACCAAGTATTGATCAACTTGTTGATCTCACTGCGGGCCATGAGATGCTTTCTCTCATGGATGGCTTCTCAGGATACAATCAAATTTTGGTAGCCCCGGCCGATCAACATAAAACCACCTTCATAACTCCTTGGGGAACCTTCTGCTATCGTGTCATGCCGTTTGGCCTTAAGAATGCTGGTGCGACCTATCAACGGGCTATGACTTACATTTTTCATGACATTATGCACACTATCCTTGAGGATTATGTCGATGATCTTCTTGGCAAATCTAAACATCGCAGTGAACATCTCGATGTTTTAACCATTATTTTCGATCACCTGTTACAATACTGTGTTCGTCTTCAACCAAAGAAATGTGTCTTTGGTGTCCTTTCGGGAAAACTCCTTGGTTTTATTGTCTCTTTTCGTGGCATCGAGGTCGATCCAGCTAAAGTCAAAGCTATCCTAGAAATGCCCCCACCCACTAACCTCAAACAATTACGTAGTTTACAGGGAAAACTCCAATCTATCTGGCGTTTCATCTCACAACTCTCAGATCGATGTCAACCTTTCCATCATCTCCTTAAAAAGGACATTGTCTTTCAATGGAGCGAAGAGTGCCACCAAGGCCTTTGAGGCTCTTAAAGCCTATCTCTTGCAGCCACCCGTGCTTATCCCACCTTAGGACGATCACCCTTTCTACCTTTACCTTTCTGCCACCGACCATGCTGTAGGAGCCATGCTTGCACATCATGACTCCGAGCATCGAGAACAAGCCGTTTATTACATAAGTCATACTCTGGTGGATTATGAGACTAGGTATACACATGTAGAAAAGTTGTGCCTAGCCCTATCATTCGTGGCCACCAAACTCCGACACTACCTCCTGAATCACAAAACTTTTGTCATCACCAACGCGGACCCCATCCATTATATGTATGCCAAACCTCATCTAAACCAATGCATCGCCCGATGGCTTATGCTCCTCGCTGACCTCGACCTTGAGTTTGTACACCAGAAATCAATCAAAGGACAAACTATCGCAGACCAACTCGCGGAAGCCCCTTTACCTGGGGAAAAATTTACCAATTTTACTTTCCCTGACGAACTCATTGCCACTCTTTCACTCAGTGATGAGTCGTATCCAATGACCCTCTTCTTCGATGGATCCAAATGCCAGCATGGCGGAGGGTCCGGCGTTGTTCTCATTCCTCTTGATGCTGAACCTATGCCTCTTTCATTCCGGCTCGATTTCCCCTGCACTAATAATACAGCGGAATACGAGGCCCTTGTTTTGGGTCTCCAGGTTGCGTTACACTTAGGTGTAAAATCTATTAACATTTTTGGCGACTCTCAACTGGTTGTCAATCAAGTTATGGGCATCTACCAATGTAAAAATGAGGAACTTCAAAAGTACAAACATTACGTGGATTCACTTTTGACCTTATTTACTCATTATTCTATCCAAACCATTCCCCGCTCTACTAATAAATTTGCAGATACTATGGCTTGCTTAGCCTCGCAAATTCCTACCTCACCAACTGACTATGACATATTTTTTTTGGTCCAACAACTCTTTGCCCCATATTACTTAGCCCCGAATGTTTGTATGGTAAATAATGTGTCTGCTGACTCGCAGGATACTTGGTATCACCAATTTCATGACTACCTTACAACCTCTGTTCTCCCACCTGACCTTATTAGTAACGGAAAACGTGCTTTTCTTAAAAGTGTTTCTCATTATGTCATCATGGGGGGACTCCTCTATAAACGTTGCTTTGATGGCATCCTCCTTCGATGTCTAATTGGCGTAGAGGTTACCTATACCATCCAACAAGTCCATGACGGTATTTGTGGTGGACATTTAAGTGGCCTTGCCGTGGCCAAACGGATCCTTCGCCTAGGCTATTATTGGCCTACTCTTAATAACGACTGCTACGAATATGTTAAGCGTTGTGTTATGTGTCAACAACATGCCAACCTTCAACATACTCCTAGCCATCCGCTACAGGTCGCACGAGATCTTTGGCCTTTCTCACAATGGGGTTTAGACCTTATTGGTGAGATTCACCCGCCCTCTTCGCAACGTCACCGTTGGATAATCACAGCAACCGAATATTACACTAAATGGGTGGAGGCCATTCCACTCATTTCAACCAAAAAAGAAAAAATTGTAGAATTCATTAACCATCACATTATCTGTCGTTTTGGTGTTCCTCATCGCCTGATAACAGATAATGGAAAATCTTTCAAAAACAAGTTGTTACAAAACCTTTGTGACAACTTTGGTATCAAACTTAGCTTCTCATCACCTTACTATCCACAAGCAAATGGTCAAGGCCAAATCTTCTAACAAAACCCTGACCAAAATTCTCATGAAAGTCGTTAACGATTCTGGAAAAAATTGGCATGATCACATCCCCTTTGCCCTTTGGGCTTATCGTACCAGCATTTGTACCTCCACTAATGCCACACCATTTTCTTTGGTATATGGTACCGAGGCTGTCTTGCCTCTCGAAATACAAATACCCTCCCTAAGAATATCTCTTCAGGATATTCTCACCAATGATGATTTCCGCCAAGAGCGGTTAGCCCAATTGGAGCTTCTTGATGAGCGTCGTCTTACAGCTCTTGACCACCTTCAAATCTATCAAAAGCATCAAGCGTGTCTTATGATAAGCGACTTCATGAGCGTACCTTTAAGGTTGGTGATCTTGTCCTCAAAGAGAATCAACATGTAACCAAACTAGAAAAGAGGAAACGTGGAAAATTTGCTCCTAATTGGATTGGGCCTTACATTATCACTCATACTTACAGATCAGGCACTTACTGTTTAGCTTCACTCAATGGTAAACCTGAGCCTGAACCCCTTAATGCCTTGCATCTTCGGCCATTCTACTGTTGAATTTAGTGTTATATCACTTCTTATCTACCTTGCACTTGTCCCTTGAGCTCATTTACTACCTCATACACTTTTGTTCCATGCATCTCAAAATAGAATCAAGCTCACGTGGTTTGGTCATCACCTCCTCTTAAAGATGCCTTCTCCTTTTTAGTCTGGTCCATGACTTAAAAGTATCAAAATAACATGTTCTCAATTGTACACTTATGGGATATTCTTGAGTCAAACTTCCTACAAAACTAGATGCTTCATGTAAAACGGACATCTAGACCTCTAAGTTATACATAGACTTCTCCCTCAAAGGACAACTATGTGCAAAGCCACTTCTATTATTATAAATAGACTGCTCCCCCGAAGGACAGCTATACACAAAAGCCGCATCTGCTACTATAAATAGACTGCTCCCTTGAAGGACAGCTATACAAAGTCAGCCTTTATCAGAAGCTTCTCACATTGATCAGCTTCGTGAAGACCTCAAGAACAACAAAATACATATCCCATGTAGACTTCCCGCATCGATCAGTCTATATCCAGAAAAATAAAAAGCAGTATTCCAAAGCACTTTTGAGTCATGGACTTGTCTATTTAGGTTTGGTTCTCTTTCGTCAGAATAATCACCTTATAACAAGTTCTCTGTACCCCGACTATATCAACCACCTCACCTCACCATTCGTCAAAGTAAAAAAACTCAAGGGACGTGACGTATATCTGATATATTGTGATTATACAACTCTTTTCACCTATCGACTTCTCGCATATGCAAGGTACCTAGGGATTCAAGCTCATCCGACATTTATATGTGGTTTGTTTAGCTCTTCTCAACTACGGGACACTTTTGCCTCTTTTACTCGAATCTAGGATTATGTGTTGACCTTAATCAGGACACGGTTCCCTACTACTTGGGTAAGCTAACTTTCGCTTCACCTATACCTACACCAACATCACCAATTCCTTACCAACACCAACAACATTACCCTACCAATATCAATATTTTTTACCAACCAACAAATTGCCTAACCACAACCAAATTGCCTGAATTCACCTCTCCCTGGTCCTAAGGGAGAACTACATCGGTCTGAGGCCCCTCCTTGCTTTGTGCAATGGGCTATGTAGGCAGCACTTAGGAGACATGGGGTCTCCCAAGGTTAGCTCGACCATCCCCTACCATAACCTATCATGTGTTGTAAATATAAATATTTTTGTGTATTTCTATTTGATAACATTCATCTTTATCCTTTTTCAAAACAAAACATTCAAAACACAACCATTCTTATTATTATCATAACTCAAATCAACATACATATTTAGTTTTATTTAGATGTTAAACAAATACATCTTCTCTATCATCGACGCGCAGGTCAGCATCCTTATTTATTCTTATACTCCTATGAAATTCACTTAGACCCTTGCGCCTCCTCCCGAATCAGGTGGTGATCGTGATCATCGACGCCACTCACTTGGCCTCTCCATCCTCAAAGGTGCCACTGCTATTGGTTCCTCCCACTGATCCGCCAACATCTCCTGTAACATACGAATACGTCCTCTCGCGTGGAGGAATCTTGCCTCTAGTCTCTCCACTCGTAACTGTGAAACCTCTAACAATCCCGTTGTCTCATTCACCTGTGTTTGAAGCTGGTGAACCAAATCCTGCAGGTGGTCTCTCTCCGCTGTAATCACAGCTATGTCAGGATGATCGACCCTCTCACGTACACCTCGCAGCTCTGCTACCCACCATAATTTATAGGCCTCTGTCGCTCCCACATCCATTACCCTGCGATCGGCTGCTATCACTTCTGGCCCTTCTGGAGGTGTCGGCCGGGGAGGTGAGAATGCTACCTCGGTGTCGATCCTCATGTATGGTCTATAAGCCATAGGTATATCTTGAACAAATCCAAATTGTCGCCACACGCGATCTAGAGGAATCCTCTCGTACTCACCTGGCCTGTGCCCTGCGATCCACCTCAATCACTCTACACCCCTCAACTCCTCA
Organism: Taxus chinensis; assembly: GCA_019776745.2. Lineage (NCBI taxonomy): Eukaryota > Viridiplantae > Streptophyta > Pinopsida > Cupressales > Taxaceae > Taxus > Taxus chinensis. The sequence goes on along the minus strand of CM034148.1, from coordinate 333,603,481 downwards.
GCTATGTTCTCTGTCACCATATAGTTCCCGTAAGGCCTCCAACAAATATCCGCAATCGTCACCATCTCCCATACCTGCCTATAATACTCGATGTCATCTATCACGGCCTGGGATCTCACCTCTTGTTCTATCTGGACCCATCGTCTAAATCCCAACCTCTGCACTCCTGTCTCTCTTTCCTGGATTGGTCAGCCTATTGGTCGCACACACACAATGTGCTCATAGGCCCAACAATGTAATAAGTATGCACAATCCAGTGTCGTCCTGTGATTTCGCTTGCAGGGCCATAAACCCCTGTATAGCTCCGCCAGATATGCAGGTGCCCATGCGAAAGTCATGCTCCTTTCTATCATTTCCCAAATAATACACATCAATGCTTTTGGAAATCTTCCCCCATCCACCCTCGGTAATGCATAATACCCCACCGCTATCATTAATACCACTGCCAACCTTGTTTCCTCAGGGTGTGTTGCATACATTGTACCATAAGTGAATGTCAAACCTCGCTGTGTCAAATCTCGTGCAGCTGAACCAAATACTGCTGTTATCACTCCCCGCGCCGCGCTAGGCAACGCCTGATACACTGGTCTTCCTATAATTGGGAGCCTCAAAATTCTAAACACATCTTCCAACGTCACTGTCATCTCCCCTGTTGGCAGATAGAAGGTATTCTTTTCTGGATTCCACCTTTCAATCAACGCCTGCAACATAGCATGATTGCGTGTGATTCGTGAATAATAGCGGATTCCACTTAACCCCACACAGTTTATCAATACCCATTCAGTTGGTGTTACATCCGCTCAGACTTGTGACAATAAAGCTGACACACTATCATTCATCCTCAACCCTGCCTCTGCCTGCATACATCAAATCAACAAACAAACCATTCAATAAATCAAATCCCCAAGTGTTTTTTTCTCACATTCTGAAATTTCATACAGTAACCGATATCAGTTATACATAACCGATACCGGTTGCCTAACCGATACCGGTTATCTCTAAATGATACCAGTCACTGTCAAACATATACAACCTGCTTAAAAACACCCCCTACGATAATTATTTTTCTCGTTTACTCCTCTCTATACCTACAAACATACGCGAAACCCCCACTTACCTACCCCATAACACTCACCCCATCCCAAACCCTTACCTATCACCTTTTCGTTCTCATCTCTATCCACTTACCTTCTCTCATCCTATTCATAAAACATGCAAGAATTAAATTACAACCAAACAGTTTACCTCTTGGGACGCAGCAGCTTGCGGTGGAACCTATCTTCCCTCTCGTCTCTGCCTGTTGGATGCTTCTCCTTGTCCAGCCATGTTCACCACCCTCTTCAATATAACTTGCATTTCTTCCTTCTTAATCTCATCCCACAATCACTTTACCTGTCTCTTTCCTCCTTATCACTCAATTCTCCCATGCAATTATTTGTATCAGTTGTTAAACAGCGTCGCATCCTCATATTTAACTTATTGCATGCCTCTAAAAATAAGAACTTAAGTTGCCGCCCACGCTTTTCTATTTTTAGAAAAGCTTGTTTTAGAATAACCAGTATCGGTTACCTAACCGGTATTGGTCATATATCTACCGACATTGGTTAGCTAATCGATATCGGTCATATGTCTCCCTTTGCTTAAACCTAGGCCTTTTCTTCGTTTTTTGCAAATTTTTGGTGGCACTCGCCTCTTTTTACTGCATAACGAAATCATTATCAATATTTGTCATCAAAATCCCATCAACACATATATATATCATCACAATTTCATCAACAACATCTATCTACATTAAATTTCAAAAATCATCGACAACATACATGCGACATTTTAACATCAAACCCATTAGTATACACACCATATGGATAAAACTCATCATCTATATACATTAAATTTTAAAAATCATCGACAACATACATGCGACATTTTAACATCAAACCCATCAGTATACACACCATGTGGATCAAACTCATCATCTATATACATTAAATTTCAAAAACCATTGACAAAACACATAAGACATTTTTTTATACACCATGTGGATCAAAATCATCATCTATATATATATATATCAATGTCAAAATATACAATTTTCCGTGCATGGGGGCCTCTGTGATCTAAAAATAATACAAATCCGGCATGCAGGCCGCTATCCCTGTCAAAATCTCGACTCGGCTCGCAGGCCGGTCTATCATGTCAAAAATATACTCAGCTCGCAGGCCGGTATCAACTATACAACATGTACTCGGCTCGCAGGCCGGTATATACAACAAAAATGAATGAATAACTAAATCATATATGGGCACGCAGGCCTCAATATACATACCCGGTTCGCAGACCGGTGTCTATACCCAATATAAAAAAAAAAACCCATCACCACTGCCCGGATGTCTCAGCTCTCTCCGCCACCCTTGGCCTGTCTCCCTGCTGGTCCCTATGCTGGCTCTCACCTCCTCCCTGTAACAGACCCACCGGCTGTGGTCTGCGCCTCCCTGGGATCTCTGGCTCCGGGATGTCTCAACTCGGTGCGCCGCATACGGCTAATAATCAGCCCCAGTACCATCAAGGACGTCCTGATAATATTGGGCCTCCGCTCTCGCCTCCATATAGTGGGCCCGTGCCACCATGGCTGCTGGGGCTGGTCCCCTGACTCCTAATAGTACTGGCCCCTGTCCTGCCAGTACACCCTGTGCCTGTACCTACGGCGGTGCCTGTGCCTGTGGCTGTACCGATGCCTGCGGCTGTGCCTGAGCCTGTGCCTGGGCTAACTGCCCCTGTAGCACCCCAATCTGTGCCTGTGCAGCAGTAAGATGCCCCTGTAACAACTGCACCTGTCCTAAGAGCCAGTCCCTCTCTGCTATAACAGCCGCCAAATCTGGCTGTGCGGGATGTGCTCTCCTAGCTACTCTCTCCACTACCCACCAAACAAAAAAGGCCCCTGTCACTCTAGCATCATCCACTGTATCGTCCGCCGGCCTCTCTGCTACCCAATCTGGGTCAACGGGCTGCGTTGCAGGTAGGGGCGCCTCTACATCATCCCTCTGGTACTGTGAGAAGGGAGGTGGCTCATCTTGTCTCAAGCCCAACTGCCGTCGTACCCTCTCTAGGGGTATCCGCTCATACTCTCCGAGCCTCCGTCCAGCTATCTAGAAACTATACTGGATCCAGCGCATCTATGCTCGGGCTGCTCCTTGGGGCTGATGGCCTCTGTAGGGCCTCCATATAATGTCCAGGGCGGTCAAGCCCTCTAGCATATGACGGTAGTAGGCCACATCCCGTCCTACGAGCACCGCTCGTGGCTGGCCCACGACCCCCAACCACCTCTGAAATCCATATCTGTAGACAATTTGTAGCCCTGGCTATTGGGGCAGCCCTACTGGTCGTATACATATGATGTGCTCGTACACCCAGCAATGTAACAAAAATGTCGAGCAAATACCAAATCGCCTCATCCGGCGATAACCCCACAGCTCTCTGTATAGCTGTACCAGATACACTGGTTCCCAGGCATAGCATGTATGTTCCTCTACCATCTTGTGCAACACTCCCATCAAAGCTTATGGGAAGTGGCCTCCCTCTGAGTCTGGGAGGGCGAAGCAGGTGATACCTATCATCATCAACACGTCAAGTCGTGTCTCCTGTCGGTGTGCACGATACATGTCGCCATAGGCAATGCTCACGCTATGATAGGTCAATAATGTAGCTGCATCCCCAAATACCTGCAGGATGTTGTCCGTCGCCATCTCTACATCTACCTGGAACACAGCCTCCCCTACGATTGGCAGTCTCAGGATGTGATACACATCCTCTAATGTAATCGTCATCTCTCCAGTAGGGAGATGGAAGACATTGGTTGCCGGATCCCATCTCTCGATGAGGGCAACCATCAGGCTGTGGTCCCTATCCACAACCCTATACCGCTGGACTCCGCCGAGTCCCACCTCTCGCATAATGGCCCAATACGCTGCGGACACATGTGGCCGCATCCGTCTCAATAAAGGGGGCATCCGATCCTGCATCGTAAGCTACTGGCGTGCCTGTAAAAACAACCCACTTCATCAGGCCTACCCTTTACAATAACAACTATTTTAACTCTCTCTACTCACTCAACCTACCAACCACCCCGATCTACTCTAGTCATCTAACTATACCCCAACCAATTTAACACCTCCTACTTCATACCTAACACCTAATCTATCCTACCCGACCAACCACACAACCACCCCATTTCCCCCCCCACCCCAATCACCTTTCCTATCAACTCTACCCCCTCCCCCTTCACCCCCAAACATAAAAACAAACCAACAAGACAATTCCAACAAACAAACAACAACAACAAAAATGCTGAAAACCGCCAAAATAAAAAGTATGCGACGCCAGTCGACATATGACTGATGCCGGTCTATCGGCAAACACATTATCCCAAACATGCTGTGACCGATGCTGGTCGCTTAGTGACCGACATCGCTCACTGACCCAATTCGGGGCCAAACCCAAAACGGCCCGTAAAATCTTTTTTCACCTATTTCTCCCCTTTTACCCACAAGAAAACCCTAAAAACCTACCCACCCTGCCGCTTTGACCTAACTAGCCTACCTACCCACTCCATTTTGCAAATTACCTCCATTCATTCCTTATTTTCTTAAAATTAGGATTCCTACCCAAAACCCACATTCTAAGTTAAACTCATTAAATTCACAAAGGTAAGAGCTCAGAGCCTACCGGTACGACTACTCGTCGTCGTGGTGGGATAGGTGGCGGTGGTCCAGCTGGTCCAGCACCTCCTGCTCCTCCTGGCTGAGGCCATGGCTCCAAATCTCCTCAGCTGGGTCCTCAACCAATGAAACTCTGCCTCCTACTCGCTGGGGTCTACCAATCACTCACTCCTCCACTCAAATAATGCCACCTCAGCCCACAAACTCAACAAAATCACTTCACACCTCAGACAAGACAAATTTGGGCGCTCAAATTCACAAAGTGACAATGACAGGCCGTATTTTTTCTTTTTATAGGTTTTGACCTATAACCGATACCGGTTATTTTGCGCCCTAGAATACCGGTATCGGTCTTCTAACCGATATCGGTCACACATAACCGATATCAGTTATTTACTTCCTTCACCTAAATCCTGCACCCTTATCCACCAATCTCCACTTTTTCCCCCATCACCTACCCCTGGCTTTGCTGACTAGCCTTATTTTGACCTCAATCAGGCCTGACGACCCAAGGCCGCACAACCAACCAATTAGCCGCAACCGACCCAAGGCTATTTGGCCTGCAACCACAACCAACCATTTGGCCCGACCCAAGGCCGCAACAAACCATTTGGCCCGACCCACGGCCGTAACCAACCATTAGGCCCGACCCAAGGCTACAACCAACCATTTGGCCTGACCCATGGCCGCAACCAACCATTTGGCCCAACCCAAGGCCGCAACCAACCATTTAGCCCGACCCAAGGCCGCAACCAACCAATCAGGCCCGACCCAAGGCTGCAACCAACCATTTGGCCCAACCCAAGGCCACAACCAACCATTTGGCCTGACCTAAGGCTGCAACCAACCATTAGGCCCGACCCAAGGCCGCAACCAACCATTTGGCCCGACCCATGGCCGCAACCAACCATTAGGCCTGACCTAAGGCCGCAACCAACCAATCAGGCCTGACCCAAGGACGTAACCAACCATTTGGCCTGACCCAAGGCTGCAACCAACCAATAGACCCGACCCAAGGTTACAACCAACCAAACCCAAGGCCGCAACCAACCATTTAGCCCGACCCAAGGCCGAGACCCGACCCAAGGCCCTCACTCATCAATCGGCCCGACAGCCACACCTACTCCATCGGCCGCACCAATTAAGTACCTCACCCAAAACCCGCAAATTACAATTTTATCCACCCATCATGTAGCTTTTTGTTCAATCAAGCTCACATGTTCGTGTTTTAGCATGATTAGGGTACTTGACTTGATCAGTCGACCAACTTTGCCTAGACCGAGACCGTGACGTTTATCTCAACCAAACCAACCATTGGGTACTGCCGAACATGCCTAAACGTTCCTGTACCTTACCCGTTATATCCCCTGGAGCTACTTCCTATACCTTGGATACCAGGATTATATCACCCTTGTTTGGATAAACTATCGACCTTTGCCTATGAATTGCTTGTTTGCTCTTCAAATCATGTACCCTGGTCGCACTACTGCATTTCAACGTGAGTCTGCTTCCTTGAACTTACCCCACCATCTTACCATCATCTCAACACCATTCACCCTTTTATCAACCCTATCCCTGATTTCACTTCGCCTTAATCTGTGATAGATTTGAGGGGGATTACCTATACCCTTAACGGGAGTAATCACTTCTTATTATTGTCAGTGCAGCTTTACAAGACAAGCTACATGACAACAAGGGGCTAATGTAGACACCAAATTTGTGTCTTACGACACCCTGTGCCCCGCATCTCATTTCGCAACCTAACCTCACCACCTAAACCTTGCACAATTATTTATTAATTACCTTATAATTAATAAATCCACATTTTCAAACCTGCCACCTCATTTTGCCACCTCATCATGACCTAGCCCTAATCCTAAACTAACCTAATTAAGACCTATAACTTGGTCTACATCCACACCCATGACTAATTACCCCTCACCCGCACCAAAACCAACCTAATAATGACTTGACCAAGCCCACAACTAATCCCTCGGGAGAAAAGGAGGGAAAGTTGGCTATTTTACTAAAAATAGCCCACTTTGACTTAACCGACATCGGTTCCTACTCGACCGCCGTCGGTTACGTAACCGCCATCGGTTCCCTGTAAATGACCTCCCCCAACCAAAAACAAGGGATCTGGAATTCATTTGAAGGATCTGGAAATTCACTTGGCAGAGCAAAGACAAGTGAATAAAAGAGAAGAGCATCGAGCCGAAGACTGCAACTGAGCCACTGGATTGCTGTCACCCCCATTCAAGCATTGGAAAAGACTAAGGATAGCTTCATTAGCTCATTTTCCAATACCAGATCATCCCAACTGAGCCTTACTGTCACTACCACATTCCTTGGACCTGAATCTTCATCAAGAACGAGTAAGTAGTGTCTTGTATGTTTCTAAGCACCATTTCTTGAGCCTTTTGATTGATAGTAATTATAAGCTCACTCCTAGATCTACCACCTGCCAACACCCTGCACTTAACCTTCATCCATACATCCTTGTATTGCCCAGAAGACAGTTTTATCACACTCTGAGTCTTCCCCGTCATCTCACTATTCCCCTCAGCCATCCACCAGTCTTAATAACCCCACAATCACCCTGCAACCAACCTCTATCCAGAAGCACCTAGATTACTGACCCTACCGGTGTCAGTTATCCCCTACTGGCTGCGGTTCTCTAACCGCGTTCAGCTGTCCACTGACCGACATCGGTCACTGTGACTTATACCCAAAACCTTCCTCTTACCTATTTGTCTCCTAATAACCTCAAATCCAGTCTGGTTTATCCCTGTAACTCGAAGCTGAACGTATCAACGACCATTGACCAAACAAACAATGTGATGTTTTATTATTTGGTAGTTTAGTCTCTATTGCTTTGTAACGAGGTACCTAAATCGTGATTTCGCAATAGCTTCTTTATTATCATTTGTGTTAATTCATATTAAAAGGGGAACTGACCACCTTCGAAAGGAAGTCTAATATTTCCTGGGCCCAAGGCAGTTCCCTCATTTATTGTCTAACTAAAATCTGGTGGTCTTGTATTCTTACTTGTAGGTAGTCCTTCCCAGAAAAAAAGGAGTTCTTCGTAATTGATCTGATCTCTCTCTACGGTACGAGCACACCCTCTCAACATTCAACAGGTATTCCTCCTAGCCCTAACCCTTATCTATTTCTCAAAAGAATGAAAGGATAGAAGCAACTCTATTCCCGAAATGGAAACATTCTGTGTGAAACAGTCACAATGGTATTTCACTAGTCCACACACCATCTAATCATCAAGGTAGACCTGAACGAATTTATGGATAAAATCCTGAAATGCCTAGACTACTATGCATGAAAACACAGCAAGCGCGTTCTCTAGTCTAAAAGGCATGACTGTATAAGAAAAAATTCCCCATTCAGTGGAAAAATTTATCTTTTCTTGGTCTTCTTTAGCAATTCTAACTTGATGGTATCCTGAAAATAAATCTCTGAAGGAATAGATTTCACACCCATCCACTCCTAGGATTTCCTCAATAAAAGGGGTTGGAAAAGGATCAATTACACATACCACATTTAAGTCCCTGTAGTCCCTTTCCATCCATTTTAATGTCGATGACTATAGGGCTTACCAATTCTGATTCCTCCATAACTTCAATGATGGCCCCTAAAGCGGTCATTTTTTCTATCTCCTCCTTGACTTGACACAACGTGTTGATCAGAGAAAGAAAAAAGCATTAGTTGAACTTGCACACAGAGTCCACGTGGAAGAATAGCACAGGAGCAAAAGTGCAAAGGTATAGGAAGGCATCACGCGTGGAGGTGTAGAGTCAAACTCACTCTCAAGGACTTAAACCAAGTTTTGGGGATCAGATCTTCTTAGAGATTGGTGTGCGGAGCACACAAAAGCAATACCGAGGACTTGCACGCCACTCTTGTGGAGATTTTGTGAAGGGCATGTTCAAACTCCTCACTCTTGCACGGGCATAAGTTAAGAATAGATCCATCACTTCAGTTAACTATTAGCAATCTATAGATAGCAGGCAGTTGCATGTATGGTTATAATTATAAGAAGGCGCATGGCTATTATTAGCATGCGACCTATTTCTGGTAGAGTTAAGTGGTGAAGGGCTAGTTCCCCACCCTATATATATGTAATGAATTACTTTGAAAAGATAGAGACATATATAGAGATACGGATGGAAACATATGTTTTGAAGAATGGAAAAAACATGAGTACATGTGACTGGATAGTTGTAATAGAACCATGCGCACATGCCTGGTATTGTATGAGTTTCTGTATTTTGGTACGATGAATAGATAAAGGAAATTGGTTGAACAAATAGTGTTTGATGTTGTGTTTTATTATCAATGCATGTTATTATCTTCGTGATTGATTTACCTTTAAGCACTTATAGATCTGGTTAAATATAATTATGCCACACACACGCACACACACATGCACATGCACACTCATAGGCACACGCACACACACATACACACGCACACGCACACACACAAGCACGTGCACATGCACACGCAAACAGACACACATGCGAACCTACACATGCATACGCACACGCACATGAATATGCACACGCATACGCATACGCACATGCACACACACATGTACAAGCACACGCTCCTTTGACACTATTTAGATATTGATCCTGACAGTATTGATCATATTTTGGATATTATTATGTTTTGAAGTAGTATGATGTATCAGGGATTATTATGGACATTATTATGTTTTGATTAGTATGATGGTTAGATATTAGATCCTGGATTAGTATTGATCTGGATTCAGTTATTATGCTTGATGATCATGGAGACATTATTATTATTATGTGGATGATGACATACTAGTTGACATGGACAGGTTATTGATGTTGATTTTAGACGTGTGACATTGGTATTATGAATAGCTCTAGTGTAGAGATCTATTGGATGATGATATAGTTGCAAATTGAATTTTAATTGATAAAAGTTAAAATCTTGATATTGTTGTGATTTGGATTTAATATTTATATATCATATGGATGTTCTGATATGGCCACGAGGCCGAAGGAGGTATTTTGTATTTTGCAGGCACAACAATGTCGGGGGACTGGAGACTAATCATATTGGAATTTGGTGTGAAATCAAAAAGGGTCACCATGACAACTGTGTTTGATTTGTGTGTTGTGTTGTGTTAGGATTTCCCATGGGGGGATTTCAATTATTGTGACCGTGGGGCATATATGTGTTTTATTATGTATTCCCTTTTTAATTATTGTTGTATGTATTTTATTTGTAATGTGCTCTTTATTTTAATTATTCTAATGTGATAGTTAAATGTGTGAAGTCATATAGTTAAATTTTAATTAAATTAATTGAGAGGTGGAATGTAAGGAAATAATTATAATGTCTTGATTAATAATTAAATTTGATTTATATTATGTATAACCATATGATAGATAAATAAATCTTTATGTCAATACATGTAATAAATAGAGTCATAGACATTAATGCATGTGTAAGAGGATGTAAGAGTTGTGTAAGTGAAATGATGGATTGTTTAAATCAAATTTTGGGGTATAGAACACTCCATCCACCTTGAAACTCGGATTTGGTCTTAGGAGCCTAAATTAGAGCTCAAAAACCTCCACCAACCATTGTAACATCCCCATTTTAAAACACCAGAACAAGGGAAAATTTTTTTTTTTTTTTTTTTTTAAATAACGTTCTCTGTTATGAATTATAAAATTCAAACACATGTTCGAGATTTAGTAATTGTTCTCTGCCCAAACCAGCACAGTTTGGATCATACAATTTCTTTCAAAAACGAATGTTCCCTGTTCACATATTTACAATATGGAACACACATTCAATGCCATTCAATCTTATAACAGATTCTATATGCTGCTGTAAATGACTCAATGAACTACCGATCCTTCCATTTTCATGGCTCAGAGTTTCAACGATCCTTCATTTCATGACTTGGCAATAACCGATCCTTCATGTACATGACTCGGAAACAACCGATCCTTCATGTTTATTTATGCATAGTATATTTTATATACTTGTTCTCATAACCTTCCCCGGTTATCGAAGTGATCCATTTAAGAAGCCTATCTGAATATATTTTACTGATATTCATCTGACATCCTGCATCTTAAATTAAGTGATAAGGACAACGCAACCAGCAATTGCGATAAATTGGCCAAAGATTTTCACATGCTTTGCATGATCATATTCCTGAATGTGATACACATCTACGGAATACGTCCTTCACTTCACTTCACCTGTTATCTAGAATGGTCTTTCCTGGTTCCTACCAGTCCTCATCGTTTAAGTTCCATTTTAAACTTTCGATACCAGCCAGTAATATGAGCGGGTATAGGAAGGTACTCTGTATACCAGATCATACCCTATCTCCACCCCAGCTAAGATCTACACTTGCAGCCTATGTATTCTCAATGTTTTAATTCGGGAGGGCATTGCTATATGTCAGCTACAACATTGTGTCGTCATGAAGACCCCGTCTTCATGAAGACACCTTGCTGTAGCTGGCGTATGCCAATGTCCTGCAGAATTCTCCCAACGAGAATACACATCCTGCCCAAGTGACTTAGCCACGAGTTAATAGTTTAAGCAATTTTCAGCATCCACGCTGATCCCTTGATCCTCGTTTCCGTTGCAGTTGTATATATATCTAAGAGGGACTAAGCTGTCCATTAGTTCGTTATGTATCATCTCCTTCGTATCGAAGAGCTACATTTCCTTACTTGGTTTATTTCTTAATCGTTAGATTAAGCAGTCCGTACCGATGGACATAATAAGTTTAACCTATTAAACTTAACCAAGATGTTTCCAACTGCAACATATTTCAGAATATTAGCTTATTAGACGTCATTCAAACGAGGTCTAATCCTTGAGAAATGAATTCATTTATTTCCCTTCAACGTTATATAGTTAAGGATCATTAGTTATGGATATATGTATCCAATAACCTTTATTCTGAATTTTATCAAACGGGATCATTAATGAGGTTTGAAACGAAGTTCAAATACTCCCAGCTTAAATTGATATTCCTTAGCTCCTAAGCTAATCCTGAATACCTTCTGATTATAAAATCATATTCCTCTTAATTCTTTTTAATGTCAATTCAAAATTCATCTTTACCCAAGTATGAATTAATTGCATTGTTCAACTTAAAGGTTGTATTTAAGTAAGAATAAATATTAGTTTCAATTCAACATCCATCCAAGGATAATGAAACAATTCCAAATCAGGAAATAACACCATATTTCCAATTTAAACAGCAATATCAAACTGATATAATTATTTAAAATATCACACTTGTAACTGTATTCAATATTTCAAGTCATAACTTGTACATTGCCAATCCAACTGATTGGGTATAGTTTTTACAAAGCATCCATACAACTCATGGGCAGAAGAATATATTTTCTTCTTTTACAATTCCTCAAGAGGAATAAAAGCAACAGTTACAATTTAATTTATATTTTTATCAAGAGGCATCAGAAGACAGCCAAGTCTTCATTCTAATCAAATTCCATCTGTAAAATGAATTGCACGGGTCAGTTCAATGAACTGAGCACATTAAGCACTTATCCTTAAAATAAGATGCTTTAGCTAACTGTTTCAATAAAAGAACCCTGCTTTTATGAAACGACAGCAAAACATCAATCAAGAAAAGTCACAAAAGAGAAATCAGCATAACAACTGAACCATCAAAAAATATCATCACAATCAGCCGAGGGACTGCTGTCTCGTTTCCACATAATCATTGTAAGTATCAATTTACAATATTTGTAACGTTAGGAATACAAGTAGTTTGCTGCCTATATAGCATACAGTTATCCTTTTCACGCCTTTCATTAATAACAAATGCAAAGGATGAAACTAACTGAATATAAATCCATTACTTTCCTTTCCGTTCATGAAGCATGTTAACTTTAAGGCATTCAAGTACAAACAAGAAAGCGAACAACAATGCACATAGTAGCTCTCATCTAAGCACTATAATTTTCTTCATTCACGAATTCCAGGTTCCCAACCGAACGAAAGAAGAAAGATCATTTTCCTAAAACATTAATTCATATCTCTATTTCTTTCCACATGACTGTCCTAACAATGGAATCCAAACGAAAGATCAAATCCAAAATAACAGTTCAGAGTGAAACTTACAAAATCCACTCGGAATTCACCTTCTGGCAGTGAGAATAGTTTCATTTATAAACAGCTTTAAAATGAAATCAAGAAGAATTCATCATCCATATCCATATTTCTTTTGAATCAGGCTCATATAAAGATCCGAAACAGATTAGTACAACATTCGGTACATCCGAGATCAAAATATAAGGTTACATACCATGTATTTGTCATAATAAAGAAAATCGTATTTCTTTCGCTTGCATACTAAACAGAAACAGTATTTCAATCATGCAATCACTTAATCACATAATGATCTAATTCTTAGTAACGTACCCCGTTCAGAATAATATTTATTCATTACTGTTACCTACAGCAATCCATTATTCTCATGACGATGAATTTCATCGGGTTAGAACAACAGGCAGAAAACCAAAGAATTCATTCTCTTTTCATTTCACTATGAAACACCATTTGCTCAAACGAAATCAAACACCTAATCCGTGTTCATCTCAAACAAGACAGCTTATTATAAGGATTACAGAACAGTCGTTCGTATTGAAAACAACTCTAAAGCCTGTACCGTTCAATCCAATATCACAAACAACTCATATTCAACTGTCCATACTTCTATAAGAGCAAACCCGAACCAGGTGTTAATTGCATGAGCTCAGTACAGCTAGAGTAAACTCAGAAAACAAATTAGATCCCAATTTTTTTTCCATTTATTTCCACAAAGATCAAATCAAGTTCGCACTTTCCAGATAGTTCAACCAGAATGACAAACCTCAACCTTAAAACGCAATGAAATCCATTTTTCTATTACAGTAAATAGAAATATAATCATTCTTTGCATAGAATTCAACCAAGTGGAAACTGTGTCAGCAGTCCGTATAAGAAGGCCAACAGAATTTATATAACACAGTGAGATCACCTTACTCTTTCAACAAGGAGAAACAAATTCCAGAGATAACTTTAAGAAGGAAAACAGTTATCTTTTACCCTATTTCACGAATACCCAATACGTAATCGCTTAGTTCCTACTCAAGAAAAGGTACAGAAATGATATTATGGATTAAACTCCCTATGGTTCGAGTTCAATTACTCACAGTAAACTCGAATGCCACTTCCATCCAAAACCCAAACAGTACAAGAAGAAGGATCTACTTTCTTTAAAGAAAATTCTATAAGAACTACTTCATCAATCATTATTCTCTTCCTTTCCGTTTGTTAACAATAAACGGTTGTTCAAAAGTGGAAACAACTCATAAAAAGAAAGTGTACAGTCACAATATATATATACATATATATATATATATTCAATAAATTTTCCATTACTGTCAAACGTCCAGCACACGGGAAGATACATCATTCAAAAATTACAAGACAATAAAACTCAGCAGCCAAAACAATATTTCCATATTGTTTCCAAAATGACAGCAAGATTCAATGAAACCCATTTCATAGGAGTATATATGCGGCTGTTTCTCCTCTTGTCTCTTTTTGTTTTCATGCAAGGACAGTTCCTCATATAACAGCAAGAAAAGATTGCATTTAAAGAAACAATTTCACCATAAGGGCGATTGCACAGTCTATTCCATTTTCGAACAACACGAACAGTGAAAGGAATATCCACATTTCAAACCATTTATACAGTCTACCATCAATACTGAAAATCATTTCCAACATGATTCGAGCAAGAACAGATCAAAGGCCGAGCAACCAGAAGCAAACCTTCTTATCATTTTCCAAAGAAAAGAAGCAAGAACCAACAAAAATCCATTTCCAAATCAACTCAACAACAATCATGCAATCCCAACCCAAGAGCAGGGTTGTTTTAATGAAACATTTAAATCAAGCAAAGATTTTAAAGAGAAGGGCTTAACATGCCTGAGATTCTCTCTTTTCCAGAACTCGAAGAAAGCATTCGTTTTGCCGCGTTTTTCTTCCACAACGGCAACACGATATTCCCATCACTTTCTTCCTTCTTCTTGGCTGATCAACAGCCTCAAAACTTCCAAGAAAATGTCGAATGCAAGAGCTGGTTCGACTGAACCAGACCAAAGAAACCAAATGCAGAGCAACTTTGGCCAAAAGCTCGAATCAACAAAAAAATGAAAGATCAAAATTCCTTCATACTCTTTCCAAGGCGAGCTGGTCGCGAGGACCAAAAACCATTAATGCATTAAAGGCTTTGCCTTTTTCCTTACTTTCCGCGCCACCGCCACTTGAGTTGGCGAATTCCAAATTTCAAAATTTCCAAGAAAAACTGAACTTGGCTCCATTCCTAAATGGATGCCTCTAGTTCTTTACCTGTCCCGCCAAAAATGGCGCTGTCCACGTAGGGGCGGTTTAATAAATTCCAATGAATGCCCTTTCCATCCTTATCCCTTTCCTCCCAAGGGTCTGCGTACCCCTTAGTTTAGGATTAGTTTAGGTTACATAACTCATTCGACCTAGGTCTTAGTTAAACCTTAGGTTTTAGAATTTAGATTTATTTTTCCCTCTTTTTTTTTTGTAATTTAAAAATCCACTTAGGATAGTAGTGTAGGATGTATGTTAGGTCTTAGGGTTAGTTTAGGTTTAATTCACACTAACCACTAACACTAACAACTTCCTTCCAGCCCCTTACTAACATTCACGTTAACGCAGAGCAGGACGTTCCGTCCTTCAGATTACATGCCAAGGCCACCCGTGTCTAGGCGTTTCTCGCCCCACGAGGTCCCAAATTCGACAGTACAGGGTTCAAGAATCGAACCCCTGTCGTTGGCATTTTCGTGCTAGCTATTCACACCTGTAATCAGACGCTGCACGCTTATAATAATCCTAGTCCAGTTCAAGTGTGAATTAACACAGAAAACACAAGAGGACCTCAGCATACTTGAATTAATGGAATTGATTCAGGGTATGCTGTCAATCAGCACAAGAGCAAGCAATTATACGACAATCTGTCGTCACATCAGCAATCATACAAGTACAATATTTGTCTGTCCCATGCAATAAGCCACAGTATGCAAGAATCCAGATTAGCAACACATTCTCTTAAGATCAAAACATATCTTAACATGTTTGCTTTCATTCCAAGAGCCATAACAGTATGTAAAACATTCACCAAGTTAGCATACAAAATCAGAGTGTTACACTTTTTGATTCCTGTATAGGTAAAACCAACTCACCATGATGAAAATTTGATGTAAGAAGATATTTAGAAAGGGCTCTTAGATAGTTTCTCCAAAAGAAATGGATTACTTCTAGTTTTCCTCCTGAAAATTCTTCTTTCTCTCTCTAAAAATCTCAACAGGCCTTTTAAAATGCTTCAAAATTACAACTTATACCCTATACCAACTTTGATCCTTACATCCCAAGCAAAGAATATGCTCCAAGGATAAAATTTGTTACAAAACCCTATCCATTTCATGAAAAATGATATTAGGCGAGCTGACAAGGTGAGATCCCATGCAAGTTTCTGGGTAAGTTATCAAGCAGATCCCAAGTGAGTTTTTGGACGAGCTGCTTGACAAGCTCCCAGGTGAGCTCAAGTTGAGATTCTTGGTGAGCTCTTAGGAAAGCTCAAGGTGAGCTAGCATGGTGAGCTATTAGGTGAGATCCCAGGTGTGTTTTTAGGAAAGCTCAACTCGAGCTGCTTGTCGATCTCCTGGGTGAGCTGCTTGTCAAGCTCCCAACTGAGCTCCTAGGTGAGCTACTAAGTGAGCTCTCAGGTGAGCTCAAAGGTGATCTTGTCAGTAATATTTTAGGTGAGCTTACATGTGAGCTACTATATGAGCTCAAGGGGAGGTCAAGGTGAGTGGCAAGGTGAGCTATCAGGTGAGCTCCCAGGTAAGAGCTCAGAGCCTACCGGTACGACTATATGTTGTCGTGGTGGGATAGGTGGTGGTAGTCCAGCTGGTCCAGCACCTCCTGCTCCTCCTGGCTGAACCATGGCTCCAAATCTCCTCAGCTGGGTCCTCAACCAATCAAACTCTGCCTCCTGATCGCTGGGGTCTACCTACCACTCACTCCTCCACTCAAATAATGCCAGCTCAGCCCATAAACTCAACAAAATCACTTCACACCTCAGACAAGAAAAATTTGGGTGCTTAAATTCACAAAGTGACAATGATAGGTCGTATTTTTATTTTTATAGGTTTTGACCTATAACCGATACCAGTTATTTTGCACCCTAGAATACCGGTATCGGTCTCCTAACCGATATCGGTCACACATAACCGCTATTGGTTATTTACTTCCTTCACCTAACTCCTGCCCTTAGCCACCAATCTCCACTTTTCCCCCATCACCTACCCCTGGCTTTGCTGACTGAGCCTTATTTTGACCCCAATCAGGCTCGACCCAAGGCCGCAACCAACCAATCAGGCCCGACCCACGGCCGCAACCACCCAATCCGGCCCGACCCAAAGCCGCAGCCAACCAATCCGGCCCGACCCAAGGCCACAACCAACCATCAGGCCCGACCCAAGGCCGCAACCAACCATTAGGCTTGACCTAAGGCCGCAACCACCTAATCAGGCCCGACCCAACGCCGCAACCACCCAATCCGGCCCGACCCAAGGCCGCAACCAACCATTACGCCCGACCCAAGGTCGCAACCAACCTTTAGGCCCGACCCAAGGCCGCAACCAACCATTAGGCCTGACCCAAGGCCGCAAACACTTAATCAGGCCCGACCCAATGCCGCAACCACCCAATCCGGCCCAACCCAAGGCCGCACCCCACCAATCAGACCCGACCCAAGGCCCTCACTCATCAATCGGCCCGACGCATGGCCGCACCAATTAAGTACCTCTCCCAAAACCCACAAATTACAATTTTATCCACCCATCATGTAGCTTTTTGTTCAATCAAGCTCACTTGTTCGTGTTTTAGCATGATTAGGGTACTTGACTTGATCAGTCGACCAACTTTGCCTAGACTGAGACCGTGACGTTTATCTCAACCAAACCAACCATTGGGTGCTGCCGAACATGCCTAAACTTTCCTGTACCTTACCCGTTATATCCCCTGGAGCTACTTCCTATACCTTGGATACCAGGATTATATCACCCTTGTTTGGATAAACTATCGCCTTTTCCTATGAATTCCTTGTTTGCTCTTCAAATCATGTACCCTGGTCGCACTACTACATTTCAACGTGTGTCTGCTTCCTTGAACTTACCCCACCATCTTACCATCATCTCAACACCATTCACCCTTTATCAACCCTATCCCTGATTTCACGTCGCCTCAATCTGTGATAGATTTGAGGGGGATTACCTATACCCTTAACAGGAGTAACACTTCTTATTATTGTTAGTGCAGCTTTACAAGACAAGCTACACGGCAACAAGGGGCTAATGTAGACACCAAATTTGTGTCTTACGACACCCTGTGCCCTGCATCTCATTTCGCAACCTAACCTCACCACCTAAACCTTGCACAATTATTTATTAATTACCTTATAATTAATAAATCCACATTTTCAAACCTGCCACCTCATTTTGCCACCTCATCATGACCTAGCCCTATTCCTAAACTAACCTAATTAAGACCTATAACTTGGTCTACATCCACACCCATGACTAATTACCCCTCACCCGCACCAAAACCAACCTAATAATGACTTGACCAAGCCCACAACTAATCCCTCGGGAGAAAAGGAGGGAAAGTTGGCTATTTTACTAAAAATAGCCCACTTTGACTTAACCGACATCGGTTCCTACTCGACCGCCGTCAGTTACGTAACCGCCATCGGTTCCCTGTAAATGACCTCCCCCAGCCAAAAACAAGGGATCTGGAATTCATTTGAAGGATTAAAAAAATTCACTTGGCAGGGCAGAGACAAGTGAAGAAAAGAGAAGAGCATCGAGCTGAAGACTGCAACTGAGCCACTGGATTGCTGTCACCCCCATTCAAGCATTGGAAAAGACTAAGGATAGCTTCATTAGCTCATTTTCCAATACTAGATCATCCCAACTGAGCCTTACTGTCACTACCACATTCCTTGGACCTGAATCTTCATCAAGGACGAGTAAGTAGTGTCTGGTATGTTTCTAAGCACCATTTCTTGAGCCTTTTGATTGATAGTAATTATAAGCTCACTCCTAGATCTACTACCTGCCAACACCCTGCACTTAACCTTCATCCATACATCCTTGTATTGCCCGGAAGACAGTTTTATCACACTCTGAGTCTTCCCCGTCATCTCACTATTCCCCTCAACCATCCACCAGTCTTAATAACCCCACAATCACCCTACAACCAACCTCTATCCAGAAGTGCCTAGATTACTGACCCTATCGGTGTTGGTTATCCTCTACCGGCAGCGGTTCTCTAACCGCATTCGGTTATCCAGTGACCAGCATCGGTCACTGTGACTTATACCCAAAACCTTCCTCTCACCTATTTGTCTCCTAACAACCTCAGATCCAGTCTGGTTTATCCCTGTAACTCGACCTGAACGTATCAACGACCATTGACCAAACAAACAATGTGATGTTTTATTATCGGTAGTTTAGTCTCTATTGCTTGGTAACGAGGTACCTAAATCGTGATTTCACAATAGCTTCTTTATTATCATTTTGTGTTAATTCGTATTAAAAGGGGAACTGACCACCTTTGAAAGGAAGTCTAATATTTCCTGGGCCCAAGGCAGTTCCCTCATTTATTGTCTAACTAAAATATGGTGGTCTTGTATTCTTACTTGTAGGTAGTCCTTCCCAGACAAAAAGGAGTTCTTCGCAATCGATCTGATCTCTCTCTATGGTACGCGCACACACTCTATTCTAGGAACAGAAGCATTATGTGCGAAACAATTGATCAAGGAAAAGATCATGCATTTATTTTTCATAGCACTCAAGACAAAATCCCTTCTACGCACAGTGATCGAGATAGTTATAGGTGAAGGATTTGTTATAGAGGAAATCAAAGCCATTGGTGTATAATTTAGTATGGGATTGATTATCAACATGAGAGGAAGGGTGATTGATGCCACCGTAAAAAATATTGGTATTCAAATGAGGTGGACCAAAGGAGATGATATCCCCAATGTTAGGTTGGTACATGAGAGCTTTGTTAGGTATTCCGAATCGATTGTGTGTGGGGAGAGAATTAAGATTGAGGAGTTGATACTCTACCAGTGAGAGAAGTTACATCAAGATGTCGAGAGATTCATCATTGGTTAACTTAGATGTAGATGTGGATGAACTAGTGGATGCTTCAGAAGATGAGCGTCACTTGGGGATTAACACGCCATTTGGATGATAGGTCATGTAGCATGCTTTGAAGGAAGGAAGATAGACAGGAGTGTGTGGCTTTTCCCGGACTGCTCATACTTAAGGAAATGATGAAGAGTGGATGGGACACTGTGCATAACGTGAATCCATGGGCATCCAAACAAGATGTTATATTGGAATTACTCTTCTACAATGTAGAAGAGTTAATGGAGGATTTTTTCACCAACATGGATAGGAAGGATGACTATTCGTAAGGAAGGGGAAACATCGTAGTTAAAGGCTCAAAGGACTGTGGGTGATTGGGTGATAATAGTGTCGAGAAGCTTGAGTTGATTGAAGGTGTGAGATGAGATGATGTTGATGCTAGCACCATTATCAATCATGGATTGCAAGATGAAGGTATTGTTGATACAAATAGTCATAAAGAGGGAAAGGTCATGATATTCAGGTAGAATGTCAAGGATTTCAAAATCATTGAAGGCTATGATGAAAAAAGTTGTAAGAGCTCCAATGAGTGCTATGATAGGTTGAGATTCATCAGTTGTGATTGGGATGCATTATAAAGCTTCAATGAGAGCCTATCAATGGTGAAGGGAGATTTGGATAAGCTCATAGAGGTACATTTTGGTGGGAGCATGATGTCGTTATTTCATAATGAATTGTTTAATAGCAGTAGGATTTTGAGCTATTGAAGTGGCTAAAATAAATACCTTAGCCTTGGTTGAAGAGGGAGGAGGGGTAGATTTTCTGGGAGGAACAACAATGACAACTCTAGGTTTTAGTTGGGTAGATGGTTGAGAATCATGAGGGTGAGAGAAATTGGTGACATGAATGACATTTATGAAAAGAGGGGGACCCTCTTTAAAAGGGATAGAATTCGATGGTGGTATTGGAGATGTAGATGGAGGGCTAGATTTGAATGCCTTGGGGGTTGGGGATTTGGTTTGAGGGTTGTTCCTGGGTGTGGATGAGCTAGTGGATAGAAGAGGGTGGTCTTCTTCAATGAGAATATCATCTTCCTCTATGAGGTTGTTGATGAGGGTTTGGAGAGCCTTGCAGTGCTCTGTGTCATGCCCAAGGACATGATGATAGGAAAAAAAAAATTTGTAATCAAACCACGTGGGATTCCACCCACTTGAATCAAAGGACTTGATGGGGGGAAGAGTGATCACAGATGCTAGGATAAGGCGATGAAGGATTTTGGTGTAAGACCCAATAGGGGTTTTAAAAGAGGGGGTTCATGGATTGCAGATTGATTTGATTTGGGAAAGGATGAAGGATAATCAGTGCCTTACTCTTGCGAGGTCTTATAGGCCCCTTGGATTCATATTTAAATTTAGAAATGGTAGTAGATGATTTTGATTCAAATTTGGAGGTGATGGGGGATTTGGATGAAGGTCATGGTCCCAAAAAATATGGCCGATGTCCTAAGATGGATGATTGGGTAGTAGGTTGTTTAGATTGATGGGTATCTAAAGAGGAAGCTTTAATTTCTTGAGTGGATGAGTAAGAGATTTTTTGATAGGGGCACCAAGGTTTTTTAGATGTTCATCGTGATTTTTTTCCCTTAACAGGGATAACAATGATTCCAACGGTGGATTCTCCTTTGATGGTAGGATCAGATGGTTTGGATGTGGGTTGTGTCATAGATATGATGATTGTGGATGGGGATGGTTCTTGGATAACACGATTGGTAGTGTAGACACCCAAAATTTGGTCACAACCCTCTAAGCCCCTTTCAATTAACATACCCCTTACCATGACATCTTGCACATATTTTTATTAATCTAATTACCTATATTAGATTAATTATTACCTCACCCCTCCACCTCACCTTGGACCCATTCCAAGGGAATTTAACACCTAAGACTAAGTCATCACTTCCCCTAACTAATTGAGACTTCTTTCTAAACCTTTTATTTATTGGCCAACTACCTCTCCCATAAATTTTGCATGTGATTAAATGAGAATCAAGACTCCTAACCCATTTCCATTCTTAACCCATGACCAAAAAGGGAGATCAATATGATATTTTTAGAAAATAAGGCTATTTATCCCTAACCGATGTTGGTTATTCCTTGGTCGGCACCGGTCAAGGAACCGCCATCGGTTCCTTTAAATAAGGATTTTATAACTCTTTACCTCGGGTTCTTCCATTTTGGATTTTGACTTTGGGTTGGTATTCTTAGCTCTCCCATCTAGGGCATTCAATCGATTATGACTAACTAGTCAACAGAGCACCAGAGCAACTACATCTTCACTAGCAAATCAACCTACTGACACCAGAGCCTAAAATCATTCACACAGAGGAAGGAACTCAACCTTCGTTTTGTCTACTGCACTAGATCTCAGACCCATCTCTCCTATGCACACCTACCAACCACCACCATCTACAACCTCCAGATCTCTAGATAAGTATTCTTAATATATTTTTTAAGTTTCATTAGCTTTGGTATTAGATCTCATTTATCTCTTTCTATTCACCTCGATTCCTCTCCCAAATACCATCTATCATTCCATTTACCCAACACCCTACCAACCTAGAACCTATCTCTATCCTTCTAACCACCCCTTTTACCCCACTGGTTACCTTCACCTAAATCACTAACCCTATCCTAAGCCTTCCACAATACTCTATGTTCAATCACAAAGAACCCAAACCAACCTCATTTCACCTTGGCACCTAATTGTCCCCTACCGTGATTCGGTTAGCCAACTGATCCTAGCTATATAAGTAGTTACCAACATTGGTTCCCCAACTGGCATTGGTCTTTGTGTTTGATATTTTCCCCTAGACCAACAAATCTTATTCACCTCACCCAAAACCTCCTCAAAACCTTCCATAACTTCACCAATGACCTCCATAATACCTTCTACTACACGTACTAGACCCTGTCATATCTAACCACCCTCTTCCTAGATTTAATCTTATATTCTTTATTTAGATTAGATTTAGAGTTTATTGTACTTGTGTGAGATACCAAAATCATATAACTATAATAGGACCTTCTATTTCATGCTATTTATCTGCATTAATTTGTATTTAAACTTGGATTGACAACCTTCGTAGAAGTACCCTACTTCTCGGTTCTAGCAGATGTTAGGAAATCCACCAACCTATGATATTAATTCTATTTTTTGGTCTTGCTTTGCTTTCTCAGGTAGTCCTTCCTAGACAAAAAATCAGTTCTCTACAATCGAGCCTAGTCTTCAATGGTTTTCAACCTCTTCACGACCTCTAGGTATTCCTCATGTACCTTAAGCCTTCTACCTTATTTAAATCATTTTGTCATACAGTACTTCCTTATTGGTGAAACATTTTTGCGCACCCGGTGGGACCCTCATCATTTTTGGGTTCTTTATATTCATTTAGGATTGCATGTTCTACTTGTTTTCTTTCTAAAATCTTCACTAAATCTCTCCTTGGTAACATTCAGATTCTTCTATTTTCTCTAAAAGTCACATTTCATTTAGTGTAAATTAAAATGAATCATTCTTTCATCTTTCTTTCTTGCATTAGTGAAAGAAATATTCTTATTCCTATTCACTATTGCTTTCATCCAATCTCAATCTTTTGATTTGGATTTAAAATTGGTTGCATTGCATCCTGTGTATTCTTGCATTTAGCTCACATAGTCTAATTAGCAATCAAATATAATGGAGGTCATGACCAGTTCATGATTGGGTAATTAAGCATAGTCCACTTTTGCACACACTTTTCCAAATCACTCAAACAAACAACACATTTCTTAAACATTCCCCAAATCCTAGGAAGAATCTATCAAGGATTTAAACATCTCATTGATAGTGGGCCCCGACCGGTGTTCTAGACTAGATTGTCATATCAGAGCTCTGGACCTCACATACCGAAAGGTATATCGAGGATGCCCCATACTAAAAAATTTCTTGAAACCATCCTTAGTTGGCTTCTAGGTACCTTGTATCCACTCCTTTCTATATATTCATAGTTAGTCCTAAGGCTTAAGCCATCAAAACACTAAAATCTTACTCCTAGGATAACATGTTTGTTAGATTTTTCTTGTTGGATTTATGAACTTCTTTCTTGTCTTATGCTATTTGAGGTGTGAGATCGTATTTCATCACATTTATTTATTTTTCACACTCGGCCATCACAATCAATTAATTCTGATTTTCTGAGTGTATTAGAATAGAATAGAATTGATATACACAACCCAGTTCTTAGCTTCTTTCAACCAAAATCTTTCTTGGAAATTTCAAATTTCTTCATTTTCATAGTAACTGATCAGTTACATCTCCTACCGACATCATAGTTTAGCAATTGATTTCGGTTTTCATTTAATGACACCGGTTCACTGACTGGTATCGGTCTCTGTGTTTTTGATTTTCTGTCAAAAATAGTAAGCTAATTTCACCTTCCACACATTTTCAAAAAGTTTGTTTATGAGTTTCTGTCATTTTTACAGAGCCCAAAGTACCTATTTTTCCATCCTTCCGTATGGTTTGGAATCACCGACAGGTGCGAGATCTTACTTTCCATGCAAGTTTTCTACCTTTTCCTTTTAGCCCTTTTCCCACCTTCCATTTCTTCACCAATGGATCCTAATTCTCCTGCGAATGTACCTGTAGGTGATGAGGAATTCACTATATTCCTTGATCATAACACCGAAGGCCTTGCAACACTACCTTACTACTTCTTCTACCCATGACTCATCAGGTCAGCCCCTCTATGGAATGCCCACTTCCATGCCCACCATTTCTATCATCTCTACCATATCGAGGAATGCTAATGTGGCCACCCAAATTACTCTACCGTTTCCTACTCCTGTTTCACAACAACCTACTTCTCACATAACCTCTACATCCTTGACATCTTCTCTCCATACTGACATCTGTACAATACCCATATCCACTTCCCCTATTATATCATCGTTAGTACCTTATGTACATATTCTTACACAACCGCCAATTGCATTGACCTCTTCCACTCCATTTCAGAATTTGGTGGTCTCTATTCCCCAAACTCTTCCACCCATCACCATGAGGATATTTCTCACAAGATCCTCCTACTTCCACCTTACCTCAAACAAAACCCATTGCCTAAATTCACATATTCAGGGTATATTCCCTCTTTGTCCACTACTTCCTACATACCTATGTCTCAATTCATGTACTCGAAACCACCACATATTGGTGTTCCTTTTACGACCCATTCATCTTATCAAGCCCCTTATACCTCAGGGGCATCCCTCAATCAAACCCCACAATGGATCTCATTAAAATGATGATGGATAAAATGCAGATGCTTGAGGCCTCAGTTTCTGGGTCCCATAATGTCTTAACATATGATGATATTTGTAACAACCCATCCATCCCTCTATACCTATTCATCCATATCCAGCGCAATGGGAGCTACCTAAATTCAACCATTTCAATAGTAAGGAAGACCCACAACAACACTTGCGTTCATTTAGACACATGCTTGTTACCTAATAGGCCATGATGATGTCTTGCTCCTTAAAACCTTTCCCATGTCCTTGTCGGGACCCACCTTAGACTGGTATAGTACTTTTCCCAAGCACTCGATCTTTTCCTTTAATCAATGATGCAAACCTTTCTTGATCACTTTTTGATAAACATTTCTAAAAAGGTCTCTATCAAAGATTTATATTCTATTCATCAATATGATGACGAGTCTATCATTGATTTCATCGCATGGTGGTGAAGTCTAATCAATCAACTTTCCTTCTCTCTCCCATAGCCTGAGCTCATAGAGTTGTTTACGAGGGCATGTGCTAGACTTATTTCCTCAAATCTTCAAGTCAAAACATTTCGTACGTTTGACGAGGCTTTTACCATGGATAGGAATCTAGAGATCCACACCCTTGAAGAAGATAAACTAAAATTACGTAACAAAAACACCACCTTCAAATCAAATGATTCTTCTTCCAAACCACCCAACAACCATCCCAAGCCAAAAGGATTTGATAACATGGCAGTTCTAATGCAAGGTTGGTCCCTTATCATCCAACTAATCAATCTAAACCTCCTTCGAATCTCTCACCAGTGTAAAATTTTCAATATCAGTATGAACAAAAGAGTTACACTCCCATTGGGGAGCCTTATTCTTCTTGTATTATAAAATTTATTAAAGGATAGGAGCCATCACTCTTCCTCCCATCAAACCACATACTGGTTTTGATCCTTCTCGCCCCACACCAGCTTGGTATAAATAAAATGAATTTTGTAATTACCACCGCGTAAGAGGACATAGTGACACAAATTGTAAAACCTTTAAAAACATTGTGTAAGGAATGTTAGATAGTGGTGATCTCATCCTTGACAACCCTAACATGCTTGCTAATGCAAACTTGGAAATTTTCATAAAACCTTTTCCTAACCATGTTCCTTCATCAAATCACTTATAACCTAGCAAGATGTCTAAAGAAGAAACCAATGTACATGTGGTTCATGTAGTCTTCAATACAGTATATGATCCTTCTATCTAGTCTCCTCCTATAACATCTATTGAGGAAATATTTACATGAAATCCTCTACCCATAGAGGATCCCACCTCACCTATTCCTTTAACCATGGAGGTACCCACCTCACCTGTTCCTTTACCCATAGAGGAACCCACCTCACTTGTTCCTTTACACAAAGAGGAACCCACCTCACTTATGTTCTTTACCCACGGAGGAACCCACCTTACATGGAACCCACCTTCCTTTACCCATAGAGGAACCCACCTTATCATCCTCTCTACCCATAGAGGAGTCTACATTACCCACTTTTCCTTCTCCTCAACCCATAAAGGATCCAATTTTATCTACTCTTCCTATTGGTGATACCTCTCTGAAGGTCTTCAAAGATCTCATCGCTCTTCTTACCTCACTCTTACCCACCAAGTCAAAGGCTAAGACCTTCCCTATCTCACGGGCCTCAGAGTTCTTCATGGGATTTAACACCAAGTCATCATCCTCTTCATCTACTCCAAAACCATTCTCTCATTTGGTTGACCTACTTGGAGTACGTCGATTACACTACCCTCTGGGGATGCCTTAGAATCCCCATTTCCACACAAATGCAAATGTCCTCCCCTAATACCTCGACCATATATCCAAAGATCTTCAAAATGACTAAGGATATTATGCCCTGAACCGGTGGTATTAGCCCCTTCTTCATCAACACCCCTCCACTCAGGCCTCCATCTACTCAAAAACCTACTACCACCTTAGGGGTTTTACCAGTACCAAGTCTATTACACCCCCCTGTGAAGCTAGACTTGTCAACTTCTTCACCACCAATCACAAAATCTACTCCGACACCTAAAAGGAAGACCCAACCTCTTAGGGCTCACACCCTTGGTATCCCCCACACCTTCTCACTCACCTTCACCTCTGTCGTCGATATTGGGCCCACATCCTTCAACCTTGGTTAACCTACCCCTTTACCAAGGAAAACAAAAGTGTGACAACCTATATCCTTTCCTTCACCTTCCATTCTGCCCACACCTTCTTCATTACCTTTACCCTCACTCTTGCCAACACCCACACTTTTGCCTTGGCTTACTCAGATACCTACACCTTCTAAGTCTCCTTCGCCCTCACACATGTTATTCCTCCACCTTTACCCAAGAAGGCGCAACCTAAACCCAAACCTTCACTACCTACCAAAAAATTAGTTACACCAACACGATCTCTCACCTCACCTCCCTCACAAAGGTCACCTACCCCTTCACCCAAGACAACCTTGACCTCTCATTGTGATCCTTTGGCAGGATCCTACTCTAACATCCTTTCTCAGTTGTTAGAGACATCTGCTATATCACTTCCACCTATCAAGCCTTATGATCCTCTCAAACCTAAACCAATAGGGTTTGATGACACAAATTTTTTCGCTTATCATCACTCACCAAGGCATGATGTCGAGAGTTGTAAGGCTCTTAAAACCATTCTCCTTCATCTTTGTGATTCTAATGGTCTCTTCGAAGAAGATGATCTGTTGGAGGAGGATTCCATTCTTTCTTCACCCATTTCCACACAACCTAGTCCCAAACCCATTCTACAATATTTACCTTCACATCCACCTAGGGATAAAGGTAAGCCTAAACAACCCTCTTTTCCTCCTCCTATCTTTGAAATTAACATGGTGTGTGTAGCCACTCGGTCACAACATGTGAAAAAGACAAAGGAAAGGAAAAATTTGGTAACCCTTCTAGTTCACCTTCACCTACCATTACACTTGCACCTCCCCCTAAGATAACCATCCTTGGGTTGGCATCACCTACTTCTTCTAGGGTTACACATCATTCAATGATCAAACAACTTCACCAGTCCCCATTGAAGATGTCTTTATATGACTTGATTCAAACTTTTGATTCTCATCGTCATGCCCTCATTGAGGTCCTACAATCCATTGAGGTTCCACCCAATGACACTTCACCTATCACCATGCCCTCATTACCCCTCATCAGATTGCTTCCATTAATTTCTCCAAATTAGATATTTCCCCTTCACAACCTGATGATCCTGATCCTGCTCTTTTCATCTCCGCTTACATTAATGATATTCACGTTAAACGCAATATGATTGATGGGGCTACTAACATCAACATCATCTCTTCTCATGCCTACAAACAAATAGGCATACTGGTTAATTGTATGTCTAGCAACCCCATCATGCTTTGATATTTTAATGATGCCATGACCACTACCCTTGGCACCATTTTCCTCCACATCCGCGTGGGTCCCCGAACTATTCTCGAACTCTTCTACATTCTCGAAGGAGAGTTCTAGTATAACATGTTGCTAGGCCATCCCTGGATTCACGCCATGGCTTGTGTACCTTCCACCCTTCACCATTACCTCAAATTTGAATATGAAGGGGAACCTTACACCATTCGGGTAGATCCCTCCCCCTTCAAAACCTATAATATGATTTACCATCCAAATGATGTCCTAATCCCAATTAAGGCATCTACCACATCTACACTTCTACTGCTTCACTTTCCTCATCTAACCCACCTACCGACCCTCCTATTCCACCCTCTACTGATGCCCCATCTTCTTAGGTTTCAAATAGCTCATCTATACCTACTACCATAGTACCAACCACAGACCCCTTGGTAGGAATTTTTCAATGCCTTTGCACTCAGATAATATCACCTCCTTAGCATTGACACATTCCTTACTCCTCAAGAGTATGGAAAACTACACCAACACCCATATTATGATCATCGTATAGGAGAGGTCATACCATATGGCCCTCCCCACCTTCGCACCAACCTAACCTATGGGGGGCTTGACACTTCCTATTATTCTATTGAACCTCCCTTCCAAACCAAACCTTTTTCATCTGACTTCTCCTACCTCACCAAACACAGCTTTGCACTTACTTTTCTTCACCATTGCCTAGAAAGGCTTTGGATTTGGTCGTTATGAACAAGGTCATCACATCATCATACCATGCACCACTAGGAAACACAACAACTATTGTGGTATTAGATTTTCTAGGCATCCTCCTCTTAAGAAGGCCCAAATCACCCTCGTAGAAGATGAAAAGCCTTCCCCACCTTCCTCACCTATCACTCCACCTTCTCCCATGAAGTCTATGGATCCCGAATCCATTCCGGAAATTTTTTTTTAGTGAACACCATTTCCTTGGGTCCTCTGACCTATCAACATGATGGTGAGGTTCCCTCTTCCCTTCCTCTTCTTTATCCTGACATGTTGGATGATGATACACCTTCTATAAACATCATTCAATGTTAGGATGATGATTCTATTCTGACCTATTTAGGTGTGGAGGATTCTTATATTCAAAGGTCATTACCCTCTAACATGTAAACCATGTTGAATGAATCTACCATAGAAATCAACATTCACACTCAGGATGACCCACGAATTCTAAAGATAGGCCAATATTTAGACTCCTGCGGAACAAGAATATTTCACATATTTTCTTCACAATCATAGCAACGCTTTTGCTTGGTCTTATAGTGATATGCTAGGTATTGAACCTAATATCATGATTCATAATATTGTAACTAACCATGACACTAAACTCGTGAAATACAAGATGTGTAAAATGCATCCTCACATTGCTCTTCTTGTGAAAGAAGAACTTCAACGCCTTCTCTCTGTTTCCTTCATCCTACCTATTGACTATCCACAATGGGTCTCTAACATTTTTCCTATCATGAAAGTGACCAGGGGACTTCGTATCTGCACTAAATTTCATGACCTTAACCTTTCCTATCCAAAAGATGACTTTCCTCTACCAAGCATTGACCAACTAGTTGATCTTACAGCCGGCCATGAGATTTTATCTCTTATGGATGGGTTTTAGGGTTATAATCAAATATTACTCACTCCAGAATATCAACACAAAACCACCTTCATCACCCCTTGGGGGACCTTCTTCTATTGTGTCATGCCCTTCAGCTTAAAAAACATTGGTGCTGAGTATCAATGCATTATGACTTACATCCTCCATGAAATCATGCATGACATATTGGAAGACTATGTTGATGACCTTCTTGGTAAGTCCAAGCGTCACATCAAACACCTATCCATTCTTAAAGTTATCTTTGACCACCTTATCCAATATTGTGTTCACCTTCAACCAAAGAAGTGTGTTTTCACAGTTCTCTCGGGTAAGCTCCTTGGTTTCATCATCTCTTTGTGGGGTATCAAAGTTGATCCCGCTAAGATCAAGGAAATTCTTGACATGCCTCCACCTACTAACCTTCGGTAAAATTCATAGCTTATAAGGAAAATTGCAATCCATTTGATGCTTCATCTCTCAACTTTCAGACTGATGCCAACCATTTCACCACCTCCTTAAAAAGGATGTTTCTTTCCATTGGAATGATGAGTGTCACAAAGCCTTCGAAGCATTGAAGAACTACCTTCTTCAGCCTCTTGTGCTCATTCCACCTAAAGACAATCAACCTTTTTACCTTTACATTTTTGCTACTGACCATTCCTTGGGTGTCATGCTTGATCATCATGCTGAGGAGAGCATGGAACAAACAATTAATTACATAAGCCGTACTCTTCTAGACTACGAAACTTGGTACACTCATGCTGAAAATATTTTCTTAGCCCTAGTCTTCATGGCCACCAAACTTAGTCACTACCTTCTTAATCAAAAAATGTTTTTCATTACCAACACTGACCCTCTTCATTACATGTATGCCAAACCTTACCAACACCAACACATCACTCGTTGGCTCATGCTTCTTGTAGACTTGGAGTTGGATTTCATTCATCAAAATTTTGTCAAAGGACAAACCATCGCAGATCAACTTGCAGACACTCTTCTTCTTGGGAACTAATCCTCAAAATTTTATTTTCCTGATGAATCTATCACCACCCTCTCCATTGATAATATTGTTTATCAAATGACAATATTCTTTGATGGATCCAAATGTCACTGCGGGGGAGGTGTGGGGGTCATCTTCATTACTCTTGATGGTGAGCCTATGCCACTATCCTTTAAACTAGACTTTGACTGCAAAAATAACATAGCCGAGTATGAAACCCTTTTGTTAGGTTTTAAAACTTCCATCACCCTAGATGTTAATTCCATTAACATCTTTAGTGACTCTTAACTGGTTTTGAACCAAGTCAATGGGTCATACTGGTGTCGTAACGATGAGCTTCAAAAGTATAAACATCATGTCCACCTACTTTTGACCATGTTTGATCACTACCTCATTCAAGCCACTCCGTGATCCACTAACAAATTCGTAGATACCATGGCTTGTCTTGCTTCTCAAATACCTACCTCACCTTCAGACTCAAAAATATTTGTCACAATACAACAGTTGCAGTCACCTTCTTATATTATCCTCAACCTTAATTTTTGTGTGTAACATCGATACTGACCAACGTGATATTTGTTATAAGCAGTTCGCTGACTACCTCTTACTTTCAATCCTACCTCTGGATCTCACTCACAATGGAAGACGAGCCTTCCTAAAAAGTGTCTCTCATTATTTCATCATGGGAGGTCTTCTCTACAAATGTGGCTTTGATGGTATCCTCCTGTGGTGCCTCACCAATTCATAAATCCCATACACCATCAAAGAAATTCATGAGGGGATTTATGGGGGACATTTTATTGGCCTCACTGTTATAAAGCATATCCTTTGACTCAGATAGTACTGGCCAACCCTTAACCAAGATTTCTATGACTATGTTAAATTTTGTGTGAAGTGTCAACAACATGTTAACCTTCATCATACTCCTAGTCATGCCTTACAAGTCGCCAGAGACTTTTGGCCCTTTTCTCAGTGGGGTTTGGATCTCATTGGGGAGCTTAACCCTAATTCCTCCCAATGTCATCACTGGATCATCACGATGACTGAATACTACACTAAATGGGTGGAAGCCATCCCTCTCATTTCTACCAAAGCCAAGAAAATAGTCAAAATTATCAACCATCATATCATTTGTCACTTTGGTGTTCCTCATTGCTGAAAATGGAAAACAATTCAAAAACAAAACCCTATGCCAACTGTGTGAAAACTTTGGTATTCAACTTGGTTTCTCTTCACCATATTACCAAATCTTCTATGAAAACTCTCAACAAAATTATTATGAAAGTGGTTGATGAATTTGGTAAGGATTAGCACATGCACATTTCTTTTGCCTTATGGGCTTATCATACCAGAATTCACACCTCTACTACTTCCACACCTTTCTCTTTGGTCCACGGTACAAAGGCCTTCCTACCTCTCAAAATACAAATTCCATCTCTTCGTATATCTCTTACAGAAATACTCTCTGATGATGCTTTTCACTAAGAACATTTGGCACAATTTGAGCTACTATATGAAAACTATTTAAACACTCTAGATCACCTCCAAATCTACCAAAAATACATTAAGTGGGCTTATGAAAAACATGTTCGAGAATGAACATTCAAGATCAACGATCTTGTCCTGAAGGAAAATCAACATGTAACCAAAATGGAGAAAATTAAACGAGGCAAGTTTGCTCCTAATTGGCTTGGACCTTATATTGTCACCCATACCTATGGATCATGAACTTATCATTTATCTTCTCTTGAGGGTAAACCCGAACTTAAGCCCCTTAATGCCTTGCATCTTTGACCATTCTATTGTTGAATAAAGTACTACATCACTTTATGTCTCATATATGCTCATCCCTTGAGTGAACCTCTCCTTCCACCTACCTCTTTTAAGGACTAATGACTCAAAAAAATTTGTGTGATTATCCATCACCATTCAACCTTATCTTAAAAATGAGTACCATGGCTCTACTCATGGCATGATTATAATGAATACTTTTAATCCTTTTCAAGATGGAATCCCATGGTAATTAGTCACTTGAAACCCCTCTTTCATCACTAACATTTTTCATGTTATGGTTTTGCCTTCATAAAAGGGGCCTATACTCCTTTATAGTCTTGTCCATGACTACAAGTCCAAAATAATGCAAATTTTTTGGGATAAAAAAAATTCTACTCCTTGAGTCAAACTTCTCACAAATAGATGATTCCCTCAAATTAACATCTATGTCTCTCTATTGCTGTTATAAGTAGACTACTCCCTCGAAGGACAGCTATAAAAATCTAGCCACATGTTGTACTTAGTCTATCTAAAAACAAGACTAATCTATATTTATTAAAACAAAAATTATCTTGGAGCTTCCCGCATCGATAAACTTCATGAAGACCTCAAGGAGACTCTAAATATTCATCCCAATATAGACTTCCCACATCAACCAGTCTATGAATGAAAAAAGTAAAATGCACAAGAAAAAAAATTCAAAAGAAATACAAAATTTTGGTGATGGACTTGCCTATGGTGGTTTTGGGTATCTTGCAGAAGGGGCATACTGTCCCATAACAAGGTTATGTTAAACACACCACTCTACCCTACCCTATTTTATTTTCTCCTAGCTACTCAAGGGACATGGCACTCAAGCAACACTTTGTGATCATGTAACTTCTTTCAACCATAGACCTATAAATCATGCAATGTCTCAAGGGGTTTATGTTCATAATCTTGTTAATGTCAAATTACATCACCCTTGCTTACTTGTGATTTTGTGTACGAGGAAACCAATGCAACATACATAACATGGGATTATCATACAATGTGGGACCTTGCAAGTAGGATAATCCTTTGGAGAAAGCCAACTTCTTCCTCTAACCTAGTCCCAACTTCTCCAAAGTGTATATAATGGCAAGCTAAACCAATCCTATCCTAATGCTTTCCAAGGATACAGGGATAGAAAGATGCATGAAATAAAACTACTCTAAGTGAAGGTGACGCACCAAGAAAGGGTGAGACAATCCAAGTGATTGAAAGATAGGGAGAAAAATAGGAAGAAGAGGGCTGGTAGAAATGCCACAGTCCAAGAAAATATTCAATTCCATATATTCATAAAGCATAACAAACTACAAACCCTAGAAATAGATAAATACATGCACAATATACTTATAAATATAATAGGAGGAAAAATATGCAACTTATAGAAGTTAGGGAGAAAATGGCCACAAAAAATGATTTTTATTGCTCAGAAACATGCAACAATCCATCATATCATAAGCACAAGACAAAATCCTTTACAATAAGCCCAAATTTGAGGCCTTTAGCTCATAATAGCTCTGGAACAATTTTGACAGAGTTCCTTTGATTTTCCAAAAAAATCCCAAAATAAGGCAAATTTTACAATATATAGGCAATTAAGGTCACCAATCGGAAGGATACATTAAAGAGGTTTGGGAAACCATTCATTTTGATATTTTTCCTACACAAGCGGTCATGGATTCCAAGACTCATTAATTATGGTTGTTGGGATGTCATTCATTTACCTACCCTCATCTGGCTTGTAACTTGTCCATCATGGGGGTCGTCCAATCACGTTGGGTTAGACTTCAGCCATCCTCTTTGAGAAGACTTCCTGGACCATGAGTTCCTTTCCATATTTGGGTTAGACTGTCATCTAACCATGATCCATACAATTGTGAGTAGGCCATCTAACTTGATTATCATCTAACTTCATTGGGGTTGGACGATGTCTAACTTCGTGACCGTACATGCTTCTTATCACTGACTAACCTGGGAGTTGCCATCTTCACATTATGGGCCATCCTACCTAGGAGCTTGGATGACTATCTATCTCTACCCATACGACACACTACTCGTCTATTCTTGTAGCCAATGAACTGATGAGCCGACGAACCTGAACACTCGACCAACCATGTTGTAAAACTATAAGCTGTCCATCTGTGATGGCCATCAAACCCCAAGGGGTTGGACGACGTCTATGTATGTCAAAAAACCTCTCTGTATACTATCCATCTAACCAATCGTAACCTCTCCATCCTAAGCCGCCACAAAAGTTAGCTGACACACCTGTCTGAATAACCCATCTGACCAACCTATCTTTCGTACCAAGGTTGGATGCCAACCAACCTATCACCCATCTAATCGAATCGACCAACCTATCACCCATCTAACTAGACCGACCAACCTATCACCCGTCCAACTAAGTCGACCAAATTGTCACCCATCTAACCAAACCGACCAACCTATCACCCACCCAACCGAACCGACCAACCTGTCACTTGTCCAACCGAACTGACCAACTTGTCACTTGTCTAACCGAACTGACCAACCTGTCACCCATCCAACCGAACCAACCAACCTCTCACCCGTTAAACTGAGCTGACTAACCTGTCACCCATTCAACCGAGCTGACCAATCCTCAAACTCAACTAGTTCTCCAATAAGCTTGGTCCCTAACTCCAAGATTCATTGTGGAGAGCTGGGATGAGCCAAGCTACCCTATATACTGCAAAAGCATTTCCCTTTTTCCATCAACTGCCGATGATCTGACCTGCTAATTTATCCATTTCACAGGGGGTGCAAAAAAAAGATAACAATTGGTGACTTGTAGGATGATCTACTTGTTTGATCTTGAAAACTAGTGACCTTAGGGGATCTATTAGGCATGGAGTCATATTTATTGCTAGAAAAAGCCCGTCACTTGAAAATCTATCTTCTAACTTCTGGAGCACTACTGGATATTTTCATTTCAAAAGAAATCCTGGGTTGGGGACTGGTTGTTTCCTCACCAAACTTTTCCTGAAACTAGAAAGTGCAAGAGAAAAAAGGGCACAACTACGTACAAACAGAAAATATCATACACATTCCAAATAGAATATGTAGAGAATGCATAAGCACTTATTACAAAATGACCCTAAACTAAAACAATGCAATGTGTTACAAGCACTTAGAGGAATTACAACTCTTAAACTAATATGTACAAAAAGGATATTTCACTCAATAACAATGCTTGAGATAGATTCCATTGACTAGAATTTTTAGTCCTCCTCCATGATGTGCATGGCTTGGTTCCTCATCTCCTCCAACTCCATGAGCTCTACATATCTAGCTTCCATGGGTTCAAACTTGGATAGCTCTAGCTTCTTCATGAGTTCTAATGTGGGAAATTCAAGGGATATAGGAAGCCTTGACTCCCTTCCATAGAATAACCTATAAGGAGAGTTCCCTGTTGAATTCTTAGGAGTAATCCTATCATCCCACAAGGATGATTTCAACTTGGCATGTAAAGTTATCTGGTTCTCTTCTAGAGTTCTCCTTACAATCTTCAAAAGATTTT
This sequence comes from Taxus chinensis, assembly GCA_019776745.2. Taxonomy (NCBI): domain Eukaryota; kingdom Viridiplantae; phylum Streptophyta; class Pinopsida; order Cupressales; family Taxaceae; genus Taxus; species Taxus chinensis. The sequence goes on along the minus strand of CM034148.1, from coordinate 333,566,753 downwards.
GGTTGGTGGAATCATCCTTCCCATTACCCTATGGGTAGTAATTTGACGAGGTGCTCAAGTACATCCCATTTTTGACTTCCCACTCTATGATCTTGGCACCTAGGAATGCTAAACCATTATCTGATATAATGGTGGCTGAAACTCTGAACATCGTCACTATCCCTTTATAAAAATCTAGTATGCTGGCCTCATTTGCTTCCTTGAGTGCAACTTCCTCCATCCACTTGGTGAAATAATTTGTGGCTGTGAGGATCCACTTGTGGCCCAAGCAAGAATTCAGATTAATCACCCAAATGAAATCTAGCCCCCATTACATGAATGGTTCATCTACAGAAATGGGGTGGAGTGGAAAGGCTGCTAACCTCTCTTTGCCTATGAAGAAGGAACAATTTTCACACTTCCTAATCCATGCATAAAAATCATGAAAAAGGTTAGGCCAATAATAAAATCCCTTCATAATTCTAAGAAATATCACCCATACATAAAAATGGCCACTTGTTTCTCCGTCATGAAATTCATGTAGTACCTTTTCTATCTGATCTACCTTGAGGCACCTTAGGAGGACACCATTTACATATTTCTTGAATAAGATAGCATCAAATAATGCAAAGGGGATACAATGGAGCTTGAAATATATTCTTTTGGCCTTGCTTAGCCTTTGAGGACTTTGACCTATTTGAATAAAATGGACTGTATCTTGAGTCCAACAAGGATCAAGTGAGGTATCAGTTGATTGCTCTTGATCATCGCGTAACATTAAAACAATATCTCCTTTACCACTTGTCTCGACATGTTGTCCCGAAGCTAGCTATTCACATAATCCCTTGCCCTTGACCAACTTGGTCACCTTAATATCAATGTCATATTCCATGACCTTGGTTACCCAACTAACCCTTTTTTCATTGAGGTCCTTGTTTAAAAGAAAATCTTTTATACCAGCATGTGTGACTAGTAGATGAATGCTATTATTTGACACTAAATGTTTTAACTTCTTCAAAATTCTAATCATAGCATTGGATATGGTGACATGTACTGCGCACACAGACATGAGACACAGCTTGCCGTGTTGATGATGATAGGGATCACCTACTTCGCCCTCCCGGATTCAGAGGGAGGCCGCTTCCCATGGGCATTGATGGGGGGTGCTACTGGAGATGGTGGAGGAGCACACCTGTTTCGCATGGGCACCAGTGTATCTGGTGCAATTATACAGGGAGTTATGGGGCTATCGCCGCGAGGAGGCGATTTGGTATTTGTTTTACCTTTTTGTTGCACTGTTGGGCATACGAGCACATCGTATGCATCAAGCCGGTAGGGCTACCCCAACAGCCAGGGCCACAGGTCGTATACCGATATGGATTTCAGAGGTGGTTGGGGGTCGTGGGCCAGCCACGAGCAGTTGTTGCAGGTCGGGATGTGGCCTACTATAGACATCTGCTAGAGGGCCTTACAGCAGTAGACATTATATGGAGACCCTACAGAGGTCACCAGCCTGGCAGAGGAGCCCGCATACAGCTGCGCCTGATCCAGTATACAATCTGGATAGTAGGACGGAGGCCGGGAGAGTATGAGCGGATACCCCTAGAGAGGGTATGCAGGCAAATGGGGCTGCGACAGGATGAGCCACCTCCCTTCCCTCAGTACAGGAGGGATGAGGTAGAGGCCCCACTACCAGCGCCACAGCCTTGGGATCCAGACTGGGTAGCGGAGAGACCAGCAGGTGAGGGTGTGGATGATGCCGGGTGCACGGGAGCATATAGGGTATGGTGGGCTGGGCAGAGAGCAGCGAGGATAGTACCGCCTGCGCAGCCAGACTTGGCTGCAGTTACTGCAGAGAGAGATCAGCTCCGGGGGCAGGTGCAGCTATTACAGGGATAGTTGGCTGCTGCACAGGCACAGATAGGGGTCTTATAGGGGCAGCTAGCCCAGGCTCAGGTACAGGCACAGGCAGCACCACCACCAGCAGCACAGCCACAGGTGCAGGTACAGGTACAGGTAGCCGTACCAGCAGCAGCACAGCCACAGCCCCAGATACCACCACGGCCACAGGTGCAGGTACAGGCACAGGCAGCACCTCCACCAGCACCACAACCACAGGTGCAGGTACAGGCTCAGGGGATATTGGTGTTAGGTGCCAGGGGACCAGCCCCAGTTCCTTCAGTGGCGCGAGATCGTTATATGGAGGTTAGAGCAGAGGCCCGTTATTATCAGGATATTCTTGATAGTACCGGAGTCGAGTATCAGGCGTATGCAGCGCATAGGGCAGAGACCTCGCACAGCCAGAGATCTCAGGGAGGGGCAGCCACAGCTGGCGTGTCCGTGACGGGTAGGAGGCGAGAGGGCACCACAGGGACCAGCGGGGAGAGGTGCCTGAGGGCGGTGGGGAGAGCTGATAGATCCCCGACATGGTTTTGTATAGGGACATGGGCACCGGTCTGCGAACCGGTTGTATTGATAGAGGCCTGCATGCCTACACTTATTCATTGTTTTGATTCATTTATTTATTATATACCGGCCTGCGAGCCGAGTACGGGTTGTATATTTGATACCGGCCTGCGAGCCGAGTATATTTTTGGTTTGAGAGACCGGCCTGCGAGTCGAGTCGAGATTTTTGGTAGGTATTGCGGCCTGCGTGCCGGCTTTGGTATGTTATGAGATCACAGAGGCCCTGATGTAGGGCACATTGTATTTTTGAAAATTTGTATATATATAGAGACGATGTTTTGATCCACATGCTGTGTTTAAAATGTGTTGAAATATGTGGTTAATGGCTGGTAATATATAGAATGTGTGATGAGTTTAATTGACATGTTGATAGATAGATGATGCTGATGTTTTTGTTTGTTTGTGCGTATATATGAATGTCAGGTTATGTGATAAATTGGTGGTTTTGTGACAGTGTGATATATGTAACTGATGAGTTGGATCCAAATGATGTATAGATTGATAGTTTTTTGGTATCTGTAGTTGATGGTTTATGTATTTATAAAATAAATGATGTTGATGAAATTGTAATGCTATGTGTGGTGGATGAACAAAATGTGGTAAATTGTGTTGGTTATGCAGGCAAAGAGGTGGGCGCGACAAAAATTTAGATGAGAAATGAAGAAAAGAACCCTGTTTCAAAAAGGAAGGTGTGTAACCGATATCGGTTAGAGAACCGATATCGGTAGCTAATAGACCGATATCGGTTAAGTAACCGATACCGGTTATTTAGGTATGAGCTTTTCTAAAAATAGAAAAGCTAGGGTGGCAACTTAAGTTTTAATTTTAGAGCCATGCAAGAGGTTAAATACGCGAACGCGATGCTTTTTGACGACTGAGACAGGTATTTGCATGAGAGATTTGGGTGAGAAGGAGAAAAGAGACAAGGAAAGTAAATGTGATCCGAGGTTCAGAAGGTAGAAAGAAAAAGTTGAAAAGGGTGGTGATCATGGCAGAACGAGGAGAAGCATTCAGCAGGAAAGGTCATGAGGGAAGACAAGGGCGACCTCAAGCTGCTGCAACCCAAGAGGTATTGTTTTGTTTGTGATTTTACTACTGCATGTTTCGTGAATAAGATGGGGGGAGAGTAGGTGGGTAGATATGAGAAAGAAAACATGATAACAAGGGTTGCAAGTGAGGTAAGTGTTACAGGGTAGGCAATCAAGGGTTTCAGGTATGTTTGTATGTATAAAAAGGAATAAACGAGCAAATTATTGTCGTAGGTGGTTGTTTTTAGGGAAGGTGTATAAAATTGACAGTGAATGGTAGCGGTTAGGGAGAAACAGTATCGGTTGTTCAACCAATATCGGTTACGTATAAACTGGTACCGGTTACTGGAGAAATTTCCAGAATGTTTGAAAAAGACCCTAATGGATTGAATGGTTGTTTGTCATTTTGGTGTATACAGGCAGAGGCAGGGTTGAGGATGAATGATAGCGTGCCAGCGCTGTTGTCGCGAATCCGAGCGGATGTAACACCAGCGGAATGGACATTGATAAATCGTTTGGGGTTAAGTGGAATCCGTTATTATTCACGAATCGCACGTAACCATGGTATGTTACAGGCGCTGATTGAGAGATGGAATCCTGAGACAAATACCTTCTATCTGCCAACCGGTGAAATGACAGTAACTTTGGAAGATGTGTTTCGTATTTTGAGACTCCCTATTACAGGAGAGCCAGTATATCAGGCACTACCTAGCGCGGGGCGGGGGCAGCGATAACAGAAGTGTTTGGTCCATATGCACGAGACTTAACACAGCGAGGTTTGTCATTCACATATGGGGTAATGTATGCAGCACACCCTGAGGAGACAAGGTTAGCAGTGATTTTATTGATGGTGGTAGGGTATTATGCGTTACCAAGGGCAGAAGGGGGAAGATTTCCAAAGGCATTGATGGGTGTTATTTGGGAGATGATAGAAAGGAATGTGACTTTTGCCTGGGCACCTGCATATTTGGCGGAGCTATACAGGGGTTTATGGGCTTGTAGGCGAAGTCACAGGACAACGTTGGATTGCTCATACTTATTACACTGTTGGGCCTATGAGCACATTGTTTGTGTGTGACCAATAGGCCGATCCATCCAGGCAGGAGAGACCGGCGTACAGAGGTTGGGATTCCGACGATGGGTCCAGACAGAACAAGAGGCAAGATCTCAGGCCGTGCCGGGTGACATTGAGTATTACAGGCAGGTATGGGAGAGGTTGACGGTTGCAGATATCTGTTGGAGGCCTTACAGGAACTATATGGTAACCGAGAACATAGCTGAGGAGTTGAGAGGTGTAGAGCGATTGAGGTGGATCGCGGGGCATAGGCCAGGTGAATATGAGAGGATTCCTATAGATCGCGTGCGGCGACAATTTGGATTTGTGCAGGACATACCACAGGCTTATAGACCATATATGAGGATCGATGCCGAGGCAGCATTCTCACCACCCCCGGCCAACACCTCCAGAAGGGCCCGAGGAGATAGCAGCCGATCGCAGGGTAATGGATGCAGGAATGACAGAGGCCTATAGATTATGGTGGGTAGCAGAACTGCGAGGTGTACGTGAGCACCCTGACATAGCGGTGATTACAGCAGAGAGGGATCGTCTGCAGCGTTTGGTTCAGCAGCTCCAAACGCAGGTGAATGAGACCAGAGGATTGTTAGTGGTTGCGGAGTCACGGGCGGCGAGACTAGAGGCTGGAGTTCTCCATGCGAGAGGGCATATTCATATGTTACAGGAGAGATTGGCAGATCAGTGGGGCGGGTACCAATAGCCGCGGTACCTTTGAGGACAGAGAGGCCCGGCGAGAGGGGTCGGCGATCACGATCATCACCTAGTTCGGGATGAGTTGTGATGGTCTGAGTACATGTTAGCGAGGTATAAGAATAAATAAGGATGCTGACCTGCGTGTCGATGATAGAGAAGATGTATTTGTTTAACATCTAAATAAAACTGAATGTGTATGTTGATTTGAGTTATGATAATAATAAGATTGTCGGTGTTTCGATTTTCGGTGTTTCGAAAAGGGATAAAGAGAAATGTGATTAAAATAAAAATACACAAAAATATTTATATTCACCACACAGGATAGGTTATGGTAGGGGATGGTCGAGCTAACCTTGGGAGACCCCATGTCTCCGAAGTGCTGCCTACATAGCCCATTGCACAAAGCAAGGAAGGGCCTCAGACCGATGTAGTTCTCCCGTAGGATCAGGGAGGGGTGAATTTAGACAATTTGGTATGGTTTAGGCAATTTGTCGTTTGGTAAAAATTTGATGTTGGTAGGGTAATGTTGTTGGTGTTGGTAAGGTAATGTTATTGGTGTAGGTATAGGTAAAGCAAAGGTTAGCATACCCAAGTAGTAGGGAATAGTGTCCTGATTAAGATCAACACACAATTCTAGATGCGAGGCAAAGCGGAAAGAGTGCTCCGTAGGTGAAAAGAGCTAAACAAACCACACAACGTAGAACGAGCCTGAAGCCCTAAGTGCCGTGCATAGACGAGAAGTCCATAGTTGAAAAGAGTTGTATGATCACAATATATCAGGTGTACGTTACGTCCCTTGAGTTGAAACAAATGGTGAGGTGATGTGGATGATATAGCTGAGGTACAAAGAACTTGTTACAACGAAAGAGAACCTACCCTAAATAGACAAGTCCATGACCCAAAAAGTTCTTTTGAATGAGGCTTTTATTTTATTGAATGTAGACTGATCGATGCGGGAAGTCTACAAGGGATATTTAATTGTTTTATTCTTGAGGTCTTCACGAAGCTGATCAATGCAAGAAGCTTCTGATAAAGGCTGACTGTGTATAGCTGTCCTTCGGGGGAGCAGTCTATTTATAGTAGCAGAGATTATTTTAGTGCATAGCTGTCCTTCAGGGGGAGCAGTCTATTTATAGTAGCAGCAATAGTTTGGCATATAGCTGTCCTTCGAGGGAGCAGTCTATATTTAATTTTAGATGACTAGATGTTCTTTTGGCGTGAAGCATCTAGTTTAGTAGGAAGTTTGACTCAAGAAAATCCCAGAAGAATACGGCTTATTTTAATACTTTGAAGTCATGGACTAGACTAAAAAGGGAAGACATCATCAAGGGGAGGTGAGGATCAAACTATGTGAGCCTGATTGTTATTATGAAGTGTAGGAAACAGGGTGTATGTAGTGGTAAGTGAGCTCAAGGGACGAGCGACAGGTAGATAAGAAGTGATATAATACTAATTTCAACAGTAGAATGGTCGAAGATGCAAGGCATTAAGGGGTTCAGGCTCAGGTTTACCATTGAGCGAAGCTAAACGATAAGTACCAGATCCATAGGTATGAGTGATTATATAAGGCCCGATCCAATTGGGAGCAAATTTTCCACGTTTGCTCTTTTCTAGTTTGGTTACATGTTGATTCTCTTTGAGAACAAGATCACCAATCTTAAAGGTACGCTCATGAAGTCGCTTATCATAAGCACGTTTAATGCGTTTTTGATAGATTTGAAGGTGATCAAGAGCTGTAAGACGGCGTTCGTCAAGAAGCTCCAATTGGGCTAACCGCTCTTGGCGGAAATCATCGTTGGTGAGAATATCCTGAAGAGATATTCTAAGGGAGGGTATTTGTATTTCGAGAGGCAAAACAGCCTCGGTGCCGTATACCAAAGAAAAAGGTGTGGCATTAGTAGAGGTACGAATGCTAGTACGATAAGCCCAAAGGGCAAAGGGGATGTGATCGTGCCAATTTCTTCCAGATTCATTGACAACTTTCATGAGGATTTTGGTTAGAGTTTTATTAGAAGATTCAGCCTGACCATTGGCCTGCGGATAGTAAGGTGATGAGAAACTAAGTTTGATACCAAAGTTGTCACAAAGGTCTTGTAACAACTTGTTTTTGAAAGATTTACCATTATCTGTTATCAGGCGATGAGGAATACCAAAACGACAGATAATGTGGTGGTTAATGAATTCGACAATTTTTTCTTTTTTTGATTGAAATGAGTGGAATAGCCTCCACCCATTTTGTGTAATATTCGGTCGCTGTGAGTATCCAACGGTGACGTTGTGAAGAGGTTGGGTGAATCTCACCAATAAGGTCTAAACCCCATTGTGAGAAAGGCCAAAGATCACGAGCGACTTGTAGCGGGTGGCTAGGAGTATGTTGAAGATTGGCATGTTGTTGACACATGACACAACGCTTAACATATCGTAGCAGTCGTTATTGAGAGTAGGCCAATAATAACCTAGGCGAAGGATTCGTTTAGCCACGGCAAGGGCCACTAAAATGTCCACCACAAATCCCATCGTGTACTTGTTGGATGGTATGAGTGGCCTCCAGCGTTGGTCAGACAGCGAAGGAGAATACCATCAAAGCCACGTTTATAGAGGAGTCCCCCCATGACAACATAACGAGAAAACACTTTTAAGAAAAGCACGTTTGCCGTTACTAGTAAGGTCAGGTGGGAGGACAGAGATTGTAAGGTAGTCGTGAAATTGGTGGTACCAGGTATCCTGTGAATTAGTAGACACAATATTTATCATACAAACTACCGGGGTTGAATAGGATGGGGCAAAAAGTTGTTGGACCACGACGAATAATTCAGAGTCAGTTGGCGCGGCGGGAATTTGCGAGGCTAAGCAAGCCATAGTATCCGCAAATTTGTTAGTGGAGCGGGGAATGGTTTGTATAGAATAGTGGGTAAATAAAGCTAGAAGTGATTCACGTAGTGTTTGTATTTTTGAAGTTCCTCGTTTTTGCATTGGTAGACCCATAACTTGATTGACTACCAATTGAGAGTCGCCAAAAATGTTGATAGATTTGATACCTAAGTGTAATGCAACTTGGAGACCCAGAACAAGGGCCTCGTATTCCGCTGTATTATTAGTGCAAGGGAAATCAAGTCGGAATGAAAGAGGCATAGGTTCAGCGTTGAGAGGAATGAGAACAACGCCGGCTCCTCCGCCGCGCTGGCATTTAGATCCATCGAAGAAGAGAGGTCATTGGGTACGACTCCTCCGTGAGGGAAAGAGTAGCGATGAGTTCGTCGGGAAATGTGAAATTGGTAAATTGTTCCCCGGTAAAGGAGCGTCCGCAAGTTGGTCTGCGATGGTTTGTCCTTTGATTGATTTCTGGTGGATAAAACTCAAGGTCGAGGTCGGCGAGAAGCATGAGCCATCTAGCAAATGCGTTGGTTTAGATGAGGTTTGGCGTACATGTAATGGATGGGGTCTGTGTTGGTGATGATGAAAGTCTTGTGATTTAGAAGGTAGTGTCGGAGTTTGGTGGCGACGAATGATAGGGCCAAGCACAATTTTTCTACATGTGTGTACCTAGTCTCATAGTCCACCAAAGTACGACTTATATAATAAACGGCTTGTTCGTGATGCTCAGAGTCACGATGTGCAAGCATGGCTCCTACAGCGTGGTCAGGGCTGGCGGAAAGGTAAAGGTAGAAAGGGCGGTTGTCTTGGGGGTGGGATAAGCACGGGGTGGCTGCAAGAGATAGGATTTGAGAGCTTCGAAGGCTTGGTGACATTCTTCGCTCCATTGGAATGCAATATCCTTTTTAAGGAGGTGATGGAAAGGTTGACACCGATCCGAGAGTTGGGGAGATGAAACGTCGGATAGATTGGAGCTTACCTTGTAAACTACGCAATTGTTTGAGATTTTTTGGGTGTGGGGGCATTTCTAGGATAGCTTTGACTTTCGATGGATCGACCTCAATGCCACGCAAAGAGATGATAAAGCCAAGAAGTTTTCCCGAAAGAACACCAAAGACACATTTCTTCGGTTGAAGGCGGATAGAATATTGTAACAGGCGATCAAAAATAATGGTTTAAAACATCGAGATGTTCACTACGATGTTTAGACTTGCCGAGAAGATCGTCGACATAGTCTTCAAGGATAGTGTGCATAATGTCAATGAAAAATGTAGGTCATAGCCCGCTGATAGGTAGCACCAGCATTCTTAAGGCCAAATTGGCATGACACGATAACAGAAGGTTCCCTAAGGAGTTATGAAGGTAGTCTTGTGTTGATCGGCAGGGGCAACCAAAATTTGGTTGTATCCTGAAAAGCCATCCATGAGAGAAAGCATTTCATGACCCCGCAGTGAGATCAACAAGTTGATCAATACTTGGGAGGGCGGAAGTCATCCTTAGGGCAAGCGAGGTTAAGATCCCAGAAATCCGTGCATATCCGAAGTCCCCCCGTCGCTTTCATGACAGGTACGATGTTAGAAATCCATTGAGGATAGTCAATAGGCAGAATGAAGGAAACATAAAGGAGTCGTTGGAGTTCCTCTTTGACCAAGAGAGCAATGTGTCCGATGCATTTTTCTCAATTTCTGTTTGACTGGTTTGGAATCGGGGTTTAGGGTGATGTTATGGATGGCAATGGTAGGATCAATTCCTGGCATGTCAGCATAAGACCATGCGAACGCTTGGTTGCGAGCACAGAGAAAGGTAGTAAAGGCGGCTTGTTCTGATGTGTTAAGGGATTGTCCAATCTTCACTATGTGAGGATCTTCCTCCGTGTGGATGTTGATTTCTATAGTAGATTCGGTTCAGCATAGTTTGGGTTTCAGATGGTAGGGCGCGTTGAATATAAGAATCATCCGCGCCCAGGCAAGTGAGTATGGAGTTGTCATCCTGGCATTCAACAACATTAATCAAAGGCGAATCCTCTTCGATCATGTCTGGATACCAGAAGGGGAAGAGAAGATGGGTCTTCATTATCGCGTTGATAAGTGAGAGGACCTATGAAGATAGCATTTATGAAGAAAAAAAAGTTAGGAGGGATAGATTCAGGGTCCATCGATTCTGTGGGTGATGATGGCAAAGTAGGTGATGATGGTTCGGTAGGGGCAACGTCTTCCTCTTCCAGGATACAGCTGACAGGAGGTGTCTCTTGTGTAGGTGTTTCGGAAAAACTGAGGACCACTGTGATCATTATGTTTGTGTGTGGTCACGGGAATGAGTGTATGTCGGCCTTGTTCGTAAAGGCCAAAAACCAAAGCCTTTCCACGCACAGCGAGTCAAGAAGGTGAGGGCGAAACGACGATTTGTCAAGTATTGAAAATCGGATTGGAAAGGAACCACACCAAGAGGAGGTTCAGGGGTAATGGAGGATGTGTCAACACCCCCATACGTTAGGTTAGTGCGGCAATGGGGGAGGTCCGTAAGAGATTACCTCTCCCACGCGACGGTCATAGGTGGGATGCGCATGTAATTGTCCATACTCCTGCGGGGGTAGGGAAAGAACTAACGTTATATAGGCGGTACTTCCCCCAGCGTGAGGCCGATGAAAAACATCTACTAAGGGGTCGGAGGTTGGGATGTTAGCTGCGGGAAGAGAAGTGGTTTGTGCGACGGTGGTTTCATCAGTTGAAGGCGTAGGTGCAGTTGAGGTGGATGGTTGAGGTACATTTGAAGAGGATGGTTGGGTTGAATGTATGGGTGTCTTAATTGGTATACAGCACATCATTTGGGCGGGTATAACATATTGCAAGTTTTTAAAGGGGGGAGGGTCAGCTTTTACGGTGTAGGACTTCCCCTCGTACTCAAATTTTATGCATCGATGTAATGTTGAGGGAACGCATCCCATGGCTCGGATCCAAGGACGACCCAGCAATATATTATATTGGAACTCTCCTTCAAGGACATAGAAGAGTTCGGGGTAAAGTACATGGGCCTACGCGAATGTTGAGGATCACGGTGCCTAAGGTAGAAGTAATAGCGTCATTGAATGATCGCAACATGATGGGGTTGGCACACATGTAACTAGAAGGGATGTTCATTTGTTGGAAGGCTTTTGAAGAGATGATGTTTAGGCTAGCGCCCCCGTCAATCATAACCCGACGTACTCGAATGTCTCGGACGTAAGCGGAAATGAAAAGGGCAGGGTCAGGGTCTTCTGCACCAAAGTCGATAATTTCATCTTCCGAGAAACTAACCGCAGCGGCTTGTTGTTTTGAGACAGAAGTGGTGGGGGAGATGGATTGTTTGGTGAGAGAGGCAACGTGATTGGGTGTTAGAATGGAGGCAACGGGCAGGGTTTCGTTGGGTAAAACCTCTATCCCTTGAAGGATCTCAACGAGAGCTTGTCGATGAGATTCAGAAGTCTGAATGAGATCATATAGTGTCATTTTTACGGGCGATTGATGAAGCTGTTTGATCATGGTTCGGTGGGCAACTCCATTAGAGACGGGATAGGCGGGTCCGCGAATAACCACTTTAGGTGGTGGTGTAATTGGGATGGTTGAAGGAGAAAGAGATGCCGCAGGTGTGTTTTCTTTCGCTTTCCCATTGTTTTTCTGTCCTCGAGTAGCGACACTAATCATATTAATCTCGTATCTGAGATGAGGAAGATGGTTGGGATAATTCATGGTCTTCAAGAGGTGGGGTTGTAATAATGATAGATCTTGGTGAGGCAGGGATAGATGATATAGTAGAGGGAATTGACGCTAGAGGTCTCTCCCTTCGTAAGTTGTCTTTCTTAATCTGTCTATCCGGGAGAGGTGACTGACGAAGGAGGGTTTTTAGAGCTTTGCATCCCTCCACATCATGTCCTGGTGTGCGGTGATAAGCGCAGATTTTAGACTCATCGTAACCCATAGGTCGGGGTTTAGACGGGTCATAAGGTCTAAGTGGAGGTAGGGAAATGGTCGCATTCTCCACCAACATAGCAAGGATTTTGGCGTAAGATCCTTTGAGTGGGTCAAAATCGGAAGAGGATGAGGGTATTGATTGTGTGGGTTGTGGTAATGTTTGGGCGTGTTTTAGTTCGTATGGGTGATGGTTTAGCCGAGGGGTGCTGACACATGTTTTTCACTAAACGTGGTTTCTTGGACATAGAAGTTACGTTCAGCTGGTTAGATGATGAGGCTACAGATGGCGTGGTAGCGGGAAACAACCCACGGAGAAAGGGGAGTGACAGAAAATAAATCCTTTGATGATGGGATTGGTTTAGGGTTGATATAGGTGGACCGGATACGCGGGGTAACGATGTTGTGATACCCTTTGATCTCTGTATAGGTGTAGAAGGCGTAGGTCGTTTTGCAGAAAAAAAGGAGGTATGATATATTGGTGTAATGTGGAGGGATGAGGTCCCAATATGGAAGGTGGGTGTGACGATGAAGTTTTAAATTGTGATAGAGGCCCGGATTGCGTTCGTCTCCTAGGTGGCGGAACGGATTTATTTTTGGATAGATCGAGTCGCTTAGGCGGGTGTGTTAGACTGGGCATTGGTGAGGTCCCAAGCGTAGGGGAAGATCCGGTTAAGTTGATAGAAGTGGACGGGGCATTTGGTAGAGGTGAGGGGGGTGAAGGCGAGAACAGGGGCATTTTAAGCTTCTGTAAGCACTTCGGGTAGATGGTGGAGACATCAGGATTAGTCATTTGCATTTGAGTAGAAAAAGGGGGGTACTCAAACGTTCCCATAGGGCCTGTCTATCTTCTGTGGAATGACAGTCTCCAGGTGTGATTTGTAATTTGGTACGGAAGAAAAGTGAGTTGTAATTCCAGTCCATTGTGGGTGTGACGCAGGAGGGCAGATGAGGCACTGTATCAATAGATGTTAGGAGGTCAACCGGTCGTTGAAAAGATTTAGGCGATGAGGGACTAATAGGTAGGAGAGCGTGTTCGAGGAGATCTGTCATGTTAAAAGAGTGGTGGTGATGTTAGTGTAAGAGATTTCTCGTCTAAGGATGTCAAAAGGAGTGGTGAGCCTTCCTCTTGTGTAGCAAGAGTGGTAGAAGGGGACGTTTGGGAAATAGATAAATTAGATAGCATCCGCTCACAGTCTTGTAGGGATGTGGTGTAGAAGACTCATTGATGGGAAGGGAAGCCTGGGCAGTTAACTCTTCTATGGGTAAAGGAACGATTTCGCTTTGGCTTGATGGTGGTAAAGGAGGTTCGGGCTCCTGTGTTAGTGAAGAGGTCTGATTCAAAATTTTCTCGATAGAGGCTTTTGGCTGAGAATCGAAGACTGCATGGATCTCATGAACACTCTCCTCAGCTAAGATATCTTGGTTCACGTTGCTGCTGGACGAGTGATTCGGGAATGGCTTGTTGAAAATTTTCAGATTTCGGTTAGCAGGAGCGTTAGGATTATCGAGGGTTATATCCCCTGCGTCAACCATTTCCTGCACTATGTTTTTCAACATCTTGCAGTTTTCATGACTATGTCCTTTTACGCGGTGAAAAAGTTACAAAAGTCATTTTCTTTGTACCAGGAAGGTATTGCGCGGTGGAGTCAAACCCAGAGTGAGGTTTAACAGGGGGCAAGGTGATAGCCCCAGCTTTGAGCAATTTTTCCAATATCACACCATAGGTTTCCCAAGGGAGTGTAGCTGATGGGTTCGGCTTTGTATTTATAGGTGGTTTTTGGTGGAGTATTGGACGGTGGTTGGGATTTGACCATCACCGCGGGACAGCTCCTTTTGATTTAGAAGAGGTGGACGCGTGAGGAGTGGTGGGTATTTGGTTTATTGGTAGAATCAGGAGTTCGGAAAGTGGAGTTCTTGTTGCGCAACCGCAATTTCTCTTCCTCTAAGGCTCGAATTTCTAATTTTCGAGCCATAGTAAAGGCCCTCGTCACATGTAATGGAAAGTTTGAATTTGGAGGGTAGGGGAGATGTGCTTAGCGCAAGCCCGCGTAAATAGTTCGATAAGTTCGGTTTGAGGCAAGGCAATACGTAATTTGGTTGATAAGGCCCCGCCATCGTCCAACGAAATCTGCGATAGATTCGTCTGTCGATTGTCGGATGGCATAGAGGTTAGTGATAGATACTTTCTTGGCGATGTTAATGGAGAAATGATCCAAGAAAGATTGGGCTAGTTGGTTAAAAGAGAAGATTGAGTGCTGGGTTAAAGCACTGTACCACTCCAAGGCAGGCCCTGATAAGGACATGGGAAAGGTGCGGAGTAACAAGGCATCATCATGGGCAATCAAATAACAAGCATGTCTAAATGATCGCAAGTGTTGTTGAGGATCCTCTTTACTGTTAAAACGAGTAAACTTTGGCAACTCCCATTGAGGAGGATATGAATGAAGGGGGACAGAAGGGTGAATGGGCTCCCGAAAAACTTGCTCGTATGTCAAGGCGGCTAACGACTTCCTGAAACGGAAGCCTCCAGGTTTTTGCATTTTGTCCATCATTTGCTTGATGAATCTGTGGTTGGATGAGATGATGGTTGCCACATAATAGGGATGTCCCATATAAGGTGTTGAGGTACTGGATACGTGTATGGGAATGAGAAAGGTAGGCGGAGCTTGAGAAGGAAGCTCGTTTGAATAGGTGGCAGAGAGTAAGTCATGAATGGAGTGGTCTGAAAAAGAGATGAGATAGGGGCAGTTGGTGGTAGCGATACGTGGGGTCCAAGGTTAACCAAAGGAAAGCTAATCGGGGTCGTATGAACCTCTGAAGCTGTCGGATTGGGAGACGGGGCTAGTGATGCGAGGAAGTAGGTATTGTTATCAGGAGGAGTGGGAGCTAAATGAGCAGCTATACTAATAGGCATGCCCATAAGGAGCTGACCATCAGGCGTACGGTCAGGGGTATGAGACAAATAGTATTGCACCGCGCTGGGATTAGCATCCAGAAATTTGGCAAAGTCCTTGTCTCCTACAGGAATTTGGGGGGATCTCACTGGTGTCTGTAGGGTTCCCTATAGAATGTGAAGGGGGTGATTCAGGCAAGACACAGAGCAGGCATGTGAAACATGGCGGCGGCTTGCTTCCAAGTGATGACAACCATAGAATAGAACACACAGGAAAGTTTCAATCTATCAAGAACAAAAACAACCTCTGAATGGTGAATTTGACAAGCTGCTGGTTTGTCAGGGGCTGATGATGACAGTAACCGATATCGGTTTAGTAACTGGTGTTGGTCACAGATCAAACGACGTCGGTCCCTTAACCGATGGCGGTGTTAAAAGTCTAGGATAAGAAGATATAAAAGGCTGCTAATTTGATTTAGCAACGTTGAGTATGTTTAGCAACTTATTGATCACAGAAGACAAAGTATGACAGAGAAAAAAGGATTTGAAAACAAGCAAGAGGCACACGCAAATCTAGAGACTAACCCTAGGGTTAATTTTGGTTATCGTGGGCTTATGCCTTTAGACGTAGAATGATGTCAGAATCCTAAACAACAAGACCTAGGGGAAATGTCAAGTTTGTTTTGGCTTATAAGGTTACCCTCAATCGGGCGGAGGAATACCGCGGAAAAGGGGGGATGTTGAGCTGTTGTGTTAATTGTGAAGTGATTCGGTACGTGTTGTGCAGTGAAACTAAGGTTAATTTCCTGTCAATACCGTGGATATCACCCCCACGTGTACGACCTATTACTTAATCTATGTTCACTAGAATTGGAGAACAACAAGCAGGAATGCAATGCACGTGTTTTATATCCAAATCAAAAATTATATTCGATGAAGCAAGAGAGATGACTTTCACTAATGCGAAACCAGGAAAGCAAGACAAATTCTTTACTAAATATATAACAAAAACAGCAACAACAAATATGCTTCCTAAAATGAAAATAAGCGAGAGAAAGAAACCCAAATGGGTCCCGCCGGGCGTGCCAAAATGTTTTCACTCGGGAAAATGCTTCGTTCCTTATAGAAACAGATAAGGTTAGGGTTAGGAGGAATACCTGTAGAATGTCGAGATGATGTGCGCGTACCGTAGAGAAAGATCAGGTTGACTGCGGAGAACTCCTTTTTGTCTGGGAAGGACTACCTGCAAATAAGAACACAAGACCACAAGATTTGATTAAACAATAAATGAGGAAACTGCCTTGGGCCCAGGAAATGTAAAACTTCCTTTCGAAGGTGGTCAGTTTCCCTACTAACGTGAATTAACACAAAAGACTGTAAAATATCAATTAAATTTGCTTGGCTGAACTGGGTAGGGGAAAGGCTATTTTTCCTGGTTTTTGATCAAAGGAACCGATGCCGGTTACCTATAACCGATGGCGGTTACTGATAACCGATACCGGTGGGTTCTAGGATCTTCTGGGCTGGTTGTGGAGTTTGTAATGGCTGGTTTTTGGGTAGTTTTAAGGAAATGGGATGGTTAGAAACAAAAGAATGACAGCTAGAGGCAATGGTAAGTTGGATAAGGGATTCAGAAACGGATTTGGGAGGACTGCAATTCCAAAAGCATAAGAAATGTTATAATGGAGGACATGCAAAATGTAACTTACTGGTTTTGATGAAGGTGCAAGTTGATCTCCTTTGCTGTAACACGTCTAATATTTTCACTCGTCTCTGCTTGGTCAAGTGAAGATCTGGACTCTGTTCCTCGTTCGCAATGCCCTCGCTTGATCCTGAAATCCTTTGACTGATCTCCCAAAATGAAATTCCGATCCGTTGTTTTGGTTTGGGAAGCCCATTTATAGGGAACCGATGGCGGTTGCGTAACCGACGGCGGTCGAGTAGGAACCGGCATCGGTTAGGAAAAAGTAGGCTATTTTTACTAAAATAGCGCACCTTCCCTGTTTTTCTCCCGAGAGATCAGTTGCGGGCTTGGTCAAGTGGCTAGAAGGTCGGCTTTTGGTGCGAGTAAGGAGGCATTAGTTATGGATGTGAGTCTAGACCAAGTCATGGGTCTTAATTAGCTTAGTTTAGGGTTAGGGCTAGGTCATGATGAGGTGGCAAGGTGAGGTGGCGGGTAAGGTGATGTGGATTTATCAATTACAAGGTAATTAATAAATGATTGTGTAAAGTTTAGGTAATGAGGTTAGGTTGCGAAATGGGATGCGGGTCACAAGGGGTCGTAAGACACGAATTTGGTGTCTACACAAGGACATGTTTCTTAATGAATGAATATCTTACCTCATAGTCCATAAGGCCTTAGGTGAAGAATGCAATAGGTTTTTCTAGTCCTTCCTTACTATTTTGTACCAAGATTGTAGAGATGGTGTCTAAACCACTGAAGGCATATAAAAACAAGTCTTTGGATAATTCCGTACTAATGAGAGTTAGAACTTGAGATATGGTTTGTTTGATAGCTTCTAAACTCTCTTTTCCCTCCACTATTCATTTGAAATCCAAATTATTTTTCAGCATCATCGTTAATGGATTCACAAGAGCAGAAAAATTTGGTACAAACCTTCGAACAAAGTTTATCCTCCCTAAGAAGCTTTGGAGAGCCTTCTTATGATTTGGTAATGGTAGAGCACGGATGGCTTCTACCCTCTTCAGATCAATTGTCAATCCTTCCTTTGACACGATATGGCCTATAAGTTTACCCTCATGTGCCATGAATATGCACTTTTTCAGGTTCAAGGACACTCTAAACCTCCTGCACCTTTGGAAGACTTGTATGAGATGAAAGAGATGACTTTCTGCATTTTTAGAAAATACAGTTATGTCATCAAGATATACAAGCACTATTTTATTTAACGACCCCTTAAATGCCATATCCATTGTTCATTAAAATGTTGCTCCAACATTTGATAGCCCGAATGGCATCTTCCTGTAGGCATAGGTGCCCCATTTTGTAGTGAAGGTTGTTTTGAACTGATCCTCCTCTTTCACCATAATCTGATTATAGCCCAAATATTTTTCTAAGAGAGAGAATCTTTTTGAAATGGCCACCACCTGCAGAATATGCTCCATGGAGGGTAGCGGATAGTGATCCTTGAGGGATGCCTTGTTTAAATCCCAAAAATCCATGCATAGCCTAATTTCCCCATTCCTTTTCCTAATTGACACCAGATTTCCCACTCAACTTGATTTCTTGATTGGGAAAATGATACTCGCCTCAATGAGATTATTCAGCTCCTTATTCATTAGAGGCTCTATATGAGGGTTGATCGGCCTTTGCTTTTTCCTGACGGGCTTAGCCTTCAAATTCAAATCAATGATGTGTTGTGCCAATTTTGGGTTAAAACCATTTAAATCCTCATAGCTCCATGAAAAAACATCTAGGAATTCCTGAAAAAGCTACACAAGGTCGTACTTTTATTGTTTGCTACTCATCTTTCCTATTTGGAGCGTCTTACCTTCTCCAACCAAAATGGGCTCACAATCCTCCTTTTTGACTTGAATATTGGCCTTCTCTTTCTAGAATTGATCATTTGGGTTGAATATTGACTCTAAAGTCACTAAACCCTTTGGCAATTTTTTTTCCACAATTGCACTATTTGATCCTTGTACTGCTACTCCAATTTATCCTAATTTTTACCTGAGAATTCAGCCTTCTCCTATAAAAAATTAATGATCTCTTGATCATTCTCAAAAACCTGCCAACTTGTGTTATTATCTAGTATAGTTGGCCTTACAATGACATTAATATGTGGTTGTGCTTTATCTCTATTGATACAATATACCCCATCAAATATTGCTCTAATTTCTGCAAGCATGTCCATGACCTCATTCTTCTTCTATGCTATGGCCTGAATATTGAATGCTTCAAGGTCTTCAATCTGATCCCATACCCGATGCTTGTAGGATTTGAGTATATCATTCTTAGGAACATGTTGTCTTCTAACCTAGTTGACAATTAACTCACTATCACCAAACACTTACAAGTTTTTAATACCCCTCTTTCTTGCCCAATGCAACCCGTGGATTAAAGCCTCATACTCAGCTGTATTTTTTGATCAAGCAAACTGAAAATAGAAATATGAATAGTACTTCATAATTTGTGGTGAAAAAATCATTGCACCTCCTCCAACACCTTGTCTACTCCTTGAACCGTCAAAAAATAGCTGCCACACTTCATTCTCATCCATTTTTTCTGGCTTAGTGAGGGTGGGGGTGGGCAATTTCTCCTCATGTAGACAATAAATTCCCAACTCACCTTCTTCCATTTCCTTTTATGGATTGAAAGCATGTCTCCTTTGAGCCCAATCATCAAGCATTAGGTACAGAATTCCCCCAACCTTTGTGTTTTCCTCTTGAACCTCCAAGCATTCTTCTTGATCGAATATGGTACAATTTGCATTGATTGGGCTGGGAACATAAGGCTCAATGTGAAAATTGGCAATTGGATCCGACCTGATCATAGTCTTAGCTCCATACCTTGTTTGGAATAACATGTGGGACAACTTAGCTGATAGATACGCACCAATCCTGGCTATGAAATCTCTCGAAAGGCACAAGGAAAATAACAGTGGCAAATCAATCACTGATACATCCTATAGAACTATGACATTTAGGAAAACATGGAGCGTAAGGCTTAGTTATTTGATCACTCCAACTGTGCTTACTATTGTCTCATCAAATTACACTACTCCCTTTACTATGAATCATATTTTAAGGCCAATTTATCAACAATTTTTTTTGGCATTACTGAGCTTCTCACCCCTGAGTCGATCATGCAATTGTGTATCCCAATGATCAATGAGACATAGAATGGTGGAGGCTTCACATTATTACCTGAATGACATTCTCCTTATTGCACAGTGTTAGTAAGAACCCTCTCCTGATTTTTGGATGGCTCATTAGAATGGGACCAATTTTCCATAGTTTCTTGCAAAAAATCTCGCTACCCTTGAATTGCCAATGATTCCCACATGGAAATACTGACATTGGTCTTCTTCATCTAATCAATGATATTGAAAGGGGGTGGGTTTTCTCTTTGTTTTCCCTTAATGGGCATGGCCTTTTCTAGTACATGGGTTGGTCCATGAGCTGCCACAACTAGTATCCTGGGATGATTTTGCACATTGGGGGCTACTAAAACAACTACCTTGGGCTGGATTTGTGCATTAAGAGATTGATTTGGCCTGCCAACTCCTTGTTGAGTGAGAGTGGGATGAGAAATAACTAGACTAGATGATTTCCCCTCCTCTATGTTCCTTTTCTTTAAACATGTATTGGTAGCCACACCCTGGAAAGGAGATTGATTAACCCCATAAAAGTCCTCCGTCTTCTAATTGGCCAACGTGGTTTCAGTTGGAGGAGTCTCTTGCTGAGATGCTTGCTTATTTTCTTCCTCACTTGGCTCTTGGGTCACCCCAACAGTCTACACCATTAAGGCTTGATTCAGAGTGCCATTGAAGCACATTGATTTATTATGAGGTAGGTTGTAGGGGTAACACCATTCATACTCTTGAGCATTGTTGTTTTTATTAGGAACTAAATCCTGATGTTGAAACTACATTTGGGTTATAAGGTTGGAATGGCCTGGCAATTTGAGACTGCCCTTGGTTTGGATTTTTCTTTGTTGCTTAAGTGGGAGGCATGTTAGGCTGATATGGAGGCCCATTCATTTGAGCTTGAGGATGGTAAGGTCTAGATATTTGAGCTTGCTACCTTTTGATTATCACCAACTCATTCCCCAAATTCTGTAGTTACTTCATGATTTCCTGGAGTTCCTTGGAAGTACTAAAAGAAGTGGAGGCCTCACTATTCCTTTAATTTATATGGGCTAGAATGAGGACTATTTTAGGCGCTTGACTGTAGAGGGGTTCCCTAATTCTGGATATAAAGGCATATGTGGCCTATGCGCTATCTTTCTCGCTTGAATTAAGTAGTTCTCTGATCTGATAGCTATATCATATGCCCCTGATAGTGTTGTTCCCCCCATCTATTGTATCATCATAGCTATGTCAGAATTTAGAGCCCTAAAAAAGTAGAGGAATGTACCTTCCACTGCTAGCCTCATGGAAATCAGAAACCGGTCCCATGTCCGCTGGAACCTAAAGTTGAAGTCATCCATCTACTCATTCAGGGCCCTCTTGATTGCAGTTAATTGTTCCAAAAAAGACATATTATTTGCCTTCTCTCTAAACTGGTTGCACATGGTTGAACAAAATGCATCCTAGTTTGTAATTGACCCTACTATTAGGTTTGTAAACCATTGCAATGCCTTACCTTTGAGAGAATAAGCAAGGAGCCTAATTACAACATCCATCTCATTGATCTCATGAATGGAATAGACATTCACAATGTCTTGAATATGATCAATGGGGGTCGTATGATTCTCCCCATTGAAGTAAGGAATGATCTTCAACAATGCAACTGAAATATGATTATGTGTATTGAGGGTGAGTGGACTACTACCTGTGAGATTGACATAGGGATTTGGTGGCCCTTGCGGTGGTTGTTGTTGTAGATGTGCCATTATAATCAGTTTAAGAACTCTAGTTGATTAAATGAAAGGCCTACCAAGAGGAGGTGTGGATAGTGTTCTATTTGGTGGATATGGAGGCCTTTGAGATCTTCTTCCCATTTTTCCTCTTCCTGGAGATAACTAAAAGTATTCAAAGACACCTTCTTCTCTTTCTCTAAATCAAGTTTGAATCCTCCTTATGAGCTTAAACCACCAGTACTGCTGAAACAAATTGATTTTATATTTGGAGTCGTCAGATGTGTTGCTACAAATATTCCAAAGGCTGTAAATTCACCAAGACACACACCCAATCCTGATGAAATAGAAAAATTGACTCCTATCCCACCGGGCGTGCCAAAACTGTTAATGTAAAATTACATCAAGCCTGATTGCTTTTGATTTTGTGTATAAGGCAATCAATGCAACTTGCATAACAAATGGGATTATCTTGCAGTGTGGGACCTTGCAAGTAGGATAATCCTTCTAGAGAAATTCAAATCTTCTTCCTCTAACCTAGTGCCAACTTCTCTAAAGTGCAAGAGAATGGAAAGCTAAACTAACCCTATTCTAATGTATTTCCAAGGAGACATGGATAGAAAGATGCATGAAATAAAAAATACTCTAAGTGAAGGTGATGCACCAAGAAAGGGTGAGACAATCCAAGTGAGAGAAAGATAGGGAGAAAACCAGGAAGGAGAGGGCTAGTAGAAATGCCATAGTCTAAGACAATATCCAATTCCCTATATTCATAAAGCATAACAAACTACATACCCTGTAAAGAGATAGATACATGCACAATATACTTATAAATATAATAGGAAGGAAAAAGATGTAATTCATACAAAGTTAGGGGGAAAATGGCCACACAACAACCATGAATTTTATTTCTCAGCAAACATGCAACAATCCATCATATCATAAGCACAAGACAAAATCCTTTACAATAAGCCCAAATTTGAGGCCTTTAGCTCATAATAGCTCCAGAACAATTTTTGATAGAATTCCTTTGCTTTTCTAAAGAATCCCCTCAAAATGAGGTGAATTTTACAATATATAGGCAATTTGGGTCACCAACCGACAAGATGCATTAAAGATGTATGGGAAACCATTATTTTTGGTACTTTTTCCTACACAGGCGGTCATGGGTGTCATGCCTCATTAACTCTGGTTGTTGGAATTTCATTCATGTTCACCTACTCTCATCTAGCTTATAGCTTGTCGCATCCTATGCGGGTCGTCCAACCGCATTGGGTTTGATGTCAGTCCATCCTCCTTGAGAAAACTTCTTGGACCGTGAGTTCCTTTCCATATTTGGGTTAAACGGTCATCTAACCGTGATCCATTTAATCATGAGTAGGTCATCTAACCTGATTGTCGTTTAACTTCATTAGGAGTTAGTCGATGTCACCTAACTTCATGACCGTACATGCCTCTTATGATCACCGACCAACCTAGGAGTTGCTATCTTCGAATTGTGGGCCGTCCTACCCAGAAAGTTGGACAGTCATCTATCTCTTCCCATATGTATGACACACTACCCATCCCTTCTGGTAGCCGACGAACCGACGAGCTGACCAACCTGATGACTCAACCAACCATGTTGTACAATTATAAGCCATCCATCTGTGTTGAGTCGTCAAATCCCTGAGGGGTTGGATGATTTCCATGTTTTTCAACCAACCTCTTTATATGTCATCCATCTGAATAATCGTATCCTCACTAACTTGAGCCACCACAAAAGTCATTTGACACACTTGTCTGACTAACCCATTCAACCAACCTATCTTTCATACCAGGGTTAGACACTGACCAAACTGCCACCCATTCAACCAAACCAACCACCCTATCACCCATTTAATCTAACCAACCAACCTATCACCCATCCGACCGAGCTGACCAATCCTGAAACTCATCCAATTCTCCAATAAGCCTGGTCACCAACTCCAAGATTCACCATGACAAGCTGTCCAATCCAAAACACGAGCTACCCTGCATACTGCAAAAGCATTTCCCTTTTTCCATTAACTACCGATGTTCTGACTTGCTAAGTTATCCATTTTGCAGGGGGTGCAAAAAATGGATAAAAATCCTATTGGGTATAACCATTATAGTCCTTGCCAATTATGGAGCATTTTGATTGTTTTCGGTTCCCCTTTGTTTACTTATTGCTCCTTTAATAGGACAAGACCATTGAAATCAGATATCTTGGTTCTATTCTCATCTCACCCACACCTATACCCATCATCTAGTTCCCATAATACCATCATACCTTGGACATTAAATTAAATGACATCTTACCCACCTTACCTTACCACATTATACCTTACCCAATCCTACCCAACTTACCTTCCCTCAATCTACCTTACCGCAATATACCTTACCCAACTTACCTTCACACAACTAATATTACCCAATCTATCTTACCCAATTTACCTTACCACAATGTACCTTACACAATCCTACCCAACTTACCTACCACCATCTTATTCTTCCCTACCTTATGGGAGAACTACATTAACAAGGGATATGTAGGCAATAATCCGAAAGTATGGGGTCTTTGGAGGTTAGATTAGCCATTATTTCCCCCTCCTACATGATCTTTCTAACTTTTCCTAACTTTCCTATCCACTCTCCCACCCCATTAGTAGTTTCCATAACATCAATACATTGGAAATTAAACCAAATCCAAAACATCATCAACCATGCCTACATCTAATTTCCATAACATCAATACATTGGAAATTAAACCAAATCCATAACATCAATACATTGGAAATTATACCCAAACCAAAAAACAACCATGCCTATATCTAGTTTCCATAATATCAATACCTTGGAAATTAAACTAAAGCCAAAACATCATCAACCATGCCAACAACTAGTTTCCATAATATCAATACCTTGGAAATTAAACTAAAGCCAAAACATCATCAACCATGCCTACATCTAATTTCCATAATATCAATACATTGAAAATTTAAACCAAAGCCAAAACACCATCAACCATGCCTACATCTAATTTCCATAACATCGATATATTGGAGATTTAAACCAAACCAACCCATACATTAACCATGCCTTCATCTAGTTTACATAAAATCAATATATTGGAAATTAAACCTAAACCATACAAAAAACCATGCCTACATCTAGTTTCCATAATATATATACATTAGAAATTAAACCCAAACCAAACCATACATCGTCACCATGACTATACATCTAATTTCCATAGTAATAATACAATGGAAATGAAACCAAAACACAACATCATGAATCATACCTATATCTAATTTCCATGATAATGATACAATGGAAATGAACCCAAGCATAACAGATATAAATAACATCATCTATATACTAGAAATTTTGTGTGTCAATAAAATGTATACACAAATATAAATAAGTCTCTCAAAAAATATCATATACAACTCACCTCTTTGGCGAGCAGGCTGGTATACATAAGTCATAAATCTAAAATTAAAAACAATCTCCATCATCTCATCATCCCCTGGAGGGCATGATGCCTCTACCACTCTCTCTTGTCCACTCACTTGGCCTCTGTCTCTGCACACTGGTCACCTCCTGCTAGCCATGCCCATGAGTATGACGGCTCACTGAACTACTAGAACTATGGGTTCATGAGCTGGACCTTTTACTGACTGCCTACTGAGCTCTTTAGGTAGAATAACTGATAATAGGGAGACCAAGCTATGTAATATGATCCTCATAATATCTAGCCTCAGCCACAACCTCTCTGTATCAGTCCATTGATATCACTTGTGGTGGTGGCATCACTCTACTATCTATCTGTGGACCCTATCCCATTGGTAGTAGTCCCTGTCCCTATACCTGAGGTCGTGGACCCTATCCTGGTATGTGTACCTTTGATGATAGACCCTATACCAGTATTTGTGTCCCATCATGTGCTCTCGGAGGTGAAGGAGGTGCATCCACATGTCCCCCATCGCCGACCTGTGTCTGTGCCACCACTAACTATGTCTATAATGTGGCCCAATGTGCTTGTAAAGTAGTCACATGTGCCTACAATTCTATAACTTGTACCTGTAACCTATCTCTCTCACTAGAAACAATGTCTAAATCAGGTTGTTCTGGTCTGGGTGGTGCTGTTTGTAACTGTGTTGTCCACCACGGCCTATACCATCACTGAACCGACCTTGCCTATTTAACAATCGATCTCACTTACTTGCTCTACTGTGCGATAATGCTACCCATGTTGTTATGCCTACCGACCTTACATTTCCTTATTTCTTAATGTTTATCTCAATTAGACAAAACCTTTTGGTATTTCAGAACACACCTATACTAGTTCATAAACCTAGACCCATTGTGTTTCTAGGATCACATCCTATATCTTGGATACCTGGACCACATCACCCTTGTTTGGATAAACTATCGACCTTTGACAAGTTAGAGTTTGTGTGCTCTTTAACCTTGTGCCTTGTTTCATTCAGAGTGCGTGTGTACATTTAACTACCTCCACCTTATCACACACATTACCTACACCTACAAATTACCCTATTTTCATCACCAACCACCTTATCAAACCCATCACGGATTCTCCCTTCCACTACATCAGTTCCTAGTTTGACGGGGATCACCTCCACCCTTATCTAGGGTAACCTAATTCTTGTTTTTTTCATCGTCGCTTATTAGTACAAGCTACATGATAAAATGGGGAAAATGTAGACACCCGAAATTGGGTCGTAATCCTATAAGCCCCTTTCAATCAACATACCCCTTACCATGACCCCTTTTAGATATTTTTATTAATCTAATTTCCTATATTAGATTAATTATTACCTCACCTCTCCACCTCACCTTAGACCCATTTCATATATTTTTATTAATATAATTACCTATATTAGATTAATTATTACCTCACCTTAGACCCATTCTAAGCCCATTTTATACCTAAGACCGAGTCATCACTTCCCCTAACCAATTGAGACTTCTTCTAAACCTAATATTAATTTCTAACTACCTCTCCCACCAGTTTCCCGTGTGATTTAATGATAATTAAGATGGCTAACCCATAACCATTCTTGAATCACGCCAAAAAGGGAGAGAAAAGGTTATTTTTAGCAAATAAGACTATTTCTCCCTAACTGACTCCAGTTATTCCTCGGTTGACGTTGGTTAAGGAACCGCCATTGGTTTCTTCAGATAAGCATTTTCAACTCTTTTCCCAGGTTCTTCTTTTGATTCTGCTTTGTGTTGGAATTCTTGGCTCTCACATCTTTGGCATTCAATCGACACCCTGATGATTAACTGAGCACCAGAGCAACCAATCTATAGTTTGACGAGGCTTGAACCATTCACATGGAGAAGCAATCAACCTTCACTGCCGTGACACTTAATCTCAACTCATCTCTCCTACGCACATCTGCCAACCACCATCTTCTACAAACCTCTGAATCTCTGATAAGTATTCTTAACCAGGTTATTACTTTCATTAGATTTGGTTTCAGATCCTTTTATCTATTTCTAATAACCTCCTTTCTCTCTTGGATATCTTCCATAGTCCAATCACCTGACACCCTACCAATTGGAACCACTCTACCCCTTTAATCACCCCTATTACCCCTACCAAGCCTTCACCTAAATCCAAACACCCAACCTAAGCCTTCCTAACACTCTATGCAATCACAAAGAGCCCAAACCAACCCCTTTTCACCTTTGGCACCCAATTTCCCCTACCATGATCGATTAGCCAACCGATCCTGGCTATAACCACTTACCGGCTCGGTTCCCAGACTGACATAGGTCTCTGTGTTTGACATTTTCCCTTAGATAAGCAAGGTTTTTTCCTCACCTAAAACCTCTCAAAACCTCCCACAACTTTACCCAGACCTCCATAATATCCTTTGATACACCTGTAGACCCTGTCAACCAACTTCCCTTTCTAGATTTGATCTTATATTTGTTATTTAGATTAGATTTAGAGTATCATATTTGTGTGAGATAACCAAATCATATAACTATAGTAGGACCTTATATTTCATGTTATTTATCTGTATTAATTTGTATTTAAACATGGATTGAAAATCTTCGAGGAAACACCCTGCTTCCTGGATCTAGCACATGTTAGGTAATCCACTGACCTATGCTATTAATTCTATTTTGTGGTCTTGATTTACTTCTCAGGTAATCCATCCTAGACAAAAAGGAGTGCTCTACAATCGACCTAGTCTTCAAAAATGGTGCATAACCTCTTCACGCTCATGTACCTTACCTTTACCTTTTGAAATCATTTTATCATACGGTAAACCTATGTGGTGAAACATGTAGAATGAAAGGGAATTGTGGATTATATGGAATTAAAAAGCGTTGATTTAGGAGTCATGGTAATTGTTGGAGATAAATATGGGATTGAGATACTACTTGTGGAAAATAATGTAGGTATAGATGTAGATGTAGGTGTTGATGAGGGAATATATGTGGATACAAATAAAGGTGTGGATATGGGTGTAGATATGATTGTAAATATGATTATAAATGTAACTGTATAGATATGGGTGTAGATATGACTATAATTGCAACTGTATAGATATGGTTGTAAGTGTGGAGATAAACATGGATATAATAAATGTGGGTATAGATATGGTTGTAGATGAAGGTGTAGGTGTGGGTATAGCAAGATGCAGATATTGCTATGGGTGTCGATATTGAAGTATATGCAGGTATAATTATAGATGTAGATATGGGTGCTGAAGTTGAATCCTGACTTCATGTGTTGATTACATGAGCATAAAACAATTGAGATGTGAGAGGGTTAGCTTGGTTGTTTGGCAGATGATTAGTAAATGGTTGTTTGAAGAAATCCAATGGTTGATTGGGGGGAGCATTTGAATTGTCTAATTGGAGGTCCCCACGATCGATAAGCCGTTGTACTAGGTCATTAAAGGCACATCATTTTTGTATATCATGGTCATGGACTCGATTATGTTTGCAATAATGGTACTCATGATACCATGTGAATTTGGGATGTCAGTCATCAACAAGGAATATGGGAGGAAGTTAGATAAGGCATGTAACCATGAGCCTGTTGAAAATGGAGCTATATGTATCTTCAAGATGCGTATAGTTGGGGGTTGTTCGAGGAGCTATTTTTAGAGGATCAATATGAGATGTGGATGTAGAGGAAGTTTTAATGACATTGGCATTTGTTGCGTTCTTGGATATTTTGTTATGGGAGAATGATTTGGTGAATTCAATTTTAGGTTTGATAGAGAGAAGCTTAACATGGTCTTTCTCAAGGGTGTGTAGTTCTAACTTGCGAGCCATGGTAAAATCTTCCTTAAAGGTTTGGAAAGACTGAATCTGAAGGGTGAATGAAATATGTTTGGTGCATAATCTAGAGAATATTTTAATGAATTTAGTTTTGGGTAGTGAGAAAGATAGTTTATTGATAATTCCACACCACCTAGTGACAAAATCAGTGATTGATTAGTCCTCAAATTGTTTGATGACATAGAGGTTGGTGATGGTTATCTTGTACACTATATTGATGGATAAGTTTTCTAAGATGAGATATGCAAGTTGAGTGAAGGAGAAGAGGGAATGTTTAGGGATGCCATTGTACCAATCTAGGGCGGGTCCAACCAATGAAATAGGGAACGTGAAAAAAATAATATCTTTATCATGGGAAATAAGATACCATGAGTGCCTAAAGGCACAAATATGTTGTTGGGGATCTTCCTTACTTTTGAACTTGGAAAATTTAGGAAGCTCCCAATGTAGAGGATATGGCTGGAAGGGTACAAATGGGTTGATGGGCTCGTTACAAATTTTCTCATAGGTGAATGTGGTTTTTGTACCCAAAGTAACACTATCTAGGTTGGTCATTTTACTCAACAAGGCTTACATAGGCTCATTTTATGTATGAGGATATGGAGCTGATTGATGTGGTTATGGATTATAAGAGGTAGATGGATTAGGTTTTGGATAAGATTGATACTATTTGGGGTGGTTAGGAGTTTATGGGGGTGGTTGATAAGGAGGGACATAATTGAAAGTTTGTGATTGGATGGGCTATAAAATAGGATGTTGTGAAGAGATGTAGTTTGATGGGTAAGATTGCGAAGGTTTTTTTTGAGTGATGGGAGGATTGGATTGGGTTTACGTTGAATGATTTAGGATATGCACATGAATATGGTGAAAATTTCATTTTAGGAAAATTTGAAAAGGTGATTTTTTCGGAGCGGGTCAGTGTCCTGTTCGCCTAAAATATACAGTATATTTTTTTGGGGGGTCGGCTTCGCCTTCATTTGAAAACATCTCCTATAAAAACCTAGGTGATTCGTCGGGTAGTATACCTCAAGTAGCTTACCAAATTACCAATACTGTGAAGTTTGAACTCGCATACTCTTAAGCACCAGAGATTGTTGTTAGCCTGTTAGGGTTAGTTGTTGACGCGCAACAGGGACATAGTTGACGCGTGACAAAGAGTTATTGTAGATGCATGACAAGGAGATATTGTAGACGCATGAAAAAGGAATAGGTTTGACGCGTGATAGAGAGAGTTAACACGTGACAGGGCATAGCAGTTGACGTGCGACAAGGGCAGAGTTGACGCGTGACAGTAACTTCAGACAGTGGATGTGCGACAGGGCATAGGCAGTTGACGCACGACAAGGGCAGAGTTGACATGTGAAAAATACCTCAGACAGTGGACACATGACAGAGACCTTAGACAGTGGATATATTTGCTACTTGGTTCTTTTGCTGACGTAGGACTCTCTTCAGAATAATGGAAGGTGCTAGTTCAAAGAATGCGAAGAACCTAAAAGTAAGTAAGAAATCTCAGAAATCACTCTTCAAGTATTTTGGAAACTCTGCGGATACAGATATTGAAAATACCAACCATATAGATGCCACCACAAAGAATCAGAATACTGACTGTGTGGAAGGTATTATTGAGGTGGACATGCATTCTGCACAGTATCAAAGTCAAACAAATGACACCTACGATAATATGCCAGATCTTGAAGATATTGTTCCTGTTGGGGTGCAACCAGAAGTGCATCAAGATATCACACATACAAATACTCAGCAAAATGGAACACAGAAATCAAATTCAAATTCCGGTCCAAGAAAGAGGAAACCAGGTGATTGTGATATTGCTCAAAATTCTACTCAAAAAAGTAAAACATTGAAAACGAACAAGAATATGTGGACCATTGGCAGGACATACAAGTTTGATTGGGCAGCTAAATTTCCATTTATTGAACCTGTACAATCATCTAATTCTGAAGAGATCCCATCTGAATGTACATGTACAATATGTACGTGGAAATTGGGAAAGCAACAAAAAATGCAACTGAAGCTGGACACTATAGAAAAACATTGTGGAAAACAATATTTGACTGTAACGGGGGCAGATGGCCAGAAAATCAAAACACACAGGTGGAAAACTGAAAAAGAATGCATGCATGTTAGATACGCAGCGGAATATGAGGCAGAGCAGAAAAAACACAGACATCTCTTGGAAAAGGGAGGAACGATCACATCGCATATTGGTAAGATGAAACAAACAAATCTACATGCAAAATTCATACAATTCTCTACTCTATTTCACATACTAAAAAAAGGAAGACCGATTTCAGATTTCCTCGATTTCAAAGTTTTGTATCAATTTAATGGAATGCTGAATGTACCTCAGTCTCATTGGTCTGAAAGTAGTGGATGGGAAATGGAAAAATGCCTTTCGATGATAGAGAAGGAAGATTTGAAAGAGAATGTAAAAAAAGCAAAGTTTATCTCTCTTTCAATTGATGAAGTGACAGCAGTCGACAACACTGCATGGGTATGTATCCACGTCTATACTTTAGAAAATCATATAAGGACACCTCATCTGTTGGGTGTTATGAAAATGGTTGAAAACTGCAATGCCGAAAACCTACATAAAATAGTTGTTTCTCATTTGAAAGATATTGCTGGAATGACTGATTATGAAATTGCTACGAAGTTGGTATGCATTGGAGCAGATGGTGCATCTGTCATGCAGGGTCACCAAACAGGGCTGTGTGTTAGATTACAAACAACAGTGGCCCCATATATGCTACCAATTCACTGTATGGCTCACAGAATGAATTTAGCGTATAAAATGGTAAGCAACCATGAAAATGTTGCTAAATTAGAAGACCTTATAAGAGAACTTCATGCCTATATGTCAAGCAGCCCAAAGTGATTTCTCGAGTTCCAGAAATTTGCAATTGGAATTACAGATGGCAAAAAACTTCTGAAGGATGTCGAGACTAGATGGATCTCTTTGTATGAACCTGCATGCAGAGTTCGTGAGGAGTATCCTTCGTTGGTTGGTTTCATGCACAAATATCGTCATGAAGTTGATAGGGCGAGGGACTTGTTGTTCCGTTTAACTGATTTGGAGACATTGCTTACATTGGTTGGTATTCTTCCAATGTTAAAGGAGATCAATACACTGATGAAGCATGCACAGGGTAGATTAATCTATATTGTGGATTTTATACGGATGAGAAAAATGGTATGTCAAAGTCTTGATATATTGTACTATTCCCAAGATAGTTTTGATGCACCTGTTTTTGAGAATTGGAAAGCTTTATTAGATCTTAAAAATCCCAGCACCTTTTTGAGATTTAATATCCACGATCACCTCTGCATCACTGTTAATGGGAGGGAAATACCACTGCACATTTTGCAAAAACGTCAAGATATTATAGGATCGGAACGAGAAGATGTTCCCGTGACACGTAATCTCTTTGAGTCTGTTATAGTTGAAACAAGAATAAAGCTTAAAAAAATTTCAGAATCCTTGTCATCAGAAATTAGGGAACGTTTCTGTAAAGATAAAATTCTGGAAGCCATGGGTGTGATGAATCCTAATTTTTGGAATACTGAAGGTGGCCGTGCAGACTTTGTCAGAAAGCATTTCCATAAATCCATGGGTACAATAATGGAACAATTCACAAAGACTTCAGAGCTCAAGGGTATGGAAATCAAAGGTATACTGAATGCTGATTTATTAAAGTTTCAATCAACAAATTTTGCAACAACAATGAGGAACCAATATAAAATTTTAGACGAACCTTCTGAAAGTGGTGCTATTACAAGGCTGTGGCGAGGAATCTATCAAAGTTCTATCTTACAAGAAGATATCAGTGAATATTTCAGATTATATGAGTTATGCCAAACAATGATTTTGGGGTCTGTGGAGGATGAAAGGGTTTTCAGTGCATTATCATTTATAAAATCAAAACTGAGAAACAGGTTGGATAAAAATCTGGAAAGTTACATGAGGTGTTATGTTTCTCGATACTCCATCGAAACCTTTCCGTTCGACAGAGCAATTGCGCATTGGAATTCCCTTTGCGAAAGAAGAGGTGTGAATAATACAGCTACAAGTACAACTGTTCCCAACCTTGAGAGTGTAATTGGCTCATCGTCACATTCTACAGAAGACAACATCGAGTTTGAAGAAGCTATTGATAATGGATTGTTTCAACTTTAAATAGGTATCTTCTTTATCTTAATCTTATTGTTTGTCACTTTACATTTTTTTCAGCTCTTGTTATCATTAAAGATGTTACAGGTCTATATATTTAAATTTATTTAACTACAATCTTTTTATTTTTTTTGAAAACATGGGTTGACATCCATCCGAGGAAGCTGGTACTTCTCGGGACTGACAATGTCAGGCAATTCACCCATCTATCTACTAATCCATTTCTCATGTTGAGTTTTCTTAAAACACAGATCTAGCACATTACCAGTGGCAGTGATGATTTCAACTTTAAATAGGTATCTTCTTCACCTTAATCTTATTGTTTGTTACTTTACATTTTTTTCAGCTCTTGTTATCATTAAAGATGTTACAGGTCTATATATTTACATTTATTTAAATACAATCTTTTTATTTTTTTGAAAACGTGGGTTGACATCCATCCGAGGAAGCTGTTACTTCTCGGGACTGACAATGTCAGGCAACTCACCCATCCACTAATCCATTTCTCGTGTTGAGTTTTCTTAAAACACAGATCTAGCACATTACCAGTGGCAGTGATGATTTCAACTTTACATTTATTTAATACAATCTTTTTATTTTTTTGAAAACGTGGGTTGACATCCATCCGAGGAAGCTGTTACTTCTCGGGACTGACAATGTCAGGAAACTCACCCATCCTACTAATCCATTTCTTGTGTTGAGTTTTTTTAAAACACAGATCTAGCACATTACCAGTGGTATGATTTTCAACTTTAAATAGGTATCTTCTTCACCTTAATCTTATTGTTTGTTACTATACATTTTTTTCAGCTCTTGTTATCATTAAAGATGTTACAGGTCTATATATTTACATTTATTTAAATACAATCTTTTTATTTTTTGAAAACGTGGGTTGACATCCATCCGAGGAAGCTGTTACTTCTCGGGACTGACAATGTCAGGCAACTCACCCATCTATCTACTAATCCATTTCTTGTGTTGAGTTTTTTTAAAACAAAGATCTAGCACATTACCAGTGATGATTTCAACTTTAAATAGGTATCTTCTTCACCTTAATCTTATTGTTTGTTACTTTACATTTTTTTCAGCTCTTGTTATCATTAAAGATGTTACAGGTCTATATATTTACATTTATTTAAATACAATCTTTTATTTTTTTGGAAAACGTGGGTTGACATCCATCCGAGGAAGCTGGTACTTCTCGGGACTGACAATGTCAGGCAACTCACCCATCTATCTACTAATCCATTTCTCGTGTTGAGTTTTTTTAAAACAAAGATCTAGCACATTACCAGTGATGATTTCACAGCAATCTAATACACTAGAGGTAAGTTAAACCCTATCATATTTGCAATTATGTTTAATTTCTTACCAGTGATGATTCTTTCTTGATTTCTTACAATTATGTTTAATTTATTTTTTATATTTGCAAAATGCTTTGATATATTTTTTTAACTGTGGGATAAAATGACACAATTGAATTTTACAGAGGAAGATATTTCTATACTATACAATTCATAATCCACGATACATTATACAATTTATAATATACGTCCACATAAAATTCATCATCATCCATATATATCATATCATCACCATATCATTATCATAATCCTGAGTCCTGACACTACAATTATTATTAAAACAATTATTTATCTAATTTAAATTTATTAAAACAATTCCATTTTTTTAAAACAATTCATAATCATATCATTACAAGTATATCCATTCTAATTTCATCTATATCCATTCTAATGTCATCTATATCCATTTTAACACATTCCATTTATTTATCATCTATATCCATTCTAATGACATCATGATCATATCATTACAAGTATAGAGAAGAAGAATTATCTTAAAACAAGTTTAAATGTCTAGAGAAGAAGAATTATCATGCTTGAAGCTAAATCTACGTCCACATTAAATTGATCATCATCCATATATATCATATCATTATCATCATTCATCATCATCTATCATCATTCCATGTTTCTAAAACAATTATCCATTATCATCATTCATCATCATCTATATCCATCTATATCATTCATCATCTACGTCCACATACAATTCATGATAATCCAAGTAAACCAGAAACATACGTCATCATGATTCATCCTTATCTAATGCAATCACCATTAAGAGTAAACCAAAAAGCATAAACTCCATATACAATCTAAAAATTCTATCAAATCCATATGCAATCAAAATTAAAGATTACATAGTATTTCAAATTTTAAAAGGCTATCAAATCCATATAATTAAATTCAAATACCATACCACAACATTCAATGTTACAAATTTTCAAATATCAATATTTAAAGTTTCCACACAATAATAAAAGTTTCAACCCTCTTTTTCTTTATCCATTTCAACTCCTGTGCTCCTTTCCCCAACGGTTTCTTCCCCTGTGGTTGTACCCCTTTCCCCAACAGCAGAAATAACCCCAGAACTTATAAGATCTTCCGCAGCACTGTCCAGATTTTTTAAAATTCTTTCTTCTTGATTTGTCGCATCTCCATGCGACAACAAATTTGGATCAGCTGCTGCCTTAGCTTTGAATAATATTTCAGGGTCGAAGCCGTGCTCTTTAATTATCCGCTTTAGTGTATTGTTTTGTTTGTTAACCAAAACAATATTTTCCTTCAAATTCTTAGCTGCGGATAAACTGTTCTTCGTTGTTTCCAAGTGAACTTGGAATACCTTTGCTTGACTCTTCAAATTTTCATATTTCAACTGCACAAAAAGAGTAATGTCAATTCAACATATTACTAAAAAATGAAAATTTCAAATTAACAAGAATGATTGTTTGAAAGTGATAGTACTTACAACCGCTCTATCTCTCTCGGCATTTGCAATTGCTACCAGATCCTTGTCCTTAGACCATTTGTTAAAATATGCCTGGGCCTCAGCACTAATATTTTCCAATTTGTTTAATGTCTTATCCAAAATGTCATCTTTATA
This sequence comes from Taxus chinensis, assembly GCA_019776745.2. Classification (NCBI taxonomy): domain Eukaryota; kingdom Viridiplantae; phylum Streptophyta; class Pinopsida; order Cupressales; family Taxaceae; genus Taxus; species Taxus chinensis. Next base: position 333,530,757 of record CM034148.1, on the reverse strand, counting down.
GTTGTTGTTATACGTGACAGTCCCACTTCTTACTTGGGTAAGTAAGGAATCCATCTTCGCAGGTTGATTCTGGACTGCAGCGTATAAACTATCCCTTTGCCAATAATTTTCATAACGACTAATAATCTCATTGATAAGAACTTTAGCCCTTCTCTCCCATTCTATGAGCTGATTGATATGAGGTAGAATAAACTCACTGACATGGGATTGACAATCATAACCAATTAAGTTTTCCAAAGGAAAAGGTAGCAACTGTTCACTATCTGTATCTGATGAAGATGATCTTGCTGGAGAAGTATGGGGGCTTTCGGCAAGATCAACTGCTACTTGTTTCTGCCTTTGGGTGGCCTGATCCTGTTTGTGATAAAATTAATCAAGATTCAGATAAATAAATTTAAATTGAAATGTAATTCAATATTGTAAAGCATGTTTAAATTGAAGTATACCTGCTGGCCTTGAATCATCTCACGGGTATTGAAAAAACCAGTTGGGTCATTGCTATCAATGCCCAAATAATCTTCATCTAAATTTATATTGTTCAAAACTGATATGCCCGTTGCACTGGGCAAGCCACCAAGTGAGAGCGTTGGAATTTGAAAGGAGGAGGCAATGTTTAGTGTCCCGCTAGGGGCCGGAGCAATTGGCATGCATTTACCAATGTTCTTTTTCACTGTTCCTCTGGTTGGCATTTTAAAAATTATTGGTTGAGTGGGTGTCGGTGCCGCTGTTTGATCAGAAGGACTGCAATGTGCTGAAAAGTTCAAGAAAAAACATGAAAAATAGGAAAACAATCCAAAAAGGCAAAAACTACGAAATTAAACGTAGTATTGAAAAGTTGTACCTTGTTGTCGAGGGGTAGTTTTTCACGGTGCTAAGGGTGGCCGTGTAGGAGTAGTATTCGGTGGTTGTTCAGAAGATACGAATGCATGCGACTGTATGGAGTGAGTTGGGGAAGAAGGTTGAGTTTCTGAAACACGTGTATGGTCCAAAGTCCCTGCAATGTCATCAACATTAAATGTTATGTCAATTCAATTGGTTAAAATTTAAATTGGAAAATAAAAATACAAATTTGGAATTTGTAAATAATATATGAGAAGGTATTACTTCTCTGGCATTTAACGAGTTCAAACTGTTGAGGGTTCGGAGAGGAGTGAGCTTCCATTTCAGATTGGGAGTCTCCCGAAGCCTCAGCGTGTTGTTGGCCTCTTCCTCTTGATAACACCTTTTTTCGGGGAAGGGCTTCAATAAATCTTCTCTGCAAACCGTAAATTGTTAATAACTGTGCAGTGTAATGTCAAAAATTGAAATACAAACTAAATAGTTTATACCTGTTGTTCTTCAAATGGAATTGACAACTTCATCAACTCCTCGTCAGTGCAAGTAGGAATTTTTTTATCTTTTAAATTTAAAAGTGCCTCGTAATAAAGGCCGAGGAGATAGTTTGTGGAATAAATGACAGGTTTTTCTGAAAGCTTTGAATTTGTTATGTCAGTTCTTATTTTTTTTTATAGATAGGTGCACCAATCGAATTTTTGTTTTGAGATAGTGGCAACTATGTATGCAATGGCCCAGTTTGGTATATCTGTTTGGCGACCCTGCATAACTATTCTGGATTGAAAAAATGAAATCACTGCAGCAAGAAAGTGGTGTGCAATTGCTTGCGTATCCACACCATGCCTGGATTTATTGACATGAGCTGCAAATGCCAAACAGTGGGAATTAATATAAATTTATAACACCAAATTGTATCACAATAAAAAATAGAATAAAAATGAATTATACTTACAATCAACATGGAAACCGAACGTTGATTCGAGAAATTTCTTGTCTTCTTCCAGGAGTGTTGCCTTCATTGTAACAATTGGTAAATTTCTGAACGGAAGGCCCGTAAACCGATGGATGTCATTTGCTTCGATACTGAATTGGAACATTCGCCGTCATTCAGAGTCACATAAAAAAGGTCGTCCTCTGTATTGTAGGACGAGAGAAGGTAATTCAAAATATCTGGATCTGTTTCAAAATGGGGCATGTCAACGAGCCCAGTAAACTCACACGCATCCATCAAATCTTTATATTCAGAAGACATCTTTAAAACAGTATGGATGTGGGGGCACAAGGGATTCCTGTAGATGATCTTGCCCGTGGATTGGACTGGATTCTCTTCTTGATTTTTTTCCTGAGCTTGCAGTTGGGAAGCATTTGAAGTTGACATTATAGTTGTGCTTGCGTCTTTGACAATGAGGGATACCTGCAAAAAAAATTGAGAGCCGGAAAGTGTAAACGAGAAAATGACCGGCGGGAGGGTATTTATAGGCCAAATCACACATCAATGGGCTCTGTTGACGTGCGTCAATGGGCTCTATTGACACATGTCAATGGGCTCTATTGACGCACGTCAATGCACCATTTATTTGACGCGCATCAATGAGGCCATTGACGCACGTCAACAGAGCCCATTGATGCACATCAACAGAGCCCATTGACGCACGTCAACAGAGCCCATTGATGCACGTCAACAGAGCCAATCGACATGCGTCAATAGAGCCCATTGAAACACATCAATAAAGGCCATTGACGCACGTCAACAGAGGCCATTGACACGTGTCAATAGAGGCCATTGATGCGCGTCAACAGAGGCCATTGACGCACATCAATGGCCTCTGTTGACGTTGCCTTGATGCACATCAAGGATGGTTATTGATGTCGTATTGTCACACGTCAAAGGTGCATCAATGTCTGGAACTCTGATTTCTCTGGCTCGAAAAACCAGGTGAAAATTTGGTTTTGGAATACTGTCAAATTCACCTTTCACTGAAACTGGTTCCGGGGATATTCGCCAGGTATTTTCCACCTATAATTTTATAGAGGTGTCTTAAAATGAATAAAGGTGTAGAAGAGATAAGGGAAAGTGTGCATGCTTATTGTGAATTATTGTTTGAGGTGAGGATGTTATTAGAATAGGTTGATTGTTCAATTTTATTTTCTTGGGAATGAGTAACAATGGGCATACAACAAACAAACAAAATCCTATGTAAAATACTAATGCAAGAAGCAAGTTAAACAAAATAATTTTGTTTATCTTATTTTTTTATAGAAATGTGAAGAGGGAAAGAGGGCTCAAAGGGAACCTAAAGAAATGGCCAATCTATGGATGGTTCCAAGTATGCTGATGGATAGAGTCCTCAATATACCCAAATGTACATGAGGCATAAATATGTGACGACTATTGGTACGTGGCCTGGTATTGGAGCCTATCCCCACACTTCATGCACCTCCGCGATAAGGGTGTCAAGAACTTAGCCAATATACCAATAGTCATTTTTTTACACGTCCAAAACATAGTGGAGGATTCCTTATTACATGATGAAATATCAATAGTTTCACTTGGTAGGAAATATTTAGATGTGTAAATTTATGCATGTGGTTTAGTTGTGTGTGAAAGAGATGTGAATGCGAGATGTTTACCACCTACATAAGCTATGTGATCAAGTAGACATGAAAGATGTTCATTTTAGATCTAAAACCCAAATGTGATACTCTATGAGAAAAAATAAGAAAAAGAGAGAGGAATGATGAAAAAAGGAGAAAATAAGGATAAAAAAGAAGAATATTTAGATAACACTTTTCCTTTTTCCAAATTATATTTGTGTTGTTGAGAAATCAAACAAACCCCCAAGCACGCAAACAAATAAATCCAACCTATAGGGTTAGTGGAAAGAGGAAAATATAATATAGATAGAAAATGAAAATAAAATATGGAACTTACCAAAGAAAAAGGTAGGTCCCACCGAGTGTGCCAAAATGTTTGACAATTTTTCCGCTTTTGTTCTAATTCAATGAAACGGTATGCAATAAAATAAGAAACTCTAAAATATGGGAGGGTTTAAGGCTACCTCCAATGTGTGATGATGATACAGATGAACGACATGCGTAAAGATGCTTTCTGTGGTGAGCTTGGTAACTTGCATAACATAAAGGAAATATAGATAAGAAAATATTAATAGATTATATGGTGGGATGCCTAAAAAAAATAGTCCTGAGAAGGGATGAACTTCCTATAGAGGATGTTAGCCCACTTTTCTTAGAAAGGTTGATCGAAAATGAAATATGGATAACATGAAGGAAGTAAACAGATAAAAATTTCAGAGATATGATAGATAAAAGATATGATAATGTAAATAATGATAAATTAAGGTAATAGAAATAAAACAAGACAAGGTCAATGGTGACCGAAGACATTCGATGACGAATGTAATAGAGAAGATTAAAAAAAGTGAAAAAAGAAGATCTGGAATAGATTTTTGGATATTGAAGATGTCCTAGATATGGTATAGAAGCACATGAAACAAGAAGGATGTAAATTGCAGGTAGATAGATGAAAATGTAATGGATGCAGATTGGGTCGAAAATAACTAGGGGGAGATCTAGGGATGTTGACTATGACTGTAATAGGAAATTGAGATCTCGGATGTCAGATATGAGGATCACAGAGACAAAAAGACCTGGATATTATAGAGGGTGGGAAAGTGATAGAAAAGGGGATAAAATGCAAGAAATATAACTGGTGCAGATCGGGTCAACAATGAATAGGGTAGAGTCGAAAATGACTGGGGATAAATTAGGTTTTGATGAAGGCTGATGGATGGCAAACAAAATATGAAAAGAGAGAAGAGTGGTTGATGATATGACAGATCTCTAAGATGAAGAACGTGATTGCATAGCTAATAAAACATGATAGGTATATAAGCAAACTCCTAGCTTCATTTCTCCAAAAATGATAAGAAAGGGCTCCAATATAACTCCAAGATATTGATGACAACTCTCAAGAAGAAAAGAAAACAAAAAAAGATTACAAGAAGTCAGAATCTCTAAACTTTCATCCCCTTTGAGGATGGGGATGATGGCATATTTATAGGGTCGCTGACGATTCAATAGGGTTACCATCAACTATGGACCATTGATTTGGGTGATGGGGATGATGCACTACTCAATAGAAGAGGCCCTATTAGGGTTATAAGTTGATTTGGTGGATTAGGGTTGCATAGGGATAAGAAAGGGTGGTTAGATGATTGAAAATATTAAATGAGGGTAGATGATGGTTCTAGAAAGGATAAATAGGATGTGATTAAGGTGATAAACATGTTTAGGGATAATTAAATGTGATTAGGGGTGAATAATGAGAAATAAATTAATGATTAGATTAGGATAGGACAATAATAAATTAGGGGAAATAAATATGATTTAGGAGGGGAAGGGGATTTTGAATAGGATATGGGTTTGAGTGTGCACGATGACAATGAAGGGATGAGAAAATGTGGGATGAGGGACAAGTGAATCAAATTTTGGTGTATATAGATTCTGAAGATGTCTTGACTCAAGTACAGGGACACATAAAGTATAGAAAACACAAATTATAGGAAGATGTGGTAAATAGATGAAAATATGGTTAAGGCAGATGAGGTTGATGATGACCAGAGGTAGTCATTGATGACTGTGCCAAAAAAGTGAGGTCCTGGGATGTCTATCAGGAATAACACAATGATTGAAGAATATAGGTGTTACAAGGACATCGAGACTGATAACAGAAGGGACATGATCCAAGAAAGCAATTGAGTAAAGTTGGATCGATGAAAAATGGAAACAATTGATGGTGACTGAGGTTGACTTAGCACTTGGTGAGTGCTAAACGGGCTATGTGAAGCAAACAAGGCTAGTTGATGTGGTTGTAGAGCTCAAAAATGACAAATGGACCTACAAATGGATGATGAAGAAGTGATGAAAACAAGAGAGATCTTCCAACAATCTCCAAGCTCAAAATCTTCTAAAATATTAGACAAAGGATCTAAAGTGGCTTTAAGAGGTTAGTGACAACTCACAAGAAGGTAAGAAACATGCAAAAATTTGCTAAAGGTTGTATCTCAAGAGTTTCATTCTCCTAGGAAGGGGGGTGATGGTGTATATATAGGGTCACCATTGATCACGGGGAGCCGTTGATTTTACTTATGTGGATGATGTAAAACTTGAGAGATGACGCTTAATTAGGTACTGATTCGGTCTATAAGTTGATTTAGTGAGTTGGAAGAGATATTGAGTTACATAGGGATGAGAAATAGTGGTTAGATGGGGTGGAAGTGCATTTGATTTTAGTAAGGGTGGTTGGAAATATTAAATGGGGGTAGGTGGCGAGTCTAGAAAGGATACATGGGAGATTTTGGGATGTAATTAAGGTAATAAATATGTTTAGGGATGACTAATATGATTATGGGTGATAAGTGTAATTAGGGTGCATAAGGGGAGATGAAATAATGTTATAATGGAGACTATTAATGACGGGATGGGATCAAAGTGATGGGATAGATTTAAGATAGAAAAATAGAAACTAAGGGAAATAAATTTGATTTAGGAGGGAAATGGGATTTTGAATAGGGACATGGGTGTGAGTGTGCACAATAATGAAGAATGGGTGAACGAATACAGAATGGGGGGCTAGTAAACCAAAATTCGGTGTCTACAATCGTACATAAGGGTCAGGACTGTATGTAAGCTTTTGAACTGGTTGCATGGTTTTGACCAGTGCAGTTTCAGGTTTCTGATTTAACAAAATTATGGAAATATGCTAAACCCTAGATATTTTAGAGTGACATATGATAAATAAACACCAAAGCACAAATTTGACTCAAGCAATAAGATAATAAAAATTGAAACTCTAAGTGTAAGAGAGGGAATAGGAGAAGTAGTTGATTTCATGATGAATCCCAAAGTGTTTTGGACAGGAAAATTGATAAATAGGAGGAAGAAATTGTTGCAATCACACTCAGAAAATTGGGTAATTTTTAGAATAAGATGGACCAGGGTGCCTAGAATGGGAATGTGGTACCTAGGCACTAGAGACCTTTAGTAGGTACATGTGACTGAACAAGAGATCAAAATATGATTTTTCTGGCATCACAAGGTGGTCACTCACTTTCACTAGTGGTTGCTTGTATGTCGCACTATGTCTGCATAATTCACTTATAACCTGTAAAAATAATGATCTCTTGCAAAATCCCAAAACACATTGAATCCTAAAAAATAAAGGATGCAAATAGGGAGTCAAAATGACATCAAAGGTCACATGATAGAGTGAACTTACAACTGATCACTGCACTACATCTCATACTCCATGTAGTTCTGGTGTGTGTGCAAAAATCGTGCCTTAGGAAGCTCTTGTGCAAGATGCACTTGATAACAAGAAATATCTAGATGTACTGATGTAGATATATTTATGGATGATAAAATGAACTTCCCCTCCTATGCATGCATGTAGCAAATTCAGTCCTTTGTCCCTTAAATGAAATCTATATGGATGCCTTGATGCTCTTAGAGTGCCTTTGGATGCAACCTTAGGTGGTGATAGTAGATGCTTAGAGCTTGGTCCTTTATTATGGTCACTTAGCTTTATATTTATATGATTCCCTTGTTTGAATTTCATAATTGACAACTAAAAGGATGACCCACAAGAAAACAAGATGCCCAAAATATAAAAGAGGCCCAAAAGAGGTGAGCAAGAGACAAAGAGGTCCGGGGTGCCTAGAGGGGACGAGGGCACCTGGGTGTTGACATCCTGGTTAGGTGCTGGCGTCCAGAGTCAATAAAGATAAGGAAATGAAGATTAGACTAGGCTATGGAGTGTGCAAGACCAAAGAGGAAATAAGAAAGATAGAAAAGAGGCCAAAGCTAGATGTCAATTACTAGTTTTCTCACTTAGGAATCATATGAATAGTACTACATAATTAGGACCTAGAAATGTACCCATCATGATTTTGAGTCTATATATTTCCCCCCCACTTTATGGAATAAAGATAACATAAAGTAGATAAGGTATTAATCCTGATAACCATGTCATATCAATGGTGAAAGGGTGCTTAAGAGCCAATAAAAAGTGTGGAGTGATAAAATTTGAAAGCTAAAGAAAGAGGAAGTGCCCTTATGGTGATGTTAGGAATAAATAGTGTGCAGCATTATATTTGCCTAAAGCTCCCATTTAGATTAGTAATATTATTATATTAGTAAAAATATAGTTGAAAGAAACAACTCACCTAAAAAATGTTTTAGAGGAGTGTTAAAGGGAATGTGAAAGATTTAGGCGAGTGAATAGGTTATTACATCACCTTCCTAATTAGTGTTATAGAGATATGTGGGATGTTAGTAGTTAAGAGTTCTGTTACTTAGTTGTAATTAGGGTAGGAGTTCATTTAAAATATTTAAATGTAAGATGTTTTATTCAACATATGTTGAATGAATTATTTGAGCTTATGCTCTTATCTCCAGATCGGGGGTCAAACCCATTGGTATCCAGAGTATGTTTCATATGAGCCTCTTTGGAATCTACACTCCACTCTGATTTTTGTCAAGTTGATTACGGAAATGGGTTGAGGCAGATCCCACGGACCTCTGTGACCCCATTCCTTTTTTGTGAGTATCAAGCGATGCACACGAAGGATAACAAGAATACCACAATACCTTGCCCGAATCCTCGATTTTATCACTCCATCCTTCTTGGCTTATTTGTAATGATACTAGTGGATACATAGGACCGCCTCGGAATGAACCTACTCTCTGGCCCATCAATCATCCACTGCATTGTCTTCCTCCACCACTCTGTCTCTCTTGTTCATAGTTTTTTCATCCATTTTGTTCATAGTTATCATTTTTTTTTAACTTTGTTTGGGCAAGATTGGATTTATACTCGACTTAATATCCCTTCGTTACAAATTTTCTTTATAGAATTGCATTTCCAACTTGGTGGGCTCTTATTCATTAGGTATCGACTATTCTAACATGTGTAAAGAGTTATCAATCAGGTAAACCCGACTTCACTTCGTGATTGATTCTTATACATGTATAACTTAGTCATAGATTGAAGATTCAACCAACAAGCTAATCACATGTATTCAAAGATCCAATTTTTAAATTGACATAGGCTCGTTGTTTCATGATCTACCATTGGTGGTAAGCTGACTGGGATTTCTTCTTATTTGGAATTATCTCTTTATCACATCTCTCCGCAACTCGGTCCTTTTGTATTATTGGTGAGATATTTTCAACGAGGATCTCTGATCCTATCTCGGATTGGCCTACAACTTTAGTGAAATCCTTTCTTAGCATGCAAGGGAACATTTTCATAAGTTTTGTGACTTGTTCCACTCTGAATTCCTTGGAAATTATACCCTCATCCCTGAACTTCAAACTTCATCTTGTTCTTTTCCCTGATTATAGACCCTTGGCTCATGATCTTAGCTTCCTCTTGGTACTTATCACAAGACATTAATTGGTTCCCCTACATACATATATCTCCTCTCATTGGATATCTCAACCTCATCTCTCTCAGTCATGACAGTTGAAGTGGCGGAAGAGTCTAATTCATGGAATGGAGATCCTCTAAACCCTATTCAAACGGTTCTTCTATTTTTGGCTATTCACGGTGGAAGCCTCACCTATCAACAAGATTACAAATTCATTTGAGGCTCCTAAATGGAGGCGTTAATTAATTTGGGATAACACAAATCCCTAACCCTAAAATGGAAAAGGATTTTATTTATTTTTAATCGGTAAAAATTTATTTTTGAGGGAGATCATTATAAAGTGTATTATTCTATTATAAAAATATAGGAGATACTTTTTTGAAAATGGGTAAGATAGAAAAGAGGCCAAAGCTAGATGTCAATTACTAGTTTTCTCACTTAGGAATCATATGAATAGTACTACATAATTAGGACCTAGAAATGTACCCAAGTGCATGATTTTGAGTCTATATTTTCCCCCACTTTATGAATAATAGATAACATAAAGTAGATAAGGGATGAATACCTGATAACCATGTAGATCAATGGTGAAAGTGTGCTTAAGAGACAAGAAAAAAGTGTGGAGTGATAAAATGTGAAAGCTAAGAAAGAGGAAGTGACCCTTATGGTGAATGTTAGGAATAAATAGTGTGCACATTATATTGCCGAAGCTACTATTTAGATTAGTAATATTATTATATTAGTATAAAATATAGGATTTGAGAAAACAACTCACCTAAAATGTTTTAGAGGAGTGTTAATAGGGATGTGAAAGATTTAGGGAGTGAATATAGGTTATTACATCAACCTTCCTAGATTAGTGTTATGAGAGATATGTGGGGATGTTAGTAGTTAAGAGTTATTATTAATTAGTTGTAATTAGGAGTTCATTAAAAATATTTAAATGTAAGATGTTTTATTCAACATATGTTGAATGAATTATTTGAGCTTATGCTCTTTCTCCAGATATGGGGTCAAACCCACATTTGGTATCAGAGTAGGTTTCATATGAGGCCTCTTTGAATCTCACTCCACTCATGATTTTTTGTCAAGTTGATTAAGGAAATGGGTTAGCAGATCCCACGGACCTCTGTGACCCCATTCCTTTTTTTGTGAGGTCAAGCGATGCACACGAAGGACTAACAAGATACCACAGACCTTGCCCGAAATCTCGAGTTTGTATCATCCATCCTTCTTGCTTATTTGTCAATGATACTAGTGGATACCATGGACCTCGCAATGAACCTACTGGCATCAATCATCCAACTGCATTGTCTTCCTCTCCCACTCTGTTCTCTCTTTTCATAGTTTTTCATCCATTTTGTTCATAGTTATCATTTTTTTTAACTTTGTTTGGCAAGATTGGATTTATAGCTCGACTTATATCTCCTTCGTTAAAAATTTTCTTTATAGAATGCATTTCCAAACTTGGGCTCTTTATTCATTATGTATCGACTATTCTAACATGTGTAAAGAGTTATCAGGTAAACCGACATTCAACTCGGTGATTGATTCTTATACAATGTATAACTTAGTCATAGATTGAAGATTCAACACAACAAGATAATCCATGTATTCAAAGATCCAAATTTTTAAATTGACATAGGCTCGTTGTTTCATGATCTACATTGGTGGTAAGCTAGATCTAGGGAGTTCTTATTTGGAATTATCTCTTTATCACTATCTCTCCCAACTCGGTCCTTTGTATTATTGGTGAGATATTTCACGAGGATCTCGATCTCTATCTCGGATTGGACCTACAACTTAGTGAAATCCTTTCTTAGCATGCAAGGAACATGTTTCATAAGTTGTGTGACTTGTTCCACTCTGAATTCCTTGGAAAATTATACCTCTCAATCCATGAACTTCACTTGTTCTTCCCTGATTGATAGACCCTTGCTCAATGATCTTAGCTTCCTCTTGGTACTTAATCACAGACATGAATTGGTTCCCCTACAGATTATCTCCTCTCATTGGAGATCTCACCTCATCTCTCAGTCATGACAGTTGAAGTGGCGGAAGAGTCTAATTCATGGAATGGAGATCCTCTAAACCCTATTCAAACGGTTCTTCTATTTTTGGCTATTCACGGTGGAAGCCTCACCTATCAACAAGATTACAAATTCATTTGAGGCTCCTAAATGGAGGCGTTAATTAATTTGGGATAACACAAATCCCTAACCCTAAAATGGAAAAGGATTTTATTTATTTTTAATCGGTAAAAATTTATTTTTGAGGGAGATCATTATAAAGTGTATTATTCTATTATAAAAATATAGGAGATACTTTTTTGAAAATGGGTAATTTTTTCAAAGGGGGGGAATATATTCCTATAGAGGAAAATATTTTGAAAAATTATAAAGGTTAATTATTATTGTACTTGGATGCATTATAACTGGAAATTGACATCCAAAGCATTTTTTATTAGGGTGGGAAATACAAAGTGAGGAGATTCATCAACAACCCATAAGATATTTCCTATAATCAATGAGGGAAACATTCATGCAATCACTCCAATATGAGAAATTGTTTCCCTTATGCACACTAAAGGGGAAAATTTTATGAATAAATAGTGTGCACATTATATTATGGTAGCTAATGTTCGGATTAGTAATATTATTATATTAGTATGGGTAAAACCCAAAATGAAGCGTATGTGTTGTGTCATGTTGTACTTGTTGTCAGTGTCTCTTGTGCTTGATGATGCGGGGATGCTTCTTGTTGTGTATTAAGGATGTACCTATAAAAAAAGAGTGAAAGAGTAGTCAAATATGTGTATATGAAAAATACGCATAAGTATGTAAAAAATGTGAAAAAATGTGTAAAAAGGAACATCTGCACCTGATCTGTGATGAGTGAAAGGGATAAAAAGTGTGCTGAAAATGTTGTAGGAGAGCAAGTTTTTTGGGCGATCTCATGCCAAGAATGATTTTTTTGGGCTATCTCATGCTAAGAACAAGTTTTTTGGGTGATCTTACGCCAAGAATGAGTTTATTGGGCGATCTGACACCAGTATGAGTTTTTGGGATGATCACACGCTACGACAGAAGAGTGTTGGTGGGAAAGGTATAGTTTTATTCTCCATCCTTGATATCTTCCCAAAAATTATACACCACTGCAAATGGTGTTAACATGCTTTGTTTTGTGTTTGATCTAATTTGATCCAAGTAAAAAGAAGAAGAAATAATTCATTCTACTTACTGAAGGACTATGCATATACTGTGAAGGCTGTTATGTAAACTACTTAAAATTGTGCAAATATGAGAAAGTAACTGTAACTACCCCCTAGTCATAGGCACCCAAGAAAGGTCACGAGTGACCAGGCACTAGTGTCTGTATTTGGGTGCTCATGTCTATGTTTTACTGAGGACCCAAGTCAAAATTTGGGCCGTTCTATAACTATAACTCTATTATGTTCATGTAATGTGCAAGCATGTACTGTGATTATGTACGACTATGTGGGGTGATTGATTCACCTAATGTATGCCCCATTGTTTGGGGTGCATGTGATGTCACTAGGAGGATGCAGCCCAAAAGAGAGGACTGGATGCTAATCGAAAATAGATACCCTATATGGGGGAGGGAATTTGCATGGTAGAAACCAAGGCACATGTAAACAAAGTGGCTAGGACATGTGTTAGTGCAATTAAGACAAATACAATTATAGAAGACAACGTGTAATATAACAAGCAAGAAGACAATATAGACAACAAAAAGTGGGTTTCAAACATGGGAAAACACTCCAAATGTCGTAAGATAATCAGGGCCAAAGCATACAAGAAATGAATAAGAAATACTTAGGGCATATTCTGCAAACAATGGAATACAATATAAGACAAGAGAAAACAAAGTGTAATAGACAAACATGGTGGCAAATATTTACTACAAGGAAAATGCTACACATGAAACACCCGTTAACATTTTAAAAATATAAAAAGTATGTCAAGACGTGTATATATCAATAGAATAAGTATGCTAGAAAGAATAGGAAGTAGTATAAAATGAAACAATAACACCTGTAGTTTGAAAGAAAGTAGATACTCCTTAGAGCCTCGGTGGGACTGGTAAGAGGTATAATGCAAAACATCCATGCTACATGTAAAGATCTGTAGAATTTTTACATTAAAAAATAGAGAACAAGTGAACGCACGTGTGTATATAGAAAAGATAATGACATAAAAAGTATTTGTCTAGCATGTGAAACAAAGTGTACATGTGAGCATAAGTAAGCAAGAGTAAGTGCAACCAAGATATGTAATATGTTGTGAATGAGTGAGATGTAATGGTATACAATGTGAATGTGATAGGACTAGTGTGCCCCTGAGCGGATGTGTATGTATGAGTGAGATGAGGTTCATTTATAAAATACCCCTCGACAGTCAATAATGAACCATAGAATGAGAGTGCGTCATTGGGAAATGGTTTGAAATGTGCACTAGAAAGATTGATCAATGAAGCATAGAGCGTGAAGAGTGTGAATGTGGTGAGGTTTATTTTAGAATTAGACCCTCAGTAGTCAAGTATGAACCATGGAACTAGAGTGCATCATAGGGTAGTATGATGTGTGAGAATCGAATGCTAGAAAGATGTATCAAGAAACGTGGAGCGTGAATTTGTAGTGTGTATGGTTCATGGATGTAGTATGCCCTAAAAATTCAAGTGTGAATCATAGAAAAAGATTGTGTCACAGGGGAATGATGATACAATGCATGTATCAAAGGGTTTGTATTTATGCTTAGGAAATATTAGAGATTAAGCATGGAGTGTGAATTACATGAGATGATAGAGATATTTTATAGCAATGCAAAAAGGGGGGAGAAGATATGATGCCCCCCAAGTATGCGAATGGTGTAGATCTAGTTGATATTGCTAAAGGGATCAATGTAAGGGGCAGTTTGCTTGATAAAAGTGATTGGATGCTGAAGCGGAGGTTACAAAGGGATTTTGAATGATAGAAGTCGAAAAAGGAATTCTAGAGTTTGTTGATATTGCTTAGTAAGTGGTTTCTTATTTAGGATTGGTAATGCTGTAGAAGAATTGATATGAGAAGAGGGTGGAATAATTTTGGGAGGTGAATGCTTAGTTTGACTTGGTAATGTCGTAGATGACTGGAGTTGAGGAAGAGTTAGACTAATTTTGAGAGGAAGGTACTAAGGAGGCTCTTGAATTACATCAGTAATGATGGTATGATGTTCACAAGACATAGATGAATCATATCTAGGAACCCAATGAGATTTAACAATTGGAGATGAACATGTAGCATAATTTTGTGTAGCAAATTAAATAAGACTATGATTCTTAAGGTGGGAAATTTTTCATTTAAGAGCATAGTAATCATTTTTATTCTGTCCATTAATTCGATGATAATTACGATACATATGACCTTGGTATTTTTCATGTCGATAAGGAGGATAAAAATGAGTAGATGGAAAGCTGATCAATTGATGAGTGAGTAGTTGAGGAAGAATATCCTGTTGCTTAACATTGAAATCAAATTTGAGAGGTGCGGGTAAGACTTGGGGTTCACGGATACGATCACATGTAGAAGAAGTGGGATGCGATGTAGAAAAAGAAAAATCATGGGCTTGAGAAGCATCCTTGAGATCATGGATTTCATCTTTAAGAGATATAATAGTGGATTCCATAGCTTGAATTTTATCTTGAAAAGCATGGTGTAAAGCTTGAATTGACTCTAAGATAGCTTGGGAAGATGTGTTATCAGAACTAATATATGGGTATAAGATACGATTGAAAATGACACTTATTTGTGAAAACGACGTATCGCGAGGGAGATACCTTGTGTACAAATTTTGTGAGAGCATCCTTACAAACTGGGTGCTTTTGAAGTAATTCATACAAGGAGAATTCAAGATATTTAGGATCCATGAAATAATACTAGATAGAATAAGAAAAATGAAGATACTAGAGGGTTCGAATGTGGGTTCACCAAATGATTTAACAAAAATATGGAAATATGCTAAACCCTAGATATTTCAGACTCATATATGATAAATAAAAAATAAAGCATGGATTTGAGGTAAGAAATAAGCTAATAAAAATTGAAACCCTAAGTGCAAGAGAGGGAATATGAGACTTATCTGATTTTGTGATGAATCCCGAAGTGTTCTGGACTAGAAAAATGATAAACAAGAGGAAGAAAATGTCACAATTGCACTTAGAAAAATTGGATATTTACCAGAATAAGCTGGACCAGGGTACCTGGAATGGGACAGGGGCACCTAGGCACCAGAGACCTCTAGTAGGCACTTGTGAGTGTGCAAGAGCTCGAAATAGGATTTTTATATTATCGTAATGTGGTCATTCACCTTTGTTGTTGGTCACATGTATGTCGCACTATGTCTACAGAATTCACCTGTAACCTATAAAACAAATGATCTCCTAAAAAAACCCAAAACACATCGAATCTTAAAAAAGAAAATATTAAAATGGGGAGTCAGACTGACCCTGATGGTCACTTGACAAAGTGAACTTATAAACGAGTGCTGCACTACATCTCAGACTCCATGTAGTTCTGGTGTGTGTGTAGAAATCATGCCCTAGGAAGCTCTTGTGCAAGATGCACTTGATAATGAGCAATAACTATATGTACCGATCTAGATAAATGTGTGGATGATAAAATGAACTTCCCCTCTTATGCATGTATGCATAAAATGTAGTTCCTTTTCCCTTGAATGAAAACTATATGGATGCCTTGATGCTCTTAGAATTCCTTTAGATGCAACCTTAGGTGGTGATAGTAGATGTTTAAAGCTTGGTCCTTTATTATGGCCACATAGCTTTATATTTATTTGATTCCCTTTTTTGAATTTTGTAATGGACAACTAAAAGGCCGACCCCCAAGAAAACAAGATTCCAAAAAGATAAAAGAGGTCTAAAAGAGGTGAGAAAGAAATAAAGATGTCAAGGGCGCCTAGAGGGGATGAGGGTGCTGGTGTTAAGAGTTAATAAAGATAAGGCAATGAAGATCAAATTTGGCTGTGGGGTGTGCGAGACCAAAGAGGAAACAATAAAGAATTTTTTTTTCCAAAGCTATATGTCAATTACTAGTTTTCTCACTTAGGAATCATATGAATAGTAGTATGTGATTAGGACCTAGAAATGTACCCAAGTGCGTAATTTTGTGTCTACAGATTTAGTTTCTGTGATAAATCATTTCAAGTCCGAGACCAACCTATTGTTGCATTCAAATAATCTAGATTCTCCTAGATCCACTCAAAATCAGTTAAGTGTAATCCTCTCATGTTTTTAATAGTTACTAGATCAATAGTCACTTTGAAAAACATTATTTTGATTTATGCAATTAATGTTAGAAGTTAATTAAATAAAAATATTCACTTGTTGCATTATTTCATCGTTTTTATGTATGTTAATTAGAAACACCATTAAATCTTAAAAAAAGAATGAAATAGGAATTCACAAAAAAATGAAATCAGGGGTGATTTAAACAATGTGTTAATTATAATATTTGAGTGGTGACATTATGTGATACGTTAAGATGACTTAAACAATATTTTTTTACCATCTTTGTTGAGTTTCTTAAAGGAATGAGTTTGTGGTGTCGTAAAAGGCATATTTGTTCTCAATGTAACCTTACCTTATTTTATGACTTAAAGACATATTTATTAAAGTCCCAAATCAAGCCAATGACAATTCTATAATTGTGTGATTAGATGTAAAAATATCATTTGGAATAATTGTGCATATTTTTGGAAGAGAGAAAACCTATTGTGTGGATTGATAAAACTAGGGCACAAATATTATGTTGGAATGAGAAAGTTAGGGCACAAATATTATGTTAGATTAAGAAAGAGAAAAAATAGTGCTGGATTGAGAAAACTACGACACAATTATTATGTTGGATAGAGAAAATTAGGGGACACATATTGTGTTGAATTCGAAATACTAGGGCATTCATATTATTCTCTGTTCAAAAAATTAATGCATATAGAATTTGTTCAATTGGATAAATTGGAGTATTGTTATAATACGTAGAGGTTGAATTGAATGATTTTAATATTATGTGGAGGGCATACATCATTTCGAGGTGCATTTTATTATATATTTAATAAATATTGATTGCTAGATTAGATAAACAAATTATATTTCAGATAAAAGATAAAATATAAATGTATGATTATGCACATTACTAAATGTTAATAACATTTTTTAAATAAATACAGAAAGTGATTCATTTTAACAACGTGATGCAAAATGATGACTTGGATTCTCTTTTATATCATAACTCAAGTTCTATACATTTCCCTCATGTGAATCCTAACATCGACGAATCTTTACCCCATTATGTATGTTTGAGTTCTAAAAATGGTGCAATACATTAATTTATTCAATTAAATATCTTTTTTTGTTTATATGCTTCATTGGAAAAAAAAATTCATATTTAGGGTAATGAGGTTATACCACCACATAAAAGATGTAGAGGTGGAAGAGGAAGAATGAAAAGGGGCCACAATTTTGGCAAGAGTAGTTTAGTTTTTGAGGTACATCTCAATAGGGCCACTTCTTTTAACTCTTCATTTGCACTGTTTATTACAAGATCAAGTTCTTTAGTATATGCACCCAAAAAATCACCATGGCCTTCTTATTACAAGGCATTTGATGAAAATGAGGTAAAAAGTGGTCAAGTACAACAAATTGGATATTCAATTGTGTTTGATAGATTGATCAAAGACAAAGGGAAGGTACCATATAAATATTACAAGGAAGAGTCTCAAGGTGATATGGGATTTCCAAGAAAATATATAAAATTATATAATGCAGAGTTCAAAAGTTTCAAAGCATTTAGTGCATGGGAAATGAGTAAAAATATTCCTATTGTGTATGAACCTTTTATATTTTGGGGGAAAAATATATGATACAACCATCTACTATATGTGATGCTGGTTTAGGTCTCTTTATTTTAACCCCCATAATTATTAGATAAAAAACTAGGCAAGATGATGGCATTCCCTTTTTAGCATTCTATGGACTTGATTACTTGTTCAAAGATTGGAAACTATTGGTGAAGTATAATTTTAGTATGTCATATTATGGCTTATGTTCTATAGAAGCCCAAAATTGAATCACTATTTTGTTTTTATTCTTTCTTAAATAATATTTATTGAATATAAAAAATAAGAAATCTATAGGGGCCATCACCTATGAAATAGATAAGAAAAATTTACAAGTAGTCTATTATATGAGTGATTTAATAAAATTAAATCTAAGATAAGGATACTTTTGATCATATAGATAAAATAGTAAATAAACAAGATCAAGAAAATGAAATGCAAACAAGAGTGATTGATATGGTTTAGAGAATGACTCATCTTGCCTTCGTAGGTCTGAACTAATTCTGGGATGTAGATTGATCTAGAAGGGATTATTATGGCATGTGTAACCTTTCTTCCTAAAACTAGGAGTTGATGATCTCAGGGACATGAGTGCTTGGAATGGGACATGGCCGCCTGGGCGCTAGCGTATGATCTAGGCACTAATGTCTGCGAAAGGGATTCAGTCTTAGTTCTTTATTTGTCACTTATTAATGCTTCATTCTTGTTATAGGTCATGTCAGTTTTTTGTACTCCTGATATATCACACATGTACCTACAAAAAACCCTAACTACCTACACAAGACTTAAATGTACATTGGACTAAATGAAAAATGCAAATGAGAGAGTTAGAATGACCCATATGGTCACCCCGATGTGATCTTGTTTCCGAACACTGCACTACATTTCAGACTCTATGTATTTCTTGTGATGTGTGATTGAAATAATTTCCCTTGAGCTAAGATGCCCTAGTGCTAGATAAAAGTCGTGAGCAGAACCAATCAAAGTAAGAAAAGGACCAAAGAGGTGTCACTAGTGCCTAGTTTCCATACTTAAAAATCATGTATATAACAACATACTAGAGACATAATGTAATGGTAATAAGTGCATATTTTAGTGAATACATTTTCCCCCACTTTATGTTGCTGAATAAGGATTTGATAACATAAAGTATAAAATAAAAGCGTGCCTAGGGGAGTCCAAAGAAGATGGTGCTCAGTAGCGTGCCAAGTGCGTGTTGTAACGTGCCAAATGGAATAGTGAAAAATGTGTACCATGAAATTCTAAGGGAAGGGAAGGATAAGGATCCTAGGGGTGACCTTTTACATACATGGAGTGATAATGATGTGTGCATGTAGTTCCTTAGAATATTGTATTTTCTATAGTGTGCTTGAGATTTTCTCCATGGTTGTTTGTGTGCTTTTCCTTTGTTGGGATAAGTGATTTACTATAAATTGAACTAAATCTAATTGCATAGTAACTACTGTAATGAATGATTAAAAAATGCTAATATGTAGTGAAGACACAAGAAAAAAAAACATATAAATGTGGAACCCTAAGCAAGAGAGGGAGATAGAAATACTTAGTTGATTCCCAAGCAATCTGGAAGTAATATGGGTATGTGAATAACTGAAATGGATTGAGGAGAGTTTCATCAATTCTCGCTGGAGTTTTTGGACTCTGTAACTACACAAGACATAAGTGCCTAGGATAAGACAAGAGTGTCTAACGCTGGTGTTTGGATCTGGGCATTGGTGTCTTGGTAGATGTTGTGGATCTAGTTCTTTCAGGGAAAGATGATGTTCCCTGTCCTTCTTTGGGTTTCACTCTAGATTTATTGTCTAATATATGAATGTACCTGTAACCTACAAGAAATAATTTTAAGTGCACATACCCAAAAACCACATC
This sequence comes from Taxus chinensis, assembly GCA_019776745.2. Lineage (NCBI taxonomy): Eukaryota > Viridiplantae > Streptophyta > Pinopsida > Cupressales > Taxaceae > Taxus > Taxus chinensis. The sequence continues at coordinate 333,510,677 of CM034148.1, read as the reverse complement.
AAACCTAAAAAAATGTAGAATGAGGAGTCATACTGACCTTGACAGTCACCCAAAGAGTGAACTTATGACTGAGTGCTACACTACATCTTAGACTCTATATAGTTCTGTGCGAGAGTGTGTGTAATGATGCCCTAGGATTCCCTTGTGTAAGTTACACAATGATAGTGGGCTAGATCTAGAAAGAAGAAAATGTATAGAATGTGTGGGATGAAATAGAATAAACTTCCCTCCTATATTGTGTATGTAGAAGTGATGCAACCCTTGTCCCTTGAATGAGTTAATAGATGGATGCCTTTGGATGAAAACTTAGGTGATAATATGTAATGCTTAAGGCTTGAATCTTTATTTTGAAAACATAACTGTGTATTTATATGATTTCCTTGTTGGAATTCTGTAATTGAAAATTAGAAGGTTGAACCAAAGTAGTAAAAGTAATCAAGAAGAGAAATGGGTCCAAAAGGATAAGAAAAAGGTAAAGAGGGACATGAGTGCATAGGAGGACACAAGTGTCTGGTGTTAGTGTTTGAGGCCATATAAAGATTAAAAAATCAAATATCGGCAAGAGTGTAAGATGTATGAAGCCAATAAAAGTGCATAAGGAAAAAAAAATCTAAAGGAGTTGTCAATTACTAGTTTTCTTTCTTAGGAATCATATAAATGCTAGCATGTTTTTTAGGGCCTAGAAATGTACCCAAGTGCATAGAATTTGTGTCTACATTTACCCCTACTTTATGCTATTGAGTGAATACTTGATAGCATAAAGTAGATAGAATGCGTACCTTATGATCCTATAAAGAAGAGTGTTGTAGATAGCGTGCCGAGTGGACAAGTTAAGTGTGAAGTGATCAAAAAGTGAATAATGGAGACTAGGGAGGGGAGGTATACCCTAGGGGTGGAACATATGTGTAATGTGCAGTTGGAATCTGTGTTCAATGATGTAAGTTATTCCTTGTTGCGTATTAAGGAAAAAATGATGTATAAGAGTGTAAAGGATAGAAATATGTCCTGAAATGTTGTGAAGGGTGAGTTTTTTGGGTGATCTCACGCAGAAAGTGAGTTTTTTTGGGTGATCTCAAGTCAAATGTTAGTTTTTTGAGTGATATCATGCCACGGGACAAGAGTGTTTGGGAGAGAGGTCTATTTTTTCTCTCCTTCCTTGACGCTTCCTGAATAAGCACCACTACAAATGGTACATCCCAATTTGTTCCGATTAGTCCTGATTTGTTCCTATTACAACTAAAATGTATTAATAAATTGAAATCTATAACTAGAGGCAAGTTCCTGCTACTATAGAACTGTTCTAAAAACTACTAGAGATTGTGTTGATATGATAAATTGACTATTTCTTCCCCCATGACATTAGTTCCCAGGGGAGTACACAAGCACCGAGTGCTACTATTTGATACTAGGCACTAGTGTCCACTCTGTGTGTGAGGTCCAAGTCTAATTCTAGACCATTATGTTACTTTATTCCTGTGATGATTCTATATTGTGTTGATCTGTACTGTAGCTCTAAGCTGTTGTAGGGGTGATTTGTTCATCCAATAGATGCCTCCTTCATTTGGGGTGAATACAATGATTGTAGGAGCATGAGGTCTAAAGGAGAGGATCCTAATTTGATATGCATATGTAAGCAGAGATACCTGCAAGGGGTAGGGGATGTGCATGGTAGAAACCAAGGCATGTGCAAATAAGATAGGCTAGTAAAAAGTGTTAGTAAAAGTAACTAGCAAGCAAAATAATATAATGTAACAAGAAATTGTGAAAAAATATGGACCATTAAAAGTGGGTTTCATACATGAGACATCACTCACAATATCACAACACAATCAGGGCTGAAGCAACCAAAATCATACAATGATAAAACAAGACATAGGGCATAGCCCGGAAACAATAACATACAATAACAAACAATAACAAGAAAATTGTGTCAGATAACCATGGTTGTAGATAGTCATGCAATGAAAATGCTACACATGAAGCACCCATTAGTATGTTAGAAAGATAAATAGTATGTCAAAGTGTGTAAATATCAGAGAAAATAAAGTGTTAGTAAGAAGAAGTAGTAAATGATGAAACAATAAAACCTGTAGTGTATGAGAGTAGTCAAAGTAGATGCCTTAGGGAGCCTCGACAGGAATGACAAGGGATTCAGTGTCAAGTGTCACACATCATGTAAGGAGGTGTAAGATATCTACATTCACTTCTAGAGACCTACTAAACACGCATTTATATATGATAAATCTAATTACATATTGAGTATAGATTTTAACATAGTAAGCAAATTGCAAGATGTAAGTAGTATAAGTGAGCAAGAATAAATGCAACCAAGATATGCAAATGATGTATGAGTGTGAGGGTGTGATATGCAAGGTGTGATGATGATAAGATTAGAGTGGCCCCCTAATAGAGGTGTATAAAATGAGGCTCATTTATAAATTCTTCCTCAACAATCAAGAATGAACCATAGAATAAGAGTGTGTCATCGGGAAATGAATGTGTCGTGTGATATTAAATGCTAGAAAGATATATCGTGAAGCAAAGAGTGTGAAATATGTGATGTGAGGTTCATTGAGGAATTGTTTCCTTAACAGTCAAGTGTGAACCATAACACTAGAGTGCTTCTTCAGGTAATGAATGTGTTTCATGAGAGTAGATGCTAGAAATATATATCGTGAAGCACAAAACATGAAGTGTGATAGTGGACACTAAATACAAATGATAATGATGGAAGGGGGGGAGAAAGTGTGATGCCCCCCAAGTGTGTGAGTGATGGAGATATATGTAACGATGTAAGAGAGACATTGTGATGGTGACATATTTTGAAATGTATCATAAGAAAGTATATTGTTGTCATGATGAGAAATAACAAAAAGAGTAGGACCAAGGTTGGATTGTGGGTTGATAGGAGGAAGTTTAAAAAGGTTAGCTATCACAGGGTGAATTGGTTGATCTTGTTTGGTTGGTGGATAGAATTTGAAATTTATCATAAGAAAGTATATTGTTGTCACAACAAGGGGTAGAAACAAGAGTAGGACCAGAGTTGGATTGTGGGTTGAAAGGATTAAGTTTAAAATGGTTAACTATCACAGGGTGATTTGGTTGGTCTTTCTTGGTTGGTGGTTGCTGATTTGGTAATTTTGTATTGGATTTGATAGAAGGAGAGGATGGAGGACATACTTTTAAAGGAGGTTTCTTAGTTGAAAAGGATAATTTTGTAGAGGACTTGATAGGAGGAGAGGAAGGAGGATAAAATTTTAAAGGAGGTTTCTTAGTTGGAATGGGTAACACAGTAGAAGAATTGATAGGAGGAGGTGATGGGGTACAAATTTTGAGAGGTGGTATGACATTGGGTTGGATAGGCAGCTCTAGAATGGTTGGAGAAGGAACATTAGTAATGATGGAATGATGCTCACTAGACATGGAGGGATCAGATTTGGGAGCCCAATGGGATTTAGTAATTGGATATGTAGCAAAATGTTGTGTAGAAAATGAAATAAAACCCTGATGCTCAATATTCTTAATGCTTTGTTTTAAAGCATATTAATCATTTTCATGATGTCCATTAATTATATGATAATTACAAAATGGGAGACCTATGTATTTAGCAAGCTGATAAGGAGGGTAGAAATGAGTAGTTGGCAAGTTGATCAATTGGTGATTGAGGAGCTCAGGAAGAATATCATGTTGCTTAGCAGTTACATCAAACTTAAGAGGTGCAGGTAGCTGCAATACTTGGGGTTCACTTATATGAGCACATGTAGAAGACATACGATTAGGATGAGGTGTAGAAGAAGAACTAGCATGGGCCTGAGAAGCATCCTTGCGATGTTGGATTTCAGCTATGAGAGATGTAATCTTGGTTTCCATAGCTTGAATTTTATCTTGAAATAAATAATGTAAAGCTTGAATTGACTTGCAAAAGGATTGATTGGTTGTGGTATTAGGACCAATAGGGTCATCAAAGAGATGATCTAATATGGCACTTACTTGTACATGTGGCATATTGCGAGGGAGGTATATAGTGTCTAGAGATTTATGGAGAACATATTTGCAAGGTGGGCACATTTTAAGCAATTGATGCAAGGAGGTTAGAGGATTTTTAGGATACGTGAAGGAAGATGCGATAGAATAGGAAAAATAAGTATCTAAGTGTTCGATCATGAGTGGGGTTCACTAAATGATTTGATATAAATTTAATTAACTCTAATTTAGAAGTAACTATTGTAATGAATCATGAAAAATGCTAATATATGGTGAAGACACAAGAAACAATCCTATAAATGTGAAACCATAAGAAAAAGAGGGAGGTAGAGATACTTAGCTAATTCTCAAGCAATCTGGGTAGGTGAATAACTAAAATAGACTGAGGAGAGTGTCATTAATGTTCACTAGAGGTTTTAGACTTTACAACTCCATAGTACAAAAGTGATTGGGAGAGGACATGAGCACCTGATGTTGGTGTCTGGATATGGGCACTCGTGTCTTGGTAGATGTTGCAGATCTAGTTCTTTCAGGGCTAGATAATGTTCACTATCCTTCTCGGTCTGTCACTCTGGATTTAGGTTTTGATATTTGAATGTACTTGCAACCTGCAAGAAATAAATTCATCTGCACATACCCACAAACTACTTCAAAACTAAAAAGGAAAATGTAGAATGGGGAGTCAGACTGACCCCAAAGGTCACCCAAAGAGTGAACTTACAATTGAGCATTGCACTACATCTCAGAATATTTGAAGTTATGTGTGAGAGTGTGTGTAATGATGCCATACGATTCCCTTGTGTAAGTTGCACAATGATAACGAGCTAGATCTAGAATGCAACAAATGTATAGAATGCATGGGATGAAATAGAATAGACTTCCCTTCTATGTTCTGTATGCAGAAGTGATGCAACCCTTGTCCCTTGAATGAGTTGCTATATAGATGCCTTTGATGCTCTTGTGCCTTCGGATGTAAGCTTAGATGATAGTATGTAATGCTTAGTACTTGGTCCTTTATTTTGAAAACATAACTATGTATTTATATGATTCCCTTCTTTGAATTTTGTAATTAACAACTTGAAGGCTGACCCAAAGTAGTAAAAAGTAATCAAGAATCGAAAGGGGTCCAAAAGGATAAGAAAAAGGTAAAGAGGGAAAAGAGTTCCCAGGAGGATCGGATCACTTGATGCTAGTGTCCCAACTGGGCGCTAGTGTCCAAGGCCATAGAAATATAAAACAATCAAACTCTGACAAGAGTGTAAGATGTATGACACCAATAAAAGTGTAAAAGGAAAATTAAAAAGGCTAAAGGGAGTTGTCAATTACTAGTTTTATTTCTTAGGAATCATGTAAATGCTAACATGCTTTTAGGACCTATAAATGTACCCAAGTGCATAGATTTTTTGTCTACATGGGATAGGATAGGACCTATAAAAGAAAACAAGTGTATTCAATACTCTAGGTAAATGCAATTGAACTTTAACCTAAAAAATATGTAAAATAGAAATACACATTTGGAAAATGCTAAACCAAGGGGTTAGAATACACATGACATGTTGTAAGAGAAAGGGATATAAATGTGTTCATGATTGTATACTTGTTACTGAGGATCTGGTTGGGGGAGTCGAGAGTTATAAATTATCGACTTGATTTGATCATACTAAGGATTTGGGCATCCTGTCACCAAACTTTGGATTTGAGTCTCCCAACACTAAAATTTGGATTTAGGTGTCTTGACGCCACTAAGGGAAAGTGTATTGGGAGAGCAGTCTATTTTTCCCTCCAATCGTTAATGTTTCCCCATGGATAATTGACACTATAAATGATCACAAACCCAATTTGTAACTTTCCTTGGGTGACAATTGTTCTAGGAATATTGTTATCTTGTATATGCCCTAGGTGTCATTCCTTTATTTAGTTACTCCTTTACTTCCTGAGTAAGTAGTTAGTGCATGTTAGTAATTGATTACAATCTGAAACTAGTTATGTAACTACTGGAACTTAGAGAAGACTATAAGTGTGCAACTACTATATAATTTTTTTTGCCCCCAGGATAGGAGCACCCATGTGGGACACTTATGCCCAGACATTCATGTCTGTTCTAAGCGCTTTCGTCTAGATTGTGAATTTTGTCCAAGTTTTTATATGGCCCTATTTTTTAATTGATTTATGTTTTGATCATGTTGTCTATGTTTCTATAACTACTTTCTGTAACTACTAAGAGGGTAAAAAATTTCACCCGATGTTTTCCCCCACTCATTTGGGGTGCATGAGATGAAAACAAGAAAACATAGCCCAAATAAGGAAGGGTGAAATTGAACTTAAAGGGGAAGGGGGATTACTCATGGTAGTTACCATGGCACAAGAAAAAAAATTGGAAAATGCTATCATACAAGTGTTAGTGAAAAACAAACAATGCACACATAAATAACAACTTGGAAAGAGCATTTAGGAAAATAGAAAATAAGGACATGCCAAGTAGTTGGTTGCATACACATTACACCACTTAGTATGTCATAAGACAATCACACCATCAAGGATTGTGAAAATAAGGTATCAAGAAACCATAGGGCATAGCCCACAAATAGTGGCAAATAAAGTACAAGAAAATAAAAAAACCATGATTGGAAGGAGTCCTGCAAGGAAAATGCTACACGTGAAGCACCCGTTAGCATGTTAGGAAAGATAAATAGTATGTAATAATGTAATATCTGAATAGAAGAATGAAAATGTGCAATATTGTAATGATAGAACTTGATAGTAAGTGAGAAAAGGTAAATACCCGTTGGAGCCTTAGTGGAACTAGTAATGGATATGAACAAGCATCATACATCATGGAACAACCTATAAGTTGCATGTATTCTGTTGGGTTTCATATTAGCACTTGGGATGAAACCACAGTCAAGAGACAAGCAAGTCCCTCCTCTTTAATGGGAGAGGTTCCCTTATTGAAAGCAAGGGAAAAACCTATGTATAAATGCACATTATTTTATTCAATGGTGGTTTCTCAATATCTTGAAATGTGTTTTAAGCTTGGAAAGTTATCAATACATGAGGATAGAAGACTTTGAAGAGAGGAGGGAGGCAGAAGAAGACAATAATTTCAAGGAAAAGAGATGGCAGAGAAAACTCTTATATGTATTGTGAAAATGAGATATAGAGTAGAACCATCCACGTTTATAACAGACACAATTCGCAGACTCAAATTTCCAGAGATTGTACAAACTAGAACACAAAGTTTCCAAGCACGCAAGGATTAGATGATTCACAGATCAAAACCAGAAGTAGAGAGAAAGTAGAAGAAAAAGGGAAAAACCTTTGTATTGATTTCTTCCAATTCAAAATTATAGTTCCAAAATAATCAAAATTATAACCTCGACAATGGCTTTGAAATCCCATGATATAGCTTGCAAGAGACGGTTACAAATTCCTCGAGAAAGAAAGAAATAGTTAGAAATTCCTTGGGTAAACAAGAAACAGTTACAACTTATTCCAACCATTTGCGCCCTTTCAAATTCTTGATTCGCAAAGAAACGTTAATTGCAGAAAAATCAAGTTCAAAAATATATGGCCATTACCTTATTTTTTTCCAGTTAAAATATGGGCCATTCAATTTAATTTTACAACTTTAAATTTGGGCTGCCCACATGGAAGGAATTGATTGGATTAGGATTGTGGGCGCCTTTTACATTTGGTGCCTTTGAAGCTGCGCCAGACTAACACGTGGAGAGCTCTTTCGGTTCCTTTATACTTAGAGGATTTGGGCCAAAAAAATTTCTTGACTTATATTGACCCCTAGACACATGGAGGGATAGCACTCATTTGAGTTTCTACTTTGGAAATGCCCCTTGAAGTTGCGCCAAGTTGACGCATGTCTCCTTCCGCCAGTCTTGGAATTTCCAATGACCAAATCTGTCTTCATATTGGCATTAACCACGTGGCGAGATGGCACTACTTGGAGACTGACCCTTTGATTTCACTTATGAAATGGCATTGTTAAGGCATGTGGCAGCTTCTGCCAACTCACCCATACCCAGTTAATTTTAACTATCAGATCTGTCCCTTTTTGGACCTAAAACATGTGGAGGACTAGCGCAAGTTTGAGAACTGCCCCTGGCTTTGACTCTTGAAGTTGTGCCGATGAGGCACGTGTCGTCATCCGCTGAACCTTCCATACTTAGCCGATTTTAGCTTGTTATGTCTTCATTTTGTACTTGGGACATGTGGAAAGCCTGTGCTTATTTGAGGACTGTCCCTTGGTCCCTACCCCTAGAGTTGTGCCATTTGGGCACGTGGAGGCTTCCATTGAACCTTGAAATATGGCCAGACCACATCTAGTCAAAGATATTCACGTATTACCCGTGGACTATGGGGAAAACATTAACAGGGAAAATACGCTTATCATTCTCGATTGTGGGAAGAAAATAAAAAGAAGGAAAGGAACTTCACCATACGCCTGACTTTTAAATTGTTCTCCATGAATAGGAAAAATGAAAACAATGCCAGGCTCGACGTGATTCAATACTCTAAGGTACAGACTCAAAATTTTCAAAACTTGACTTCAAAAGAGGGGAATTTTGAGGGTGACAATAGTTGGCTCTTTCTGGGGATGACTTGACAGAGGAATGAGGCAAGATCAAGAACTACAGATAACTCTAGGAAAGAGGACCAGTGCCTTATCCATTGGGAAAATAGAGTCAAAATAAAAAACCAATACAAGGCAACACACAACAAGGAACATGAAAGGAAACAAGCTAAAACTGGGAAAGACCCTAAACAAAAGACAAAAGAATGGCCAAAACCAAAAAAATGTACATAATATACAGAAGGACCACCTAGTCACCTAGGAATTGAACAACTTATACAACTCCAGAGATAGGTTGAGAAAAATAAGTACCTTTTTGGAACAACATGGTGAAAGTATGAGGCACCCGTGAATTGAAGATGAGAAGTTGGGCATACCAAAATATCATGGGAACATTGTGTGGCTTGAAAATAAAAAACGAGGAAAGAAGACCATCTAGATAATGATACTCCATACCAAAAACATTTAGTCTTCACAAAGAACTGAATATCTTCTTGAGGCTCCTCTTCTGTGGATGAATAGTACCATATAAAAACTTGTACGACCCTCGACTACCTTCATATTGATTTTTGCACATCACCAAACTCTGATAGTTGGATCCATGAGAAAATCCAATCCCAATAGTGTCAACTCCCTGTTTTGATGGAATGATGCTAGCATATGAATGAAGATTGCAATTATCACCATGGAACATCTCATGAGAAACATAAACTTCCATTGAATTTTCCTTGTAACCATCTTCAAGATGAATTTGGAGAAAGGTACCCAACGGTTTACCATTAGGTGTAATTTGTACTATGTCTCTGAAAATCATACCTGCTACTTTGGCAAAATCAGCACCTGATTCTAGAAGATCATGACTCTTAGGTACAAGTTGCATTGCTGATTTATCTTCAAGATTAGCAAGGAGTTGAAATGTTGTCAGATTAAGTAAATATTGATCAAAAACATCATCCTCTTCCTTTTGTTTGCATTCTGAAGGGTGAGCTGAGATAGGACTGTCATAGTTGTGAAGAAAAGATTCCGGGCATGGCTCCCCATTTTCTATTTGTTTCGAAGGACTACAAAAAGGCTCATGTGTGCTCATCTCATTCATAGATATAATAGGGGAACTAGTGATCTCATTAGTCTCTTTTCCTTCAGGTACAAGCACTTGCTTATCTTTGAGAGAACTTAAAACAACAAGAGAATCGTCCACAGTTATCTTCATCTCAATGCATTGAAATCCTTCAATCATAGGAGAGAGAGGAATTTTTTCCATTTCGTTATGATGAACATCCACTTCCACTAGTATAGGGGAAATTATTTCAAAACAAGAACATTCAGTCTTGGCACATGACATATCTTCTATAGACTCTATTTCAGGTTGAAAGAAAGCCTCAAGTTGTTTGTCTTCTTCATTATTTAAAGGAATATTAAATTGACATGTATCGGGTGGACCAACAAGAAGACATTCATTGGTGGAATTGAGATAATGCTAAGGAATGAATATCTGATGATGTGGAGAATCATCATGAGTAGTTTCCAGAACTTGAATGTTGTCCTCTTTATTACAAGGTGTCTCAAATTCATTGACCAAGTGTTCTTCAGCTTGTTTTACCTTCTCACGTGCCTGGAGCTACCCACATTATCTTCGTACTTCTCCCATGAACTATATGGAATTTATAGGTTGCATCAATGTTGGCGAAAAAAATCTTGGACATATACCCCTATAGAATTTTTGTAGAAACTGAGCATGTTCTGGACTAACTGGAGCTTGAAAACTTTTAATAGGGAGATCTCCCTCATCATCCTCATCACTGTCACTATCACTCATTGGTGAAGTGGGCAAAAAATTGTTTTTCATTTCCTTCGTTCCTGGGAAGGTTCCTAGATCAAGAGGATGAACATGACAGGAGTTCGTTCCCCACTAGTATTTTTACCACTTGTATATCTTATTGCCGCTAGATCAAAAATGATCTTCAAGTTCTTTTAGAAAGGGATCCGTTTCAAATGAAATCCCCAGTAGAGTCACCAAAAACTATTGGGTTTAAGATTAGCACTTGGGATGAAACCACAGTTAGGGGACAAGCAAGTCCCTCCTCTTTAATGGGAGAGGTTCCCTTATTGAAAGCAGGGGAAAAACCTATGCACAAATGTACAGTCTTTCATTCAATGGCGGTTTCTCGATATCCTAAAATGTATTTAAAGCCTGGAAAGTTATCAATACATGAGGATAAAAGACTTTGAAGAGAGGAGGAAGGTAGAAGAAGACAATACTTTCAGGGAAAAGAGATGGTAGAGAAAACCCTTACATGTATTGTGCAAATGAGATACATAGTAGAACCATCCACATTTATAACAAACACAGTTCGCAGACTCAAAGTTCTGGAGATTATACAAACTAGAAAACACAAAGTTTCCAAGCACGCAAGGATTAGATGATTCACATATTAGAACCAGAAGGAGAGAGAAAGTAGAAGAAAAGTGGAAAAACCTTTGTATTGATTTCTTCCAATTCAAAATTATATTTCTAGAATAATCAAAATTCTAACACTGACAATGGCTTTGAAAGCCCATGATATAACTTGCAAGAGATGGTTACAAATTCCTCGAGAAAGAAATAAATAGTTACAACTTCCTTGGGAAAACATGAAACAGTTACAACTTATTCTAGCCATTCACACCCTTTTGAATTCTTGATTCGTAAAGAAATTTTAATGGTGGAAAAACAGGTGCAAAAATATACGGTCGTTACATTATTTTTTCCAGTTAAAATATGGGCCATTCAATTTGCTTTTACAAATTTAAATTTGGGCTGCCCACATGGAAGGAATTGATTAGAGCGGGCCTATGGGAACCTTTTGCATTTGGTGCCTTTGAAGCTGTGCCAGATTGACACATGGAGAGCTCTGCCAGTTCCTTTATACTTAGCTGATTTGGGGCAATTTTTGTGCTTGACTTATGTTGACCCCTAGACATGTGGAGGGCTAGTGCTCATTTGAGTTTCTACTTTGGAAATGCCCCCTGAAGCTACGCTGAGATGACACGTGTCTCCTTCCACCAATCTTGGAATTTCCAACGGCCAAATCCATCTTCATATTGACATTAACCACGTTGCGAGCTGATGCTACTTGGAGACTGACCTTTGATTTCACTTCCAAAATGGTTCCGTTAAGGCATGTGGCAGCTTCCACTAACTCGCCCATACTCATTTAATTTTAACTATCGGATCTGGCCCTTTTTGGACCTAGGACATGTGGAGGACTGGTGCAAGTTTGAGAACTGCCCCCAACTTTGACTCTTGAAGTTGTGCCGATGAGGCACATGTCGCCGTCTGCTGAACCTTCCATACTTAGCCAATTTTAGCTTGTTTTGTCTTCATTTTGTACCTAGGACACGCGAAAAGCCTGCGCTTATGTGAGGACTATCCCTTGGACCCTACCCCTGGAGTTACACCGTTTAGACATGTGGAGGCTTCCATTGAACCTTGAAATATGGATAGACCACATCCAATCAAAGATATTCATGTATTACCCATGGACTCTGGGGAAAAAATTAACGGGGAAAATATGTCTGTCATTCCCGACTACGGGAAGAAAATAAAAAGAAGGAAAGGAACTTCACCATATGCCCGAATTTCAAATTGTCTTCCATGAATAGGAAAACTGCAAACAATGCTAGGCTCGACGTGATTCAATACTCCAAGGTACAGACTCAATTTTTTTGAAACTTGACTTCAAAAGAGGGGAATTTTGAGGGCGACAACACATTCACCTCAAGATACTATGTGAACGTGCATGTGTGTATTAAAATTGATAAAGCATACTAGGAACCATAGTAACATGATAAGAAAAGGTGCAACATAGAGTATTATAAGGAAACAAAAGTACATTCAATCAAGATCTAAGCATATTAGTTGGATATTTTGTCAGAGACAAAATATGAGGCTTAACCAAAACATGTGGGACAAAGTCCCTCCTCAAATAAAGGGGAGGCACGGTGTTTATTACTATTCTACAAACACCAAAGAGTATTCACAATATTTATACTAATCTATCTCTAGTGTGGGATCTCATCCCGATAGATGTATTTGTTTCTCATCGAATAAAGAATAGATTTGGAAAGGAGAAAAAGGGAATGTTTTCTAGGAGAGAAGATGAAGTGGAGAGATATAAAGAAAAGGTGAGTGGAAACATGTTTTTTCTTTGGAAAATACATATCCGAGGATATTAACATGAGATAAAATAGTAATAAATTGAAATTCAAGCTAATGGGGTTTGGGTGGAGTGGTTAAGTTAGATGGTTATTTTCGGCTCCACCCAGGTTTGAACCCCACTAAGGCACGATCCCCATTCAGGGTGGTAATGTCTGAGGTGGCATGGATGGCAGGTTGGTTTCATTGTGGTAGTTTCTGGCTCAAGAAGACATGTGATGGATGTGTATTCAAGCATGGTGGCTCATGGTTCTCTTGTGGTGTGTGCATGCGTGGTGGCTCGTGATTCGCTAGACGTGTGTTAAAGTGTGGCTGCTCATGGTTCGCTTATTGTAGATATTAATTGATATATCTTGGTGTATTGTACTCTAGTTCATATCTCTGGTTAAAAGTGGTTATCTGTAAAAAATAAAAATAAAAAAATAAATAGACATTTAAATGATAATATATAATATGTTGAACTTAAAAATAATACATTAATCAAAGAGGTGACGTTCAACACAAATTTTGTAACACGTCTCTTTTATTCCTTGTAACAAATATTGAAAACAAAAAGTTTTTCTTCTCTTCACAATTCTAAAAAATGATTTTCACCACAAAGTATGAAAAACATCTTGTTCTATGAAAAATTATCCATTCCTTTGACAATGCCACAACATTTTACATTTATAAAGAAAATGAAGAGAGAAGAAAGGTAAGCTGGTTACACCACAGATCTATTAATAGTACATATACATTAAAGCCCTTTTGACTGGTTATTGTGAAAAATGACCAAGTCAACATGTTAAACCAAATGATGTCTCAACATCCCAAAAATTTACATGTTCAGTGCAAAAATGGAAAAACATGACTAATCCTCAACTAGGACTTCTCTTCGTTGGTTTTTTGATCACCTTCCCTTATCACGATATGTGTAGAAATTTCTGTCTCATTTCCTACACTTCTTTTTCTTCTGGTCCACAAGAGTATCAGTTTCAATACATCACATGTGTCAAGTGTGTTGATCAATTTTCCTAGAAGCTTATGAATTTGTTTGAGGATTTATGCCAGATTATTCAAAATATTTTGACACATAATCAGTTTATACAATTAATTTTAAATCAAAACTAGTTTCATACCTTAGAGTCCTTTTCCACCAGATATTTGAATTCCTTAAAGATGTCATATGCAGGTAACATATTCAAATCTTCATCTGGGACTTTAGTATGGTGCCTTAGAAAATTCATCATCTAATATAATTGGTGGCATTGATTCCTTATTCCCCAGTCATTTTGTAGCTTCTCTCTAGCCTCTTGCAATATTTTGACTCAAAATTCAATAGCCTTGTAAAATTCAAAATGTTTCCCTCATTCTTCTAATTACTCCTTCATGTACCAAGAGTATCAATGCATCCACCATTCTTGAGCTCATCCAGGGCTTCTAAATTAAGTTCCCAAGTTATTACATTCTTCTTTGAGCTCATCCATTCATCTTCTCAATTTCTAATCTTCATGCTCAATGTCATTATGGATACCTCAAAAACATTTCCTCAATCAACATTCTTCCCATTGATTAAGGATCCTTTCAATCTAACTATCAATGGTCTCAACCTCTTTTGTCCAATATTTTCTACACTTCAGATATAGACGATGCATCAAAACTAGATAGAGAAAGAGAAGAGATCAGAGTTGATTTGGTAACCTTGAGTAGTATGGATATCATCTGCTCCACTTTGTTCTTTACACTCATCTTTGGTAGCCTTGGTTTATTTGAGTTTTTTGAAAAAAAAAATCAAAAACCACCTGTAGATTCATGTTGTGCCTCCTCCATGGTAATTTTCCCTAGTGTCACCTTGGTTATTTAGATAATCAGAAGTGGTGATGTCTACCTTGCTCTTGTCAGTAGCGGGCATGAACAATCTCAGAAAAATATATACCTTCATTAATCAATGATGATATGGGAGACTATTTTGGGTTTCTTTGATGCACAAGAGGGAGTAGGATTCAACATATTGAAATCAAAGGCTTTAGGAAGGACTGCCTTCTTCCACTTCTTAGGATTTTGGCTTGCTAACCAAGATGGAACCGAAGAGGGAGTTGAATACTTCTAAGGATATGCCATGATCATGAGTGTTTCACTTGGAGGAGTTCAGGTAATGTGGACACCAAGGGGGCAGGAGTAGATAAAATAGCCATGGTGCAATAGTTGAAGAGGGAGTAAGACGAAGAGATCAAAGAAGAAATTACAGAAGACAGATAAATGAAAACTAAGTTATCTAAGGGGAACCCAAGGACAAATCCTAACTCCCATTAAAATAGGGTAAATGAGATGAAAATACTTATGTCCATGAGTGACACATGAGGAGATGGATGGTGAGTTACGAAGAAATATGAATAAGTAGGAGTGAGATGATCGAAGAGATTTAGTAATGATGAAGAAGGTGGAGGAGATGGAACATGAGGGGGAGAGGTAGGAGGAAGAGATGCCGCATAAGGAGGAGAAGTGAATAGAAGAGACACATGCATGACTATGGTTAAAAGAGGGGCTACATGGGTGATGAGGAGGGGAGAAGTGGGAAGGACACTGAGAAGCCATGGTGCTTAATTGGTGGCCCTTATCCTTACTGAAGAGAAGGAGAATCTACATCTACAATGGTAGTTGGGTAGAAGTGGAGGAGGATGGATAGAGACTTTCCCTTATGCCACTAACAATATTTAATCCTTACCTTCTTAGTAGATACCTCACCTTTATCTTTAAATTCTTAAGGAGGGGTGTGCACTTATGACATGGTAGTTGTCTTGATCTTCATGGAAGTTAGGATCCTTTACACTGAATATTTAATCAGATAAATCTATTGGTTGGTTTGAATCAAACTTTGAGCAGATCACTCATTGATAGATGTTCTTTCCTCTATGTACCAATCAATTGGGGGAAACCCTATATTTTTCACTTTCATTTTCTCATATATATGGTCCAAGAATTTCCTAATCGTCCATTGTGCCTTGAGTAATATCTGTACAATATTAAATTTTTCCACTTCATCTGGAGTCATCCAACTGTAGTATTTATTTTTTATAGTCACTTTGTTCCTACCTTGTCAATCCATACATCTTCAAGTTTAGGGATGTGAAATTACAAAGTCTCCAAGGCTTTTCAAAACTCCTTTATAGTCGAAGCTAAGCCTTAGAATGGAAGGATTTAAGAATCACCCCTTATATCTCAGTGGCAATATTTTTATCCTTTATTACCAATGATGTACATGTATACTGGCCAATTAAGATTGGGAAATGAATTTATGCCTTATTTTTGTTTTTTTGTAACTTATGAAGGTCCAAAAATTACCTTATCAAATCCATCAAAACCCATTTTTTGCTCGGGTACCTTAGAAATAAGTATGGAGAACCCTTAGAATCCTCCCACTTAGATGTAGGTGAAGATTTGGGAATTGAAGGAATATACATCTCGAATGAGATATGACATGTTGTAGGTTGCATCGATGCGGACCAAAACTTTGGAGATTTCTTTGTTTAATTTATATATGATGTTATAGAAGAAAGCATCATTCAACCTTTCATAAATGCTTGAAACTTTACTTTGAAGAGATAATTAAGGATAGAACTCATAGACACAATCTAAATTCTTTATACCTTGTCATGTTTAACCCTAGGGTAGACCTTCATTCCAGTTGTTGCATATGTGACATACGATGTCATGTAGAAATTTCCATGTTATATTTACCTCTCTCAGACTGCTTGCGAAGGGTGTCACTAATGAATTCCCCCAATTTGAAGCAATGTCTTATTTTTCCTCATGATAGCGTAAGGAATTGGTACATCCATTCTTCAATTTCTTTTGCCTCAAGGAGACCAAAAACTCTGCTTAAGTGATGTTATTATGTCATTGATTTATGGGATGAAATCAATCCTAGGTAAGGATGTTCGGGAATCTATTTACTACATGTGCTTGGGTTTCTTAAGAAATAGCTCTTATTCAAATGTTTAATTTAAGTTGTTGCATTTTCATTCTAAGCATGTAGGGATCATTTTTGAGGTTAGTATCTACATACTCATTGAGGTGTGGAAGCTTGAGAAATTCCTCAAAAAAATTCGTGTACTACGTGGATCACTATTTCTCCATCTCGACTTTTTCAATAATAGTCCTTGGAATCAACTATCATAATGACTAGTTGTTGCATGTATAAATTATGGGAAATTATGTGGAGATAGGGAAGGTTGCAATAAAAGGTAATTTTTTATCATAGATTCATTACATCCATGGTGACTTAGAATGGATTCTTGAATCTTTTCTAGAAGTTCATCCATGTTAATATGGACCAACTCTATATCTCTGATATCAACATTTGAATCAATGTTTGAAGGGTGTAAACCCTAGATACTTGTATTTCATATATTTTTTATTCTTTATATACTTTTGCCATTAACTTTCCCTTTCCTTGATTCAAACATTGAAGGATGAATTGATATAAACCCATTGTGTTAGAATTACCCTTTGAATGCACTAGAAACAACAACTAGAAACTTACACCCTGATTTTCATACCAAAAAGTCTTGAAAAGTACTTTTTTGGAGTTTTCCTCCTTTCTTAAACACCCTCGAGTAAACCCGACACATTAAGCGATAACGTTAGATGATGTCATTACACTTATGAGAAAATTGACAAACTAAACGTGTAGGCTTTCCTGATGTTTTGCACCTTTATAATCATGATACACTTATCAAGAACTTCTTGTTGTTTTGCATTGTGAAAATATTGACACACATGCTAGATATTTGAACTTGTTGATCACCCTAAAATATACGACTCGAGAAATTTAAAGTTTAAGACTTTTTGGTCATTCCAAAAATCCTAAAACATGGATTCAATTTTTTTTTCATGATGGATAGGTCGAAAATCCTGACAAGCTTATGTTGGGGTTTTTAACATGTCTATTATGAGAAAAATCCCAAATATATTAAAATATGGATTTTGGGGTAAAAATATTATCTTTCTTCTCATAATGAGGAAAAATAATTAAATAAAAATCCTCCATCAAATAAGAATAAGAAGAAGAAAGAAAGAAAAACCCCACAGTCAAGAAAAAACAAACAAGAAGGAAAACATGCAAAAACTATCTCAAACATTGATGAAAACCCATTAGAAATATAGAACTTACCAAAAAACGAAATGGGTATAAAGAGAAATCAAGAAAAGGCATCCAAATCACCAAGAAAAACATAGTCAGGGTTTCAAGAGTCGAAAACAAGTTCACAAGTTGAAATTTGAATTGGTACGAAGTAAAAATGATGTGGAAAAATTGAATTATTTACAAGCTTACTCACATTAATTACATGTCATTTAACATATGCAGAGTCAAATCCAAATCAACAATAAATACGTTGACCTGGGTTCAAGAATATGACTACACCAAACATGTCATGCCTATATGCCATCAGGTTCCGTAAATTTGACATAAAGGAAAAATGTGTATTTCGGGGATTGAGGTTCAATCGACATAAAAAATGTTCTAAAAATGATATGTTATGATGTATCCTAATCTTGAAAACGTGACACAAAGAGATTAATCGGAGTTCAGGTTTGGAAAACATCTAACATGGAACATGTTAAGACCTTCACATGTTCTAATGTTGAGAAAGTTTGAAAAACTAAAATATTATAGTGTTTCGGTGTTCAGGGTTCAAAAAACATCCAACATTTAGCATGGGTTATTTGGATAAGTTTCCTGATGCCTCCGAATCCCAAAACATAAAATACTCTAATGTGTTAGGTTTCAGGGTTTGGGATGCACTTGACATATGACATGCAAATGTGCATGATCAACATGAAATCCAGAAAAACACTAGAAAAGATGCTTTGATGCCAATTTAGAATTTATGAGATATGTGAAAATTTATAAGGCCCCCAAAGATGAAAAATTTGATCAATTACCCATAGTTATCGTAAAATTCAAAATTTGGAATAACAAATCAAACATGTTTTTTGATTTTTTTAATGCATATATGTGAAAGAAAATAACAAGAAGGGAGGAATAAGGATGTCCCCCTATGTGTGCATGTGCATGTGCATGTGTGTGTGTGAGAGAGTGAGTGAGTGAGTGAGTGAGTGAGTGAGAGAGAGAGAGAGAGAGAGAGAGAGAGAGAGAGAGAGAGAGAGAGAGAGAGAGAGAGAGAGAGAGAGAGAGAGAGAGAGAATGCGCGCGCATGCATGTGCACGCAAATGTGTGTGTGTGTGTAGGAATGCTCTCAATAGTCAAGTATGAACCAAGAACAAGAGTGTGTCATCGGGTTGTGTGGGGGGAATTATGATGCACCTAGATGTTAATGCCTAAAGGATATTTCTAGAGACAAAGTTGAAGACTACACACAAGTAGACAAAGTGATGCTAAAAGAAGATACATGTGGTTGCATTGGGATGTTATATGAGGCCTTTTGTATTGCTTTATATTATACAGCTAAGCAGTGAAATTTTTTTAATGCTTCTGGTGAAATAGTGTCATCTTCTTCATCAATAGGATCAAGATTTGGAAAATTCTCATCAAGGTGCTTATAGTCATCATAATAGTAGGTAGAATCAAAATCATTGTTATCATCAGATTTGAGTAGTAGGGTTGAATTAATGGTATCCATGTTGCTCTTAGAATATTATTTAAAAGTATACTTAGGATTTAGCTTATAGGTTCCCATGCATGTGGAGATCTGTAAATAATTTGGTAATTCATTGATACTTATGTTTGCATAATCTATCTCAATATTTTGTGTATATTCCTTTGTTGTGTTGGAATTATATGAGCTTGTGGTGGTTCAACTTATATTGACAGTGTTGCGGTATTCAATGTCTTAGGGGTAAGTGATGATTCATTTAGTATCAAAAAACTTGAGGCACTCAATATGGAATTATGCTCATGAGATATAGATGAATTAGATTTAAGAACCCATTGGAATGTGGAAACAAGAGATAAATGTGTAGTAAAATGTTTCTTAGAGAATGAAATAAAGCCCTTATTCTCAAGCTATAATATTTTTCATTGTAAATCATATTAATCATTGTCATGATGTCCATTAATGACATGATAATTACATAAAGGTTGGCCTTTGGATTTTGAAAGACAATAACAAGGATAATAATGATTAGGTAAAAAAATAGTTAGTCGATGATTGAGGAGTTGAAATAGGATATCATGTTGTTTAACATGCTCATTGAATGAAAGAGGTGTTTTATGTTGGAGTACTTTAGCCTTACTTATGTGAGCACATGTAGCAATGAGATAAAATTGCATAGGATTGGTATTGGGAGCATCATGAGGCATATAAAGAGAATGAATATGTGCATTGGAAGTATCTTTGAGGTGGTTGATTTCATCAGTGAGAGATGTAATTCTAACATTTATGGCTTGAATTTGATCTTGAAAGGCATGGTGTAAAACTTGGATAGAGTCTAAGATAACCTTATGGGAGGTGTCATCATTGCTAAGCTGGAATAGGAAAATCCCTCTATGTATCCTCTTTTTTATATCTAATTGGTGCCCCTGGCACCATATGTACCAACCCAAACTCTCTCATCACCTGTGGAAACTAAGGACTATCTCCACTATATTTTTCATTTTCCTCATGTAACCATTTAAACCCTCCTCATGCCAAATAATTGGATATCTATCCGCTAGGTCCATGTTGGTAATTCCTTGGTAATGGCCTTCATTTCACGTCCTCTGAACATCTAGTCTCCCCAATCCTCTCTATATACCAAATCTCCCCCAATCTTCCTTGTCGTTATGAGCCTTATCATGGCCATATCTATATCAGGAATCCCACAACTAGCTCTATGTGATCCCCAGTCACTCGTGGAAGCCTTGACAGGCCTCACCACAACTACATCTTCATAGGCACCTAGTAGTGAAGTAAGGATCCCACATCCAATCCGAACCACCTCTTAGTGACGTACATCCAAAACACATGGTATACTTGAGCTAGTAGCAGTTGTTCCTAAATGAAAATAGTATCTTCGTGCTCCACTATATCTGTTAGCAAAAACTCATGATAATGTCTGTGGGAACCTAGCTCCTCCTTGAATCTAGTAATGCATAAAATGAAATTTCCATCATAATTAAACAAATCAGTAACGGGTCCCCGGTATAACTGGCTCATATCATGCCTCTATATGAAAAGACCCTATGAACAAAATGCAATATGTGGGGCATTAGCTCTGAATTTTTTTTGTCAATGGACCCAAATTCCTCTCTTACTGTAATGGTCTCTATCGAATCCCCCTAAATCAGTAATCTCAAAAAATGGTACATGTTCATCGAGTATAACTGTCATCTCTTTTTTCTTGAACCAGAATGTACTAGTCCTCGAATCCCACCTATCAAGAAGTCCTATCATCAACCTTTTATCCCTCTACACCCTATGATAGTAGCGTAGAATCCTACCTAATACGACTTCCTCTAGGTGATCCTACTGTACATTTGTAACATCCCCTCTAATCCAAAAAAACATCGTGAGGACTCTGTCTCTTAGATATAATGTATCCCTAGCTTCCTAACCAAACCAATCAAATAGTCGCACATTAGCACCCAATCATCAAAAATCATTATTTTTATATCCACTCTAATCAGATAACAGGCCCCTATCTTTCCATTCAATGCCACTGACCCAGCTCTAAGTCTATGCCTCTTTTCCACAAGTCGGCATGCCACCTAGCTCAGGTCGATGCCCCTTTTTCTGTGGTCGATGGTGACTCATGTCCAGTTCGGCACTGAACTGCCCCTTGGTGCCCATAAAAAAATGTAGAAAAATGAAAAATATAACAAAAAAAATTAAAAACTTAAAAAACCAAGCTAGGGTTTGGACTCTTACCATCCTCTGAGTCCTTTGGTAGTTCCTCCATCCTCCGCTATCCTCCATCTTGCTCAAATCTCAAATTTATCTATTTATCTCTCTCATAGCTCTTAATCGTCACAACTTGCATAATTCAAATAAGCCTGATATGACTACATTCGACGCTTATATAGCCATGCTGCCCCGAGTTGCCCTGGTCACTGCTCACCTAAGTCAAGTCATCGTTGACTCACCTAGTCACCGTCGACCCAACCCTATTTTGCATATTTTATCCTGTCTCTTCCAACCTCATCATCAAATTAAGCTCCTCTTCCACTTTCCCCTTGTGTACCACCCTTAGCACACCTTTCCTTATCCCACATGGTTCATCTTGCCATATTTTGGACTTATCTATTTATTTTTTCACTCATCTATCTTCACGTCTCAGTATCCCGATCCATGGCCATCTTTGTGTCCCTCTTAGGGCACCATTGTTACTCATCTTAAATCCCATTTTTGTATCCATATTTCATCCCCATCCCACGAGGATGCATCTGTTCACTTCCTTGCACTTGAAGGATAACGCATAACCTTTTTCCCCACTTTTTTTCCTAGCCATATGCCAAACTATTGCTTTCACATCCTAACATTTATTTGTGCATGATTTTGATGTTTTCCTTTGACCCATTGGTCCCACATCTTGCACATATATCTGATTGGATTCCCATTGGATTCCCTCCTTCTCACATTTACCTTTTCCAACTCACAGGGTCCGTAGGCCATTAACGTCATATCCATTGCAAGCCATGTTGTGCCCCTACCGATGTTTTCCCAAGGTCATTGTCATATTTTTATTTTTACTCGTATCCTATCGATGGTCATTCCCCTTCGTGTGGGGCATAATTCTATCTCTTTCCCACTTTTTACACATTTTCCCTCCCTCTTCTATCTATCTCTTTCAAAATCATAATTTGTTCCGCTTCGTGTCATCGATTCCTAGTTTGAGGGGGAGTACCTCAATCATCGTCATTCTTCATCACTTCTAGTTTTTGTCTCACGATTTTCTTAACATAAACCAGTTGACAAAAAGGGGAAAATGTAGATACCGATTTCTGGCACCCTTTTCCCCTATCCTGTGTTCATTCTCCTTCAAACCCCTTCACACATTCATATTTCCCTTACCATTTTAAATTTATATTTTCCCTCCTAAGTTCCTACTTCCCTCTTAATCCTACCATTATTTAATCCCCCATTAATTCATCCCAAATTATATCTAATCTCCATTAACTTATAGCTTATCTTAATTCCTTCCATGATCTTAATAAATCACCACATCATTCATTCCTAATGCCCATCCTAATATTATTATGTTCACACTCCTAATTATATTTAATCACCAATTAATCTATCCTAGGATTCTACCCATAAATACACCAATTTATGACCCTTAGGATTCCCACCACTCATTTAATCCCTCCTTATCCTCCCATTAACCACTTATTCCCCCCATGCACCACTCATTCTCACCTAAATTGGTCAAAGGAATAATATTATCCATTTAAATACCCCCACTTTCAAGATTCCCATCACCTCCACCTCCCAAGCATGCAGTCCACTCCAGTCACTGACAACTCATGCGGGTCGTCATTGACCCTATTTATACACCTCCACTCCTCCTCTCAAAGGGCTGATTTTTTTTAGATTTCTAGTTATTTTATCTGATATCTCATCCTCTTGTGATCAGAAGCCATTGGCTTGGAGTCTTCTTAGCACATTTGCATGTCATCTATAGAGAGATGAAGTTTTCAAGCTCGTTTAGAGATCTCTCTTTGTTTCACCATATATTTTTTGTAGGTTTGCAGGTTACCCTAGAGATCTACACATCCATCAACCATATTTGATCTTTTGCATATCCCCCCTTTTATCCACCTAGCCTATCAAAATCCTAAATCCTTCCTCGGTCGCTGTCGACCTTTTCCACTCGTCGTCAACCCTATTTATTCACTGCTAAACCGATCCATATCCCCATCAAATTTTTAATCTTCCACATCCTTTTTGTCTTTCCAACATCTTGACATCAAATCTAACATCCCAAAATAAGTTCCAACTCTATTTCTACTCATCTTTTAATCAAATCTACACCAGTCACCATCGACAATAACAGTTAGGCTTGGGTTACTGTTAACCCACTCAAGTTTGGTTTGTTTTTCCTCATTTTACATTATCAAACCTTTTATTTAGGCATATTTAGCATATCAGATCTCTGTTTCATATTATTATATGCATCCTTTTATCGATTATCACTTTATTGATCATTTTATTACAGTGGGTTGACATCCATCCTAGGAAGTTATCACTTCTCGGGACCGTAATTATCAGGGAACCCACCATCTTATCTACTAATCCTTTTTGTGTTTAGTTTTTATTTGTTGTGCAGGTCATCAATATTTTTGTCGAGAGTACCTTTTTACACATGTATCCTAACCACCGCCATCATCCACATAAGGAGGTCACCTTAAACCCTCCAATTGTTTTGAGTTTCTTGATTTCATGTATCCATTTCATTAACTTGAAATAGGAGCGAGAAATATCATCAAACACAAACACCAACACTCATCAATCTAGAATTTGCAAAGGACTTCATCCTTTATGCATATGGTGCAGATATTAGTATAGCCACGGTCCTCACCCAGAAGAACAATGAAGTCTTAGAGCAGCCTGTGACCTTCTTCAGTCAAACATTGAAATATTTTGAAATTAGGTATATGCATTTGGAAAAGTAGGTTTTCTACATCTTGCGGGCTCTCAAAAAGTTCAAGCCTATGCTAGCCACCAACCACATAAAGGTCCTAGTCTCACATCCCAGTGTGAGATATTTCATCATGGAGGCAAAAATGAATGAAAATAGATATGAATGGGTGACCAGGATCATGGAGTTTGATGTGACTATCAAGGCCACAAATTTGGTGAGAGGTTAAGCACTATGTGAGAAAATTTCCTTAGATGCCTATGATAATCAAAAAGCTTATTTCTTCATGGAAGAGGAGAAAGGAAAATACACAAGGGATCCACACGATTTGGGAGTTCCTCAACATGAAAATCCATAGAATACTAAATTTATGCATAATACAAAAGACCCATAGGATAAAGGAACTAAATCTAGCCACGGAAGTTGGATTACCAACATGACAATATTTGTAAAAACTAGTGGGTGTCCTCCTAGTTTGAATAAGGTAAAAAAAATACACAATACACACCCAAAATTACATGTGCTACATTGTTGAAAAATGGTTACAAAAGTCCCCAATGATGATTCATGTCCTTTCAGAAGGTGTTTGAGTTCTTAAGTTCATCCACAGTATATATTTGTAGCCTAGGTGTCCTGTACTTAACTTTGTCCACACTTTCTTCTAGCTTCCTCGCTTCATTGTCTGTGCATGTTTTGACCTTCAGTGTCAAAATTGCCGCCCTGCCTAGGCGGTGGTGTCTGAAACTGCCACTCAGGCTTAGGACGGTGGTTCCGTGATTGTCACCCTAAGCTTGAGCGGCAGTCCTGTGTGCTTTTTCCAGAACTCTTTCATGCGTGATTTTAAACACACAACGCTTTCACTTAACTTGACTTCCAAGGTGCGTTTGTGAACCAAATTGCCTTAAAATAGTCTTGATTGCATGGTATTCCTTCCCTCTTCTATTTTTAAATATATTTAATTAGTTTGAACTATCTTTTTCACCCAATGATTTGGCACTCCAAGGTTACCTTGTGCATGAAGGCACATCCCAGCCAATTCCTATATATTCAATGGTTGTATTCAAGCAAAATGGCATGTGAATTTTGTGTGTGTTGCATAGTATTTCTGCCACAATCCTGCTGGAAATTGCATAGCCAAGCTCTATTCACTTGTGTTATCTCTCTTCTACTTACATTGCAACCAGATTTGCCTTCAAGTTGTCATCGCTCAAGCACTTTTCTCCTACTGTTTCCTATGCATTCCCAAATTCCTTGGACTCAAGTGAACACATAGAGAAAGAAAGGATAAACTGAGGGGACAAGTCATCACACAACTAGATTTAACTCTATTCTGTGAATTCCAGGTTGGAGTTGTTGTTTTATTTCCTTCATTGCTACAACTTATCATTGTTACATCATATTAAATAGAGTAGAAATCAATTTTCTTTTATTTGCAAGCAATTAGTTAATTTCCAAGAGGATTTAAATCATTAATAGCATAGCTCCCGGTGACGGATCCTCTTCTTCCCATCCTTGTGGATATGAAGGAGAGAATATCTGTAGGAGGTTGTCTACATATCATAAATCATTTGGAAAAGTTTTTGTTTTAAGTTAGTTTAGATTCAATACACTTAGCACAGGGGAATAACCTCACCGAGTTGTTTCTCGCTTGTTTAGTTTTAGTGTAGAAGTAGATTTGATTATTTAGAATTAAAAGCAAGAATTATTGTTTGTGATTGTAATATTTCAGTTTTGTGATTTGTTTAGGTTAGTTTCCCTTTCAGCAGTAGTATAGATTGTTAGTTTCATCTTATTTAATTTGGACACTTCAAACTAGTTCAAAATTAAGATTCAGGCAAACAAAGCATAGGGAATTTACTCTGCCCGTTCATAGCCTCTAAATCTCCCCTTTGCCAACTCAGCGACTAGGAGATCACACTACCAGATCTTAATCATTGATCCTCCTACAGTTAGCCACACACATTTTCACATCGGCGGCTTCTTCAGGTACGACCTCAAGTGGGTCAAGTGCGGTTGAAGGTTGCATGTCAATTTTCATCCATACAAATTACTAATATTAAACGTGAGGGATTAATTCCTAGCATAGATATCCTTAAATAAATCATATGCTAAAACCTCACCAAGAGATATCAATCTCGAGGTGCCCTATGTTGGTAGGTATCTCGCATACAGTCTAGATAGACACCTCAAGATTGAGTATCTTGCCTATGCCACTGTAGGACAACTCTCTGATAGATATTTACTTTCACTTTATGATTTTAACCATGACAATCCCATTCTCTTGGAAAGAATGTGACAATTACAACTAAGCAAAATAATAAACCTGACTCTATGGTACGACTTGAAACACCTATCACACCAAGTAAGGATCCACATCACCTAGATCCATTGGTTAATAGATGCCATACTTGTCAACCCATTCCAAACTATGTAACCTAATCGAATATGATATCTCTTGCACGAATAACTGAGCCTCTTCAACACATAGTTGCAATATCTTGGATATCATGAATGCTACTTGGGTCTGTAGATTTCGGCCACTTTGCTCATATGCTAAGATTCTTATGTTCTGAATGAAGCTCATTGTTTAGTTTTTGATCGCTGAACAATTGACTCGACAGGGTATCATGTGAACCAGCTCAATCAGACCCTGATGTACTAGCACTGGATTGAGCACCCCACTTGTTTTGCGATCTTCTGATGTTGTCCCAAGAACTTCAATTCATAGCATTAGTAGGGACGGATTAGAGAACTAGAAAGTGCTAATATGTTCTTCAATGCAACTCTTTGTTCAGTAGCGTGTGGTACATTTTTTGGGGTATCCAGGGTATTTTACAGCAAACCAGAGATCCCTGTGTCATACCAGAGTATACCAGATGTAAGGTGTTTATACTTTTGTACAACAAGGTCATATAGTCAAAGGAAATCATAGGTTGGTCCAACGTCTCAAAACTGTGTTATGATCACAACATTGGGATGGGTCCTCATCCTTCTCAAGCTTATCCTACGTAAGGGTTAGCTAGAAGTGCATTCTCGAATACCGCCACAACAGGAAATGTGACGTTCTTTGGTTTTATGCCCTCTAGTCCATATCCTAGTACTATCCTACCTTCTATGAACATGTACTCAAAAACCCCCAGATGGACCCATACGCCATTCCCATTCCCTACATGCCATATCAAGGGACCCCATATGTGGAAAGTCAATGCTTATAATGCAACCCTTATCCAAGTCCTCCTCCACCAATCCTTGATCAAGGATCTTTAATGGTCGGAATATTATCCTGGGTACATAAATTTGAGTACTTATAGGAGCCTCTTGACTTCACCATACGTGGTGTCATGCTTCCATGCCCATTACTATGTTCCAAAATTTAAGGGAGAATGATACCCGAGCACTCGTATCAAGGCATGTGCCATTGTTATTAGGGAATTACATCCTTGGGATGCTGTAGTGGCTAAGATATTTCCAAATAATCTTGAAGGAATAACACTGGATTGGTATTACCGTATTTTGGAAGCTTCTATACATTACTTTAAAGCATTTGACATGAACAAATTAGTTATAATTTCATCAAAGCATTTGACATGAACAAGTTGTTGCATACAGGGATTAAGGAGTTCCTAAATATTAGATAGGAGCAAGATGAATCTGCACCCATTTCATCTGGAGATGGTTTTTGGATCAAGTTCTCTATTCCTCTGCAAGTGCACCCAACATGGACTAGATGGAACTTTGTGATCTTTTCCTTCACTCGCTCAATTGAGAGACTGGGAGGAGGTCTAGAAAGTTTCATTTCCACAGTTACGAGGAAGTGTTGGAGGGTGCACTTTGGATTGACCAAGCCTCTATAGATCACATGGAACTGTAAGATCTATGGTCCCAATGGGAAACTGGTAAAAATCAAAAGAATGCAAATTATCAAATTAATGGTGCCAACAATCAAGGACCTAAGTGTGTGAATCAAAATCATGGTGCTACCACAATACATGCTACTGCAGTAAGCCAAAAATGTCAGTTTTCCAATGCAATTGTAACACAATCAAAACTTTATGGCGAATCAAAAGTAGGCCCTAATACTATGTCTTCATATTCAAGATTTACAGTTGGCCGATGTAAATCATCCACCACAAAAACAAAATCAAACCCAAGGCCCAAACCAATACCAAAATTGTGGCTAAGGGGAAATGAACCATGGTTATAGCAATCAGTTCCAAAAATACAATCGAGGTTATAACCAACAATATTAAGATGCTTACCAAAGGCCACGTAATTATGACCCTAACCTATATTGTGCTTTCCATAAGGTTTAGGGCCATGATGTTCTACCCCATTTCTGTGATTGCAAGAAGAATTCTTACAAAGTGATCCATGAGAAAACAAAGGCAATCCCATTTGTCGTTATGTTCCTCTTTTGGCCTGACACTGAAACAAACTCGCAAGATCTGAATATACAGGACCTGTAGCAAATCAAAATGCAATGTTCAGCATCTGACATGATCCTTTCTATGCATCGGAACATTTTCAAGTCTGAATCCTCAAAAAATAAACAAGGGCATTCCTATACGGAACAACGACCATGAAGCCTCAACTTCTGACAACTCTCGGGTTTCTCCTAACCTTAGTTCAAACGCTAATGCAAATCTTTTGGGATTAGTGAGCTAGAGGTTGAGCCTAAAATTAATGTAATAACTCGGATGAACAATTACATTTCACAACCATTACCCACTCTTTCCTTCATGCGGGATGATGTTCCTACAATTTCAAAACCAGTAGGAGCATATGATTTAATATCAAATTTTAACAAGAACTTTTCTCACATTTTATTTCTAGATTTGTAGAAGAATTCACCTACGCATCGTTTTGCATTGCTTAATGCACTAGGTCTTGGTCATCTAATCCATGTTATGCATCCTCCCAGTGCTCAAATAAATCATATTGATTTTTAAATACATCCTCCGGGATAGAGTGATAGGGATACTGGGTTTGTTTTCAATATAGAAAAGATGCCATATGATCTGTCTGAAATTGCCCGAAGAGGTGATCCTACCCTATTTTTATAGGTTTGGGTTTATAAAAATTGCATTAAGAGAGCTATGATTGATGACGGGGCTGTTGTAAATATTTTTCCCTTCTCTTTCTTCTAGAAGTTGGGATATGGAGACACAAATTTTTCTTCTACAAGAAACACGTTACGGGAGTACGACAGTCTTAAAGCAACCTCAACTGGAACCATTGTTCTTCCAGTCACATTTGGTCCAAAAACCATCTTGAGGGAATTTTACATTATCAACAGGGAAACAAGTTATAACATGATCCTTGGGAGACCCTGGATTTATTGAATGAAGGCTTTCCAACTTTTACCCTATTCCAGGAGATTAGATTCCTCCATTTGGGGAAGGTCTTCATCACTCAAGGGGATCCTAAGCCCTTTGACATACACTTAGAAAACCTCAAGAAGAAGAAAGGAGTTCCATACAGGAGTATGAACTTCAGGCTCTTGATGAATCAATTGAACAAAGCCACCTCCATCAAAAGAGTTAGTCCCGATCACCCCGGGTGGGCATCGAAGGCTGAAGTCGTTGACCTACAAACATTTGAGAAGTGGCAAAAACAGATAAGTTGTAAATCAATATCATGTGGAAACAGTGTCCACTAAAACCACGATCTAGAAATTTATGAAACTCTTAGAGAGTGATGATCTGATCTTCCTCCCATTTGAACCACAGGGGATGGGTAGTCTTCTCATTTAGCATCTCTTCCCTCTAACGACCTAGGTCTATTGTAAACATAATAGAACTAACAAACATTTTCTCAGAAGGGAAATTTGAGATTGAAACAATGCCCATGCAAAACCATCTCTGAGGGTTTTTCTATTCTAAATCCTAGTTTTAACCCATGTGCGTCTGAAACTAAGTTTTCCATATCCATGGGGCAAGGCCTCATCATTCAAAAAGGGTCACAAGTAAACACAACACTCTACAAAGGAAACATGGTCGAGTAACATAGTCATGCTCACCCACACACCATGTCTCAAGAATGTGACAAAAAGGTGCATGAATGCCTCTTTCAGACAAATTTAATGATTGGACATATACACTTTTGGGCAAGGGTTGTAAGTTTAAACCCAAAAAAGGTAGGCCCTTGTCATCGAGAATAAGCAAATTTTCAGGATCATGGTTCTCCAGCTGCCTAAACTTTTAGGGGTGAAGAATTTGATATTCATTAATTTTATTCACCTTAGACATCATAAAATGTAGTTTCACCTGCATTTCCACATGTACATTACTGCATCCGCATTGAATTTTCATCTTCTAGTTCATTTCATAAATTTGTAATCAAAGGACTCATTCTTATAGCAATTCCTAAAAATTTCTTAAAATATTGGCAAAAAATTCAAATCATATCTCTTCAAATACTCATGGTATCATCAACTGTTTCCGAATCATTTAATCAATTCAAGCAAGATAAGATAAAACTTTGATAGTAACCATACCAAGGCCTACATACTTGGTTCTACTCATAGTTTCTTCTAAATTAGGTGTCTTCACCTATATTCTGTTCTAGAAGCTTCATGGTGTCACATTTATCCCATATACATCTCTTTGGAAATAAGAACATTCTAGACATTTTTCCTAGATAAATAAGTCAAATACAAATCCACAGAAAATTTTTATTTTATATATTTCTTTTCCCTACCAACCTTCAGTGTTGAGCTTGCATCTCTTACTAGTGATGTAGGGTTGGGAAAGGAGAGAAGTTCCCATACTCGCCTATGCCTTGTCCATGATGATGAGCCCATACTTCTTACTGGTAGCATGGGGCAAGGTGTAGGGGGTCTCTTTGAAAAAATTGAAAGTTGGAAACAATTCATTAAAATGTTATGAAATCATAAATCAGAAAAAAAGTGAGTTAGATGTTCAAATTCCAAGAGAATTTAAAACCTTAAACCAAATTTTGTCAACCAAGTGGCCATCTACGGATCTAATTCCATATAAACTTGAAATCAATTCACATATTAAACTATGAAGCAAACTTGAGTAGAATGAGGTTGTAGGGTCTCAATTTGGTTTTCCCAAATCCTTGTCTTTTTCTCATCATTACCATTCAATAAATTTCTATAACTTGTGCCCCTTTTGGCTCTTGGTGTTGATCCCTCACATCTTACCTGTTGTGTGGAGTTAGGAGTGGGGCAAGTTCATTCATTTATCATATCACTCTTTCGTCACTTCTTTCCAAAGTAATACGAAGTATCAAAAATTGCTTGGAGAAACTAAAGTTAAACATTACAATGTGGTTGCATTATCATATATCAACATTATAAAACACAAAAAAGAAATCATTCTGTTAACATTCATATCCACTACATAAATTCTGAAAAGCATATAAAAATGGAAGTTCTAAACATCTAGAGTACAATGTGAAGTGAGCCAAGAGGAAGTCAACTCAGATACCATGAATTACCGAACCAAAAAGAAGAGTCTGTATATATCATAATAAATCGAGTTGTATACAATGCCATCACGTGCGAAGCATGGTAAAAACACTCGTAATGAGCCCAAAATATACAAAAAAATCATATAATGCCTGATAAAATGGTAACTAAGCAATGAAAGGCCCAATGGCCTATTAATCCCTGTGGGATCCCTGAGATGGTGCACGATTTTTTCCATGACTCCTACTATGGCTACACCAACAAGAATGCACTGAATGGTGGGAGTGCTCATGGTTGCGGCCACTAGATGTGGTATCACTACGAGAGTGACTCTGCCTCATCAATCCCTCAACTATCTCATATGTGGTCACCTGAGTACGGATAGAAGTCATGACCTCTGCTGCCCTCCATATGGGTGCAAACACATCGACGTGTCTTTTGGATGCAAGTGGAAGTTCTATGTCCTCAGTCAGCTTAGCTCGGGTCTTCCTTGAGGGATCAACAAGGTTTCCATGCACACCCTTTGAATAAGCTCTCGCCACTCCAATGTAGTCGGTGCACGCAAAAAAAAAGAGGAGAGCATCGAGTTAGAAAGTTACAAAAACAAAACAAAAATAAATACCAACTAACATTTCCAACTGAAAAGGTCAAGAGAAGAGGATCAACATACTCAGATCTATAGGCATCCATATAGGGTCAGTGGCTACTGCTACTGTAGCTGATGGCTACGAGGCCTCCCCAAAACTAGAAACAAGATGTTGTCCCATCATGGAATCGTCATCCCCCTCTCTGTCGTGAGGAAGTAGTCCCTCGGAGACAAGTACCTCCTCCTCTGTGGCCACCTCCTCCCACTCCGCTCTCAGAACATCCCAAGTATCATGCCACTCAGGATCGCTCTCCTCCTCTATGTGAGCTGCCCCACCAACCTCACCACCTAACCCCTCGTTACCAGTCTCCTCTCCACCAGTATCCTCTCCAACCAAATCCTCTCTAGTCTCATCCCCTGTATACTCCTCAGAGTCAAAGTCCACATCTATGGGCTCATCCTCCTCTCCACTATGAGTAGGTGCGGACTCAATCTAGAGTAAGGGTGCATGATTAGAACTAGCTACACGTCAGGAAAAAACAACTTGGCTAACTGCAATAGGCCCTCCTAGAATCACCATTTTCAACCCCAGATCTTCATGAGGGCCCTTTCTAACCTCTTTGATGGTCTTGTACACAGGTGCCACTAGGGGAAGCATATCATTATAAGGAAGGCCAAACTATTGAGGAACTCGGCCAAATGGGTAAGTCTCAACCTTCCCCGTTTGGTCAACTAACTGGCCAGTAGTGCTACAAGCCTCCATTGTGGTCCCATCATGTCCCCACAATCCTTCCATTTCCTGGTATGGAGTGATCACCATGTCTGTTGTGGTCATGGAAGCCACTGGAAAATGTGGCACTCTGAGAACTATCATCACCACCCATCTGGTGGCCCTGATGGCCCTTGGGTCATGTACTGGCACTCCCCTCCCATAGGGGACGATCAACTCATACACCTAGCTCATAACCAATGTGGGATGGCTCAAAGACTGCCCTTATAACCTGACAATCCGATACAGGTCATGATAGGTATTGCCGAGAATATCTACCCCCCAGGTGTAGATACAACCATATACCTCAATATGCATGATAATGGGAGCCTAATAATAAAGTAGTGTGTATACTTCCTTGTCCCCGATCAACAAAAATGCCAAGATACCCATGATGGCCTTGTAGATAATAGGGATGGGCGTAATAACAATGGATCAGACCTTCATCCCCTTCTTTGAATCAAAGGAAACTACAACATCCCCCATATAAGTAGCCCATAGAGTCATCATGGCTCTAGATCCTATTGTCTCCAAATTCAATCGTCCACTCACCCCTAACACTCGGCAACCAGAAGATATTCTGGTCTACATCCCAATAAGAAAACAAGTCACATAGTATGTGACTAGAAAGAGTGACATGGGGTACCCATGCAATCCTCCATATGCCTACTCTCTGAAGAGTATCAGTATCATCTTGAGTCAACTGATCCAATATCACTGGGAGCCAGTCACACTCCCTCTCGTGACTCCAATGGATATACTCTTCCTTCTTCAGCATCCACCAAAACACACAAAAAGAGCAAGTTAGTGACATATTTCAAGAAACAAGCTCATCAAAAACATAATAAAACATTAAAAATCCAAAAAAAATTAAGTTAGCATGAGTTTTGGCCATTCTATTCAAAACTGCTACCCGGTGCAAGGTGGCGGTCCTGAACCGATTCGCCGTACAGTTTTGTTACCCTAAAATGCTCAAAAATGCAAAAATAGACCATTTTTAAGGAAATAAAAGGCTACCCTGTAAGTCACCCCCTAGAGAATCATTTAAACCCAGAAATTTCAAAAATGATCTAGGCAAAGATTTTGACATTTCTACATTTTAGGTTTAAAAACACACAAGTGAGGAAAACTTACCTAAGACCACGTTGGTCAATCTCTTTCTTGTGGAGGCATGATCACAATCTCGTAATGAATGTTTTGACTATTATTTCGAAGAAAACGGTCACCGTGGGCCCATAGCTCAAAAATCACCAAATCAATAAGTGCAAATGAATTGTAAAATGAGTTTGTTTTGATATATATATATATATATATATATATATATATATATATGTTGTTATAACTTTGTTTTGAGTGCATATGTTCGCAGGGTTGGAGCGTTGGCTAAGGTAAGTTCTTATCCCCACACAAATGGTAAGTCCTCTTGTCATTTTAATTTAGTGTTTATTTTTTGATATTTTATCTATCTATACTTGAGTCTTCTCTTCATTTTACAAGTAGCGGGAGTTTGGAAGACAACATTTCAACACACGGGCATGTCAGGTATAACTTCTAACTCCCCATTTCAGGAACTCCATACTTAGACTTTACGTTTTATTCCTTTTCATGGCTAAGACACTTCTTTGAGGGGGCAATATGGATGCACCCAAAATTGCATGTGCTACATTGTCAAAAAATAGTTACAAAAGTCCCCAATAATGATTCATGTCCTTTTAGAAGGTGTTCGAGTTCCTAAACCCATTCGCAGTGTATATTTGTAACCTAGACATCCTTACTTGACTTTTCCACACTTTCTTCCAGCTTTCCATTCATTTTTGTGCATTTTTTGTCCTTTAGTGTCAACACCGCCACCCTACCTAGGTGGCAGTTCTGAAACTGCCACCCAAGCGGGGTGGCGGTCCCGTGACCGCCACCCTAAGCAGGGTAGCGATCCTACACATTTTTTCCAGAACTCTTCATGCATGGTTTTAACCCACGTGATTTCACTTAACTTGACTTCCAAGGTATGTTTGTGAACCAAATTGCCTAAAAATAGTCTTGATTGTATGGTGTTCCTTCCCTCTTCTATTTTTAAATAGATTTAATTAGTTTGAACTACCTCTTGACCCAATGATTTGGCACTCCAAGGCTGTCTTGTACATGAAGACACATTCCAACCAATTCCTATATATTCAATGCTTATATTCAAGAAAAAGGGCCTGAGAATTTTGTGTATCTTGCATAGTATTGCCGCCACAATCTTGTTGGAAATTACATATCCAAGCTCTGTTCACTTATGTTATCTCTCTCCCACCTAGATTGCAACTAGACTGCCTTTAAGCTACCATTGCTCAAGCACTTTCTCCTACTACTACCTTTGCATTCCCAATTCCTTGGACTCATATGGACACACAGAGAAGGAAAGGATAAAATGAGGGGACACATCATTACACAACTGGATTTACCTCTGTTATGTGAATTCCAAGTTGGACTTTTTGGTTTATTTCCTTCATTACTGTAATTTATCATTGTTACATCATATCAAATAGAGTAGAAATCAATTTCCTTTCATTTGCAAGTAATTAGTTAATTTCCAAGAGGGTTTAAATAATTAATAACAGCTCCTAGTGATAGATCCTCTTCTTCCGATCCCTACGGATTTGAAGGAGATAATATCTGTAGGAGGTTGTCTACATATCATAGATCATTTGGTAAAGTTCTATTTTTAAGTTAGTTTAGTTTCAATACACTCAACACATGTGAATAACCACACCAAGTTATCTCACTTGTTCAGTTTTAGTGTAGAAATATTTTGATTATTTAGAATAAAAGCAAGTTGTTGTTTGTGATTGTAATATTTCAGTTTTTTTATTTGTTTAGATTAGTTTCCCTTTCAAAATTAGCATAGATTGTTAGTTTCCTCTTAGTTAATTTGGACACTTCAAACTAGTTCGACATTGAGATCCAATTAGGAAAACAAACCATAGGGAATTTATGCTACCCGTTCATAGCCTCTGAATCTCCCCTTTTCCAACTCAGTTACCAGGAGATCATACTAATAGATCTTAGTCACTGATCCTCATATAGTTAGCCACACAAAAATTCAGCTTTGACTGCCCTAAAACGACCTCGGGGGGTTGAGTGTGGTTGAAGTTTGCATGCCAATTTTCATCCATAAAGACACCTTAGGTTACAATTAATTCCTTATGTATTTATTGACATAATTTTCTTCAAAAGGAATTTGGATGGTGTCCCATTAAGGTGCATTGAGGGCTCGAATAAGTAGATAAGGTCTTGGTGGAATTCCACGATGGCTTCCCAGGTGGAAATTTCTCAGCTAAATCTACAAAAATGAAAATAATTGGAACATGTTACTTTTGGCCCACATTGTTCACATATACACATCAATGGGTTAGAAAATGTCAGGAATTTGCTTTCTTCACTAGTAAGAAAAATATGGTGGCCCTTCCCCCTTCATCTTATTTAAGCAGATGAATCATTCTCTTAATGGGGACTTGATTTCAAAGGTATGATCAATCCACCACAAGTGTGGATCAAAAATTGGTCCAGACAACAATAAATTAATTCACCAAGTGGACAGAGGTTGTTCCACTCAAGGAGGCTACTAAATCAGTCATCCTCGATTTCCTGGAGGATATTTGAACAAGGTTTGGGATTCCTTAATCCATCATTTCTGATAATAATAAGGAATTCTTGGGTTCCAAATTTTCTAATTGGGCTCTTAGACATGGATTTTATTTGAATACTTCCTCTAACTACTATCTGCAAGGTAATGGTTTAGTGAAATTGACTATGAAGAACCTGATCAGGATCACGAAGATGAATATGAAGGTCAATCAAAGGAAGTGGCATACTAGAGTAAATAATGCTCTTTGGGATGATAAAATCACTCCAAAGAAGGAAATTCGTAACTCCCCATTTGTTCTTATATATGGCAGAGAAACAAAGATCCCATTGTCACTTGAATTACCTTCATTAGAGATAGCTCAATACTTGGAATTTTAGGGTGTAGATCAAATATAAATTAGGATGGAGGAATTAATTGAACTTGAATACTTGAGGCAATCCGCCATGGTCAAGTTGGAATAACATTAAAGGTCAACCAAATAATGGTTTGATAAGAGAGCTAGGTGGCAAGATTTCAAGGTAGATGATCTTGTACTTAAGTGGGACACAAATAGAGATAAGCTAGGGCAACATTCTAAGTTTGATGCACTTTGGAGTTGGTCATTCATTATCACTTATTGAAAATAAGAAAACTTATTTGGGTTGTCTAATCTTAATGGAGATGTATTACAAATCCCAGTAAATGGGATTTATCTCAAACACTCCTATTAAGTTATCCTATTGCATCTTATAAATACTATTGTGTTTTGTGTGTTGTTGGAGGTCCCCTCTTTTTCTTGTGTGTTGATCACTGATTGAGTGATTTCTCCTCAATCCTTGTGGTGGTCTCTTTGTTTATAATTAGTGTTGTGCACTCTTTACATGTTTTTCTTGAAGCATGTAATATATTTATTTTTGTACATAAGTTTTGGAGCCTCTTGAAGTCATAAGTGGTTTACTTCAGAGCAAGTTTCATGGAAAAATCATATAAGTGGAGCGTATTTCAATATGCATTCTTTCAGCTCCATAGATCAACTTCAGTATAGTGTTAATTTCATGTGGGTTTAAGAGATAATTTTTAAGGTTTTAAGATAAGTTTTTGGAACTATATTTGACTCCATGCCCAATGGATGCTTCAAGGCAACTGATCTTTGTCATCTAGTAGGAAGATGTCCCCTGGAGGTCACCAAATTGTTGTCCAAAATTACACCCCATGTAATTTTGAACAAGTCATCATAAGGACTTAGCCATATTTCCTCTTAGTAAAATCCATAAGACTCTAATTCAGTCTACCATGGAATTCCAAAATGTAGTTTTCCGTGGGTTCTCTTAACCTGAAAAATGAAGGAATGAGTGACCTAAGTCTTAGGTAGAATTTGGAAATATTAGCATTCCACAGAAGTTTTAAGACCTTTACTACACTAAGGAAATTTTTCCTCAAGATTCTAAGTCAAGTTAGAGTACCAAGAAGTTACATATCCATGGGGAATGGGGAATGGAGAAAACAACTAAGTATGGAAGTCATGGAATGAAGGAAATTGGTTGTTGGGTTGGAAGCTAAAAATAATCAAAGTTAAGCTTTCGTGGGTATTGTGAAATATTTCCATGCATCATGGAAACTAAGTATGAAAGCCACGTGGGTCTGTGGGGGAAAGAAAATTGAAAGCCATGATGGAATGTGTGCAAGTCTTAGCAAGAGGTATAGCCTCTGAAAGTCTCAAATCCGCATCAGAATCTGAACCAAAGAGCCAACCACCACAATTTAATGAAGCATGTTGTCCTTCCCTGTAACTCTAATGGCATGCAATAGAGTCAAGAGGTCGTGTTAAGGTTGTTGACTCTCAATTCATGGTACCCATTCCTATACTACAAGAAAAATCTGCAAGAATTCATGTCACCCATGCTTATTCAACATGTTTTTAGGGGACAAAATCCAACTCAACGATCCTTTCTCCTCTCTCTCCCCTCTTTATTCATTCCATGAAATTGTATAAATACAAGTGTTTATGCACTTTTTAAGGGTTCTTCTCCATATTCTTCCTTAGCATATTTTTGAGCTCTTCTTTGTGAAACTCAAAAATTTCATGTCTTTGACCTCTTTAACTCATGAATGGAGATTTTTTTCCCCCATATTTGTATGTAAATAGTAAAAGATAGATTAATGCAAGTGTGGTTTATTTCTTTCCTTTAAATACCTTGTGTTTGGCATGCATGTTCTTCCCTCTTGCATAGTTTGTGTTCTCTTATTTTTTCCATTAGAATTGCATGCCTCCTCATGATCCAAGTCGTGTGATAAAAAATCTCTGTCACCTGGAATTGGGAAAGTTCCACCCTGTTTTGGTGTTATCATTTCCCCCTTTATCTTAGTTTACTTATTTCTTTAATCTCTCTCTCCCTAGTCCCTTGGAAATGTTAGAGTAGGATTAACTATAGGAGTATTTTAGCATTACAAGTAGGTTTTATTATGTGGGTTTTCCCGAATTCATGCAAAAAATAATTCAGCCTTCTCTGGAGGTCTGTCTCAAGCCGCAAGTCCCACACTTGGAGACAATCCATTGTTGCCTAAAAATTATGGATCTCCCTGATTCAAAGTAGGGTGAAATTTTGATCTCCAACAAGTCATCCACAGATTTTATACTTGGCCAATTTTTTACCCTTCTCAAAATCATTCTTTTGTTCCACATGTTTTGAGAATTCACAAAACACTACTTTCCACCACTCCGTGGATTTTGAGCCAAAATCCACCTAAGTCCAAATTTTGAATAAGTTGTCCAAAATTGTATGGGGGCTACAATTTGGACAAAAGTTTGGAGAACTTTAGGGGACATTTTCTTGCTAGATGATGAAGATCAGTATCCTTGATAAACCCATTGGGTATGGATTCAAGCATACACCTTAAAGAAAAATTGATCTTCAAACTTGAAAAACTCATCTCCTAAATCCGCATGAACTTAATATTAACTGGAGTTGATATTTAAGAGCTGAAAGAATATGACTTAGGGAATTCCCCAAAAAAAATTATTTCTACCATGAAACCTGCTTTAAAATGGACTATGCAACAACAAAAAAATCCTACAAAAACTATGTACAAACATGAAAATCATGTGTTCCAAATGGAAACATGTAGAGTGTGGACAATGCACTTGTTTTGTAATAAACAAACCTAATCTAATCCTACTCTAACCAAAGGAAAAGGAAGCTAAAAACACATCAATTGGTTGAGAGAAATAGCTTCCCTTCCTTAAAAAATTGCATCATGTGATCAATTTGGCAAATGAAACACGTGGTGGGAGTGGAAACATGCCTTGCACTTCTACATTTCTCAAAGTATCAACTAGATAGAGAATTAGTACCTCCTCAATTTTTTTTCTACATTTTGTTTTTGGAGGTGTTGTAGCTAACCTTTTATGTATTGATGATTTTCCTCATGTTTTGAAGTGAGCATCATTGGTAGCAACTCAAAATTTAACTCTAAACTAGCCAAATATTTGATTGGGTAAATGTTCCTCTGGATTGTTTGGCTGATTTTCATAGTTTGTCTATCTTTTTCACATTTAGGTCCAAGACTGGAGTTGGTGGAGACACTTTCCTCTTCTTGGGGGTTATTTTCAAGTTGATTTGGACTTGGTCTTACTCTCTTGTGCCAACATCTTTGTTTCCACTTTAGCGTGCGGGTTTCTTTCATCTTCATTTTTTGTCCCAATTTGACTTTTGGCCAAAAGTGCAACAAGTTCAAGGCATTTGGAGCAATGCATATCATTACACTCAAACGTTTCACCTTAACTACTTGAAAAAACTTCTTCCTCATACTCACAGATGTCACAAGTATTAAAAAACAATTTCTCCTCAACCCACGGTCTGAACTGATTCTTCTTCAAAGATGTATGCTCTTTTTTCATGTTGATTGTCTCCCTTTGTGTATTTTCATCCTTTTCATCCTCCCAAAAATATTCACAAAAATATTCAATAGATACGTAGTTTTCATTCTTGGTAGAATTGGTTGGAGATGAGACATTGGCAAGGGGCTTCTTCTTGATTGTATTTTTTAAGAAGAGATGGCTTGGGCTCAAGACTTCTAATTTGATCATTTGGGAACAAATTATCCTCTAAAACATGTTCTGATGTATGTAACTCCTCCTCTCCATGAAAGTATCACACATCATGATCTACCCACCTTGTAGGATAACTTGGTTTAGTGATATTTGGATAGAGCACCGGGGAAGCGTGTGTAACATCACAACTTTTGAAGGCATTATGAAAATATTTAGGAAGGTTGTGAAATGCCTTGGGTAGAGATTGGGGGGAAATTTATAGATCATAGGGGGTTTTAGGAATGATAAACTTGTAGATCACTAAAAAGACTGGGAAGTAAATAATCTTCCAATTTTTGAATGGAACGATAGATTTTTCTTTATTTGCATGATCATTAATGATAATTTGAGAGGGTGAGGGGAGAATGGAAGCAATGGGGATGGGTTTCCTTTTTATGTCCCGAATAGGCATATTCTTAGCTTGTAATGTCATGGAAAAATACCGAGGAAGAGTATTTCCTCCTACATTTTGGATCAACACATCTAAATCTGCATCTAAGGACTTCAAATAATACATGAATTCCATACCATGCGGGGTTTTGAATTCTTGAAGAATTATAAGCCATGTCCTTAAGAATATGATGTTGAAATCTGAGATGTACACCACTAAAGCTCGTTGTATTGTGCTAATGTGTTCCATAAGATAAATAACATATGTATTATCCTTGAACTTGTCTAATTATTATCCCAGTTGATCCCATGTGAAAATGGATTGAGGATCCAAATTGCTATACCAATCTCTTGCTTTACCTTTGAATGATGAAACAAGAAGGTTGAGGCAAATTTTCTCCTCTCTAATATTATGGATGGAACAATGGTTGTCTATTTCTTGAATGTGATCAATAGGGGCTTGATCTCCATTTCCATGGAAGAGAGGTAAGTTTTTCATGGCTGTTTTAGGGATATCATCTCACTACTATAAATGAAGGGGGATAAAACTGAAATGAGAGAATACATGAGATATTTGGAGAGGCATGAGAGGAATGGAAACATGAAAATGAGTTAAACAATGAAGGGAATGAAAATCACACTCATAAAATGGGTTACTTGATTCAACGGATTTGTCAAGCATGTTGAGAAATACATACAAAGGCCGAATATCATCAAGGAAACATTAATCTTGATGATATGAAGTTGTAAATATCTTGAATCTCTATCTCATCAAGCATGCCAAAACTATTAGCGCATAGAATTGCATCCTTATTTGGATCATGGAAAATCTATCATTCTAGGCCAACATGGGATTGTCTCCAAGTGTGGAAATTGCATCTTAAGAAAAACCTCTAGAGAATGTTGGTTCCTCTACATATCTAACCTAATGCTAACAATAATCCTACAATATAAAACACATCTATCTAATCTTAAACTAAGCATCCAATGGACCAAAGTTAGAGGGGAACAAGAAATTAAACCTAAACCATGAAGGGATGTGATAACACCAATAAGAAGGGATTATCACTCTCCATGAGAGGAGAAAAGGAAGGAAACGTAGGAGGATAAGGAAAAAAGAAGTGCCATAGATCAACACTCTTGCTAAACTCCCATCTCACACAAAAACACATGAAAATGAAACTCCATAAGTAAAATCCACACTTAATAAACAAGGAAATGAATGGAGAGGAAAGGAAATAGTAAAACATGAGTACAATATAGAAAAAACCACAAACACAAGATTTTATTGCTTTAAGTATGCAAAAACCATTACATCAATGGAAGAAGGCACTGAACATGTTACACAATCCAAAGTCAACATCTGGAACTCATGGGAATTTGGCTATCATTTTGGCATGGGACCATTACAATCAAAAGAGGGATCATTTTTCAAAAGAATGAGTTTCATACTTATAGAGAAAGAATGAGAAAAGGGAGAGAAGATGTGTCATTAACTATGCAGACTGGGAAAGGGGGCACTTGAAATTGCTTCTATCACATGTCATCGGGTTCTACAAGTCAAGGGATAGGTGGTTGGTGAAGTAGTTGAGCGTTGGTTTAAAAAAATAGGCATGAATTTGAGGTGCTCTATGGAATTCTGAGTTGAGACCTCAATCTGCAACCTACAAGACTTGCAATATTGCAAAATAAGTCTTTCCCATTATTCTAGCACACCCTTCTGTGGTTTTTTCAATTTCACATGTTCCACATTCTTTTAAACATTTCAAATCTTTCACACTTGAGATGTCCTACGGACTTAAAAACCTAGGAGACACCAAATTTTACATATCATCTGAAGAACTCCTTACTCATACTACTGCGGACTTCAACCTCTCACACTTGGTCCCTCACACATCCTACTCTTTGTCATACTCACCTCGAAAGTTGTGAAGGATTTTCTTTCCTTCACTCAATTCACTCATCCTTTAAACTTAGAAAGCTACATAACAATGTGTTAGGAAAACCTACTGAACACTGGGATAGTGTTTCGTAGTTTTCAAACTTATCCATTTCTCAACTCGCCCCACTTCCTTACAAGTCTGACAACGTTTCCATC
Source organism: Taxus chinensis (assembly GCA_019776745.2). Taxonomy (NCBI): domain Eukaryota; kingdom Viridiplantae; phylum Streptophyta; class Pinopsida; order Cupressales; family Taxaceae; genus Taxus; species Taxus chinensis. The sequence goes on along the minus strand of CM034148.1, from coordinate 333,467,379 downwards.
ATGTATTAAGTATTTTCACCTTGTGACCATCGCCAACTGTTAAGTACTTCTCTCATGTTGTGGTGCTGCACAAATTTTCCATCCTTGTAGACATGCTCCCTGTTAACTTCATCTCGCTGTGGATTTGGTCCTTAGCCAAATTTTGACCCTTCTCAAATACAAACACTTCCATGGATCTCTTCTTCACTTCAAATCCATGGGAAATTATCTTTTACATTCGAGGAAGTCCCGAACTGTAACTTCTTCATTCTGTGGATTAGGAGTATCCACGATGATACTATATTTCCCACAACAATCCTCTGTGGCTTTTATACTTGGCTGATTTTTTACCCTTCTCGGAGTCACTCCTTTGTTTCATGGGTTTTGAGAATTTGTAGAACACTACAATCCACCACTCTATGAATTTTGAGCCAAAATCTGCATAAGCCCAAATTTTGAATAACTTGTCCAAAATTGCATGGGGGTATAATTTGGATAACAATACCAACATTTTATTCTCTCTTTCTTAGGATTAACACTGGAAAAGGAATCTCATTGGTTGATTTGGAGGTGGGAGGATTTTGATTCTTGTTTTCCTTTTGATACTTTTTATTTAGTTTCTTCTTCTTGTTTAAAGTCTTTTGTTTTCCATTCATAGAAATTAGTGTTCTTGGTTTTGAGGACTTCCATATGCCCATCTGAATTAACTTATCTTACAACCAAACCAAGTCAATAATGTTTTTTAAAGAGGGCATTTTCCATGTGGCTCCAAGAGAACTTTTTGTAGCATGGAAAGTAGAGACAAACACAAAATAGTTTGGACCTAGTTTGGAGAGTATAGAAAGATCTAGTTGATAATATTTATTATCTATTCTACATTATTTTAACTACAATCTCAAATATTTGAGCTTAGTGAATAAATTTGGTAAGGTTTCAAAATTTTTAGGACTCAAACTGATGAGATCATTCTCTAGTTCATGACCTCTCATCACATCTCACTTCCTAAAGAGTTGTTCCAAATAGGTCCAAAATTCATTAGGTAATTTGAAATATTTTACGTGAAAGAGTAGATCAAGAGACACAACAAGACACAATAATCCATAATCTTAATCACAACGGTTAAACAATTTTTACTTTTTTTGCATTGGTTTTTGGTTTAGTCTTAGTAACTATTGTTATCAGATGTAAATCCTTTCTTCTCAAGATAATTTCCATTTTAGATTTCCATTCATGATATTTTTTTTTTATTATTGGCAAATAGTTTTTTGAAAGGGACTATACCCTTGTTTACAAAAGAAGGCCTAAAAGCCATAATAAGCAAGAGAACCAGAGAGAAAAGGATCAGAATCCAAATGTTACAATGATGTTCAAAGTAGCTAAAAAACAGCTACCAAGACGAGACAAAATAGCAAAATTACTACAAAAAAGTAGTAAAGGATCCACAAAAAATAGCAAAAAAACAAACAAGGACAGCAGAAGCATCTACAACTACTTCTTAGTAGCTTTGTCTATGATGGTTTTGATATTCTTCTAGGATTTAAACATACCCAAATTAGTCATATGGGCAGCGTCATTAGAATCCAGCTACTCCAAGGTCTTCTTGCTTTCCTTATCAGTACCCCAAAGAGTTGTTGGCACTCCGCTTAGATTGGAGACACTTCTGACGTGTTGTTCAATAAATTCCTCAATCGCCCTAAAGATGGCAATGTTGTAATCATGCCTAGTTTTGGCCTTCCCTAAGAGAGAGTCCAAGAGTGTAATTTCTTGTATATATCTTCAATTTGGCTGTTGTCCACATCCTCCTCCTCCTCCTTCCTCTTTCCTTTCTGTTTTGTCAAGTTTTTAACTTCATCCTTCAACAATTTCATATCTGCCTCTAAGGCTTCCAGCCTTTTTGTAGAGCTTTCCAATTGCACTTCCCGGGGGCTGGCACTGCTGATATGCAGGAGGTCATGAGCAATTTCAAATTCATGAGAACCCTTCTCCACAGCAAGGGTCTCAAGGTTAAGCTTCCTAGAATCCCTGGTAACTGGTCTCCGCGAGGTAGAGGCCAAGTGGGGGGCGGGAGCATCAGAAGGGGGAATGGGAGAAGAATCCTGAATGGCCAGCAAGGGGGTGACTGTAGCGGTGGCAGGGGCAGAGAAAGGAGAAACAGGGCTGGCAGCAGCAGAGCTCGGCAAAGGGGGAATCGAGCTAGGGGAGGATGGGATACTAGGAAACCTGAGGAGACAGCATTTGTGTAACAAAAAACTGAGCCCTTGGTGTAAAGGAACCGCCCGAGAATGCTTTTGAAACTCAAGAATGGAGCGTTCAAGAGAGTTCAACAAGTAATGGGGGAAACAAACCAAACGATCCCTACGAAAGTGATTAAGAAAAATAAGGTGTTTCACAGGAACAGTGACAAACCTTCCTTCCAAGGAGATGAACCGTATTATCATGCGGGTTACTTCATCATATGGCGGAGGGATCAAGCTAACAAGCAGGCCCGCTGTTATGTAGGTTAGTTTCTCCTCTCCCTCAACAAATCTCCTCTCTTCAACATCTCTATCGACCCTTTTGTTAAAGAATCTGAAGCCCTCCAAGCCAAGGCCGGTCGCTTCAGCAATAAGTTCTTCATTGATTAAGACCTTCTGCCCCCCATATTCCACTGTCCTCTCCTTCCAATCCTTTGCAAAATGCACAGAGATGCTCTGGTCATGCCCCTGAACTTTTTCCATGAATTTTGTTATGCCACCCTTGCTAAAAATGCTCCACAGCTCAATATTATCTTTCCAGTCATGGTCCACACTAGGCTCAATTTGACAAGGAGGACCCCAAATCTTCTCTGTTCTAAACTGATTGCAACTAATTCCTAACTGATTGCTAAAGCCAGTCCACTTTTTGCTATAGTAATCCGCACAATAATGGAAATGAGAGTCGTTGCTATTCCCACGATCGGCTGCGTGTCTGCTGATATGAGCCTGCTGAAAAATGCATGTGAGAATAGCCCGCTCCCTGCCATCAATCACTTTATCGCCACCTTCGGTTTCCATGGAGGTTTGAATCCACCTTTTAACAGTCACAATGCAGCCCGCATGCATGATTTTCAAAACCGTGTATCTCCACTTGAAATTCCCCATATGATTCACACTATCTTGATTATTAGACATGATTTGCATAAACCAATACTTTAAATCAACACGTGTGGGAGTATTTTTGATCCGCACCCAAAATTCATAACTCATTTCAAGATATTGCTTACGTATGGAGTTCTGCCTGAATGCTGTTTTGAAGCTGTTTAGGGATGCTATTATTGTCCTAAACTGTAAGGTTAACATTAATGCCATAATTTTCCAACACATCCACCAATTTATTACCCTCCCTGTAGGTATGCATGATCCTGATGTTATTGAAAGTATGACTAATACTTATGGACTCTGCAATAAAATCCTTGATGCTCCAGCTTGGAGATGAGCACTGCTTAAGAAGATTAATGATATTTAGGGAGTCTCCTTCAATAATGAGGTTCTGAATATTTTGTGCCTGGGTAATTCTCAGACCCCAAAGAGCAGATAAAGCTTCAGCAAAATGATTAGTTTGAATTCCTATTTTACCAGCATACGCAGCTATTAGATTGCCTTTATGATCCCGTATCACTCCTCCCCCTGCCGCAATCCCAGGGTTTCCCTTAGAAGCCCCATCAAAGTTCAACTTATACCAATTTAGATCAAGAGGATGCCATTTAATCAAAGATCTATCAATGCTATTCCTGGGATTGTTCCAACTATTAATTGATCCTATCTTCCAGTTGGAAAGAATGTACTCTTCATTTTCTGGATATCTCTTGTTCTTGGGGGGTTTAAATCCAACAATATTCTCTTTGATACCATTAGAAATTTTCCCATTACTAAGTTTGTAGTTTTGCTTTTTGTTTCTGAAGATAATATCATTTTTGTCCTTCCATATTCTCTAGATTAAATGAGGGATAACCAGCTTCCAGATCCTTTTAAAAACACAATGCTTAAAGGGTGGGTTCCAATGAGTCCATAGCTGATTGAGATCCTTCGGCATCACCCAGAGAGCTTCAAATTTAGAAAGCGCAAAACTCCATAATCTAGTGGCATACTCACAATGTATGAACAGGTGGTTGATATCCTCATAATCTTTCTTACAAAGATGGCACCTATTAGGGATTATCAATCCTCTTCTCATCAGATTGTCATTGGTAAGAATTCTACCTCTAATAGCCAGCCAAAGGAAAAAAATTATTTTGGGAGTTAAATCAGACATCCAAATCTTGTTCCAATTGAACTCTGTTTGATTACAATGAAAGAAGTTATTGTATCCAATTTTGACAGAGTAATTCCCATCATTGGAGTTATTCCATACCATCTCATCCTTGGAATCCATCTGACTTAATGGAATAAGATCTAATTGATCTTGAAGGGAGGAAGTAATTTGTTTCAGATCATTTCTATCTACAGTAAGTTTTTTCCACTTCTTTCTGGTACCATTTTCCTCAATATAGTCCTTGATTTTGATGTCATACTTATTTATAAGACTGTCCTTGGCCATCCCAAAACTCTCCATGAGATTGCCATTAAACCAATTGTCCTCCCAGAATTTTATGTCCCTACCATCCCCCGCTTTCCATTTACTGCCCAGCCTGATGAAATTTCTGCTTTTAACCAAATTGTTCCAATGACATGAGAGGTGAAATTAAATTTGGATCCATAGTGAAAAATCAAGTTTGTTGTTGTTGTTGCAGAAAAAAGTACAAACAAAATGAGAAGAGACACACAACACTCCCTATAATTTTTTCGATCAAACCCCCCAAATTTAGCACTTTATAATTTTAGTGTGATTATAAAATGGATGGTTCCAATAGAATGAGAATGAAAAAACAATCACTTTGAAAACAAGGACACTCAACTCTGAGTTGTCTATCAAAATTTATTACAAATTTTGTTTTCACCCATTAATGGCACATTTTAAATGTGTGCACAAAAATTTCGATGCACTTGACTAAAAGAAATTTTAGTAACAAAATTGAGTTGGGATTTAAACCATAGACCTCTCTCAAAGCAATACTAAGTATTACACAATCCTACATACAACTCATAGGATAAATTTCCTTTTGCAGGTATTAAAAAATCAACTATTTTAAATAATTTAAAACATGTTTGGTTTTAAATATTTTTAGGGTATCACAGATTATGGTATAAGACTTAGCTTTTGAAAGAATATTTTTATCAGGATTGTTGAAGCTATAGGAATTTTTAGTGTTGCTTCCTTTTTTGGGGTGTCTATACATTAATCCAAGGGATATTGATGGCAAATGATGTAGAGGTCATGGGATGCCAGGGAGAAGTGGTGACATTGGGTCGGTTGGCGCTAAGGTACTCATTGACAACAATATAGGAGAGGTACATGGACGAGGGATATTATCCCCACAAAATGCACCACATACATATTTATAACCATACGAGTGCACCATGGGAACATAACAGGCCACATAACATATCAACATGACGTGTCATATTTTTCTTGTGTTGGAAGTAGTCTTTGGCATCTTTTCATATTGTCAATGTCGAGCCTGAGTGGGTGTGTACATGTATGTATCCCTCATGTAAATTTTGCATTCTGAATTCTACCAAAGTTGATTCACACTCCTCTAAGAATTTCATTAATGAGGTTGGGTGGATGCCTAAACCATTTACTATTTAACAGTCCACTATTTTTCTCATTTACCATTTACCGCTAAACCATTTACTATTAAAATTCAGCTTCACTGCGCATTCGGTCTAAGCATTCCTCTGAACTCACATGTTAGAGAAAAGTTGTATGTACACTAGAGAAAACTACACAACGCCACTATTCAAATGTAGAGGACTGAGGACCCCGAAGTTTGTCATATTAAAATTAAAAATTCTAACTTTTTTTCTTTTTTTTATTTTTTTATTTTTTTATTTTTTTTTTGGTGGGGGGGGGTGGGGGGGGGGGGGGGGGGGTAAGCCTTCAAATGATTTGTAATTGGTTTGTCTTATAGAAAAGAGCCTGAATTCATTAACACTAGTTCTTACTATTTTAAGAATCACAAGCCTCTCAATAAAATTTGAATCATCTGTGTGATGATTTGAATCATGAGCCTCTTACAAAAATTTAAATAATTTATGTGACAAAAGAAATAAAAAATAGTATGGTAAGGATGAAAGGTCATACATAAATGTCTTCAATCTCCATAGTATTAAGCAATCCTTTGAGTTCCTTGTTTGCATATTTCATGACAACTACTTGCCCAATAGAAATAGGTGTTTTTTCAGTTTCACTTATGTTCTACACTACTCATCTACGAAAATCAAATACAGCTATAAGCTACTGAAATGGAAAACAAAATATAGAAAGTGTGTTTAATCTAATGAAAAAACATTGCTAGAATGAAATGATTTTAACAGGAAATGCTCAATCAATTGAGATACTTGCTTAAAGGAATTATCAGTTAGGAAATCTGCTGAAACAATAAAACACATGATTTCATACTAGTAACTATTCAAACAAAGATACTGAAACTTAAACTCAGAAAATATAAAGATCATGCATAAAATACCAATCCTCAAATCTCCTTAGTCGAGTGGGCTCTTACTATCCTTTGGGATTGAGGTTATTAACATGAATAGATACTAAAAATATCATATATTATATTACTTCAAACAATTTCATCACATACTTCTAGAAACTGAAAATAACTATAACCTGATATATTATTCTATCAAAAAATTCTAACTAACTAGTAATAGTTTTTGGAGGTATCTTGTAGACACGACTGAGTACAACAAGTGCCATGAATGTAAGAAAATATTAACTAATAATAACCTCATAAATATTCCATGATGCCCTATAGTTATGCTAAAACAAGGGTCCTTATTTATAGGTTGTTATGAGTGAATCTTCCAAAATTCCGTAGTGGAAAAGGACTCAGTCTCCATATCTCTAATGACCAAAAGTGGTAGAAAATGTGACTTATCAACTTGCACATGTCATATAATCAATAAAAAAGGAAGTTAGTGGGATTTACATCGATCATTAGTGTACATGAGACAAAATAAGGAGAAATGCATCACTTCTACTTTGGATACAACTACTTAGAACATTCCCATGCATTAATCAACATATTTGGGAGCAAGTATTTAGTTATATGGATTCTATAATAATTCAATTCATGGACTCATCATATCCCCTGCACTTTACCTTTTCCATGTCCTCGTGAAAACTTATCTCTTTCCCAACCTCTGACAAAGCTATTGTGCCATATCATATTCCTCAAATTGGTTTGCATACTGTTTTTTTTGTACCCTTGCATCCTTAGGTTTCCAACATAACCTCAGCCATGGCTTTAAAACTACCATGTGACTATGGAACACTATTCTACCAAGCGTTCATGGGACGTAGAACCAAGGGAGGCCTAACTTGCATACCAACCCATTCCTTATTGTACTCATTGTTTCCCTTTTCTTCCAATTGCCAAATGATCTCAACTAGTGCATCTCCTCTGTGCATACTCCAACTAAGATTCCATGGGGAGATCACTTCTCTGCTTTTTAATGGTAAGCTTAGAGTATCCCACCTCTTTTCACAAGCTTACATAACCTTACCAAAGTTCTTCTGGAAATAAGTTTCAAATAGCTAGACACACTGTGTCAATACTTCTGAAGTCTTTTTACCAATCCCAACTTCATAATATAAAGATCTAAAATCTTTCTTCATGGAAACATCATTATGGTGGGTAGGCCTGATATAAAAAATGATAGTCTTGGCCTCTTGATTAAAAATATATATTTTTTGTTCCCACCCAATTCGATTCCTCACTAATGGCTCCAAGGATTTCAATTTAAACTCTCCTAATGACAAGTTTATAAAGAAATTGGGAACATTGGTAACCAACATATTGTGGAGATAAAATTTGCATAATATATTTTGTACTTAGGAATACATCTTTGATAAATCTCCAAAAATGTTTTCCCATCTGGAGCCTCATAAGGTTATTCCCCATAACACATCCTTTGTAACTTTCAGGAATAAAATTGTTCTTGAAGAAACAAACTATAGATATAAGATGGTTTTCTACAGGCTAAAATTTTGCAAGACAAAGGACAAACAAATTCAACAACTGATTCACATTTCTTCTTAGCATTTGAACTTGACTCAGCCACTTCTTTAAGTTTCTTATTTTCCTTGACCAAATATTTATTTCTAAGAGAAAGTTTGTCACAATAAGAGGACAAATCATTACATGCTTGCAAACCAATATTCTTTTGCCTCTTTAAACTATCAACTTCTATTTTTTTTAAAAAATATTTCTTTAACTTTCTCCATAGTTCTTTGTACAAATTCATTTTGCATAGACAATTGGATTTCTTCCATACCTTTCAATTTATCCCACAAATTTTCAATTTAATTTTGGTATTGCCTTAGGACCTCATCCCTTTGTGAGTCAATGCATCCAATTTCCTATGTAGTTGTTTCCATACCTTCAATTTGAATTTCTAGAGCTGCATGAATATCTTCCAGAACTTTCAAATGATTTGTAATTGGTTTGTCTTATAGAAAAGAGCCTGAATTCATTAACACTAGTTCTTACTATTTTAAGAATCACAAGCCTCTCAATAAAATTTGAATCATCTGCGTGATGATTTGAATCATGAGCCTCTTACAAAAATTTAAATAATTTATGTGACAAAAGAAATAAAAAATAGTATGGTAAGGATGAAAGGTCATACATCAATGTCTTCAATCTCCATAGTATTAAGCAATCCTTTGAGTTCCTTGTTTGCATATTTCATGACAACTACTTGCCCAATAGAAATAGGTGTTTTTTCAGTTTCACTTATGTTCTACACTACTCATCTACGAAAATCAAATACAGCTATAAGCTACTGAAATGGAAAACAAAATATAGAAAGTGTGTTTAATCTAATGAAAAAACATTGCTAGAATGAAATGATTTTAAAAGGAAATGCTCAATCAATTGAGATACTTGCTTAAAGGAATTATCAGTTAGGAAATCTGCTGAAACAATAAAACACATGATTTCATACTAGTAACTATTCAAACAAAGATACTGAAACTTAAACTCAGAAAATATAAAGATCATGCATAAAATACCAATCCTCAAATCTCCTTAGTCGAGTGGGCTCTTACTATCCTTTGGGATTGAGGTTATTAACATGAATAGATACTAAAAATATCATATATTATATTACTTCAAACAATTTCATCACATACTTCTAGAAACTGAAAATAACTATAACCTGATATATTATTCTATCAAAAAATTCTAACTAGTAATAGTTTTTGGAGGTATCTTATAGACATGACTGAGTACAACAAGTGCCATGAATGTAGGAGATATACTAACTAATAATAACCTCATAAATATTCCATGATGCCCTATAGTTATGCTAAAACAAGGGTCCTTGTTTATAGGTTGTTATGAGTGAATCTTCCAAAATGCCGTAGTGGAAAAGGACTCGGTCTCCATATCTCTAATGACCAAAAGTGGTAGAAAATGTGACTTATCAACTTGCACATGTCATATAATCAATAAAAAAGGAAGTTAGTGGGATTTACATCGATCATTAGTGTACATGAGACAAAATAAGGAGAAATGCATCACTTCTACTTTGGATACAACTACTTAGAACATTCCCATGCATTAATCAACATATTTGGGAGCAAGTATTTAGTTATATGGATTCTATAATAATTCAATTCATGGACTCATCATATCCCCTGCACTTTACCTTTTCCATGTCCTCGTGAAAACTTATCTCTTTCCCGACCTCTGACAAAGCTATTGTGCCATATCATATTCCTCAAATTGGTTTGCATACTGTTTTTTTGTACCCTTGCATCCTTAGGTTTCCAACATAACCTCAGCCATGGCTTTAAAACTACCATGTGACTATGGAACACTATTCTACCAAGCGTTCATGGGACGTAGAACCAAGGGAGGCCTAACTTGCATACCAACCCATTCCTTATTGTACTCATTGTTTCCCTTTTCTTCCAATTGCCAAATGATCTCAACTAGTGCATCTCCTCTGTGCATACTCCAACTAAGATTCCGTGGGGAGATCACTTCTCTGCTTTTTAATGGTAAGCTTAGAGTATCCCACCTCTTTTCACAAGCTTACATAACCTTACCAAAGTTCTTCTGGAAATAAGTTTCAAATAGCTAGACACACTGTGTCAATACTTCTGAAGTCTTTTTACCAATCCCAACTTCATAATATAAAGATCTAAAATCTTTCTTCATGGAAACATCATTATGGTGGGTAGGCCTGATATAAAAAATGATAGTCTTGGCCTCTTGATTAAAAATATATATTTTTTGTTCCCACCCAATTCGATTCCTCACTAATGGCTCCAAGGATTTCAATTTAAACTCTCCTAATGACAAGTTTATAAAGAAATTGGGAACATTGGTAACCAACATATTGTGGAGATAAATTTGCATAATATATTTTGTACTTAGGAATACATCTTTGATAAACTCTCCAAAAATGTTTTCCCATCTGGAGCCTCATAAGGTTATTCCCCATAACACATCCTTTGTAACTTTCAGGAATAAAATTGTTCTTGAAGAAACAAACTATAGATATAAGATGGTTTTCTACAGGCTAAAATTTTGCAAGACAAAGGACAAACAAATTCAACAACTGATTCACATTTCTTCTTAGCATTTGAACTTGACTCAGCCACTTCTTTAAGTTTCTTATTTTCCTTGACCAAATATTTATTTCTAAGAGAAAGTTTGTCACAATAAGAGGACAAATCATTACATGCTTGCAAACCATATTCTTTTGCCTCTTTAAACTATCAACTTCTATTTTTTTTAAAAAATATTTCTTTAACTTTCTCCATAGTTCTTTGTACAAATTCATTTTGCATAGACAATTGGATTTCTTCCATACCTTTCAATTTATCCCACAAATTTTCAATTTAATTTTGGTATTGCCTTAGGACCTCATCCCTTTGTGAGTCAATGCATCCAATTTCCTATGTAGTTGTTTCCATACCTTCAATTTGAATTTCTAGAGCTGCATGAATATCTTCCAGAACTTTCAAATGATTTGTAATTGGTTTGTCTTATAGAAAGAGCCTGAATTCATTAACACTAGTTCTTACTATTTTAAGAATCACAAGCCTCTCAATAAAATTTGAATCATCTGCGTGATGATTTGAATCATGAGCCTCTTACAAAAATTTAAATAATTTATGTGACAAAGAAATAAAAAATAGTATGGTAAGGATGAAAGGTCATACATCAATGTCTTCAATCTCCATAGTATTAAGCAATCCTTTGAGTTCCTTGTTTGCATATTTCATGACAACTACTTTGCCCAATAGAAATAGGTGTTTTTTTCAGTTTCACTTATGTTCTACACTACTCATCTACGAAAATCAAATACAGCTATAAGCTACTGAAATGGAAAACAAAATATAGAAAGTGTGTTTAATCTAATGAAAAAACATTGCTAGAATGAAATGATTTTAAAAGGAAATGCTCAATCAATTGAGATACTTGCTTAAAGGAATTATCAGTTAGGAAATCTGCTGAAACAATAAAACACATGATTTCATACTAGTAACTATTCAAACAAAGATACTGAAACTTAAACTCAGAAAATATAAAGATCATGCATAAAATACCAATCCTCAAATCTCCTTAGTCGAGTGGGCTCTTACTATCCTTTGGGATTGAGGTTATTAACATGAATAGATACTAAAAATATCATATATTATATTACTTCAAACAATTTCATCACATACTTCTAGAAACTGAAAATAACTATAACCTGATATATTATTCTATCAAAAAATTCTAACTAGTAATAGTTTTTGGAGGTATCTTATAGACATGACTGAGTACAACAAGTGCCATGAATGTAGGAGATATACTAACTAATAATAACCTCATAAATATTCCATGATGCCCTATAGTTATGCTAAAACAAGGGTCCTTGTTTATAGGTTGTTATGAGTGAATCTTCCAAAATGCCGTAGTGGAAAAGGACTCGGTCTCCATATCTCTAATGACCAAAAGTGGTAGAAAATGTGACTTATCAACTTGCACATGTCATATAATCAATAAAAAGGAAGTTAGTGGGATTTACATCGATCATTAGTGTACATGAGACAAAATAAGGAGAAATGCATCACTTCTACTTTGGATACAACTACTTAGAACATTCCCATGGCATTAATCAACATATTTGGGAGCAAGTATTTAGTTATATGGATTCTATAATAATTCAATTCATGGACTCATCATATCCCCTGCACTTTACCTTTTCCATGTCCTCGTGAAAACTTATCTCTTTCCCGACCTCTGACAAAGCTATTGTGCCATATCATATTCCTCAAATTGGTTTGCATACTGTTTTTTTGTACCCTTGCATCCTTAGGTTTCCAACATAACCTCAGCCATGGCTTTAAAACTACCATGTGACTATGGAACACTATTCTACCAAGCGTTCATGGGACGTAGAACCAAGGGAGGCCTAACTTGCATACCAACCCATTCCTTATTGTACTCATTGTTTCCCTTTTCTTCCAATTGCCAAATGATCTCAACTAGTGCATCTCCTCTGTGCATACTCCAACTAAGATTCCGTGGGGAGATCACTTCTCTGCTTTTTAATGGTAAGCTTAGAGTATCCCACCTCTTTTCACAAGCTTACATAACCTTACCAAAGTTCTTCTGGAAATAAGTTTCAAATAGCTAGACACACTGTGTCAATACTTCTGAAGTCTTTTTACCAATCCCAACTTCATAATATAAAGATCTAAAATCTTTCTTCATGGAAACATCATTATGGTGGGTAGGCCTGATATAAAAATGATAGTCTTGGCCTCTTGATTAAAAATATATATTTTTTGTTCCCACCCAATTCGATTCCTCACTAATGGCTCCAAGGATTTCAATTTAAACTCTCCTAATGACAAGTTTATAAAGAAATTGGGAACATTGGTAACCAACATATTGTGGAGATAAATTTGCATAATATATTTTGTACTTAGGAATACATCTTTGATAAATCTCCAAAAATGTTTTTCCCATCTGGAGCCTCATAAGGTTATTCCCCATAACACATCCTTTGTAACTTTCAGGAATAAAATTGTTCTTGAAGAAACAAACTATAGATATAAGATGGTTTTCTACAGGCTAAAATTTTGCAAGACAAAGGACAAACAAATTCAACAACTGATTCACATTTCTTCTTAGCATTTGAACTTGACTCAGCCACTTCTTTAAGTTTCTTATTTTCCTTGACCAAATATTTATTTCTAAGAGAAAGTTTGTCACAATAAGAGGACAAATCATTACATGCTTGCAAACCAATATTCTTTTGCCTCTTTAAACTATCAACTTCTATTTTTTTTAAAAAATATTTCTTTAACTTTCTCCATAGTTCTTTGTACAAATTCATTTTGCATAGGACAATTGGATTTCTTCCATACCTTTCAATTTATCCCACAAATTTTCAATTTAATTTTGGTATTGCCTTAGGACCTCATCCCTTTGTGAGTCAATGCATCCAATTTCCTATGTAGTTGTTTCCATACCTTCAATTTGAATTTCTAGAGCTGCATGAATATCTTCCAGAACTTTCACATGAACCTCTGACACCTCAATAACATGGATTTGCTAATTAGGAATGGTTTATGTGAATTCATGATATTTTAATTGTCCTCCAAGGGTAAAATAACTACCAGCTTAAAATTCCAAAATTGGGGCTGAACCCTCATTAGGAAATGTAGGACGAGAGACTTCAGTTTTCCTTGAAGAACAAGACCTTCTTGGTCTTAATGAAATAGCATTAGAGGATGGCAGGGTAATATTCTCTTTATAAAATTGAGGCATAGATGGCTTCTCGTCCTTACTTTCATATTCTTCTATAACCACATTTGAAGGCCGAGGAGTCGATTTAAGCTTAGGTTGAGAACTAGGAAGTGGTTATGAAGAAATTGGTGTAGGAGTCCTATTGATTTTCTTCTGCTTAAAAATCTCCCCTGTATTTGTCTTCTCTACCGTTATCTTAGGTCTATAGAAATATTTATGTGCATAAATTAGTTGGATAAGCCCTGGGTATTTTATGTAAGCTTTACCTCCTCCACTTTTGTATTTCTGGCCTACTTTGATAACAACATCTGCAAGGTACTCAAGAAGATTTACCTTAAGCTCAGGGTTTGTCTGACCCTTCTTCAAATGAGTTAGAATTTTCAATGTTTCACCTCCCAATACCGACGGTTTCCCATCACAAATAAAATACCAATTCACCCAAGTAGTAATTTCCTTCCAATGGCATGACAAACTCTCCCTCATGATTCCCTTTTGAATTCCATGAGGATTAACAATTATCTCGGGAAGATCCTCCCCTTCCTCATGAAAAATAGATATCAAATCCTTAATTAGGGAGTTATTTATAACCTTGAGACCAAAATTTGGGAGACCAGAGATTGTGGCAACAATGTGGTTGTCTATTTTAATTCTTTTCCCCTAAGCGAGAGTAGGTTGCCTAAAACTTTCAAATTCTCCAACTAAATCTTCATCAAATCCCTCAAATTTGTGAATAAAATCTAACCAACTTGCATCATGAAAGACTTGGGAGATGACGGCATTCTGTAGTAATGCCTCCGCAGATTCTGGTTCTAATTTCTTCTTTTGCCCCATAACACAGACTAGTTCAAGTGGAATTGCAGAGAAAATAGAAATTGTTGTATGAGAGCGATAGAGTACTTGTATATAATGTCAATAGCAGATTTTTGAATTACATTTGAGCTTATAATGGCATTAAGTTGGCACAAAATGGTAGTGGAAAATATTGATGGTACCAATTGAGGTGGCAAGGTGTTAATTTCTTCACATAGTTCCCATACTAGCATCATGACTACTCGTACCATTTTTCATTCCTCGAGAAAGGTGACACATGCCTTTACTCATCCATTATTACTCCTTATTCCGCCACTTAAATCCATGAGATTCAGTTGTGTGTTTTGATAAATGCAGTGAGAAGTTCTAAAAATAGTTAATATTCATAGCAAAAAGTGAGTACACGTCACCTTACCAGCTCACCATTCCTCTAACAGTTTGCGCTCCACCTCCTGCATTAGAAAAGTGACCATGATCAATGCACATCTCGATAATTGAAATCTCTAACCTTTATTTTCATGCAAAAAGAAAAGATATTTTGTATTTTTTAAATATAGGGGGAAGAGGTCGAAACTATGATCTTCTTTCTTTATTTGAATTTTCCTAACAAACTAGTCATGGCAGGAAGAGCTGAAGTCTTCCACTGAATCAAATTCTTCACACAACATCATATCCTTAGTGAAGGTTTCCTTATCCTAGGGATGTTGATACATCCTCATTTTATGGCCATTCACCAAAAAAGTTCTCCTATCACCATCAATTGGAAATAGTCTCATAGATCCATTATCATAAACTTTTTCATTTTGATAGGGTCCCAACCATCTTGTTCTCAATTTTCCTTTGAATTGCTGATACTTCGAGTCAAACAGTAAGATCCAATCTCCTTTTTTTAACCATCTATTCTTGATATGAGTGTCATGTCAGGATTTTATCTGATGTTAAATGATTTCAGTTTGTTGTTGTGCCTCCATCCGCATTTCATCAATTTCATTCAACCGCATCACTCTCTCATGTTGAGCTTCATCCATCTCAATTCCAATCTTCAATGTTTTCCTCCAGGTTTGAAACTCAAATTCCATAGGGAGTAGTGGCTTCTTCCTGTATACCAGTTCATATGGGTAGAAACCAGTGGTGGTTTTCTAGGTGGTATTGTATGCCTAGACTGCTTCAGGTAGTCTTGGCATCCAATTTTTCCTATCTGCATTAATAACCTTATCAAAATGTTTTTCCAATCCTCTATTTGTGACCGTCCACATGCCCATTGGATGGGGGTGGGTATGGTGATTATTTCCTAGTGCTTGATTTGGTAGATCTTGAGGAAGGATTCAACCATATTGGACATGAACTGAGGGTCCTTGATCAGATATAAGGGATCTAGGAGCTCCAAAACCTTAGCATATTCCTATTGTAGAAAAAGTCAATGACAACATCCTCATTGGCAAAACACCAGTGCTTGACCTCGGCCCATTTTGTAACATAGTTAGTGCACCACCAGCAGTACTATTTTCCATAGGATGGGGGGTTAAAGGCCAAACAAAATCAAGTTCCCCACTTCTCTAAATGGACTAAGACCAGCTGAGGAATGAGGGCATTTCAGTACACAACGGGAAGCTTCCCCATTCTTCAACAGCATCACATTAACATACATATTTCTTGACATGTTTTTAGAGAGGAGGGCCAGTAATACCCATCTCCAAGGACCTTGTGAATTTCATCTTCACGAAATAATGTCCTCTAGGTTCATCATGACAAGCTCAATATGTCATACACTTCATCTTCTCGAACAAACATGCAAAGAATTATGTCAGGACAACATTAAAAAAAATCCATTGGACCCTTTGTATGTAGAACTGTTTTTGACTAATATTTTATGTTCTTTACTAGTAAAGTAATATGGAAACTTCCATGTAGTTAGATAGTTGGCAAGGTCAACAAACCATGGAGGATGTGTAGATATTGCAACAAGTGCTCATCCAAAAAGTGATATTAGACTGCCTCCTCTTCTCCTGAAACATTCAATCTTGAAAGGAATCAACGATGACATTGGCCTTTCCCAGGCTTATCAAATATGTCAAGTTAAATTCTTGCAAAAAAAGTAATCACCTAATAATTTTTTCCCCTAATACTAGTTTGTTCATCAAATATCTTATGGTTGAATGGTCAGTATACACAAAGATTTATATCCAGTAATGTAGTGTCTAAATTTATTCAGTGGAGTAAACAACAACTAGAAATTCTTTTCCATAGTGTTGTAGTTGCTCTCTGTGGGGGTCAAATTTTTGTTGATGGAATAAATTGCATCCTTTGGTCTTCCTCAATCCTTCTATCCAATAACATTCTCCTTACTACTGTTTAGAAAAGATATTTTGTATTTTTTAAATATAGGGGGAAGAGGTCGAAACTATGATCTTCTTTCTTTATTTGAATTTTCCTAACAAACTAGTCATGGCAGGAAGAGCTGAAGTCTTCCACTGAATCAAATTCTTCACACAACATCATATCCTTAGTGAAGGTTTCCTTATCCTAGGGATGTTGATACATCCTCATTTTATGGCCATTCACCAAAAAAGTTCTCCTATCACCATCAATTGGAAATAGTCTCATAGATCCATTATCATAAACTTTTTCATTTTGATAGGGTCCCAACCATCTTGTTCTCAATTTTCCTTTGAATTGCTGATACTTCGAGTCAAACAGTAAGATCCAATCTCCTTTTTTTAACCATCTATTCTTGATATGAGTGTCATGTCAGGATTTTATCTGATGTTAAATGATTTTAGTTTGTTGTTGTGCCTCCATCCGCATTTCATCAATTTCATTCAACCGCATCACTCTCTCATGTTGAGCTTCATCCATCTCAATTCCAATCTTCAATGTTTTCCTCCAGGTTTGAAACTCAAATTCCATAGGGAGTAGTGGCTTCTTCCTGTATACCAGTTCATATGGGTAGAAACCAGTGGTGGTTTTCTAGGTGGTATTGTATGCCTAGACTGCTTCAGGTAGTCTTGGCATCCAATTTTTCCTATCTGCATTAATAACCTTAGTCAAAATGTTTTCCAATCCTCTATTTGTGACCTCCACATGCCCATTGGATTGGGGGTGGTATGGTGATTATTTCCTATGCTTGATTTGGTAGATCTTTAGGAAGGATTCAACCATATTGGACATGAACTGAGGTCCTTGATCAGATATAATGGATCTAGGAGCTCCAAACCTTAGCATATTCCTATTGTAGAAAAATTCAATGACAACATCCTCATTGGCAAACACCAGTGCTTGAACCTCGGCCCATTTTGTAACATAGTTAGTGCACACCAGCATGTACTATTTTCCATAGGATGGGGGGTTAAAAGGCCAAACAAAATCAATTCCCCACTTCTCAAATGGACCTAAGACCAGCTGAGGAATGAGGGGCATTTCAGTACACAACGTAAGCTTCCCCATTCTTCAACATGCATCACATTAACATACATATTTCTTGACATGTTTTTAGAGAGAGGGCCAGTAATACCCATCTCCAAGGACCTTGTGAATTTTCATCTTCACTAAATAATGTCCTCTAGGTTCATCATGACAAGCTCTCAATATGTCATACACTTCATCTTCTCGAACAAACATGCAAAGAATTATGTCAGGACAACATTTAAAAAAAATCCATTGTACCCTTTGTATGTAGAACTGTTTTTGACTAATATTTTATGTTCTTTACTAGTAAAGTAATATGGAAACTTCCATGTAGTTAGATAGTTGGCAAGGTCAACAAACCATGGAGGATGTGTAGATATTGCAAACAAGTGCTCATCCAAAAAGTGATATTAGACTGCCTCCTCTTCTCCTGAAACATTCAATCTTGAAAGGAAGTCAACGATGACATTGGCCTTTCCAGGCTTATCAATAATAGTCAAGTTAAATTCTTGCAAAAAAAGTAATCACCTAATAATTTTTTCCCCTAATACTAGTTTGTTCATCAAATATCTTATGGTTGAATGGTCAGTATACACAAAGATTTTATATCCAGTAATGTAGTGTCTAAATTTATTCAGTGAGTAAACAACAACTAGAAATTCCTTTTCCATAGTGGTGTAGTTTCTCTCTGTGGGGGTCAAATTTTTGTTGATGAAATAAATTGCATACATTTGGTCTTCCTCATCCTTCTATCCAAGAACATCTCTCATTACTGTGTTAGAATCATCAATTTGAATATGAAAAAGGTTGTCCCTAATTGGGTCCTCTCAAAACCAGGGTAGTGGTCAATTTGTTCCTTTATAATTTCAAAATCTTGTTGACATTGAGGAGACAATTCAAAAACACAGTCTTTTACTAGCAGAGAGAGCATGGGTGCAAAAATATTACTAAAATATTTGATGAACCATCTATAATATCCTGCATGTCCAAGGAAACTTTTAATATCAGTTTGATTTGTTGGTGTAGGAAATTTAGTAATGACTTATATCTTTTTAGGATCAACTTAAATACCCTTTGCAGAAATATGGTGACCCAAGACAACTCCTTGATCAACCATTATAAAAAAATCATGACTTAAGGAGAGTTGGTGTTGCTCACATATGGTTAACACTTTTTCAAGATTACTTAAGGAATCTTCAAAAGTAGACCCATGGATGGTAAAATATTCCATATAAACTTCAACATATTCATTGGTGAGGTTTGCAAAAATAGCTAAAACTTCTCTCTGAAAGGTGGAAAGTACGTTAAAAATTCCAAATGGTAGAAATCTATATGCAAATGTACCCCAGGGACAAATGAAGGTGGTCTTATCTTAATTAGTAGGTGTTATACTTATTTTGTTATATCCACTAAACCCATCCTCAAAGGAGAAGTATTTCTTGCTTGCCAAATTGTCCAAAAGTTGGTCGATAAAAGGTAGGGGAAAGTAATATTTCTTGGTGCCTTTATTAAGCTCCCTATAATCTATAAAAATTCTCCACTTACCATTTTTCTTAGGAACTATAACGAGTGGTGATGCCCACTAACTATTGGATATTGGATAGATAAATCATACCCTCAACAATTTTTCTGTTTCATTCTTGAAAATGTATCTAAGTGCTAGATTAATCCTACGTTGTGGTTATTTGACTGGTTTAACATCCTTAGTGTAAATATTATGAGTACATATGCTTGGATGAATCCTTTTCATGCCAGTATAGACCCCAAAAAAAACTTTCAAATGATTCCTCAAGATATCCACAGCCCTAGTCTCTTGGATGTCTTCTAAGTTATTACCAATGGTCAGTTCTTTTCCTACCTCAATAATTACTTATTTAGCACATTTCAAAATTAAGTTCTGTTTCAGAAATCAAAGAGTTCAAGGGATAAGCATGAGGCTATAGCATGTGAAAAATAGTTATGTTTTTAAGGGATACAACCTTGGCTAAAGGAAAATGAAAATTAGTTGTTGTATTTCCTTCATGGTAATCATAGGTTTCTTCACAATATTCCATAGAAATGTCACTTACCAAGGTGATGTTTTCTTTTGAGTTCAAAATAGTCATTTCTGTAGCCATGGTTTGGGTTTCCATAGCCACAGTTCTAGTTTCCGTAGCCACAATATCATCTTCATCACACATTGGGTATGTCTCGGTAATTTCTTCCATATGATTTTTCACTGCAATGGTGGCCAGATAAGAACTCATGCTATTAGTATCCAAAAAATATACCTACACACGTTAAAAAATGTCCACATATGGCTGAGTAGGAGGATAAAGGGAAATATTCTTTACTTGTTTCCCATTTGAAATAGTCATTTTTCCTGACCTACAATCAATGTATGCAGTAACAATAGCTAACTAGGGTCTTATTAATATTACTTGGTATCCTAAATTTTGAGCTTTAGGTTGTAAGACCATAAAATTTACGGGATACTCCCAAGATTCAATCGTGACCATAACATCCTCAATTACTCCATTTGGTACACCAATAGATTGATCTGCCAATTGGAGGACAATATTAGTTGGTTGTAATCCTATCCAAGAAAACAAATTGAATGTGTCTATTGTTATGGCATTGATGGTAACACAAAGCTACACCAAAATGTTAGATATTGACTAACCATTCACAAAAATAGTAATGACTGGACTCCCAGGATCCACATATTTTGGTGAAAGAAGTTTTCCAGCTACAAGGTCAGATAGATTTCCTTCTACTTTGAATGTTTTTGAGTATTTCCTCTTCCTTCCTGGAGTATTTATGTAATAGTTTCTAATGGTCTAGTTTAATTTAGGAATGTCCCTTATTTCTCTTAGAAGTGGGACCTCAATATTCATCTTTTTCAACTCCTGAACTAGTGTTGTTTCTTCCTCATTCTATATTTCTTTTAGTCTTTCTTGGAAAGGAGTTGCATACACATTCTTATCTTTTTCCTGACTATTCCTAGTGTATCATGCTTGTGGAACATGTCCATTTTTCTCACTTTCCTCAGGTACCCTCTCACTTTCCTTAGGTATCCTCTCACTTTCCTCAGGTATTTCAATGATAAATATTAGAGGATTGTTAATTGTTTTTCCATATCTCAACTGTAAGTTATTAATGGCATTAACTTGCATTGTCTCACCATATCCTGCTTCATTAATTGAAGTTATTTGTTGATTCTTGAGGTTTGAGACAGGATGGGATGGAAGTTGAGTTTGTACTACTTTCCCTTGCTGGTAATTTTGTTGTGGTGGAGGCATTAAAGCTTGTTGTTGTGTAAACCTCCTTGGCTTATTAGAGTTCTATTGGGGTGCCCATTGTTGTTTTTTCCATGGATGTGCATTAACTGGTGGTTCCCAAACTTGCTAATTGTATGGAGGCACCCATGATGGTGGTTATGGGTAAACCATCCAGTTTAGTGGTGTCTAATCAGCTTTTCCCCAAGTTGGTGGAGGAGTCTGATTGGGCCATGACATCATCCAGGGGTTCTGAGCAGGTCTAGGGGCATAAGCAGACTGATTATTTGATCTTTGAATGAATTTTACCTCTACATTTGCTTGAATTATGGCATTTAATATTTCTTTTAGCTGAGGTAGGATAGTACAATGGTTGGTATCATGGCCAGGGACATCACAGATCAAGCACATTTATGTGATATCCAAAGGACATTCTTTCAAAGGATGTCTTTTCCTACATCTAAGGTAGTATATGTCTAAAGTTTCTGTTGTAACATTGTTTTAGATTCCAACCCATCTATGGTTGAAGTTAATTGTGAAAAAATGTTGTTTTCATATTGGCCATTTCCTCTAGAAGTGTTGAGGTACCAAAGACATTTTTTATGTGTTCCTTCGTCTAAGGCTTCCCCTTGTTCTAGAGTAGATCCTACATAAGTCAGTAATCTATGTCATAGAGAGTTTGTGTGCATCACCTCGTCCCATGAGATGGATGGATTCTTTGGTTTCATCATCAAGTCCTTTAAGGAAATTTGTCTTAGTTATTTCAGCATTCAACTCATAACCACTTCTCCTATGAAAAAAAATAAATTTGTCCAAATAATCCTCTAGATTTTCATCTTATTTTTGCTTCATCTAAAAGAAATAATCCCTCCTATCTCTTCCCCTGTAGTAATCTTGGTATTTATCCAAAAAGGAAGTCTCCATTGATTCCCATGAATAAATGGAGTTAGAGGACATCCCCATAAACCACCTCATGGCTGAGTCTTTGATTGTGGAAGGAAAAAGTTGTAATTTCTGGTTATCTATTTTGTAGTCATAAGTTTGGCAGAGGAATTTGAATTCAAAAAAAAATTGGTCTAGATCTTCTGTGGACATTCCTCAAAATATAGGGAGAATGGATGGGGAAATGTTTTTCATAGGTTCTTCCTCATCCTCATTTAAGACAATGGGGTAAGTAAAGGTTCTACCTAAGGGTCTGTCATCATCATTTCCATTGTCTCCCATTTCTGAAATTTTCTCAGGTTCTAAATAAGATGATGCAAACTGTTCAATATCACTCCTCGACATTGTATTAGATTCAGTGTCACTCTCAATGTTTACTACCAGTGCTCCAGTTGAATATATTCATTAAATGTTGCGAGGAATAAATCTCCCTTAAGCATCCCGTGGCCTATGCATCAATATTTCTTGTGTAATTAAGGCTTATAATTCTTATTGGTTGGATATCTCAACTTCACTAACACCCATAACATGTAATGTAAATAGAATGATGTGTTGTTCTTATGGTGTCACCAGCAACGGTGCCAAAAATGATGGGTCATTGTAACTTCCAATCATTTAATCAAATTGTTCAAACGTTGATGTCATTATGAAACAGGGTTGTGTTTAAGGTTGTATGCAGAGAAGGGGTATGCAACTCAATTCTATGGTGGTTCTATCTTTTTGGGGGGTTTTTTCAATTTCTCTTATGTTTTACACTACTCATATACGAAAAGCAAATACAATTTTAAGTTACTGAAATGGAACACAAAATATAGAAAGTGTGTTTAATTTATTGAAATGACATTGCTGGAATGAAAGGATTTTAAAAGGAAATGCTGAATCAATTGAAATAATTTCTTAAAGGAAATTTGTTGAAACAAGGAAACACACGATTGCATACTAGTAACCATTCAAACCAATATAATCAAACTCAAACTCAACAAATATAAAGATCATGCATAAAATACCTATCCTCCAATCTCCTTAGTCGAGTGGGCCCTTGCTCTCCTTTGGGATTGAGGTTCTTAACATGAATAGATACTCAAAATAGCATAGATTATATTACTCCAAACAAGTTCATCACATACTTTTGGAAACTGAAAAAATAACTATCAACTGATATATTACTATATCAAAAATCTCTAACTAACTAGTAACAATTTTTGGATGTGTCTTATAGACATGACTAAGTACAACAAGTGCCATGAATGTAGGCAACAAACTAACTAATAAGAACCTCATAAATATTCAATGACCCCCTATACAACAGCTAAAACAGGGTACTTGTTTGTAGGTTATTACGAGTGAATCTTCCAAAATGCCGTAGTGGCAAAGGACTCGATCTCCATAGCTGCAATGACCAAAAGTGATAGAAAATACAAATTATCAACCTGAACATGTCATATAATCACTAAAGAAGGCATTTAGTGGGAGTTCCATCGATCATTAGTTATATAATCTATACTTATTTAAATAATAATTTTTACGTAGCTTGTTAAAACATATGATAAATTGTTTTTTTAATTTTTTGACAATAAAATATTGCTTGTGATTTTTTTCCATAATTTAAATATTGATTTATTATGTATAACTATTTAATTAATAAAATTTAACTCTATAAAATAATGTGTGTGTGTGTGTGTAATAGAATAATTTTTCTTTTGATAATATTTGTGTTATACAATGTAACAAAATAATCATTGTGTTTTTCATAAGTCAAAACATGTGGAAAACCATTGAATTTTTCATCTTGTTGAAAAACATGGTGTGTTTTTCAACAAGATGAAAAACTAAAAAACACAGTGTCTTTTTCAACAAGATGAAAAACTCAATGATTTTCCACATGTTTTGACTTATGTAATTAAAATTTGGTAATTAACACTAATATGATAACAATAGATTTTGACAATGGTACAAGAAAAAGGTGAAAATATCACAATTCAAAAGTTAATATGTATTGTTCTTCTTATATAAAAAAATATTAAAATTTATATAAGTGAAGTATAGTTATATAATTTATACTTATTTAAATAATATTTTTTACGTAGCTTGTTAAAAAATATGATAAAAAAATTTTAAAAAATTGTGACGATAAAAGATTGCTTGTAATTTTTTCCCACAATTTAAATATTGATTTATTATGTATCAAAATTTATTTAATAAAATAATTATTAATTACATAAGTCAAAACATGTGGAAAACCATTGTGTTTTTCATCTTGTTGAAAAACACAGTGTGTTTTTAAGCACCATGTTCAACACAGTACACAGTGTGCTTTTCAACATAATGCTTAAAAACACACTATGTTTTTCAACAAGATGAAAAACACAATGGTTTTTTCCACATGTTTTGACTTATGTAACTAAAATTCGGTAATTAACACTAATATGATAATAATAGATTATGACAATGTTACAAGAAAATTGTGAAAATGTCACAATTGAAAAGGTAATATGTATCGTTTTTCTTAGATTAAAAAAACTATTACAATTTATATAAGTGAAGTATAATTATATAATCTATACTTATTTAGATAATATTTTTTTACGTAACTTGATAAAAAAAATGATAAATTATTTTTTAAATTTTGTGACAATAAAAGATTGCTTGTATTTTTTTTCCACAATTTAAATATTGATTTATTATGTATAATTAATTATTTGATAAAATAATTATTAATTACATAAGTCAAAACATAGGTCAAAACATGTGGAAAACCGTTGTGTTTTTCAACAAGATAAAAAAAATGGTTTTCTCCACATGTTTTGACTTATGTAATTAAAATTTGGTAGTTAACACTACTATGATAATAATAGATTGTTACAATGCTACAAGAAAATTGTGAAAATATCACAATTCAAAAGGTAATATGTATTGTTCTTCTTAGATTAAAAAAGTATTACAATTTATATAAGTGAAGTATAGTTATGTAATCTATACTTATTTAGATAATAATTTTTACGTAGCTTGATAAAAAAAATATGGTAAATTATTTTTTAAATTTTTTGACAGTAAAAGATTACTTGTAATTTTTTCTACAATTTAAATATTGATTTATTGTGTATAAGTATTTATTTAATAAAATAATTATTAATTACATTAGTCAAAACATACATAATAGAATAATCATAGAGATTTATATAATGTAAGTTTAGTTAAAAAATACATATTTCATAATTAATTTTGAAATTCAAAATCCATGATTTTATACTAAAATAAGTGTACTAAGAATGTGAAAATGTGACAAGTCTTGGTAATGAGTCTTTATATTTCATTGAAAGGTCAATTAATGAAATTCATGCAATAATAAAGGATATTTTTTAACATCCTTTTGTTATGGGTAATGTTATAACCGAATGTACACTTAGACATAATGCACCTATTGGTGATACTTCTTTTATCCATGATGATGTGTAAACCCCTCACATTGAACATATTTTGCCTATTGTGATAGAACATATTATAAATATTTCAAATGATGTACTTGTTTCTGTTATTTTTGTTACAAATTATTTACATGCTACTATTGATGATGTGTCTCTCGATTGTACAAGTGACTCTAGACATGTAGTTCATAAACATTTTATATTTGTTAAGAGAAATATTAAAATATATATATACTTTTTTAATGAATTATAATTATTATGAGTTTAGTTTTTCATCATGTTGGTAAACACGACGTGTTTTTCAAAACACGGCTTGTTTTTCAACATGTGTAAATCACGCTAGTTTTCAACATATTGAAAAACACATTGGTTTTCAACATGTTGAAAAACACAGTGTGTTGAAAAACACACTATGTTTTTGAACATGTGAAAACTACACTGATTTTCCACATGTTGAAAAACACACTATGTTTTTTAGCATGTTGAAAAACATAGCGATGTTGAAAAAAATACCTTGTGTACACATTTATATTTTGACCTGGTCATGTTTAGAAAAATGTTTTATTATTCATTATATTTTAAAATAATGTTAATGTGTAGATAAAAAAAAAATTATTATTATTGGCAAATAGTTTTTTGAAAGGGACTATACCCTTATACAAGAAGGCTCCAGAAGCCAGATGTGAACAAAGTAGAAACAAAGGAAAAGATCAAGATCGCGGTAAAACATTCAAGCCCAGTAGCAGGAAACAACCTGCTCAGAAAAAAACCCAAAACCAACAGCAAATCAGCATAAAAACAGCGGATTCACAGCGAACAGACAGCTGTTGTCCAACAATAGTCGTGCAACACTGTGAAACTAACAAGGTGGAGAACCGGTATTCTTGGAGAAAAGTTTTTTCTTTTTACACACCATTATCCAGCCTGTAGAAGCCTCCACGATTGGAGGATTAAAAAAAGGAGGCGTATTTTCCTTATCCTCCAACGATCCAACTGGGGCAGCGGATTCATAAACATCATTTGTATTTTCCTTTCCATCGCCAACTGGATGAGATTCATTGGCGCCTTCATTAACTGGAATTTCCAAGAGAGGGGTTTCTGGGACAAAAACATCTTCAGTATCAGTATTTGAATCCTCTTTGGCTTCGAAAATCAGGTGTTCTGAGAGTGCATTTTTCCACCAGTTGTTTTTTCCATTTTTTCGCTTTTCCATACCGCAAACATCAGCAGTGTGTCCAGTAGCAAAACACTTTCTGCACCTAAAAGGCAAGCATTCGTAATCTAAAGATTGTGTCCAAGTTCTGTTTTGGACTTTAAGCTCTATATTAGCAGGGAGATTTTTGGATGTGTCAAGCTCAACAAGGATTCTGGCGAAGGTTGTGTGCGTGAAATCAATGGTTTGGGGGTCAATGAAAAGGATATGACCCAAAGTATTTCCAATAATGGTTAGGCAGGTACTATCTCAAAATTGGAGCGGTAAATGGGGCAGTCTAATCTAGACTGGCTTGCAGGCAAAGGATTTAGTAAGTGGGTTAAAAGAAGGGAACCAGGGTTTCAAAAGCAGGTAGTGGGATTGAAAAGCCCAGAGTTTTTTAGCTATGACTTCCTTATCCCTAATAGAGGAAAAAGTAACAATGAACATACCTTTCGCACATGGATAAAGATCTAGCTTACCAGATAGAATCGGGATCCAGTGCTTTGTAATCCAGTCATGAAGGGTAGCTAGGTTTGGCCATAGCCTGCTAAATCTCCCGATCAAGGCATGCTCCTGGTAAAAACCTTCTGAATCGAGGACTTCATCCCCAAAAGAGATGCTAGGGTTAGTATCCACTGGGATCATGGGTGTGATAGGGCTCATCCCCTGCGTGAGGCTCCTGCCCTGTAAAATATCCTTAAATGTATTTATTATTCAATGTAGAAGAATGTTTTATTATTCATTATATTTTTAAATAATGTTAATGTGTAGATAAATTTTATGTCGAAGAATTTTTTATTATTCATTACATATATTTCTCTTAATTTCATGTATGATGTTTTGTTTGCTTTATTCATTATATTTTTAAATAATGTTAATGTGTAGATAAATTCTATGTAGAAGAATGCTTCATTATTCACTATATGTAGTTCACTTGATTTCATTCCTCTTAGTTGTGTTATATGGAATAACATTTCAGTATGTTTTGTTTTTTGTATTCATTATATTTTTAAATAATGTTAATGTTTAGATAATTTATATGTATAAGAATGTATTATTATTAATTATATTTAGTAATTGTAAGGTTGTAATTGTATGTAAGTTGAACAAAAAAAATTCTCTGTTGTCACACTCTCATTTATCATTTTGGTAAATGGGGGCATGTGCCTCTTGCAAATCCATGAATCATTGTGTGTTGAAGGGGATTGCCTCTTATGATGCCACATAAATACTCCCCTAGTTGGGTGGTAGACTGTGTTGCGCAAAAGTTTTTAAAATTGCTCGCCAAAGAGAAATTGTTCTTATGTCAATTTGTCTTGCATAGTTTTCTAAAATATTTTTTTCCTTTCCATATGTATTTCATATTAGATTATACTTAGTGTTGTTGTAGTTTTTCCTTATAACATACCAACATAAATTATATGCTTCTTTTTGTGTGGGTGGTTTTGTATTTAGTTTCTTTTTTGGTCGGTGAAAATGAAAACCCGAAACTTCATTCTTGTTGATCTAGTTGGCATAACGATAACAACTCCACATTTCCATAGGGAGGTGATTTGAGAAGGTGCAAGTTTGTTGTGAATGTTTTACATTGCAGACAGAGTCGATTGTCAAAACCAGAAATTGCAACAATGGTGAAGGCCCAACGAAGTTTACCAGAAAAATTAGTGATCTACCTCTCCAAATTCCACAACATTGGCTCCCACTCTCGAGGATATGGATTGGTGTATGAATTTATGGAAAATGCACAGAAATATGAGCCTCCCCAGAAATTTAAGAAAATGGGGGTTCTACAAGAAAGTTTGAACCCTGCAAAAGATCCAAAAAATCATGTAAAAAAGATCGTACAAGGAAGTAATGCAAAGTTTGTTGTTAAATATAAGAATAAATAGTTTATGCTTTTCTAGATATTTTGTATTACAAATTTGTGACATATTTTATAAAGACTGATATAAAATTATAGTATTGTGAAAATGCCATATTACTTTTACATATTTTAAATAGACTAATATTGTGCAAATGCCACATTAAATAGGTTATATTTTCTTAAATTTTTACATATTTAAGAAGACTAATCTAAAGTGTGGAAATGCTACATTACACCAAACATATGTGTATTAAATTATACTTTTTGAATATTATAATAATGTAAATAAGCCACATTAAATATTGTGGAAATTATGCATAACATAATTTTAGAAAACCTGAATTGACTTCGAATTTTAAATTTTTACATATTTTAAGAAAACTAATATATATTCAAAACAAATTTTAATTACCACATCATCCATAATTTGAAAAAATTGTGCTAGAGTTTATTGTAAATAGTACCTATTGTATTTTCATTTATAACATATAAGAAATATTTAAACATTATATATATATAATATAATATAACATAGATATATCATAATTTAGTAAAATTTAAACTTTTTTAGTAGAATATGTAGATCTATGAATTTCAAATGTGGAAAAATCAGGTTTTTCCTCATATTTAGGAAAATAAGCTTTTGAAACTAGAATTATCAAGAGTTTACAAAACTCAAATATAAGATATCATTATACCAATTTTCCACACTATTTCTAAAGATAAAAATGTAATATTTAATTAATATATGCACCACTAAAAAATGTGATTAAGTGTTATATATAAAATTTAACAATATATGCATTGTGGACACTTTAGTAAATCGATTTCACGTTTTTTAGTTGATAAATCACACTATTAATTTTTTTCATAATTCCAATTAATTGTTTATAAAGTATCTATAGTTTAAATTAAAAGTGTAAAACCATTAGGATATGGATTGTGAAGCATCCATAATTTAAAGTAAATAAATAGCATAATATAGATCATGGCAAACATCATTTTACCTAATATTAATGAAGAAGTGAAGTATGGTCAAAACCCATACAAGTTAAAATATGTGTCAACAACCTTTTAATTTAATATACTTTTCAAACAACATTAATGGGAAATTAAAAGTGAAAAGTTCCATTCTTCCGAAGGATCGAGCAAGAATGTTTGTATGTCGTTCATAGAAGCAAATGATCCAAGGGTACGAAAGTGTTGCCTCATGATATGAAAACATAAATGCACTCTCCCTTCTTGACATGGATATTTATTTTATTAATTTTCTATAGGTATTTGGATAAAACAATAGAAGGTTCTCAAATTATCCTCCAAAAAATGGAATCTTCTATCAAGTTTATTCCCAACTTGGGCATCTTGATTGTTAATGCATTGCAATTTAGGGAAGGATGTCATGTTCTTTCTATTCATGTGCCAAACTCTTTTTTATCATCCTTGTGATGAAATACATGAAGATTTCAATTATGCCCTTGAATTTATATGGGAAATTCTTATCGAACACTCACAATATTGAATCCATATCAAAGCAAATAAATTACAACCCTCTTTCCTAACATGTATATCTAGCTCTCTGAAATAAAAACAACACTTATTTCCTAATTGTTTGTCTCTGTCAGTCCTTGATTGCCATGATATACTTTTTTCCACTGATTACAATGTAATCTTTATAATCAGATATATGATATACTAATTTGTTTTTTGTTGCCATTTTGTTTGTAATATTACATTGTTACATTAACGATGGCAACTTCATGTGATAATTGTTAGGAAGGGAAAGAGGCACGAATGGGAAAGCATGTACCAACTTCCTATCTAAGAGATAGGAGAGGAAAAATGTCAATTCTCAAATGAAGACTTGGAATGGACCCCAATCGGGGATGAGCCTAACATTGAGCTTTGTGCATCCATCCCACTTAGAAGACTCGAGGCATTTGTAAAGGAATAAGGTTCCCTTGAAATTTTTGAGACTACTTTCATTCACACAAAACACAATGTCTCCAATATAGGTGACTATAAAGAGCATAAAACGAAGACATATTATTGGTTCATACCTTGTCTAACACTATTTTTTTGTACATGATTTTTGTAAACATTTGTATAGCATTTGATGTTAATGTTTTTAATCGCAGTTACTAGTGTTCATATGGTCCTGATGACAATAGAAATAAGCCACCAAGTAGTATAAGAGTGAGGAGGAATTAAAAAAGAGGGGTTTCCAATGCCACTTCAATGTGAAGGTGATGTATGGGAGACCGACAATCATGAATTTAATATACAATCATTTGTTTCATTGTGATGAAAACAGTGAGTGTTGTCATGGAGTAAATGACACTACCATTAATGATCCTCATGTTGCTATTGCCCTGCACTTGTCAAACAAATGAAAAAGTTACATTGAGAATTTTTTGTTGATGGGTGTTCCTGTGGACACGGTATATGAAAAACATATAGAGGATCCCTTCTTGGCAGGTATATTAAACAAGAGGGATCAATTCCTAACAATAATGTATATGATGAATTCATGGAAAAGAGTTCTCTTCAAGAAGTCTCAAAATTATATTGATGATGCCATGACTATGAACATATGGCACGTGGAGGAGAGGGACCTTTTTTTCTTCTATCAACGACCGAATGGAAATACCGTTCCATTCATTATGGGGTTACAAACACCATGGATATGTGAGAGAATGGTACAATGTTCACAAAATTCCATAATATCCATGGATTCAACATTCGCCATGAATAAATATGGCGTAAGTAATCCAAATAAATTTTGAGAAGATTCATTATTTTTGTATTATTATTACTATTCCTTTTCTGTTATATTGCACTCGATGCTAACCTTTGATATCATTTTCCTTGTAAATTACATGAAAATTACACCTTCGAAATGATTCAATACTTCCTCAACAAATTCAAAGAGGAAAATCAGTTCATCGAGTACTTCAAGAAGACTTGGTGTGCAAGAGAAGGATGTATCAGTGAGTAACAACCTTCACGTTTTTAAATTAATTTTCAGCTTAAAGGATTACAGGTGAATTATAGTGTCACTGATATTCCATCTTTTTGAGTTAATAGCCATGTGGAATTTTTTTTTTAAAATTCACCCATGAAAATATGGAAACAAATGCATCCATCGAGGCCTACCATTGTTATCTGAATATCAAATAATTTTTTGATAGACAAAAAAATGTACTCGCCTAATGGACCATTTTTTCTATACACTTGTGTTAGGGATGGATCTATGTAGAAACATTTGCAAATATATAATATCAAATCCAAAACATGCAAATATGGATCTAACAATCCCCACAAAATCTACAGTAGTGGAAGTACAAACAAGAATAATCCAAATCACACAAAAGTACACACATATAACAAGCATGTATCATGATTCACCTAATGTGGGCTACGTCCACCAAAGATAGAGATCTCATATATATAATATAACAAGAGTACAAACCAAATCTTCAATACAAGAGTTCAATGAATCTCTCCAAGAGTATCTCCTCTCCTCCAGATCTCTAAACGGATCTCCATAAGTGCACTACAACTGTGCCTCCAAACCATCATCAGCCAATCTCACATAACTAGGAACTACTAAATCTCTGAACTACAACCAAATTCTCTATGGATCTACAAACAAGACCTCTCACATGGGTATACCATATGTACAACCATGACTGTGCACCAAGAAGTAAGTTTGTCTCTCCATCATTGCATCAACCTGTGAAAACATGAAGAAAACCTCCTCTACAATTTCTAGATCTACATGGATCATCAATACAACATGATCTCATGAATCTATAAATATAATATCTCACAACAACTTGTGGATCTAACAACATAAGACTAGATCTACATGGATCTATAATAAAATATCCCACCAACATGTGGATCTACAAGAAGAAACTCTTTGTGCTTTGCATACTATACAAGCCATTACAATGAGACAACAACTATACAAAGGAAATACAGTAGAAGATGTTACCATCTTCTCACCATTCATATGTACCTGTTATTTCCTTTTGTCCAGCTCCTCTCCATGGAAGCTCTATCTTCATATAACCTGTTCTTTATTTCTCTTCTTCTTCATCCTCTCAATCTAGGAGAATCAATGATATAATTCAATCCTTCTCTTAATTTTATTTCTAACCCTAGCTTTCATGCTTATATAGGCATATACAAACTTAGGGCACAATAGCCATGTAATTACATCCTTTAAATCAGATTTAAAACAAAATCTAGATTAAATTCTCGTGAGTTAAATATAAACTTTCACGCACAGGTAACCAAAGATGGTTACCCTTACTAGAAATGGTTACCCTGACCGGTGACGGTTACCCTAATCGGTGATGGTTACCCTTACTAGAAATGGTTACCCTGACCGATGATGGTTATCCTAGATGGTGATGGTTACCTGATCGACGACAGTTACCTTGACTGACACCGGTTACTGTGTAAACTAACAAGGTGTAAATCATGTTATCTGTGAAACAATTCAACTCCATAATCCTAACAATCTCCCACTTGGAGATAAATTTTTGAAATTGTACTTGTACATGTACACCACCATCCTCTACATACCATGAAGACCATCTTTTCTTTATATCAACATCTCTCTCAAATAAAACCAGGAAGATCAAACTATCTTTTAAAACCAAGAAGATAACAAACCTGTGACTTACCATATACCTGCACGAAGCTACTCCTGATTCGTGATACACGAGCTATCCATACATCAAGCTCCCACTGAATCATAACTCCAAGCCTCTCATGCAACCAAGCCACCATGACTAACACGCCTGTAAAAGCTCCCACTCAAACTGAAATACTGAGCTTCAACTATAACCATAGCCATACCTGTAAAACCAACCATGTTCTCCATCCATCTATTCATGTCTCCATATAACCACCAATGCAACTGACCAAGACAAGTCAAACTGGAATATGCGAAAGCAAAACAAGATCCTGGGTAAAGACTACCCAAATGAGTTCTACCTACAACAGTGGGTGATCAATCCACAAATCTGCATAACTCAAATAATCCAAACACTACAATCTGTAAATCCAACCTTGCATAAACAACTAACATGTCCAAGACAATCATATGTACATAACATCTCCCATGGAATAACATAGTAATCAAGAGGAAATACAAACATCCCCTACTCATGTTCAAGGCATCCATGTGCAAATTAAACATTTGCATCATCATAAACTCACAAAACTGAATCTATCCACATGTACAAACTCACCATGTACATCCATCCATATCACCAGGCTCTCTAGAAGCTCCAAGTCTGCCACCGACTAACTCCAAAGTTGAATATGAATCATGTGCTCATCAACGTCAATAACAAACATTCATGCTAAACCATGCCACTAATACCAAGTGCAAATACCAGCAAACATGTCATCAACATACTCTGCACAATCGACCAAGATGAAAGAAAAACAAGGGAACCATCTAAAAATGGTAAATAAACACTGTTGTCAAACCTGTGACCAAACCGACCATGGTTTCCTAATTGACCCTGGTCACTTCCTGACCAACCATAGTTACCAAATGACCAACCATGGTTAACCTTAATCGACACCGGTCTTGGTAAATATCATATTTTCTCCTTTTTCTCACTTAAAACTATGAAAATTTCTTTATCATCTAAAACCAATTGAACCAACCATCAACTGTCTTCCCGAAGGAATATCCAGGAAAAAAAAAACCAAAAGTGACATCAGAAAGTAATAAACTCAAAATACCTGTAAAGTCGTGACTACCCTCCAAAACCAACTTGTGCCTTCTACCACTCTGAATAGTA
The DNA here is from genome assembly GCA_019776745.2 of Taxus chinensis. Taxonomy (NCBI): domain Eukaryota; kingdom Viridiplantae; phylum Streptophyta; class Pinopsida; order Cupressales; family Taxaceae; genus Taxus; species Taxus chinensis. The sequence goes on along the minus strand of CM034148.1, from coordinate 333,432,789 downwards.
GCAATCTCCTCTAACTTTGCATGTGCATCATGTATCCAATCCTACAATTCCAATAACCATGGCTTGCTCCTACTGAACATGAAATCCCATACACTGCCTCTAACACCAAGCTCAAAGTCTAATATGTTAGTGAGAAATAAAACCAAATGAAAGAAAAATATAAATTGATTCCCTTTTTATCAAAGAATACTTCTACATCATAGAAGTTTGGACTTCTTGTAAAGTAGGTGAATCAACTTCTTTTCGTCCAGTGTACTCAACATATTTCATTACCTGAAACTGTGTCTAATCATGAATTTTCATTGAGCATCTCATCCTTAGACTAGAAACCCTTGTCCTCAAGATTCCACACAACCGGGAAATAAAATTCAAACACCAAAAACTATGGTTTAAATTTTTACACACTATCCAAACATAATATTAGTTGCTCCAAACAAAATAAATAAAACATGAATCATATAGAGATACATGACTCAAAGTCTCAATGGAATAACTAAGCCAACTCCATCCTCTTTATGATCCAAACACTGAAGTGATCTGCACCGTTTCTACCTGTACACAATGTGCAAGAAACTTGATCCTCCAAAATAGGAAACTGAACCATCTATGCCCTCTTCTAATGTAAGAAACCTTGTGTAAACTCATTGAAACAGAGACTAACCACGGTTCATTGACCGGTACCGGTTACCCTCTGTGACCGATGTGGGTTCCCTAACCGACATCGGTGTTGTTGGAACAAACACAATGCCACAAATCTGACCAAATCTGATAGTTGTGATGAGCCAGTCATTTCAAGAAGCACCCAAATCTTGCACAAAAAACTTAACATCAATAATACATGCAATAAAACTGCACCAAGATGGAATACATCACCTTACCAACACCAAGATACTCAACCGCATCTTCAACTAAAGAGCATGCTTCTCTGATGGAAACCCCTTCTTTGTTATGTGCTACTATATTTAACTTATCTAACAAATCCCATGCATCTAACTACACTAAAGGATGCATAGATGTTCCTCTATCTCATTCTCAGATCTGCAATCCCAAACCATGCATTTGCAACCAAAATAATACAAGCACTACAATACCAAGGTAACAAAACCATACCTCTATAACCTGTATCTAGAATATGACTGACATGTTTGTGCCTCCAAGAACCAAGTACACCTCAGAAAACAAGACACATTCCTTGCATCTTCTTAATTCTTCATATCTGTGATTTTTCTGTTTAAAACTAGGCTACCCAGTAACCGACCACGGTTACCCTGTCGAAGCCTATCACTATAATTTCCAGCAACCTTACTCTTCCAGCTCCCACTTGAGATTGAATCTCTTCTTGTGATCTTCACATCATGAAAAACAAATCTTACTCTCATACATGTCAGTCAAACCACTAACACAACCATGAAGCAAACCCTTGCTTTAAAATACCCAAGCTAACCAAGCTCTGATACCACTTGTTAGTGATTGGTCTATGTGGAAACATTTGCAACTATAGATTATCAAATCCAAAACATGAAAATACGAATCTAAAAATCCCCACAAAATCTACAGCAATGGAAGTATAAACAAGAATAATCCAAATCACAGAAAATTACACACACATAATAAGCATGTACCATGGTTCACCTAATGTGGGCTACGTCCACCAAAGATAGAGATCGCATATATATAATATAACAAGAGTACAAACCAACTCTTCAATACAAGAGTTCAATGAATCTCTCTAAGAGTATCTCCTCTCCTCCAAATCGCTAAACGGATCTCCATAAGTGCACTACAACCATGCCTCCAAACCACCATCAGCCAATGTCACATAACTAGGAACTATTGCATTTCTAAACTGCAACCAAGTTCTCAGTGGATTTGCAAAAAATACCTCTCACATGGGTATACCATATGTGTAACCATAACTGTGCACCAAGAAGTAAGTTTATCTCTCCATCACTGCATCAACCTGTGAAAACATGAAGAAAACCTCCTCTACAATATCTAGATCTACATGGATCATCAATACAACATGATCTCATGAATCTATAAATATAATATCTCACAACAACTTGTGGATCTAACAACATAAGACTAGATCTACATGGATCTATAATAAAATATCTCACCAACATGTGGATCTACAAGAAGAAACTCTTTGTGCTTTGCATACTATACAAGCCATTACAATGAGACAACAACTATACAAAGGAAATACAGTAGAAGATGTTACCGTCTTCTCACCATTCATATGTACCTGTTATTTCCTTCTGTCCAGCTCCTCTCCATGGAAGCTCTGTCTTCATATAACCTGTTCTTTATTTCTCTTCTTCTTCATCCTCTCAATCTATGAGAATCAATGATATAATTCAAACCTTCTCTTAATTCTCTTTCTAACCCTAGCTTTCATGCTTATATAGGCATATACAAACTTAGGGCACAATAGCCGTGTAATTACATCCTTTAAATCAGACTTAAAACAAAATCTCGATTAAATTCCCATGAGTTAAATATTAACTTTCACGCACATGTAACCGGTGAAGGTTACCTAATCGGCGATGGTTACCCTAACCGGTGACCATGACCCTGAACGATGTCGGTTACTGTGTAAACCAACAAGGTGTAAATCATGTTATCTGTGAAGCAATTCAACTCCACAATCCTAACAACTTGTGTATAGTGTGGAGCTATTTTACAAAAACAAGAGGAAGTTGCAACAATCCAACTTCTTTACCAACTTCAAAAAATAAAGACAACTATTGACAGTGGTTGAGAGGGAAAAAATTATTCTGGATACAAATTTCATTACGCTTAAGACTGATGGACATGAATTGCAGGTGATGAGCCAAACAACTAGAAACACTTGGTATTTAGTAAAGCAATGTGTTTCCTTCAACGTATGCGAATGTGCTTGGTTTACCAGAGGAAACACATGTAAGCATGTGTTGAAGGAATTGGAATTTCGTAGGTGATGTTTTTCGATGTCATCTTTTCAAGCACCAAAAGTGGCAGGTAATTCAAATATATCGTATGTCCCAAGTAGCTATGTCAATTTATAAGCATAAGTCATAACGAAATAAGCATCATTTTACAATTGTGTTCCATTGATGTGCAGGAGCCAATGCATTTGCAAAGACAAACATTGTAAATGAAGATACACTCTTGGATGACCCCTCCTTGCCACATCAATAGCCACTAACACTGAATGGTAAGAGATTTTTTTGTCCTAGAGGCAGCTTGAAAATCACAGTGTGTTTTTCACCTCATATTGTTAATGTTGATTTGGTTTTTGGGGTTGTGTAGTGGACAAAGAAGACTGACTTTATGTTGCATTCATGTGTAGGTAGTAATGCCTATTCAGTGTCAAACGTTGTGAAAGAGGGTAGTAGTGAAGTTTTCCTAGTATCCAAGAAAGAGAAACCAACATGCCTTGATGGTATTGCACTTATTCTAAGTCGTAAGATCTTTTCAACACGTATAGCTAGTGTTGTTTGTATTTATAGTGTTGTTTCTTGTGGAAAAAATAAGGTTGATTTTACGTTTCATTCATGTGTAGGTGACAATGTGTATTCACAGTCCAATGTTATGAATGAGTGTAGTAACCAAGATTTTCCACTGTCCACACAACAATAGTCAACATGTTTGGATGGTATGAGGATGGTTTTCAATTGTACAAGGAGTTTGAAAAACCTAGTGTATTTTATATTCCTATTTATTCTACGTATATTTTTTACGGGGGGTACAATTAATAACTTTCTATAGTGTGTTATATGTCACGGGTACTCCCAGAATAGTTGGGGCTGGTGGATTGACACTAGAAAGTAGTTTGAATTTTATGCTAAACACGTGCAAAGACTTCTTGAAGTCAGTGTTGTATTTTCAAATTCAAAACATTTAAAATTCATGTATGTGAGTTTTTGAATTAGATTTCCTTTTGAGGATTGTAAGCATATTTAAATTATATATTTTTGGGGTCTTAGCCAACATAGGACCATTCTTGTAGAATATGGATATTAGAGTTTGAGAAACAATTTATTTTTATTTTAAAAATAAACTTGAAATTGTAAATAATTTATTTTAAAATATGTTCAAAACACTTTATCATACCTTTCAAAATATCTATAAAAGACCATGAAACAAAGTTAGAAGCCCATTTTAAATAAAACAAATTGACATATGCATTATATAAACTATCCAATTATTACATTTTATACATCAAATATTAAATATTAGTAATAGATTTATTGTAAATTGTCTACAATTAGAGTTGTGAAGAAGATTCTCCCCATAAATTTGTATTAATGTGTAATGTAATGTGAAATATCTAATTTAATATTCACTAAAGGTTGGAGAAAGAGTACATATTTCACTTTTTATTCTAAAATAGCTAATACATGAACATTGACATTTTATTACAAAGTTGTATATTTATTTATCAGCTTTGCCTTTGGTGGGAGTGACTTGTACATTTTAAACAATTTCCCCCTTGGCCTCCACATAAAAATTCTTCCATTCTTCCTTGTGACATTCATGGATTTTAAGAACAGAAGTAAAGCTTTCTACCTTATTTTCAGCCATTTTCTAGTTCGATTCACACATTGTCTCCCAATTCTTAATTTTCAATTTCAACTCTTCGACATCAACTTCCAACTCCATCTTCCTCAAGGAAATTTCTCCTACCCGGTCCAACAATTCCTTATTCTTTTGCTCCAAAAGTAAATTATCCAATGTAAGTCTCTCACACTTGGTTTTATATAACTCTACCTTCTTCATCAAAAGTTTTATTTATAATTTCATGCCCAATGGTTGGGAAGTCTCATCTTCTTTTTCAACACCCCCATCTTTGTGTGTAGGCCTCCTCGCATACTTTTCAAACCCAAAAGTGGCACTATCAAATGTTTCACAGTGTTTTCCGTCTCCTCTACATGTGTAGCCTTGCACTTTCCAATATTATTTTCTCTAGCCATCCAATTACACTTGTAATTATAGACCCAATTTATATCAGTTAGCATTCAAACATAATTACAAAGAAAGTAATGAACCTAATTGACTATAAAAATTATTTAAAAAACTTAACTGAACATAACTAACTATAAAAATTATTAATAATATTTTTTATGAAGCTACATAAAAATTATTATTTAAATAACTATAGATTATATAACTATACTTCAATTATATAAAATTTAATAGTTTTTAATCTAAGAAAAACAATATATATTACATTTTGAATTGTGATATTTTCAAAATTTTCTAGTATATGAAACTTAATAGATACTCAACAAACAAATTTCATAGATGGAAGATATATGAAATTTTAGTATGCACGTAAAACCAAAATAAGCATACATGGAAGAAGCATATAATTATTAAACCATAACCCATAAACAATAAACCATAATCACAATACATTAACCCATTACATAGTGATAATGTCGTCATATCTACATCTTGAGTAATCACATAACATGAATAAAAGTCATTATATGCATTATAAAAACAACACAAACCGTAATCAATATATCAAGAATATAATATCAAACCATAAACATCAAACATGAGTACATAAACACATTAAATAGTAACAACATCATCATATATACTTCTAAAGTAATCAATGTCATCACAAGCAATGATATACAATAAAATTTATACAACAAATGTTATCATCTCATCCACTATCTATTGGAGGCAAGAGAAGTCAATGTATCATAAAATCTAACATGCCTCTTCACGTTTCTGTGAACGGAAGGAGGTGTGATCGCAAGGATGGGGGGTGAGGGCTGTATCCATCCGAGTATGGTGCAATCTCGCATCTATAACCTTCTCTGTATCATTCTGAAAGCCAACCATATAGTAAATAAGTCAACGTAGATTAATCATTCAGTTAAACACATGATTAAATAATCCAATACATTTCATTTCCTCTCGTGGAGGAGTGTCAAGTTTCATATCTACAACATCCCATATCACAAACCCTTTAACACACTCTGTCAAAGTGTATACAAATGTGGTATGGTAGGGAAATGGAGAAGTGGGAACAATGGCCTCAGAAACACTAACTTTGACAGTCTCTGGGGGGATTCACATGTCATGAAAAACCACATGAGGGATAAGATCATAAAGAAATCCTCTCCCGACAACTATGTCATTTGAGCTTTGACCCCAACAAGAAAATCCTAGAATAACAACAATCTCAATTGTATGAATAATTATATCTTAAGTTTACTAAAAACATATTAAAAGGCGGATGAGAAAAATAGATGAATTACCAGTGCAAATGCCTCCTCTCTCATCTTCTTAGCACCCTCGCACGTACCCCTCTCCTCATGCTTCTCCTCATCACCCTCTCTCTCTCTCTAACTAGAAAGGAAGTTGTATCTCTACTGATATTCAACTAAGCCACTCTCACTTCTCGTACAAAAATATCTCCAATAAGATCAAGACCGAAGGCAGAAGATGAAGGGAGCATCTCCTCGGTAACGTTAACCTGCAACAAACGAGACAACATGATAATTGAAATATCAGCTAAATAAAAATCATACTATTTTCACACCAATTCCAAGTGTTTGTTACCTTTTCCTATTTCCTTCTACTCACCGAGTCTCTCTATCGATGTAGGAGTTGACTCAAGGGAATGCCATCATCCTACGCACACTGTCAAAACAATGAGTTAGTATACACACAAATAAACAACTAAATTACATATAAGAATGAAATTTCAATGAATACGTACGGGATCCTCCGCGGTGGGGTCAACATTACCACTAGTTGCTCCACTCTCTTATCTCTCTTCTTGTTCATGAAATAATATTAATTTAGTGATTTCCAACCACACGTAATACATAATAGATTCTACAAATAATAAATTTACCTCTCTGTCGGTATTTGACTAGGACCTTTCTTTCTCTCACTCTTAAGCACCTCTCCTTTCATGCCTCTCACCTCTCCTTTGAATCATAGGTGCATGTATTTCATCTTCCACCACCCTTTTTCCTCCCTTGCTCAACTCCTTCAATTTGAGTTTTACATTCCCTTTTGTAAACTCGATTGACAACCCACATGTGTTACAAGTTGTATCATTGCCTCAAGATGTATTTCATACCACTATCTCTCCTCTCTACATATTTCCTCATTTTATCATGAGGGAGAGGTGGTCGTTTTCCCATATGCTTATGGCCACACTTATTTGGTTGCATAAAGGGAAGACTGTGTGTAACCACATGATGGACATCAATTTTTTGGAGCTCTCAAAACTTAATGCTCCCACTAACTCCGCATGATCCATGCTAGAAAAAATAGTAAATGTGACCTCCAACTCGTTCGGTTTTGAGTCAAGCAGTGGCTGATTGAAAGACTTTGTTAGAAAATTTTGATAATTGTTATCAAATTGAATAGCAATAGTCAGTAAGGAAAAATAAACTTAAGTTTTGAAATTCTTCACTTTCGTCGTAGGCTCTACAATATCCTCGTCAACGTGCTCAAAAGGAACGATAAACGTATTGCCATGAGGACTATCAGTCCCTGGAGGAGCATATCCCTACGACATTAAAATATAACATTTTATTAGAAACAAAATAAAAAACTTGCAAAATACAAACTACTTACCAAAAACATGGTGGCATCCACTATGAACTATGTCGAATGATGATGTGTCATGGGATGTGAAGTAACCTATATGAAAAGAGAACAAATACGTAATTAGTAGCCCAAAAAACATACTTATCGATGACTATGATATGAAATACAATGTGAACTGTGTCACAAATTATTATAATATTGTCATGGGATGTGAAGTGATCTGTATGAAAAGAGACCAAATACATAATTATTAGCTCAACAAAAAATGTTACGTACTATGATATGAAATATAATTAATGTTCACAAATTATTATATTACGATCTCCACATTTTTGTATTATCCCAATGCATAAGAACGGATATTGAACTTGGGTGGGAAAACGTTGAACTTCTTTATGTTTCATTTAAGTGCATCACCATAACTACCCCTAGAGCGACGCATTCTAACACAATATAAACTGAAACAAATGGTACACGAACTATTTTATTTTTATTTTACATTCAAATTAAGATAATTATACACAATAAAACATTTGTGATGGAGTTAACTATACACATTGTTTTTTATCATGTTGAAAAACACAATTTGTTATTCAAAACTAGATAATAAACTATAGTTTGTAAATCTTAACATGACTTTACTTTTGTGAAGATTATAAATGAAATTTGTACTGTAAGTGTGATACGAAATAATATAGGAATAATACATCAAAACAATAACATTACATTATGAAAAGAACATTGAACTTCCAAGTATAAACTCGTACAAGTGTATTATGTTTTTTCTTGTTCATAACATGAGTATGTAATACAAAACGATATAATATATAAAAAAATATATATATATATATATATATATATATATATATAAAATAGGAAAATACATTTTCAAAATTAGTGTATTGCAATTTTACCAAATATATAATGACTCAGGATAGGTGACAAAGGTCAGTGTAGGCATCCCCACTACAATTACTGTCACACTCATCTGAGTCACGATGTGTTACTTTTCATTATTCATACATATGTTGTTCAAGTTCTTCTAGGTGGCGGTCAACATCATCCCACCAATCAAGGACATTTTCTGATAAGCTAGGACAATTTCCATCTGGAGGTGGGTGTACGACAAGTTTGATCTCATGGTACATCCCAAAGTATAGTCGTCATCAATTAATTACAGGGAGCTTTTCATTAATCCATCTTCCAGTGACTGTGTCTTTTCTAGTGAGCCAAGGGTCGAAGATAAAATGAACAACCATGTGAAAAATAATCAACACATCTGTCACCTCCATATTTCTACCAGACCATTCTCTATTAAATATATGGAATGTTAACCATTTTTCACTATTTAGTTCAATAGAGAATGGCGGTGATATCATTGCAAAATTTGAAAAAGTTATGTAGGCATTACGAAGGTCATCAACTTCCACAGTTGGGATGTTTTGTAAGAGCTTTCAAATTCACCTTTTCCAACCATCCATCTACATAATACTTAACAAAATATCCATACAAACACCATATTCATATATCTAAATTGATTTTCAAATTAAAATATATTACAATAACAATGCAAACAAAATTAATTACCAGCCTTATAAAATTAATTAAGGAATCATCAGTCAATTGTTTGGGTGTTTGGAGCTAAGGAATTACGATAAAGACTTTTATCTTATCAAGAAATTAACATACATGAAAGGAATTAAAACAAATTTTTGCTCCTCAAATCTACACCCCCTGGTAGATTGACAATAATTCACTTTGAGGAAAGGGGGAATTATTTGGAATGGTGGTAGACTGGGTGCTAGTGTTTCATTTTGTAGCTGGGGAGGGGACTAACACTTTCCTAGGGATCAAGCCTCGGGATGGTTGGGGGGAACGTACAATGGAAATGGCCTTTTCCTGTTACTTTTGGTCCTTCCTTAAACCAGGGTGAGAGGACCCGTGGTATAACATGAATGCAGAGGGAGAGATAAGATCTTTGTTCCCTTGATTTATTTTAAATGATGGATCAATATGGGATAAACATGGCCATGGACACAAAATTTCACTCTCATGAGTTGTCACACAAAATGTTGCATATGCCTACCTTACCAGACACAAGTTACTAAATACAGTAAAGTTTGGTTGCTCTTGCATTCTTTAAATAAAATCTAAAGGGAACCTTCAATGATATTTAGAGACATAACAAAAAAAGAAACAGATGGATGGAAGTATGAGATGGGAAGACAAATTAATCCCACCAAATGAATCCTCTCAAATTTTCTCAATGGTTATACATTTCAACCACCTTGACACATAAGTATGGGAAATGGAAATCCATATGCATTTTACAAAGTAAACATGTAATATTTATAATGGAACCCCTTGACCCTTTCTCGAAATGGATAAACTAACCCCCCTCACCTGTTAAAGGAATTTACAATATATAGAAGATGAGAGAGAGAGAGAGAGAAGAGAAAAATATGATTTCCCTCTTCAACCGCTAACAAGATGTATTAAAACTCTGAAAGGAGCATGTGAAGCCTATAAAAGTCATTCAATCATGTTGTCTTGCTTGTTGGATAAGAAACAAACACCATGCCTCATTCATATGGGTGGTTTAACAATATCGGAACTGAATCTTGAATTATGAATGGAATTTTCTTCTTTTTATCAAGTACCAACTATCATCAATGTGTGTGCCAAAGTGAAGGGATCGAAGATACCTTTCCAACGATATAAATTTTATAAGATTTAAAAGAGGGAATCGAAATATATTGTCCTCTAAAGTTTTGTGTGTCGGGAAGCACATAAATGTGACACCTAGTGGCATTTGATTAGCTAGGGGATTACCTCCTACCAATGTGTGCATTACTTTTCCTGTGCCATGTGTTTTCCTTTCATTGGGTTGTGGGGTTGGGATATGCTTCTTTTTACGTTTTTACATTCCTTTGTCCTTGCGAGAAGGTATGTTCCATAATAAAAAGTGAGCCAATAAGACAATGTCATGCTCCTTCACATTTTCATACACTTTTTAGCCCTTGCGAAGCGTGATCCAATGAGAAAGCTCCACACTCCTCACCATGTTAGATTGTTCTTTAAATTTTATTATCCATCGCAAAGCATGATATAATAGAAAATCTCTATGCTACTTCGCAATTCAGTTTCATCCATAGAAATTTGTCAGATTATGAAACACCAACCAATAAGAATGCTTCACGCCCCTTCCTTATGTCAGACTTTAGATAACCTTGACTGAAAATAGTGAGACGTGATCCAATGAAAAAACTCCATGCACCTCATAATGTCAGATTGTTTGAAATCTCCAAATGACAACTACGAAATATTAACCAATAGGAAAGCTCTATGTACCTCGGGCTTGTTAGTATTTCTTGCTTCATGATTTCTTTTCATTGGTTCGGGGTGACTCCTTTGCATTGAAAATTTTATCTTGTAATTCCTTTGACCTTTTAACTACCCAGACCCAATGTCCTATTGAATTTGATTTATTTTGCGGACATGAAGTATGTGAAACCCAAATGCCTTAAATAGACCTATAATCTAGCCACGTATCCCTTCACATCACGATAATTTGAACTGCTTGGCGATGTAGAACTTTGACAGGCGTTAGGACATCTAAGTCTTTGTTAAAATTGCTAAGTCCATTTTAACTAAGTTATTTAACCAACCTTACATCTTTATACTTCGTGGATGAGTTACATGCTTTTGGGCCTTCATAGCTTCGTATTTCCGGAGAAAATGAATCATTCAATTTTGATTGCAGGTTCTTCATGAAATATGTAGATGTATCTCGATCACCCACAAGTTCGAAGATTTTGTTCTTTGATCAACCAATCCATTAAACCAGTCCCCCGACATTTCTGTTGAATTCTTTATTTTTATTTTGACAAGGCACATGAATTCTCACAAATAGATAATTCTCCTTTACTCAAATTGGTATTTGAAGCACGGGGAACAATATGAAGCACACAAATCAGTTATATTTATGGGAGGTCCAGGAGAAAAACCATATCAATCCAAAGAACTAGATTGAGCACCAACAACTACTCCTCAGGGATGGGCACCCCCTGTGGGTGCTACAAGAATGAATAATAGATTCCTAGTCATTTGGGTAAGGAGTCGTGGGGATAAAACACACAAGGCCTTTATGAAAAGATACATTCTATTGACACCAGAATACTGCCATGTCTCAAAAATTGATCACTATAGACCAGAGAACACAAGGAAAACGACAACACAAACATGACAAAAAAAAAACACACAATAAAACTGCAAAATGTTAAAAGATCATACTTGATCATCTAGATAAGACCATGCCAGGAAATCCTAGTATTTCTTCAGCAATTGGGCATAAGATTGTTTTTCCTTTTTGATTATATTACATCCCAACTAAAGCTTTATGGGATCCTGAGAAGTATCTAATTTACATTCTTTAACATCTCTGGGCACATAGATAGGCTTGCTCACAACTCTATCAATATTGTCCAAATTTGACTTGAGACTAACCAGTCCTTTAGGGATAATGTTTTTTCTTAATTGTATTATATCCTCCCCAAAGATGGTTTCTTTTTCATCACATAAGACAATCATTGGCTCAAGATCAATGAATTGATCTCTGAATTCACCTTCACACTTTGAGAATCTATGAACTTGAGAATCATCTTCAGAAACCTGCCAATGATGAATTTTATCAGGGTCTGATGGTCTAACCAGTACCTCTACTTCATAGTTACAATAAAGAAATACAACTTCATTTTCATATTGATTTGGATAATTTAGAACCACTTTTACTCAATTTCCAAATTTTGAACATGCTTCATCAAAGGTCATGGTCCAGGGGACATTTATATCTTCAAGGTGTGCACTAGGAAGTTCAAATGATTGAGCCATGTCCATATCATCATCAACTACAGGAGGAAGAGAGAATACCTGATTGATGCATGCCTAAAATTATTTTGTAGTTTTGGCATATAGAAGATCAGTGGAAGTATCTCCTTGTGGTGAATTTTTCATAAACTCATTCATACATGCATCACTAAAATCAGGTTCCTCATTACTATCACCATATTAAATAAGTTTCTCACAAGGGAGGTGTGGTAACAAACATTTATCACACCACTCAATGATATGTTCTTCTTCTACTGTTGACACTCTTGTTGTCAATGAATCTAGGACTCTCTTATTGTCTCTAAAATCTTGTTGCTTACTTCCTGAACCCATAAGTTTTTTTCCTCTGTCGTCAACTCGTTGATCTCCTTTGGAATGATTCCCAAATCTATTTTCTCCTTAGGCCTGGTACTAAACCTGAGGATTTTAAAATTATCCTCTCTCTACTCTAGAAATCTTATAAGATATATCTCTGACTGCTCCAGAAAATTTTTTAACCACTTCTTCTAAGTCAATTTCTGGATTGATCAATTTGACACCTTCCCTCTTTAGAGGCTTCTCAGCTACTGTAATATTGTTCTCAATTTGGACAGCCATAGAGAAATCCTGCCTCAAAGTTCTAGGATATTTATCACATAAGTAATATGTTTCCTTCTTATCAAATGCATTTGAGTATTTGATCAAGCAAGAATCATCACTAGGCTTTATATTATCTGGAAATCTAGTCAAAGTTTCATTAAACCTAGTATTAAAGTCTTACACACACTCATTAGGATCCTTTATAATGTTCTCAAAATCATATAACAGAAACTTGAGGTCAGTCTTATCACCATACTGTAAACTGAAAACATTCTTCATTTCTTCCCATGAGTCAATTAAACTTGCAGGAAGCATGTTATACCATTCCACGACATCTTATTTTAATGTATGTATGTATAAATTAACATAAAAATCTTTATGCTCTACTTCATAGTCATCCATAACATTATGAAAAAATATAAGATGTTGATCTCCACTTATAACATTATTTCCTTGAAATATATGCAATCTGCTTCTAATTTCATGTGGCACTTCATAAGGATAGCCCACCATTCCATATAACCATATTGGTCTATAAGTTGTAACTACAAAAGGATCCCTTGGTGGAGGTTGTGCCATATTATTTGATGGAGGTGTTTCAAAAGAAGGATTGAAAAGGTGGGGAATAGGAGTATGATAATTAAAATAGAAATCCTTTAGGGACTCGGTTACACAATATACTTGATTCTTATGAGTCAAAAAATAAGGGAGATGAAGAATACCTTTGTTACTTGCAAATGTTGAACCTTCTTGAAATAACGAATGCAGATGTGCTTGAGGACTGCCTGAATTAGAGTTGGCAGGTGTGCTAGAGTAGTTTTCCACCAAAGGCTAATCAATCGCAGTTTGAACAATATTTTCTTCTAACTTTTGACCACCAACTGGTTTCTAGATCTTCTTCTTTCTTCAATTTGTACTTTCTAGTTCTAGAAGTAATCTTTTGGTAGGATCAAAATTGAAAAAAGGACCTTCTTCCTTCCATCTTTGCAAAGGGGAGAGTTAATCAGCAAGTTGTAAAAAAAATTGCACTGGTATATACTAGATTTTCTTTTAAAGACGGATCCTCCACTAAGGCCTTGTACCTTAGATGTATAGATTAAATCAAAATATCTTGAAATGATAGCTTTATAAACTAGAAGGTTGAGCTTTACAAATCTTTATGAATATTCCCACATTTTTCCCAGCGGAGTTAGATTTTATAGAAAGCACTTTGAAAACCAAAATACCTATCAACTTATACCAAGAAATCCTCAGAAACCGCGCTAGAAGCATGTTGACGGGCCTTTATTGGACTTGACACCCTTTGAAGACCAATGGTCACATAAGCGATTTCAAACTATCTTTGTTCCCAGCAACGGTGTCAGAAGCGTGTTGATGGGCCTACCCAATATGTAGGAATACTAGTAATTTATACAACCTGAGAGCATTTAACTCAAACTCTGATGTAATGATAAAAATTTTATATCCCTGATAATGATGCCAAAAGCATTTTTATGGGACTCTATTAGACTTGATGCCCTTTGAATACCTCGGTATCACATAATTGAACTGAAACTATCTTTGTCCTTGGCAACGACGTCAAAAGCGTGTTGACGGGCCTACCTAATATGCAGGAATACTAATAATTTATACAACCTGAGAGTATTTAAAACAAACTATGATCTAATGATATAAATTTTATATCCCCGACATTAACATCAATAGCATGTTGGTCCTCAAATCTGCACCCCCTGGTGGATTGACAATAATTCTCTTTGAGAAAAGGGGGAATTTATTGGAATGGTGGTAGATCATATGGTAGTGTGTTGTTTTGTAGCTGGGGAGAGGTCTAGCACTTTCCTTTGGATCAAGCCTCTAAATGGTTTGGTTGCATGTACAAAGGAGATGGAATTTTCCTACTACTTTTGGTTTTGCTTTGAACCAGGGTGAGAGGACCCGCGGTGTAACCTGAATGCAAAGGGAGAGATATGATCTTTATTCCCTCAATTTATTTTAAATGATGGATCAGTCTGGGATAAACATGGTCATGGACATAACACTTCACTCTCATGATTTGTCACACAAAATGTTCCATATGCTTACCTTACCATACATAGGTTACTAAAGACAGTAAATTTCAGTTGCTATTGTATTCTCTGGATAAAAGCTAAAGGGAAATTTTAATGATATTTAGATACATAGCAACAAAAACAACAAATGGATGTAAGTATGGGTGGGATTAATTGTGTAGTTTTGAATGAAGGGGGGATTATAAGAAGAAAAATTCCTTATAGTCAAGCATTTAACACTTAGAACATCTTGATATTCTGGAAATTACAAAAAACTTAACTAAGTAGTGACAATTTCTACAAAGAAAGATTCGCACTCATCGATCCTCAACATATGCAAAGATTTGACACAATATCTTAAATACTCAACACAATCTTGTGTAATCATTCTAATAAAGTATTGATTGCTTCATCCCTCATGCGCCCAAGATACACTTAAAGGTCAACAAAACTTTCTCAGCACATAATGGTTACAGTAAGGATTTTAGAATTGCATCCAATATTGTAGAGTAAATGCTTACAACACAATATCAAACTAATGACAAAAGAAAAACCATTAAGGAAACATCTAGTACACGCCAAAGAGAAATAATAAACACAAGAATGGATCAGAAAATATAACTCATCAATCAACACTTCCACATACATAACCCATAACATAAAAATTTAACTCAAAAGCGAACATATTTCATTCAGATATTGAATTTGTTAACAAAGGAACATCAAGCGAATGCTCTCAAAGTTTTTCAATGGATGTAAATTGTAACCACCTTGACAAAAAATTATGGGAAATTGAAATCCATGTTCATTTCACAAAGGAAACATGTAATAATTACAATGGAACCTCTCGACCCTTTCCAGAAATGGAAAAACTAACCCCCCTCACCTGCTAAAGGATTTTATAATATATAGAAGATGAGAGAGAGAGAGAGAGAGAGAGATAAAAAAGAGAAAATTTTGATTTCCCTCTTCACCCACCAATAAGATGCATTAAAAATCTGAAAGGAACATGGGAAGCCTGCAAAATTCACTCATTCCTGGTATCTTTCTTGTTGGAGAAAAAACAAACACAATGCCTCATTAAGACGGGTGATTGAACAATATTGGAACTGCATCTTAAATTTTGAAGAAATTTTCTTGTTTTTCTCAGGAACTAACTTCCATCAATTTCTAAATCTAATGATGCCAAAGTGAAGGGCTTGAAGAGACCTTTCCAATTATATAAATTTTGCAAGATTTGGAGGAGGGAATTGAAAGATATGGCCCTCTGAAGTTTTGTGTGTCAGGAAGCACAGAAATGTGACAAGTGGTGGCCTTTGATTAGCTCAGGCATTTCCTCCTAACAATATGTGCATTGATTTTCTTGTTTCTTGTGTTCACCTTTCATTGGGTCGTGGGGTCGAGCTTTTCTTCCTTTTACTTTTTTGCATTCCTTTGTCCTTGTGAGCAGGTTTTTTCCTTAATAAAAAGTGAGCCAATAAGACAACGCCACGCTCCTTCGCCTTATCAGACTCTTCTCAGCCCTTGTGAAATGTGAGCCAATGAGAAAGCTCCATGCTCCTTACATGTCAGACTGGTCTTTAACTTTGATTATCCATTGTGAAGCATGAGCTAATAGAAAAGCTCCATGCTACTTCACACTTCAGTTTCATCCATAGAAATTTGTCAGATTGAAAAACACTGACCAATAAGAACACTCCACACCCCTTCCTTGTGTCATAATTTAGATAACTTAGACTGAAAACCACGAGACATGAGCCAATGAAAAAACTCCACGCACCTCGTGATGCTAGACTATTTGAAATCTCTGACTGACAACTACAAAATATTATCCAATAGGAAAGATCCATGTACCTCGGGCTTGTCAGTATTTCTTGCTTTTTTTTCATTAGTTCGGAGTTGCTCGTTCTCATTGCAACTTTTAACTTGTACTTCCTTTGACCTTTTGACTTCCCAGACCTGACACCGTATTGAATTTTATTTTTTTCGCGGACTTGAATTCTGTGAAACCCAAATGGCTCAAATAGACCCAGAATCCAACCATGTAGCCCTTGACATCGTGAGCATTTGAACTGCTTGGCGATGTAGACCTCTAATAGGCGCTAGGACGTCTGAGTCTTTGTTAAAATGGGTAAGTCCATTTTAACTAAGTTATTTAACCATTTTTGTAGTTTTATACTTCGTGGTCGGGTTGCGTGTTTTTGGGCCTTCAGAGCTTCGGATTTCCTGAGAAAATTATTCAATGTTGATTGCATGTTCTTCATGAAAGATTAAGACATATTTCAATCACTCGTAAATTCGAAGCTTTTATTCTTCAATCAACCAGTCCATTAAACCATTCCCCTGACATTTCTACTGAATTCTTTCTTTTTTTTTGACAAGGCACAAGAATTCTCACAAATATATAATTATGCTTTACTCAAACTAATCTTTGAAGCACAGGGAACAATATGAAGCACAAAAATTGGTTATATTTACGGGAAGTCTAGGAGAAAAACCAGCTTGATCCAAGGAACTAGATTGAGCACCAACACAAACTAGTTGTATCTTTAAGTAATGGAGGTGGAAAACCTAATTACGAGAGATATAATAGAGTTTTTGGTACAATGTAAAAGATAGATTTTTGAATGGATAAGGGTGTGTTTCAAAGCGATAAGGGGTGAATCCATTAAAATAGATAGAAGTTTGAAAGATTCATTTTCAAATAGAAAAAAACCATTGACACAAGTTTGTAAAAAAATAATATTAATATAAACTATTTTTGTGATTATAATAGTATTATTTTATTTAATATATTAATTGTAAATATACAATTTAAATAGGAAGATATATATATTTAATTGTTTAACAATTAAAATAGACATTTTAAATTTAATTTGTCTAATCTACCAAATAACATATAAACTTCACCCCATGATTAAGATATTATAAATTTTATATTGAAATATTGTAATAAAAAACTAGATTCTGAATTATACCGTCGCTAAATATCACTATGAATTATATCATGTCAATGTAGTAAAATAAATTTAAAATTATAAATTATCATTATACATTCAATCAAAATTCACTATAAGAAAAATATCATCAAACCTTTGATCAAAATTGGGTCTAAAATTTTATCATAGAATTTAAAGATAAAAATGAACTTTTGTTTATATAAAAACTTCCATGCATCAATTTATTTTCATCCGCTGTCATGATGCTGACACGCCCAACAGTTAGTTTTTTTTCCTGCATATTTTGTTGGTAAAAAATACACCGTGTTTTTCAAAATTGTTGAAAAACACAGTTTGATTTTAAAAAATGTTGAAAAACACACTGTGTTTTTTTGAGACATTTTGTAAAAGCAATCTACATAGTCCATCATGAAGACACACTATCTACAAACAAATAATATATTTATTAAAAATTTAATAACAATATATTTTTTACTTTTAAAGATTTAATATTAATATGTGAGATGTATCTACTATATGTAGAGACAATCCATCACCATTACATAATAAATAAGGATAATAATCATATTAAATTTGGAGACAATAATACATATTAATTTGTCTACAAAAGATCAAATTTGTTAATGTAATATTTTATGATATTGTTTTTTAAGTGATAATGTGTATAGATTTAGAGATATTAAAAAAATTGACTACATTATTAGTAGGGTGAGCCCTCATAACTATTAAGCAATATGTAAATGTCCCATTCTAAATGTCATAAGTAAACTATAAGTTGTATCTTTAATACTTTTAACATATATAGATATTAAACTATAGACGGTCAATGGGATATTGTTTTTTACCACCTCTCCTTTCTTCATAATCATGCCAATGCATTTCAATGGGTGGTTGTTGTTGAAGTTGGTAGAGGTTGTGGAAGGTGGGAAGCTTTGTACAAGATCATGGTTTAATCTAATAAAGGTTTATTATAGTAGAGGACTGTGTATGATTGTTTGATATCAAGAATTGAAGGTTTAAAGAACTTAGTAATTGATTCTAATGCATACTTGTTGATGGATGAATGTCTTACAGGTATTAAAGATGGTACAAGTCTTTAGAAAGTATGAAAGGAATGAGGAAAGATAAAAATGAGCTTGAGATTGTCCAAATTCAAGAACATAATGTGACTCTGTTGACAGTAAAGAGCTAACACTATTAGAAGTAGGCTAATTTATTCACATTGTTACCCAAAAAAACATTATTTTGTGGAATTTTTGTGAATTATCAACATAAAATGGATAGCTTCTATAAATTATATTGCACAATTTTATAAAATTTTCATTTAAATTTGTTACATACCCACATTAATGAAATTTCATCGTGAAAAAACAACATTTTTTACATGTTTTCAAAAATATTTTCCAATTTTTCATAAAATTCAAATATAAACTTGTGAAATATTCACATTCTTCGAATTGTTTTGTAAAAAAATCACATTTCTTCTTCATGGCTTTGAAAATTTAGACATTTATAAATACAATTATAAATAGTGTACATAAATCAATTATAGATTATTATGATTTGATTATTCACCTCACATTTAAGGTTTTAATATTTTTAGAAAATTTATTTATTCTGGACTCTTCAATAAATCACATGTTGACCCCATTTTTTAATAAAGAAAACACTTTTTTACCGGAGCTATGAAATGGGGGGTTAAGGGGGCCCCACCCATACGGCTTTTTCGATCTTATGGTAGGGTGGCAAAGCATATAACAGTATAAACTGCCACCCTGAAAATAAAACTCCAAAAAAGTCTATACTATATATCAAAAATAATAGACTACTATAGACATACTAATCATATACATCTATGACTTCAACTTTGACATGGGTAGCCTGGGCTGCAAGATTCATCTCACTGACCTCGAACACCAATAAATCTTTTGCTTTCCTCTTACGAAGTCCAGCTTTGCATCCTACTTCTCCCGCCTTGGCAGATTTCGGCAGGAAAGCATAAGTCGATTTACTCTTTGCCAGAAGATTAGACTAAATGGGAGGAGCCAACCCAATAGGGGATGATAGAGCATCCAAGTCTAAGGGATTAACATCCATTGGCCCTGAAGTTTTCAACCTACAAATATTGTGAATAGTAACTGGAAAGTCCAACAAGAATGCATTCCTCCTTTCTAGCTCTACCAGACAAACCCTCAAGTCCGATTCATTCTCCCCCTCAATTGCATCCATGAAAACATTGACAATTGCTTCATCAATCTCTATCATGTACTTCATAATGATGATATGGTGGGAAATCAACAACGCCTCTTCCTTGTTTTTGCCAATTGCAAGCAGATTGGTGACAAAGGCCACAGCTATCTCAACATTGACCCTGGCTCTACCGAACCCCTACAAATATTTCTCCCCGATTATTCGCTCGATTGCATTACATACAGAGCCTGAGCCAATCTGAAATACCTTTTTGAGGCGGGCAAGTGATACTGGGCCATAAAAATCCATTTCTCTACTTTCCCCTTGCAAAAAAATGCATGGAACTAAAGGAACCACCATGAAAATGCCTCTGAAAACACAGACCTACAAGGCATTTTGAGCAAAAAGAGAAGGCTATGTTGGAGTGAAAAAAACCGAACCCCCACACCTAAAAGAAAGCTCGCACACGTTCAATCGGGAGTGCCTTTGAATGATTATGGAGGGACTCCTCATTAATAATCTTCGCTTGTCCCTTCCATTTATTTACATCATTAGAAGATATATGATCTTCCGCTTGCATCACTCCGACATTGGCAAGCATGTCAGCAACCACATTGGCCTCTCTAAAGATATGGAAAATATGCCACTCTTCCAACTTATCTAACCAAAACATTATATTAGAAATGAGGTCATCTAAAGCCCAATGCAAAGATTTTCCATTCTTAATTCCCTGGAATAAGACCTTGGAATCGCCTTCGATGAAAAGGTGAGAACTTCCATTTTCCACAGCTAACTTCACTCCAAAGAGAAGGACTTGAGCTTCGACAGTATTGCAAGTCCTGACTTGTAGGTGAATCAAACTGGCGCAAATCAATTCCCCTTTCTCATTACGAACTAGAAACCCTGCCCCTTATAGACTTGGTTTTCCTTTGGAAGCTCCATCGAAATTAACTTTTCGGAACCCACGGGGTGGAATGTTGACCCCATTTTTAAGTTGAAATAAAATTGTGAATATTATATATATATATATTATTATATTGATTGTGTATTATCTAAAAAATTAAAATTTGTGTTTTGAATAATATACAATAATAGAATATACTAAACGCTAAGTTGTGGATAATTTACTCTTTAGACATTTAATATGGATAATAAAGAGTATGGCATAAGCGGTTGATAACTATATATTCAACAAAATATTATTAATGAATTATTTATAAAACACAATTATTAATAACCTTTTTAGCGAGGTCAATTTATAAATAAGAAAAAAACTTAAAATATTATGTGTTGATAATCCACACTGTTAGAAATCGAAACAAATAATCATATGCGGAAAAACTATGTGAATTATCTGCATAATAATAACTTTTCTAGTAAAGTCTACTTAAAAATAATAAAAACCACAAAAGATTAATTGTTGATAGTCCACATTATAAGAAGTAAACTCAAATAATCATTTATGGAAAAAACAATGGGAATTATCTACATTAATGTATACTTTCTATGAAATATAATATATATTATTCACTATTCCCTAAAACGAAATTTATAATGGTAGAGTCCCTACATTCACAAATATAAATATGTCCCTTTAAAATATCATCCTATCATATAAGGAGGATTTAAATATATGTAGAATCTAAATTTATTTTATTAAAAAAATATCATTAGGTTGTTATAAAGATTCAATCTTTCACACAATTTTCACATGTCCCACTAACACATGGACATTTTCACACATAACCTTAATTTACTCCATATATTATATATCCAACAACTGATAATAATAGGGTTTTTTCTTCTATTTCAAGTTAGAAAGTTTTTTTGATTATATATATTCAAAAACTACTAATTATAAGTTTTTTTTGCTCCTGCAACAAGTTTTAGGTTTTTTAGATTATGTTTGTGTGTCTGAAGAAAAAAGAGAAAAGTTAAGAGGAGAAAACAATAATCTAAAAATTGGGGATACATAAAACTTCACAAGAATTCAGAAAATATGCACATTTTGTATATGTAAGAGAATGTTTGTATGTGAAGAGATATATTTGGAAGTAGTTTTTGTTAATATGATATATTAAGTTGTATCTCTTTTGCATTGTATTTTTTCTCATATATAGTAGTAGTTTGTGTTTGTTTATTTATGTAAATGGTTTTTTAAAAAACCAGTATATATTTGTGTGTGTGTGTGTGTGTGTGTGTGTGTGTGTGTGTGTGTGTGTGTGTGTGTGTGTGTGTGTGTGTGTGTGTGTGTGTGTGTGTGTGTGTGTGTGTTTGGTTTTGTATTAAAGTTTTGTTTAGTTTGTTTGTGTGATTTTAAGCGACGACTAGCAACCACAACACATAGCCACACATAATATTATTTCAGGGTAATAAACTATGATGTCTATGGTATTCAAATGAAAATTATATTTTTCCATTTATCATTATGGGAATTTAATGAAAATGGGTGTGTTGAATTTCATAAGCAAGTTTCATATAATTCTAATCGCTATATTTGTACATTAAAAAGAAGGATGTCTATGTTATATGTTTCATACAAATGGTAATGAGAGATTCCATTTTATTACAAATATTAGCAACTAAAAAATCCAAGAAAATATTTGGAAGATTTTAAAAAGTACATGTCAAGGAACTAGTACTTCAAGGCAATATTATAGTTATTGAGGAAAGGTTTTGAAAATTATAAGATGAAGGATTTTACATTTATAAAAGAATTATTTAATCATACTATGTGTTATGACCACAATTTTAGATACAAAAATATAGTAAATTCGAGGATAGCTTTTTTAACTAATAAAAAATACATATCACTTGGTCTTATTCCATGACATTACACATATACAATTCACATACCAAGATAGTAACCAATTCACATATTTTGAGAGCACTATAACAATTATTATTATCACTACAAGGTTAGGTTTCCTTCCCTGTAAGACATATGTGTTTCCCTCTATGAGGCACCACACTCCACTTTCACTAAGGAGAATAATCAAACTATTATGACATCAAAGGAATCTTGCACCAAGGCACTAGGGCAAAACCATTACCCATGTGGTAAACATATTGGTCAAGATACTATTCTAAGGTCCAATACCAATTCTAAACAAATCTAGGAGGAAGTTACAAAATAAGGTCATATGGCACGACCTATGATTTAAATTAGGCTCAATCATACTTTACAAGAAAATTTTAACAAATAAAAACCTAACAAGAGGACCTCATCAATCCAAAATATAATGGAAAGTCACATAAGTGTGACCCTCTTTAACAATGGTCACTCAAATTTACTACCTTACTTCACATATATTTGTTCTCCCATTTGTATATTGATTCTCGTTAAATATGAGATTTAGATTCATACTTATTAAGGTGCTTAATGTTCTCAGGTCAACTA
This sequence comes from Taxus chinensis, assembly GCA_019776745.2. Classification (NCBI taxonomy): domain Eukaryota; kingdom Viridiplantae; phylum Streptophyta; class Pinopsida; order Cupressales; family Taxaceae; genus Taxus; species Taxus chinensis. Next base: position 333,409,153 of record CM034148.1, on the reverse strand, counting down.
ACCAAAGAGGGTGCTTGGGAAGGCATCTGAGTTATATCAAAACTCTCTTTATACTATATAGATTGTCATAAGTATGATTACAAGTAAATATTAAAATCATAAACAAATGATTCTAGATAACTCAAAAGAGAATTATAAGTAAAAAAATAATGAATTGATTGTATTGGCACTCTTAATCTCTCTTGTTAACCATTACCACTCGTGAGATTTCTATCAATAATATATCCTTCACAAATTTATCATTTGATTGTATTGGCATGATAGCCTCATCATTTTGTTTTTCTTCATCATCACTCTACTTATTCATAGCAAGGATTCATCTTCTCATATCATCCTCAAATTAACTCAATATCTTTTTCATTTCTTCACTATGTTCAAGAAGTCATCTAATGTTCTCTCTTCAGTTCTATTTTTTTCCTTCCCCTTGTAGTTATCTCAAATATTCTCTTAACAACAAACACTTTAGTGACTCTTTCAAGACACATAACACAAATAGTGTTTCTCACATGGATTTGTTCCTACATACATGACATGATTGTGGCTTCTAGACATAACAACTCTCAAATTTATTTGTAGGGAAATCTGATAGCTCAAACTCTTAACAATGGAATTTTGATAAAGAAACATCCTTTTTAACTAACTGGTTGAGAAAAAAGTTAGTATTTTTTTAGCAAATTTTGTTGTTGAAAAACACAGTGTGTTTTTCAATATTTTTTCAAAAACAAAGCATATTTTTCGACACTTTTTGTAAAAACAATCCACACAATCCATCATAATACCATACCCCCATACTTCTTCTAGATACATTGCGCGTGTATTTTTGTTTACCATGTCATTCAAAAGAAGTTATTCAATCACAACTTATTGAGAAGAATTTATACCAATCACATGGTTAAATGAAAAGACAAACACATTTTTATTTTTTATTTTATTAATAAAGCAGGTTGAAGGGACCCGTTCCCTGTTTAAAAGAAGAGGCTAAATCCTTTGGAAAACAAAAGGGCTACAAAAGCCAAAAAAGCATATGCATACTGACTTTACCAAAGATAGAGCAATCCTTAAATTACTTCCCCCCCTGGGATGGAAAATAATCATCAATGTTGCCCATGCGTCCTTTTTTATTTTTACGCCTCTTTAATTCTTGCCATTTTCCAAGGTTGGATGAGATAACCAACGCAAGATCACTAGGGTTCGCCAACGCCATCAAATTCCCTGGCACATAATCCTGATCCAATTCCAAACTTTCTGAAGTATGTCCCCTTTTTATGCCACCTCCAACCAAGTTTTCTTCCTGAAATCCCATCTCTGTATCATTTTTCTCTGTCACTGATTTACCATCGAAGGAAGGATTATACGGATTATCTTTAAATTTTATTCAAAAGAAGTAATAGAAATAAATATGAATTGCAGAAATCTTATACATTTAATTGCTGGTTACTGGTATTCTTAAACCTGGTATTGTTGGAAACCTGCCTAGGTGTGGCTTATTTAAAATTTTGATAGGAACCAAAACTTGGTCCTTGTTAAGTGGTGATGCTACAAATCATACCATATGTTGAGGAAGATATTTCAATATCCATATTTTGTAGGTAATAGATTTTGTCGAGAGTTTGTACATGTGATTAAGTTGGGCAAATGTATTTATATTTAATCTATGATAATTTCTCTTCAAGGTGATGTAAATACGAGCTCATTATCAATTGATCTTGCACACTAAGTATATATAAGTTTGGTTTTTAAAGAAACTTGATTCGTTTTCTCAGTTGACTTTGCAGCTTTCCTACAAAGAACATAATACCCTGTCGACAGAGGGTTCGAAGCAACAAAATCAGTATACACAATGAATCTCAAGTATGGGATCTACTAGCGTCTGGTGGCTCGAACAGACCTACTAGCCTTGACAACCCTATGGGTTTAGGATGGTGTGCTAAAATACATCATTGTATGTTTTAACAGAATGGCTAAAATACAACATAAATGGGGTCGTTGGCAACATAGAACTTATTGTAGCCTACGAGTGGGTGTCTTCTGTTGCCGTCAAATTCCTCCCCTGTGTCTTCATCGCACGATTCAAGCCTAAATAGCCACATCCACACCAAATTCTCCGCCCACGATTTTATAAACAATGGCTCACAACATTGTTCATGTCGTTATCATCTATTGCCTGCGAGTTTCAATAGTTATGCTACCAAATCCATGGTTATCCTCCCAAATCTGCCTTATTATTTGAAATGCCCAACATTTTTTGGGCGGGGCCTGATTCAACATATAGGCACGCAAAACCATAATTGAAATTCAAACCTAAATGTCTTTCCACGTCAACCTTGTTGGCGACGTTTGCCACGTCAGTAAACCGGTCGTCTGTGTTATGGTATGGTGTTATGTTATGGTATGGTGGGTATGGTGTTAGGAGGTGCATTTTATGGGGAGAATAGCTATTGGCGTGGTACATGTTGGCTAACTCCACGGAAAACAAATTAGGATCGAACCAAGTAAACCTTAACTCACACAACAAGCATGAACAGTCCAAGGTGATACACAAACCTCCAAAAAGCTAATGTAATAAAACTCGAGATTTCAAATGACTAACGGAACAATGAAAGATGTTTTATTTACCAGACCTTCACTCTGATACCATATCATAGATTATGTCAAGATTGAGCCACTGGAAAAATAGAACATACATAAGATTGAATAAAACAAAGTAGCAAATGAACAAGAAGTTGTGAGAGAGAGAAATCAAATAAGAGCAATATACAAAAAATGACTTGTATTCTGAATAGGTGTTACAAATAGGACGAAGAAAGTGTACAACTACCACCTAGAATAGTGGTCAAATAGTAACTACACTAAAGTGTAACAACCACCTAGAATAGTGGTCAAATATTTGCCACGTAAAATAGTGATCAAATAGTAACTCCCACTAAAGTGTAATGATGGTCAAGTAACTCCTTAAGACTAAGGAAACCTAAGCAAGTTGAATCCTTGTGTGTACGAATAATCCATAATAAATAAATACGAGGAAAATAATAACCTACATTAACAATGCTTGTTGATGGGGGATTATGTGCAAGGGAAGAAAAGTTTGGGTGTACAAATATGAACTATCTTGGAAAAGGCCAAGGGGTTCATTGATTTCACTTGTGAAATTAGGGGGCATGTTGTGGACACAACAATTTCCTCTTTTGAATTGTTATTTTGTACATTGTGTTAACACCAACATCCATTGTTTAGTCTTTGCACATGACGATAGGTTATTGAACAAGTTATTTCCTAGGATCCTAAAAGACTATTCTCTTGATTGGTTCTATATTATACATGTTAAGGATCTATACACACCTTTACCTCACTAGCCAATGATTTTCTTCATAAGGTCTTAATTTGAATTCAATAAATTTATAAATACATAGAGAATTAATATTGTTTAAGAGTTGTATTTGGAGGTTAGTGCACACATCTATAAGGTCCTAATTTAAACTTTCTCTATATAAGGTAAGTGAGGTTATTCATTTGAATCTAAAGGCAACACCTTTATCAAGCACATAACTTTTAAAAGAATTGGTAAAAACATAAAAGGAAATTATAAAATTGTTTAATTGTTATAAGCTGGCATTATGGATCCCTTTTCATGCACTATTGGCCTTTATGGTATGTTTAATGTTTTTATGTTAAGACAATCAATTTCCTTATGTACTCATGCTTTATGGAGTATCTTATGTTATCAATTAGGAAGAAAGAGTGGAAGGAGAAATAGAGGTTGAGAAGGAGAAAGAATCTATAATTGCATTGCATACATATCACATGATTTACAAATGAAGGCAATTGTCTTGGAAAATCACATAAATAAGGGGTCGTTAACATGTATTATATATCACACATCTGCACCTATGAAGATAATGTTACCCTAAAATCTCAAAATCCTAAAATCCATTCATTTGATTGATTCTAAAATATGTTCTTCGTTACAACTCCTAAATATCTCAAACACTCGCAAACATAAAGAAAGAATACTTATAAAATTAACTCATTATCTATGATCTCTAATACACACTTTGGTTTACGTGCAGCACAATAACCTACACTAGGTAAAACAATGCACAAATCACACCCAATCAATGCTAATTGGTCATTATTTATCACAATTATCCCTTATTAATTTAAATATTATTTGATTTAGGTCTAGTTGTACCAATAATGACTCATTAGGGTTGATTGGGTGTGATTGTCCCCAAATCAAGAAACTATTGTGTGTTTATCCCTAAGTCAAGAAATTATGACATGTTTTACCCCAGATCAAGAAACTATTATGTGATTACTCACAAATCAAGAAACAATTGTCAACTTTGTCAATTTAGTCACTTTTCCACAAATAACAAGGGTGATTATATATGACTCATCCCTAAATATACATACATCTATGTGATCAAAGCTTATTCGGTCAGATTATCTCAAATAACAACATTCAACCACAAAATAACGAAAAATGGTGCTTGTATATGCCCATTTTCCCTCAAATCTACCTACATCTATCAAGTGCATCAAATCGGGGGCTCAATCTGATCAAATTTACTCAATCAATGACATTTGATCACAAAATAACAATAAATGGTGCTCATATATCCTCACTTTTCCCTAAATCTCGCCACATCTATCTAAACACACCTAATCTAACCTATGTTTGTCAAAAATTCTCAAATTAAGACATCTAATAATGAATTTGATTGAGTTTGGCGTTATTTGATGTTCTAGTTTATTACTAAACTAGGTTTGATAAACTAAGGTCCCAATTCAATGTGATACTATACTTCGTAGAGTGTGAAGTTAGTATCTACAACAAAAACACAATGTGTTTTTCAACATTGTTTTGGGCTTACCCCTATTTCTTTGCTTTGTTTCAATATTTGATCAATGGTAATGGGATTGACATACTATTTATCGACTTGCATATCTACCACAAGGAAATGGTAGATGAACAAAGAGAGGTTGAGAATGAGAAATAATCTAATCTATAAGTTTCTTCTATTAGAAGCCCAATATAAGGGATGTTGTCTTTATCTTGGGGATTCAAACAAGTGGCATTCAGATGAGAAGATTTGTATGATATAGAGTGTGTTTCCAATTAATATCAGTGAATTGGGACTATCATCGGTCAATTAAGGTCAATGAAAGGTGTGATTACCAATTAGGGGCACTTGGTTCTTATTCACTCAAAAGTGACCAACTATTGCATTTTAAAGGGAAAATTGGGACCAACAATGACCAATTAAGGTTAATGAAGAGTTTGATTGACCTAAAATCAACCAATGTTTATTCTAATCATACATAATTTAAACCAATATCGGATACTTCCATGATGTTGGAGTTTTCTTCCAATACTCTACCTAGGAGTTATAACTAGTAAGATAGTTTGTTGACGACCCTTTAGATTTAGACTTGGCCAAATTTGAAGATCTCACAATATCATGTTTTCAAGATTTCAAGGATTCAAGGATTACACCCAATAATTTACTAAAAGAGATTAGAGAAATAATGCTATTTTTGGGTGAATTACATAAAACAAGGCCTTGATTGGAAGTGAAAAGAGAAGTGAAGACTGATTAGGGTCGACACACAAACAATTGACCATAGTAGGTCATTATTGGTCATAAATATCCCTTATTCAAAAAAGCATTGGTTGTCTTTTGACTAATGAAAAACAAGGGTTAGTTGTGTGAACATAACCTAAATACATTGTCATTCCTCTTATCGCTCCTCAACAAGACCTTTCTTTTTCAAATTTAGTCTACTAAAAAAATACAAACATAGAATAACAACAAAAGTAGGTTGAATGCTGCACATAGCCACTAATCGACCTGCATTCCTCATGTCACTCCTCATTGGGGACATGCTCTATGAAATAAATAAAAAATGATTTACAAACACACAATACTTTAATAATCAAGAGCCGTTTGTGTGTACATTACTGAAAAAGAACCTTCACTATTCTAATCTCTCATAATTAAGACTTTGGTTTATCAAAATCACTCTAATAATGATCCACTAATAATAATGGTACATCATTGTGGAATGGTCCATATATGGTTAGTGGGTTTCTCAACTCAATCGTGTACTTTCTTTGAAAAACATCTACACAATAGACGGTGTACGAATAGAGAATACAAAGCCGTATGTCTTGGTGAAAAAGATAGTTTGTCTCTTAGTGAACAATGTTGTACTATGTTTTTGAAAAACAAATATGTAGCTCAAAGGGTGCATTGAAAAGAACATAAAGGATTTTGTTTTGGTGGAAAACACGGTGTGTTTTCAATACAATGTTTTGCTCTACCAAGTCGAAGTTTTTCATCCATTACACCATTGTACTAATCTCATCTTTAACATACACACTTATTAGTCTAGAGTGTGTATGAACACAAAACATAGAGTAATATGTTTTTGGTGAAAAACATAGTGTGTTTTTCAGTCCAAAAGTGTGATCTACTTTTTGCAAACACCAGTGCAGCGGAATGCGTGAACAAAGAATATGCTCACTATTACCTCTTTCACTAAAGAACAACTTTTCAATCACAAACATGGTCATTTGTATAGCTTCATTATTATAATAACACTAATCTCCTTTCTCAGCAATAATTATGTAGAGGTGTAACTTATGATGGAAGCTGGGGTGTTGGTGGATTATAATGTCAATGAGTTGTTAATAATTTTATAGCCAACCTTAAATTTGACATCCATTTGACCCTTGTATGGAAGTTTTTTCTTGTTGCTTGGAGAAGTCAATTGAAAAATCATAATATCTTGGGCATAGGATAGAACTTGGAGCCCACCTTTTTTTTCCCGAAAATATTTTTTTCAAATCCAACACCATGTTTAATTACCCATATTTCTATGGTTTCATATCTTTTGATTAATTGAAGACTAACATAGGGTCCACACAATTTACAAATTTTGTTATAAGGATCTTAACTGCAGAGCTATTTTTTAAATACAAACCTAAGAAAACATAGATGAAATCATGTTTTAGGAGAACTTAAAAATATAAATTACAATGGGCGAAAGTTTTCTTTTTGTTGCTCATAGAATGACTTGTTAAATATGAATTAGAAAAAATTAAACTCTTTTGACAATATTCTAGCTATGTTGCTTGTATAGGACGAATTATGCAAAATGTTTGATAAGAGCTCCCTTTTTGGGCAGAGTTCTGAAAAGTCATTGTTAACAATGTAAAATTAAGTGAAATTGTTTTTGAAGAAAAACTAGAACCAGATGAATACATTCTTACCATTACTACGTAGAAACCCTTTTATCTTCAAAGTTGGAGAGTGATTTTGAATAAATACAATACCACAGGGGCAGCAATTTGCTGTGATCGGAATGTTTGTAACCGCTAGTTTGAAAGAGCGCCTGGTCTCCTCTATCGTCCAAGAGCTAGAGTTACTAATATTCATGCTCTCGGAAAAATCTTTATGCAATTGACCAGCATGCTCAGCTTTACCAACTATACACTCAGTTTGTTCAACCACTGTGCTACAAGAAAACCCATGAGCATGTGATTCCGAGCTCACCTCTTTGGCACAATCACCAAATCCTGTCATTGGGTTATCCACAATTTCAGTTTTCACAGAAGGAACCTCCTTGAAAAAGAACCCAATCGTGAACACTTGAAAAGGTCCATCTCAATTGAAGGACTTGTGTTTGGGAGACCTCACAACAATCCACTGACCAGGGGGACTTTAACATCAACTATCCCCCTTCTCTATCATTCCATTGAATTCACCTCCTGCCAATTGCAGAATCCTGTCTCTGGACTCCAAATCAGAGCCACCATGCAAGGCATTACAAAACTCAATATACAAAAAACTGCACTACATAAGAAAAGGAAGACTAGGAAGAAATAAACAGAACTAATTACCATGAAACTAAATAGCAGACAGAACCTCACACAGGCCTGAGGTTCCACAACACCCCACCTTCAGCAGTCAACCATTTGTTCTAGGCGTGCAAAGACTCTAACTCAGCTGCATCAACTAGCACAAACAATTCTGCCATGGAAGCCTCTGCTTGAGCCATCCAGACAGCATCCCATTCCTTCTTTGGATGGCCACGTCCTCTCTTTACTAGAAATGGGGAAGGAAGAGGCTGGCCATCCAGAAGGGAGAAGAGGCTAGTAGTCAAAATAACATTAAGATTCAGGGGCTCCAACTGGAAAAGGAACAAAATATTGCATAACATAAAGGTAGCAGGGTCCTTAAACTTGCCATTGAGGTGCAGAGTGAACAAATCTTGGAGGGCCTCGTTTTGGTGAGAAGGGCTCTTCTGGTGGCGCTTCTTTTCTTCTCTATCACATACCCCTACCTGTAAGCTACGTTGCCAGGGTTCGTCCCCCAGCCCCCCGTACCCTGCCTGATATCTATCCGGTACAGATACGTCAGGGTACGGGTACAAATATGTCTGGGTTCTTCTTGGATACGTCACGGGTATGTCATCCGTCAGGGTACGGGTACAAATACGTCCGGGTCCTTCCCGGGTACGCCACTGGTACGTCCAAACGTACCCGTGACGTATCTGGGAAGAACCCGGACGTACCCAGGAAGAACCCAAGGAGAAATATGGTTTTGAAGACATTAAAAATATTTTATTTTAGTTTGTTTTGACATTAATTGTAAATATATTCATGAAAGCAGTTGGTTCGTTTGAATTTTGAAGTATAGGGGCCTCTTTTTTTCCTCAACTTATTTTCTGCCTTGTTTTCTCAAATATAATGAAATGAGAGAACCCTGAAGGCTGAATGTTTTTTATTTGCCATTTTCAGATAAATGGATATTTACCAAATTACAAGTGACCACACATTATATTATTAAACTATATACACGAATGTTGCAAACAATTTTTCTTGGAACAAATCCACATTCCAACCCATACAAAGGGCCAGCTAAAAGTAAATTTCCAGTGCGTTCATATGTTGAATATTATGGTTTAACATAATGATATTAATTTAAGTGCAGCAATGTGTTAAAACTTCAAAAAAATGATGTGGTTGTCCCACAACGCATACCCTAAAGCATATAGTACAGTTAGGACATTAGAATGAAATCAAAACATTGCCTCATGATAAGATTCTTATCACTGACTACACTAACACTTTTAAATGAGCAAAAAGAGAAGCAAGAGAATACTAGCAAACTAAAAACAAAATGTACAAAACACTTCCCTTGATAGTGGATTTGCTCTGATGAGTGTAGATGCTCCAAGACTTGTATAACGAAACTTCTACAACATGTCTTTACAGAACAACTTTGATGTTTGGTTTTTGTTGAATGGTAGTTTCATAAAACGACATTAATCTTTGATTGCTTCTTGAATATGAATGATATCATAATCTATTTTACCCAAGGGTTTTTTGAATAATGGGGATGGTTTTCTGAATTTTAATTCCGTATCCAAACCCGTTTACCCGTGCCCGTTTCCTAGGGAATTTAGACGAGATAATATAGAACCCTATAAAATAGGCTAAATTCCAGTCCCGCCACCAAGAGATTGGAGGTGAATTACCCCAATTTGTTAATGGAGATGAATGAAAACTCATCAAGGAATTAGTAGGGCGTCTTTAAAAATGAATGGTGGAGATTGAATCAGAATCATTTTATTCGATAAGCCGAAAATGGGTGAAGACTTAAGATTTTTCCCCGACAGCCAACTCCTGGTTCGCTGACAAAACAAATCTGTAATATGGTGAATTCCTTTCTTAAAAAGCCTGGAAATGTGTGAAGATTCCAGGAGCAATTTAGCAAGAGAAGCACCTTTTTTTTTTAATTCAGCAGGGGAGAGCAACATTTTATTTGATGATGGGAGGTTAATGAAGACTTTTAAAAACCATTCAAAATAAGCCATTTGTGGACCCATATGAGATGGGGTTTGAAGTGGTTCCAATAGTGTGCCAAATACTTTTGGCAAAGAATGAAGTGGATTATTTTATTACTATATGACATAATTGCGTGAGTAATTTAGGGATTAGGTGAAGATACAATTTATTATACTATTTGATCAAGATTAACAAACTAATCCTTGGAGATTGCATGCGTTTTTGCGGGATTAGAATGGGATGAAATGCTTCAATAGATTAATGGGTGTCTACAATGCTTCAGACTAAAATCCATTTAGATACACAAGATGCATGACCTTGAAGTCAGATATTCGTGGAAGATGTAGGAGCATCATCCCAAGCATTCGTAAATATGATCAATTTGTGGTTTGATAGGTTTAGGGGGTTGTGATGTAGTCTACATAAAAGAAGATTGTCATATCTATTTGATTTTGTAATAATCAAATACCTGTTGAAGGCTTTGTAAGAGCAATAGTACATAATTAATGCTAAATTAGGTGCGTCTGGAGAGCATGTGTTCCATGAAGTTCTAGCCAAAAAGGGAAAATTTCAAATATTTGAATTTGTATTGTGAAAAGCCAAATATTGGACCACCATTTTACAAGGGTGGGCAGGATTCGCATCATATCCTACAAGGTGATTCCTCCTTTGTGTTGAATAGAATTTTCCTTTTAACGTGCATTTATCAATCCTTAAATTTGCATGAAATCAATGTGAAGAGTTGGATTTTTTAGATAGGCTTGTGAATGCCAAGTCTAAAAATTGGTTTCACTCAACGTAACTCTCATCCTCCCTCAAACTCATTGCCAAACCCACAAGATTAGGAGATGTGCAACTGGTGGCTTGTACTATCCCTCCAACTAATACCATGATCCTTTATAGCCAAGAACAAAGATCACAATCATACACTTAATGCCAACGCAGTGAAGTAACCAAGAGACATGTCTGGTAGACGATTAGAGGAACCCTTAACTTAGTAGATTTTGTGCAATTATAATCACCTAAAATTAGTAGGCTCTTGTAAAATATTTAATTTGGTGTTTTGGTAGTTGGAAAGCTAGTTCATATATAGATTGTAATAGAATACAATAAGGCTTGTGGAGTTTCAATATTCAGCTACTTGTGCAATCAAAATTACAAATGTCCATAGTTACCTAAGACTCTGGGACGGCGGGATGTCGAGATAGGATTTCTGGGACGGTAATTAATTTTGAAAATTTCGGGGATGAGCGGGGGGATGGCAAAAGGACGGCTAATAAAAAATATATATAATTTATTAATTTTACAAATATAACATGAATAATTCAATAAACTAAGACTTTAAGTTGAAAGTTTGAAGATTGAAACCATTAATGATTAATCCAATTATTCATCACATAAGCCAAGGCCCAAAATGCTATATATATTATATTCAATGTTCAAAACTTCATATTGAGTCATTGAAATTAACATAAAAATTAGAACTGAGATACATCGATACTTCATATTAGATAGAGATACAATGATACATCAACAATATCAATATTACAATGAAAAACAAGTCTTCACTAAGCACGAGAAGAGTATGTATGTTATTATGTCATAACTCATAAGTACATAACCAAAATGGCAAGTCAATAATCAGAGCCCTCTGGGGGAACACTCACAAACTGCTCCTCGTCATTAGAAGTATTTATATAAGCATCATCTACATCTGCTAAGGGAATCTCAACCAATCCTCATTGCTCCTAACCTTCATCAACCTACCTTGAATCCTCAGGATCTACATCCCACCGTAATGTCGGGCTCTACGTGTACGTAGGTGTCTTGCCATCCATGAGACACAAGGCATTATGTATAGCAATAAGTTTCTCCGCTCCCTTCGAGGTAAGTCTATTCCTCTTAAGAGAGTGGATCCATCCATATGTCAACCAATTCCTCTCAGAAGAAGAGGAACTAGAAACTTGAGAAAGAAGGTGAATGAAAAGTGTACATAGCAATCCTAGAGGTCCATACAATCGCCACCAACTGCACGATCTTGTGTTAATGTGTCCCTATGTATCTTTGCCAAAGTTTGTAGCCTTCGAGATAAGCAAACTTGAGCCAATCAATTATGACTCGCGAACCATCCTCTACATCATGCATTTCTTCCAGGGCTTTCAAGAAACCCTTCTTCACCTCCTCATCATCTACAGGGACAACCTTGTCAAGCCTCTCATGATACCACTTTGGATTTAGTGCATATGCAGCCATGTGTAAAGGGGTGTTCAACTTCTCCCACCTCCACTCAATGATGAGTTGAACATGGTGATGGTAGAACTACAGGGTGGGGTCGCTTGCTCGAATAGCAGCCTTCATCGGGCTAAGCATACTATCAATACAATCATATATCTCTCTGAGGTTGGGGATATAATATCACATTGAAAACCAGAGATACAATAGATGTGTTGTATCTCGCATCTATCCAAAATGTCTCTCTCACCATCACTACTTTCACCTTCCCTTGCTCTGTCTTGGACCCATCCCATCTAGACCCTCTAATGTCGTGACCATACATTGTAGGGACTTGCAACTCAGCCATCCTATCCAATAAAATAAAGTAAAATGCAAAATGTGTGTCCACTGGCTTGATGAATTCCTTCGTCGAAAAGTTGTGAAAGAGTGCCAATGATGTATGGTGGTTGCAAATGAACATTTTCACATCTCTAGCATCTACCACTACACTTTTGACTTAATCAAGTTTCCAATGTTTTTCAATGCATTGTTCTTTCAAGTATGCAACATGGGGTCCAAAATATATGCTAGTGGTGAGCCCAACAAGCTTACCTATTTCCCTACACAGGTAAGTTGCATTTGTAATAACCTATACAACATTGGCGATGCTAACCTCCTCAAATGGCATCTCACAAAATGGTGACTTGGAACTTTGCATCCTTCTTCTTTCCTAAAAAGTCAACAGTCAAGGACTCTCTCTACATGAAACAATGATATTTATGAATGGGTGGTGTCTAATATTCGTCCACCCACCCATGATGATATTGCAACTATGAGAAACCCATGTGCATTTCATTTTCTCCATCAGTAAGTTAACGTTGGAATAGTTTTTATCCAAGATTGTGATCCTAAACTTCACTTACACCTGCTTTGGCTACCTTAGCCATAGCCTCCTTGTAATAAGGAGAGCGAGCAGCATAAACTGGGATGCTAGTGGCATAAAAAAAATTCCAATGGCATCATCGGCATCTTCCCTAGTCTTTCTATCATACATGTTCACAACTGGATTGAAGGCCACTACCTTCCTCTTAGCCCTACTAGCAAAAGCATCCACTTTGGTCACCTCCGAAGTAGTTGGAGTATTTGAAAACCCACTCCTAGAAGTTCTCTGAGAGTTAGAACTAGAAGGGGTGCAACCAAGACCATCAACTGCTGAAACTTTTTTTGTCATACTCCGTCATCCAACCTCACCATTTTGGCCCTCTTTTCAAATGACAGCTCTCCACATAGGCCAACGCATTTCCCCGAGATATGCAATAACTGCGCATTCAACCTAGTAATGTTGCTCAACCAAGTCAATGAGCATATATTGCACTTCCATGTTTTAGTCCCCCCTAAAATGTTTAATCTAGGACTTTCAACAATTTGAGAAAATTGTTTCAAAGGATTTTTTGTCAAACGGTCCTCTAGCATATTTCTTCAACATCGTGGAGGGGTAACTAAACTAGTCAACACTTCCATGTGAACTATCAGTTGTTCTTTCTCCTTGCACACCCCCACCCATCTCATTACACATTTCAATCTCACATTCAGCTTCCTGCTCTTTGTTTAAACTCATTTTGGAGCTGCAATAATTTTAAAAAAAAAAAAAAAAACAACATCCTTGTTTAATTTTTTTTTAAATTTTAACCATACTTGCATTTAGAAATTAAAAAACAACAATGCACAAATAACAAATGCCCTTGTTTAACCCACTTTGCATTTGGAAAAAAAAGAAGCAATATATGCACTTTAAAATTTTAAAAAACAACAATACCCTCCCTTGTTTAACTCATTTTGTTGCTTGAATTTGAAAATAGAAAAAAAAAAATGTATGCACTTCGAAATTTATAAAAACCAGCAATGCCCTCCTTGTTTAACCCATTTTGTTGCTTGCATTTGGAAATAGAAAAAAAAAGCAATGCATGCACTTAAAAATTTAAAAAATAAAGCAGAAATACCCTCCCTTGTTTAACGCACTTTGACCTTTGAAGTTTGCATTTGGAAATTTAAAAAAAAAAACAAGCAAAGGATCATTGTACATACCTCTTGCTCTTGCTCCTTGCTCTTTGCATGATTTAAATGAGTGTGGGTTATACTTTTTATAAGTTTTTCGAAGCCTTTTAGGGTTACGGGTGAATAATAAGTTTTTAGTTAAAGATAAGAATAAGTTTTAAACTTTTGAAAAGAGTTTTTTTTTTGGCATGTGAAACATTGTTGGGTTGTAGGATTCGCCAAGACATCCCTTGACCATCCTAGGGATGTCATAGCATCCCCTACGGTGTCCCCAAACTTTGGAAGAACCTAGGACGTCTCAGGTGCGTCCCTTGAACTTATGGGACATCCCCTTGATTTTTCGTACAGCACGGGACACATGGGGGATGTCTCGTCCCCGTCCACAAGTCCCCTAGATGTCAAAGATATCCGGGACGGCTTGGGGAAGGGGGGTGCGCATCCCCGCATAACCATCACATATACAATATAGTTAGAAACAATTTTGTAGAAATGAAATTACTCTTGCACAAGCTGACATGGGAATGATAAAATGATCTTCTCTATATTGAGTGAAGAGAGCCACTCAGTCCATGGGCACTGACCTGATTTGTCCCTAATAAATTTGATCTTGATGCTAGCGCCATTTGCAAAACAGGTGAAATGGAAACCAAAATCATACAAAGTTATTCAAATGAGCAGGAATTTCCATCAAATTTAAATCTTGAATGTTAGATTGATTACAGCCCATTCATCAAATGCTGTGATCTTATGGACTGAAATAGGTGGTCTGTCAAATGGCTTCACAAAGCAAGTCCAATCTCCAAGTCCATGCCATCGTGGCACATAGGGTTCATTCAGATGTCCATGCTATCATGGTAGACCACATGATGATGATGAATGGGGGGATGTAAGACGGATGTATCCAGTAGGCTGGATATTTACTGTCAAGAATTAGTAGTCAATTATAGGACCTGCCTCCCTTCCTTCCAAAAAATAAGAGGAAGAGCAGCAGCCCTTAGTACAGATACTGACTAGATTGATCTACCATACCATGCATAGTGTATGAAAAAGTTAGCTTGCAGATAAGTTTAGCCCTGGGATGACCCCAGAGCATCAGAGCATCCATGTTCTTTTTGCTCTCTAATACTAAAATTGATGCTTGGAAAGAAAAAGCCCAGTTTAGATAAATATCCCTTGAGGTGATCAGGCTATATGAGATCAGGAACTAATATAAAAATAGGAATTTAGTTTTTGTGGGCATATCCTTAGTGCATTGACTATAATCAATATCTCCTCTCTCATTTTACAAGAGCTCAAGAATGAAAACATTCCATGTCCAATCTGTCCACAAGTTATCATGGGCATCAAAATGCAATTCACAATGTAAGGAATCTGGGGATAAATTCTTGCATCCTAGCCATTACAATTTTGTTACAGTTAGCTTGCTTTTTCCTCATATTTCTAATTGCAGCACTTTCTACTTCTGATTTCATGATCTCTTTTTTTCCAACTTCTACATCCCTAAAATGTATGTCATGACTTCAGCTTCAAGGCCAAACAATATTTTAATATATTATTTGCAGAACATGGTTTCCATTAGGTGAACCATGGTCCCGTTGGGAAACTTAAATAAATCTTCCAAACAGGGAGAGGCAGACAATAAATTATTAATTCTATTTTTTGAATTAAAACCTACCGACAATTCCTACAGTGACAATCTCCATCATTGAAATGATTAAACATTTGGTATCCCTAACAATAATGTTCTCCAAGTAATACTGAGCTTTTGATAGCGTAGCAGTGTCACAGTCATCACATACCCTAAAGGTTCATGACAATTTGAATCAGTGTTCCAGGAAGTGTGCTGATGAGCCCAAATCCCAAAGGTAATGGCTAGCTTTTTGCTATGGTAGAAAAGTCTCTATTCCCCAATCTCTTCCTCAACGGCATGTAATCCAACTAGTGTCAGGAACATAACTTTCTTCCTTCATCTGGCTAGCCAATCTCTATACGATTGCAATTAGCATATATTTTCTCTGACAGTGGATGTGATGTATCTTCTGCAACAAATGTGTAGACCCAGTTTTTTACTTGAATCCAGCTGCACCCTGGCTGTGTTTTCAGTCCCCTGTCCTTCATCATTTTCCTTGCCTTTGCTGCATCTTTCCACCTACTGGTTGCAGCATATATATTTGACAAAAGTGCATAAGTTGAAGAATTCTCAGGTTCCCACTGAATAAGGTGTTCTGCTGCATGTTCTGCCAGATCTACATTGCCATGAATTCTGCAGACACCGAGCAATGCTTGCCACACTACAGCATCAGGTTCGACAGGCATGTTGGTGACAATGTCTTCAACTTCACACATTCGCCCAGCACGACCCAGAAGGTCAATCACACAGGCATAGTGATTAGTTGTTACCAAGATATTATGTTCTCTTCTCATTGTGTCGAAATAATGACATCCTTCATCCACTAAGCCAGCATGGCTGCATGCAGACAGAATACCAAGGAAAGTGATTTGGTTTGGCTTAATGCTGGTCTCTAACATCATTTCGAAGAGTTGAAGAGCCTCCTTGCCATTTCCATTGCGGGCATATCCAGCAATCATGGCGTTCCATGAGATCAAATTCTTACATTCTATTTTGTCAAATACTTGAGCTGCGTCATCTATACTTCCACATTTGGCATACATAGTAATAAACGAGCTTGCCACACTTAAAGACAACTCATATCCGGTCGCAATGACATGGGCATGTAGTTGCTTTCCGAGTTCTAGAAGTGCTTGGCTGGCACAGGCACTTAAGATACTTGCGAAGATGAATGGATCCGGTTTAACATTTGTCCATCGTAATTTCTGAAGTAGCTTCAGAGCTTCCTCACAGTAACCATTCTGAACATATCCAACAATCATAGCAGTCCATGAAACGACATCCCTTTCAGGTATTCTGTCAAAGATTTGACGACCTTCTCTTATTGCTCCACATTTGGCATACATATCAACAATGGCATTCGTAACAACCGAATTTTTATGGCATCCAGTCCTAATAATTTGGGCATGAACCATTGTACCCTGCAGTAATGCTGCCAAGCTCCCACATGCAATCAGGAGAGTTATTAAAACAATGGGATTTTGCTTCACATTCGCCTTCCGCATTTTATAAAACAGGTCCATGGCCTTCTCACCAAACTGATTTTGGGCGTATCCTCCCATAATGGTAGTCCACGAGACTACGTCTCGTTCAGGCATTTTATCAAACACTTGGTGTGCATCACCTAGACGTTTGCATTTAGCATATACGTTAATTAGTGCGTTCCCAACAGAGAGAATAGACTTGAATCCAGTCCGAATAATGTATCCGTGCAGCTGTTTTCCTGGGTTAGAGACAGAAAGACTGGCACACGCACTGAGAGTGCTGGCAAATGTGAATTGATTCGGCTTGATGCCAGATGGCAACATCCGGGAAAATAATGTCAGGGCGTCCTCATTCAGACCATGCTGATCATATCCCGATATCAGGGCAGTCCAAGACACCACATCTCGTTTAGGCATTTTGTCAAATAGTTGACGTGCATTCTGTAAGTCTCCAATTTTGGCATATCCTGTTACTAAGCTATTCCAGGATGATACGTCTCGTTGAGGCATTTTATCAAAGACATGGCATGCATCCACAATACTCCCACACTTGATATACTTGTCGATAAGGTGGTTTCCCAGAAAGAGATCGTGTTCCATACAGCCATTGATAATGTAATGGGCGTGGTTTTGCCTGACATCCGCAAGGGATTTGGATTTGATAGAATCCTGCGACAGACGAATACAAGTTTTATACGTCAAGTGATTGAGTTTTTCCGGCATTCCTGCAATCCATCATTAAAACAGTGCACGTTTACATTCACTGTAAGCTGCTCATGCTTCAAATTTTGAGAACTCGAAACTTAGAACGTGTTTGTATGGGTTGCATCGTGCCTGCTACAGTAGCTTTGAAGAATTCTAGAAAGGAGTTAAATGCTCCAATACGCAATCACTAAATTAAATCAAACCTGAATCACAATTACATGCGTGTTTTTCATCTCTCGTTTACCAGATATACAAAGCGGTTGGTTTCATGCACTGGGCAAACTTTCCTAGTTTTCCTGAACTCGAAGAGTTCCTTGCTCGGGGTGGACACAGGGGTGAAACATAACCTATGCTACTCCCCTTGTCTGTTGGCTACAACTAGCGATACCGACCCCACCATGTGGGTGGGAATCTCCAGGGAATGCTCCTGATGAAAACCGTTTGTCCTTCCACCCAGCCTTAAGGAGGCCTCACGGTGATCTTTCCTGTTCTGAAGAACGGGGGCCGAGTGAAAGAGAAACTCTTCCAGCAGCGTGCTTGACGAGAAGGCATTGCCCTACACAATCGTGTGTCTGCTCATTAAATTTAATACCATTACCTAGTTGTTTTAATTAAAGTGAACACATGTCACTTTTAAAATTAAAAATTAAATAAAAATTACTCAACAAAATAAGTCATGTTAAGTTACGTGAAAAAATTAATTAATTAAATGGTGACACATAGTTCATTAAAATGTAACTTTATTCCTAGATAATATGTCAACTTAAATTTCTTTGTATTGAAAAGTACTTAATTTAAATCCCTTAAAAATATGTTTTCCACATAATTTAAATATTCAAAAGAAAATAGGTATATTAAAAAAATCACGGTCTATTAAATGGTTCTTTATTTTTTTAAAAAAGTAGATTTAGGTGGCTCTAACAACCTCTTAAGTTAGGGTTCACGATAACTATCTCCTTTCTCATAATTTTCCACCTTAAATTTACCACTGTCGGAAAATCATAAATGTTAAAACTAGCAATTACAAATGAAAAGTGCAATGGAGATGCCAAAGGGGACGTGTTGAAGAAGTTAAACTTGAGGGAGGGAAACATTGTAGGAAGGGGGGGCGATGAAGAAGGGGTTTGAGGGAGTAGAAGTCTAGAGATGGTAAAAGTGTTCGAGGGAACCAATGTAAAACTATTATTCCTTATGACCAAGGATATGAGAACCACGTGCCTTTTGTGTCAATCATTTAGAGGAGAAAGGGGGTGCAGTGCACGGGTCATTGAGGCAACATACTTTGGAGATAGCTCAGAAAGAAAGGAGTGGTCGATCAATACTATCAATATCAATAGTTATTGTTTACAATGTCAGCGCTTGTGATTTGTGGGTAGCTAGAGCACATATATATTTAAGGGGGATTCACTTTTGCATGTATTAGGACACTTCAGAGATAAGTACATGTGGAGTGGGCTCGACATCTCATGTCGAGTCAATGTAGTAGTTGAATTTCATAATCACAATATATGGCTGACAAGGTGGGTTTGCACCAACTTTATAGACCACTATCTTAGGCCATTCTCCACACTTGCCTAGGCAACAACAAATATCATATGCCTAGGCAACAACAAAAAATCCTTGTGGATTTGTACTTGACATTACCTCCTCAACATTTCAAATTCTTAACACTCATTAAATTTGAAGCATTGTCATGTGTATATATATCAGGGAAGTTTTTAGGCCCTTCACTCTTTTGTTGACTTTGTCATTGCTAGCAATATTATCGTTAAGATTTGAACACATGACATGGCACTGCTCTTATAGTGATTACCTCACTAGTTTGGTCAAAAAATAGAGGATAATGATAATTAGTCTTTGAATGGCATCCATTAATGTATTCTTTGTAGAGGCGAGTTGGTTGGTCGCATTTTAGAGTCTCATTTGGCACCACCTCTAGATAGAGAAAATGCATATGTTAGAATCCCAAACTCTACATATGTTGCATGTGGAAACTCCCCAGTTAGGGTTCCTTATGTCGTTGATTTCATGCACATTTAAATTAATGTTATATGTCGACTATCAATGACCACTAGTAGAAAACCTTGAGCATTTATTTCCCTAACTGGACCATCCATTCCCCTTATGTGTGCCAAACACAACCATTAAGAATCCACAGAAATACATATTACCCTAATTATTGTTTGAGGCATTAACAAAAGAGAAAAAATGAATGGTGTGTTTCTTAGTCCTCCTTCGATACTCTAGCTCATCCAAGGTTTTAAGTAGGTAATGCTTCAATTTGAAGATTATCATTTGATTGATCAATTTGAATATTATAATTTGGTTCATCAGTTTGAAGATTATAGTCGGGCTTATTTATCATGGCAATTTGTATTAGTTTGAGATTCATTAGTTTGGTCATGGTGACGTGGGTTATGAATTAGGGAGGGGGAGATGTTATGTCAGCATGCCCATCACCAAATCGAAATGAAAATGAAAACTCTGGAGTGTTTATCTCATGTTTAAGGAGTAGCGATATAAAAAATTGACAGTGAGAGGCTCATCTATTATCGTCAATCGTCATCAGCAAACTATGATTCCTTGCTCAAGTTTTCTATTCAAAAATTGGGGTATTTGAAATCAAGTGTGCCCAAACCATATGCTTTGATTATCTTGGAGAGGAGAGAGGATGTAGTGATGTCAATGTAGTGTTGCATACAACACGGGTGGGATTTTGGATAGTTTTCTGTAGATTAGTATAATACTTTTGGTAGAACATGTTCAAAATGCTAACTTTTTTGGTCAATCCAAAAGCTTCTCTCATAACATCATCTTGTGAAGCTAAATTATGAATGTCTAAATATATGCTAACCAGTCCCTTATATTCTAATTTTCTTGCTTCTTTTTTACAACAAATTATTCTTTATTAAGTTTTTTATGATTTGTACGATCATTAGAGAATAGTTGACTTATCTTTCGTCAATAGATAATGATCTCATCTCTAAAGAAGATTGGCATATTAGACTTGGATAATGGGCATTAGCTTGCTCCCCTACAAAATATTTATGACAGATTGGTTTTCATTTCCTTCCTGAAAAAAGTCTTCTAATCTTAATGTTTCCAACCTCTCTTATGGGATGTTTATGGCTTGATTGTGTTTTAGAAACCTTACTTTGTCTCTGCAAAAGTAATGGTGGTACTCCAAGTTTCATTATCTTTTAGTACGACTGTTGGAACTTCTCAAGTTTGGAGACTATTATGCATCATCATTTTATTCACGGGTGGAACCTAGAAATTGTTAACCTACTCCTTGTGATCTTGAATCTTAGCACTCTCTTTATTGGAACAATCTACATCAAATTCAATTGTGGTGAAACTCCCTCCGCATTTTGTAGACATATTTTCCAACATGCTTACAACTTAAACATCTAGCCAAATTCCCTTATCCAACCATGCCCTATTTCAAAGCTCCATTTATAGCATATGTTGGTAGCATGTTTCCAAAGATAGATTGATGGGAACAGACACATGTTGGTTGCATTTGGCGACTTTAGGTCGAAGAAATAGAGGGTTGTTCGGTTGCAGTAGCGCGATGACTCCCATAAAATGGGATTTACTATTTTTATTTGTTTATGGTGTAAAGGTTCTTAATTGGACATCATTTTATTTGTTAGATAAGACAAATACATGAATGGAAAGTAGGAAATTAAAAACATGCATGCCCCACACCTATTCCACCGCTAAGATTGGTCTAGAATACATGTTATTTTTACTCCACTTTAATGACTATGTGTTACTTGTATTATTCATGTGAGTGCAGTTTACATTTAAAGGGGGCAACATAAAAAAGGGGTAAAATCCAAATTATGTTCCAAACTTAAAACCCAATTGTAATGCTTGTTTCTTATAGCACTTTTTATCCCATTTTTTAGTATTAAGTTCAAGTAATTGTAGGAAAAAATGTAATGCATGAACAACTCAATAATTGAGGCCCCTAGTGGTTTCTCATATGAGTGATAAGTAGAGTTTATTTGCTAATTGAAACTTTTACTCCATGTGATTTCTTACATTGTTGAGTGCAAATTTTTCTTTTAACCTTTCCAATACAAGGAAAAAATAATTTTTCCATTGAAAGTGAACATTATATAACCATTGGATAATTTTCCAAGCTTTCTAGTAATCCAAAGCACAATGAAGGTATTTTCTCAGTTTTTTATGGATAGCGTACTACTGTAAGACATGTTTGCTAAAGTAGGTGATTAGGCTAAAATGTGGATACATGAGCCTAATTTGAATGCAAGATTACAGTAAATGACTAATAAATTAAGTACAACAATACACTCAAATAAGCTAAGCAACAAATAATGAAACCCTAATGTGCAAGGAGATGGTAAGAAGTCTTAGTTGATTCACAGTAAAATCTAGATTGGATCGAAGCTCTGATTGGGTGAATAGAAATAAAGAAGTGCTATATAGAATCCCTAGAAAATGTAGATCTGGAGAGATAGGTTCGACTGGGGCGCCTAGAGAGGGACATGGGTTCCCTAGACCTATTTTTGGGCGCCTAGGTCTTGGAAATGCTCAGGAAATCTCCTCTGAGGTGTCTTAAGTTGTTTGGATTTAGTCTCCTTTGATCACTCTGAGGTCACACCAAGATCGTTGAGGTCGCTAGAAACCTACAATGAAGAATGAACCTGCAAAACCCTCACATAGACATCAAATCCTAAAAAAATGCAAAATGAGGGGTCAGACCGTCCTCAATTGTCATGATGGTGAACTTACAACTGAGCGTTGCACTACATCTCAGACCCAGTGTAGTTTTATGTGTGTGTGTGTGGAATTGTGCCCTAGGTTGCTCTTGTGTGTGTCACACTTGGATAGTGAGAAAGTAGCTAGATGTAGAATGTATTAAATGTGTGCATGGAATAGAATGAACTTCCCTCCTATGAAGTGTGATGCAGAAAACCAACCCTTGTGTCCCTTGTGACAGTGCTATATGGATGCAATGGAGCTCTTAGATGCCTTGATGGATGCAACCTTAGGTGATGATAGCTAATGCTTAGTTCTTGGTCCCTTATTATGATATATTTATATGATTCCCTTGCTTGAATTTTGTAATTAACCCCAAAAAGGTCAACTACCAAAAATATAAGATGCTCAAACGGCTAAAAAGGACCCACAAAGTGTGAGTAAAGTACAAAGAGGACAGGGGTGCCTGACGTTGGGGTCCTGGCTGGCCACTAGTGTCCAGGATGACATAATTTGGAGTGTATAAAGGTAGGTAGAGAAAATAAAGGTGTAAGACTGAAAGAAACAACAGAAAGCAAAGAAAGGTGGCCAAAGACATGGGTTAATTAATAATTTTCTTACTTAGGAATCATATGAATAGTAATATGTAATCATGACTAGATAATTACCCAAAATGTGTGATTTTGTGTCTACATTTTGCCCCCACTTTATGTTGGTGAGCGAAAAGCTCAGTAACATAAAGTAGATAGAGATGCGTACCTGATAACCATGTAGATTGATGATGAAATCGTGTCGAGAGACAAGACAAAGCATGGAGTGATAGAAAAATGTGAAGCACGGATGCTAAGGAGGATAAAGTGCAAAAAGTTATCTAAAAATGAACCTAGCGTGGAAATGCATGTGCAGATGTGGCGATGTACCTATTGTTGATGTCAATGTCATTGTTGGTGTGTGTAATGTTGTCATTGTTGATGTTGACTACCATTTCCTATGTGGACATATTTGCAAAAGAGAAGACAAAGAAGTAGTCAAATACGCATGTATATGATCAAAATATGTAAAAAAAAGTGTGTAAGGAAAGTACGTAAAAATGTTGAAAGTGTGAAAAAAGAACATGTGCACGTGATATGTGATGAGGAAAGGGTGTAGAAAAGTATCTTGTAGATGATGTCGACACGCAAGTTTTTTGGGCAATCTCATGCCAATGAAATGGAAGAACTATAAGGAGAATAGTCTGGTGTCATCCTCCAACCTTTAACTGCTTCCCGCAATGTAGAACAACATTGCATATGGTGTGTATAAACACATTTGCTAAGGACTACATGCCATGTAAAAGCCACTATGTGGAGTTCTATAGATTGTAAAGAACTACCAATCGTTGTGCAATTGCCCCCATGTTTCAAGCATCTAGGAAAGGTTATTGTGTTAAGGACCCAAGTCTGATTTTAGGCCCTGTGGTGTACCAGTACCATGCTGTGTATAATATTGTATGGGGTGACTGATTCACCCAAATGGTGCCCCCTTCATTTGGGGTGCATGCGACGTCACTAAAGGAGCATGCAGCCTGTAGACATATAAAATGTCGACATGATCATTTAGCAAATAATCACAATCATTTTACAATATTAATCCCTTTCCTATCACTAATCATATAATAATTAATTATTATATTCCAACTATTTCTATTATCCATTTCAAAATCCCATCCTACCCTTAGTCAAATTAATACTTCATTAATATATCAAAATCCCACTAACTAATCTCCATTAACTATTTCTAGGAATTTAAAATTACCACCCACCCACCACCTACTCTATGCCTACTCTACAACTAGGCTCTCCATCTAATTCCCCCCCAAATATAATTAATGGAACCTAATCCCAAGCTAAATGATCCTCTAAATCTAGAGGCTTCTATTTCTAGAAGCCTCTACTATTTTCCCTCTTTTATTCTCTAATATTCAAATATTTGGCTCCCCAATGAAGAGTTCTTCCAATCTCTAGAATTTTCTAATTCTAGAGAATTCTTCATTCTCATGCCTTTTCAACCATTGATCCATATCCTACATGGATCAATATCAATCGTAACCCTTGATTTATCCTTCCTCTAACTATAAATAGAGGTTCCACACTCCATTTCCACCACCTTAGAACAATTTCAAGTATATGTTGTCAAAATCTCTAAGCAAACTATCAATCACTAATTATTCTATCAAGAAAAAAAATCATCATTTTGATAAGGGAAAGTACTGCCAAATTGAATCCACAAATCTGAAGCAAAAACAATCATCCACTTGAGCACATCCAAGTTATCAAAGAAGGAAGATTTCCACTTGTAGGTAAGTACATGTATATGATTTTCTCCCTCTTTATATCATTGCTCAATCTGAGGTAGGTGGATAGTTGTATTGGTTTAGGATTTGAATGAGTTTATTTCCTATTTTATAAGTTGTACACTAACACCACGTTTTGCTTACATTTTGGTGCCCACCTCACAATACCCTCAGTGTGTTGTAACCACTCAAAGGAGTCGTGTGGTGTTCCAAGGAGTTACTTCATCCTCCTCTAATCCCACACCACAAAATTAATACAACATCATTGAACAACTTGAGAAGACTCCTACAAAAATATCTATTATGGATCTTCTTAAAACATCCTCCATCCATAAAGATATCCTTTATCACGCCCTTCAAGAAACACGTTCTCCAAATGACATTGACCCCACACAATTTCAAGCCCTTGTCACCCATATTTATCCTTATCCAATGCTTCCACTCACATTCACCCAACATGACCTTCCAACACACGACCCCACACATAATCTTCCTCTCTATATTAAAGTACAAATTGAACATACTCGTGTTAACGCATGCTAGTAGATAATGGGTTTTCTCTAAATCTTTGTACCTTATCTCTTATCCAACGGTTAGGATACAATGAATTAGATCTGAAACAAGATATCATTACCATTAAATCTTATGACAACACTGAGCGTAAATCAGTTGGCACTATGCTCCCCACCCTAGTGCATGTTGTGGACATATGACTCCCATATAATTTATTGTTTGGCCAACCATGGATTCATGAAATCCATGTCGTACCATCTACACTACATCAATGTCTCAAATTTGAGCATGTTGGCATATAAGTCACCATCCATGGAGCTCCTCAGCCTTTCCAATATTGCCAAGCACTTGAAGCAGAAAGTTATCGGGAACCATATTGTCCCATTATCAAACCCATACAATCATCTCTACCATCATCATCCACCACTTCATATGTCCCACCAGACATTATTCCATCCGCATCACTTAACGCCTCATCATCGTTTGATCCTCTCTTACCCACTCCATCCATATCCACTCCCCTTTTACCCACTCCACCACTTAAGTCGAAATTGACAGGGTGCGGAGAATATCATACCTTCAGCATAAACAAGTTACCATTATCACCCAAACAACATGAAAGGCTCAGTATCTATCAAAACAAAAGGCAAAAATACTTATTAGGATCGTCCCCTTTTATCCATTTTGGATACCATTCTGATGAGTACCTTAAGCCCTCCGACACTACATGGCTCATTGATGACTCCATACCATCCTGGTGCTCTGACAACAAATGTTTGATTCCCAAAAAGATGATGGACCACATGGGTTATTCTGGACGAGGACTAGGTTGCAATAAATAAGACATCCCCAAACCTCTAAATGTTATCCCCAACCTCGATGGTTACGGCCTTGGGTACCAACCACCTAGTTGAAGTATCTGCGATGACCTTAGTGATACTTCCCACACAGCTGAGGAGGCCATCAATAATATTGACACAAGTTCAGTTTGTAGCTGATATGAATACCTCGCTACCACTAACCTTTTCCATGACACCATTGTGCTTGCCATCAATATCACTCTCACCTATCCATAATTCATTCAATGGGAACAAAAATCAGAGCACGCCCCTCTTGACTCATTTCAGAATGATGAATCAATTCTTGAGTTCATGGGAACTCGTGACGATATACCTGTTGGGGATTGTAAAAAAAGGTTTCCAAATATGTTTGAACGTTGACACCTACTTTGGTGAACATGAGTCTCCCCTTTCCCTTCAATCTCAATATAATATCCCTCATCCCAACTTCTCTTGTTACCTTGACGAGGAATATCTCCTTGTTAAATTCTTCCAATAATCCCTTATTCTTGAACAAGATCCGGTTATGGATCAACTTCTTCCAGGTCTTGAAATGTTGTAAGATGGATCAATGTCATTAATTGAGGAAACCATTGACATTAGCATCGACATGGAGGAAGAGCCCAAGATCCTCAAACTAAGGGCATCCTTTTATGTAGACGAATATGCCACCTTTACAACACTTCTAAAATAATTTTCAAATGTATTTGCATGGTCCTATGCGGATATTCGTTGTTTGAATCCTTCTCTAGTGGTCCACAATCTCATGCATAAACATGCCATTGACATTGACATGATACTGAACCAAATTATTGGGACATGTTTATCACTTTCGTTGAAAACCCTTTTGCATTCTCATTGTTTCCACGGTACCTAACATCCATACCCTAAGTTTTATAACTATAAACTTGATATTCAGTGCACTTTATCTGACTTAGATGATGATGAACCTAATTAATTTCAAAACACAATAGATAAAAACCGCTTACCAAATATCATTACACTTTGGCTTCCTTCGGTTCTACTACCTCAGGATCAATTTCCTCTAGTTTTATAATTTGAGGAACCTCCTTGTAATTTTGCTTCCTCTATTCATCATACCCACTCCATTGAAAGTGATGAATTTGAGACCACACGCCTCTTCAATGACCTGACATGCCCACACTCTTTTAACTCATTCTACTACACTCATCATTAATGAAAACTACATATTATCTCTTGTTGAATCACATCACTAAGATGTTCTTTGTTACCAACATAGCTTGGCAAGAGTGTAAGCCTTCAACCATGACACTCACATTATCTTTACCTCTAATTATTTCAACCTTCCTTCTTATGATACTAGTGATAGTGAGGATGAAGAAACTCTACTTTATGCCCCCTAGTTAATCCCCCTCTCTTAGACACCGCTTAGGTCCTACAACAACTACACCACTACACATGAATTTTCCTCCTCCTACCACAGACCTGGTTGCCCTTAGATATAGTCATGTTGAGCATAACCCAATCCTATTTAACACAATCAACTAGTTTGTACATTACATGATCGATCCTTTTTGTTCTAATTCATCCTCTCTCGACACCATTGATCCCTATGTTGATAGCAAAACTGATTGCATCGATCGGGATGCTCCATCTCCATCTCCTCATCAGGACACCATCATAGATGCTAAAGTCTTAGATGTAAGAAAAATTAGTTCTCCTCAACATCATGACAACAAGTGATATGTGGCCATCGAAAATTAATGTCGAATAAAATGGCCCACTACCTACCTTTGAAAATGATGAGGCTATCCTTGAACTCCACACACACTTAGATAATCTTCCTCTCCAACATCATAAATTTGGTCATCTCTATGACCAACCACCCTATTTGATGACTTTGTTGTCATAGACGATGCTATGAGAGATGAGGTTGCAAAGATACCTAAGACCCCCTATATTTTTGACAATGGTAATACCATGCTCTTCGAAAATAACATTAACATTCAAATTGACGATGATCCATCCCATGTAGTCATGTTGCCCGTGATTGCATTCATCACCTACATGATAAACATCATGAAATTCTTCATACAAATAAGGAGGTTTTTGCTTGGGGATACTCTGACATGTCTGGCATTGATCCTAATGTTGTAGTACACAACATTATTACTTATCCCAATGTTGTGCCTATTAGAAACAAAATTCACAAGTTTCCTCTTGAAATTAATATTCTATGTCATGAAAAATTCTTAAAGCTTCTCGATCCCAAATTTGTTCGTCATGTTGACTATTCTAAATGAATTTCCAACATCACCCAAGTTCGTAACAAAGTCACATTAGCCATTCGTATCTACATTCTTTCGTAGTCTTAATCTCACTTGTCCTAAGGATGTCTTCCCTCTATCTTTTATCAATGCTATAATCAACGCCACAACATGTTACTATTTGTTATCCCACATGGATGGAATTTGAGCTACAACCAAGTCTAAATAGTGATAGAAGATCAACATAAGACCACATTCACTATTGAATGGGGCACCTATTACTATATTAATATGCCCTTTGGCCTTCAAAAATGTCAGTGCAACCTATCAACGAGATAGGACACACATATTTCACAATATCATTGAAGTCTATGCGGATGGCCTTCTTGTCAAATCTTGGCACGCAAACGATCATGCCCATGACCTAGACGTTGTTCTTCAATGGCTACGTAAATAGAAGGTCCACCTTAACTCGAGAAAATGTATCTTTTGGGTTACTCAAGGCAAACTCATAGGATTCCTCATCTCCAAATGTGAGATAGACATGGATCATACAAAGATCAAATCTATTATTGACATGCCCCATCCTACATCTATACCCAATATATGCACTTTCCTATGAAAACTTGGGGTAATCCAACAGTTTGTCCCCAGATTCAGATCTTCTACCCATTCAATGGCAATCTCCTAAAAAAAATGTGCTCAAATGGAACAAGGACTATGAACAAGCCTTTAAGAATTTGAAAATGTATCTCCATACTACTCCCACATTATAATCTCCATCCCCCAATCGTCCACTCATTCTCTACACCTCATCTTCTATTGTCTTTGTTGGGGCAATGTTGGCTCATGAGGACAAAAAAGGTAAAGAACATGCAATCTACTCCATTAGTCGATCTCTTCTCGACCATGAAACTTGTTACGCATATGTTAAATGAGCTTTCCTAACCATATATTTTGTTTTCAATTCTTTCACCACACCAAATCTTGGGGCAACTCATGGTGCCCACCCTCCCTTAAAATAAAAAATCCAACTCCAAGAAATATTCAAAGAATAACACCTTCTCTTTGAGAGCATTCTCCAAATTAATTACTTCATCAACTTGTTATTTTACTCTATTTTCATCTTGTTTGGGTTTATATGGCCATTGCTTCCTACCTTGAATACTTTGGTAATTTATCTATTTTTCTTCAGGCCGGCTAACTCCATGGCATCACGTCCAAGATTAACACGTTTTATCACACTTTACTATCCTTATAACTTCTACTCATTATTTTTTTGCACTCTTCAGCATTGTTATTCACAGTTAGGCTATCATCCTTCTCACGACCTCCTAGCTAGGTGATTTATGTCTTATTTTACCGATTATTTTTTAGTATTACTTTTCAGTCTTGCTTAGTCAAGGTTCCAAACAACTATTACATCCACCATAGGCAAGTTGAGCGACACTGGAAGGTAAATACGATGTAGGTATATTTCATTTAGTGGAGTTCATTTATTTCTTTATAGCACTTTCATTATTGTTTTACTTTCAACATTTATTTTTCGATTTTCTGTGTTACATAGATTTTTTTGAAGACCATCTAGTGTTTCACTATTATGATATGGGTTGATATTCGGTTGGGGCATATGTATACACCTCATTTTCGACACTTGTTAACCGTTTATTTTATGTAGGGATTGGTGATGCATCTTCCTCCTGAGTGGGTACCTCAAGGGGCTTAGTTTCGGAATTGGGGTGTGATCAAACTAGGTCACACTGGCTAGACTACAATATTTAAGAGATGCCACTATTATGCCTTAGTTCCCTTACCATTGCCTCGTTTCTTCCCTTTTTCACACATTGCGTCCATCATGTCAACTTTTCTTATTATATTCACTTGTTTATGTTTATTGCGCGTTATTCTCTTTGCTTTCGATCACCCTTGACCTTCATCGTTTACCTCTATTTATCTTCTTGCTTCCATCTCACATGTTTTTCACCCTTCAACCTTAGGGTTTCTCCCAAGTCTGACGCCATTTCCCATGGGCGATGGTGTCGGATTTTAATTTTCTATGGCTAATGTTATTGCCCATAGGTTATGGCGTTGTGTATATACACCCCACCACTTTTTTGTCAAACCACCACCATACAATCCTTTTGATCATATATGAAGGCACTTATAGCTAGCATATTTTCACACTATTTGACACTTACTTGTTGGACTTGGAGCTTACCTTTTTACATTTGGGTCACCAAAATGAGTCAGGACTAGAGATCTTCTTGTTGATATTTTCCCTACTCCACGCATAGTGATTCTCACTTGATGTTGTTGTTTATGGGGAGCATTACACACAAACGGTCATATACACGCTACATGTAAGTATTTCTAACCCTTCTTAGTCTTTTACCTTACACATGTATGTTGTTTATCGGTCATTCATTGTTATAGATTAGAGTACATGTATGTTTTCTTTGATCTATTGCATTGTCTTATTATATTATGCCCTTTCGCTTTATGAATGATTTGATTACTCTTATTTTAAATCCAATTAGGATACATATCTTTATCTTAGGTATAGGCTTTGAAAATATATAACTATCATAGTATTAGGGTCACTATCCGATAGAACTATGACTAATGCTCCTTGAGCACTCTTGAATCTACATCGTGTTCCCAGACTTAGATTTGGTGCCTATATTTGGGAACCCAACAACAATAAAGCGATCAAACTTGAAAACTATTTGTGGCAGATTCTATGAGTTTGTACCTTGCTATTAGTGCCTTAAAAGCAAGTATTTGGTGTGCGTGGATGGATTAATTCCCAATATGGAACCTTTTCAATACATGTGAAGTTGAATTTTCTTGGCTTAATCTCAATGTGCATGGCTTCTCACATGCCATTATTCTCCTCTTCCTAGCACTTCAATTTACTTGTTTTTTTGTAGTTATAATATTTTCTCTACATACTTTGCTACCCCTATTGGTGTCTCCATTACGCCTCCGGGTATTGCTAGGGGAGAAGACCCAGTATGTGAACACGTCCCAATACTTGAACAGTATTTTGCATTTAAAATATCCAATACTTGATGGAATAAAAACCAAAATTTTGATTATTGAAGTTCAAAAATTTGTTTTTTTATAAACCATATGTGCATAGGGTCAACATCTCAGTATTACTTAGTACACAATAAATACTGATTGGTACTTTCATTTTCTACAATAAAAGACTCATTTGTTCAAAATATAAAAAAAACATATCAGTTGACAAACCCATCATATCTATTTAATGGGTTGAATATTTGTCTTCTCAATTCATCTCTTTCCATATTCCAAGTTGGGTTGTTCAATCACCAGATCTTTCATATCCAGACATTAATACATACCTGCAAAAAAAAAGGGAACCTTCTTCTCAAGATTCAAATTCATCCATTAAAAACACAAACAAAATTGTACACTTGAAGGTAAATAATAAATATGAATATCAAATCAAATAATTTCAGCCACAAGATCATCTCAAAATCAACTTCAACCTTTGATTAAAAAGACCCTACACCTTGATCCATGTCTTACATTTTGATTGGATACTCTCAAATCAATGTTGGTATTATATATTCACTTTCCTAGTCTTGTTTACTGCTTTTTTACTTCTGCAGGGTGCATGATTACAGTGGATTTTATAAGAAGAGGTTACTTCTATCAAGTTTTGAAAGGAAAGGTCCAGCAAAGCAAAAATTGCAGGTTAGTTTTCATACCTACTGCTTCAAGAGGACACTTAAATATGTAAAAAATAGTCAAATTTATTACTTAAGGCCCTTTTCCACTGGAATGTATTCATATATAACCTCAACTGCCTATTTTCTCTGATATAAGCTAACGTATACCTTGCACTTCTGTTGAAAGCATGTTGTGATCTACTTTTTGTTTGACCAAAGATCTGTTCAATTAAGTTAGAATTAGACATAACAGATTGCTGAGCAGAACTGCAAGTTTATGGACTGATTTCTATTTAATTTATCAAAAATTGGCCCATACAGCAGAGCACATTAAAAAAATATTAAGATTGGAATTGAGTGATTCTTGATCATAGCATCCTGCTAATTAATTCTGTGAACATCTATTAGATAATGGCTTTATGTTTTCTCCCTTAAAGTACCTTAAAAGCAAATAATATTAACTTCACAATAGAATTAGTAACTTCGGAATGTAAATGAGTTTTTTTTGAGATATTTTATTTGATCGATCATATGTAAGCAAATAATATTACAATATGATTCGAAATTAAAGGCTTAGGATAAAAAATTGTTTAATTATAACTAGCTATCAAATTGGTGATCCTACATGGCAAGGAATTGGCTCCATGGACCTGCGATCATATGGCTGAAGTCTGTTGTTATCTAAAAATAAGTCATCTACAGATATATGAAGAATGTGCTGGACATATCAATTGGTATCATCCTCAACCCATAGACATCTGCCAAATAATGAGAACTGAATTTTCTCACAAACAACATCCACTGCATCCTATAAAATTGAAAAACTGAAATTCAAACCATTATCAAAATCCACAAGGATTAATGGTAGTGAATATAAATCGTAGTACAGTGTAGGTAAAGAATGCAACAGCTCAAACATATGTCCAACACATTCTTTATATATCTCTCGCTAACTCTGTAAGATATAAAATCTGTACCATTTAATACAAAACAGAAATCTGTAACTCTATGTGAACACTACCCAATACTAAAGAGATAAGATAAAGAGTTTCCAAACTACAGGGATAAGATAAAGAAATGTTTATTTATAGCTAGCTGTAAAATTGATAAACCTACATGATAAGGAATTGGCCCGATGGACCCGTGAACTCAGGGTGTTGACATAATGGCACTACTCCCAGAAATTAAAGATATAGGAAAGAAAAATGTTTATTTATAGGGGAGAAGGGCCAGTATGCGAACACCCTAAGTTCGCAGGCCCATGGAGCCAATTCCTTGCCACGTAGGATCACCAATTGTAATATTATTTGCTTACATATGATCAATGAAATAAAATCTCTCAAAAAAAACACATTTACTGGTGGAGACCCGAAGTGGTTCACACAACGGGACAGGTGTTGAGCATTTAATTCAAAATAAAAGAGGGAAACAATATATGTCCTCCTCATCTTGACGCGCGTAATAGATAAGCCACAACGAAATACTCAACCACCATTTACCAGCGCTTGTTTTAGATGCGTTCCAAACTGGTTTACTCAACCACCATTTACCAGACTGTTCCATGGCACGTTTTGGAGTCGTTTCAGACTGTTTTGCTCAACCACCATTTATTTAGAAGAGTTTAGGGGAGAAGGGCCAGTATGCGAACACCCTAAGTTCGCAGGTTAAGTGAACCAAATCCTTGCCACGTAGGAGTGACAGTATGCCAGCTAGGTATAAATAAACATTAACAATATCAAAGACTTGTAATAAATTCTGAAAAAAATAACGAAGCTTACAAAACTCGAGAGTAGGTTATCAGATTTGTTTAATTGTTTAATAATTCAATAAATTTGGCAAAATCATGTTTTTATGGTTTTTTTTTTTCCTTTTGTCTTTTCTACAATTGTAAAATTTTCTGCTCTTGGGAATAAGTTCCCTATTCACTCCTTTCTGTATTGTTAAATATTTGTTGCTAACATCTCTTATTCACAACAACTTGAATATGACCCTAACATACGTAATTATTTTAGGCATTTTTATTATAGCAACTTCCTATGGTATGGATCATTCAATACTCCTTAACTAGGTTTGTTTTAATGATTAGAAGTTGAATTAAACATGGTTCCAAAGTAATGTGATTACTTTAGTGCATTATTAGATCACAGCCACTTTCTAGAGATACTAAGAAGGTTTATGTTGTAATCATACAATACTGCCATTGAGATAGAATTTGTGTCATTCTATAACAGTTAATCATGTAATATTGCAGGGAAATACCGAAGTCTAAATATTAATTTACCATGTTCTTCAACCTTTACATTTTATGCACTGCAAAGTAAATACAATGTTGAAACTTCTATAGATTCGCATGGCCTGCTGCTGCTTCTCTATGACGTCGCATTCTACCTCCCCATGTGTCCCTGGCCATAGTCCTCGACCTGTTAAGACTTTCAAGTTGTTCTGCCCATTCCTGTTTCAACATCTCCTTCTCATCTCTCATTTGCAAGAGCATCATACAGTCCAAATAATACAGTTATATAGCACATTTTGTATTTCAATCAAAAAGATAATACAGTTGAGCAACACCGCTTGCTACTTCCCCAACAAATTTTCTCCAAGAATTGTTCTTAAGAATAATCTCCTTAAGAACAATTCTTGGACCGCCGACTGCTTCACCAACTTCACCAAATCCTTGCCACGTAGGAGTGACAGTATGCCAGCTAGGTATAAATAAACATTTTTTAATCCTATATCTTTAATTTCGAATCATATATTAATATTATTTGCTCCCATCTGATCGATCAGGTAAAATATCTAAAAAAAACACATTTACTGGTGGAGATCCGAAGTGGTCCATACCAAGACCTACAGTAGTACAACAGATTTGCTGCCACCGTAACAGCATATGTAGTCAAGCTATTACAATTACGATTCTTACATGCATTCACTTCTGAAGATGATTTGATGTCACAAAACATTACATTAACAAGACCTGCGTCAATTGATCGATATGAATTACAATGTCGAAAGGGGCGACTGCATGTTTGAGTGAAACATTCTAATTAATATTGATCAATTACAAACAAGCTGATGAATGTAGTGTTATTTGATAACACCTCATCTTTAGAAGTGTTTATAGATGATCTTATTGATATATTAATACATATTTTACTAATTTTATATTGTTTCATACTGCAGCATTTAGAGAAGATGAAGAGAAAGAGGAGTTTACATCGAGCACAACGTATGCCCAAAAAATGAGGTGTACAATTTGAAATTGAACCATCTAACCATGAAACAGATGAACATGATGCTACAATAATAAGCGAAGAGGATGGTGCAACAACAAATCAAGGAGATACAAACACAACTGATGATCATCAGCGAGAACCTGCTGGATGTGAACTAAATAGGCATGAACTACATGAGACTGTGGTTGTTAGAGGCAACACTTCGACCAAGAAGGTTAGAATTTTGTCTAGTTGGTCAAAAGAAGATATGTTAAAGGCCATAGATGATATTGAGTTACTCGCATTATTCAATTAGAGCTGCTGCACTGAAATATCATGTCATCCGTGACATGATATTTCACTTGAACACTATTCTGCATTTAAAATATCCAATACTTGATGGAAAAAAAACCAAAATTTTGATTATTGAAATTTATATAGGGCCAGTATGCGAACACCCTAAGTTCGCAGGTCCAGGGAGCCAATTCCTTGCCACGTAGGAGCGCCAATTTGACAGCTATTTATAAATAAGCATTTTTTTATCCTAAGCTTGATAGATAAGACACAAATAAATGCTCAACCACCATTTACCATGGCTTGTTTTGGACGCGTTACACACTGTTTCCTCTGGACGCGTTACACATTGTTTCCTTTGGACGTGTTGCATTTCCTCATGCTGAGTTGTAATGTAAATGCTGGTTGTTTGTGAGTGGGCTTACAGCCTGTGTGAGGTTTGCGTGAAGGGGTCTTTCTCAGTGCCTTGCTCGAGATGTTGACCCTATTCACATATGGTTTATAAAAAACAAATTTTTGAACTTCAATAATCAAAATTTGGGTTTTTATTCCATCAGGAATTGGATATTTTAAATGAAAAATAG
This sequence comes from Taxus chinensis, assembly GCA_019776745.2. Taxonomy (NCBI): domain Eukaryota; kingdom Viridiplantae; phylum Streptophyta; class Pinopsida; order Cupressales; family Taxaceae; genus Taxus; species Taxus chinensis. The sequence continues at coordinate 333,372,757 of CM034148.1, read as the reverse complement.
TGTTCAAGTATTGGGACGTGTTCACATACTGGCCCTTCTCCCCTATGTAATCAACAACCCAGCTTATAAATTCTGTCTTTATCAAATAATATGAAATTAATAAAACATGTATTCGATCATCGTTAATGGCGCCCAACGGGGTAATCACAAGTTCACCTACAAGTTCATAATTCATACTGTCATGTATCATAAGCTTGCTAAAATTTTCCCATTGTAGATGATCTTATTGATATATTAATACATATTTTACTAATTTTATATTGTTTCATACTGCAAGCGTTTAGAGAAGATGAAGAGAAAGAGGAGTTTACATCGAGCACAACGTATGCCCAAAAAATGAGGTGTACAATTTGAAATTGAACCATCTAACCATGAAACAGATGAACATGATGCTACAATAATAAGTGAAGAGGATGGTGCAACAACAAATCAAGGAGATACAAACACAAATGATGATCATCAGCCAGAACCTGCTGGATGTGAACTAAATAGGCATGAACTACAGGAGACTGTGGTTGTTAGAGGCAACACTTCGACCAAGAAGGTTAGAATTTTGTCTAGTTGGTCAAAAGAAGATATGTTAAAGGCCATAGATGATATTGAATTCAACAATTATTCTATTAGAGCTGCTGCACTGAAATATAATTTACCTCCTACATCTGTTCATTATTGGCTGAATGGTCTGACCCATACAAAAAGGAAGGGCCCTGCACCTGTTTTGAGTGAAGGAGAGGAGAAAGAGATAGTTGAATGGTGTAAGAAAATGGCAGATTTAGGGCATGGAGTGGGATTTATGCAACTGAGGGCATGTGTTGCACAAATTTGTGAAACTAGAGAGACTCCATTTCGAGAAGGATTACCTGGAAAATCTTGGTGTGAAGGATTTAGAAAAAGACACCTAGACATAGTCCTTCAGACTGTTGAAGGTCTAGAAAGAGATCGTGCAATTGGTTTACGTCCAGAGGTGGTTAGCAAGTTTTATGAAAAACTAGCTAACATTTATATCAATTCCTATGGTGCAGGAAAAATATGGAATTGTGATGAGACAGGAATCCAAGCAGGGAGAAATTGTGGCATGAGGGTGCTTGCCACCAAGGGTTGCAGGAATGTTCCCAAAATCATTCCTCGTAGCAGAGAATGGATGACAATTCTATGTTGTGTAAATGCTGCAGGGAAATGTATCCCTAACTTTTACTTATTTAAAGGTCAGAAAGTTTCACAAAATTACATCAAGGGATGTGAACCAGGTGCTTGCATGGCTGCTCATCCAAGTGCTTGGATGACTAGAGAGCTCTTTATAAGCTGGTTGTATCATTTCAGTAAGTCTGTACCTGGAGGGGTGTGCCCTGAAAATAGGCATTTACTTATATTTGATGGTCATGGAAGCCATGTGGCATTGTCAACTATAGAAGAGGCCAGGCGATTGGGGATTGATTTATTGACATTGCCAGCACATACTACACACAGGTTGCAACCACTGGATGTTAGTGTCTTTGGTCCTTTTAAAGCATATTTCAGATCTGAGAGGATGCAGTGGATGTGTAATAATAAGTACCAAGAAGTCAAACGTTCAGACTTGGTAGAAATAGGTAGTAGAGCTCTCGCCAAGGCCTTGACACCTGCAAATATTCGTGCTGGTTTTAGACGCACAAGTATATGGCCACTTGATCCAAATGCATTACAGAATGACATGGAATGTAGTAAACTATATATCATTGAAGAAGATGCCAATGAAGAAGCTGCTGAAAATGTCACAGATGATGATACTACTGAAAACATTATGAATGTTGATGGTACTGAAAACATAATAGATGTTGATGCTGCTGAAAACATACTAAGTTTGTCAAGAGATGTAGCTCCACCAGTTGGTGACAAAATAGGAGAAAATTACTTAATGGAATCAGTTGAGAATCTGTCAACAGCAAAAGAATTCCATCCAACCATTGAAACAATGGTTGTTGCTAATACAGAGATGGAGGAACCAAGTGTATAGGGAGAAAGACAAAGTATAATGCAGACCAAAGATTATGAAGTGAACCACATTGTGAATACTCGTGACCAAGGCACATCCAGCTGCAACACTGAGGCCCAGGGATTTGGAGAGGACGATCTCTCATTGCCAAGTGCACCAGAACAACCTACTTGGCTGCAAGAGCATATTGCAAAGTTGGGACTTGATCAGATTGGAAACATTGAGGATGAAAGTATATCTTTACCTTCGATGCCAACCAACCTTGAGCCAGCAGACTTTGAACCAGCAAACTTTACTCATTATTATGCTGACACAGAGGAAATTGAGGTCATTGATAAAGATAAAAACGAGGAAGAGACAACTGGCCATGATGTTGAAAGTGGTATATCAAATGATGGTGTTGCTGCAAATGAGAAGAAATTGGGTAAATTTTTAAGGTTACCGACACAATTTGTACGGGATCCTTCCAAAGGTAAGAGTGATGCTGCACTCCGGATAAGTCGTGCTTCACAATTGTTAACATCTGATGCTTATGTTCAGATGTTAAAAGATACACAACAAAAAAAACAAGAAATATGTGAAGGGAAACAACGTAAAAAGGAGCATATTGAGGCAAAAAAGCAAGAAAGGTTGGCAGCAAAGGAGCAAAAAAAGGAAGAGAGATTGCAACGCATTAAAGAGAGGCAAGAAAGGGATCTACAAAAGTTTGTTGAAAGACAGGAGCGCGAGAAACAACGGGAAGTAGCTCGCCAAAAAAAGGAATTGGAATTACAACAGAAGGAAGCCACTCGGCATCAAAGGGAGAAAGAGAAACAAGAAAGAGATAACAAGTTCAACAATCCACAGGTTTTGTTTCCCATGCATCATTCCATGCCCATACAGAACTCCATGTTACAAGATATGTTGAAAGTTCCTATCCCAGATTACCACCCTTACTTCCTTGACACCAACAGAATGCAAATAACTTCAACTCCAACTACACACCCCATTATCCCACAACCTCCTACTTCACATACAACCTTTCATACCATATCTGGTTTTCCTATTCCACCATGGGTTCATCCAGTGAACCTCTTAATGACTCCAACAACATCCGTCAATGATACAATCGTTCCTGATAGTCCAAACTCAGGGCCTTTTTGAAGGTGTGACATGGAAATTGACTAACAAACTTATAGTAATAGTTTATAGTTGGTATGTAGTTTATAGTTTATAGTTGGTATATTTTGCTCCGAATGTAATGAATATGGACGCATACAGTATAAGTTTATATGTTTTGCTCCGAATGTAATGAATATGGACACATACAGTATAAGTTTATATGTTTTGCTCCAAATGTAAGAAATATAAAGACATGCATTTTATATTAATACATTTTGCTCGAAATGTAATCGTTGTTTCAGATGTGGAAACCAAATCAGCTCAGAATTTGTTAAAGGTTTACGTTAAATTGTTGCAACTTAAAATGAACACCATGAAATAAAAACTGAAAGACAAGGATTTATTTGAATCTTGGTGAGGTAGAAACCTCACCTCTATATGGCTTAAAAACATAGAATTGTAGGTAACATTTTCCTTGAGTATTAGTAGTGTGAATACACACTGTTTCCACCCTGCTTCAACCGATCTCGACGCATAAAACTGTCGTTCCAAAGTTTTCCATGCAATCTGCACATGCATGTTTAGCCATTTATTAAAAAACTGAATTTGTTTGAACACAGAGAATGAAAAAAGCATAAGGATCAAATAGATAAAAAAAATGGCACATGTAGAAAGGCTTAGAAAATTTGGCTCAAAACCTGTCTGAAAAGGGTCTGAGATTCAGCTCTCGGGTCCAAGCACTTCGGTCCTGGATGTGCAGCTGCCAGTACATCTGAGCTAACAAACTGGAAAACAAAATGCAGTCAGAGCTTCAGAGAAAATGAAAGAAAAAAATGGCTATCAAAATGCAGTCAGAGCTTCAGAGAAAATGAAAGAAAAAAATGGCTAACAAAATGCAGTCAGAGCTTCAGAGAAAATGAAAGAAAAAAATGGCTAACAAAATGGCTAAAAAAACGAGTTGGATTATTTCATAAAAAAATGAGAAAACGAGTTGGATAAGATAAAGAGTTTCCAAACTACAGAGAAAAAGAAAGAAAAAAATGCGTACCTGTAAGGTCGTATTGTTCACTGTATAATGTTGTGGGCAATATGAACACCTCGAGCAAGGCACTGAGAAGCCACCCTTCACGCAAACCTCGCACAGGCTGTAAGCCCACTCACAAACAACCACCATTTGCAACTACAGAGAAAAAGAAAGAAAAAAATGGCTAACAATATGGCTAAAAAAATGAGTTGGATTATTTCATAAAAAACGAGAAAACAAGTTGGATAAGATAAAGAGTTTCCAAACTACAGAGAAAAAGAAAGAAAAAAATGCGTACCTGTAAGGTCGTATTGTTCACTGTATAATGGTGGGCAATATGAACACCTCGAGAAGGCACTGACCACCCTTCACGCAAACCTCGCACTGAGACAGTGTGTAACACGTCCAAGGGAGACAGTAGTGTAACGCGTCCAAGGGAGACAGTAGGTAACGCGTCCAGCGGAGGAGACAGTGTGGTAACACGTCCAGAGGAGGAGACAGTGTGTAACACGTCTGAGAAAAATAGTGTGGAACGACTCCAAAACGCACCATGGAACAGTATGGTAAATGGCGGTTTGAGAAAAAACAGTCTGAAACGACTCTAAAACACGCCATGGAACAGTCTAGTAAATGTGGGTTGAGCAAACCAATTTGGAAGGCGGGTAAAAACAACCGCTGGTAAAGGGTGGTTGAGCATTTAATTGGGGGCTTATCTATTACGCGCGTCAAGATGAGGAGGACAGAAATTGTTTCCCTCTTTTATTTCGAATTAAATGCACAACCCCTGTCCCGTTGTGTGAACCACTTCGGGTCTCCACTAGTAAATGTGTTTTTTTTGAGATATTTTATTTGATCAATCATATGTAAGCAAATAATATTACAATATGTTTCAAAATTAAAGGCTTAGGATAAAAAAATGTTTATTTATAATTAGCTGTCAAATTGATGATCCTACGTGGCAAGGAATTGGCTCCATGGGCCTGCGAACTTAGGGTGTTCGCATGCTGGCCCTTCTCCCCTAGTTACGCTGAAAGGAGTCTGTAAGTGAGAAAGGGCCTCCAATTTCTGACAATGAACAAGACTGAGGACGAGCTGCAGGTGACGTTCATGTACTGTGAATTGTGTGTCGTCCACGTGGCATAGTTGGCAGGCACTGTGTCAAAAAAAAAAGAAAATAGTTTTTTTGAGTCCACAAATACTCAAACCATAATGCGAGGCCTTTTCCCTGTGCTTCGTGGGGGGAAGTTCCTGAGTTTTTTGATGGCATCTCTCCAATCCCGACCTGGTGAAGACGTATAGATGCAGCCAGAGGAAATCCTGTTGTTTCTCTCTCCTGGAAAGTTTAGTGCCTTTTTTCTTTGCGGTTTTGCCAGAGATTTTAAACTCGCCGCAAATTTTGTGTCACCGTCCATTTCTTTTGGAGTGCCCGAAACTTTATTTGTTTGCTTTCCATCGGCTGTGTATTTATCTTGTTTGAAACCCTTATCCTTTCTGTTGCAGTGGTTGTGAATGGCGGACAACCTTTTCGAGGGGCACGAGATTTTGTATTAATGACATGCCAAATATTTATTTGCAGGTGATGCAAGATTTCAACGAGATGGCTTCTACAAATTCCATACAGATCTCTGTAAGTATTGGGATTGCCTCTCTTTCTCATAATTTCCATGGAAGGAGAAAAAGCAGTTTTTGTGGAGGGTCTCATGGACTGCCTCATCAAGACTCAAAAATGATATCAGCAATTTTAGGAGCTCTGATTTTGAGGAAATGCTCATTTTTTCTATAGAGAATGTCAGGTATACCGAATCGAATGTACCCAAGCCGTCGGTTGTGATTCAGCCGCAGAGCAAGCGAGAGGTGCAGGCGGCAGTCACAGGGCTTCCAGATACGCGTGCGGAGCAACAGTCATGGCTACGAGGGCACTTCTTGCACGGCGGAAGAGCCTTTTGTTATCATAGACCTTATAAAATTTAACGTCGTTAAATGTGGACTTCGCCTCCGCAACGACGTGGTTCGAGGCAGGGGCTACACTTGGTAATACATACCAGGTATTGTTCTTGTTACTTTTTTATTATTAATAATTTAAGAGTAAATAATGGATAAATTTGAAATAAAGGAGCTAACGTTAAAATCAAATCTATAAAGGATGACATAAAATACATTAAAACAATTTTCAAATTTTGATATAAGAAAGGCCTGAATACCTATCGAGCTGAGGGTGTTTAATGTTCCGTCGTTTGATGATGGGGCGGATCTGACTGCTGCTGTGAAAGGATGCAAAATAGCTCCGTTACCTGCAAGTATGGGCAAGACCATATGGCGTTTGGAGCCGGTTTTTGTGGTTACGACCCATTTGATCCTTCTGTTTGATGTGTCAGCTAATATCGCTTAGGGTTTTAGTTTCAATCCCTGCTATGGTGAATGTTGGCGCTGAGCTCGTGCCAAAAATTGTGGAGTGGAGTGGCTCAGAGGACGCTGCAAGATGAATTGAAGGGTATGGTGTGTAAGGCCTTTTTATACAATTTGTTTATTATCCTCTTTCTTTATAACGTTGGCCATGGTTTCAATGTCAGTGTTAGTGTCTTCTACGGCAGGAAAAGGGCATCGCATAACTCTGTTCAATACAATGTACTAATTTCCATCTCTTTGTATATAACAGGGAAACATCAAATGTAGTTCATATGCCATTAGTGGCTTTGTTGGAGGTGATTACATTGGATAAGCCGTGACAGAAAGTCGATATCCAGTACAACCATGGCATTTCTATCTCCGTAGGTGCCAAATGATCGCTTATCCTTAGGATTTTGTTATCTGGAAAAGACATTTGGTGGTGTTATATATACCTACTTTTCAGGTTGTGAAATGTTTGTAGCCTCCCATTTTAACCATTCGTTGTCAAGAAATTTCATTCTGTTTTGGGTGTATCTAAATATGAAAAGAGAAGTTTCTGGCATCATACTTAGGTGTCGCCAGTATACGATGTGCTCTTCTAGAAATTTTCTTACCAATTTATATGTATAAATTATAGAGAATTCATTCATCAAGAACGATATTTTATTGTTTTAAATGTGTCATCTACAAAAATAATTATTGAAAGATTGTTTCTTAGTTATTGGAATCCACTAAAATAATTATCAAGTGAATGTTTCTTCCTCATAGACAAATTTTGCTAAAATAAAGCATTTGGTGCTTATGAAACAACCCACTCTCAAGACAAACACCGAATTCTACATCAACACTATTTTGATTTATTTATTAAAAATTTGGAATGATTAAAAAAAGGCAATTATCGCTTGTGTTGAGGTTAATATATTCCTCCTTTTTTGTTACTTATTTTCCTCATCTTTAATTTAAATATGTAACAAAAATATTGAAAACGTTTAATTAGATAGACTCCTGAAATTCATTATATGCTTTAGTTTTTTGTCCTTGATTTGAAATTAAAAGTGTGTTTATTTAGTTTTCCGAGCTATGAATTTTTAATTGTGCTTACAAGTTTTATGTGTTGAGCAACTAATAAGTTTATAATGTTCTAACATATTTCCCCACTCTCCCTTAAGCGATGTGTGCTTCTCCATCCTCTTACAACAATGAAAATATCATTTAATAAAAATCCTATCTAAATTTCTCTCATCCTTTTTTCAGACAAGTGACAATCTCTAGACATGACATTCGCTGTAGAAAGATGTTAATTAGAAGTTATATCTTATTGAATAAATATTATCTTTGAAGAATGTAAACAATTGTGTGAATGAGGCTTCGTTAAAAATATATGATCCAAGTTACAACTATGGCCATTGAATTTTTGTTGTTTGATGACATATCCGTTGATAAGGTGCCTCTTATTTCATATATGGTTTTAGCAAAATTATGCAAGGTAGAAAACAATTTCGAGAACCTACTGCATTCTCATGTATCCAAAAAAGCCAATAACATTACTGTCATCTAAATTCTTAAAAAAAAAACAGTAGGCAAAAAGTGCATCACGCAACTCAAGGTCTTGTAATGCCATGAAAACTCCATATAATTTCAAATCATTTATCCAAAAAAGCTCCATAGGCTTTTGGGTCCTATATTCGAAAGACAAATGACATCACGATTATTCATATTAATAATGTTTCCAATTTCCTAGCTTATTGTCAAAAGGGAGAATATTGTTGTACATGATATATCTGGTTGAACAATCCCTTGTTACAAGTGTGTCATAGACGAAAGTACTAAACCCAAAATTAAATTAAAGAATAATAAAAATCTTTTTTTAAATTCTCTTATTCTTTTGTCTCTTGATGGTGGTTTTAGTTCCTAGATAAAAAGTCAATCCAGAAGGAAGGTGTATAGATACGTGACCTTAATCGAGGAATAAGAAAAGAGTAATAGTGATGACAAGTTGTTCCAACAAACTTGTATTCTTTCCATAGATTATGAAAGAATTTACATTGAATAAAGTGATGATGATTTTGCTTGTAGGCTTTGAAATTTTTATTTAAAATGTTAAGTGCAAATATATCTAGATATCATGACAAATCTTTACACTAAAAAGCATATGCCAAGATGGATAAACTCACCCACGGTTGACAATTGTGAGAACTTTGGAGGGTGATTGGGCATCGTCGATGGCGCGTGGAAGCCTTGCAAGGCTTATGTAATTGGTTTTTGGTCCTCGGCTAATAGAATTATGTTTTTAATATTGGACTTTTGTTACACGCTTCCTTTTTGTGTGGCAAGTTTGGCCATTGTGGTGCACAACTTCCAATTGATGTTGGCCCCTTTTGTAAGATTAGCACAATGACTACTCATTTTGTAGTTGTGAATTAAATCTTTGTTGTATGCTTGGTTGTATTTGGATGTTTTGCCATTAGTGGCATAAGTTGTTTCTATCAATGTCTTTAGTTCAACTTTACATGTGTTGCCACCTTTTCTGCATGTTTCACATGTACCTCTCATTGTGTCATGGTAACATACTACCATAGTCTTATTGTGATCTCATGCTTGTAGAAATGTGTGAACTTGCATCCCTAATGCATGATTATTTAATATGGTTATTGATTTGGTTCATTATATTTAAAATTGACTTTTTTTGGAATTGTCATTTCTTTAATGTTATTACTACCATGCAAACCTTCTAATATATAATATAACATTGCGACACATTATTGTGTTGATTCTTATTACATGTATATAAAATGTGAAAACCATGCTCAAATTAAATGATTTTTTTTTAACTACATGTCTAAACTAAATGTGGTTCCCTAGAATATTTTAATTGTACAATATGCACAAAATAACATTGTTTAAAGCCTTCGAGAATAGCATGGAAATGCAATCGGTAGGTTTAAAGAGAAAACCTTTTCCACCATCCTCTAAATGCACACTATATTTGAAGGTAAACATGTTATGGAAATGCATAAAGAAAAAAGTAAAAAAAAACTGGATCTCACTAAGCACAGTGCAAATTATAAATAAGCATAAGTGGGAGCTGAAAAACTTCACATTCAAATTAACATTGAATTTATACTTTAACCATTCACATCTTAACCAACAACTTATGCAATTCTTAAGCCACCCCGTGACCCATTAATATCCAAGTTTGTACCATCATAGTTATGAGTAATTTATAATCTAAATATTAATGTACTCATGAGGCCAAGAATGACCAATTCGAGTAGAAATCAACTTGAATGGTGAGGTTACAAGGGAAATAAAGACACGAGGGTTCTAGAGTCTATTGCAATCTATAATAAAACTCACTTGAAATGGAAATGTTGAAAAGGAAATAAAGAATATAAATTAAATAAAATTAAAATTGTTTTGCTTACAGATATAAAAGAGTCTTTATTAATTGTTAATCACAACTCATGTTTATATGTTTACATATTAATGCATTCTCTTGAGGATTATGTGTTTAATATGGTCTTCATGAGACATCTATTGGGGACTTTTAACTAGGTTATCCCTCTCCCCTAGTTTTTCCCATTCGAACCCTTCTGAATACATTCAGAGTGTGCTCACTTTGTGTCATGTGTGAAAGACTTCATTAGAAATCTTTCTTTACAATTTGAGGTCTTGAAACAGAAAGAAAATTCCAGTCAATTTCAATTCCCATATTAAAACCTGCTCCATACGATTTGAGGTGCCATATTTGACTGACAAGTGGTCTAAGGAGTACCCACAATCATCGACGAATACATTCTCCCCCTGCACAATCCACCTCCACCTCCCTTTCGGCATTCACATTGCACTGCTCACGTGCGATTGCAAGTATTATTATAGACCACTTGCTTAGAAGCTTGCAGACCAATTGAAAAAATTATGTCTATCTATTCTGCTTGCAGATCCAACTAATGTCTTGACCATTGCTATTTAGCTATAATTGTAGACCACTCTCTTAAAAGCTTGCAGACCAGATAAAAAAAAATGTGTCCATGCTAGTAGCAGATCCAAGTAATTTCTCGACCACTGTTATTTGTCTATAATTGTGGACCACTCTCTTGGAGGCTTGCATACCAGTTGAAAAAAATACATTAGAGACAAACTTACAAGATATTGCCTACTAAAATTAATACTTTTAAAAGTATTGTCCATTTCCAGATAACTTAAGCCTTGGAATGTCCCCAGAATATGCAGGTTACAGTTATACTCTAACACAAACACCAATGCTCGGGAAATAAAACAGATAACTTATTTAGTCTCTCTCAAGAGAATGCAGGTTACCTTTATGCTGTAACCCAAATACCAATGCTTGGAAAGAAAAAAAAACAAAGAAAGTCTCGCTCAAGTGATCATGCTATATGAGATTAGAAACAAAATTTTAAAAATTAGATTTTTAGTTTTCACAGGGGTTTACCAAAGCTTATCAAACTTGTTTTGCCTCATATGCAACCTTGAACACTTTCCAGAGCTTATCTCCTTTCTCTATCTTGCTAGCCAATCTCTATACCATATGCATACATCTCCTCCAACAGGGGGTGCAATGTGTCTTCATAACAAATGTGTAGAACATGTTTTTCACTTGAATCCAGCCCCACCCTAGCTGTTTTTTCAGTCCCCTGTACTTCATTATTTTTCTTGCTTTTGCCACATCCTTTTCCACCTATTGGCCTAAGCATATGCATTTTACAATGGTGCATAAGGTAAAGTATTCTTGGGTTCCAACTTAATAAGGTGTTATGTTGTACGTTCGCTCAACTCCACAGCGCCATGATTTCAGCAGACACCAAGCAATGCTTTCTGCACCACAGCATCAGGTTCAACAGACATCTTGTTGACAATGCCTTCAACTTCACACATTTGCCCTGTGCGGCCCAGAAGGTCTATCATACAGGCATAGTGGTTAGTTGTGACCAGGGCATTATGTTCTCTTCTCATTACATCGAAATAATGGCGTCCTTCATCCACTAGTCCTGCACGGCTGCATGCGGTCAGAATACCAAGGAAAGTGATTTGGTCTGGCTTCATGTCTGCCTCTAACATCAATTGAAAGAGTTCGAAAGCCTTTTTGCCATTTCCATTATGTGCATATCCAGTAAGCATGGCATTCCATGATGCCAAATCTTTGTAGGTTATTCCGTCAAAAACTTGAGCTGCATCATCTATACTCCCGCACTTGGCATACATGGTGACAAGGGAACTTGCTGCGCTTGGAGATGATTCACACCCAGTCCCAATAATATGAGCATGGAGCTGCTTGCCCGGTTCTAACAGTGCTAGGTCGGCACAAGCACTTCCGATACTTGCGAAGGTGAATGGATCAGGTTTAACATCCGTCCATATCAATTCTTGAAATAGTTTCAGAGCTTCCTCACTACAACCATTCTGAGCATAACCCCCAATCATTGCAGTCCAGGACACCGCATCCCTTTCAGACATATTGTCAAACAATTGACGAGCGTCTCTCATGATTCCACATTTTGCGTACATATTAACCATGGCATTCCCAACAAAGCAATTTGTATGAAACCCAGCCCTGAGAGCTTGAGCATGGACCATTTTGCCCTGCGCCGAAGCTGCCAAGCTCCCACACGCAATCAGGGCAGTCACTAGAATAGTACTATCTTGTTTCATATCTTCCTTCTGCATTTTAGAAAACAGTTTCAAAGCCTCTCCGCCAAATTGATTTTTGGCATATCCTCCCATCATGATATTCCACGAGACTGCATTGCTAGTAGGCATTTCATCAAACACTTGGCGTGCAACTCTTAGACTTCGGCATTTTACATAAAAACTAACAAGTGCAGTCCCAACAAAGACATTTAACTCGAACCCAGTTTTAATAATGCATCCATGCACCTGTTTCCCTGAGTACAACGCAAATATGTTGGCACACGAATTGAGAGTGCTGGGAAACGTGTATTGATTGGGTATCACGCCTGAGTACACCATCTGAGAAAATAATCTCAAAGCCTCCTGATTGTACCCATGCTGCTCATATCCTGAAATCAGAGCAGTCCAAGACACAACATTTCGTGTAGGCATTTTGTCAAACAGTTCGCGTGCATTCTCTAAATCACCTATTTTCATATACCCTGTTATTAATTTATTCCAGGATGATACATCGTCTCGTTCAGGCATGTTGTCAAACAAATGACATGTATCCGCAATATCGCCAGACTTGACATACTTATCGATGAGCTGTTTTCCCATAAAAACGCCACGCTCCATAGAGCCATTGGAGAAATCGGCACGGGCGAGCCTTAGATGTCTTGAAGGTGGATATATTTGTGCAACAGACGAATACAAGATATATACTCCAAGTGTGTGAATTTTGCAATGATTTACCCATTTCCGCTGCTTAAAAAACACAGCTAGTTCGATAAAAGCATACATTGGTTGTGGCTGCTCGCAGTATCGAATTTTGTAGACAAGTGAAAACACAGAGGGTAGGAATAGCTTTCCAGAATTTTCGGCATCATAGCTCAGGGATTAATTAAGCTTTGTTAAAATATTTTAATGAACGTCTTCCTAGCGTAAAGCTTCTCCTGTTGGGAGAAATCCATGTATGCTCTGCATTAGATAGATCTTGGGTTTCATAGATGTACAAGCAAGAAAACCTCATGTTGGGTTGCTAGAGGTTTTTGTTGAAGAAATAAAAAAGTATGTGAGAAATATGTGGACAACACTATAATGAAAGAAAGAATACTACATTAAAGAATTTAATCCCACTTGTGACCAAGAGAGAAAATGCCTACTTAAAGGCACACCTCAAATATAAAGCAAAAATGTTGATGACCTAATTAAGGACTACTTCACATCATTTTAGGTGTGAAACCAGAAGATGGACATCTCTTAAAGAAGAGTGGGAAGAAAGAACGTGTAAATTTTGCAACAAAGGGGTAGTGGAAATAGAATGACACTATACCATGCATAGCATATAATGACATATGTATCAAGTATGATGACAGTTCAAAAGTAGACAACCTACCATCCTTGTTTGAATAAGAAAGACTTGTCAAAACCACGAATCTCTTGGTCAAGATCCACAACAAGAGATGCAACATCAAAAAGGCAATAGATTCTATGCAAAATTGTTAGGGTTGCTCTTGGGGTGGTTTTATATACCCCAGTTGTGGCTTTGGGTCCCATAGACTGCTTGGTCTCATGGACATTATTAAAATCATTCATCCAAATTCATTCATTAGGTTGCACTCCCATGCAATGAGCAAGCTAAATTTTTTGAGTAGGTATGAGAGAGAAAAATGAGACATTTTAGCATTAATAAAGCCCTACAAATTTTAATTTTTCTCTGTAAATACAAAATAAAAGTCTTTAGCAATATCAAAAGTACTGTCCCATGAATCCCAAATAAACTATTTGAAGGAAAAATTGGGAGGGAAGCTCAAACATAAATGCCAAGTGGTAGAAAAATTGCCTAAAACTTTTAAGCAATTGATTATTTTGTGCCCTTCTACTTTATGGGGATATAAATCCTCCCCCTAAAGTTTAGTTGCTCTAAAATTTTAAGAGCTTTGTTGGGTTTTAGCAGTGACAATATTTTTTGACATGGGACCACATTTCCCAAATAAAGAGGAGCAGTAGCCCCCGACATGGGACCCTGCTCTTACTCCCTCTTTAATCTATCGATTAAAATTTTAAAGGCTCTTGGATGACCGATTTACAATTGCCCACACCTTATCTTCCTTTCCCCCCTTCATCAGTGGAGTCCTTCCCCCTCGTAAGTAAATTGGGGGATGTCTAAAGGCCCTCATCCTCATAAATTTGAACAAGTGCTCTCCCAATGATTGATCCTTTTGTTGGGAGAAAGCATAGAGGCCTAAAGACCCCCATGCTAAGTTTTCCCTCTCCCGTTAATCAAGTGTACAAAGGTCCTTTGTCAAGAGAGCACCCTCATCACAATGAATACATTCCTATTACATACATAACACAATCCCTTAATGTTACTCAGTTCTTGATTATGATCAGGAGTGGCACGATATAGTCAATAACAACATTATTCTTATCAAGTTTTTGGTCCTTAGCCAAGGTTCATGTGGGAATTCATTTCATACCATGGTAAGAGCCCTCTCTATGCTCCCCCAAAGGTTCAACGCTCATAGCCAATGTAAGATGTCACCAGTGTAGTGTTATTCATGTTGATTTGGTGTAGCCTCATAACAACTAAATGTCGTACAAGCCTACTCATTTCTCTTATAGAACTTGGGCTCCACAATGTGGCATATCACAATAAGGATATAACCTCATAATTATGTGCAATGATGCCCTAATTGTTTGCTCCTTCCCTCATGACATATTCCCTTTACGAAACATGTCATACCTTTGTAACACCTCATGGAAAGTATACAACCACACAACATTAAGCACAAATCATTACACCAAGCAACACAACTCGGGTTAGTTTGTTATAACTTATACCTAACACTTAACATCATTCACTGATTATTGCAACACCTTGGTGCTTTGTTTGTGCAAACCCTTACATCTTGCAACTTCTTCACAGCCCTCACAGTTCCTACAATCTTGTGTTAGCACCACATAACTTTTATAGCTCCCAAAATATTGCACAAACCATTTTTTGTTGCATTCACAACTTCTATAATGTTACACAAGACTTCATGGCATTTGCAACCTACCTCAATGTTTCACATCACTTTGTAGTTATCCCACGTGTCATCATACTTAGACCTCACTTCTTTGTGTTTTATTTGTCATAGTGGATCTACTCATGACTATTTACTTCAATTTTCACTCAACAATACCTTATTGCCAAGCCACACGGTAAAATGGTATGTCCTGGACCAAGTTACGTCAAAGTATCATTGCATCATATCACATGTTAGATTCTAGATACATCACCGGTGGGAAGATGGAATAATTGTAGTTGTCTCTCCAATAACCATCTTTGATTGTATATAGATGTATTGTAAGATACAATTAATAGGATCAATTTCCAACATTTTGAGATTGCACTGACTCAAGACACATTAGATAGCTTTGATTGGTTTTTCTCTAGCACTCATATGCTTATAATACCTCTGCAATAGTCTAGACAATCAGTAAGGATGCATTCCCCTTCTGATACAAGATCTTTCTCGCTTAATATTTCTAATTATTATGTACGTATTTCTATTTCCCTATTCAACATTAATGAATAAAAGTTCCATATCTTTGTAAATAAGTCTTCTGTTAAATTATTGTGTGTTTGGTTCATGACATTCAATGACTCATGCACACACTTATAATCATTGTTGCTCCATCTAACACAAGATTTTCCCCTACACATGGTTTTGGGATGCATGGTGCAAATCAGGGCATATGTCATATCCATCCTTTTGAGATTGTTTTTATTGTGTATTTTCTCAAGAGATAATGTTTATTATTTTTTGTTAGTAGCAAGGAAAATTCTTTATTGATGTATCATTAATTATTGATTAGTGAGAAATTATTATGCATACATTATTTCATTGATGTATTGAATGGTATAGTTCCTTATACAATCATTTTTATGATTCGACATTAATTACAACTTAATTAGGATTTTCCATTTTGTTACTAATGTATGAGAAAATGTCACTAATATCTTTATGTTCTACATGTGGTTATGGTCATTGCATAAGTTCGGTGGAAATAAATTATGTGTAGACCTTACCACAATCAATCAATTTAGTGTTAGGCTTGAATTACAATACATTGCCATGATTTATCATGTCATATTTTGTGTTTTTGATTACTTTTAGATTTAAATATATGATTGTTTAAGTTGTATTCTCATGATTTAATATGTGATTGAGTTGTTTGTTTGACACTTTCTTTCGATACTCGCCTATGCAAGTATACTTGTCACTAATGTAAATGCATTGGTTTGGATAGTCATAAGGTTATCACACCAATACCGCTATCGTCAATGTTGTTTTAACTTGATTAATGAGTTCGACTTGTGACTAGTCAACCCATATATATGTGCCAATTTTAATTGACTTTGTTGGTTACGTGTAGTTGTTACAATTTATCATGAATTTTGAAATCTTTGTTTTATATATTTCATACTACTATTAAGCAACTTATCATGGT
This sequence comes from Taxus chinensis, assembly GCA_019776745.2. NCBI lineage: Eukaryota > Viridiplantae > Streptophyta > Pinopsida > Cupressales > Taxaceae > Taxus > Taxus chinensis. The sequence continues at coordinate 333,356,141 of CM034148.1, read as the reverse complement.
ATTGGAATTCTAAGTTTATATATTTGATATTGTTGTTGAGTGTGACACATACATGGTTAGGGAGTGTAATGAAGATAATCCTTTGACCATGCAACCCTCAAATTAGGCACATAAAAAACACCAAACAAATATATTACGCATATGCAAGATTATAAAACGAAGACAAATTTTGAAGAACTAAACAAAAACAAGAATTTATTTCCTACACCTAGAATGATCATCAGTGATAAATTCAATACATTATATAATAATTCTCTTATTAAATACAAATTTCTTAGAGTCTTAGTCTTGCATCGATTTTTTTTTTTATCTCCCAAATTTCTCCATGATTGAGTTCTAAAAACTGACTTCTTAAGAAAATTTATTTGTTTATATAGGCATATAGGACACCTAATTAGAATCCTAAAGTTATGGAGTAATATGAATTTCAGGCCAAAGGACCCATTACAAGACTCAACACTAACATTTGACCTTTTTGAAACTTTTCCGACTTCAAATGATCATCCTTTAGCACTTTGCTAATTTCCAACAAATTGTGTTTTTTCATGGCTCTAGCTAATCTTGTAAGGCTTCAAGACTTACTTTGTAATATTTTTTGACTTCCTTTAGGATTATGTGGCTTCAATAATATTATACAACATCCACCAATACTTATAAGGCCTTCTTAGACTTGCACAAAGACTCCTAAATCTATCCAAATAAGTTTCACATCAATTAGAGAAGTCCCTACCATAGGTTTGGAGCACTAAACTAGGTCAAAGAGTCTAGCTTCCTCCATTTCCAAACATGCAAAGGTCCTAGAGCTATGTCTTAAATAAGTGCAAAGTCACTCCATGTATTGTTCAATGGTTTCAAGGAACAATAGGTTAGGTCACATAGTTGAGACACACCACATCACACTACTACCACATTGGATACATTCTACACTTTACAATTATCCCACTATCTATATGTCAAGAGACACGAAGGAACCTTTAGGGGGTTGGTTATTTTGTACTCAC